>CM063094.1:51582500-52832500 GCA_031876335.1 Hipposideros larvatus | reverse complement strand
GTGCAGGGGATACTGCATTGCTTAGTCGTTAAGGATGCTGCTGTGTGGCTTGGACACACCTGACCCTGAACCAGCTCCATTGTTTGCTGCCAGGATGACCAAGGGTATGGGCCTCACCTTCTCAAAGATGTTTCCTCATCTATAAAATGGGGATGGTTGTAACCTTCAGCTTAGGGTAGCTGTGAATGTGAAAGGAGATGATACATTCAAAGCACGTGGCACAGGGCTTAGCATACAGTAAGTGCTCAATAAAGGGAGATGTTGCTGCCTACATGGTTACTGGCAGGGGAGGGGGAGGTTTTAGCATGGAGAGTGAGGACAGAGCCCATCCCCACGGATGTGGGGGTTCTTCTCCGTGGGAAGGCAGCCCGGGGGCCCAGGGTTGCCTGGGCATCATGGGCCCAGGGCAGGCGCTGAGTCGCATGTGCTCCTCTCTGCTGCGCAGGTTGGCCGGCTGGCGGAGCTGGGCGCGGCGTCGGGACGGGCCACCGGGCCGGGCTAGGAAGGTGTAGTGGGCCTCAGCGCCGCCAAGGGCGGGCCCGGCTCCTGTAACCGTTGCAGTCTTCTGTCCCTTCACCCAGGTGGGCAAACGCAGAGGCGGGAACAAACTAGCCCTCAAGACGGGAATAGTAGCCAAGAAGCAGAAGACGGAGGATGAGGTGAGCAGGTTGGGTGTGGGGGGCTGCCCACGTGGCCTTTCCTTTCCGGCCTCAGCACCTGGCTAATGAGCCCTGTCCCTCCCTGTCTAGCATCTGGGCCTTGGCATGGGTACTGGGTGGGGAAGGAGGGCTTTCAACAAGGTCTCCAGATAACTAGACTCTGAATAGGAACTCTGGGATGACACTGGGGGTGGATCAGCTGTCTCAGGACAGTCCTGATCCCGGTTCCTGGCCTCCCTGGCATCCCCTTCCCAACCTCCTGTGTCCCCCACCCCACAGGTATTAACAAATAAAGGTGATGCATGGGCAAAGTACATGGCAGAGGTGAAAAAGTACAAAGCCCACCAGTGTGGTGACGATGATAAAACTCGGCCCCTGGTGAAATGACTCCCTTCCCCCGCCTGCCCACGGCCTGGGACTCTGCGATGTACATAACTATTTAATGTGGCGGCAGCGGCGGCAGCCTTTCCCCCCAAGGACTTACACACAGAAGGAAACCGAGATGCTTCCCTCAGCCGCCGCCGATCCTCCAGGACTCTTTTTTACCTTGAGCACTTGCCTCCTGAGACTTCACAGAACAGTGGTTTACTGTCGTCTCTCTCCCCTCCTCCCCCCCAACCTCCTCGCTCTCTCTGGCTCTTTCTGTCTTTCTCTTCTCACCCTCCCCTCCTTCCTCCCCTTAGCCATCACGTCTGGAAAGTAAAGAACTTGACTTAGTGCTGGAGCTGAGTGCTTGGTTTGCCTTCTTTGCTCTCTCCAACCTAAACCCTTTCCCTTCGGCTTACACCGCCCCACCAAAACCTGGGTCTGGCCGGGTGAGTGGGGCTTTGGGGTATAGGGAGGAGGGGGGTGTACTCTATACAGTAGGCCTGGACTCTTCCCCAGGACCCATTTCCTCCCCACCCTGACTGCACCACCATTGTCGCTCCTCGTGTTCAGGGTCTCTTCACAGTCCCATTTGGCTGGGCTAAAGCTGTCATTTAGGGGAAACAGACAAGAGTACCTACTGTGAGCCCTGGCTGTTCTGAGCCATGGGGCCACAGGAGTGAACAGAACAGACCACATGTGCTCCCTGCCCTTGTGAAAGGAAACAGACAAAAAGGACTCCGAAAAGGCACCACCATTTTTGGAGGTGCCTGTGAAGAAGTGCTGGGTAGAAGTTGGGGGAGTGGGTATATTTTTGTTGACATCTGATCAGAGATCTGTGAGAGGTGAGGAAGTGAATCCCTAGGTGGAAGGAACAGCCAGTGTAAAGACAGGTGGGAGAGTGGGAGAGTTTGAGAAGCCCCATATGACTAGAGCCCGGTGAGTGAGGAGGGTAGGTGGATTACATACAGAGAGCCTTGTGTGCTAGGGTGGGAATTTGGGACTTCATTTTGAATGAGAAGCATTGGGGGTGGGGGGGTGGGGTAGGTGTTGACCTAAGAAGCAATACAGTGTGCTTTATATCTTAACAGGATCTCCCTGGCCGAAGCGGGGCTGGGGTAGACGAAGGCCAGGCCATGATCAGGGGAACAGAGGTGATGGGGTATTGGCAGTGCAGGAGCTAAGGAGGGCTAGGATCTGGATTCCTGTAGGCTACTCTGTCCTGCCAGCTACTTGCAGTCCTTCCAGGGAGGCTAGGGTTGGTCCCCCTGGCTGTATATATGATCAGGAGAAGAAGCACACAAGGGCTTGTGTGTCCCACTTTACAATCATGACTGTTGGCTGGTCGGGACTGGGTGTCCTATAGAAAGTCTGACTCCCCTAGTGCCCCCCTAATGCTTCTCTGCTCTCCTGGCCCCTCTGTTTGTGCTGGTAGAGCTGAAATGTTTTAAAATGCCCTTGCCTCCCAACTCCTCAAACCTAATGACTTGAAGCAACAATCTAGGCCCTCCAGATGTGGTCCCATCTCCCAGACCTTCCCAGACATGAATGGTGAGTAGCTCAGCACTCTAGCAGGGAAACCATCCCAGGGCCAGGTTCCTGTCCCCCTTCAGTCAGGGGAGGACCACAGCTTAGGGGATCATGGTGGTCACTGGGACCAGTGGAGGCAGTGGGAGGGAGGGAAGACAGCTGTGATTTTGGGGAGAGGGCTGATGTGGCACCCGCCTGGCCTTAGACTCTACCAGGTCTAGCCTGTGGGGGTGGGGTGGGGCGTTTCAAATACTGAGCACCAGAACAGACAAGACTCCCTGTCCTAGTGGAGCTAACATTCTAGTTGGGGGAAACAGACAAGAAGCAAAATATAGGGCATATCAGATAGTTAAACGTTTTGGAGGAAAAGTATGAAAGGGGGACCACGATGAGAGGGAAAGAGATGGCAATGTTAAGTTGGTTGGGGATGCCCTCCATGAAACGGCATTTGTCCCAAGTTCTGAAGGAAGTGGGACTGGCATCCTTGGAAGTGTTCCAGGCTGAAAGAACGGCAGGTACAAAGACCCCAAGCTGAAACCATGCCTGACTTTGGATCAGGAGACATGTCTGCTCTCACTTCCTGCTAATACACAGTAAGGCTTGTCTGGTTTATTTTCCACATTGTCTTAAAGAGCTCTCCTTCCTACTTTGGGGATGCGGAGCTGGCCCAGATGTGATGTTAGCCTTAAGGATGTAGCATGGGGGAAGGGGACATAGGAAGCCAGTGGAACCACCTCTATCTCCTCCTCCCTCAAAGCCACCAGCCCCTGCCGGATCTTAAAAAAGAAACAAGTGGGAGAAGTAGGTCGCCCCTGCCGCAGTTCAGCCTCTATTCTGGAGCTTCAGGAGGCAGAAGGAGCTGATGGAGCTCTGGCATCTCCATTCACGGTGCTCACCAGCCCTGACTTGGGGAAAGTCTGAAGGGGGAGGAAAATCAAATTTCAGGTTTTGTGAGTCACATAGCCCTGTCTTCAAACTATTCTGGTGCCTGATAGCTGTGTGATCTTGGGTAAGTCACAGCCTTTCTGTGGTTAAGGTTCTTCATCTATAAAATAGGGGTAACATGCAGAAACATCTCTGGAGATAGGCACTGCCCTAATGTAAGGGCAATGTTCATGCACATAGTCAACGTTAACCCTGACATTTTAAAATTGCCCTAATGTAAGGGCAATGTTCATGCACATAGTCAACGTTAACCCTGACATTTTAAACAACTGTCATTGCTTCTCTGGGTGAAGCAACTGGCTTGTGTTTGGTGGTAATGTTTGAGAAATGCTGACCTTCACACGCAGGTGCATGCAGTATGATGAGATGCTCTGGCAGGGAGGCTGTTGTAAAGTGAGAGGCGTTTGTCTCCCATCTCAGATTCACGGTTGGGGATCAGCTCCTTGAGTTTCTTTTTTGCCCTAAACGCTTCTAGTTGAAATAAGTTTGCCGTACACAGGGCTGTTGTGAGAATTACGTTTGGAAACTCTGACAGGCAGTAGGTGCTTAAGAAATAGGGGGCGGGGGGAGGGGCGGCGGCGGCGAGAGTCCCGATTCAGTACTCAAATCCACCAGCTGGGGAGAGGAAGAAAGACTTCCATGATCACAGGAGGCCCAACACTGTGGATCATACAGGAAGCAGGGGCCACTTTATTTTGCTTGGACTCTCACCCTTGAGGCTTGCGCAGGGCCGCTGGAAACCTGACGTGTTAAAAGGGAGGAGATGAGCACTCACATTCTCTCCTGCGTCTCTACCTCGCTTCCCACCTGACCCTTACCTGGGGCAAACTACAACCCTGAACAGAAAACTCCTACTATTCGTACCCTCCCGAATCCTCCAAATCTAGTCCCAGCCGCTCAACCTCACATTTCTACTCAACACCCACCCCCAGGGCTCTCTAGGTGCCTGAGTTCTGAGTCTCCGCCAGAGCCCGTAAGCGGGCGCCTGGCAGGATGGAATTTGTAGTTCTACGGCAGTTCCTGAGCTAGGGAAGGCCATTGCGCATGCGTAGGCCACGGCTTTTTCGCACGTGTCTTCTAAGTCTGGTTTCTGTGCAGCGGAGCCTGCTGAGGTGGGAATTCAGGCGGTTCCTTAGCCGAGCCCGACTGTCGGACTGGAGTTAGGCACCAGCCAACCCTTCTGAATCCAGTACTGGCCAAGAGAGGTCTTAGGTACCTATTTTTCATGAATGAATGGAGCCCGGACTGACTTTGCCAATGGGAAATGGGCTGAGAAACCTGTCCACCTCCTCTAGGCTAGGGCAAAAATTGACCTTGTGCTTAAAAGTCTCGGGACAGGGCTGGGTTGTCCTTTGGGATCAGAGACCTAGTTGATTCAGTAAATTTAGTAAACTTCGATTTAGGGAAGGGCTGAATATGCGTACAGTGAAAGTTCGGCTTTGAGCCTCACGGGGTAGACACCACGTTATAAAAGAACCATTTTGGTGATGCTTAACTTAGACTATCTCTAACCCAGCAAACTATGTATTCTTATACTCATTTGACAAGACGGGAAACTAAGGCTCCGAGTGGCAGGACGTCACCCACCTTGTTATCAGTAGGGTCAGGAAGGGAACCGGGTGCTCCAGGGTCTCCAGCTCCTTCCTGTTCTCAAGAGAAATTAAAGAAGGCCCTACTTCGCCCTCCGACGGCGCAAGGATCACAAAAATGTGTTTTTCATGACTCTGCCCTTGCCTGAATTTCCTGAGCTGTTCCACTTCATTCAGCTTCAGGTGGGGAAAGGGATTAGGCCGTTTGCTCGTGTTTATTATTTCACTTCAATTAAAGTTTTATATCCTTGTCGAGTTTTTCATATCCTAGTAAAAACTGTCAAACAGTACTGGAAAATAAATAATGTAAAATGTGGCAGAGGCTTCTGTAGGAAGCCAGCCTGTCTCAGGCACTTCACTCCCTTTGTCTGGTTTTTCTTTGTCTCTGGGGTATAAAGTCCACTCCAGGCTGTCCCCTTTCACTTTTTCTTTGCGCACATAGACTGTACTCCTTCCAAATAACCTCTGGATGGGGGGAGGGAGAGACAGTTCAATTCTTTTTTTTTTTTTCATGCGGGAGCCCAAACGGCAACCTTGCTGTTAAGAGCACAAGTTCTATCCACTGAGCCATTCCGGCCGCAGCTCAGCTCAAGGTTTTGAGTTCAGTCCCAGCTGTGGGTGGGCATAGCCCCCATGGAAGAGGCAATCTTGTCATTAGGAGCACGTGCTCTCACCACCTGCCATCCTGCCACCTGTTAGCAGCTGTTGGCAGGTCAGCTTGGCTGGGAATCGAACTGGCGACCCTGTTGCTCAGCGCTCACACTTTTGAGCGAGCTCTTAAACAACTGAGCCACTCAGCCGGCCCAACAGTTCAATTCTTAGAGGAGGGGTTGACAAAAGCGCAGCTGACTCTGGCTGAGGGGTTCCCGTGTCCATACACCCGGAAAGTGCCCACGCGCCACCAAACTCAACTTCCAGCAAAAGGGCTGCTGTCAGGCCGGCTTGAGAGACGCTGAGGAAAACGAGACGCTGGGAGGACCGGCCGGCCAGAGAGGCCAAGAAAGCCGGCAACTCTTCGGTCACGTGTCCCGGTCTCGGCGGGGTCTGGGTCTCCCGGGTGCCAGGCCACGTGTGACGGCTGCTCCTTCCGATTGGCTGGGCTGTATCAGTTTGAAAGGCGTACGGAAGCCGCCGCAGCTCATCTACGGCCGCGTTTTTTAATTCCCTCTCTTTGGCTCCCTCCTTCCGCGGGAGTCTCAGGAGAAGGCGCAGCGCTAGGCGCCGCTGCTCCCGCTCCGGCCGGGTAAGTGGGCCTCATCCGGAGCTAGACCGGCTCGGCTCTGGCTTGCTTCGACCCCCGTCAGGGTCCGGACCTGTGCAGCACGCGGCCCGGCGTCTGGGCCGCGCCTGACCCGGAAAGGCCGAGAACCGTGTTGGGCCCGATTCTCTAGGCAGAGAGAACGGGCCGGGGGGGAGGGGGAAACAGAGCCGGGTTTAGGGGGTGGGGCCTCGGAGTCGGGCTAGGTCTCCGTGCTGCGAGAATCGGGCCAGTGGGGCACCTGGGGTCGGGCTCGAGGGGATCTGATTGTGGGACGTCGTGAGGATCGGGTGTGTGTGTGTCGGGGGGGGTTGTTTCGGCGGGGCTTGGTTGGGTCTGATTGGGAGAGGCCGCATTGAAAAGTTGGGGGGGGGGAGGGCTTGTTGGACTCCGATAGGGAGGGGAGTCAGACTTCCGCCTGAAGCGTTTTGCTGGGTCTGACTGCGAGGCGTCACTGGGATCCGTTGGGGGGAATGCTCCGGAGGGTGTTCGGCCAGGCCTAATTGGGCGAAGCTGCAGGGATCCGACGAAGGGGGTTTCCGGCTCGAGGTGGTGGAGGGGTTGGTGGAACTTGATTGGGGAAAGCAGCAGAGATCCGTCAGCAGGAGTTACTGCCGACTGGGCCAGGGGGCGGGAATGGGGGAAGGCTTGGCTAGACCTGATTTGGGAAAGGGACAAGGACCCGTCCTGGGGGCATCTGTCGCGGGGTGGAAGGGCTTGGCTGACTTTTTCGGAGGGGCAACGCGGACCTATCTGGGGATTGCTTCGGACCTGATTAAGGGGAATCGCTGGACGGGGTATAGCTAGGCCAGGAAGGGGGGCGTATGGCATCCGGCTGAGCTTGGAGGACCGGATTAGGGGAGGCGGCAGGGATCAGGACGATCGGAGCTCTTGGGACGGTGCACCTGGGGAGGCTCGGACCAAACCGGGCAGAGGGGCATCAGGGATCTGGCGGAGCTTGAGGGCTGGATTTCGGGAGGAGAAGGGGGATCTTCCGGGACCGTGTCTGCAACGGGGAGACCACGGGGGCCGGGGCTCTATCGTGGCCTGGGGCAGGGCCCCTGCATGGAGAAGTGGCTGGGCCCGCAGCCGGGGGCGGCGGCACGGGCAGCCGTGGGACGAAGGCTGCGTGCCAGCTCTGATGAGGATCCACTGGGCCCTGCCACCGCCTCCCATGGCCCGCTTCCACACCCTCCCGCCTGTACTCGCAAGCCCGCGACTGCGCGGCGGTGGATGGCTCAGCTGGCAGGGACCTCGCACTTGGGCTGGTGTGGATCGGCCGCCTCCGCCTGTCCGCCGAGGGCGCTCCTGTGGTGCTGCCGCTACTGCCACCTCCTCGGGGGTTCAGCCTGCGTCTCACACGGAGCTCCTGGGACCCAGAGCTGACCCCGGTCCCTGCCTCCACAGCTCGCCTTGCGCCATGGACTGGCAGCCAGACGAGCAGGGCCTGCAGCAGGTCCTACAGCTGCTCAAAGACTCGCAGTCACCCAACACAGCCACGCAGCGCATCGTGCAGGATGTATCCTTCCTTCCTTCCGGGCCTGAAGGCCAGAGAGAATAGGGCCCACCCCCTAATCCCGACTCTTTTCTGCAGTGGCTAGGAGCTGGCCTTGGCCGAGAATTAAGGGTTAGAATTTAGGGTCCCGTTCCCAGAGTAAATGCGGCCCTATGGGAGGGAGGAACACCTCTGGTTGGCACTCAGCTTGTGTTTAGGTTCATGGTTAAAATTTTTGTTTCGATTGGTTGTTTAAGATACTATACGTTAAAAAAATTTTTTCCCCTAAGATTTTATTGGGGAATTGGGGCAGGGGAACAGCTTTGGGGAATTGGGGAAGGGGAACAGACAAGTTGCTGTCCTTTTGTTATTCAGTCTAGTTGTGGAGGGCGTCGCTTCACTGGCCCATGTTGGTATTATCCTTGCGCTCTTCCCGGGTGAGGCAGTCACTCGCCGGCCTTTGGACGGCCGCTCGTGGCAGCACACGGCAGCTCACGCCAGCTGTCAGCCACTCATGGTAGCTTATGGCAGCCCACTTCAGCCCCTCTGCAGCCTATGCCATTGCAGGCAACTCAGTGCAGCCCAGCTCCAGGTTGAGCTGTTGTTCAGCATCTTAGCTGTAGAGGGCACAGTGTCACTGGCCCTCATGTGCGATCCGAACTGGAGCCCTGCTGCTCAGAGCTGGCATCCTAAGCCAACTCTTAACCAATGTGCCACCCGGCTTGCCCCAGTTAAACTTTTAAAATATTTAAACCACTGGCAAGTTTCATAGGAAAATGTCTATTCTCTTTTTTTTAAAAAAGTAGGCAACTCTGGACTGTTAGTTAGCAGAACTGAGTAGCAGCTGCCACTTTCAGACAGAGCTAGGTCCACCAACCCTCTCTTGCTCTGGCCAGATCTTCAGAAGTGGTGGGGAGCTCAGGTATGCTCCCCCACCCTCTGGGTGAATTTGATGTGCCTGAAATGCTGCGTTCTTCTGGGCATGGGGGTTGACAGGTGGGCTCCCAGGAACTGGCTGCTTGGTCCCAGTGGTCAGAGGTACTATCAGCTACATATCAGTGAGGGGGCCCCAGTTGGGGAAGCCCTTGTCTCCCAAGTCCCTTAACAACCTGGCAGAAACTCAAACAACTGAACCAGTTTCCTGACTTCAACAACTACCTGATCTTCGTTCTGACCAGACTCAAGTCGGAAGGTACGTTGCCCTTGGTGCCCCAACACAGACCAGACCTCACTTTCTCCCCTGTGGTCCTCTGAGCCTCAGCCCTCTTCCCTCAGATGAGCCGACTCGCTCTCTCAGTGGTCTAATCCTCAAGAACAACGTGAAGGCGCATTACCAGAGCTTTCCTCCTCCTGTGGCTGACTTCATCAAACAGGAGTGTCTCAACAACATTGGCGATGCCTCCTCGCTCATCCGAGCCACCATAGGTGAGGTGGGCAGCTGAAGTTGGCCTGTGATGACAACCTGAGCTCTCACTTGGCCAAGAATGGCCTCAGCATGTTAAGGCTATCAATTCACTGGGGATGGTAGACCTATTACTGTTGCCATTTTGCAGATGAGGAAACTGAAACACAGAAAGGTTAAGGGATTTGCTTGATAAGTAGCAGAGCTCAAAAGTGATCAGTGCAGGTCCATGTTCTGAACCACACTCCCTCCTGAAATAGCCGTTCTTGCTTCTGAGGCAGTCAGTCACTGAATGTCCAGAATTTTATGTTAGGTCCTGAGGGTATAGCAGGTTAAAATCAGAGCTCCCTGCCCTTGTAGAGTTTGGTGTCATTAATGATTTAGGTGAACTAAATCAAACCAATAATGATTTAGCTGAAACGTGAGTTAGCTTTGCCTTGGAGCCTTCCTGACTCCTGGAAGGCTGCCTGAGGGAGTTAACAGAACGATGGCCAGTAATTTTCCAGCAGTTTTATCTTAAGCCTTTTCTTTCTTTCTTTTTTAAATTTTATTGGGGAACAGTGTGTTTTTCCAGGACTCATCTGCTCCAAGTCAAGTAGTTGTCTTCAATCTAGTTGTGGAGGGCCCAGCTCTTTGGCCCATGTGGGAATCAAGCCGGCAACTTGGATGTTATGAGCCTGCGCTCTAACCACCTGAGCTAACCGGCTGTCCCTGTTAAGCCTTTTCACTACTGTTAAATACCAACCCTACTATTTGTTGCCGACTTAACTCCCCCCTACAGTTTTATTGAGGTATAATTGACATATAATGATTTATTTTGTTTTTAAATCTATGTCAACTTTTAAAACTTGCTTTAAAAAGGATGTTGTATATAACTGTTTTAAATGAAAAGACGGATATGCTTGCCCAAAAGGGAAGGTAATCTTAAAAAGACAGAAAAGTAGTGTTAAATTTGAGATAGATGCTGGGGCATGCCAGAAGGACTGATCTTTGGGCCTGTTGCCTCTGTTAAAAGTGACCCTTAACCCTGACAATACCCCTTCTGAGGCCAGCGGAAGGATCTGGACTTACCAAGCTCACTCCAGGCGTCAGGTTCTGCCCTGAGTACTTAAGTCACTGAAGTTTCCCAGGAGCCCTAGGAAATCATTGGTCTTTATTCCCATTGAAGCACAGAGAGGTTAGGTGATGTGGCCAACATCACACAGATAGGGATGGGACCGGGACTGTACTCACAGTCTACCGCAGGGAGCACCTTTCCTAGCAGATGTGTGAGCCAGGGTCATCTGGAGTGTTGGCAGTGGCAGCTTCTCCCTCTGGGAAAGACTGCCACCTCCTGGCTTTAAAAACCATCTCTGCACACCGACATCACGCACATTCAGCTCCACTGCCCTCACACTTCAGATGCCTAGTGCAGGTTATACTTGGGTTTTGGGTTTCTAATAAGTAGTACAAGTCCTCCCTGAGGCCACTTCACCCTGCAGGACCTGCCCCTTGCACCCTCCAAGCCCTCACCTTCCCCCACCCAGCCCCACTGGCTCCTCACCCATCTGTAAGCTCTCCAGGTTTGCTCCTGCCCGCAAGCTTTTGCACCTGCCATTCTCTCTGCCTGGGATGCTCTTTCCCTAGGGACCTAGATGGCTTCTCCCTCACTTCCTTCAGGTCTTTGCTCAGATACCAAGATGTCACCTGGGGGAAGCTCTGGACACCCAACTTTAAATTGATACCCTCATCCTCAGTCCTTGCTAGCCATCTTCTCTGCTTCATTTCTCCCCTTAGCTCTTGGCGTCTATCCTCCCAGGTCTTGACCTCACAGCCTCCTTCACTAGACAATCAGCTTCTAAGGGTAGGGATTTTGTGTTTAGTTTTGCACTGTATCCCAGGGCCTGGAACAGAGCTGACTTACAGTAAGGCTCAGGGAATCTCGAAAGGGGTGTGTAGGGTTCGTGGGGGAGAGTGTCCAGAAAGTGGCAGGGAGGGCTAGGGTGCCGGGCAGGCCTGCCTGCACCCAGTCTGAGGCAGCGTCCTTTCCTGGCTGCCCAGGCATTCTCATCACCACCATCGCTTCCAAGGGTGAGCTGCAGATGTGGCCTGAGCTGCTACCCCAGCTGTGCAACCTGCTCAACTCAGAGGATTACAACACGTGCGAGGTAGGTGCAAGCCATGGCGCACCTGGGCAGGAGCTGGGGCTGGACTGGGACCCACACCCATGTGTGCTCCTCCCCGCTCAGGGAGCCTTTGGAGCCCTGCAGAAAATCTGTGAAGACTCATCCGAGCTCCTGGACAGCGATGCCCTCAACAGGCCCCTCAACATCATGATCCCCAAGTTCTTGCAGTTCTTCAAGCACTGCAGCCCCAAGATCCGGTGGGTGTAGCTCCCCAGGAGTCTGCAGGGGGCCTGGGGTGGGCAGGGTGGGGGTGACCCATGTACCTGCTCCCTGCCAGGTCCCATGCCATTGCCTGTGTGAACCAGTTCATCATGGACCGGGCCCAGGCGCTGATGGACAATATTGACACCTTCATCGAGGTGGGTTGCCAGGCTGGGGGTGAGTAGGATGAGGGCTGGGGATCCCCGCTGTGGCTGACCCCACCTTCTTCACAGCACCTGTTTGCCCTGGCCGTGGATGATGATCCTGAGGTGCGGAAGAATGTGTGCCGTGCCCTGGTGATGCTGCTGGAAGTGCGAATCGACAGGCTCATCCCCCACATGCATAGCATTATCCAGGTGTGCACACCTAGGCCAGCCGGGTGCTATAGAGTGGGCGCACAGGGGGAGCCACCCCTAGCTGGACAGGGCCTTAGCCTTTCTCCCATCCCTCCCCAGTACATGCTGCAGAGGACCCAGGACCATGATGAGAACGTGGCCCTTGAGGCCTGCGAGTTCTGGCTGACGCTGGCCGAGCAGCCCATCTGTAAGGAAGTCCTGGCCTCCCACCTGGTCCAGTGAGTGTCCCTCCTGCCTGCTATCCCCTACACCAGCCTCCACCTCTTCTATCTGGGTTTACTTTCTATGCTTGCATACATTTATTTTGCAAGTGCTACGAATGTAACTTTAATGACTTGAAAATTAAATAAGTTAAGGTGGAAAAAAATCAGAAGTCTACAAAGCCTTCAGGCATAGTTGGATCCAGGTGCCCAAAGGATGTGAAAGGCATCTGTCTAGTCTCAGATCTACTTCCTCTACTTTGGCTCTATTCTCAGGCATGACCTCATAGCCGTGCTGTGGCCTACAGCTTAACAGTATAGGAACATCTCAGAAAAGAATTTCTCTTGACCAGTATTTCCAGCAAAAGTTTTAGGGCCAGCTTGGATCACTCGCCTATTCCTAAGTCAGTGAAGGTTCTAATCAAAGTTTCCGATCCTGAGGTACATGGGCTCCAGCTGAGGGGGCTGGCTGTCCTGCCTGTTTGCTACCCTAACCTGGTTCCATCCCAGGGAAGTGCCTGGTGACTAGGCCCATTCCTCTGCCTTATGATGTCCTAGGGAATCAGGCACTGTTCCAAGTTTCTCAGCTCTGTCCGTTACAGTGGCTGAGACTACGTTGGGATAGTTCCCACAAAGGGAAATGAATGGATGTGGGGTCCTTAGAATCAGCATGTTCCATACAGTCTGCCCTTAATGCTCCCATTAGTACCTCTGCTTCCTTGTTGCCCCGGCTTTGAAGCCCCCAGGGGGCCCTGCCTCCCAGTGAACAGCCTCTCTCCTGACAGGTTGATCCCCATCCTGGTAAATGGGATGAAGTACTCGGAAATTGACATCATCCTGCTCAAGGTCAGCTGGGGCTAATTGCCGGGCACAGGCAGGCAGGTGAGGGCCGGGATGTTGGGGCTGGGACTGTGGTGGTCTTTAGCGGTCTGTCTGGCCCACAGGGGGATGTGGAGGAGGACGAGGCAGTCCCTGACAGCGAGCAGGACATCAAGCCACGCTTCCACAAGTCACGCACGGTGACTCTGCCCCATGAGGCCGAGCGGCCAGATGGCTCTGAGGATGCAGAGGATGATGATGATGATGATGCTTTGTCCGACTGGAATCTGAGTGCGTGGCCCTGGCAGGGTTTGGGGGTGGTGGTAGTTGGGGGCAGCCAGCCCTGGGTTCCGTCTCGGGAGGTGATGAGAAACCCATGCAGATCATGAAGATTCTAATCATATTTGATAATCTGATCTGGGGGTATGGTTGAGGAGGTCTTGCCTGATGGGCTTCCCGGAGCCTGAGCCTGCCTGTCGATTTTCCTGCCCTAGGGAAGTGCTCGGCAGCTGCACTGGACGTCCTGGCTAATGTCTTCCGGGAGGAACTACTACCCCATCTCCTTCCCCTGCTCAAGGGACTCCTCTTCCACCCTGAGTGGGTGGTCAAGGAGTCGGGCATCCTGGTGCTGGGCGCCATTGCTGAGGGTGAGTGCTCCTCCAGCCTCCCTGTGCCTGACCTCTGACCCCTGTGCTGATGGAGACTGGGGCTGGCCCAGGCAGGGCTGCGTGGCGGAGCGATGCCATTCCTGAGTTCTCTCCAGAGGACTGCTTAGGCCCTTCAAACAGCTTTGGGATTTGAATGTTCCTCTCAGCCTGTGGGCCTGAAAGGAACCCCAAACCCCGAAATGCAAGCCCTCTCCTTAATTCTCACAGACAGGCAATCTATGAGGTTGTAAGCATAATTATAGCTACCGCAGTAATAGGAACAATCACTTCTGCAGTGCTAGTCCCACGGCCGGCAACCTGCTTCCACGGGTTTACCACAACCTGATGAGGTGGGTTTCATAGACAGAGGGATGTACACCACTTCCCCAGTCACCCAGGGTGCAGCTGGGACTCAAACCTGCTCCCGGCTATGGGGCTGACCTGCCAGAATAAGTGTGCAGTGGTGGTGTTTCCTGAAACTTCACATGGTATGCTGTTACTGCCATGGCTTTTGGGTGCCCTTTGTCCCGATGGGTTGTACAGCTTAAATGACCAGAGGGCTTTGTGAGTCTGTTACAGGCATCAGTCATGACTGCCTCAGCATCCAGGCGTGTCCCAAAAAGTTCAGACATGGCAGCAGGAGCCCTCACCCTGGAGAACTTGCAAGATTAAGGAAACGTTTCCTTATGTAATAAGTGTAATATAGCTTATGTTAATATATGTGTATCTATGACTAGACTACATAGGTGTTCTGCATATTCATGGGAAAAGACCTAGAGGAACTGACACTAAACCAGTAAAAGATGGATCACTTGTCTAGGATTATTAGGGGGTGTACCATTATCTGTGTTCTCTAATTAAAAGACATACTCAGTGTTTTTTTTTTGTTTTGTTTTTTTTAAAGAAAATGAAAAATAGAGAAAGAAGTCAACAAATATCCAAAATAGGTTTCAAAACAAAAGCACTTGTCATCCATTGGGGTCACTGTTGCCTATAAAGCCTGAGTCACTGTGCAGCCTGGTCATCTATGAATTAATGAGTGACCGTGATGGGGTGGAGCCCGTGGCGGGGAAAGGTTTGCTGTGATGCTGCTTTCCCTCCTGACCCTGCCTTCCACTGGCTTTGTGACTCTGAGTCAGTTATTTAACCTGAGTCTCAGTTTCCTCACCTGTCAGATGCTCTGGATTCTCTCCCCTAGAGGTGGGTGTGGCCAGGCTTAGCTGGGCTCAGGCTTGCCCCTATGCTGTTCTTGCAGGCTGCATGCAGGGTATGGTGCCCTACCTGCCTGAGCTGATCCCACACCTTATCCAGTGCCTGTCGGACAAAAAGGCCCTGGTCCGCTCCATCGCCTGCTGGACGCTGAGTCGCTATGCCCACTGGGTGGTCAGCCAGCCACCTGACATGCACCTCAAGCCTCTGATGACGGAACTGCTCAAGCGTATCCTGGATGGCAACAAGAGGGTGCAGGAGGCAGCCTGCAGGTGACCCCCAACCCCTGGCCCCACAATCCCCACCTTTGAGCCACTGGCTGCCCTTTTGGGAAGTGATGATATTCATTACCCTTGACATCTCGCTGATTTCTAACGTGTTCGTACTGGCTGATCCCAACTACCCACTCCTGTCTCCACCTGCCTGTGGCCCAGCCCTACCAGTAGACCCCCACTGAGCCTGTCCCCCCTTCCAGTGCCTTCGCCACCCTGGAGGAGGAGGCCTGCACGGAGCTGGTACCCTACCTCAGCTATATCCTGGACACCCTCGTCTTCGCCTTTGGCAAGTACCAGCACAAGAACCTGCTCATCCTCTATGATGCCATCGGCACCCTGGCCGACTCTGTGGGCCACCACCTCAACCAGCCGGTGAGACCCCACAGCGGCTCCCTCCTGATCCCGTGCCCCCGACATCCGGTGACCTGGCAGCGACCTTGTGTCGCACGCCAGGGATGTGGCCATGACCTCGACAGGCAGACAGACCCGGCCCCCACCCTTGCCCTGCTCCCTGTTTAGTGGGGGAGACAGACAGTTCTGAGACTGTGTGGTAAGTGCTGTGCCAGGGGAGTTCAGGGGCTTATGGGAACCAGGAGGTGCTGACCCAGGCTCCGAGGGGGCAGGGCTGGGTAGAACAGGGCTTGGGACAGAAGAGAAGGTCCTGGACGTCTGGCTGGGTGGCGAGGCCTTGCAGGGCCCCATGAACCACAGCGAGGAGCCCAGGCCTCATTGCTCAGGCAGTGGGTACCTCTGAGTCACAGGGATCCCTGCTGGTTCCCAGGCCAGCACCCCTGCCCAGAGAGCCCTGACTTCCTGCTCCTTCCTCAGGAGTACATCCAGAAGCTGATGCCGCCACTCATCCAGAAGTGGAACGAACTCAAGGATGAAGACAAGGACCTCTTCCCTCTGTTGGAGGTGGGTGAAATCCAGACTCCCTCCTGCAGCCCCGCCCCACTCCTCCTAAGTCCACCTCTCCTGCCTTCCTCCTGCCAGTGTCTGTCATCAGTGGCCACCGCCCTACAGAGTGGCTTCCTGCCCTACTGCGAGCCTGTCTACCAGCGCTGTGTCACCCTAGTGCAGAAGACGCTGGCCCAGGCTATGGTGAGCACCCACCCGCTGCCACTCCGCCGCCCCCTCCTCTGCTGCTGCCCCAGCCTTAGCCTGCCCCTCTCACCTGTCCGCCCACCCCCATCTGTGCCCAGATGTACACCCAGCACCCTGAGCAGTATGAGGCCCCTGACAAGGACTTCATGATCGTGGCGCTAGACCTGCTCAGCGGCCTGGCCGAGGGCCTGGGCGGCCACGTGGAGCAGTTGGTGGCCCGCAGCAACATCATGACACTGCTCTTCCAGTGCATGCAGGTGGGTGAGCGCCCTTCATAGGCCTCAAACTCCCAGTGACGACACCCAGCAGCCTGTGTGGGCCACCCTGGGGAGTACTCAGGGCCTTGGTTGTAACCCAAGGACATCAGGGAAAGGGGGCTCATAAAAAGAACCTTGTAATTGTTTTTAAAAGGGATTCAAATACGACATGAGTAAAAGCTCATTTTCCAGGCCAACAATGTAGAAAATGAAAAGGTAGAAAAGAAGAAAAGTGAAAGCACTGGTCCCTCCAACATCACCCCCATCCTGTGTATCAGGATGGGCAGCAGTTCCATGTGCCCCGCCCTCTGCAGCAGTGCCCTGAGCAAGGCACTCATTCACGGGTCCCCCAAGTCCCAATTTACAGGGAGGGGCCCGCATCCTCAGTGCTGGGAAGTAGAAGGGTCAAGCTGTGCTCTAGGGACTGCTCCCCTAGCTGCCCTGCACTGAGGGATTTTTTGGGACCCTGGCTGGCTGGCGGGAGGGGAGCCCTTCTAAGCTGACACTACTCTGACCCTCAGGACTCCATGCCCGAGGTCCGGCAGAGCTCCTTCGCCCTCCTGGGAGACCTCACCAAAGCCTGCTTCATCCACGTCAAGCCCTGTATTGGTATGACACCCGTTTCCTCCTTACCCCACGACCCCAGCCCTAGCCTCAAGTGATGGAGCAATGACTGGGGAGCTCTGTGACCGAATTGGGATGTGTTCGTACTGTCTGATGGGGCCTGCCTGGCCAGATCTTGGAGCTCATCCTAGCAGGCCCTCCCTCTCAGCACCCCTCTTTCTCCCCACCAGCTGAGTTCATGCCCATCCTGGGCACCAACCTGAACCCTGAGTTCATCTCTGTCTGCAACAATGCCACCTGGGCCATCGGAGAGATCTGCATGCAGATGGGTGAGTGTCCTGTAGGGGGTCAGGCTATGCCCCTCTTGCGTGTTCCCTTTCTGGGTATAGGAGCCTGGCTCTGACTGACAGGTCCCCTCAAGAGGCCGCTGGTGCTCCTTGAGGAAGGCTCCCATGGGCCAGGGCAAGAGGATACCTCTGAGCATTTTTATCAGATATGGGCTGAATGGCTGAAAGGCCATCTGTGGTTGGCTTCTGTAAAGAGGCAGGACAGGACGCCTGTTCTGATTGGACTGTTTGGCAACTTCCTCCGTCCCCCTACAGCGAGGCTGGCTGGTGTGGCCTCACCCTGATGTCTAGCAGTGACTCCAGGGAAGCTTCTGGTGTTTGGAGAGTATGGGTCTGTCTTGGGTTGGCCATGGGTCCTGGGCTGGAGACCAGCCGGAGAGGTTTTTCACTCCCTCATCAGTTGTGGTTGGCCCGTGTCTAGATGCAACTGGGGCTGTCAGCGTGGGTGGTGTGGGCTGTGCGGGGCTCTGACTGGCTGGTCCCTTAGGGGCAGAGATGCAGCCCTACGTGCAGATGGTCCTCAACAACCTGGTGGAGATCATTAACCGGCCCAACACACCCAAGACGCTGCTGGAGAACACAGGTGGGCATCACGTCTGGGCCTCTGCTGCCTTCTTGCCTGGCCCCTAGAGGTGGGCTTTCTGGCTGGGAGGGTAGTTGAGAAGAAGTCTTGGGAAAGAACTAGGGAAGGTGTCTGGAAGGGGTTCTGGGAGGAGCAGCAAGAAAGATGCTGGCCTCAGGGGAGACCCAAGGCTGGGCCAAACTCCAGGGTCAAGCTCTGGGCCAAGGCCAGTGGCAGCTATTCCCTTGGGGCCCATGGGGCGGGGCTGGTGCCTCATGCCAGAGGCCCTGCCACGTACCGTCCCGGGGCCGCTCGGGGTTGCAGGTCGCCTGACGAGTCCCTCTGCCATTCCAGCCATCACCATCGGCCGCCTGGGCTACGTGTGCCCACAGGAGGTGGCACCCATGCTGCAGCAGTTCATCCGGCCTTGGTGTGTGCTCACCTGTATGGGGCCTGCCGTATGGTGGGCCGGGCAGTGGGGTGGGTGGGGCAGGCCCAACCCATTCCTCACCTGTGGCCACCCAGCCCTGCCCATCCATAGATGCACGTCCCAGCCCCGCTGTCCACTGGTCCCCTGCTTCCTCCACACCTGATAGACACATGGCCCACCCCAGCCTCACTGCCCCCCATGGATGCCCTTCTGCCACCGTTCTGCCTGCTGATTCCCCGATGCTCACCTTCTCCACAGGTGCACATCCCTCAGGAACATCAGGGACAACGAGGAGAAGGACTCAGCCTTCCGAGGCATCTGCATGATGATAGGCGTCAACCCCGGGGGCGTTGTGCAGGTTGGGGCGGCTGGGCTCTGAGGGAAGGCGCTGGGGCTGGGCTCGGGCGGTCCTTCACATGGGATCCGTCGCGTTTCAGGACTTTATTTTCTTCTGCGACGCTGTAGCCTCCTGGGTGAGCCCGAAGGATGACCTTCGGGACATGTTTTATAAGGTGAGGCTCCTGCTTAGTAGTTCCAGGAGGCGGCAGGGGGTGCACCCTCTGCGGGGAGAGGCCAAGTTCATTTTGCCCTGCTCTGGGTGCCCCTTCCCTCCACCACAGATCCTTCATGGCTTCAAAGACCAAGTTGGGGAGGAAAACTGGCAGCAGTTCTCAGAGCAGTTCCCGCCACTGCTCAAGGAGAGGCTGGCTGCTTTCTATGGAGTCTAGAGGAATGTTGCGACTGCCAGGTAAAAGGCTGCAGGCAGGGGGCTGGTGCTGTCATCAGGGCTGAGGTGGCACAGGCTCTGACCCCCCTCCTCTCCCTGCAGGTTTCTGTTTGCGTCATCTTGGAGGGGTTGCTGTGGATCGCGTTGCGTCCAGAAGTCGCCGTGCCCTGGTCGAGGGGGGTTAGGGAGGAGTGAGTGGGACCCAATCCAGACGCCTTCCCTGTCCATATACCTGCTATGCCCGGCTTGTGTGGCCAGTCAGTGGTGGGCAGGTGGGTGGGGCCTCCACACTCGTCCTACAAATGGGAGGGGGGTGGGACTTCTTGGCAGCAAGGGCCCCTTGCTCTAAGCAGGGTCACCTCAGGCAGCCCACTTGGGCCAGCCATGTGGGAGGGAGGAATCAACACAGCCGACTGAATCTGGCTTAGGATGAGGCAAGGGGAAAGCAGGCGGGGAGGGGGGGTTCCTGTAGAGACACGTACTCACACGTACACATGTGGCCACACGCATGTGCGGGCACTGCAGCCAGCCAGGCCAAGCCAGCTGCCCCACCATTTCCCCGACTGCATGGAGACAGTAGAATTAGTGAACCCCTGAGTTAACCCGTAAGGCCTTCCGTGTAACCTGCATCTAGAGTTTAAGAAGCTTCTGCCATTTTGCCGGAATTGGCAGTGATTGGGGAGGGCTGGGTGGGTTGGAGGCCTCCACTGGGAGCCTGGGGCCAGGGCAAGAGGACGGCCACCTTGGGGCTGCCCCGTCAGCACGCGTATGCTTTGGACCTGCTCCGCACACTTCCTGCCATCTCTGTGGCAGCCTCAGCCAGTGTGTCCCCCTCCTTGCCCTGTTCCAGCTAGAAGAGTGGGGATCACTGGAGCAGCTGGGGATGGCCAGAGGTCCCTCTTTCTTCCTATCCTGTGTGTGCTCCAGTGACTTCTGAAGACACTGGGCTGAGACCTTTTTCTGGAAGAGAGCATAGGGTGGCCAGAGCTGCTGACACCTACCCCTGCCTCTCTCCATAAGCAAATCCATTTCAAGGGCAATCTGTTTCTCTGTGCTGAGAGCCCTCTTCAAGTTCCAGGCCCCGAGTTTTAACACGAGGGCTGGCGCATTTAATTGATGGTGACAGGGGACGAAGGCGTATGCTTTGCCAGCATAACCGAGGGCTTGGAGGAGAGGAAAGGTGGTGCCTCCCTACACACCCTGAGGCCCTGAGGCTGCCTGTTCATCAGAGCTCCCAGTGGGTCCCGAGATCCCACCATATTGGGGCAGTGATTCTAGGGACTTTTTTTGGGGTACTTTGGGATGTGGTCACAGTGGGAGAGGCTCCCTTAGAGTGGAAGGGAGTATGGTTACTTTCTATTTGGCCTCAAGACTGAAACTGGGCCCTGCAGCCCCCTTAACTTTTTCCCTTTTCTCCTCCCCTGCTTTCTACTTATTGGGGGGCACCTTTTGGGGCTTTGACTGGATTCCTGCATCCTGGGGCCTGCTCCATCCATCCTACCAGGGGCCGACCCCCCCCCCCCCCCCATCATAGCCCCGTGTCTTCTCTCAGACAGGGTCAGGCCCTGCCTCTATTCCAAGGGGCACTTGGTGCACATTCCATAAACTCAGCTGGTTTCCCCCACCCCCCACCCCTTTGAAACTCCAGCAGGTCTCTGGAAGCCATTTGTAAAAAAAAAAAAGAAAAAAAAAAATTAATACCATTTAGTTTTCTGGTAATTCCAGTTTTTTGGAGCATCCTCTGCTGGGTCTTGGGGTGTGTGGATGGACTAGCTGTCTGATGGGATTGGAAACCACTTCACCCAGGATAGGGGTGCTCCAACCACCTTCAGGGAAGGGGGAGCCTGGTTCGTTGTCTTTTTTTTTTTTTTAATCTATTTAATTTTTTAATTTATTTTTGGTTGATTTTTGCACAACGAAGTTGCAGCTTCTCAATCTCCCCTGCTCAGGGCTGCGGACCCTGACTGGCCTTGATCCGCAGTCCCGCTCAGTCTCATGCCCCTCCTTCCCCTTCACCCTCTTCCTCCTGCGGGCTCCAGGGTCTGTCCATTTGTTACCGTGCTGTGCTGGGGATTGGCGCCGAGGTGGCGTGAGATTCCACTTGTGTAGAACTTTGTTGAGTAAAGATCAGTTTCTTGTGAAATCCTTGGTCTCCAGCTGGCCTCCTGTGTCCTTGGCTTTGGCAGTAGAGATGTAGGGCGGGGGACGGAGGGGCCTTGGAAACTTTAGAAATGGGGATATATAGGACTTAGGTCAGGAAATATAATTGGGGTGTGGGGAAGGAAGTAAAACACTAAGGGCATGTTACTTGGAACCCCAGTCCTCTCAGTTTTCTTCCCTGTAAATTGAGATGGTGAATTTGAAAGATGAAGATTAAATGCAATAACATACATGTGGAGTGCATTCTCTTAAGACATAATTACAGTTCACTAAACGTTCTGAGCTCACTAAAGGGGAGCCATTAAGTTCCAGATCTCCATCTGCCTTAGACTAAACTGAGTGGCAAGGGGCAAGACCTTGCCTCTTTGGCTGACTTCACAACTCTGGATCGCTGGGCATCTTAGGCATCTCTGTAGAAAGTTCAGCCCAGCACCAGGCCTGTGGAAGATACGTAAATTATTGAGGCAAGTGAGAAATTGCTCAGCCTTGGGGATGCACAAGCCTCAGAATAAAATCTGTGGCAACCTCAGTATGGCCCAAAGATCACCTGCATCAATCTGGGAAAACAAAAAAACCCTCCAGAACTGACACGTCCAACATTCATTCAAGTGTGTACATCTTAATGAGGGAATAAACAGCAAAACTTGTGTCCCATAGAGAAAAATATAGCGGGAAGGGGAGAAAACATTGGGGGAGATGTTCAGTCTTACAGTAGGGTACCAGGGAAGATGTTTGAGCAGAGAGCCATGTGGATATGAGAAGAGTCAGGTGGGGCTAACAAGTGCTGCTTAGAGATAGATCATTTATGTGTTAACACTGCATCAAGAAGCTTTCAGTAAGAGGTGCTGTTTTTATCAGTATGATTTTAGGTGATTTAGAGTAACTGTTCCACCGATAGCTCTGCAGTGTAAGAGTGCATATTTCTGGCTCTGGAAGGAGATGGTTCTAATCACTAATATGCCCCAGACAGTGAACCCAAAAAAGGGGGCTTTGCATTTCTAAGCTCAGTGTCACCTGTGAAAGGTACCTTCGACAGGGCTGCATTTTTTTAAAGGTTTTATTGGGGAATTGGAAGAGGGGAACAGCGCTGGGGAATCGGGGAAGGGAAACAGACAAGTTGCTGTCCTTTTGTTCTTCAGTCTAGTTGTGGAGGATGTCACTTCAGTCTAGTCGTGGAGGACGTCGCTTCACTGGCCCATGTTGGTATTATCATTGCGCTCTTCCTGGGTGAGGCAGATCGGTTGTCGGCCACTGGATGGCCGCTCACAGAGGCTTTCGACAGCTCATGCCAGCTGCCAGCTGCTCATGGTAGCTTATGGAAGCCCGCTGCGGCTTCACTGCAGCCTTTGCCGTTGCTGGCGACTCATGGCAGCCCAGCTCCAGGTGGAGCTGTTGTTCACCATCTTAGCTGTACAGGGCGCGGCGTCACTGGCCCTCATGTGGGATCCGAACTGGGGCCCTGCTGCTCAGAGCTGGTGTCCCAAGCCAACTCTTAACCAATGCACCACTTGGCTGGCCCAGGGCTGCATTTTTTAAACCACAGTATGCTGGCCTTTGTTTTGGCACCACCAAAGGTGCTTGTTTTAAAAACGGAGCCAGGGGCCAGCCGGGTGGCGTGTTGGTTAAGAGCTGGCTTGGGACATCAGTTCTGAGCAACAGGGCCCCGATTCGGATCCCACATGAGGGCCAGTGATGCTGCGCCCTCTACTGCTAAGATGGTGAACAACAGCTCCATCTAGAGCTGGGCTGCCAAGAGGCCAAGGCGTAGGCTGCAGCCCCTGCTGCAGTGGGCTGCCATTAGCTACCGTGAGTGGCCAGCAGCCGGCGTGAGCTGCCAAGAGCCACCATGAGCGGCCATCCAGTGGCCGACAACCGATCTGCCTCACCCAGGAAGAGCGCAATGATAATATCAACATGGGCCAGTGAAGCAATGTCCTCCACAACTAGACTGAAGAACAAAAGGACAGCAATTTATCTGCTCCCCTTCCCTGATTCCCCAATATAATCTTAAAAAAATTTTAACAAAAAATGGAGCCAGGGGCCAGCTGAGTGGCTCAATTGGTTAAGAGTTTGCTCAAGAGTGTGAGCTCTGGGGCCGGCCGAGTGGCGCGATGGTTAAGAACTGGCTTGGGACGCCAGAGGGCCCCGGTTCGGATCCCACATATGAGGGCCAGTGACACTGCCCTCTGCAGCTAAGATGCTGAACAACAGCTCAACCTGGAGCTGGGCAGTCGTGAGTCGTGAGTCGCCGGCGACGGCAGAGGCTGCAGCCCCTGTGGCAGTGGGTTGCCATGGGCTACCGTGTGTAGGCAGCAGCCAGCGTGAGCGGCCAGCAGCCAGCGTGAGCGGCCGTCCAGAAGCCGGCGACTGATCTGCCTCGCCCGGAAGAGCGCAATGATGGTGCCAACTTGGGCCAGTGAAGCAACGTCCTCCACAACTAGACTGAAGAACAAAAATGACAGCAACTTGTCTGTTCCCCTTCCCCCAATTCCCCAGCACTGTTCCCATCCCCCCCAATTCCCCAATAAAAAAAAAAATTAAAAAAAATAAAATAAAAAAAAAAGAGTGTGAGCTCTGAGCAACAGGATCGCCAGTTGGATTCCCTGCCTGAGCCGAACTGCCAATGGCTCAGCTAAAAAAAAAAAAAAAAAAAAAGTGTGTATATATATGTATGTATATGGTATAAATGAAGGAGCCAGGAATCTGCGTTTCCCATCTCTGGGCCCATGAAGCTCCAGAACAAGACCGCTGGAATGAGCTGGCTGTCAATAACCAGCCAGTTTTCACGTGAGTCGCTCATTTCCGGCCGGCGCCTAACTTAATCGGGCAGCGCCGGAAGTGCCCTCGCGCTGCCTAGGAGACAAGACGCGGGGCCAGCAGCTGACAGGGCCGGTCCGGCCGCGCCCACTCGGTCGCCATGGAGCTACCCCCAGGGCCGCGCGACGATCCCCGCACCTGGGACGATGACTCGGACCCAGAGCCGGAACCCGACCCGGACGCACAGGCCGAGGCTTACGTGTCCCGCGTGCTCAGTCCGCCGAAATTCGGCTTGGCGCCCCCGCGCACCTCTGCGCTGTCCGGGCCCACCGCGTTCCCTGGCGCCCCGGAGCCGCGGACTGCGTCCAAGGGTCTGGCTGTGGAGGTCCCGGGCTTGCTGAGCCTTCCCCCTGAACTGCTGCTCGAGATCTGCGCCTATTTGGACGCGCGCCTCGTGCTCCACGTCCTGCCGCGCGTGTGCCACGCACTGCGCGACCTCGTGCATGACCATGTCACTTGGAGGCTACGCGCGCAGCGCCGCGTACGCGCGCCCTATCCAGTGGTGGAAGGTGCGCGCGCCCCGGGGCCAGGGTCACCCGCCCAGATCAGATTTAGGGCGGGGGAGTGGGTACCTGGGGTGCTGTGAGCACAGCTCCTAGAGCAGACTTCCTGGCTGTCTTGGCTCCGTGGAACCTGAGATAGCTACTGGTGGTGCCAAAGCCCCTGACTTCTGAGTGTACCATGAGGCAGACATTTGGGGTCCTGAGGCTGTAGAAACCTATCTGGGGGCTGGGGTCCCTGAGATAGAGTTTAGAGGTTGTACAATCAATCTAAGATCCTTAAGCCCAGGGTCTAGCCTGGTTTCTTAGGCAACCAAGAAACCAGGGGCTGGTAGTCATTCTCTCTGCCCCTGAAGTCATTAGTCCTTTGGGGATAAGATAGCTTTGTGACCTTGAAGTAACGGGACTCTCCCGAATAGCTTGATAAACATAGATGCTTGGACCCCATCCACTGAATCTCTGTACCTAGGGCTTGGGTTCTGTATCTTGACAAGGCTCCCAGTTTTAGATACTAGTTTGAGAAACACTTCCTTGGGTCTGGTTCAGATGGCTGAGGAAGGAAGTCCTAGCTCCTATGCCCAGTTTGAGGGTTGAGGGACTGAGGTCGGACCCCAGCCAGGGTTGAGGAAGGTCGGTAATGTCCTGAGGCTGCTATCCCCCGAGTTGGGTTGGGGGATGAGGCCTGGGAAGATGGTCCTGAGGCTCCAGTTCCCCCATTCCTGGAAACTGGGGTAAGGAGTAGTTCTAGACCTGTGTGGAAGGTGGGTGGGCTGGTGGTCGCAAAGCTAGAGCCTGGACCTCTTTGGGGTTGGGTGAGGGATCCAGGTTGGGGTCTCTCCAAATCTGGTGCTGGTTGGGCTTCCTGGAAGCCAGGGGTGGGTTTGAGCAGCTGCTGTGGATAGCAAGGTTCCTGCCCACTGAAGACCCCACCCGTGGTACCCACAGAAGAAGACTTTGACTGGCCAGCGGCCTGCATTGAGCTGGAGCAGCATTTGTCACGCTGGGCAGAGGATGGGCGCTGGGCTGAGTACTTCTGTCTGGCCGATGGGCACTTTGCTTCCATTGACTCAGTGCTGCTGCTCCAGGTGAGATGGGGTTCATTGAGGGGCCCAGCAGGGGTGGGCCAGGGTGACCCTGACAACATCATCTCACTCCCCTCCCAGGGTGGGACACTCTGTCTGTCGGGCTCCCGAGATCGCAACGTCAACCTGTGGGACCTGCGACAGCTGGGGGTGGAGCCCAGCCAGGTTCTGGTCAAGGCCCTGGGCACCCAGAACAGCACCCACAAGGTGAGGGAGTAGGAGGCATAAGGCCTGGGTTAGGGGCTGTGGCTAAGGGTATGGGTTTTGGCACCAGACCTCATAGATTGCAGTCTTGCTCTCCTTTTGTTAGCATGATATGGGGTGAGATATATGACTTCTCTGGGCCTCAATTTCTAGTTTTGTCCAGGGGTCAGTTAGGATGAGGATGAATGAAACGAACAGTAATTAAGAACTTCATTCAGACTCGGATACACAGTAGGTGCTCAATAGATGTCAGACATGTCTTGAGAGGTCTAGGGCAGGGTAGTTACGAGGCTGCCCTTGGGGATCACAAAGCTCTGAGCATGACTGTGAAGTGGCCGTGGAGGGGCAACTCCATCAGTCAGTGAGGTGGTCTAGGCTGGTGGCCAAGAGCTTGGTCTTGGAGCCAGGCTGCTGGGTTCAAATCCCCACTTTGCTACTTCCTGGAAGTGTGACCCTGGACAAGGAACTCAACTTCTGTGTGCTCTCAGTTTCCTCATATGTAGAACAGGACACCTTACAGCACTCTCCTCAGAGTTTGGTGAGGATCAAGTCAGTCACCAGCCAGCGCTTTGTGCACATTAGCTCCTGAGTCAGAGACTGTTTTAATGCCCATTTTCCCAATGAGGAAACTGAGGGAGGGGACCCGATTTGCCTGGGTCATGGAGTGGAGGCCCCAATCTTAATCACGTTGTCATGTGGCCTCAAACCACTGCTGGTGCTGAGACTGTGGGACTTGATTTAGGAATATTATTGGGTGAGGGGTGGGCATGTCCTGGGCTCTGCAGTCAGACCCACAGATCTAAGCGCTAACCTCTATACAGTGCTGGCTTGCTCTGGGCTCTTGAGTCGGGTTGTCTCCCTTCTCTGACCCTCAATTTTGTTATCTGTGAAATGGGGACTGTCACATGGGTCTGGTCCTCCAGGGTTGGGTGTGGTCACTGGCAGCGCTGGACCACCGAGTGTGCTCTGGTTCCTGGGACAGCACGGTGAAGCTCTGGGACATGGCAGCTGATGGGCAGCAGTTCGGCGAGATAAAGTGTGAGGGGTCCTGGGGAGGGAGGTTTGGGGGGACAGGCCCCTGCCTGGTCCCACCCCAGCCCCATGCTCCATGTGTCCCCAGGGGCAAGGCTGCTGTGCTGTGCCTGTCCTACCGGCCTGATATCCTGGTGACTGGCACCTATGACAAGAAGGTGACAGTCTACGATCCCAGAGGTGGGCTGGGGGCCCAAACTCGGGAGATCAAGGCTGCCTGGGGGATTCAGGGTCATGCTGGGGAAGGAGACATTCAGACTTCACAGCCTGGCTGGGGTGATAGTCACAGAAGTAGATGGTAACCACTCAAGAGTGGCCTATGCTGTGCTGAGGGCAACAAAGGCGACTTTTGAGAGGGGGAGGGGGTAGAGGAAGCCCCACTTTCACCTGGGGTGGGGTGAGGGACAGAGTGGATGCCCAGAGGAGGGGCCTCTGAACCGGAATCCCTTGGGAGGCAGACAGCCCCCGACAATCCTGGCTCCCCGACTCCCTAGCTGTAAGACACCAGTCAAGCTTGAACCTCGGTTTCACCATCTGTAAAATCCGGGTAACAACTCCAGCCCCATAGGGTGAATGGGAGATGATAATAATTACTTTGGTGGATTAAATGTTAGTTTACATAAAACGCCTAGAACAAACACTGCTTGGCACATAAGCTTTTCTGCTTATTTATTTATATTCATTCTAATTTTAATTGAAGGTCTAGCATGCTTTATCTGGGCAGAGCTGAGTGGGGGTGTGGATAGAGGCTCGTCTCTCTTGGCATTGGTTGGCATTTTATGCTGGAACTTGGCTGTCCACTCTGTGCTGAGGGCAGATAGGACACAAGATGGGGGGGGCCAAGGGGGAGCGGACGATGGAGGCCTGGGGATCCTGAGAGGCCTAGATCCATCTGGGGCAGGAAAAGAAAGAAATGGGTCACCCGTGGGATGGGGAGGGAAGCTAACCGAGGGTTTTGCCATGGAGGACAGAACCCCAGGATCCTTGGGTGGGCTAGAGAAGCCTCTGAGGAGCTCTGATGTCCCCTTCCTCTTGGGGCCCATCGCCCATGAAGTTGGCCCAGTCCTGCTGAAGAGCCGGCGGCTGCACTCGAGCGCGGTGCTGGCATTGCTGGCGGATGACCGGCACATCATTTCGGGCAGCGAGGACCACACACTCGTGGTGTTTGACCGCAGGGCCAACAGTGTACTGCAGCGGCTGCAGGTGGGCCCTCCCCAGGGGCTGGAGGGACTGGGGCTGTGTGTGGCCCAGCCTGAGCTGCTCTGTCCTTTGTCCTACCCACAGCTGGACTCCTACCTACTCTGCATGTCCTACCAAGAGCCCCAGCTCTGGGCTGGCGACAACCAGGGCCTGCTGCACGTTTTCGCCAACCGGGAAGGCTGCTTCCAGCTTGTCCGGGTCAGCCAGGGCCTTTGCTGCTACCCCACCCTCCCTGGGCTTCCTCCCTATCCCTGACCCCCGGTGGCAGTGGGATGCTGGCCTTGGAGAGACTCGTCTGAGTGTCACCTGTTCTTCCCTCCTGCAGACCTTTGATGTGGGCCACAGGTCTCATATTACAGGGATCAAACATTCGCTGGGGGCCTTGTACACCACGTCCACTGACAAGACCATTCGGGTGAGGCCCTTGGACAGGCCCCCTCCCCCACTGGCCAGGGACACACCTCTTGACTTTGTCTGTTGCCCCTCACCAGGTGCACGTGCCCACAGACCCACCAAGGACCATCTGCACCCGAAGCCACCACAATGTGCTAAATGGGGTAAGGCTCTGCCCCACATGTCCTGCCGGCTGCCCAGAGCCCCCCCCCCCCCCCCCCCCCCGAGTCCTCATGCCCCTGCGCAGAGTCCCCCTGAGTCCTCATGTCCCTGCCCAGAGCCCCCCTGAGTCCTCATGTCCCTGCCCAGATCTGCGCTGAGGGCAACCTGGTGGTAGCTGCCTCGGGGGGCCTGTCGCTGGAGGTCTGGAGGCTGCAGGCCTGAGCGGGCAGCCGTGGATGTGGATCTGCCGACCGGCTCGCTCTCCGGCAACCCTCCCTCTTGCTGGTGCTGCTCCTGCTCTGGCCCATAGGCCTGGGCACAAGGAGCCCCGGTCACATTTGGGTGGGGTCCCTGGGCTGGGCCCCAAGCCAGGGGAGGTGAGACTGGTGTTCTGGCCCACCCAGAGGGCTGCTCCCCACCCTTGGGCCCTGTTTTTGTTAAGATTTGGGTACCTGCTGTCTCTTGAAAGTACAGGAGAAATAAACCTGATGTATTGGTGCTGTGGCCTGGAGTGGTGCGTGCAAGCCTCGGTGACAGCCTCTTCTGTTTGTGTCTGGGTGTGCCTGTACCAGCTCAGTGCACTCCTGGGATGCAATGTGTCTGTGTGTCCCTGGGGAGGGGGGCTGGCTGTGTGTGTTGTTGCCCTAACCCCAGATACCATCTTTGCGTGTCGATGTGCCCGTGAGTGTACGTGTGTGTGAGAGGAAGACAGATTCTGGGGGATGTGGGCACCTGTCTGTAGGATGGCATCTTCGTGTGTGTGAGACATGTGGACGTGGGTGACTATGTGTGTAACGTGCATTGGCATGTAGATAGGGACTCTGCCTCTGGACGTGTTTCTACAGGAGATGGGATCTGCAAAGGCTAGCCCACGGGTGTGGGGCACGCAGGGGTGGGAGGTAGGTACATGTTCTGTTAGCCAGAGTCCAGGGTGGGTGTGACCCTGGAATGGGCGGGGCGGGGGGCAGGGGGAGGCTGGACTAGGTGCCCCTGCCAGCCCACAGTCCCGCTTCGCTCCTCACTGCAGTCCACCAAACTCTGAGGAGCATTCACTTCATGTTTATTGAGGGGTCCTCAGGGCCAGCGTCATAGAATGGCACAGGGCTTCTTCTCCTTGAAGGGGTTGGTGGCAGCGGGGATGCCTACCAGGAAGGGGTCGCTCTTGGCCTGCTCCGTGCAGAACTGCAGCAGGTCGGCAGCCGCCTTGGACACCTGTAGGCCAGCCTGGTCAGCCACACCCTGCTGTCCCTCTGCCCCCTCACCCAGCGTGCCCACCTGGCCCCGGCCTCACCTTCACACGGTTGATGCCAGCCTCCATCCGCAGCTGCTCCACGGCCTGGCGGGCCTGCCCAATGTCACTGCCAATGGCCACCTTCCCAGACATCTGGGGGAAGGTGAGCAGGGCCATAAACATCAGGGTCAACACCAGACCTGGAGCCCTAGGGCCAACCAAGGGTCCCAGCACATCCTCTGATGTCCCCTAGGGACTGCGGGATGTGGGTGGCTGCTCCCCACCCATCAGGACCACGTACCTCAGCTGAGGACTCTGGCTGACTCCTTAGTTCTCCTGTGGCCTGACTCTGCCTCCTTCCGCAACCCATCTCGCCTTTCCAGCCCCCTCTTCTCCCTCCCCTACCCCTGCAGAGACTTTGAAGCTGGGACACTCATGGAGTAAAATGTCACCAGTGACAGCAGCAGCAGCTGCCGCAGCTGAGGGGTTCCCTGCTCCAGGATGCCTGGTGGCTGCCCCATGGTCACGTGTCACCTTGGCAGGGGGATTGCAGGGCCCTGGCCGCTCACTGACCTGATTGATCTGCTAACCAGCCCCAACACCCTCCTTTGCCAGCCTCTGGCCCTCCCTGCCCCCCTGCACCCCACCAATGTGCAGAGTGTCACCCGGCTCAGGTACAGCCCTGCCTGTCCTCTCTGTCTACACTCACTGCCCGGGGATCCAGTCCATGGATGACTCAGTCCACTTGTTTATGCTGATAGCTCCCTCTGCCCCATCCCAGACCTTGGACCCACACGAGGACCCTCCAGTCTCCTTGGTCAGTCCTACCTGTCTCTGTCTGGTGTCTCTCACCTAACTTGGCCAAAGCTGGACTCTAGGTTATCTTCCCCCCACACCTTGTGCCCCCAAATTCACCACTACCCACCCAACTGCCCTGGCCCAAATCTTGAACTCCTTCATTCCTTTACTTTCTGGTATCCCCATAGCTAATCCTTTCTCAAGAGCCAGCTGATCAGCAATCAGATTAAGTTCTCAATCTGGTCACTTCTCTCCACCCCCACATGGGCCCCACTGCCATCTTTGTTCACTTGGACCAGTGCAGTCACCTCTACCCTAGTCTCTCCTGCCCTCCCACCACTGCCCTTATTCTCAAGGCAGCCAGTGGGATCTGTTAAAAAAGTAAATCAGAGCGGGGAGGAGGGTGGTAAATGAGGGTAAAGGGGATCAAATATATGGTGATGGAAGGAGAACTGACTCTGGGTGGTGAACACACAATGTGATATATAGATGATGTATTACAGAATTGTACACCTGAAATCTATGTAACTTTACTAACAATTGTCACCCCAATAAACTTTAATTTAAAAAATAAATAGGGCCGGCTGAGTGGCACGTTGGTTAAGAGTTGGCTTGGGACTCCAACTCTGAGCAGCTGGGCCCCGGTTCAGATCCCACATGAGGGCCAGTGATGCTGCCCTCTACAGCTAAGATGGTGAACAACAGCTCGACCTGGAGCTGGGCTGCCGTGAGTTGCTGGCAACGGCGTAGGCTGCAGCCCCTGCTGCCGTGAGCCGCTGTGAGCGGCCGTCCAATGGCCTCACCCGGGACGAGTGCAATGATAATACCAACTTGGGCCAGTGAAGCAACATCCTCCACAACTAGACTGAAGAACAAAAGGACAGCAACTTGTCTGTTCCCCTTCCCCGATTCCCCAATGCTGTTTCCCTTCCCAATTTCCTGAATACAATCTTAAAAAAAAAAAAATCAGAATACAACATGGATGAACTTTGAGGACATTATGCTGAGTGAAATAAGCCAGACACGGGGCAGCTGGGTGGCTCAGTTGGTTAGAGCGTATGCTCTGAACAACAAGGCTGTAGGTTGGATTCCCACATGGGCCAGTGAGCTGTGCCCTCTGCAACTAGATTGAAGACAATGACTTGAGCTGAGCTGCTGCTGAGCTGCCGGTGGGTGGCTGGATGGCTCAGTTGGTTAGAGTGCGTGCTCCTAACAACAAGGTTGCTGGTTCAATTCCCGCATGGGATGGCGAGCTGCATCCTCCCCCCCACAACAAGATTGAAAATGGCAACCGAGGGCCGACTGAGTGGCTCAGTTGGTTGAGAGCACTACCTCTGAGCAACAAGATTGCCAGTTCGATTCCCACATGGGTTGGTGAGCTGCACCCGAATTGAGCTGCCAACAGTTGGCAGGATGGCTCAGCTAGTGAGAGCACATGCTCCTAACAACAAGGTTGCCGGTTAGACTCCCTCAATTGAACACGGTACCTTGAGCTGAGCTGCCGATGGGTGGCCAGATGGCAACTGGACTTGGAGCTGAGCTGGCTGTGCCCTCCATGACTAGGATTGAGGGACAACAACTTGGCTGTTCCCCTTTCCCAACTCCCCAATAAAATTGTAAAAAAAAAAAAAAAGAAAAAAGAAAAAGAAAACTGCGACTGACTGAGCTGCAACATCCTCAACTAGACTGAAGGACAACCACTTGACTTGGAGCGGATGGGTCCTGGGAAAAACACAGTTATCCAATTAAAAAAAAAAAGCCAGTTACAAAAGGACGAATGCTGTATGATTCCACTTATATGAGGTCCCTAGAATAGAGGCAGGAAGTAGAACAGTGGGTGTCAGGGGCTGGGGGTGGGGGATGGGGAGTTAGTGTTTAATGGGGACAGAGTTTCATTCGGTATGGGATGATGAACAAGTTCTGGAGATGGATGACAGAGATGGTTACACAAAATTAGGAATGAATGTGCTTAATGCCACTGACCTATACACTTAAAAATGGTTAAGATGGTGAATCTTATGTGTAGTCTCTCAGTCCTTGTTTCAAACTCTCCAGTGGTTTCTCAGCCTCCTTATTACAACCCACACGGTCCTGCCTGGTCTGGCACCTTCTGCTCTCCCTCATTTATCAACCTTTCCCTCCTTCATTCCTTATGGATCACACTGATGGCCTTGTGTGTGTTCCATTCATTCGTTCAGCCTCTTTGCTGAGTTCCCAATGTGTCCAGCACTGCACGGAGAAGAGCATTGGCAGTGAAATCAGACTAAGTCCTATCCTCATGGAGCTGCCATTCTATTGTAGTCAAACAAAACGTATTAAGTGTTGTGAAAGACAACAAAAGCAGCGGGCGGCCAGTTAGCTCAGTTGGTTAGAGCGCAGGCTCATAACACAAAGGTTGCTGGTTCCATCCCCACATGGGCCACTGAGCTACGCCCTCCACAACTAGATTGAAACAACTACTTGACTTGGAGCTGATGGGTCCTGGAAAAACACACCGTTCCCCAATTAAAAAAAAAAAAAAGACAACAAAAGCAAAGTAAGGGCAAGAGTGCGTGGTCAGAGCAGGCATCATGGAGGAGGTAACAGTTTGCACTGAGGCCCAGAAGAGAAGGAGCTGGGGAAGGGAGGTTCCAGGCAGGGAGAGCAGCAGGTGCATTGTCCCTTGGTCAGGAAAGAGCTTGGTGGGTTCTAGAACAGTGAGGGGGTTGGCATAGCTAGAGAGGAGTGCATGAGGGCAAGTGCGTGAGGGCAAGTGGTGGGAGATGAGGGCAGGGAAGTGAGCATGTGCCCTCAGAGGTGAACAGCCTGGATTCTACTCCGAGGGGGAAGCCACTGTTGTTAGAAGGTTTTAACGAGGGACAACACATTTGATTTCTGTTTAACAAGCTCTCTGGACACAGCTTGGAGATGGACTTGAGGAGGAAGTGCAGCATGGAGGCCATGGGATGCTAACAAGCACCTGCATACCCTGACTCATGTTGTATACCTGAAACTAATATGTTATATATAAATTATGCTTCAATTTTTAAAAGAGCAACAAAAGAAGCACTTAGATTTGGGACCTATTTTGTAAGTAGAATTTGGCAGATGTGCTGGGGGATGGATGTGGGGTGTGAGAGGACACATCAAGCTCAACTCCCCAGTTTTTAGCCTGGTAGATGAAGGCTGAGATGTGGAAGACTGCATGCAGCAAGATCAGGGTTAGGTGGAGAGAAAGCTGAGGTGGTGAGTGTGAGATCCAAGCCGGGGATGTCAAGGAGGGTGTTCTGTTTCTCCAATTAAGTAGGCTAATTTCCAGCCTCAGGGCCTTTGCACTGGCTATTCTCTCCCCCAATGGGGGAGAGTGGGGGAATGGCCTCCCTTATAAATTCCCATATGGGGCCTTTCTTGGCCTTCTGTCTTTGGCTCAAATGTCACCTCCTTGGTGTCTTTCCTCAACCACCTGTCCCCTCCAACCATCGCCACCACGAAGATTCTTACATTATCCTGTTGAAATCCTGAATAGCACTCAGCACTGTTAACTTTCTATCTCCCCCAACTGTGGGCTCCAGGAGGGCAGGGTATGCATCTTGTTCACCGCTAAATCTGCATCCAGCACAGAGCCCAACCTATGATACAGTACAGACTCCATAAATGTAGAGTGATTAAAGGTGTCCCCTCTGGACCAGACCCTGTGCATGGTTAGGAGGAACCATAAGATACAGTCCCCACCCTTGAGGGTCTCACAATCTTGCTGGAGGGAATGATGTCAGCCCTGGATCCCAGAGGAAGTCACTTACCAAGAGAAAGATCAGGGAAGGCTTCCCAGAGGAGGCGACAGCTGTGGCTGCCTGGGGGAAGACCAGAGGGCTGTACAGCATGTGGAGGCTCTGGAGACTTGCGAGGCACGAACAGGGATCAATATCTTATTTGAGGAGAGATGCTCAGTGGCACAAACTCTTGACAGTTCCTGATGACTCGAATTCTGTCTAAGAAGCCACTCTCCTCTCAGAGAACAGAAATGAATGGACAAGCGCCCCGCAACGCGGGGAGTCTCCAGCAGGGGGCAGTAAAAGTAGGACTCTTCCTTTATGTGAACGCGAAACAGGAAATAAGGACTCCACGCGGCTTCCGTATTACAGACCAGTACGCGTCCTAGACTACGGGCGTCGAAGAGTCATGTGATTTAGCCATTTCCGGACGTCTCCCCAGTTTTTCCTGAGCTCTGTTTCCTGCGCCTTTGTAGGGAAGCGTGTACCAGTGCTCAGCGCGTTTCGAGGCCATTGGAGGCCTGGCCTGGGGCTGCTCTGATCTGAGAGCAGCCGCAGGAGCATGGAGGGCTCCTCGGAGAAGGCGCCCGCGGCGGCGCTGGCCGCTGTGCTGAAGCACAGCTCGGCGCTGCCGTCCGAGAGCGCCCAGGTCCGGGGCTACGACTTCAACCGTGGCGTGGACTACCGCGCGCTGCTGGAGGCCTTCGGCACCACTGGTTTCCAGGCCACCAACTTCGGGCGCGCGGTGCAGCAAGTCAACGCCATGGTGAGGCTGGGGGTGGGACTTCCTCGGTCGAGGGGGCTTGGCTTCTCATAGCACCAATGCAGTACAGTAGTTGCAAGGGGCGGGGCTTTCTTGGGGAAGGAGGCGTATCCTTCTTTGGGATGGCCCAATAGTTGGAGAGAGGCGGGGCCTAGCCCGAGCGGGAGTTTCTGTGCTGGGAAGGGGACGTTGCCACCCATCAGCGACATCCTAGTATCCTGAGGTGATGGGGACTGAGTCTAGATAGGGGCAGGCTACGTGTGAGTGCTCTGGAATGGGCGGAGCCTGGGACAAGACGGGGCGTTTGAGGGAGGAATTGGAAAAGGAGCCTAAGTTAGGGCGGGGCCTTGAATTTGCTCTTCCCAGAGGGGGACTGGGTCCTGCTAAGATGCTTTCCGATTCCCAAAGTGGGGGGCGGCGGCAAAACGTGATCGTGTGCTCTGAGAGCCGGGCTGTGAAAGGTGTGAAAGGTGCAGTGGGGTCTTCTGTCTCCTGGTTCCAGGGAGAAGTGGTCCCGTTTCCCTGAGAGAACAGGGCCTGATTCTGAAAACCACTGGGGTCCTTGGGCTGGAGTTTGGGTCCAGAGGTTAACTCGACCCCGCCCTTACATGTAGATAGAGAAGAAGTTGGAGCCCCTGTCTCAGGATGAAGACCAGCACGCAGACCTGACCCAGAGCCGCCGCCCACTCACCGGCTGTACCATTTTCCTGGGCTACACATCCAACCTCATCAGTTCAGGCATCCGTGAGACCATCCGTTACCTCGTTCAGCACAACATGGTGGGGAGCTGGTGGGGCTGTGGCCTTGGCCTCTCTGGGTCTAAATGGACAAGATTATTGGTCATTTTAGTGAGATAGGGAGATATGGGTCAGTTTTAAGCAATGAGACAGGTTCGAGTTTTGTTTTGCAGTAGAGCTTCCTGCAATGTTACTAGATGAAGGTTGGGAGTTAGGAGACCTGCCTGGAATGAGGGCAGGGCCCCCCTTTCTGGGCCAACTTAAGTGCCTTGTGGCTGCAGGTGGATGTTTTGGTGACTACGGCTGGGGGCGTGGAGGAAGATCTCATCAAGTGCCTGGCGCCCACATACCTGGGCGAGTTTAGCCTCAGGGGGAAGGAGCTACGTGAAAACGGGATCAACAGGTGGGGGACCCTGAGTGGTGCTGGGCAGGGGAGCTGGGCTGAGGGTCCTGAGGCCTGAATGCCCATCTGCCTTCCTGTCCCCAGGATCGGGAACCTGCTGGTGCCCAATGACAATTATTGCAAGTTTGAGGACTGGCTGATGCCCATTCTGGATCAGATGGTGCTGGAGCAGAACACAGAGGTGGGGCTGGAACAACGTGGGAGGCCAGCGTGGTGAGAGCCAGGGGAGGTACCGCTGGCTGAAGCTGATGTCTCCTCCTAGGGCGTGAAGTGGACACCTTCCAAGATGATCGCCCGGCTAGGCAAGGAGATCAACAACCCAGATTCGGTGTATTACTGGGCCCAGAAGGTGAGGGGCTGGGTGGGGGCAAAGATGTTAGGCCTTGGCTGCTGTTAACTTATTTCATCTTCACAGCCACCTGGGGAGTCAATGCTGTTCTCATCATCTGCATTCTTTTTTTTTTTTTAAGATTTTTTTTTTTATTGGGGAATTGGGGGGATGGGAACAGTGCTGGGGAATTGGGGGAAGGGGAACAGACAAGTTGCTGTCCTTTTGTTCTTCAGTCTAGTTGTGGAGGACGTTGCTTCACTGGCCCAAGTTGGCACCGTCATTGCGCTCTTCCCGGGTGAGGCAGATCAGTCGCCGGCTTCTGGACGGCTGCTCATGGCGGCTGCTGGCCGCTCACGCTGGCTGCTGGCTACACACGGTAGCCCATGGCAACCCACTGCCACAGGGGCTGCAGCCTACGCCGTCGCTGGCGACTCATGGCAGCCCAGCTCCAGGTTGAGCTGTTGTTCAGCATCTTAGCCCTCATATGTGGGATCCGAACCGGGGCCCTCTGGCGTCCCAAGCCAGTTCTTAACCATCACGCCACTGGGCCGGCCCATCATCTGCATTCTTAGACCAGGAAGTTCAGACCTAGAGCGGTTAAGCAGTTAGTTTGAGGTCACACAGCTATTGAGTTTAGTCCTGATACCCTGGGAGTAGTTGGGACAGTGCTTAGCAACCCTCCTGGTGTAGGGTCCCCTGCTCCTCAGAGGCTATGAGGTTCAGCAATCAGAAAAATAACAAGGGCTATAATGCTATTCTTTGTGTCAGGCATGGTCCTAAGTATTTTATGTGGGTTTTCTCACACATGCCTCATCTATGATGGAGGTACTGTTACCGTCATTTTAGATTCAAGCAAACAGAGACCCAGAGAAGTTAAGCACCCTGCCTAGAGTCAGGCAGAGAGAGGGAATGCCCCCACTGGATTCTGATTCCCACCACTGTCCTGTCCTGCCCTTCCCCAGAACCACATCCCTGTGTTGAGCCCTGCGCTCACAGATGGCTCGCTGGGTGACATGATCTTCTTCCATTCCTACAAGAACCCGGGCCTGGTCTTGGACATTGTGGAGGGTGAGGTGCTGGTGTCACAGAGGAGCAGGGGAGGAGGGCTGGCCAGGCCCAGGACCTGACCACAGTGCTCTTCCCCAGACCTGAAGCTCATCAACACCCAGGCCATCTTTGCCAAGCGCTCTGGCATGATCATCCTGGGCGGGGGTGTGGTCAAGCACCACATCGCCAATGCCAACCTTATGGTAAGCAGGGATGAACACCTGGACCATAGTGTGGGGGTGGCACTTGGGCCTGTGCGCTAGGCTTATGCCACGTGTTGGGGACATGGCTATGGGCTAGTTGCAAGGGGCGGGGCTTTCTTGGGGGGAAGGAGGCGTGTCCTTCTTTGGGATGGCCCAATAGTTGGAGAGAGGCGGGGCCTAGCCCGGGCGGGAGTTTCTGTGCTGGGAAGGGGACGTTGCCACCCCTTGGGCTAGACAGGCCAGGATCCCTGCCCTCCTAGGACTGATGTTTTGGTTGAGGAGACAGACATCAAATTAGGTGGTGGTTATTGCCATAGAGAAAAATGAGGGATGACAAGATGGCAAGAAAAAGGAGTATTGTTCAAAAACGGAAAGTTTTCTGGGAAATGTGACCTGTGAACAGATTTTTGGTAGGTGTCTCCCATGAGTCATATGGTTGCTTCAGGGAAGAGTTCCCAGCAGAGGGAACAGCCAGTGCAAAGGCTTTGAGATGCCTGAAGTAAATCAAGAAACAGCTAGACAGCCTGTGAAGGGGAGAGTGGGAGGTGACAGGCAGGACTTGCAGGTCCTTGAGCGCTTCTACTCAGGTGCTCACAGGCACTCTCTGGCTGCTGTGCGGGGAACAAGTGGGGCCAGGACCAGGGTGGAGACCAAGCAGGTGGAGAGGTGGTTGGGTTCAGAGGTCTTCTGAAGATAGAGCTGGGAGCAGCTCCCCGAGCAGATGCGGGAGGGTTGCTGCTACCTAGGAGGTGGATCTGGAGCAATACTGCCCATCTGCTCAGCAACCTTCTAACCTCTTACTCTGCCCTGGCATTGATGTTGGGGCTCCACCCTTGCAGTGAGGGGCCACCAAAGGGCCCTTTTTCATCCAGGACAAATGGCTCAGCTTCTCTAGCTGCAGTGCCCTATTTCTGTGTGTGTGTGTGTGTCCATCCATCTATGACTGGCTGACCGCCTGACCTGCCCCTCCTCACAGCGGAACGGGGCCGACTATGCTGTTTACATCAACACAGCCCAGGAGTTTGACGGCTCGGACTCTGGTGCCCGGCCAGATGAAGCTGTCTCTTGGGGCAAAATTCGGGTGGACGCACAGCCTGTCAAGGTGAGGGCCAGCCAGCCAGCTTAGACACAGGGTCTCCTAGGCTGTGACTCAGGTGCTCACAGGCGCCCTCTGGCTGCTGTTTGGGGGAACAAATGGGGCCAGGACCAGGGTGGAGACCAAGGGGGTAGTGAGGTGGTTGGGTTCAGAGGTCTCCTGAAGATAGAGTTGGGAGCAGCTCCTTCTGAGCACCTGTGTCCTGTCCTCAGGTCTATGCTGATGCCTCCCTGGTCTTCCCCCTGCTTGTGGCTGAAACCTTTGCCCAGAAGGTAGCTGCCTTCATGCCTGAGAAGAATGAGGACTGAACAACTGCGGCCCCAGGGAGGTCTCCCCCGTCTATTTATTAGTTTGCAGACCCAAGCCCTCTCCAGCTCCTTGGTCAGTAGCACATCTACAGTAAACGGTCTCAGCGGTCCTGAGTCTGCATCTGTGTCCTTGGTGGTGGTGGGTCCCCTGGCTTCAGTCTGCATCACTCTCAGCCTTATAGGCCTCTTCCCGCCAGCACTGGATGCTGCCCCCCATGGCAGTCAGCAGGCAGGGCTCCGTGGGGTGGTAGGCCAGTGACTGCACCACACCGGGACCCACAGGCAGGGCGAGTGCCAGGACACCCTGTGGAGCAAGGCAGTGGGGAGTTATCAGTGAGCCCCCATCCCCTGACCTTCAGCCACTTGCCTCTAATGGCTTTCCAGACACTGCAAACCCAGTCTGTCCAAAACTGAGCTCCTCAGTGGCTCCATCCTTTCAGGTGATCTTGGGAGTGTTTCTCACACCCCTTTAGCAGTAAATCCTCTTGGTTCTGCCTTTAGACCGTGTCCAGAGGCCACCCATTTGTCTCCACCTCCATTGCCACCATCTTGTTCTGAGCGCTTTGTCCGGCTTCGCTTCCCTCCCCCACTGCTGCCGTTGAGGCTCCCACTTGGCAGCCTCAGTGCTTGCACCTTGAACTTCCTTCATCACAGTGCAGACACAGCTCCACATACACGGTTTCTCAAGCAGGCCATGGTTCCTCTTTCCACCCTGAGATGTCCTCTCATGTGCCCTCCCCTGCAGGGTGACTGATGGTCTACTAGACCCTCGAGAAGTAGGTCGAATATTGGCACATTCTTAGTTCCTCGAGTGAGAACTAAGTTTCCCTGGCTCCTTGAGTCCCCAGGGTGCCCTAGTTCACTCCAACCTCTTGGGGGACTTATTTTCCCTGGCCAAGCCCCAGCACCCATGTCTCCCTCCCTAAGGCTCCCCAGCCCTGACCCTACTAGCCCAGCCAGTCTGTTCCCTGCCCCGTGCCCCACCAGGCTGGGACACGTCAGGTCAGGGCGCACAGGGCTTGGGGTTGTAAACCACAGGGATGCTTAGAGGTAGATTAGGTTTTCTGAACAACTACAGCCTCGCCTCCCCCTGGGGTCAGATGCTACTATCTGTTCTCCCCCAGGGTCTCAGTATCAGCCTGGCATTGGTGGCCCTGCCTGATCTGAATCCTGCTGCTGCCACTGCCAGCCTGAACTGCTTCTGTTTCCTGAGGTGCACCTCCAAGTCTTAGCACATTACTGTGTCCTTTGCCAGCAGTACCCTTCTTATCTTCTCACTCACTCCTTGGAGCCCCTGGTTCACTCCCTTTTTCAGGTCTGGGCGTGAATGAGGTAAGGACAAAGTGAGGACAGGGCCGGTGCCCTGGATGGTGTGGGGGTGGGGAGGCTTACCTCCACCAGGTCCCAGAAGAACACTTTCCCATCCTCAGAGCAGCTGACCACATGCGTGTCTCGCTCGCTCAGGCAGCAGTCCAGCTTGTACTTCTGGTTCTTATGGCCCGTGTACCTGGGGGGCAGGGGGGTGGGGGGGTGGGGATCAGTGGGACTTGGGCTTACCAGGGGCAGAGGTGGGGGGGAGGGGCCCCAGGACCCCAAGGACTCACTCTCCCAGCAGCTCTCCCGTGTCTTTATCTAGAAGCCGCAATGTGGAGTCCAGGCTGGACACCAGGGTGCACTGCCCGTCCCGGCTGAAACAGGTGCAGGTGATGGGGCCTGAGGGAAGGGAGAGGTGGGACAGGCCAGTGAGGCTGGGGAGCTCTGCTGTCCCCACCGCCCCTGCCTCCCACACAGCCCAATGACTCACTGCCCACGTAGTCTGAGAACAGTTGCCCCATCCTCAGGTCATAGCGCCTAACCCGGCTGTCCACAGAGCTGCAAGAGAGGGTGGATCTAGCTTAAGCCTCGACAGGCCAGTGGCTCCATGGCTCCAGGTGACGTTGGTGTTCCTATATCCTCCCATCTGGCCAGGGCCCTGGGCAAGCCTGGCTCTGTCCTTCCTATGTACCACTCACTGTCATATTCCCTCTCAGGGCCAGCAATGGAAAACATGCATTGAAGTGAATTCATGAGTGGAATTCTGAGGCACTGGCTTTGACACTCAGACCTAGGAGCCAATCAGGATCCACTCCATCTGTTTCTGATATGTACTGAGCATCTTCTCTGTGGGGGAGGGCAGGCTTGGAACAGCTGTGACCAAGCCAGTAGCAATTTCTGCCATCATGTAGCCTCACCGACTCAGGGTAACCTAGGAAGGCTTCCCTGAGGTGACATCTGAACTGGGACTCAAAAGATGAGAAGGAGCCAACCTTGTGGATGGACTCCAAGGGGAGATGTGTGGGAACATAGCCAGTCAACAGTCGGGGCAGCCCAAACTCTCGCTACAGTGGGAATGGCACTCCCTTGGGTTGTGACAACACTTGGGCAGCTCTGCATAGGATTTTTTCTTTTTTTAATTGTTTGTCTCCTGCAGCTAGATTATCAACCTAATGTGGGCAGGGATTTTTCCTCATTTATTTCCCAGTCTTGTTCACTGCTATATGCTCTTTGACTAAAAAAGTGGCCTGCAGAAAGTGCTCAGATACACTTGGAAGAAGTAGGAGGGCAGTCCAGGCAGAGGAGCAATCACAAAGGTCCTGGGGTGGGAGCATGCTTGGCGTATTTACCTGAAATAAGCCTAGGAATGAATAAAAGCTGACAGATCAGCAGGGATCAGACTGTGCAGGGCCTTAGGAGCCACAGTGAGGACAGTAGACTTTAAGCACAAAGGCAACTATGATCCCCAGTGGCACCTGGGGGGGGGCCAGGTCCTGGTTCCACTCACCCCGCCAGGACCTCATGGTCTGACACCTTCACACTGGATACGCCATCCTTGGCGTCGTCTAGCTTCTGCACTGGCTCAGGTCTCCGAGATCGGCAGTCCCAGCAGCGGATACTGGAATCGATAGAGCCTGTGAGGCCAGCATGAAGGTGAGGTCAGGTTTGGGGGAAGGGGTAGCACCCTGGGTTCACCTGCCTAGGCCCCAGACTCACCAGACAGGATGACAGTGGCCTCTTCATTAAACTGCACCGTGTTCACCTTCTGAGAAACAGCAACTGCCACTCAGAGGAGGCTGGACTTTGAAGGATTGGGATAAAGGCAGGGTTCCCGGTGTAGGTTAAAGCAAGGACAAAGACTAGGGGTAGGAAAGGTAAAAGGTTTTGGGAGAACTGCAAGGACGGGGCTTGGTGAATGCCTGGCAATGCGCTGTAATATGGGTGTGTGTGGTCCCCTCCACCATCCGCACTCTAATGAGGCCTCTTCTTGCTTGCACTTACCCCTGCATGGCCCCGGAATTTACGTACGACCTGGCCCGATGCCACATCCCACAGCACCACTGCCTTATCCCCGCCGCCAGAGCAGAGGCTGCTGTTGTCAAAGGAGCTAGAGGGCAGAGGAGGGAAGGTCAGAGTCGACCTCCGATTCCCGCCTCAGTGCCCCGATCCCGGCCTGGCCCCCGGCTCACCTGGCCGCGTCTAGCACCTCGTAGCCGTGGCCACTGTACGTCCGCAGCAACGTCCCTCGCAGCGGGTTCCACAGCTTCAGGGTCTTGTCGCTGCCGCAAGTCAGACAATAATTGCCATCCACTGGGGAAGACCAGGCGGGGATTACCGGGCAGTCAACTTCAGGAGACGGGAGGAAAACCCAGAACGAAGATGATGGGGCTCACCATTAAATCGCACGGCTCGCACCGCTCCCTGCCCGCAGTCCAGCGTCTTCAATCTCTTTTGCGGCAGCTCCGGGCCCCGAGGCTTTGGCTCAGGGAAAGCCATTGCTCTGGGATCCCTTCCTCGCCGCCTTATATCGGACTGTACCGACGTTTTCTAGACTTACACGTTTGGGTGTAACATTATTGCCCTCCGTGGCCTACTTCCTGTTTCCCACTTCTGGGCTCAAAATTGCGGCATTTTGGGAATACAGATAGGGAATACTGAAAGTTGCCTCCAGCTTCCAGGTTTCTTTCCCCACTTCCTGCTTCCAATATTTTTTGGCTTCTTCTAATTCTCTTTCTCGACTGGGGTCCTCCTGGCCCCCGCTGCTAGGAACAGAAGCACGAGGGCTGCGGGTGTTACTGTAGAAACCACCCTCCGTTTCCACGCCGGAAGCTGCAATTCCTGCAGCGGAAGAGGTGTGGCCTCGGACTCGCCATGTCCACGAACAATATGTCGGATCCGCGGAGGCCGAACAAAGTGCTGAGGTGAGGACCCCAGCGTCATGGGAACGGGGCTTGGATTGTGGGTCGGGGCCCAGAGAAGCACTTGTCCATCCCAGGGGACGGACGTCAGTGCCCCTGACCCTTGAGCCTGCCGCAGGTACAAGCCCCCACCGAGCGAGTGTAACCCGGCCTTGGACGACCCGACGCCGGACTACATGAACCTGCTGGGCATGATCTTCAGTATGTGCGGCCTCATGCTCAAGGTGGGCGGGGCTGTTTTCGTCCGCGTAGCCTCGCCTGACTACGGGCCGGGGGCCGGATTCGGCCTGAAGCGGGGCGGGCGCTGAGGGGGCGGGGTTAGGCGCTGAGGGGGCGGGCGCTGGACGGAGAAAGAGCAGTGGGGGAAACCAGGGATCCGGGTCAGGGTGGCTACGTGGGGACGTCTGTCTGAGAGTGAGGCCAGACTAAAAGGAACTTGGAAGGGACTGGTGGAGAAGGGGTGGGGTCCTTAGCATGACGGGGTATGTCAAAGGCTAGACTTCTTAGGTCTGAGGGGACATGGTGGGGTCAGAGGTGTAAGCCAGGGAGTAGGACCAAAAAATGTACCTGGAGTGGGCTATGAAGGGTTGGGACTGAGGGACTCCTGGGGAGGCAAGGTCCAGGCTGCTCCCATTGAAACCAGTGGGTTGGAACCGGTGCCTAGGAATGCCTCTTGTCTTCCGCTGACCTAACCCACCCATCCACCTACCTTTTCCCAGCTGAAGTGGTGCGCTTGGGTCGCTGTCTACTGCTCCTTCATCAGCTTCGCCAATTCCCGGAGCTCTGAAGACACTAAGCAAATGATGAGTAGCTTCATGTGAGGCTGGGCCTAGAGAAGGAGGAACTCCTGAGTAAGGGGAGGGGAGACCCAAACCCACCCATCCTGACTGACACCTCTCTCCCGTCTCAGGCTGTCCATCTCTGCTGTGGTGATGTCGTATCTGCAGAACCCTCAGCCCATGACGCCACCCTGGTGATATCATTGTAAAGGGGTCACATCTGGTGCCCTCTCTCCACCTTCCCCCAGGCCTGGTCCTTGGCTGTTCAGCCTTCTGCCCTCAGCTGCTGTCTTGGGCTTCCCGGAGTGAGGTGGTCGCAGGGTCTGCAGCAGGATGGAAGGAACCTGGCACTTTCTCTGGGATCCCACTTCTACTGAGGCAGAGAGGGACTACCCTAGGCCTACCCCTCGTGCCTTCCTTCCCTGTCCTGCCTGCTGCTGGGGGAGATGCTCTCCATATTTCTAGGTGTAGCCACTTGTTTTCTTGTTAAAAGTTAATAAAGTTTTGCATTGTAGCTGTTCTCTGAGACCTCTCCTGTGCATTGTGGGTACACTCCAAGTGGGGGAAGGGCTCCAGTCCCTCCGCTTACTCAGGCCTGGGGTGGAGCCTTCTGGTTTTCACTTGTTCATTCACAAGCCTCGTGCCTTAAGTCAGCTGCTGGAGACAGGACTGGCAACTCAGCATGTGGCCCTGCTGACCTGAGGAATCGGGGCTTTGATTTTCTTATCAAAGAAATGGGCCAGTGTCAGTGAATAGATGGACTGGTAGGGACTGGGAAAGGCATGAAAGACTGAGTCCTCCCCCACTGTGGAGGAGAGACTGTTCACTGACGTGACTGCTGCTGGACCTGAGAACTTGACCTGGACTAGAAGGGGGAGATTGCTTACTGAAAATTTCCCTTAGAGACTGATGGTACTTGATGTTCATTCTGATAATAAATCAGCACCCCTCCCGTGCCTCCTGCAGTGTGCTGGTTCCTGGAACAGGTTAGGTTGTTGTCCTGACCTGGTCAAGCATTTGAAATAATCTCCCATACCTGATAGCATTCACATACCAGTACTGTCCCACCCCCCCTTTACCCTATATAGTTCTTTGGCACTTGCTAAGCGGTGCAGGGATCCATTTCATCTTGCTGCCGCCCAAGACACGCCTCATATGTAAGTTGCCCTTAATAAGCTCCATTAATTACCAGACTGGAGTGGCCAAACTCTTTCTTAGGTCTTTTCTTGCCCTCTGCTTATGGAGGTAGATTTTCAGTCTCAGAGTTTTTCCCTGGGTCTGCATGTACTAACACTGGTAATCCTCCCAACCAGGCTGGATGCGTCCCATCCCCAGCACTCCAAGGGCAGTTCCTTACCCCAACATCCCCATTGGATAGAGCAGGACCTCTCATCAACCCTTGCTCCTAGCCAAAGCTAGGTCTCAACAGGACCCTAACTAGCCCTGAAGGCAATCGGACAACCTAGGATCCCAAGCACATATTTTACTTTCTAGGCAAACAGGCACAGGTAGGAAAATTTGAGACCTATACGCCCACGGGGACAAAGGGGCACTCTAAGTCCACACGGAGGCGGCGAGACGCTGAAGTCCCCTCTGGTCAAACCAGCACCCGGAGGGCGAGACACGGCCAGTGACCCCAGGGGTACTCAGAACTAAGGCCTTAGTCCCTAGACAAGCCAAGCTGCGTCCTAGTCCCGCCCTATCAGATCCCATTGGCCAGGCCAGGTTCTGGGGGCGGGACTTGAACCCCGCCCTTGCCCGGCCGGGAACCCGCTGGAGGCGGCGGTGGTGGCTGGGGAGCCATGGGCGCCAACGCGCGGCCTTCGGGGGTCCGCTCTGGCGGCGGCCGGGGCGCGGTGGGACCCTGGACCAGCTACGGCGCGCTGCAGCAGCCCCTCCTGTCTCTCGCCTTTCATTTTTTGTTGCTGGTGGCTCCCGGCGCTCGGGCCGCGGGATACGAGGTGAGCGCGGCCCGCGAGCGGAAATGTCCACGAGCAGGAGGGAAACCCCGAATGGGGTCTAGAGACGTAGGTGTGTCTGTTCTGCGGGTTCCTAGGGAATGGTTGCTAATATGACAGCGTGGCCTGAGTGCGAGCTTTGGTTCAGTGAGAGGTCTGGCTGTACGCGTCTGAGAACGGAGCTGCCTGCCTGGACCTGCCTCCCTGCTTCTGTGGGTCGGCTTGCTTGGACTTCGCGTGTACTTAACTGTGTGATTGGGCGTGTGTGTGTGGGGGGGGTGGGGGGGTGAGTGGGAGAGGCTGGTTGTGGGCGTGGACTCGAGTCAGCTTACCTAGAGTTCCAGCATGGCTCTTCAACTTCTGGCTACGTGAACCTGGTCCAGTCATTACACCTCTCTGATTTCAGTGTTCTCATCTGAAAACGAGATAATATTGTCGTCTTCCCCCCCCCCCCCCCCCCCAGCAAGGTGGCTGGCTGCTTCGTATTTACAAATGCTTAATAAACATTAGCTACTACTATTATTTTCCCAGGGTGTGAATGAGAGCTGCCCTGAGTTGTGCCACTAGGGAGTTGTATCTGTGAGCTCAATTATGTGTGTGTCCTCCCTGGGAGGGCCTGGCCTGACCTCTCTGAGTTACTCAAATCTAGATCAAAACTTGTGCACTGGCCCAGCCTGCCTCTTAACCTTGGGGTAAGTGACAGTGTATGTGAGTGTGCATTTGGGGTCCCTGTGCAGACATGCCCCATGGTACAGCCGGACATGCTCAACGTGCATCTGGTGGCCCACACACATGATGACGTGGGTTGGCTCAAGACGGTGGACCAGTACTTTTATGGCAGTGAGTAGAGGGTGGGGACTGACCCCTGGGACTCCCATGGCCCCTCTGAGTCTTTCACATTCTTCCTGGGTCCTAGATATTAGGGTGGGGGCAATGTCCAGCTTGGGCTCCTGTGTCTGTGAATGTCCCCCTGGCTTGCTGATCCCTGATTGCCTGACCCCTGTGCCTACAGTCTACAATGGCATCCAGCATGCGGGCGTGCAGTACATCTTGGACTCCGTCATCTCTTCCCTGCTAGCAGAGCCTACCCGCCGCTTCATTTATGTGGAGATAGCCTTCTTCTCCCGTTGGTGGCACCAACAGACAAATGCAACACAGGAAGTCGTGCGGGACCTGGTGCGTCAGGGTGAGCTGCCCCAAGGAAGTGAAAAGAGGAAGCTCAGCCTAGCTTCTGTTTCTTCCACCCTGGCTTCTGAGATTTTATCACGCCGTGTGCAGTGTGTATGTGCATGTGACTCTGCCTGGAATTTCCCTTTATTTGGAGAATTCCTATGCATCCTACAAGGGCCCACCTCCAGTGGATCCTCTGGCAAGCCTGCTATGCAGGGGGCCCTGTGTCCCATATCTGGCTACACTGGCCTGGGAAAGACCTTCTTTTCAGGGCTGGGCATGCAGGCAGGTTTATTTCACCCCCTGAATTGCCAACCCCGGCCCCACTCCTGGCCCTGACGGCCTGCCCACACTTTGCCCATCCCGGCACAGGGCGCCTGGAGTTTGCCAATGGTGGCTGGGTGATGAACGACGAGGCGGCCACCCACTACGGAGCTATCATAGACCAGATGACACTCGGGCTACGCTTCCTGGAGGACACGTTTGGCAATGATGGGCGCCCTCGTGTGGCCTGGCACATCGACCCCTTCGGTCATTCTCGGGAGCAGGCCTCACTGTTCGCTCAGGTGCTTTACCAACATCTCTTGGACCCGTTCCTTCACTCGCTCTGACTCCTCCCTCGGCTGCTCAAGCCCCGCCCTTCCCTGCAAGCTCACAGGAACCAGGCCCTGTCCCCTGTCCCTCTGGCTTCTTGAGACCCTGTCCCGGGAGTGAACTGTGAATCCCACTCCTTTTCCTCTCTAGCGTTGGTCCTGCTCTGCCCAGCCCAGGCTAACCCCGCTCCAGTTGGATCTTTCACCTTTCCCTCCCCTGACCTGGTCCCATTTGCTAGGATCCTGGCTCCTCCCCAAGCTATGTGGCAGGTGGAGGCCTGCTCTGCTTTGCAGCCAGCTTCCTGTCTTGTACCTTGACCCCTTCCATCCTCAGTGTGCTGAAGGGGGAAGATCTTGAGTCAGTTCCCCTTTCTGAGCTCAGGAAGGTGGAAGTAGGTTCTAGCATTGGATTCACCCCCTCCCAGCTCTCTTGCTGTTAGTTCTGACCCTTCCTCAAGCTTCAAAATGTGCTAGAGGCCTCCCTGGTTTCACACCTGCTTTTTCTATGTGCTCTGACCCACCCCTCCCACACAGAAAGGGGTTGGCGGGTGGTGGTGAGAGGGTTGGGTATTTATTCATCCTGCCCTCTGATCCCCCTCCACATTCCCCTCCTCATCGCTCACCACCCCCAGATGGGCTTTGACGGCTTCTTCTTTGGGCGCCTGGATTATCAAGATAAATGGGTGCGGAAGGAGAAGCTAGAGATGGAGCAGGTGTGGCGGGCCAGCACCAGCTTGAAGCCCCCTGCTGCAGACCTCTTCACCAGTAAGGGGGTGGGATGTGGGTATGGGTGTGGGCAGGGCTGGCTTCAAGGGCATGTGACCTGTGCAGTCACACAGGGCCCCATGCCCAGAAGGACCCCGTGCTTGGTTTTACATTCTGCTGTCATCATCTTGACATTCTTAATAATTTATGACCAAGAGCCTAGCATTTGCCCCCATAAATTGTGAATTCCGACCTGGGTGGGGCATGGCAGGCTTTGACCCCAGGGCAGGTCCAGGGTGTTGGGCCACCCCTGAGCCTGGTGTGGCCCACAGGTGTGCTCCCCAACATGTACAACCCTCCGGAGAATCTGTGTTGGGATGTGGTGTGTGCTGACAAACCCGTGGTGGAGGACCCCCGCAGCCCTGAGTACAACGCCAAGGAACTGGTCGATTACTTCCTGCAGATAGCCACAGCCCAGGTAACCCTAGTGTCCAGAACCTGGGAGACTGGTACACATAATGCACAGGCCCCTTCCCACAGCCCATGCATTCCCTAATACCTCCTCATTTCCTCAGAGGAAGGTAATATGCCATTCACCCTCACCATATCCTCTTCTGGATTGGCGCATTCCTGATTAGAAGCATGTGGACCCCTTCATCATGGCACACACTCACCACGGTCATGAGACAGCATGGCACAGTGCCTCAGTACCCTCATCTGTGTGGCGGGCCCAAGAAAATTACTCCGTAACTTGTGGCTATTATTTGTGTCCCTATGTTCCCACGTGACACACTTCCATACACATCCCTCTTCTCATACCTCTGTGCACCCACACTCTTCACCATATATATACCAAGACACAGCTGTACACAGGGGTGGCCAGGACACCCTGGTCTGAGGACACCCCATTCTGCCTGCAGGGCCGGCACTACCGCACCAACCATACTGTGATGACCATGGGTTCGGACTTCCAATATGAAAATGCCAACATGTGGTTCAAGAACCTTGACAAGCTCATCCGGCTGGTCAATGCCCAGGTGAGTGTGCCCACCCTGTGTGCACGTGTGTGCCTGTAACCCTGGGCCTTGGGTCAGATGAGTAGCTATGGGTGCTATCTTAGTATCCTCTTGCTCCCATAATAAATCACCACGAACTTAGTGGCTAAAACAACAGAAATATTATCTTATAGTTCTATAGGTCAGAAGTCCAACATGGATCTCACTGGGCTAAAATGAAAATGTCAGCAGGGCTGCATTCCTTCTGGAAGCTCTAGGGGAAAGTTTCCTTGCCTTGTTCATCTTTTTTTTTTTTTTTTTTTAAAGATTTTTATTGGGGAATTGGGGGGATGGAAACAGTGCTGGGGAATTGGGGGAAGGGGAACAGACAAGTTGCTGTCGTTTTGGTCTTCAGTCTAGTTGTGGAGAACGTTGCTTCACTGGCCCAAGTTGGCACCATCATTGCGCTCTTCCCGGGTGAGGCAGATCAGTCGCCGGCTTCTGGACGGCCGCACTATGGCTGCTGGCCGCTCACACTGGCTGCTGGCCGCTCACGGTGGCTGCTGGCTACTCACGGTGGCCCATGGCAACCCACTGCCACAGGGGCTGCAGCCTACGCCGTCGCCAGCGACTCACAGCAGCCCAGCTCCAGGTTGAGCTGTTGCTCAGCATCTTAGCTGTAGAAGGCAGTGTCACTGGCCCTCATGTGTGGGATCCGAACCGGGGCCCTCTGGCGTCCCAAGCCAGTGCTTAACCATCGCGCCACTTGGCCGGCCCACCTTGTTCATCTTGGAGAGGCTACTCACATTCCCTGGCTCATGGCCCTCTTCTTCCCTCTTCAAAGCCTGACTCTGCTTCTGTCATTACATCTCTTTCTCTTACTTCTTCCGCTTCCCTCTTCCACTTTTAAAAACCCTTGTGAGTACATTGGACTCGCCCAGATAATCTCTATTTTAAGTTAACCTGATTAACAACTTTAATTCCATCTGCAACTTCAATTCTGTTTGCTATGTTACAGGTTCTGGGTATAGGACATGGACATTTTGGGGTGGCCATTTTTCTGCCTCCCACAGATGTGTTGGTGTGGTTCTTGTAAGTGGCCTGTGGCTGTGTGGGCAGGCATTCTCCCATCAGCACAGAACCTTGTCTCCCCTCTCCCATCTAAGACATCCCTTCCTATCACTCCCATCCTCAGAATTGTCGAGCAGTATGCTCTACGTCCTCACCTTCCATTTGCTCCCTGCATTGCTGTTTCACCAAAACAGCTCTCACCAGGGTCTTCCAGAGGACATTTCTTAGTCCTCCATATCCCCCTGAGGAGCCTCGAACACCTTGATTACCTTCTCCTGCAAATACCATGTTCCTGGGCTGCCAGGATGTCATACTTTCTTGATGTTTCTCCTGCCACTGACAGCTCTTTCGCCCACTCCATTCTACTGGAAACGGGAGTCTCTCAGTTCAAATCCTGGCTTTGCCACTTACTGGCTCTGTGACCTTGAGAAATGTTAAACACTCAGTACCTTAGTTTTCTTATTTAGAAAATGGGCATAATGGTTCCCACCTGATAGGGCTCTTGATGAGAGTTTCATGAGTTCATGTACACAGATCAGTTAGAACAGTGCCAGATAAATAATAAGCATTATGGTTGTTGTTTATTATTTGGGGCTGAAAATGTTCTGCTTCTCCTTTAAGATACCAGCTGCAATGTGTCCTCGTCCAGGAAGCTTTCACTAAACCCCAGGCAGAGCTCTTGCTCTTTCCTCTGTGCTCATGAATCTTCACAAACACCTGTCATGCCACGTCCAGGCCAACTGACTATCTGTTCAGTCTCTCTCCTGCACTTGGCTGTGAATCCCATGAAAGTGGGCTGGCCTCTGGTTCTAGATTGTGGCTGTGATCCTGAGCATATTGAAGAATTGAGTGACTGCTAAGTGAATACAGTGTGTGTGTGTGGGTCTGTGTATGTAACTGTGTGTATGACTGTGTGAGCAGAAGTGTAGACGTGTGTATGCACATAAAGGCATATGGTCCCACGCACTTCCCTTCATTCACTAAGGTGTTTCATGAGCACCTACTGTGTACCAGGCACTGAGGACACAACACGAGCAGAACAAACATCCTTTTCCTTACAGAAGAGGGCACCTTCTTGTTCCTCTACCTCCCTCAGTTGAAAGTGAGCCTCCATTCATTATAATAATTGTGTCATTTGGCAATAACCTGATAGTGCTGAGAAATGATTATTTCTGCCCGCTATGTCATAGTTTTTCCATGAAAATTTTTAGTAATGAAATTGACATTATTTAAAAAGTTTACCAAAATTTCAGGTTTATTCTTGCATCCCAGAAATTCTTTCCAGGCAGGTAATATTTAGCTTTGGCCAAAATACATTTTCAGACTTGGTTACTGGGTTGCACTCAAAATGTGTATTAAGAGAATCTGAACCCATTGGATGCGTGAATGTATTATACGTGTGTGCATATGTGTTGTACACCTGTGGGCCCCCAAGAAAGGTGCCGACTCCTGTGGCCTCACACACGCACACCTTCCCCCAGCAGCAGGCCAACGGGAGCCGCGTCAATGTTCTCTACTCCACGCCAGCCTGTTACCTCTGGGAGCTGAACAAGGCCAACCTCACCTGGTATTTGGGGGCCCTGGGCAGCTTGGGGGTGGTGGTGGTGGTGTGCCCTGTGGGTCATGACCCTGCCCTCAATGCCTCTGCTGCTGCAGGATGGTGAAACAGGATGACTTCTTCCCCTATGCCGATGGCCCCCACAAGTTCTGGACTGGCTTCTTTTCCAGCCGGCCGGCCCTCAAACGCTATGAACGCCTCAGTTATAACTTCCTGCAGGTCGGTGGGCCCTGGCCTCAAGGGGGTGGCCCACGGGTCCTGACATACCTTGTATTTCAACACCCCTGCCCCTCAGGTGTGCAACCAGCTGGAGGCTCTGGTGGGTCCAGCAGCCAACGTGGGACCCTACGGCTCTGGAGACAGTGCACCCCTCAGTAGGTGGCCGGCGGTGAGGGCCTGGGGGTGGGGCTCAAGCTGGACACTAGACCCCGTTACCCCCTTGAGTCCCTTCTGAAAGCCCCTAAGAAAATCCTGCTGGCCCCTGCACATGACATTTTGCATCTCCTTGGGGTTGGGGCCCGGAGTCCTGCAAATATCCCACACAGCTTACCACCACCTGCCTGCAGATGAAGCAATGGCTGTGCTCCAGCACCACGACGCGGTCAGTGGGACCTCCCAGCAGCACGTGGCTGATGACTACGCGCGCCAGCTGGCCGCAGGCTGGCCACCCTGCGAGGTGCGTGGGGCGGGGCCTGGGATAAGAGGGGCGGGGACTGGAACGGGGTGGGCGTCTAGAGCGACCCGTGCCTTTACGCTCTTCCACAGGTTCTCTTGAGCAACGCGCTAGCGCGGCTCAGCGGCTCCAAGGAGGAGTTCACGTTCTGCCGCAACCTCAACATCAGCGTCTGTCCGTTCAGCCAGACCGCGGAGAGCGTGAGCCGCGTCCAGGGCCGGGGGTGGGGTGAGGAGGCAGGACCGGGGCCGGGAGGCAGGTCCCGTGGGTGGGTCGAGAGCAGGCAAAACCGCGGGGCGGGGCGAAGAGGAGGCGGGACCCGTAGCCGAATTGTTTTGGAGAATCGTTCTGGACCAGATCGTGTGGGGCGCAGTAAGCTGCGGCTGGACGGAGACCTGTGCACCACATAGGGGCTTGGATCACCCAGGGTCATTGCTGTGCTTGGTGGGTGGGTTTCGAGAAGGCCTGCTGTGACCCATGCCCACTCTGACCCTCCCATCCCAGTTCCAAGTGACCATTTATAACCCCTTGGGGCGGAAAGTGGATTGGATGGTGCGACTTCCGGTCAGCCAACACCTTTTCCTTGTGAAGGACCCCAGTGGCACAGTTGTGCCCAGTGATGTGAGTCCATTGGATGAATATTACTCCCATGAACACCCTCTTCCCATAACTACCTCCCCCCTTGGATACCTCCCTGTCTTGGGTACCTAGCCTTCATGGATACCTGATCCCTCCATTAATACATCCTGCCCAGTGCCTTTTCTTCCTCCTCTGAATCTCCCTATTTCAGCCCCTTAATATTACACACCCTCTTGGGAACATTCTTCACCTGTCTCTACCTCTTTTTAATATCTCCCCCTGAACTTTTCCCCCTCATCCTGGAACAGCTCTTCCCACGAACTCATTCCTCCCCCAAGAACGTCTTTCTCTCTCTCTCCCGCCTCAAGGATCTCTTCTCTCACGTCTCTCTTCCCCTCCCACAGTCTCTCCACTCTCCCAGTGGGTTTTTTTCCACTTTCTGAATCTTCTGTGCAATCTTTTAACTCATAATTTCTATCATCCCCATTCTCCCCTCCCCATCCACCCAACACCTAATTTTTTCTCCCCATCCTGGGACTCCTACCCCTCCTAAAATGTGACCCTTCCCTGTATGTGTGCTTCTATGTATGTACGCATAGCCTCTTGATCCAGCTCTTCTCCTCCCTTACCCGAGGTGGTGAGAATGCCCAGCTCAGACATACAGGAGCTGCTTTTCTCAGCCTCAGTGCCTGCCCTTGGCTTCAGCATCTACTCAGTAACCCAGGTGCCAGGCCAGAGCCCACAGGCTCACACCTCCCAGCTCAGATCCCAGAAGCCCTCGTCCCGCATCTTGACCATCCAAAATGAGGTGAGACCCCATTCAGATCCCCTTCTCTGCCCCAATGACAAATTTGATGTGTCATGGTGAGCTGCATAGATGACGTTAGCAGGTCCTGGTTTCATGGTCTGGCGTCACCTGTCCTCCATTGTATGTCCTCAAGTGAGTGGCCGCCTTCCTTTGAGTCTCAGTGTCCTCTCCTGAGGCTGTTCTGAGGGCCCAGTGTGATCACGGGTAACACTTGACAGATATGTCAAAGCTGATGGTGGTAGGGGTTTGCAAATTAAGTGAAAGCGTATCAGAGACTTGAGGGAGGGAGCCGTGTGGCCATTTGGAGGACATTTGGGGGAAGAGAAATCCAGGCAGGCAGGGAGCAGCAGACACAAACACTCTAAAGGAAATTAAAATTTATAAATTTTTAAGAGGCCTCTAAAAGTCTCATGGACCTGGCACTGGGGTTCCTCTGTCAGTTGCACCTCCAACAAGCTAAGATCAGATTTAGGGTGTCACAGGCGCCCTCTGGCGGCTATGGGGGGGAACAGATTGGGGGTTGACACTGGCAGCCTGGAGAGACCAGAAAGGGGTCAACTGCAATAGTCTTGGAAGGTGAGAAGTCAGATTGAGGATAAGGTAGAAAGAGGAGCTGTTAGGATTTGCTACGAGGGTCTGGTGTGAGGAGTGAGAGAGAGAGGGAAGGGTGACTCCAGGGTTCTCTCCTGAACCCCTGGAAGGATGAAGCTGCCCTTGGCTGAAGGGATGGTCATTAACGTCTGCCCACCCTTTTCTGCCCAGCACATCCGGGCTAGGTTTGCCCCTGACACGGGGTTCTTGGTGGAGTTGGAGAACCTGGACCAGGGCCTGCTGCTGCCAGTTCGCCAAGCCTTCTACTGGTGAGGGAGGACCACCTGGCCAGGGAGGGGGCGTGAGCGGAGCTGAGGTCCCTTACCTGTGCTCTTCTGCCCTGGCCCCAGGTACAATGCCAGTACAGGCAACAACCTAAGCACCCAGGTCTCAGGTGCCTACATCTTCAGACCCAACCGACAGAAACCACTGCTCATGAGCCACTGGGCTCAAACCCGCCTGGTGAAGGTGCGGGGCCAGGAATGATAAGTGGGCATTGGGGCGGGTGTGTGTGTGTGTGGAGCCTGGGAGGGTGGTGTGTGGGGTGGGGGGAATATTTACGTCCTCATCAGATCAGAGGGCTAAGACCTGAGGGGAGGGCTTGAGGATTCTTCCACAGGGCTGATACTCATCAGTCGTGCTGTGGCATACAAAGGCATTCACATCTGCTGTGGGTGTCAGGATTGTACTTAGCTTTTGAAACTGGGGGTGGTGTGTTCCCACTTGTCCCATGAATGTGGAGAGCCAGGTGGAGCTACTTAAAGAGTTCACCAAAGATCTGTGCTAGGATGGGATTATATCCAGAGTTCACACTTGGATAGGGCTTGGGTAATTCTCACTTAGGGTGGGTATCTGAGCGTGTATCTGGCTGGGAACAGGCGCTCACACTTGTGGGGTTTCCGGGGGCCTCTTGTTGACATTTCCTTTTAGCGTGGGAATGGGGAAGGTAATGGCAAGACTCATCTTCGATAGGACTCTCTTTGCAGTGAACATCTGCATAAACGGGTTAAGATAGAATTTTGCCTGGCATAACAGAGTTACTCAAATTAACTGTGCTTAAAACAAGACGGAAGTTTCTTTTTATCAAATAGGAAGTCTGGCTGGGTCATCCAGGGTAGGTAGGGTGGGTCCACAGTCATCCCGGCCCCTTCTATCTCATTGCTCTGCCTTCCTCAACATTCAGCTTCTACCTCATGACCCAAAATAGTTGCTCAAGTTCCAGTCATCACATTTGCATTTGAGCTAGTGGGAGAGGGAAAGGGGCAAGGAACGTTATTCACATCACTTTGATCACTTTCCACTGGGTAGACCACAGTCACATAGCCACTGATAGCCTCAGGGAGGACTAGACCTTTGTTCCAGGTAGCCATGTGCCCAGCTAGAATCCTATTCTAAAGAGGAAAGATGGGGTAGTAGTGGGCAGCAGGCATATATGCCGCACTCAAGAATTATGTGGCAACGACTGAGGGGGAAAGTATAGGCATCACATGTAGTCAGGTGGGGGAGGTGGGTGGTGTTCTCATACTGTTAGTGGGGTTGACCCTGATGTTGGCCTTTGAGAGGTTCACGGCAGGGGTGGACATTTTTCGGGCTCACCTTTGCTCGGGTGTGGACTCACACCTGCCCTCCACTCCCATGTGCCTGCAGACGGCCTTGGTGCAGGAGGTGCACCAGAACTTCTCAGCCTGGTGTTCCCAGGTGGTTCGCCTGTACCCGGGACAGCGGCACCTGGAGCTGGAGTGGACGGTGGGACCAATACCTGTGGGGTGAGTGGTACAGGTTGGGACTAGGGGATGGGAACCGAGGCAGAGTGGAGGCAGGTGAGGCTCACAACCTTGCCATTCCATTGGGTATAGTGACAGCTGGGGGAAGGAGATCATTAGCCGCTTTGACACTGCGCTGGAGACAAAAGGACTCTTCTTCACCGACAGCAATGGCCGAGAGATACTGGAGAGGAGGTGGGGGTGTTTGGGGGCGAGGAAGGGTGGTCTCTGGTGCCGAGGGGGCCCGTGGGTGGTGGGGGCATCTGCTGATCCTATGAGTGGGAGGGAGAGGATGAAGGAGGAATGAGTAGTGGGTGAGCTGGGGAAAGGGCACTGGACCCCAGGTCTGACCAAACCCTACCCCCACTTCCTCAGGCGGGATTATCGACCCACCTGGGAGCTGAACCAGACTGAGCCAGTGGCAGGAAACTACTATCCAGTCAACAGCCGTATTTACATCACGGTAGCCCCTACCCCATCGCGCTCCCCTCATCTTCCCGACACTCCTCTACAGAATGGGGGTTACCTCTCATTTTTAGCTTTTCCCAACTGTCTTTGGCAGTGCCCACCATCCCTTGTGGGGCCTGCCTGGCAATGAGGCCCCTCACTCTCATCCATCGCCCACCAGGATGGGAACATGCAGCTGACTGTGTTGACCGATCGTTCCCAGGGGGGCAGCAGCCTGAGCGATGGCTCCATAGAGCTCATGGTGAGTGACCTGTACCCCATCTAAGCTAGGATTCTCCCACCAGTTTCCTTACTGGCTTCCTGCCGGACTTACTTTAAAAAAATATATATTTTTTTAAGATTTTATTGGGGAATTGGGGGAGGGAAACAGCCAAGTTGTTGTCCTTCACTCTTAGTTGTGGGTGGTTCAGCTAGCTCAGCTCCAAGTCCAGTCGTCATCCAGCCGCCCGTCGGCAGCTCGTGGCCGCTCAGCTCAAGGTGCCATGTTCAGTTTTAGTTGCAGGTGGGTGTAGCCCACCATCTCATGCAAGAGTTGAACTGGCAACCTTGTTGTTAGGAGCATGTGCTCTCACCAGCTGAGCCACCCTGTCACCTGTTGGCAGCTCAGTGGCAGCTCAGTTCAGGTGCAGCTCACTGGACCATGTGGGAATCGAACCGGCGACCCTGTTGCTCAGAGCTGTGCTCTTAACCAACTGAGCCACCCAGCTGGTCCGCCTGCTGGACTTTGAAGCCAGTTTCTGTGCTAGTTCTTTGCTAGGTGCACCCCTGTATTTGGGGTCCCACTAAGCTGAGACCTCCATTTCTATGTGAGATGGTTACTCCACACTTTAATCCAATCCCTACCGAGGCGCCCCCTCCAGGTCCTGACTTGCGCTATCCACGCCCCGGTACGTCATTACCTCCCTCTGATCTAGTTCCCTGCAAAGTCGGATCGGCACTTCTGCTGGGGTCCCCCCCCCCACCAGAACTTCATCCTCATCTGTTCCACCCACTCTTCAATTTCTCTTGAAACTCCCACAAGCTCTTACCTAATTTCTGGCCCCGAAATTGACCGGAGTGGCCCTCACCCTCTCCTGACCGCTCTCCTTGCAGGTGCACCGAAGGCTGCTGAGAGACGATGGACGCGGAGTTGGGGAGGCGCTGCTGGAGAACGGGTCGGGGTCGTGGGTGCGAGGACGCCACCTCGTGCTGCTGGACACGGCACGGACTGCGGCAGTCCGGCACCGCTTGCAGGCGGAGAAGGAGCTCTTGGCCCCGCAGGTGGTGCTGGCCCCAGGTGGCGGCGCCCCCTACCACCTGGGGGTCGCCCCGCGCACACAGGTGAGAGGCGGCGGTCCCGGCAGAAAGAGAGGACCCGGATGGAGCCTGGGGTGGGGTCAGGTCTCCCTAGACTTAGCCGAGACCCACCTCGCCTGCCGCCAGCTCGTCCTGGGGAGGCCATAAACTAGCTACTTCCCAGTCGCTGTCCAGTCCCATCCCGTCTGGATTGGGTCCACAACCTCAGCTTCCGCCCCTCCTCGCCCCCTCACCTCGGCCCCGCCTTCTCCCTTGCCCCAGGCTCGGTCCCACGTGTCCCCTTGGCCAGCCCCGCCTCTCCGCGCTTCATCCCCGCCCTCGGTCCTGTCTCAGGCCAGATCAGTTCGGCCCCTTCCAGGCTTCGACCCGCCTCCAACCTGGCACCGACCCATCCCCTCGCTGGCTCAGCCCTCCTGTTCCTGGCTGGGTTCCCCCCCCCGACCCCCCGCCGCCCCCGTGACCACAGCTAAACCCCGCCCCTCACGTCCAGCCTCGCCTCCGGACCACAGCTCGGCCTCGCCCCTCTGGCTCGGCCCCGCCCCAGCCCCGCCCTTTTCCCCTCTTCTCCCCCGCAGTTCTCTGGGCTGCGAAGGGAACTGCCGCCCAATGTGCACCTGCTCACACTGGCGCGTTGGGGTCAGAAAATGCTGCTGCTGCGCTTGGAGCACCAGTTCGCCGTAGGGGAGGATATGGTTGGCAACTTGAGCTCTCCGGTGACCTTGGACTTGAGGGTGAGGAGGGCTGAGGTGGGAAGGAGATAGGAGAGAGGCAAGAGAGAGAGGGGAGAGTGGAAACTTCGCTTTGTCCACGCTCAACCTGGCCCATCCATTGCCCGCAGGACCTGTTCTCTGCCTTCACCATCACTGACCTTAAGGAGACTACACTGGCTGCCAACCAACTCCGGGCCAGTGCCTCCAGGCTCCAGTGGACACCGAACACAGGTGGGGGCCTGGAGCTGGGGGCCATGTGGGAGGATCCAGGCCCAGCTCGAGGGTCTGGGGCGGTGTTCAGATCCACGTTAGGTGTTTAAGGGTCTTAAGTGGATCCAGCAAACTAGCAGTGGGTCTTGGGTGTTTGAGTTTGGAGTGTAGTCCCAAGAACAAGATTTGAGTCTCTGTCAATGTCTAGTTCTGGGGTGGGGTTGTCTGTCATCCCTGGGGTTGGCTTGATGGTCCTTGAGGTGGGGCTTGAGGGTGTGAGGCTGGTGGCCAGGCACTAAGGAGGGATTTGGAGATCTGGAGGTGATATCCAGGCCCTGGCAAGCAGTTGAAGGGTCTGGGAGTGAGGCCCTGGGACAGATCAAAGGGTGTATGGCTGTGTTCAGGCCCAGGGGAGACAGCACTGTGGTGGGAGGGTGAGGCAGAGGAAGTCTCCACCCCTCACTTCTCCCCTGCACTGCCTTAGGTCCCACACCCAAGCCTTCTCCTTCCCGGCTGGACCCCGCCAGCATCACACTGCAGCCCATGGAAATCCGCACCTTCCTGGCCTCTGTCCAATGGAAAGAGGACGTCTAGACCTGCTGGGGGCAGGCTTCCCTGTTTCCAGCTTGAACCCTCTCCGTCAGGGGCGAGGCAAATTCTTCCCCTTTTCCTCTTGCTGCTGCTGCCACCAACAAAAACCATTAAAATTCCACTACCAAGCCTATGGTCAAGGTGTGACTTAACGTGGGTTGTTTTTTTTTTTCTGAGGGTGATAGAATTTATGACCCAAAAAGGTCTACACACTCTAGCTGACCCCTGACCTGAGGCCTCGCAGAGAGGTCACTTAGCTGCCTGAATCCTCACACCAGATTACACTGTTCACTCCCCACCTCACCTACCACTCTGACTTCCACTCCTGCTACACTCCTTTGTCCACTCAGGTGGTGGCCCAGCTGTCTTGAGATGCCACCAAGGGCAGGCCAGTGAACCAGATACACCCCGAGGCCTCCCAGACCCGGCCCTGAATTGAGGAATCTGGGAGGTCCTGGGGGAGGAAATACAATAGATACAGTGGAAGGTCCGAAAGTGTGGCCTTAGACTGGTGGATTGGAGCTGCCGGCCTCGGAGGAGAGAGAGGCAGAGAGCTTGGCATGCCTTCGCTCTGGTGTGTTCTGGGGTCAGTTTCAGAAGGAGACCTTGGGATGAAACCCTAGGTTTAGGGTCAAAAGGAAGTGACTTCTGTATACAGGTCCCTTGAAGGCTCTTTTGAGGCTGCAGAAGTGGGTGTTTGAGCCGTTGTCAAGGGGCGGGGTTTGATCAGGGAGGGGTGGGGCTCAGCCGAGAAGATGGGGAGTGCTCAGCCAATGAGGGGACAGTGTGGTGCCAGGTTCCGGTCGGGTCCCACTTGCAGGCCAAGTGTTCTGCTGCACCAGCAGGGTGGTCTGTACTTCTAGAAAATATGGGGGAGGGGACAGTCAGCCTAGACAGGCTATGATCCCCTGGGGAGTCCATTCTGGGCCTGGATGAGGTCACAGATGGGATCTGGGTGGCAGATGTGCCTGTTGAAAAATTTTCTAAGTCTTTCTCTAAAGAGATGGACCAGAGACACCCAAGGAGGGCACCCAGTCTAGTCACCATCCCACAAGAGGTCCAGTTGTTGGGTTCATCTCCTGAAAATGTAGTTTCTGTTCAGAAGGCAGAGGCAGCAGAGCCAGCCAGAGTAGTTCTGGGCATGTGCCCCAGGGATGTCTGCTGCCCTGTATGGGTCCCTGTCATAGGGGGCGCCTACCAAACTTGCTAAGAAATATTTCCCTGGTGCCAGGCATCAGGATGGGCTGGGCCGTGGGCCCCAGGGATGGTATCTTGGGCCCATCTGTACATGTACCTCCTGAAGAGGTATCCAAGTCCTCTTCCAAAGGTGGGCACTGTCTTGGGCTGGCCAAGGAGAAGTCTGGTGGAAGTCACCCTGGGTCCTCCCTCTGTCCTGCATGGGGCCTGATTGCTGTAAACCCTATAAACCTCTCTGTCCTTTGGTGATGGAGCTGGCACAGGCTAGCCAGAGAGACTCAGGGGTGGGTGCCAAGGCCAGGCTGTGGTTCTGCATGGGTCCAGGTATTGGATCCGCCTGTTAGTACCTCCTGGAAAACGTATCAAAGTCCCCATCCAAAGGAGAGGCACCGGCCTGGGCTGGACAGGTAGGCCCATGGAGGGTGCCATGGGCTCAGGTGTTGTCACTCTTGGGTACCTCTTATTAGGAGTGCCTTCTGAAAACTTTCTATGACCTTTTGTGGTGGCCAGGACTGAACTGCAGTTGCTAGATGGACTCCCCTCTCCGCACCATTTTTATCAGCCTCCCTCTGGAGGTGGCAACAGGCCCTAGCTGTCTAGTGAGGCCCAGGGAGTGTTCTCTGCCCAGCCACGGTCATATTTGGGCCCTGAGCATCACTTATGCCTCTGGAAAATGTTTCCAACTGCCCCTCTAGAGGCAGGGAGGTAGCGGCCTAGTGGGTTAGGGACCACCGGGGACGCAGTCCTGTGTGGGGCTGGGTCACCAGATGCATTTCTCAAAAATATTTTTAAGCCCTGTTGGGAGGGGGAGACTCCCAATAGGATGGCCCCCCATCCCAGTCCAGTCCCACGTGGGGCTGGGTCAATGGGGGACGCCTCCTGAAAAGTGTTTTAAGTACTCCTCTGGAGGTGGAGGTCAGCCCCGGCTATCCAGGCAGTTGAGTGGACGGTTCCCAGCTTCCGTTGGCCGAGATACACCCAGAAGAGATGGCATTTGGGGTCCAGGTCGATCCAGGTCAGTGCAGGTCGCACTGGTTGTCGGCGCCACCTGGCGGCCGCTTTTATATCTTCCCTTGGGGCTCCGTAGCCTTGGGCGCGGGTTGGGGTCTGGCCGTTCAGCCCAAGGCCGAGTTCCAGGAGGCGGCAGCGATGTCGTCCCCACTGCGACACACTCCGCCTCCAAACGTGCTCCCGGAGATTGTCACTGCAGTATCGTGGAGCGCGGCTTTTGGGAATTGCATGGGAGAGCTGACTGGCGCACGGAGGTCCCATACGCCGGCGGGGACCGACTTGGGCCGTCACAGGTGATTGGGTAGGGCGCCCTGGGCTCGGATGCGTTCTCACGTGATGTCTGGTTGTCCGGAGGGCTTCCTGAGAATTTTTCTAGGTTCCCTTCTTGGATCTGGGACCGCGGCCAAGGAGGCCCGAAAGCACCCGTCATCTGGCCGCAATCCCGCACAGGGTACTGTCGCTGGATGTGCGTCCTGAAATTCTTCCTTTCTGAACAGGGACAGGGAGGCCGAGGGAGGGCACCCTGCGCCCAACTGCGGTTACACTGGAGCCTAGTCTTGGACACTCCCCACAAACCTTTGTAAGCCACCCTCCAGTGGCAGGGACCATCCCGGGCCAAATGGGGGTCAAGGGGTGGATGCTTTGGATTTGGTCACCGTCCACAGCAGGTGCTAGGTCTTCTCAAGAACATGATGGGGCGGCAGGGTAGCCCAGTTGGTTAGAGTGGTGTGCTCTGAGCATCAGGTTTGCCGGTCTGATTCCCACATGGGCCAATGAGCTTGCGCCCTCCGCAACTAGATTGAAGACAGCGACTTGAGCTGAGCTGCTGGTTAGAGCATGTGCTCTTAACAACAAGGCTGCAGGTTAGACTCCCGCATGGGATGGTGGGCTATGCCCCCCCCCCCCCAACAATAGATTGAAAACAGCGACTGGACTTGGAGCTGAGCTGCGCCCTCCACAACTAAGATTGAAGGACAACAACTTGACTTGGCACTGATGGGTCCTGGAAAAAACACATTGTTCCCCCATAAAGTTTAAAAAGAGAGAGAAAAAAGAACCTGCTAAAAAGTTTCCTATTATGCTTAAGGTAGGCGGTGGGGCACTGGCTCTGGCTAGTCAGGGAGTTTCCAGTAAGTTGTCCTGAAGGCATCATTCCCATGTGGGCCTTCTAGACAGTTTTTAAAGTGTTTCCCAGAAGGCTGAATCCTTAGAGGGCTGCAAGGTGGCCTGAGGAGGTTGCTTCTGGCAAGCAGCTGTCCTCAGTAGGACCCAGTTATCACCTGCACCTCTTGAAAACATTTCCTGAGTGGAGGCAGGCCCTGGGGTCATCTCCCTACACCAGGAGAGCTGAAGTCATATATGGGTCCTGTTTGGTGGACGTGCCTCTTGAAAATTTTTCTAAGTCTCTCTCTGTAGTGACAAGCCATCCAGACAGGGAGGCCCTTTGACTGCTGTGGGAGAGTGCCCAGGCCCCGTCCACAGCCCAGATCAGGCCAGTAGTTAGAAACATCCCCAAAACATTTATAAGTCCCCCTACAGGTTGTGACCAGCCCTCACTGGCTCTGGGGGCTGGAGAGAGCAACTCTGTCCTGGTTGTGGTCTCATGTGGTCCCAGTTGTCATATTCGTCATTTGAAATTGTTTCCAAGTTCCTCTCAAAAAGGGGTCATTAGTGTGGGCTGGTGAGGGACACCTGAAGGGTGCCTGGGTCTGGCTGTAGTCACATGTGATGCCTGTTTGATGAATGCACCTTGCCAGAAAATTTTGAAGTATTCTTCAGAAGGTATAGGGACCAGCCAGCCAGAAATAGAGGCCCACAAAAGGCACCCAGTCTAGACGTGGTCCTTGGTGGGGCCTGCTTTCTGTTTACACCTTCTGGAAATTTTGCTAAGTCTCCCTCTGGAGGAAGGAACCCGGAAGGAACCCTGGGTCCTCCATCCTGCATGGGGGATGAGATACACCTTCTAAGCCAGTGGTGGAGAACCAGCTTCTCTGGTCAGTGATGATGGGAAGGCACCCAGTTCTGGCCATGTTGTTGCAATAGGTCACAGTTGTCACATGTACCTTCTGAAAATGTTTCCAAGTCCCCTTTCTGGGGTGTGGGGAAGGCACTGTCCTGGTCCAATTAGGGACAAACTCTGAGGGCACCCCAGACATGGCTCTGGTCCTTTGAGGGACTTGGTCGTTGGAGGTGCACCTCAAATGTTTTGAAGTCTCCATCAGTGTAGTTATTGGCCCTTGCCAGACTCCTTGTTGGCCCTGGTCATCTGATATAGCTCACAAAGGCATTTGTAATTCCTGGACAGCCTCGCAGGCTTTCAGAGGGCACCTGGGCCTGGCCTCAGTCCACCATAGGTCATAGTTACAGAGAGTGCCTCCGAAAGTTTTCTGAGTCTCCATTTGGAGGTTGGGACTGGCCTTAGCTGGACAGGGAGGCCCAAGGAGGGGGACCCCAACCTAGCTATGGCCTCACATGGGGCCTATTTTTAATATGTTCCAAATTTCTTAAGTTCCCCTCTGGAGAGGGGGACCAGCCTGGACCTATTAGGAGCAACTTAGGAACGCTCACTGGGCCTGACCTCTGTCCTGCATGAAGCTCAGTCATCCAATATGCTTCCTGAAGACTTTTCTAAATCTCCTTCCTGTCTGGGGCACAGGCTATATCTGGCCAAGGAGACCTGGGAGGGTACTTTGGGCATGGCAGTGGTCCCTTTGAGGCAGGGCATGTAGCCTAGGAAATTGACAGCCCCCTCCAGAGCACAACTGAGATGCTTCACTGGTTACACAAGTAAGAAGTTAAATGTATTCAGTACCTGCAGATAGAGAAAAACACGAACCAGTTTCATCCAGGTAGGCTGATCCCTACCACCAGGACCTGACCTTTAGCTAATTATGCTGTTATAATCTCATTTGCATTGTGGTTACTGTGACTCCCATCATGCATCTGATACCATGACAGTTCCGGAGGAACCAAATAAGGAAGAAAAGGTGGGAAATGGAGGGTCCTGCCCAGGTGGAGGAGATGAGTGACCCACGTCAATGGGACATCACCGATTCCCACACTGGGAGGGATAAATACCCCTGATCCTGACTTCCTCAGCTTGACTCATTCTCTGAGTTTGCCCAAAATTTCCTCTGAAGTGTGTACTTTCATTTTCAGTAAATTACTTTCACTTTCCTGCATCTGTCTCACTCTTGAATCCTTTCTTGTGTGGAGACAAGAACCTGGTCACCGCTGCTCTGGGTTGAGTTCTCTGTTGGACATCCCCGTGGGCCTCTGGCAACACTATGTGTGTTTCATTAATTTGGAACATCTCTCAAAATGTTCCTAAGTACCCTCTGGAGGGTGTCCAGGGCCAAGGTGTGGCCCTGTGTGGGTTCTGTATTAGTTTGCTAGGGCTGTGTAATAAAGTACAGTTGGCTCTTGAACAACATGGGTTTGAACAGTGCAGGTCCACTTATATGCACATTTTGATTTTCTTAACATTTTCTTTTCTCTAGTTCACTTTATTATAAGAATACAGTAATATATATATATATATATATATATATATATATATATATATATATAAACAAAATATATGTTCATTGACTGTTTGTTATCAGTAAGGCTTCTGGTCAACAGTAGGCCATTAGTAATTAAGTTTTTGGGGAGTCAAAAGTTATACATGGATTTTTTACTGTGGATTTTTAACACCCATGTTGTTCAAGGGTAAATTGTACTCCAAACTAGGCCACTTAAAAAATAGAAATTTGTCTCATGGTTGTGGAGACTAGAAGTTTGAGCTCAACTTGTTGGCAGGATTAGTTCCTTCTGGAGCCTGTGAGTGAGAATCTGTCTCAAGCCTCTCTCCTCGCTGCTGGTGGTTTGCTGGCAATCTTTGGTGTTTCTTGGCTTGTATATATATCACCCTTATATTTACATTCATCTTCACATGGTCTTCTCCTTCTGTGTGAATCTGTCCAAATTTCCCCTTTTTATAAAGACACCAGTCATAATAGATTAGGGACGATCCCAATGACTTCATCTTAACTAATTATATCTGCTATGACCCTATTTCCAAATAACACCACATTCGCCAGTACTGGGGTTTAAAACTTCAACATGTGGGCAGGCCGAGTGACTCGTTGGTTAAGAGTTTGCTGGGAGTGTGAGCTCTGAGTAGCAGGGCCACCGGTTCGGATCCCACATGGGCCAGTGATGCTGCGCCCTCTACAGCTAAGACGGTGAACAACAGCTCGACTTGGAGCTGGGCTGTCGTGAGTTGCTGGCGATAGCAAAGGCTGCAGTGGGGCTGCAGTGGGCTGCCATAAGCTACCGTGAGTGGCTGGCAGCTGGCGTGAGCTGCTGTGAGCTGCTGTGAGCCGCCGTGAGCAGCAGCCCGATGGCCAGTGACCGATCTGCCTCAGCCGGGAAGAACACAATGATCACAATACCAACATGGGTCAGTGAAGCGACGTCCTCCACAACTAGACTGAAGAACCAAAGGACAGCAACTTGTCTGTTTCCCTTCCCCGATTTCCCAACGCTGTCCCCTCCCCTAATTCTCCAATAAAAATCTTTAAAAAAAACAAAAACAAAAAAAACAAAAAACTTCAACATGTGATTTTAAAAATGACACAGTTCAACTCATAACAGGTTCCAAGCATTGGAAGTACAAGCATTTTACTCTACTTTTAGGAGTAAAGTTTTCTTAATCCTCCACCAGAAATTGGGACTGGCTTGGGTCAGACAGGGAGGCTTGTGAAGAGCCCTCTGGCCACCTGATGTCCTGGGGGTCCTGCTTTTAGGATGGGCCTTGCCCCAAATGATTTTGAGCTCCTCTGTGAAGGGGAGGACCAGTCCAGGCCAAATAGGAGGCCCTGGAAGGTTACCCTAGGACAAGAAGCGGTAATGACTGGTGGTTGGCTGTAGAAGGTACCCACCCAAAATGTTCCTAACTCTCTCTGTGGTGTTTTTGAGGTGTCTCCAACTACCAGGCTGTACGTGAGACTGTGGCTGAGCTCACAGCACCTTCCCTGAAACTCCCTGTTGCTGGATGTGCCTGCAGATTTTTTGAAGTCTCACTCCTATACATGTCTACACTTATGTCAGTGACGCTGTTTTGATTACTGGAGCTTTGGGTAAGTTTTGCAATCAGAGAGTATAAGATCTTTAACTTTGTTTTTCTTTTTTTTTTTTAAAGATTTTTTTATTGGGGAATTGGGGGGATGGGAACAGTGCTGGGGAATTGGGGGAAGGGGAACAAACAAGTTGCTGTCCTTTTGTTCTTCAGTCTAGTTGTGGAGGACGTTGCTTCACTGGCCCAAGTTGGCACCATCATTGTGCTCTTTCCGGGCGAGGCAGATCAGTCGCCGGCTTCTGGACGGCCGCTCACGCTGGCTGCTGGCTACACACAGTAGCCCATGGCAACCCACTGCAGCAGGGGCTGCAGCCTACGCCGTCGCCGGTGACTCACGGCAGCCCAGCTCCAGGTTGAGCTGTTGTTCAGCATCTTAGCTGTAGAGGGCAGTGTCACTGGCCCTCATATGTGGGATCCGAACCGGGGCACTCTGGCGTCCCAAGCCAGCTCTTAGCCAATGCATCACTCAGCCGGCCCGGGTTTTGTTTTTTTTGTTTGTTTGTTTTAATCATGAAAGGGTGTTGAATTTTGTCAACTGCATTTTCTGCATCAGTTGAGATGATCGTGTGCTAATGTGGTGTGTTACACTGATAGAAGGAAAAGCTTCCAGTTCTTCACTATGTTTTATTTATTAGAACCTCATGCAGGGCAGGCTGAGTGGCTCAGTTGGTTAAGAACTTGCTCAAGAGTGGGAGCTCTAAGCAACAGGGTCACCGGTTCAATTCCCACATGGGCCGGTGAGCTGCGCCTGAGATGAACTGCTGCTGAGCTGCCAATAAGTGGGCAGGATGGCTCAGCTGGTGAGAGCACATGCTTCTTACAACAAGATTGCCTGTTTGAGATGGTGGGCTACGCCCAGCCGCAATTAAAGACTGGACTCAGCACCTTGAGCTGAACTGCTGCCCGGGTAGCTCAGGGAATAGAGTGTGTGCTCTTAACAACAAGGCTGCCAGTTCAGCTCCCACATGGGATGGTGACTACGTCCACCCAGAATTGAACACAGCACCTTGAGCTGAGTGTTGTGACTGGAGTTGGAGCTGAGCTTGCTGCGCCCTCCACAGCTAAGATCAAAGGACAACTTGGCTGTTCCCCTTCTCCAATTCCCCAACACTGTTTCCCTTCCCCAATTCTCTAATAAAATCTTTAAAAAAAGCAAACCTCATGCACATTTTACCCTCTGCCTCATGCAGTGCTGAAAATGGTGGGTAATAATGAAGAGGATGAAATAACTTTTTTCACAAGGAATGGATGGTCTTGAAATGATAATACAGTAATACCTTGGTTTGAAAGCATAATTTGTTCCAGAAACAAACTACTCATATTGCAAGACATCGCTCATTTACCACGTTAAAATTTATTAGAAATGTTTGCTCATCTTGCAGAACAATCGCAAACCAAGTTACTTGCAATCCAAGGTTTTACTGTATGTATTTCACCCCTATAGCATTTCGGTTATTTCCCCACATGCTCAGGACTCTGACATTAGAGAGAAATAAGATGTATTATGATCATGGTAACAATGTGTAAATCATTTTTTGATGGTGTTAAATTTATGAGAAAGTAAGTGATTAACAGAGCTTGAAAGCCAGTATAAAATAGTTCCAAACAGGCAAGAAAGAGGTGAATTTTAGAAATAATATTTCAGTAGTACATGCATTTGTGTAGAATTCTTTCTCTTTCTTCCACTGAGCATGTATAGTAAGTTTCTGAGGTCTGTTTTTTACTTTGGGCGTTTTCAAATAAAATTTCAGGTTTCGATTTGCAGAGCAGAAGTGTCCAAGTATGATTGACTATTTACAAACCAATTACTTTCTTGGAAATATAATTAACTGACATCTTTTTCTGAAAGAAATATAGATATTAAGGGTTTTCTAATTGAACTAGTGAAAGACCCTTTTTCTGTCTTCATTTTCATGTAAATGCTGGGTTTGTGTGATTTGGGTGGATTGTTAAAACACTGGATTTTTGGCATTTAAAATATCAAAATGTTCCAGTGCAACTCCTGTGGGGAGCAGAGACCTGAGGGCAGGGATCTAAGCTAAGGCCCCTTGACCCGCAAAGGGAAGTACTTGAAGGCCCAGTGGTTCTTCCTGGGGAGCCTCCCCTGCAGGTGTCCTACCTGCTCACACCCACCATGGAAGGGCCTTTACACAGAGAAGCTGCAGCCCTGGAAAGCTGGGGTGCACGTGCACGTGGGGATGAAGGGATGATGCCATTTCTCAGGTTTTAGTTGTGGTACCCCAGGCCTGTTTCTAGATACAGGTAGGAGTTTTGCATACACAATGTTGGGGCACTCAGAGTGTAATTTGTGCTAATTGTGAAAGTCTGTATTTCTAGTTGCTGCCTCGCTGTCTCTTGTAACATTGCTGTCAGTCATTTCACTTATCTATAAGCTATAATTACTGAATATGTTGTTGCTATTATGATTTTGAACATAGTGTTATCTGTCAGATTAAAAAGAACAAAACCAGGGCTGGCTGAGTGGTTTGTTGGTTAAGAGTTGGCTTGGGATGCCAGCTTTGAGCAGCAGGGCCCAGGTTTGAATCCCACATGTGGGCCAGTAACGCTGCGCCCTCTATAGCTAAGATGGTGAACAACAGCTCGACCTGGAGCTGGGCTGCCGTGAGTTGCTGGTGACAGCGTAGACTGCAGCCCTGCTGCAGTGGGCTACCATGAGCTACTGTGAACTACTGTAACTGGCTGGCAGCCAGCATGAGTGGCTGTGAACCGCTGTGAGCGGCCGTCCAATGGTCGGGGAGCGACTGCCTCACCCGGCAAGAGCACAATGATAATATACCAACATGGGCCAGTGAAGTGACGTCCTCCACAACTAGACTGAAGAACAAAAGGACTGCAACTTTTCTGTTCCCTTTCCCTGATTCCCCAACACTGTTCCTCTCCCCCAATTCCCCAATAAAATCTTTAAAAACAAAACAAAACAAACCAAAATCATTTTATTTTATCTTCATCTATTTGTTCTGTAACACTCTACCTTTCTTTCTTTCTTTGTTTTTTTTTTTAGAGATTTTTACTAAAAATATAGCTAACATACAATGTTATATTAGTTTCAGGGGTACGCCATAGTTATTCAACATTTATATACCTAAAGAAGTGATCACCTAGGTAAGTCCAGCAACCATCTGACACTGTACTATGCTATCATAATATTATTGACCATATTCCCCATACTGTACATTACATCCCATGACTTACTTGTTTTATACCTGGAAATTTGGACCTCTTATTTCCCTTCCCCTTTCCACCCTCCTTTTAAAATTTATCTGTTATAGTTGACATTCAATATTATTTTATATTAATTTCAGGTGTACAGCATAATGGTTAGACATTTTTATAATTTAAGAAGTGATCTCCCGGGCCGGCCGAGTGGCGCGATGGTTAAGAACTGGCTTGGGACGCCAGAGCGCCCCTGTTTGGATCCCACATATGAGGGCCAGTGACACTGCCCTCTACAGCTAAGATGCTGAACAACAGCTCAACCTGGAGCTGGGCTGCCATGAGTCGCTGGCGACGGCGTAGGCTGCAGCCCCTGTGGCAGTGGGTTGCCATGGGCTACCGTGTGTAGTTAGCAGCCAGCGTGAGCGGCCCTCAAGCCACCGTGAGCGGCCGTCCAGAAGCCGACGACTGATCTGCCTCACTCGGGAAGAGCGCAATGATGGTGCCAGCTTGGGCCAGTGAAGCAACGTCCTCCACAACTAGACTGAAGAACAAAAAGACAGGAACTTGTCTGTTCCCCTTCCCCCAATTCCCCAGTGCTGCTCCCATTCCCCCAATTCCCCAATAAAAATCTTAAAAAAAAAAAAAAAAGAAGTGATCTCCCTGACTAGTCTAGTACCCACCTAGCATTATACAGTTATTACCATGTGATTGACTATATTCCCTAATGTTTTACTCTATAGCCCCATAACTATTTTGTAACTACCAATTTGTACTTTTTTAAACAATAGATTTTAAGTTTTTAATTAATTTTTTTTATTGGGGAATTGGGGAAGGGGAACAGCCAAGATATTATCCTTTAGTCTTAGTTGTGCAGGGTGCAGCTAGCTCAGCTCCAAGTCCAGTTGCCATCCAGCCACCCGTTGGCAGCTCGCTGCCGCTCTGCTCAAGGTGCCATGTTCAATCTTAGTTGCGGGGGGGGGGGGGGCGTAGCCCACCTTCCCATGCGGGAGTCAAACTGGCAACCTTGTTGTTAGCACATGCTTTCACCAGCTGAGCTGTCCTGCCACTTGTTGGCAGCTCAGTGGCAGCTCAGCTCGGGCAGCTCACTGGCCCATGTGGGAATCGTACCAGTGACCCTGTTGCTCAGAGCTTGCGCTCTTAACCAATTGAGTCACTCGGCCAGCCCTATATATTGTTTTTGTTGGGTGGAATGTTCTACAGATAGGTCTATTTGCCTTATAGTGTTTTTCAAGTTTTTAAAATTTTATTTTTATTTCCTGCTGATCTTCTGCCTGGTTGTTGTATATAATATTGAAAGTGGGGTATTAAAGTCATCAACTATTCTTGTTGAATTTTTCTCTCTTCTGTCAGTTTTTACTTCCTGTATTTTGGTACTGTTATTAGGTACATATATATTCATCATGGTTATAGCTTCCTGATGGATTGAGCTTTTTATCCTGTTATAATGTCCCACATTATTGGTAGTAATATTTTTTTTCAAAGTTTATTTTGCCTGATATTAGTGTAGTTGTTCCAGCTTTCTCATGGTTGCTGTTTACATGGTGTTTCTTTTCCCATCATTTTACTTCCAGTCTATTTATATCTTTGAATCTGAAGTGTATATCCTATAGATAGCACAGAGTTGAATTGAATTTTTAAAAAAATTATTTATTTTGGGGCCGGCCAAGTGGCTCAGTTGGTTAAGAGCTCACTCAAGAGTGCGAGCTCTGAGCAACAGGGTCGCTGGTTCAATTCCCAGCCTGAGCTGAGCTGCCACTGAGCTGCCAACAGGTCGCAGGATGGCTCAGCTAAAAAAGAAAAATTATTTATTTTGATATTTTTATTTTTTAGAGGTATAATTGACATACATTACATTAGTTTCAGGTGTACAACATAATAATTCAATATTTGTATATAGTGAAATGATCACCACTATAAGTCTAGTTAACATCAATCTCCATACAGTTACAGAGTAATGAGAAGCTTTAAGAATTATTCTCTTATCAACTTTCACATATGCAACACAGTGTTAGAGCTATAGTTGCCATGCTGTACATTCCATCCCCAAGACTTATTTTATAACTGGAAGTTTGTCCCTTGTAACCCCCTTCACCTATTTTGCCCACTCTCACCACTCCCCACCTCTGGCAACCACTAACCTGTTCTGTCTATGAGCTTGTTTTTTTGTTTTTGAAAACCTATCAAATGTCTAAAGGATAATATAGGCAAAAAGCTTGGGTATGATGATGAGGTTTAAGATATAAGACCAAAAGCAAGAGCCATGAAAAAAGTTGATGGAGTAGACTTTACTAAAAGTAAAAATTTGTTTTCCAAAGACACTGTTAAGAGAATAACAACACAAGACAGAGACTGGAAGAAAATATTTGCAAAACACATACCTGGTAAAAGACTTGTATCCAAAATATAGAAAGAATTATTAAAATGCAACAATAAGAAAAATTGTTAATCTAAAAATAAAAGGCCAAAGTGAGAGGCAACAAGCATTTATCTGAGATAAAAAAAGAATAGATTTCTCATCCCCTCACCTTCTCTCTCATCTCCACCCCCTCCGATCTAGCAACCCTCAGTTTCTTCTCTATATCTCTGAGACTTTCTGATTAGCTTGTTCATTTATTCTGTTCTTTAGATTCCACATATAAGTGAGATCATGTAGTATTTGTCATTCTCTGACTGACTTATTTCACTTAGCATAATGTTCTCTAGGTCCATCCATATCATTGCAAATGGTAAGTTTTCATTCTTTATGGTGGAGTGATATTCCATTGTATAAATGTATCACAATTTCTTAATCCAGTTGTCTACTGATGGGCATTTTTGTTCTTTGTATGTCTTGGCTATTGTGAATAGCACTGCAATAAACTTGGATGAGGGGATTAGAAAGCACAAATTGGTAATCACAAGATTGCCACGGGTATACAAAAGACAGTTTGAGGAATATAATCAATAATAAAGATTTTGTAGGGTATCAGAAGGGCACTTGTCTTATTAGGGAGACCCCTTCATGGACGATGTAGATGCCTGACCACTGTGCTGTACACCTGAAGCTGACATTGAATAATATTGAATGTCAACTATTAATTATATATATATGTGTGTGTATATGTGTGTATACACACATACACACACACAGTCACGGGATGTGGAGTACAGCATAGGGCATGGAGTCAATGGAATTGTAACAGCTATATACAATGTCGGGCCGGCCGAGTGGCTCAGTTGGTTAAGAGCTCGCTCAAGAGTTTGAGCTCTGAGCAACAGCGGTTCGAGTCCAGCCCGAGCTGAGCAGCCGCTGAGCTGCCAACAGGTAGCAGGATGGCTCAGCTTAAAAAAAACAAAACAAAACAAAAAAAAGCTATATACAATGTCAGAGGGATAGTAGATTGGGGAAAGGGAGTTATCACTTTGTGTGGGGTGTAAATGTCTAACTATTACATTGTTTTGTACACCCAAAACTTTGCATATATCTTTTTGAATTACTGTTTTTGTTTTCTTTTGATAAATATGCAGAAGTGGAATTGCTGGGTCCTTCTTTATCTTTTGTTATAGCCTTTGTTTTAAAGTCTATTTTCTCTGATATAAGTATGCTTGGGTGTCATTTTTGAACAGGGATAGAAAGCAGCAGCTCTCCAGTGGACTCGATCAGGAGTACTCACAGCATATTGTATATAAATTCTCCTGGTCACTCAGGTGATCCCTAGAAGCTTCCTCCTTAAGGGGCCGATGAGTCTAGAAAATGGGTGACCTTCTTCAGAACCATTGCATTGAACTGATGACAGGGAAAACACTTCCCCTTGTTGGTGGAATATGCCAGAAGGTCCATGTTTCACTTTGTCCTGAGGGTATTATCTTTTCTTTTTATTTATTTATTTATTTATTTATTTATTTATTTTTTTAGCTGAGCCATCCCGCCACCTGTTGGCAGCTCCGCGGCTGCTCAGCTCGGGCTGACTCGAACCGCTGTTGCTCAGAGCTCAAACTCTTGAGCGGGGTATTATCTTTTCAATGAGGAGGACTCTGTGGTGAAGCAAGCCTGAAGGGTGCTGTCTCCATGACTGAAGGTGAAATGGGAAGCCAGCTACAAAAATGTCTTCAGCTCAGGGCCTGTGAGAGCCTCCATCTCCAGATGAGCAAGTCTGTGGCCAACAATGGCTGCTCTAGGTGCAGCAGCGGGCTGAGGAGCGTAGTCTGTTGCACCACAATCCCTTGGGCATTTATGGCCATCACGGGTGGTTTAAGACTCTTGAGAGACCTGAGAGGGGGCTACACTAATGGAGTGACTATTATGTGGATAGATTCTAGAGTCATTTGTTACCCCATCCGAAGTGGGTTGATTTTGTTGTTTATTTGTGAGTACATGGAGCTGATAATTGTGATAGTGGGGACTGATGATGCTGAGGACTGTGTGCCCAGAGACATGAGACCTGCTGCTGTTTCTTCTGCTCAGATCACAGCCACCTGGCATTGCTGTGGTTTTTGAGTGGGACAGGTGTGGATTTCTAAAGATGCTTCCCACCCAGCAGGCACAAGAGTAGGCTTCAGATGGGAAACTAGAGCTGGAAATGGTTTCAAGATGGCCTCAGAAAGACATGATGCTGATGTCCATGAATTAGGATGTCTCCAGGCAAATCCCACTTGGGGAGAGTTGTGGGATACACCTTTCTGTCTCATTTCCCAGCATTCCCAAAGATCTGACTGAGGAAAACGACTTAAAGTCAAAGACAGATTCTGGGAGCCTTCTCACTTCTTTCCAGTTGTGTGTATAGGTAGAGAGCAGGTGCGGCCCTAGAGGGTGTGTCCTCAATTAAGATGCAGTCACAAAAAAGCCTGTTGGGGACTTCTTCTCCCGTCCTTCAATTCTTCATAAGAAGAATCCCAAAATGGTGAAGTGTTGCACATGTGAAAATCAAAGTTCACAAGTTTAACACTCTCCTAGGCTATGAAAATGTTTCTGTTTTCTATTATTATTATTTTTTAAGGGTTTTATTGGGGAATTGGGGGAGGGGAACAGACAAGTTGCTGTCGTTTTGTTCTTCCGTCTAGTTGTGGAGGACGTCGCTTCACTGGCCCATGTTGGTATTATTATTTCGCTCTTCCTGGGTGAGGCAGATTGGTCGCTGGCCTCTGGACGGCCACTCACGGCGGCTCTTGGCAACTCACACCGGCTGCCGGCCGCTCACACTGGCTGCCAGCCAGACACAGTATCTTATGGCAGCCCACTGCAGTGGGGGCTGCAGCCTACGATGTCGCCGGTGACTCACGGCAGCCCAGCTCCAGGTCGAGCTGTTGTTCATCATCTTAGCTATAGAGGGCAGTGTCACTGGCCCTCATGTGGGATCCAAACCAGGGCCCTGCTGCTCAGAGCTGGCGTCCCAGGCCAACTCTTAACACACGCGCCACTCGGCCAGCCCTGTGTTCTATTATTTTTTATGTATACACATACTAATGCTAAATGTAGTTGTGAGTTTTTACTAATACTACCATCAAAAGATGGAAGACACTCCATCACTCCCCAAAGACATTTAAAAAAAAGATTTTATTGGGGAATTGGGGAAGGGAAACAGACAAGTTGCTGTCCTTTTGTTCTTCAGTCTTGTTGTGGAGGACATCGCTTCACTGGCCCATGTTGATATTATCATTGCACTCTTCCCGGGTGAGGTAGATTAGTCACTGGCCACTGGACGGCTGCTCATGGCAGCTCTTGGCAACTCATGCTGGCTGCCAGCCATACACGGTAGCTTATGGCAGCTCACTGCAGCAGGGGCTGCAGCCTATGCCGTCGCCGTCACCTCACAGCAGCCCAGCTCCAGGTGGAGCTGTTGTTCACCATCTTAGCTGTAGAGGGCGCAGCGTCACTGGCCCTAATGTGAGATCCAAGCCGGGGCTCTGCTGCTCAGAGCTGGCATCCCAAGCCAACTCTTACCCAACATGCCACTTGGTTGGCCCCATTTTTTTTTAAAAGATTTTATTGGGGAATTGGGGAAGGGGAAGTGTTGAGGAATTGGGGAAGGGGAACAGCCAAGTTATTGTCTTTCAATCTTAGATGTGAAGGGTGCAGCTAGCTCAGCTCCCAAGTCCAGTCACCATCCGGCTGCCTGTCAGCAGCTCGAGGCAGCTCAGCTCAAGGTGCCGTGTTCAATCTTAGTTGCGGGTGGGTGTAGCCCACTATCCCATATGGGAGTCTAACCGGCAACCTTGTTGTTAGGAGCATGCACTCTCACCAGCTGAGCCATCCTGCCACCTATTGGCAGCTCAGCCACAGCTCAGCTTGAGCGCAGCTCACTGGCCCATGTGGGAATCAAACTGGCGACCCCGTTGCTCAGAGCTCACACTCTTAATCAAGCTCTTAACCAACTGAGCCACTTGGCTGGCTCCTACTGTTGGTTTTTTTTTTTAAAGATTTTATTGGGGAATCGGGGGAAGGGGAACAGACAAGTTGCTGTCCTTTTGTTCTTCAGTCTAGTTGTGGAGGACGTCGCTTCACTGGCCCATGTTGGTATTATCATTGCGTTCTTCCCGGATGAGGCAGATCGGTCGCCGGCCTCTGGACAGCCACTCACAGTGGCTCTTGGCAGCTCACACCGGCTGCCGGCCACACATGGTAGCTTATGGCAGCCCACTGCAGCAGGGGCTGCAGCCTACGCCGTCGCCGGTGACTCATGGCAGCCCAGCTCCAGGTCGAGCTACTGCTCACCACCTAGCTGTAGAGGGCAGTGTCACTGGCCCTCATGTGAGATTCAAACCGGGCCCTGCTGCTCAGAGTGGGCATCCCAAGCCAGCTCTTAACCAATGCGCCACTCGGCCGGTCCTGGCCCTTACTGTTTTTTAAAATAATTTTATTTTTAAACTTTATTAGGGAACATTTTTTCCCCCCAGGACCTGTCAGCTCTAAGTCAAGTAATTGTTTTCAATCTAGTTGTGGAGGGTGCAGCTGAGCTCCAAATCAAGTCGTTGTCTTCAATCTAGTTGTGGAAGGCACAGCTCACTGGCCCATGTGGGAATCAAACCGGCAACCTTGGTGTTAAGAGCCTATGCTCTAACCACCTGAGCTAACTGGCAGCCCCTGGAACCATTACTATTAATCATGGGAAAGCAGGACTGTCTGTATTGTTCCCACTGTTCATATCTGCACCTAGGCAGTTTCTCAGTGTTTAAGATGTATTAGATGGTGGAAATAACTCACTGAGGCCCCAACCCTCCAAAGAGACACACACACACCAGCTTCCCTATTACCTCACATCACTGCTTCCTCTCCTTCAAAGTCCTTATTTCCATCTTATAAACCAAAACTGTTTATATACAATATTGTATTAGTTTCAGAGGCACAATATAATGATTGGCTATATATACCTTACGATTTGATCACTACACTAAGTCTACTAATCATGTATCACCATGCGAACTTATTACAATATTACTGACTATATTCTCCTTCACCTTTTCCACCCATCCTCCCACCCACTCCCTTCTAGCAACTATCAGTCTGATCTGTTTCTACGAGTCTGATTTTTTGACACATGTAAATGAAACCATATGGCATTTGTATTTCTTTGACTTATTTCATGAAGCATAATACCCTACAGGTCTATTCACGCTGTTGCAAATGTCAAGATTTCTTTTTTATTGCTGAGTATATTCCATTGTGTCTATATCTATATACACCACTTCCTCTTTATCCATTCATCTATAATGGATGCCTAAGTTATTTCCATATCTTGGCTATTGTAATAATGCTGCAATGGGGTACACATATCGTTTTGAATTAGTGTTTTCCTTTTCTTCGGATAAATACCAGAAGTAGGATGGTTGGATCACATGGTAGTTCTATTTTAGTTTTTTTGAGAAACTATCCATAGTGTTTTCCATAATGGCTGTACCAAAAACTGTGGATATTTTGAGTCTACAGTGTCTGGTAGAGGAGGAATGCTGAAAAAATAGCATCAAGAGCAGTTTCTGAGCAAGAAAGGCTCAAATGGAATAGGAACCCTATCTTTCTCCCTTGCTAGACTTGTGTTCCCTGACAATTTTACCTGAACCCAAAGGCCTTAGTTGATATGAAGTTTGCTCAAATGCAAGTGACTATATATTTTAACTGAGGTACTTTATATAGAAAACAATGTCCCATATGCCACAGGAAATACTTCCACGTTTAAGTAAGAACTATTATGATTACCAAAGACAGAACTTAGTACATTCTCTCACAGTATCCAATACATAGGAATATTTTCCTTCCTTGAATACCAATCACTTAACACAAGCCCAAATTGATTAAGACCTTTCGGGCACCCGCTTACTGTTACAATCCATTATCATTTACAGTTTGTGGTCATCCTTATCACATTAATTCATTACACCCCTCTCTTTGAGTACAGGTGTGATCCTGGTAGTTTTGGCAAGAAGGCAGCAAGAAAACCATGATGTAAGTTTTTAATTAAGAATGAATGACAGGTTAGTTTATTGACAAACATTTTAACTATAGGAGAATAAAAAACTTGCCTGAGGGAAAAATACCACATGGTAACACTGATTCAAAATGTATAATGATTACTTGACAAAAATCACAAAATTGATCTAAAAATCCACAACTGCAATGGGATGTCTTAATATATATATCATATCAGGAAGTGGAAAACATGTTAGTACACAAACTGTTTGAAACAGTTAATAAAACATTTATATGAAACATCTACAGAAGGGTTTGACCAAAAAAAATGAACACTTTTAAATCACATGCAAACATAATTGAAAATGTACTGAGGAGTTATGTTCAGCTGTGAGTAATCAGAAATATTCACAATTTGCCTGATAGGAGGAAGGTGCCAATTCTCACATGGAAGGACTGGGTCAGAGCAGTCACTGCTCAGTGCAGCAGAGGAACAACTCCAACATGGTTCTTTTGGACAGCACCACTGTAGATGTCATAGTGGAATCAGGAACACATGGTCACTAGCAATATTAACAGAACAAAGTGTTTACAAATTAGACTACATACAAATACAATCTAGACAAGAGGGGCTTCAGTGCTTCAGAGATCATTCTGAAACATGACAGTCCAAATTTGCTGCCTGGTGGACACATGAGGCTTGTAGGAAAATCCAAACTGTGACAGATCTTTGCTGTGGGACTTGTGGAGGCATCTGTGGAAACCTACAGCTCTGAGAAAATGGAAGTCATGTAGCTGGTGGTGATACTGAGGACACTCTTGACTGGCAGGGCAATGAATCAGGACAATGGGTTGGAAGCAAGTACACATGAAACATCTATGCATCTGTCTGTGTACTGTGGTTCAAAAACTAAGGCCTTCTTTATTTCTGCCTTTCCAAATCTCACACAAGTGAGGCTATTAATGAATTCTAACATGGGACCACAAAAAGAACAGAAAACGTTCTGGAAAATGTTAGGTCATAACATTACCCATGTTGCCATAACATATTCCAGGAGAGCCATCTTCAATTTTACATTTGATTGTCCTATCACAGGTCTCTTTTCTGTTTTGCAAATATAAAGGGTTAATGGCCTACCAAAGATAATGTTATTACACAACTGAATCAGTGTGTGTTAACACTTAGGAAAATAGCCAGAAATGTGATTAATCTCAGACTTGAAGCACTGTGAGAGCAGTGACCACTTTAGTTATGTTCACGGTTATATTTCTAGTGTCCAGCCCGGGCACATAATACTTGCTCAACAGAGGGATAGTAATACTACTGGCGGACTTTAATGATGATATCATTATATGATATATAATCATTCTAATTGTATTATGGGTAAAAGATACCTTAGATGGTGACATCAGAGTACTCTAGGAGACATTTAATGGATTGATGGGGGGAAAATGTTGCTTTGGTGCAGTTATTGTAGCTGTAGAATTTAAATCTAAAATAATTAAATATTTTATGGCTGCTTTGTAAGTTTGAAGTTGATGTCAGTACAGGTTGCTTTTCTTAGTGTAAAGTCTTATTACCCAAATTACAGTCAGAGGGAATAGCAAAGAGTAAAGGGAAAAGATGTAAATAGTAATTCAAAGAAGATTATACTTTATGATGAACTTTTCATACTTACAAATTTATGCCAATCATCTATTAGTAAGGAAAATTTAAAAAGTCTCTTCTGATGAAAGAAAAAGAAAGTTTTTCTCATAAGAAAGGAAGAATATTTATAAGGGGTAAGAAATATCCAGTACCTGCCACACGAAGCAAATAGAAAAATCCCAACAAATACCAGTCATTATTCCCCTTAACTTATATAATTAAAATTTTATATAAAAATTAACCCTATTGGTATATTACATTTCAACTTACCCATGGATCCAACAGACTTCAAAATGGAAAGACAAAAATTTTATAAGCTGTTTAAGGAAAAACACTACCTACTAAAAGCTTATGTACTATTGCTTAGAGTACTTACAGAATTGTCTCAACTCAACGTTCATTTGCAAAAGTAACAAGCAGAATCTATAGTACAGAGACTGAGTTTCAGAATGACCCATTGATAAAAACAATGTATTTTTAACTTTAAAAACATTTCTTTCATGTTGTGCATTTTTTGGAGTATTATATGAATTAATTTGCATCAGCCTTTCCCCATATTACTTATATTTATGGCCATTTCTCTCCAATGGAGTTTTCACATAACTTTGAGTGTATTTGTTAAGACTGAAAACTTTCCTGTATTAATCAGTTACAATTTATCCAGTGTGCATTCTCATGACATGCTTATGTAAAGATGTGGGCCAATTGAAGGCCTTTCCACAATGCTTACACTGAAGAAGTTTCTCTCCAGTGTGAATTCTTTCATGGCTTCTAAATGAACTGGGCCGACTAAAGGCTTTCCCACATTCTTCACATTTATATGGTTTCTCTCCAGTGTGCACTCTCATGTGACCGCGAAAGGTTGTGCGATAAATGAAGGCTTTCCCACATTCCTTACATTCATAGGGTTTCTCTCCAGTGTGAGTTCTTTCATGTACTTGGACATAACTGGAACAACTGAAGGCTTTACCACATATTTTACATTCATAGGGTTTCTCTCCTGTGTGAGTTCTTTCATGTATTCGAAATGAACTGGGACAGTTGAATGCTTTCCCACATTCCTTACATTTATAAGGTCCATCTCCAGTGTGCGTCATCATGTGTCTTCGAAAGCTTGTGAGAGATACAAATGCTTTCCCACATTCCTCACATTTATAGGGTTTCTCACCGGTATGAGTTCTTTCATGTATTTGCAAACCTAGAGCAGAACTGAAGGTTTTCCCACACTGTTTACATTCATAGGGTTTCTCTGCAGTGTGAGTCTTTTCATGTCTTCGAAAGGAAGTGGGACAACTGAGGGCTTTACCACATTGCTTACATATATAGGGTTTCTCTCCAGTGTGAGTTCTCACATGGACTTGAAAAGTGGTGAGCCAATGGAAGGCTTTTCCACATTCTTTACATTGATAGGGTTTCTCTCCAGTGTGAGTTCTTTCATGTGTTCGAAAGGAACTGGAACAACTGAAGGCCCTACCACATTGTTTACATTCATAGGGTTTTTCTCCAGTGTGAGATCTTTCATGTATTCGATATGAACTCGGGCAATTGAATGCTTTCCCACATTCCTTACATTTATAAGGTCCATCTCCAGTATGTGTTATCATGTGTCTTTGAAAGCTTCCGAGAGAAATGAAAGCTTTCCCACATTCCTTGCAGTCATAGGGTTTCTCTCCAGTATGAGTTCTTTCATGTTTTCGAAGAGAACTGGGACAACTGAAGGCTTTATTACACTTTTTACATTCATAGGGTTTTTCTCCAGTATGAGTCCTTTCATGACTTCGATAGGAACTGGGACAACTGAGGGCTTTACCACATTGCTTACATTCATAGGGTTTCTCTCCTGTGTGAGTTCTTTCATGTGTTTGGAAGGTTTGATGATATCTAAAGGCTTTCCCACATTGTTTACATTGATAGGGTTTCTCTCCAGTGTGAGTCCGTTCATGTTTGCGAACAGACTGGCGATACCTAAAGGATTTCCCACATTCCTTACATTTATAGGATTTCTCTACACTGTGATTTCTTTCATGTTTTTGAAAAGGTTGGAGATAACTGAAAGCTTTCCCACATAGCTTACATTTATAAAGCTTCTTTCCATATTCCTGATACTTGTGTGGTTTGGGCGCAGTGTGAGATCTCATGTGTCTATTAAGGGATGAACGACTCATGAAGACTTTTCCACACACATTGCACTCCCATGGTTTTACTTTAGTAGAAGTTTTCTTGTTCAGATTAACAATTGGGATATGGCTGAAGTTTTCTCCACATTGACTACCCTCTTTATTTTCACAGAGTCTCTTGACCATATGACTTCTGTAAAAAATCAGGAGTGATTAATGATTAAACATTAGAATATATGTACTTATGATTTATAGGGAAAGTAGGTTTTCTGAATTGTTTGAAACCCAATTCACTGAATGCTCTGAAATAAGGTTCGACCATAACTATTATCAAAGTAGTGATATTATTGGGTTGTTGGAAAAGTCATGACACATTTTTGCAACGAAAAACATAGAAAAAAATACGTCATGACTTTTCCGCCAACCCAACAGTATATATAGTTTCTGAATAATGTTTCCAGGTGAATTATTTTGGAAACACTGAACAACTATGTCATAATTAAGGAAATATTTTTTGGTAAAATCTTTCCAAAATTAAATAAATTTGAAACTGGATTATTTTTTGTCTGCTTGTTTTAAAATTTTCACGACATATGAAGATTCCCTTGTAGGGCACTGCTTTTTGTTGTGAGTGTAACTCACCTTAGGTTTCTTCTATGTTTTTTGTACTGATCTTCAATGTTATGGTCTTCCCATTTTCTCCCTAAAATGCAGACCCAGAAAAAAAAATCACAGAAGAATTATTACATTACTGGTCTATGATGAGCTCTGACCATGCCGGTTTATTTACCAAAGTGTTCCCATTCCCCATTCCAAATCAGAGAAAAACGCTGACAGACAATAAACACTTGTTCTCTAAGTGACTAAGTGAAGGAATGTCATCATCCTTACCTATCGAGGCCAGGTTCCTGAAGGTTTCCCGCATCACATCTCTGTAGAGTTTCTTCTGTGAAGGATCCAGTAAGGCCCACTCCTCCAGAGTGAAGTTTACAGCCACATCTTCAAAGGCCACTGAGTCCTAAAACATCCCACATATGTACACATGAAGACAGGTATGATGGACAGAACTGGGGATCTATAGTCAATTCATAAGAAGTTCACATATGATTCTGTGATCGCAAAATATTTATTCTATGATTTGGTAATCAGAATTCTTACTATACATAATCACTTCCTCAAATTTAATAACATCATGAAAACGTGAAAATTCTATGTTTTAACTTTGATCACTTAAAGTCTTACTGTTCTCTAATGGTAGGGTCCAGAGCATATTGGAGAAATGAGAGAAATGCTATAGAAATGAAAGAAGTATTTCCATTTTAAGACCATCAATTCTTTGTAAGAAAAATCTTTCCTCTCCTTCCTTGTTACCCACTATATTAAGCAGCACTCCATGATGTGTGAGACTTCAAAGAATAAAAACTCAGTGAAGAGCTGGAAGCTTTTTATTCTATTCTGATTCCTAAACATGGGAGCCCAGGAGGCCTGTGGTAATCCAACTAATAAGTAGGACCAACTGGCCATATAGTCCTTAAGTACGTCAGGACATTAGAAGTAACCATAAAGCTGGATGAATGAAAATATTCTTGTGGAGGGTATTAATTTCAACTTGTCTATAAAAATATTTATCACAGATTGTTACTCCATTTTATCTTGTCCCATTTCATGGGGCTGGGAAGTTATTCAGAAGTTAGAGCTCAGGCATGACAACTCAGACCTCCACAAAATCCCTACACTCACGGGACTCAGAGCTGCTTCTCACCAATTCTAGCATATACCCTCGTATACACGTGTGAGAGGATAAGATACCAGAAGAGATCTTTCTGGAAAAACTGTAACAGTGTATCCTGGGTCCTGCTGACCCTGAGGGACTGGATTAGAGTTGCAATTTTCAAGGGAGTTAACTGAAAACTACAGTTTGCCCATAATTATTATATAAAAAATAAAGGGCTCAGTAGTGCTTTCCTCTAAAAGAAGATAAAACTTCCCTTTTCCAGTTTCAGGAGGCAATGATTCTCAAACAACCACTCCTGAGGCTGCCCTTGCTTCTCTCATTTCCACGCCCTCATGTAGTGTACCGGAACATGACAGCTCAACCTCTGAGCAGAGGAATCCCTCAGCTACATAATTCCCTGAAAAACTGGTCTCTGAAAAAGATCATTAGCCCACTGATGTCTATATGCAGGGGGTAGAGAAAATGCTCCCACACAGTAATTCTGATGGTAGAATTTACCCATTCGGTTAAGGAACAGAATAGGTAATCCCCACTTCTTGGTGGGTGCACAGAGTAAAATGAGTTGCTTGGGTTGGCACTAATTACTCTTTTTGTGATGGATCTGTAGTGCTTGCTCATCTGTATGGCTGCCTAGTATATTAGCAAGCCTGAGACTGCTGACTCAGGAATGGCTGCTCACGTTTATCCTTCACTGGTGTCTGGGAACTGGGATATAAGGGGCCACATCAATCTAACAGATAAAAATGGCTCACTGTGCCTTAACTGTTTATGCAAAGAATATAATATATCCAAACTATTGTTTTGTTCTGGGAGTCTGAATTTTTGTTATGCTCGGCAGAGGGTGCCTATGTGATCTGTCCCCTGAAACCACTCTGAGCATTGAGTCTCTAATGAGCTTCCCTGGAAGACAATAGTTTACATATGTTGTCACACTTTGTTGCTTGTGGAATTGAGCCCATCATGTCTGATTACACTAGGAGAGAAAATCTGCAAGCCTGCATCTGGTTTTCTCCAGGGCAAATTTATTTATGTATTAAACAAGACGAATGAATGATGTTTAATGATCCTAAAAAAAAAATTGAATTTTCTATTGGTTAACATCAAAGGAGAATGAAATAAATGAAAATATGGTGTATGTCCTTAGAAATAATTCAGTGTTACCTCTCCCAAAATACATCTTTATAAAATTCCATCAATCCCCAAAACAGACCTTTTTAGGAGTCAACAAAAACAATTACTCCAAACCTGATAGGAGGAATGAGTCAAAAAATGGTCAGGTCTTCTGAAGAACAAAATAGCAGCTCGCCTAATATACATCAAGGATTCTCAAAATACAGAATTTCAGACAGCACAGTATTAGCACAGAGAAAAACAGACCAAGAGAGTGTCTTCCATGGGCCAGCATTTAGTATGAAAAGTCAGTCGAGGCAGAGCAGCTACTGTAGATCAATGGCAGACATCGTGAACACATGGGGCAAGGACAAACTTACTGAACTGGGAAATGCATTTTATTCCCCTCCATTCCATGGACAATAGCCAATTCATTATAGATTTAAATGTGAAAGATAAAACTAGGACATTTTTAGAAGTCACAGGTAAATGCTCTGTCAGTGATCCCCATGTTGCCAGAATTTTCTCATATAAGAAGAGTAAGCCCTAAGGCAAGAAGAGACTGACCAATTCAAATACACAATACCTTGGTTTGTGCGCATAATTCATTCCAGAAACAAACTACTCGTATTGCAAGACATCGCTCGTTTATCATGTTAATATGTATTAGAAATGTTTGCTTGCCTTGCGGAACACTCGCAAACCAAGTCACTCGCAATTCAAGGTTTTACTGTATATTAAAACTTAGGCAGTTAAGGGCCGCCCGAGTGGCGCGATGGTTAAGAACTGGCTTGGGACGCGAGAGGGCCCCAGTTCGGATCCCACATATGAGGGCCAGTGACACTGCCCTCTACAGCTAAGATGCTGAACAACAGCTCAACCTGGAGCTGGGCTGCTGGAAGTCGCCGGCGACGGCGTAGGCTGCAGCCCCTGTGGCAGTGGGTTGCCATGGGCTACCGTGTGTAGCCAGCAGCCAGCGTGAGCGGCCAGCAACCGCAGTGAGCGGCTGTCCAGAAGCCGGCGACTGATCTGCCTCGCCTGGGAAGAGCACAATGATGGTGCCAACTTGGGCCAGTAAAGCAACGTCCTCCACAACTAGACTGAAGAACAAAAAACGACAGCAACTTGTTTGTTCCCCTTCCCCCAATTCCCCAGCACTGTTCCCATCCCCCCAGTTCCCCAATAAAAAAAAGAAAAAAAAAGAAAAGGGAAAATTATCAAAACGTACTTAACAGATGATGGAAGATAACACATGAGAAAAACCTATCTCCTTATTAATGAGGAAATGAAAGAAAATGTTAAGCGATTTACACTTCACATTGATTAGGACAAAAGTAAGTCAATTTAACAATCCCAAGTGTTAATGACCATAGTTAACAAATATGTAAATTATGCATGAATGGAGAAAGTGTCAATTGATACACTCCATTGACATTTCCTATAAATTTGAATTTTATCACGATTTATAGTTAGCAGTTTTTCTGCAACACCCAGAGAATTGTGTATTTGCACTTACAGACACATATAAGAATGACAGAGTGGTATTTTTAACATGAGTAAAAATTAAACTTGAAAAAGCCCCCAAACCATAACCACTGGAATGGATGAGTAAGTTAGATGGCCCACAGCCTCAGACACTAGCATGTGTAGAACACACTGTTGCAAAGAAACAACCAAAAAACATTTTGAATGTAATTTGATTAATACTCATTTACTGAACAGTCAAAACAGGTAAAACTACAAGAACACTGCCTAGTGAAAAGGATAGGTGGTAAAGGTATGAAGAATCAAGAATCAAGATAAAGGTCATCTATGGGGCAGGATGAACATATGTCAGGGAGAGAAACATCAGGAGAATCCAACAACTGTCCAAGGCCCATTTATGAATCTTGATGATTACACAGATGTTTATATTGTTATCATTACTGTTTTCCAAAATAAATCTCACAGTCTGTTCTGAATATGTGTGATACAAATTTGAAAAACAGCATCATGATGGAGTGAGATGACCCTTTGTATGTTTCCTTCAATCTATAACTAGTAGGACATTTGTAACTCCGGAAAAGTTTCCCTGTTCAGTGCACTGGGATGCCTCAGACACCCACCCATCGGTACAGCTGAAGGTGGGCATTGGAACACGTAGGGGAGGCAGAGAGCGGGAGGGAAGGACAGGAATGGAGTCTGAAGCCCTGGCTTTCTGGCTGGTACAGCTGAACCCAAAGTCCCAGTACACACATTAACAGCAGAGGAGTTGGGGTGCAGCCCCCACATCACGACCTGGCAGAAGTAAGAGGGACAGAAGCAGTATCAGTGCCTGAGGATCCAGGTCTCTCCCGATTGAGGTGGTGCTTACACCACCAGAGACCCAGTAGTGGCAGTGGCAACGTATCTCCAACCTTTTACAGCAGTGCCGGTGGCCACAGGGAACCAGGTAGCAGTGCAGTGGGCTCATGAACCCTGCTGCCTCCCACCTTCCATACCCCCTCACCACAGTGATGGTGCTCCTGAGACACAAGTGACCAGGAAGCAGCAAAAACACCAGGGGGACCTGGTCACCCAGGTCCTCCCCGCCACCACTCCTGGAAAGACACCAGCAGGGCACCAGCAATCTCTGTAAATGAGATAAATAATGCATTAGAAAGCACAGGGAATTCGAGCAGACCATATGGAAGAGAGAATTAGCAAGCTTGAAGACAGAAATCTAGAAATGACTCAGGTGGAAGAGGAAAAAACTAAGATAAAAAAATTTGAAGAATTTTATGAAAACTACCTGTCTTGATTAGGGCAACATAAGGATAATGGATATCCCAGAAGAAGAGAGGGAAAAGGAAACAGAGAACCTATTCAAATAAATAATAGAGAACATCCCAAACTTGGGGAAGGAACTGGACATACAAGCAAAAGCAGCTAACAGAACACCTAATTATCTCAAAGTGAAAAGACCTTTTCCAAGACGCATTATAATAAAAGTGTCAAAAGTCAATAATGAAGACAGAATTCTCAAGGCAACCAGGGGAAAAAAAGAATAATCTTTAAAGGAAACCCCATTAGATTATAATCAGATTTTGCAGCAGCAACTCTACAGGCCAGGGTAGAGTGGAATGATATATTCAAAATATTGAGAGATAAAACTACCAGCTAAGAATCTTTACCAAGCAAAGTTATCCTTTAGATATGGAAAAATAAAGGCTTTGCCAAACAAAAGCTGAGGAAATTACCACCACAAGACCTGCATTACAAGAAATGTTGAAATAGACAAAAATACACAAAACTTTGAGTAAGGTGACAGAGTTGTAATTTTCTGCCTCTATTTCAGAATAGGGTGTTAAATAATTATAACATACAAGTTAAAAGGAAAAAAGCATTAAAGGTAACTATAGCTAGTTCAGTTTTGTAATAAACAACATAAAAAGGGGAGAGAGAAAAGGATGGAACTTATATAGGCAAATGAAAATGCTATCAGAAGGACTATATTATTCATGAAACATTTTATACAAATTTCATGGTAAACACACACACACACACACACACACACCCAGAACTGAGACACAAACAACAAATATAAGAAAAAAGGAAAAAAAGGAAAACATCATAGAAAACAGGCTAAAATAGCAGATAGAACCATAAGGGAAAAAAAACAATGGAGATACAGAGAACAAAACATTAAATGGCTACAGTCAAGTCCTCATGTCAATAATCATCTTAAATGTAAATTGGATGAACTCACCAATCAAAAGACACAGAGTAGCTAGATGATTAAAAACCAATATGTAGCTAGATAATTAAAAAACAAGACCCAACTATATGCTGCCTTCAGGAGACCCATCTCAGCCCCAAAGACAAACACAGGCTCAAAATGAAGGGGTAGAAGATACTACCAGTAAATGGTATTCAGAAGAAAGCAGGTGTAGCCATAGTTATATCAGACAAAATAGACTTTAAGACCAAAAAGTTAAAAGTGACAAAGATGGACATTTTATAATAACAAAGGGGACAATCCATTAAGAAGACATAACATTTATTACCATACATGCACCTGACTTGCGAGCATCAAAATATATAAAGCGATTATTAACAAACATAAAGGGAAAAACAGATAGCAGCACAGTAACAGTAGGAGACTTTTGACACTCCACTTACACTGATGGGTAGATCATCCATGCAGAAAATCAAGGAAACACTGGCCTTCAATGACACATTAGATCAGATGAACTTAATAGCTTTACAGAACTTTTCATCCAAAAGCAACAGACTACACATTCTTCTCAAGCACACACAGAACATTCTCAAGGACAGACCATATGTTGAAATGCAAAACAAGTCTCAATAAAATTAAGAAGACTGAAATAATATCAAGCATCTTTAACCACAATGCTATGAAACTAGAAATCAACTACAAGAAGAAAGCTGAAAAAAATCACAAATACATAGAGACTAAACAACATGCTACTGAACCACTATGGGGTCAAGGAAGAAATAAAAGTCAAAAGAGTCAGAGGCAAAGGAAAATTAAAATACAACATACCAACATCTTTCGGATGCAGCAATAGTGGTATTAAGAGGGAAGTTTACAGCAATACAGGCCTACCTCAAGAAATAAACAACAATATAAAATAAACAATCTAATATTACACATCAAGGAACTAGATAAGAACAAACAAAGCCCAAAGTCAGCAGAAGAAAGGACATAAAAATCAGCCAAAATAAATGAAACAAGAGACTAAAAAGACAATACAAAAGATTAATGAAACTAAGAGCTGGTTCTTTGGAAAGATAAAATTGACAAACCTTTAGCTAGAGTCACTAAGGGAAAAGAGAAAAGACTCAAATAAAATCAGACACAAAAGAGAAATTACAGCAGACACCAAAGAAATACAAAGGATCATAAAAGAATACTATGGAAGGCTATATGCCACCAAATTGAACAACCTAGTAGAAATAAATTCTTAGAATCATACAACCTTCCTAGATGAAATCATCAAGAAACAAACTATCTGAATACACAGATCAATAGTAAGGAAATGGACACAGTAGCCAAAAACCTTCCAAAAACCAAAAATCTAGGACCAGATGGCTTTACTGGTGAAGTCTACCAAATCTTCAAAGAAGATTTAATACCTATCCTCACACTCTTCAAAAACACTAAAGGGGCAGGAATGCTTCTTAACTCATTTTACAAGTTCATCATTATCCTGGTACCAAAACCAGGCATAGACAAGACACACACACACACACACACACACACACACACACACACACACACACAACATACACACAAATTAAGAGGCCAATGTCTCTGATGAACACAGATGCAAACATCCTCAACAAAATATTAGCAAATTGGAATACAACACATTAAAAGAATCACACACCACCACTGAGGAGGATTCATTCCAGGGACACAAAGATGGTCTCCAACATCCACAAATCTATCAACATGATACATGACACATTAACAAAAAAGAATAAAAATCACATGATCATCTTAATAGATGCAAAAAAAGCATTTGACAAGATATGACATCCATTCGTGAAAAAGAAAACTCTCAATAAAATGGGTACAGAAGCAAAGTACCTCAACACAATAAAGGTCACATATGACAAATCCACAGCTAACATCATACTCAATGGTGGAAAAACTCAAAGCTTTTCCTGTAAAATCAGGAACAAGACAAAGATGTCCACTCTTGCCACTGCTATTCAACGTAGTACTAGAAGTCCTAGCCAAGCAATTAGGCAAGAAAAAGAAATAAAAGGCATTGAAATTGGAAAGAAAACTGTCACTATTTGCAGATGATATGATTTTATACAGAGAAATCCATAGACACCACCAAAAAGCTATTAGAAATAATAATTGAATAAAGTTGAAGGCCACAAAATCAATATACAGAAACCTGTTGCATTTCTATATACTAACAATGAACTATCAGAAAAAGAAATTAGGAAAATAATCCCATCTACAATTGCAACAAAAAGGATATAAAACCTAGGAATAAATTTAACAAAGGAGGTGAAAGACAATGAAAACTAAAATACTTTGTTGAAAGAAACTGAAGGTGACACACAAAAAGGGAAAGATATTCCACGCTCATAGATTGGAAGAATTAACATTGTTAAAATGTCCATATTACCTAAAGCAATCTACAGAGTCAATGCAATTCCTATCAAAATCCCAATGGCACTTTTCACAGAAATAGAACAACAAAATCCTCAAATCTCTATGGAACACACACAAAAAACAAAACCCCAAAGGAGCCAAATAATCTTAAGAAAAAAGAACCAAGCCGGAGATATAACACTAACTTCAAACTATACTACCAAGATACAATAATCTAAACAGTATGGTATTGGCAGAAAAAGACACACAGACCAATGGAACAGAACTGAGAGCCCAGAGATAAACCCACACATATGGCAACTATTGGGTTGTTGGAAAAGTCATGATGTATTTTTTCTATGTTTTTCGTTGAAAAAATGCATCATGACTTTTCGACAACCCAATAATTTTCAACAAAGGAGTCAAGAATATACAATACAAAAAGTAAAGTCTCTTTAATAAATGGTGTTGGGAAAACTGGACAGCCATATGTAAAAGAAAGAAACTAGACTGCTATCTTATACCACACACAAAAATGAACTCAAAATGGATTAAAGACTTGAATGTAAGACCTGAAACAATAAAATATAGAGAAAAAACATAGGCATTAAGCTTCTGGACATCAGTCGTAGTGTTTTTGTGAATTTGACTACAAAGGCAAGGAAAACACAAACAAAAAGGACTACAACAAACTAAAAAGCTTCTGCACAGCAAGGAAACCAACAAAACAAAAAGGCAACCAACCAAATGGGAAAAGATATTTGCAAATGATATTCATGGTAAAGGGTTAATATCCCAAGAACATGAAGAACTCATACAACTCAACAACAATGAAAAAAAATAACATGATTAAAAAAATGGGCAGACATTTCACCAAGATGTACAAATGGCCACTAGGCACATGAAAACATGTTCAACATCACTAACTATTAGGGAAATGAAAATCAAAACCACAATGAGCTATCACCTCACACCTGTTAGAATGACTATTATCAAAACAACAAGAACAACAAGTGTTGGAGCGGAAGTGGAGAAAAGGGAACCCTTGTACACTGTTGGTGGGAGTGTAAACTGAAACAGCCACTATGAAAAACAGTATGGAGGTTCCTCAAAACTTAAGAATAGAGTTACCATATGATCCAGCAATTTGTCCTCTTGAGTATTTATCCAAAGAATATGAAAACACTAATTAAAAAAGATATATGCAGGGCCGGCCGAGTGGCGCGATGGTTAAGAACTCGCTTGGGATGCCAGAGGGCCCCGGTTCGGATCCCACATATGAGGGCCAGTGACACTGCCCTCCACAGCTAAGATGCTGAACAACAGCTCAACCTGGAGCTGGGCTGCCATGAGTCGCCGGCGACGGCGTAGGCTGCACTCCCTGTGGCAGTGGGTTGCCATGGGCTACTGTATGTAGCCAGCAGCCAGCGTGAGCGGCCAGCAGCCGCAGTGAGCGGCCGTCCAGAAGCCGGCGACTGATCTGCCTTGCCAGAGAAGAGCGCAATGATGGTGCCAACTTGGGCCAGTGAAGCAACGTCCTCCACAACTAGATTGAAGAACAAAACGACAGCAACTTGTCTGTTCCCCTTCCCCCAATTCCCCAGCTCCCATCCCCACAATTCCCCAATAAAAATCTTTAAAAAAAAAAAAAAAAAAAAAAAAAAAAGATAGATGCACCCCTATGTTCACTGCAGGATTCCAGACGTAGAAACCTAAGTTTCTACATTCATCCAACAGATTAATGGATAAAGAGGATGTGGAATATATAGAGGGTACCAAAAAAATGTATACACATTTTAAGAAAGGAAAAAACTGTATTAAAATTGTAATACTCAATATATACTGACAACAAAAGATGAATACAAGTCATGTGTATACATTTTTTTGGCACCCTCAGTATATACAGCAGACTACTACTTAGCCATAAAAAGATGAAATATTGCTATTTGCAACAATGGATGATGAGTGGATCTTGAGTGTATTATGCTAAGGGAAGTAAGTCAGGCAGAAAAGGACAATATGTGGAATATAAAACAACAAAACTTATATAGACAACAGATTGGTGGTTATCAGAGGGTAAGGAGGTGGGCAAAGAGCAAAAATGAGTTAAGGAGGTCAACTATATGGTGATGGATGGAAACTAGAATTTTGGGGGTGAGCATGCTATATAGTATCTAGAGATGTGGAAGTACAGCACTGTCCACCTGAAACTTATATAATGTTATTAACCAGTGTTACTGCAATAAAAAATAAAAAGGTAAAAAAAAAGTTAAATAATTAAATTTGGAAAAGAATATAATTTTACTATATTCATTTGCCCTATGATGTGGCAATCTGAGTTTTAATTCACAAATTTTGGCAGCAAAAATTGGTGACAAGTCTCTGTTTTTAAAGTGGTTACATAATTTCACCATCATATTCACCTTTTATAAACAAAGGGTAACATACTGGTATGAAAGGATGTGAACGATTTACCAATAGAATAATTAAGCAAAGTGTATTGTAAGATATCCACCATGTTCCATTTTCTATAACTCTTACAGTTATCTGCAGAGGCAGGTGGAACCCCCGTCCCCGAGATTTGGTTGAGATTATCTAGACTGATGACAACACACACATGCCAAGAGGGTATGAAAGAGTTTATATTTATTAGTTCCATAATGGGAGTATCTGAGGAGGACAGGCCTCTCCAGCAGGTGGGAAATGCCTTGAGAGCACAAGAGGAGGAGCCTGGCCTGGGTGTTTACTGAGGTTAGGGGGTGGGGTAGGGAGAGTTTGTGCACAGGGCAGGCCCTTCCATGGACTTCTTCCAAGGAAGTGAGAACCCCAGGCTTCCTTATCGCCATGTACAGATGTGGGGCAGAAGGGGAAACAAGGAGGGATGCAGGTTTAAAGCTGTCAGCAGACAAACATCAAAAAACAGAGTCAGGGCCAGCCGAGTGGCTCAGTTGGTTAAGAGCTTGCTCAAGAGTTTGAGCTCTGAGCAACAGCGGCTCGAGTCCAGCCTGAGCTGAGCAGCCGTTGAGCTGCCAACAGGTGGCAGGATGGCTCAGCTAAAAAACAAACAAACAAACAAAAAACAGAGTCAGAGCCTTCTGGTCTTTGGTCTGGTAGGTACACAGCTTGTGAAATGGCACTCCAGTCCTCACAGGAAAAAACCCCAGCTAACTAAAAATCAACAATTCTTCTTAGATGCATTAGAGAACTGAGGTCACGGGGAAACCACTGGTTCCAAAATTAGACAAGATTATTAGCCATTTAAAAATATGCCCAGAGTATTCTGTTCTTAAGAAGGCCTGTCCTCAAAATAACCTAAAATAAGAGTGTAAGTGACTGGGATTTTCCTGGGTCCTAAATGATGGGGTGGTGGTGGCGGTGGTGGGGGAACTGGGAGGGGACTGCATGGCAGGGGGACAGGCAACTTGAGTCCGCTGTAGCCTTCCTGCTCACCAAAGATGGGGGTGGGAGCCAGAGATAGATGTTTTACCCTCCTGACAACCAATACATGGTGTCTCTTCTAACACCACTGCTCCAAATGTCACATGTCACCAAATATGTGTCCAACAGTTCAATTCAATACTAACACTACCCAGAGTTAGTGTCAGGCTTCACAGATTAAGCACTCACTCTCACAAGACTGACCCCACTTCAGATGCCAGCCATAAATGAGATGCCTGGGCTACCAACATTTCCACCCAGTTGTTTACAAATTTATAGAATCCCTCAAATGCTTTCTGGTCTGGTAATTTGCCAGAACGATCCTAACACTCAGGAAGGCACTTGATTTACTATTTTTGGTTTATGATAAAGAATACAACCCAGGAACAGGCAAATGCAAGGGATGCATATGGAAAAGTATGGGAGGGGATGGAGTTAACCCACAGCTTCCATAAACTCTGCCCACAAGCCATCATCCCAGCACCTCCATATGTTTTACCAACCTGCGAGCTCTCTAAATCCTGTCTTTAAGCATTTTGATGGAGGTTTCAATTACACAGGAACAACTCATTAACTCAAGATAGTTGGTGATTAACTCAATCTCCAGCCTATCTTAATCTCCACCCCCCTTGGAGGTTGGGAGCTGGGGCTGAAGTTCTAAGCCTCTCATCAAGGCTCGGTGTTTCTGAAGCTCTCCAGGAGCCCACCAAGAAATGCCTCATTAGAACAAAAGACACTCAGCAGATTCCAAGGGCTTTAGAAAGTCTTTGCTGAATCGATCAGTGCCATCAAACAACTGAATTTACTGAAAACTGTAGAATACATCATCAAGCAACAGCAGAATACACATTCTTTTCAAGTTCACATGGAAAATTAATGAAGATAGAACACATTCTGACATAAAACACACCTTAACATATTTGAAAGAACAGAAAACATACAAAATACGTTCTCAGACCACAAAGACATTAATCTAGAAATCAATAACAGAAAGATATTAGGAAACCCTTAAATACAAATACTTGGAGATTCAACAACACACTTCTACATAACTCATAGATCAAAGAATAAGTCTCAAAAACAATGAAAAATTCATCGGTAGATGACTGAATTAAGAAACTTTGGTACATTTACACAATGGAGTATTACTCAGCTATAAAGAAGAAGGAAATAGTACCATTTGCAATAATATGGATGGAACTAGAGAAGATTATGCTAAGTGAAATAAGTCAGTCAGAGAAAGACAAATATCATACGATCTCACTTATACGTGGATTCTAAGGAACTAAATGGATGGGAGATGTGGATGGAGATAGTCTCAGAGACACAGAGGAAAAACTGAAGGTTGTTAGTTGGGAGCGGGTGGGGATGAAGGAGAAGGGGAAGGCATGAGACAATACAAATTGGTAACAACAATATGGCCTCAGGGACAGAAAAGACAGTCTGGGGAATATAATCAATAATGTTGTAAGATGGCATAGGCTGCAGCCCCTGTGGCAGTGGGTTGCCATGGACTACCGTATGTAGCCAGCAGCCAGCGTGAGCGGCCAGCAGCCGCCGTGAGCGGTCGTCCAGAAGCCGGCAACTGATCTGCCTCACCCGGGAAGAGCGCAATGATGGTGCCAACTTGGGCCAGTGAAGCAACGTCCTCCACAACTAGACTGAAGAACAAAAGGACAGCAACTTGTCTGTTCCCCTTCCCCCAATTCCCCAGCACTGTTCCCATCCCCTCAATTCTCCAATAAAAAAAAATCTTTAAAAAAAAAAAATGTTGTAAATATTTCTTAGGGGGCCAGATGGGCTCATGTCTTGTTGGGGAGACCACTTCATAGTTGGTGTAGAGGCCTGACCACCACACTGTATTTCTGAAGCTGATGTTGAATAATACTGTATGTCAACTATAATTATATATACATATAGTCACGGGACATGGAGTAGAGAGTGGGAAACGAGTCAATGGAATTGTAATAGATAAGCATGATATGGGGGGGAGGGCAATAGAGGGGGAGAAGGGGGTGTTACTTTGTGGGGGTGAAAAGGGTAACTATTGCATTGTTCTGTACACCTGAAACTAACAATAAAAAAAAAATGAAAAATTATTTTGAACTAAACAAAAATGAAAATACAATTTACCAAAATTTGTGGGATGTAGCAAAAACATTACCTAAAGGGAAATTTATAACATTGAAGGCATACACTTGAAAAAAGGTATGTGTGGGCCGGCTGAGTGGCGCGATGGTTAAGAACTCGCTTGGGATGCCAGAGGGCCCCGGTTCGGATCCCACATATGAGGGCCAGTGACACTGCCCTCTACAGCTAAGATGCTGAACAACGGCTCAACCTGGAGCTGGGCTGCTGTGAGTCGCTGGCAACGGCGTGGGCTGCAGTCCCTGTGGCAGTGGGTTGCCATGGGCTACCGTGTGTAGCCAGCAGCCAGCGTGAGCGGCCAGCAGCCGCAGTGAGCGGCCGTCCAGAAGCCGGCGACTGATCTGCCTCGCCCGGGAAGAGCACAATGATGGTGCCAACTTAGGCCAGTGAAGCAACGTCCTCCACAACTAGACTGAAGAACAAAAAAAACGACAGCAACTTGTCTGTTCCCCTTCCCCCAATTTTCCAGTGCTGTTCCAATCCCCCAATTCCCCAATAAAAATCTTAAAAAAAAAAATCTCTTGAACTAATAAGAGAATAGCTTAAGTCTGAAAAATAAATGGTTGATTTACAGAAGTCAATTCTTTCTTGTAGATCCAAACAAATATAATGAACCAATATTCTGCAAAGGATCAAAGGTAATTCAATGGAAAAAGATGGCCTTTTCAACAAATATTGGCAGGAAAGCTAGACATCCACAGGCAAAAATCAATCAATTAATCTAAACACAGATCTTACACCTTTCACAAAAACTAACTCAAAATAGATTATTGCGGGCCGGCCGACTGGCGCGATGGTTAAGAACTGGCTTGGGACGCCAGAGCGCACCGGTTCGGATCTCACATATGAGGGCCAGTGACGCTGCCCTCTACAGCTAAGATGCTGAACAACAGCTCAACCTGGAGCTGGGCTGCCGTGAGTCGCCGGCGATGGTGTAGGCTGCAACCCCTGTGGCAGTGGGTTGCCATGGGCTACTGTGTGTAGCCAGCAGCCAGCGTGAGTGGCCAGCAGCTGCAGTGAGCGGCCGTCCAGAAGCCGGCGACTGATCTGCTTCACCCGGGAAGAGCACAATGATGGTGCCAACCTGGGCCAGTGAAGCAACGTCCTCCACAACTAGACTGAAGAACAAAATGACAGCAACTTGTCTGTTCCCCTTCCCCCAATTCCCCAGCACTGTTCCCATCCCCCCAATTCCCCAATAAAAAAATCTTAAAAAAAAATAGATCATTGCTCTTATATAAAACGCAAAACTACAAAACTCCTAGAAGATAACATAGGAGAAAATCTAGGTGACCTAAGGTTTGGTGATGAATTTTTAGATACAACACCAAAAGCAAGAATGATAAAAGAAAAAATAAGTTTGACTTCATTAAAATAAAACCTGCCTGGTGAAAGACAGTGTTAAGAGATTGAAAACACAAGTCACAGAATAGGAGAAAAATCTTTGCAAAACGCTAATCTGATAAAGGCTGGTATCTAAAATGTCTAAAGAATTTTTAAAATCCAACAAGAAAACAAACAACACAATTAAAAATGGACAAAAGAACTGAATGCACACTTCACTAGAGAAGAAAAAAAATGGTAAATAAGCATAGGAAAAATGCTCAACATCACATATCATTAGGAATTGCAAATAAAAGAAGAATGAGATATTACTAGACATTTATTACAATGGCTAAATTCAAAGTATTGAGAATAAATACCAAATGATGGCAATGACGTGGAGCAATAGGCCCCTCATCCATGGCATGTGAGAATGGAAAAACGGTATGCCTACTATGGAAGAAGTTTCTTAATAAACTAAACCTATTCTTATCATATAATCCAGCCATCATGCTCATGTCCCCAAATAAGCTGAAAATCTACGTTCATAAACAAACCTGCACATGAATGGAAAGGCTCCCTCTTTGGCTTTAATTCTCACAAGTGAGGAAACTCTTAGCCAGATTCAATTTAAGGTTCTCACCCCCTCCCACCAAAACTCCCAAGTTCATAAACCCTTTGTCTAGAAGACAGAACTGACCTTCAGACTTTCTCAATGTACACAAAATACCGTGAGTGCACCTACACTGTGAATGCAATGCTGAAGTCTATGTCTAGAAACAGGCCCAAGGAAACCACAGATACAACCTTACAGAGGGGATCACAGCCCCCCATCCCCTACTCCTGCACCCCCAGCTTTCCAGGGCTGTAGCTTCTCTCAGCGTAAAGGCTCCTTCCATGATGCGTGTGAGGACACCTGCAGGGGGAGGCTCCCCAGGAAGAACCAACTGGGCCTTCAAGTACTTCCTTTGCAGGCTCAAGGGGTCCTTAGCTTGAGTCACTGACCTCAGGCTTCTGCTTTGCACCAGGTACTCTGCACCACCACAGATATTTTAAATACACAAACCCAATGTTTGAACAGTCCAGTAAAATCACTCAAATCCAGTGTTTATGTGTAAAGGGTAGAAGAAAATGGTAAGGCATTTTTCTAGTTCAATAAGAAAACCTGCTATTCCTTTCTGAAAATAAATGTCACTTAATTATATTTCCATGGCAAGTAATTGTTTGGAAAACAGTCATAATGAACACACTTCCAGGTGTTATGAGTCTAAGTCCTGATATTGCATTTGAAATCACCCAAAAGAAAAGATCTTAGAATGTTGCTACACCTGCTCATGGACAAAAAAGAAAAGGAAACAAGAATTTTAACAAACGGAATACAATAATGGACTTTATTTTTTTCTGAAATTCACCTCTTTCCTGCCTCTTCGGAAATATTTTATACTGTCTTTCAAGATCTACTGATTAAATACATTTATATTTATTGAAAAATGGAGAATGAAAGAAAGTGAATAAAGTCACAAACTCAGAGAGGGGCAGTGCTGACCTGGAACTGTGATGAAAGAACAGATCACCCAGGAGTTTCCAAACAGGGGTACACCCATAGGATGTCGGTGCCCAAGAAAGATACTGGGGAGAGAGGCGCGAGGCTTTTTATACAAAATAGTTCCAGCTGATTATTCTCGGCTTTCCTCTTATGTAAAATATCCACAGGCAAATAAAATGCTTTCCTCTTATGTAAAATATCCACAGGCAAATAAATAAATAAATAAATCTTTAAAAAGCCATCCATGGCTGTGTGGAGAAATGATAATTAAAATACTGTGTAGTGTGAAATGCACCACGGAGGACAAACAGTTAATAATGATGCTGTGAACTGGAGAGGGGAAGATGGCGTTTGGGAATGCGGGGAAAGATCTGGAAATTTAGGGATTTACTGCTAATCCCAGGAAGATCTAGGCTGGGTGGACAGGATCGTGGATTTGAGGCCCTGCTCCCCAAACATTTGGAAAACTCAGGAGAAAATGGGTGCCCCTGGGGAGAAAGGAGGGCCTGGGGACCCCGCAGACCACCGCTCCTCCCACCTAGGAACTCCAGAGACCGAGTCCCGATTGTCCCGATGGCCCTTTCAGTGGTCACCGAAAATTCTTGTGGAGACACAGCCGCACGGTGACCAGAGAAAACTCCAGGGGATTCCGGTTGCCGGCCGAGCCCCAAAGCTGCATGCCGCATTCCGGGCGGACTCGCATCTGAAAACTCCAGAGTGACCGTGAGGAGGCCGGGTCTTGGCACGCTGGTTTCACGAAACCCTCCTTCCCCGTCTTCCGACACCCGGCCCCGTACACTCACCATTTCTTGGTTTCTGGGGTTCCCTGCTTTCCAGCCTTCGACTCTTGCGGCAAGTGCAGGTCAATGGACAGAAGATGTGGCGGAGCCACCAACAGCCTTTAAGGGCAGCGAGAGGCTACACGGGCGCGGCTGCAGGAAGAAGCTACGAGCACGCAGTCCACACCATCATAGAGCACCGCCCCCACGTACGTTACTTGCGACCTCTCTGATTGGACAGTTCATGAGGCCCCGCCCTTCCTTGCCTGAGTGACAGCAGGCTGGAGGTCTTGCCTTTGAGCTGACTTTGTCTTGGCAGTGGATCGGAACCTGTCTTTTTCAAGGACTCTGTTTAACCATAAGGCCGCCGGGCCATTCACGGAACTGTGACCCTTCTTCACAAACACAGACACTTAAAAGTGACCTCACCATGGGTAATGATGAGTCTGGTTCCATTTTGATATTTGACCGGTTCCAACAGGGAGACGTCGCCCTTCCTTCCTCCACCCCACTCATCTGGTACTTTTAAAGAATCCTGTGGTCTTAGAGGCACTTGGCTCTGGTGGGAAGTTTGAACCCCACAGTCCTAGACCAGATCCGAGCCCTCAGATGCCAGCATGTGTGAAACATATGAGGCAAAGTAACCACCGGAAAGCCTTTTCAAGGAATTCCATTAATATTCATTCCTTGAAATATCAAAGGAGGCACAATTGAAAGAACACTGCTTAGTGAAAAATAGTAGATGGCAAAAGTATGAAGAATCAAGAATCAAGACAGTGGTCATCTATGGGGCAGGACCAAGATGCGTCAGGGACAGGAACATCAGGACACCCTCGCCACTGTCCACAGGCCATTTATGAATCAATGATAATTCCAAGGATGTTCATATTGTTATTACTAAGTCTTACCACAACACAGTTTGTACAGTCTTTTTTTTAATATATTTGATGATAAAATTTTTAAGTAAGGTTGGAAAAGAACATAATTTGTATATGTTCGTTTGTCCTATAATGTGGCAATCTGAGTTTTCATTCACAGTTTTGGCAGCAAAAATTGCTAACAAGTCATGTGTCTATTTAGAAAGAGTAGTTACATAAATTCATCATCATATGTACTTTTTCAAAACAATGGTTATTTGAAAGATCTGGAAAATTTATCAATAGAACAAATAAGCAAAGTGTATTGCCATATATACACCATGTTACCTTTCCTATAACCTGCAGAAACAGGTGGACCCCCGATACCACCCAAGGTTTGGTTGACTGGTGGAGACTAGCACACACCTACCAGGAATGTGTGAAAGCCTTTATGACTTTCATAATGGAAGTGTCTGGGGAGGGCAAGGCAGGCCTCTCAAGCAATTGTGAAACGGCTTGCAGAGAGCAAGGAAAGGATCTTGGCCTGGGTTTTTAAAATTGAGATTAGGGGGTGGGCTAGGGTGAGTGTTTACATGCACAGACACACAGAGGGAGCTTTCATGGATTGAATCTCTTGCCAGCACCAAAGGAGTGAGCAGCCAGGCTTTTTTTAAATTTTATTCACTTTGTACAGATGTGGGGCACATGTGAAAGAAGGTGGGGTAAGATAATGTCAGATAATAGAAAATATATACAGGCATACCTTGGAGATATTGCGGGTTTAGTTCCAGACCACCACGATAAAGTGAGTATTGTAATAAAGTGAGTCGGAATCTTTTTACTGGTTGAAGGTCTTGCCTTCAGTTTGTAAAAAACACAACATAAATGAAGCACAATAAAGCAAGGTCTGCATGTATGTTGGTCTCTAACCCTGATTCTTGGCAGAGAGCTCCTGAAACCCTTGTAAATTCTGAAGTGATAAGAGCACTAGGAGCATCTTTTGTTCTAATGAGACAACTCTGTTTGGGCTCCTGGATGGCTCCTGGACGGGGTCTGTCATCAGAAAGACTAAGCCATTCTTTGGAGCTTGGAATTTTCAGTCCCACCCACCCCATCTTCCAGAGAGGGGAAAGGGGTTGAAAATGGAGCTAAAAATTGATTATGCCTATGTGAGGAAGACTGCATATTCCCAATAGTATGGGGTTCAGAGAACTTCCAGGTTGGTGAGAATAGCCACATACCGGGAAGGTGACACACTCCAACTTCACTGGGACTTTCTCAGAATTCACCTTAAATATCTCTTCATTTATCTGTTCAGCTGTATCCTTTATCATATCCTTTAATAAAATGGTAAACATAAGTGTTTCTCTGAGTTCTGTGAGTTGCTCCAGTAAATTAATCGAACCCAAGGAGGTGGCTATAGGAACCTCTGATTTGTAGCCAAGTCAGACAGAAGTTGTGAGTAAACTGGAGACCTACTACTTGCTATTAGCATCTGAAATGTGTGCACGTGTGTGTGTGTGTGTGTGTGTGTGTGTGTGTGTGTGTGTGTGTGTGGCGGGCAATCTTGTGGGACTGAGACCTAATCCATAGGATATTACATTATCTCCAGATACATAGTGTTATGATTGAATTAAGTTGTAGGATACCAGCTGGTGTCACAGAGAATTGCTTCTTGTGGGGAAAAATCCTCACATATTTTATGACCAGAAGTGTCAGAACTGAAGTGTTCTAGGTGAAAGTGAAAGAGATGCACAGGAGGGAAGAACTGGGTTTTATATACTCAGGAAGAATACTGGGTTTTTCCAACACACCAGCAATCAAACATTAAAACAGAGTAAGAGACCTCCGGTTACTCGTTTGCATTGTAAGGAGCTTAGAAGGTGACGTTTCCATCCTCACCAGAAAACAAAGCAAACTTAAAATCAACAACTTTTCTTAGAGCTATCAAAGATTTGAGGTCGCAGGGCAAACTGCTGTCTCCAAAATTGGAAAGAGGGACAGGGAAATAGCCAGTTTAAAATATGCGCACAATATTCTGCTCTTCTGAACAAAGCCTGTCCTCAAAGATTGTTTCACCAGAGCCTAGTAGACTGGGATTTTACCAGCGTCAAAACAACGTGGGGGAGAGAAATTGGCAACTTAAGTCCCCTCTGGCCTTTTTGCCTGACCTAAGTTGAGGCTGGTGGCAGACACTTAAAAACACTTGTGAGGTTCACTGGCTATTTATCCTCCTGACAGTGAATATGTGGTGTGTTTTCCAAACCACTTCTCTACCTCTCTGACACCACCTGGGTGGCCTATGATACAATTCAGTTCTACTACTAACCAGAGTTAACATCAGACTCTACAGTTTAAGGGCTCAATCCCTTAAGGGCATTATATAATATATAAAGGAGTCAGTTTTCCAAGAGGACACAGCAATCCTTCATATGTGTGTGCATGACAATACAGGAGCAAAATACACAAGGCAAAAACTGAGAGATATGTGGGCGGTGAGTCTTCTTAAGTTAGATTTTTTTATCTTCAAATTCATTTAAAATAAACCAAGAAATTTGTGTGACCATGTATGACGATTTACTAATCTTTAACTTTAACTTTTGTACATAGGAACCCATCCTAAGATTTAATTCCTTTAGCACAATGGTTGTAAAAGTGTAACCCATACAAAGTGAAAATTTTCAAATCTCTTGCTAACTAAAAGGACAAATTGCATCCTAGTTTGTCCTTTCCCTATATCTCATATGGGGTATTTTCAGGATAAGTAGCATATTCTGATGCAATAGGCATTTGGGTTTGCCTCCTTAAATGGAGTAGGATTTTCAACAATTTACATAAACTTTGATTAGTTTTCCCCACATCAAATAAAATAGAAATTCAATTACTTTAGCTTTTTAAATTTCAATGTTCTGCTGGGATACTCACGTACAAAACACTGATGTAAAAATGAAAAATAGACCTGAAAACTTAAGCACATTCATCTCACATCTTGAGGTTCTCTTGCCTAAAAGGAACAAAAAGTCTATTTAATTCCACAATTTTCTTGTGTTATTGACATCATAATCAACTTACATTTTTAATCCCAAGAAACTAAAAATTTTATTTCTGTCACAGGGAATAAAATTACACAGTGCTCAGGGAAACCAGAGTCAAAGGGTTACATTATTCAGTTGATAAAGGATCCAAAGGCAAGAAACACAGGTGTTGGAATCAGCTCAGATGGGCAGCCTGCTTCCCACAGGACAGAAGGAAACCGCTTTCAGAAAGTTCCACATTCCAGGCTCTTCAGGTTGAGACAGAACCCCTGGAGTGGGTGTCAGTCCCTGGGAAAGGAGGGAGGGACCCCTGAGCAGCCCCAGGAATGAGCTCTGGGAGCTCCCATACCCTCCTCTCCCCGGGGAATAATGGAAACGCTGCCTCTCTCAGGCCTCACTCATCTCACAGTGAAGAAACTCTCAGCTGAATTCAGTATAAGGTTCTGACCCAAATGAACTCCCAGTTCATGAACCTTAACCCAGGACACAGAACTCCTTTCACAGACTTTCTCAATGTGCACAAATTACACTCTGAGCGCACATGCACTGTGGTCGCAAAAGTCCTACTTATGTCTAGAAACAGGCCCAAGGGGCCACAAGTAAAACCTCAGGGCTACAGCTTCTCTCAGGGTAAAGGCCCCTCCATGGTGGGCGTGAGCAGGTAGGACACCTGCAGGGGAGGCTCCCCAGGAAGAACTCTGGGCCTTCAAGTACTTCCCTTTGCAGGTCAAGGGGGCCTTAGCTTAGATCCCTGCCCTCAGGTCTCTGTTCCCTACTGGAGTTGCTTTGGAATATTTTGATATTTTAAATGCCAAAAATCCAATGCTTGAACAATCCACCGAAATCACACAAACCCAGCATTTATATGAAAACGAAGGAAACAAAAGGGTCTTTCACTAGTTCAATTAGAAAACCCCTAATATCTATATTCTTTTCAGAAAAAGATGTCAGTTAATTATATTTCCAGGAAAAGTAATTGGTTTGTAAATACTTAATCATACTTGAACACTTCTGCTCTGCAAGTCTAAGCCTAGGATTTTATTTGAAAACACCCAAAGTAAAAAACAGACCTCAGAAACAGTACACGTGCTCAGGGAAAGAAAGAGTGAAAGATTTCCACCTACACAAATGGAATGGACTTGAGACCCTACTTCCCAAACATTTGGAAAACTCAGGAGAAAACGGGTGCCACTGGGGAGAAGGGAGGGACTGGGGACCACACAGGCCTCAGGTCCTCCCACGTATGATCCCCGCAGACCGAATCACGACTGTTCCCTGATGACCCTCCCCGTGGTCACCGCACCATCTGGGGAGGCGCGAGGCTGCTGGCCCAGAGCTGCTCAGAGAGACTCTGCAGCCGGGGCTGAAGTCGCCCTGCGCAGTGACTGGACAGGACGCCCGGTGTCCCCGCTGCTGGCCCAACCCCCAAGCTGCGTGTCGGAGTTGACTGGGGACCCGCCAGCGCCCCTGCAGGCCTCGGCGCCGTGGAATCCGGACCTGACCGCGGGTCGGGTCACAGCCGTTGGGTCCTGGGATACCCGCTTTTCCACACTCACCATTTCCCGGTTTCTGGGGTTCCCCCTCGTCGTCCCTACAGCTCCCGCAGCCAGTGCAGGTCACAGCAGGACAGACGCTGCATCAGAGACACCGGGATCGTTAACCGCAGGTGAGACGGGGAATCCTGAGCAAGACCTGGAGCATCCACGCGTTTTTCTGAGCGCCGCCCCACCCACCTGCCCTGCAGACCCCACCCCCACCTTACGTTGCCCTGAGTGACAGACAGGAGGAGGTCAGATGGTTGAACAGAGCCAGCTTCCCTAGGGGGGTGTGTGTGTGTGTGTGTGTGTGTGTGTGAGGGGGGACCCTATCCCCTCCAGAAATATTTTTTCTTTTTCTTCTTATTTTTATTTTATTTTTAAAAGATTTTTTAATTGGGGAATTGGGGGATGGGAACAGCGCTGGGGAATTGGGGGGAGGGGAACAGACAAGTTGCTGTCCTTTTGTTCTTCAGTGTAGTTTTGCGGAGGATGTTGCTTCACTGGCCCAAGTTGGCACCATCATTGCTCTTCCGGGGAGAGGCAGATCAGTCGCCGGCTTCTGGACGGCCGCTCATGGTGGCTGCTGGCTACACACGGTAGCCCATGGCAACCCACTGCAGCAGGGGCTGCAGCCTATGCGGTTGCCAGCGACTCACGGCAGCGCAGCTCCAGGTTGAGCTGTTGTTCAGCATCTTAGCTGTAGAGGGCAGTGTCACTGGACCTCATATGTGGGATTCGAACCGGGGCACTCTGGCATCCCAAGCCAGCGCTTAACCAATGTGCCACTTGGCCGGCCCTCTTCTTATTTTTTTGTTAGTATTTTAATCTTTTATTAATCAACCTTTCCTCTCATTTGATTTTTTAATTTTTACTTTTCAATTACATTTGACATTCAATATTATTTTATATTAGTTTCAGGTGTACCACATAGTGGTGGTTAGATATTTATATAATTTTACAATGTCATTCCCCCACTCCCTAAGTTTAGTATCCATCTGGCACCATACTTAGTTATTACAATATTTTTTACCATATTCCTTATCTGTACTTTACCTCCCCCTATTTTGTAACTATCAATTTGTATTTCTTAATCCCTTTACCATTTTCACCCAGTCTCCCAACCCTTCTCCCACCTGGCAACCATCAAAATGTTCTCTTTATCTATGAGTCTGTTTGTTTTGTTTATTTTGTTCTTTAGATTTCACATATAAGCAAAATAACATTGCATCTGTCTTTCACTGTCTGACATACTCCATTCAGCACAATACCCTCCAGGTCCATCCATGCCTTTCAGATGGCAAGAACCCATTCCGTTACCTGGCCAATCAATATTCTATTGTATATATGTACCACCTCCTCTTTATCCATTCTTCTACCAAACAACACCCGGGCTGCCTCCACATCCTGGCCATTGTAAACAATGCTGCAATGAACATATGGATGTACACATCCCCCTGAAATAGTGTTTTGAGTTTCTTCCAATAAATACCAGGAAGTGGAATTACCGGGTCCTTCTTTGTCTCTTGTTATATATAGCTTTTGTTTTAAAGTCTATTTTGTCTGGTATAAGTATGGCTACCCTAGTTTTTTTTTTTTTCATTTTCATGACTTTTTCTACCCTTTTACTTTCAGTCATGTGTGTCTTTCAATCCGAAGTGAATCTCTTGTAGGCAGCATATGTAAAGGTTTTTTTTAAAGATTTTTATTGGGGAATTGGGGGGAGGGGTATAGCGTTGGGGAATTGGGGAAGGGGAACAGACAGGTAGACAAATTGCTGTTTTGTTCTTCACTCTAATTGTGGAGGATGCTGCTTCACTGGCCTATGTTGGTATTACCATTGTGCCCTTCCCAGGTGAGGCAATCGGTCGCTGGTCATTGGTCGGCCACTCACAGCGGCTCCCGGTAGCTCACACCGGCTACCAGCTGCTCACGCTGGCTGCCAACCACTCATGTAGCTCATGGCAGCCCACTGCAGCCCGCTGTAGCCTACGCCATCACCGGCTACTCACAGCAGCCCAGCTCCAGGTCAAGCTGTTGTTCATCATCTTAGCTGTAGAGGGTGAGAGTCACTGGCCCTCAATGTGGGATCCGAACCGCAGCCCTGCTGCTCTGAGCTGGTGCTCCCAAGCGAGCTCTTAACCAGCTGAGCCACTTGGCCAGCCCAAGGGTTTTGTTTTTTTGTTTTAGTTTTTGGTTTTTTTAAAAGATTTTTCTTGGGGAATTGGGGGTATGGGAACAGCATTGGGGAATTGGGGAAGGGGAACAGACAAGTTGCTGTCCTTTTGTTCTTCAGTCTAGTTGTGGAGGACATTGCTTCACTGGCTCAAGTTGGCACCATCATTGCGCTCTTCCTGGGTGAGGCAGATCAGTCGCCGGCTTCTGGATGGCTGCTCACTGCGGCTGCTGGCCGCTCACACTGGCTGCTGGCTACATACGGTAGCCCATGGCAACCCACTTCCACAGGGGCTGCAGCCTACGCCATCGCCAGTGACTCACAGCAGCCCAGCTCCAGGTTGAGCTGTTGTTCAGCATCTTCGCTGTAGAGGGCAGTGTCACTGGCCCTCATATGTGGGATCCGAATTGGGGCCCTCTGGTGTCCCAAGCCAGTTCTTAACCATCGTGCCACTTAGCCGGCCCAGGGTTTTGTTTTTTAATTCATTCAGCCACCCTATGTTGTTGATTGGAGCACTATCCATTTACATGGAAAGCAATTGTTGATAGATATGTAGTTATTGCCATTTTATTATTCATATTTTGATTTTTTTTCCCCCCACCGTAAAGAAGTCCCTCTAACATTCCTTTAATACTGGTAATACTGGTTTGGTAGTGATGAATTCTTTTAGCTTTTTCTTGTCTGGGAAGCTCTTTATCTGCCCTTCAATTTTAAATGATGGCCTTGCTGGTTAGAGGCCCTTGGTTGTAGGTCATTGTTTTTCATCACTTTGAATATCTTGTGCCAATCCCTTCTGGCCTGCAAAGTTTCTGTAGAGAAATCAGCTGACAGTCTTATGGGAGTTCCCTTGTAGGTAACTAACTGCTTTTCTCTTGCTACTTTTAGGATTCTCTCTTCATCTTTAACCTTTGGCATTTTAATCATAATGTGTCTTGGTGTGGGCCTGTTTGGGTTCATGTTTTTTAGGACTCTGCACTTCCTGGACTTGTATGTCTATTTCCTCCACCAAGTTAGGAAAGTTTTCAGTCATTATTTCTTCAAATAAATTCTCAATCTCTTGCTTTCTCTCTTCTGGTATCCCTATGATGCAAACGTTGTTACTCTTGATGTTGTCCCAGAGGTCTTTTAAACTATTCTCATTTTTTTGGATTCTTTTTTCTTTTTGCTGTTCTGATTAGGTGTTTTCTGCTACCTTGTCTTCCAAATTGCTGATTCTGTCCTCTGCTTCATCTAGTCTGCTGGTGATTCCTTCTAGTGCATTCTTCATTTCAGTTATTGTATTCTTCACTTCTGACTGGCTCTTTTTTATGGTTTCTATGTCTCTTTTATTTTATTTTATTTTATTGGGGAATTGGGGGAATAAGAACAGTGCTGGGGAATTGGGGAAAGGGGAACAGACAAGTTGCTGTCCTTTTGTTCTTCAATCTAGTTGTGGAGGATGTTGCTTCACTGGCCCAAGTTGGCACCATCATTGCGCTCTTCTCTGGCGAGGCAGATCAGTCACCGGCTTCTGGACGGCCGCTCACTGCGGCTGCTGGCCGCTCACACTGGCTGCTGGCCACACACGGTAGCCCATGGCAATCCACTGCCGCAGGGACTGCAGCCCATGCCGTCGCCGGCGACTCATGGCAGCCCAGCTCCAGGTTGAGCTGTTGTTCAGCATCTTAGCTGTGGAGGGCAGTGTCACTGGCCCTCATATGTGGGATCCGAATCGGGGCCCTCTGGCATCCCAAGCGAGTTCTTAACCATCGCGCCACTCGGCCGGCCCTCTATGTCTCTTTTTATGCTTGCTATTTCTTTGTTGAAGTTGTCACCAAGTTCCTTGAGCATTTTTATAACCATTGTTTTGAACTGTGTTTGTGGTAGGTTGCTTGCCTACATTTTGTTTAGTTCTTTTTATGGAGTTCTCTCCTGTTCTTTCATTTGGGAGGTATTTATTTCCTCATTTTGGCTGCCTCTCTGTGTTTGTTTCTATGTATTAGGTACATTGGCTACACCTCCCAGTCTTGGTAAGGTGGTCTTATGTAGTAGGTGTCCTGTGGGGCCCAGTGGTGCAGTCTCCTTGTTGACCTGAGTTGTGTGCTCCAGGAGTGTCCCTTGTGTGCATTGTGTTTGCCCTACTATTGTAGTTAAGCCTTGGTTGCTATTGGCACATCAGTGGGTAAGGTTGACCCTCAGGCTGACTGGCTGTGAGGATTGGCCATGACCACAATGTATGAGCTGCTGTGAGGGCCTGCCTCCATGGAGCTGAATTTACCCTAGTGTGCTCTGTGCATGTCGAGAACACCTGCTGGGTGTGCAGCTTCTGGGGCTAATTGGGAGGTACTCTGTTGTAGCCTGAAGTTGGTCCTCAGGTATGTTGGTTTGGGGGCCTCTTTGGAGGGGCTCCAGTGCACAGCCACTGCCTGTGACCGGCCTGGGGCTTACTGTTACAAGCTTCAAAGTGATCCATGGTTGGTAGCTGCCTGTGGTGGGCCTGGAGGCACGTTGAGAGAGGCCATGTTGCGAATTGAGGCTGGCTGTCACCACCAGCAGAATGGCCTGGGGCTGTTCACCCAAAAGCACAGTGGATCCCAAGGCCTGCTGCTACCTGCCAGCTGTTTGTAAGGTTCTGCTGCTGAACAAGCCTTGGGTGGTATGCAAGTTGAGTGAGGAGGGTGTCTCAGGTAGTCACCAAGGTTCAGTAAGTGGTGTTAGTATAGATTTAGAGTTAGCCATGTGGACAGAGGGCTCAACATATATGAATATGCATAATGACAGCTGTCCCTCCAGCGCTCATCCTGAAGCCACACAATTCAGTTTCTCCTTGTATGTCTCTGGTGCCACCAAGCTGCTGTTGGAGCCCAGGCTGAATGCCTGTGAGACAGTGAGTCTATGCACGGGCCCTTTAAGAGGACGCCTGGATTTACAGCAGCCTTCTGTCTCACCAGGACCAAAGGAATCCCTGTTGATTTTCACATTTAGATATTGTGGGGGCTCCTCTCCCCAGTAGTGGTGGGGAGAGGAAGCTAGGGAGCTTGGTGTGGAGCTGGGACCCCTCGATCCTCAGGAGGGACCTCTGCAGCTGAAATTCCCCTCCCAGTTTTTCAACTGCCATGCCTGGGTGTGGGGCTGGTCCACTTCACATCTCCACCCCTCCTATACCAGTCTCGGTGTGGCTTCTTCATATCCTTAGTTATAGGACTTCTGTTCAGCCAGTCTTCAGATGGTTCTCCAGGTTGATTGTTCTATAATTTAGTTGTAATTTTGATGTGTTCATGGGAGGAGGGAAACACAGCATTTACGTACTCTGCCATCTTGACTGGAACCCCAGGAATGTTGGCTTTTCAATAAAACCTATTCCTGGCCCTAGAGGGACAGTGATGTCTTCCTGCAGCTTATCTGAATTCAGGACATATGTGTGTTCAGGGAATTCCAGTCAGTTTCCAGATAGAGTGATGTCCTTGTCCTGAGCCAGAGGTGCACCTAGGCCAGGCCAGACTGGGAACAGGGGGTCTGAGGTCCTCCCTGGGTCAGGGGTTAGCACAGGTGTGAATCAACTCATAGAACTGTAACTGTTGTTAAAAACACACTTACAAATGAACTCCCATATGTATGAGTAATAAAGAGCCTGGCTCCCTTTTGATCTTTTGACAGTTAACAGCATTGAGGCTTCTATCCATCTCTGGTCCATCTCCACATATGTGGTACTGTAGCTAAAGAATCTCATGGCTACCCAAGGTCTTGGCTCTGCTGGGAAGTTGGAACCCTGAATTCCTTACATGGGCACAGAGACTTTTTTATGACCAACCATGAGTTGTGAGATGTGTTCAATAAAACTCTCAGGTGTACATTTTACAGTACAAGAAATTTATTGTAGTTTTTGAGTATGTGCCTAGAGATTTTGAAATGTAAAATGCTGTGGTATCCCTAAGGCAACTAAATTCCTATTATCACCAATATAAGAAAAAACAATAAATGTTTGGGAAATGTGGGATATACTTGAAAACTCTTAATTACTTAACCCATAATTTAAAACTCCAAATGCATGTTAGAAAGCTTTATTGAGATACAATACACATACCATACAATGCATCCCTTCACTGGGTACAACTCAGTGGTTTTTAGTATATTCACAGATACATGTAATTAGCACCATGATTTTTGAACATTTTTTTCACCTCAAAATGAATGCCCTGTAGGCTTTAGCTATCACTTCCCCGTCTTTCCATCTTCTTCATCCAAACCACAGTCCTAGACAACTTCTAAGTTAACGTGTCTATAGATTTCCTTTTTCTGAATTTATATATGTATGGAATCATATACTATATTGTCTTTGTAATTGACTTCAGTCACTTAGCATAATTTTGGTTTATTCCTATCTTTTGGCTGTTGTGAATGATATTGAAATAAACTGTCATGTACAAATTTTTTTTGGAGCTATATTTTAATTTCTCTTGGGCATATACCTAGGAATGAAATGATGGTAATTCTAGATTTAGTTTTTGAGGAACTGGAAGACTGTTTTCCAAAGCAGATGCACTATGTTCCCACTGGCAGTGGATGAGGGTTCCAACTTCTCCATATCCTTGACAAAACCTTTATCACTTTTTTATTCTAACCATCCTAGTGGTTGTGATGTGGTCTTTTATTGGAGTTTTTGACTTTCCTTGAGGACTAATGATGTCCAGCATCTTTTCATGTGCTCTTGTGCCTTCATACATCTTCCCTAGGAAAATGTCTACTTACATACTTGAACATTTTATAATTTGGTAATTTGAGTTTTTATTGAGTTGTAAGTTTGTTACATATTATTTTATACAAATCCCTATCAGATATATGATTTGCAAATTTTTCTTCCATTTTATTAGTGTTTTCACTCACTTTAAATGTTTAAAAAAAATTTTTTTTTTAATTGGGGAAGGGGAACAGACAAGTGCTATCCTTTTGTTCTTTAGTCTAGTTGTGGAGGACGTTGCTTCACTGGCCCAAGCTGGCACCATCATTGCGCTCTTCCCGGGCGAGGTAAATCAGTTGCCGGCTTCTGGACGGCCACTCACTGCAGCTGCTGGCTGCAGGCTACTCATGGTAGCCCATGGCAACCCACCTGCCGTCGCCGGTGACTCACAGAAGCCCAGCTCCAGGTTGAGCTGTTGTTCAGCATCTTAGCTGTAGAGGGCAGTGTCACTGGCCCTCATATGTGGGATCCGAACTGGGGCCCTCTGGCATCCCAAGCCAGCTCTTAACCAACGCGCCACTTGGCCAGCCCTAAAATTTTTACTTTTAATTGTAGTAATATACACTATAAAATTTACATCTTAAGGGCTGGCTGAGTGGCACGATGGTTGAGTTGGCTTGGGACACCAGCTCTGAGCAGCAGGGCCTTGGTTTGGATCCCACATTACGGCCAGTGAAGCTGCACCTTCTACAGCTAAGATGGTGAACAACAGTTCAACCTGGAGCTGGGCTGCTGTGTCGCCGGCAATGGCGTAGGCTGCAGTGAAGCTGCCATAAGCTACTGTGAGTGGCTGGCAGCTGGCAGCTGGCATGAGCTGCCAAGAGCTGCTGAGTAGCTGTCCAATGGCCGGTGACCGATTTGCCTCACCCAGGAAGAGCGCAATGATAATACCAACATGGGCCAGTGAAGCAACGTCCTCCACAACTAGACTGAAGAACAAAAGGACAGCAACTTGTCTGTTCCCCGCCCATAATTCTCCAATAAAATCTTTAAAAAAAAATTACATCTTAAGTGTACAGTGCAGGAGGAGTGAGCAGTACATTGACACTGGGAAACCAATTGCAAAACTCTATTCATCTAACAGGCCAAATCTTTAAAAAGTCCTGAACAATCTTCTACATCATACCCCAACAGTCATGTGTATTTTGTCATTATTAGAATTCATTACACCCCTCTTTTTTTTCTCATTTTTTTCATTCTACATTCCATTTTTTTTACCATGCAGGATACTGTGGGTCAATGGCAAGAGGGCACTGAAACAAAACATGATTTAAGGTTTTGTTACTAAGGTTGAATGACAATTAGTGTCATTATAGTGAAAAATGTAACTATAAAAGAATACAACATAAAATATGCTTGAGGAAAAACTACCTGAATTTGAATATGATCAAGTTAGCCATAATGTATGATTAAATGAAGAGAATCACAAAGTTTATTTGAAAAATCCACAATTATAATGGGGGGAGGGAGCATTTTAACATATTCTCTCAGGAAATGAAAAACACAGTATTTGGTAGCATACAATAGCTGAGAAAAGTTAATAAAACATTTTTATGAAACACCTACAGAAGTGTTCATTTGATACATAAGAGTACATTTCATCACAAAAAATCAAACATAAGTGAAAACATACCGAGGGATTACATTCAGCTACAAGTAACAGGAAACACCCACAGGCTTCCTGACAGGAGGAAGGGGCCTGTTCTCACATGGAAGGATTGGGTCATGGCAGCCACTGCACATGCAGCAGAGAAACAAATGCCCATGTCCCTCTGTCTTTTATTGCCCTATCACAGGTCCCTCTTCTTAATTCAAACTCTATTCACCAAATACCAAAGGAAGGATGAAAAGCAAAGGGCCAAATATAAAAACAATATTTTTTCCTACACTTGCCATATATAAAGTTTATTCCAACTATTATTTTCCAACTACTCCAATTATTAGTATGGAAAATAGAATAACCCATCACACACACACACAAAAAAAGCTATATCAAAGGAAAAGGTAGAATATATAGCCACTAGGAAGATCAAAATACCAAAGTACCCATATCCTTTTAAGTGGACTCCTAACAGAACAAATACAACATAAAAAAATTTAACCTAACTGTATATAAGAATACTTAATTCACCCATGCATCTAACATCTTTCAAAATGATGAGAAAATATTATTAAATGTTTTAAGGAAAAACCACTATCACTCTTATGTCCTAATGTTGAAAGATGACTCAGAATTACCGCACTTGAATATTCATTTCTGAAAGTAATTAGTAAAATCCACTCTAGTGATGCAGAAATTGTTCAATAAACACAATAATATATTTACATCTTTAATAAGAACTTTCATGTTGAAAGTTTTCTGGCATATTATACATTAATTTATATCGGTTTTTTCATGTTACGTATATTTATTTCTATTTCTCTTCCATGGGAGTTTTCACAGGTAAAAATGTAGAGCAATTCAAGTGTTTCCCATGCTGTTTACATTTAAGGGGTTTTATCCAGTGAGTCCTTTGATATTTTTGAAAGGAACTGGAATATAACTGAAGCTTTTCCTACATTCCTTATACTTACGAGGTTTCTCTCCAGTATGAATTCTGTGTTTTCGAACATCACTGGGACACTAAATGCTTTATACTTTATTCATAGGGTTTCTTTGCAGTGCGATTTCCTTCATATTTTCAAAGATAAACCAGACAACTGCATGCTTTACTACATTTTTTTCATGCATTATGATTTCTCTCCAGGGTGATTTCTTTCATGTTTAAAAACTTGGTATCTGAAGGCTTTCCCAATTTACATTCATAAGGTTTTTCCCGTGTGAATCCTTTTGTGTCTCTGAAAGGTACTTCTATGTCTGTAGGCTTTCCCACACTCCTTACATTCATAGGGTTTCTCTCCCGTATGAGTTCTTTCATGTGTTTTTAAGGAACTGTGACCTCTGTAGGCTTTACCACATTGCTTACATTCATAGGGCTTCTCACCAGTGTGAATTCTTTCATGTATTCGAAGATCACTGGGATATCTGAATACTTTACTACATATTTTACATTCATGGAGTGTCTCTGCAGTGTGAGTTCTTTTATGTATTTGGAGACCCTTACGAAAACTGAAGGCTTTACCGCATTGCTTGCATTCATAGGGTTTCTCTCTAGTATGCGTTTTTTCATGTTTTTGAAGAGAACCACGAACTCTGAAGGCTTTTCCACATTGTTGACACTCATAGGGCTTCTGTCCACTATGTATTTTTTCATGTTTTTGAAGATAACTGTGATCTCTGAAGGCTTTACCACATTGCTTACATTCACAGGGTTTCTCTCCTGTGTGAATTTTATTGTGTATGTGTAAGGAACTGTAATGTTTAAAGAATTTACCACATTGTTTGCATTCATAGGGTTTCTCTCCAGAATGTGTTATTTTATGTTTTTGAAGAGAGCTGGGATAAGTGAATGCTTTGCTACATATTTTACATTCATAGGGTTTTTCTCCAGTGTGAGTTCTTTCATGTACTTGAACATAATTAAAAGAACTGAAGGCTTTACCACATATTTTACATTCATAGGGTTTCTCTCCAGTGTGGGTTCTTCCATGTACTTGAACTTGACTAGAACAAGTGAAGGCTCTACCACATATTTTACATTCATAGGGCTTCTCTCCAGTATGTGTTCTTTTATGTTTTTGAAGAGAACTGGGATAAGTGAATGCTTTGCTACATATTTTACATTCATAGGGTTTCTCTCCAGTATGAATTCTTTCATGTGTTTTTAAGGAACTGCGATCTTTATATGCTTTATCACATTGTTTACACTCATAGGGTTTCTCTCCAGTATGAATTCTTTCATGTATTTTTAAGGAACTGGGATCTCTGTAGGCTTTACCACATTGTTTACACTCACAAGTTTTCTCTCCAGTGTGTGTTCTTTCATGTATTTTTAAGGAGCAGTGATCTTTGTAGGCCTTACTACATAGTGTACATTCATAGAGTTTCTCTCCAGTGTGAGTTATTCCATGTAATTGACGTGAACTTGAACTGAAGGCTTTCCCACATTCCTTATTTTTGTAGGTTTTTTCCCCATTGTGATTTCTTTCATGTTTTTCAAACGACTGTAGATAACTGAAGGCTTTACCACACTCTTTACATTTATATGGCTTCTCTCCAGATTTTCGAAATTCATATGCTTTGTGTACAGTGTAACATTTGATGTGCCTACTAAAGGATGAAAGATGCATGAAGACTTTTCCACGTGCACTGCATTCACGTGGTTTCACTCCAGTAGTTTTCATTTGCAGACTGAGATTTGAAATAAGACTGAAGTTTTCTCCACACTGACTACTCTCTTTACTTTCACAGACTCTCCCTATGATTGGACTTCTGTTAAAAAAAAAAAAAAAAAAAAAAAGCATAGTACTAATGATTTTATATTCATTATATTTATTATGATTTCTAGGAAAAGTACAGGTATACTGTTTTGTCTGAATTGTCTGAAAATAAATACACTGAATGTTCTCCAAGAAGACTTGACCCTTGCTATTATCAAACTGCAATATTCATATATAGGGTTTATTATTGCTATTTCCAAGTGAACTATTTTTCAAACACTAAACGTGTATGCTACATTTAAGAAAGTATTTTGATAAAAATTTTCCAAGAAAGGCATTTGAAGCAGGGTTTATTACTTTTGTTTCATTCTTTTCAACATTTCAGGGCATACTGGAATTCTCACATGAAACACTACTTTCTATTGTGTGACTCACCTTAGTTTTCTCCCCTGTTTTTTATAGTGATCTTCAATGTCATGTTCTTCCCATCTTTTCCCTAAAATACAGACCCAGAAAAATGATTCCAAAGAATTCGTATTATAGAAAAATTATTAGCTTCTAGATAAATGATGAGCTATGACCATGCCCAGGTTATTTATCAACATCATCCCTTTCCACATTCCACATCTTGGAAAAATATTGATGAGCAAGAAACACTTGTTCTCTAATTGACGAATGAAGGAATGTCATCATCCTTACCTACTGCAGCCAGGTTCCTGAAGGTTTCCCGCATCACATCTCTGTAGAGTTTCTTCTGTGAAGGATCCAGTAAAGCCCACTCCTCCAGGGTGAAGGTCACAGCCACATCCTCATAGGCCACTGAGTCCTGTAACATCCAATATATGTAGAGTAGGATGTGTGAGATTGACAGCACTGGACACCTAGTGATTCTCTATAAGAGGTTACATATGATTCTCTTGTCTCTAAACATTTATTCTATGATTTGATCATCAGAAACTAGCTCTCAGCCTATACTTACTTCCTCATAAATTTGACAGCAACGTGAACACATGGAAATTATTTACATATTCTTACTATGATCACATTACATTTATGTTTTTCAAATGGCAGGGTTCAGAGAATGTTTGGAAACAACAGAAATGCTACTCAAGTAAAACAAGTATTACCATTTTAAGACCATCAATTCCTTGTAAGAAAATTTCTTTCATCTTCATTATTACCCATCATTTTCAGTAATCCATGAGGCAGGGGCTTAAATCTACATAAGGTTTTAATAAACAAAACATAGTGAAGAACTGGAAGCTTTTCCTTCTATTCCCATCACCAAACATAAAAGTTCAAGAGGCTTGTGGAAATCACTTTCAACAAAGCCAGCTGACCATGTCATCCTAAAGTCCTCCAGGCCTTTAACCAGTAATCAGATACTGTTGGTTGAATGTAAACATGCTTGTGGAGAAGCACTGCTTGTAACTTGTGTAATATTGATCATAGACTGATTCCTTCTTTTCCTTGCTGTTCAATTTAATGGGGTTAGAAAGTTATGGGAACTTGGAGCTCAGACACAAGGAAGAAAAAAATGAAATGTCAGACCATTTCTATACTCTTGTGCCCCAGGGCTGCTTCCAGTCAGACCTTAGAACATCTAGTGAGAGAATATGCCAGAAGAGCTCTTTCTGTAATTGAGATTTTTTTTTTTTTCTTAGCTGAGCCATCCTGCCACCTGTTGGCAGCTCAGCGGCTGCTCAGCTCGGGCTGGACTCGAACTGCTGTTGCTCAGAGCTCACACTCTTGAGCGAGCTCTTAACCAACTGAGCCACTCGGCCGGCCCTCAGAAGAGCTCTTTCTGGTTAAACCCTAACAGCGTGTACCCTGAGACTTGCTGTCCTTAAGAGCTGTAAATTGTGAGGGAGTTCACTGAAGACCAAATGGTTTGATGGTGAATTTGGTCACGATTATAGAACACTTAAAGGATTCAACACTGCTTTCCTCCAAAAGAATACAAAATTTGCATTTTCTAATTTTAGGAGGAAAATTTTCCTGACAAGTCAATCTACATGCTGCTCTGCCACCTTCAAGTCTGTCACTTAAGGAACTTAGGAGCTGTCAGTCTCGGTCTCATTAAAAACAAAAACAAACAAAAAACTTGAACTACTCTTCTTAGATCCATCAGAGCCTTAACGTCACAGAGAAAATGGCATCTTCAAAATGAGGAAAGAGAAAAGATGGTATTTTGAGATATGCCCCACATATTCTGTTCTTAACAAGACCTGTTCTCAAAAATGTCTATTTCACCAGTCAAATGCAAAGATGATGAACAAAAAAGACAGAGCACAATATCCATGATGCCTAGGACAACCTTCTTTAATATGAGGATTCAAATACAAACAATGGGAATCCCTGGAAAAAAGAAAGACAGAAAGAAACAGGAGAGATAAGTGAAGTAATAACCACTGAACTTTCCTAAAGTTAATGACAGATGACACACTGTAGAGCCAGAAAGCTCTAAAACACTAAACATGAAAAACACCAAAAATGCACACCCAAGTACATCATATTGAAATTAGACAAAAATCAAAGACAAATGGAATATAATGAAAGAAGCCAGAGGGCAAAACAGACCTCGGGTATAGAGAAACAAAGAATTAAATTAAATTCAACTTTTTTTCAGAAACCATGCAAGCCAGAACAGAGTGGAGTAAAATATGGAATTTTAAAATTTAAAAAAAAAACACTGCATAATTTTGTATAGAAAATAATCTATCAAAAATAAAGAAAAAGGACTTTCTGAGACAAAAATTGAGGGAATCTGTCACTAGTAAACCTATGTAAAATGAAACATTAAAAAATTAATCATAAAACATGTAAATCATAAAAGGTGCAGGGTTAGAAAAGGAATAAATGAAGGTAAAAATCTTTTGCATTTCTTAAAATATTAGCAATAAATGTATTTGGTAATTATATGCTTACGGGTAATGGAAATAAATAACAGCAATGTGACAAGAGACAATGAGCGGGGAATTGGAAATGGTATGGTAGGAGGTACTTGAAGAAACAGTGAAGTGCTACAGTGTGACTGGATAGTTGTGGGTTAGTTGTAAAGGTATATTCAAAAATCAAGGGAAACCACTAAAAAAGCTTTTTAAAAATGTGACTGATATGCTCAGAGAGCAGAAAAAACAATTAAATAAAACCCGCAATTGAAGTCAGAGGGCAGAAAAAATGCTGCAGACAGAAAGAAACAAAGAACAAGGGCAGCAAATAGAAAACAGTAAAAGGTTTAGTAAATATTATTCCAACTGCATCAATAACCACTTTAGCCATCAATAGTTTCAATACAATTGAGATATACAGTCAATATCAGATTTTAAAAAACCACTTTTATGTTATATAGAAAAAACATACTTTAAATATGAAGACACAGATAGATGAAAGGTAAAGGGATGAGGAAAGTATACCATGGTAACAGTAATCAAAGGACAGGTATATGAATTATAGACAATGAAGATTTCAAACCGAGGAAGACTCCGAGATAAAGACATCATATGATGACAAAGGGGTCCACCCCCAAGAAGACACATCAATTCTTTAGGTGTATGTGCATAACAACACAGGTCAAACTACATAAGGCAAGAGCTGATAGAATGCAAAGAGAAGCAGATGAATCCACTGCTGTGGCTGGAGTGTTCAGCACCCCATATCATGAATTATAAATTCCTGTAGCAGAAAATCAGGAAGGACAGAGGAACTGAGCAGCGCTATGAAACAACTGGACTTAATTGTAATCTGTGAAATACTTCATGCAACAACAGAGTTCATATTCTTCTCAAGTTCACATGGAACGTTCACCAAGACAGAACATATTCTGGGATATAAAACACACAATAAAAATTTGAAACAACAGAAATCATGTAAAATATGCTCTTAGGTCACACAGACATTAATCTAGAAATCAGTAACAGGAAGGTAGTTGGAAAAACCCCAAATACGTGGAGATTCAACAACATGCTTCTAAATAACACATAGGATCAAAGAAAAAAAGTCTCAGGAGAAATGAAAAATTATTTTTAACTAAAAAAAAAAAAAAAAAAAAAGCAGTACCTACAGGGAAATTTAGGCATTGAACAAATATACTGGAAAAAAGAAAGATTTGTAATTAATAAAGTAAGCATCTACCTCATGAAACAATAAAAAGAGCAAATTAAACTCAAAGCAAGCAGAATCAAAGAAATAATAAAATTAGAAAAGAAATCAATATAATTGTAGAAAAATCAATAGAGGAAAAAATTTAAAAGCGCTTCTTTGACAAGATGAATAAAACTGGTAAATATCTAGACAAGATAACTAAGAAAAGAGGGAAGATAGAAATTACTAATATTAGAAAGTAGAGGGGGAAATGAAAATACAATAGTATTTAGTAAAATTGAACATCCGCTTATGATAACAATCTAGCAGCAACGGAAGGGAAACTCCACTTTTTGAGAAAGAACATCTTCATGAAACCTGTAGCTAAATTCATTACATTTGTTGCTCATGACATGAGTGTCTGTGAAACACCAGAAAGAACTCACAACAGAGATAACTCCTGGAATTGATAAAGAGAGTAAAGGATTAAGGATACACAAGTCAATTGCTTTCCCACAGACCCCCACAAATATACTCAACTGATCTTTGACAAAGGAGGAAAGACAATTCAATGGAACAAGAAAGTATTTTAAACAAATATTGCTGGAAATAGTGAATATCCACAAACAAATGTATGATCACAAAAACTAATGGGGACACAGATCTTACACCATTCACAAAAATTAACTCAAAGACATCATAGATAAATGTAAAATGTAAAAGTGATAAACTCCTACCAAGATAATGTATGAGAAATTCCAGGTGCAAATAAAAGAATAATGAGGTATCACTAAGCATTGACTAAATGGTTGAAACTCAAAACAGCAGATACTGGTGGAGATGTGAAGCTGCAGGTAAGCCTCATTCATTGCTGGTGGGAATGGAATCGGGCACGCCTACACTGGAGACCGGAAGTTTACATACTAAATGTACTCTTACTATGTGTAGTACAATCCAGCAACCTTGGTAGAGGCCTAAATGAACTGAAATCTTATGTTCACACAAAAACCTGTGTAGAATATTTGTAGGCACTTTATTCACAATTGGCAGGAGTCAGAGTTAAGCAAGATGTCCTTAGAGAGGCAAACAATCAGTAGTAAATCGAAACGATGAACTATTTTTCAGTGATAAAAAGAAATGGGGGTATTAAGCCATGAAAATACAGGAGGAACCTTAAAGTACATTGCTAAGAGAAAGAAGCCAATCTAATAAAGATATATACTGTATGATTCCAAGTAATGATGACCTAGAACAGACAAAACCATGAGCCAATAAAAAGATCTTTGGGTTTGAAGGATTTAGGGGTTGGAGGTAGGAATGAATGAATAAGTGGAACACAGAAGATTTTTAGGGAAGTAATACTACAGTTTGTAATATAGAAACGATACATATTATTATGCATTTGCCCAAACCCATAGGTCTCATAACACAAAGTCAATGCCAATGTAAACTGTGCACTTTAATGCATCAATATTTGCTCAGCAATTGTAACAAATGTACCAGTCATAGAAGATGTAAAAAATAGTGCAAACTAAAAAAAAAAAAAAAAAATAGTGCAAACTGTGTGGATGCACAGGAATTATGTGGGAACTCTATACTCTCTGAACAATTTTTCTGTAAACCTAAAATGGGTTTAACAAAACTGAAATCTAACCAACCAACCAACCAAACAAACAAACAAGAAAAGCAATGAAAAAGATGAAGGCAGACTCATTACAATTCACCCAGATGACTGACTGATGGGTGAACGAGGCCATGTGTCATTCACCCATTCTGACCTCACTTCAATAAGCCAGCCTGGTGCTCTAGGAGCCTGAGACCAGGAAGGAGGTGACACTTCCATAGAACGCCTTGTTGGAGAGCGTGGCATTCTATATTCTAAGAAATGCCATGGTCACTATCAGTGTCTGGAACTCCAACGTGGATGAGGAGTGTCCTGGTGAATCCTGGTGTATAGACTTAGTAACGGACAGACAAGTGTTACCTAGATTTACATTCTGAGGATCTGAGTCAAGAGATTCCTGGAGTTCTTTTACCACACAGCAACAAATCTTAGACAACAGTCCAGGAGCCTGTGAACATATGCAGGTGGGGACAACTGTGGGCCAGCAGCACAATAACTGCCTGATGTTGGGTGAGCCGTGTGGCCCTTGGGTTTGGTCCTTCATCAGAAACGTTTCAATTCAGGGATGAAGAGCAGCAACTCTCCATGGGGCTCCATCATGTACAAATGTGCGCTGTCCTGAAAGCCTGCACTCCCCAGGGCTGTGCAGTCAGTGAATCCCAGGGAACAGCCCAGGGAACCAAGGAGTCTGGGCAGAGGGGTGGCCTCCTCCAGCACCGCAGCTTCTTTCAAGGACATTAACCAGCTCTCCTCTGTGCCACACACAGCATACTGGTTACTGGAATGTTGAGGCCTAAGAAACCACAACCACAACCTCAGAAGGGGTGTCACCACCCCTCACACACATGCACCTGCACCCCCAGCTCTCCAGGCTGCAGCTTCTCTCAGAGTAAAGGCCCCTCCATGGTGGGTGTGAGGAGGCTCCCCAGGAAGAACCACTGGGCCTTTAAGTACTTCCCTTTGCAGGTCAAGGGGGCCTTAGCTTGGGTCACTGACCACAGGCCTCTCTCCCCACTGGAGGTGCTATGGAACACGGTTGATATTGTAAATCACAAACCCAGTGTTTGAACAACCCGGCAAAATCACTTAAACCCAGCATTTATAGGGGAAGAAAGAAAATTTAAGGATCTTTTACTAGTTCAAGTAGAAAACCATAAATACGTATCTATTCTTTTCAGAAAAAGATGTCAGTTAAGTATAATTCTAGAAAAAGAAACTGGTTGATAAATAATCATACTTGGAACATGTCTGCTCTGCAAGTCTAAATGTTGCAATTCTATTTGAAAACACCCAAAACTAAAAAATGGCCCTCACTAGGGCCGGCCGAGTGGCGTGATGGTTAAGAACTGGCTTGGGATGCCAGAGGGCCCCGGTTCGGATCCCACATGAGGGCCAGTGACACTGCCCTCTACAGCTAAGATGCTGAACAGCAGCTCATCCTGGAGCTGGGTTGCAGAGAGTCGCCTGCAATGGCATAGGCTGCAGCCCCTGTGGCAGTGGGTTGCCATGGGCTACTGTGTGTAGCCAGCAGCCACCGTGAGCGGCCAGCAGCCGCAGTGAGCAGCCGTCCAGAAGCCGGCGACTGATCTGCCTCACCCGGGAAGAGCGCAATGACGGTGCCAACTTGGGCCAGTGAAGCGACGTCCTCCACAACTAGACTGAAGAACAAAACGACAGCAACTTGTCTGTTTCCCTTCCCCCAATTCCCCAGCTCTGTTCCCATCCGCCCAATTTCCCAATAAAAAAAAAAGAAATCTTAAAAAAAAAAAAAAATGGCCCTCACTAATTTACTACACATGTTCGGGGAAGAGTGAAAGAATTCTATCCGAAAATAAAATGTAATCATGGAATATGTCATGTTTTTCTAAAATTCACCTGTTTGGAAATATTTTATAGCTTTTCTACTAATTAAATACATTTTACTCCTATTGAAAAGCAGACAATTAAGCCAATAAATCTTTTTAGGGTGACAAACCCAGGGAGGGGCCCGCTCACAGGAGATCACCCAGGAAAGTTTCCAAAGGGAGCCTCCACCCAAAGGACTCCCCATTGGATGTCTGTGCCCAAGGAAGGTCCTGGGGGAGAGGAACGGGGATTTCAAGCAATGGAGTTCCGGGTGGTTATTCTTGCTTTTCCTCTAGTGTAAAATATCCACAAAAAATGTTAAGAGCTATCCATGACTCTGGAAAAAGGATAAACAATGAAAAAAGGATAAACAATTAACATATTGGGTCTGTTTGGAATAAACCACGGAGCACAAATAGTTGATAATAAAGTTGGCTTGGGAATTCAAGGAAGGATCTAGAAATTCGGAGACTTATTGCCTGCCAGTCCCAAGAAGAGCCAGGTTAGGGGCACAGGGCCGTGGATCTGAGACCTTGCTTCCCAAACGTTTGAAAAACTCAGGAGAAAACGGGTCCCACTGCGGAGAAAGGAGACTGGGGATCACACAGACCACAGCTCCTCCCATGCACGAATCCCGGGGACCAATTCACGATTGTCTCCTGATGACTCTTCCGGTGGTCACCGCATCATCTGGGGAGCAAGGCTGCCGGCGCAGAGCTGCTCAGAGAGGCTCCCAGGCCGAAGTCACCGCGCGCGCTGACCAGACATTAAGCCCGGGGTCTCGGCTGCCGGCCCAGCCCCCACGCTGCGCGCCGGAGAAGACAGAGGTCCCAACGGAGCCCCCAGTGGACCGAGGTCCGCAGAGTCCAGAGGGGACCGCGCGGAGGCCGGGTCCGGCCACGGCCGATTCCAACCGGCTCCAACCAGTCCCACAAACCCTTCTCCGCACACAGGCCCCGAACACTCACCATTTCTAGGTTTCCTGGGTCTCCCAGAGTCCAGCCTACGACTTTCACGACCAGCTCAGATCACAGCGCGACAGACGGTGCGGCAGTGCCATCAAGTACCATGAAGGACAAGAAACACCCGACCCTCAACGCCGCTGGAGCAAGTTGGGACGTCCCTGACTTCCCGTTGCGTCGCCCCACCCACCTGCCCCTCATTGGACAGTACACAAGACCACGCCTCCTCGTGCCTGAGTGACTGTCGTCGGGAGGACAATTGGCTCAGCGAAACCAGCCTCCACTGGATAGCGGGAACCTGACCCCGCCTGTTTCATTTGAATTTAAACAGAACTTTTTCCTGTCCTAGGGCAGCCTCTATTGTTTTACCCGAGCTGTTTGTGAATGCGAGGACACTGGCGGGGAGGTGGGGGTGGGGGGGGGGTTGGGAATTCCTGATTGAGTTTCTAGGTGGAGCAAGTACAAGGCATGGGGACAGTCCTGGACAGGCCACAATGAAAAGAAAGGGCCTTGTGTCCTCTAGGGATCAAGTTCTTGACTTAGGCTGTGAGGCTACTCATGGAACTCAACCCTTGTTTGGAAACCCACCTTGTTTAGAAATACGGCCTTCACCATCTGTAATAAGGAGTCTAGTCTGGTCCTGAAGCAGGACCTGGTTGACACCCCCCACAGTAGAGGCCTCTCAAGTTCCCCAGCCTTACCTTTATTTGACCTACCTATAGCTTAGCACAGCTGTGAGATACTGATATACCAAGGTTATGAAACCATACCGAGCTGTTTGTCCAGTGCTGCCAATGTAAGCGCATGGTGGCAAGTTCTCGAGCTTAAATGCCATATCTCATATACATTAGAATCAAAGGAGACGATGTAAGGAGGGTTTACATGAAATCTATTGATGGTAGATTAAGGGGGCAGGAGAAAGCAAAGTGGGAAAATCTCTGGATTGGATAAAAAGTAAAATGGAGAGCCACATACTTCTTTTACATTGGTGGGTACAGGATAGTTAATAATTAACATTTACGGCACATAGAGATGGTATGCGGGGAACAAGATGACAATAAGGGGTTCTGTGGTCTTGTGTTCTGGTGCAGTGGGTATGCTCTGAGGGGTCTGGAAAAAAGGGATTACTCTGATATTTCGAGGGTATGTTACCTTAGATGCAAAAAAGACAATAGACAGACTCACTTAAGGTAAAGATTGATCTTTGTCAAGAAAGCTACAGGTCCAGGATGTAACTTCTCAACATGACCCATTTTCAGTTAAGAATTTTTATGTTGAGACTGTTATTCTCTGTGGTTAATTTCAGTGATTTATGCTTTCAACTTAGTAAAGAAAGTATATAAGCGAAACCCCCCTAGAACTAAGGAGGTCAGTAATAAGAAATAGAAGATAAAAACAGAATATAGTGTAGAAACACAACAGGATAAATTAAAACAGGGTAGAAAAGAATACAGTGTGCATAAATTGACACAAATGTCAATTCAGCCATAATAAGGAATGAAATATGGATACATGCTACAACATAGATGAACCTTGAATACATTGTGCTAAGTGAAAGAAAGAACCCGCTCACAGAAGACCACAAATGATATGATTCCATTGATATGAAATATCCAGAATAGGCAAATCCATAGAGAAAGAAATTAGATTAGTGGTTGCCAGTAGCTGGGGGGAGTCAGAAATGGGGAGAAACTGCTAATGCATACGGTGTTTCTTTTTGGTATGATGAATACATGCTGATTTCTCAGCAAATACTTGTCAACAATGGACCAGAAGCTGTATGAATGAGCATTTCTCTTCATCTAACAATTTTACCCCTATTTTCTTGATTAACAAGTTATGCAAATCTTGTTACAAAGGAGTGATCATCTATGTGTTATTTATAATCACACAAAATTTGTAACATATCCTAAGTTTGATAATGGATAAACAAGGGTTGTTAATATATGTGAAACGATACTTGGTAGGCATGGAAATAACAAATGTAAAATTAGTTGTATGGAATTATGTTCAGGACATATTGTTAGGTGTGAGAAGCCCATTTATAGAATGAAGCTGACAGTGTGTGATCACACTGTAACTTACACTAGTCTGGGAATAGAAAATTCCAGGACTTGACAACCTCATGATGTCTGGACCTGTTCTGCTCAGAATAGAGATTGTCAGAAACTTCTCTGGCTGGAGAACAGAAGGCAGAGTGCAAAATGTGGCCTTTAGACTTATGATATGGGTTAAAGACTCTCACCCTCAACCCCACACTGGCCTCGTGGACAAGACAGGTTCCCACTTTCTCCACAGAGTACCTATGATTTGAGGACCCGTCATCTTCTGATATACACCTCCTGCCACCCTGTCATAGAGTAACTGCCACCAAGCCAGAGAATACATAATGTAATTGCCATAAAAGATTCCATTTCATATTTTGGTTAATAGCAGAGAAAGAGACAAAGAGGGAAGGAAACTCAAAATGAAACTAGATGGGACAAATATTGCAGATGTACAGGTCCTCACACAGATGAGAATAACAAGGCTGAAATTCTACTGCAAAGATAAGCAGTCCTGTTGATGTCTTCCTCCAAGGCAAGGGCCCCAGCTGAAATGACAAGTGTTAACCCAAAGAAGAAATGCTAAGGACAGAGACAACCCATGGAAATAAATTGCATATTGCCTAATCCTCTTCTGAGGACATGGGCATGTTGGCAAATTGAATGTTTTAGAAGCATACTCTCAGGGCCGGCCGAGTGGCTCAGTTGGTTAAGAGCTCGCTCAAGAGTTTGAGCTCTGAGCAACAGCGGTTCGAGTCCAGCCCGAGCTGAGCAGCCGCTGAGCTGCCAACAGGTAGCAGGATGGCTCAGCTTAAAAAAAAAAAAAAAAAAAAAAAATAGAAGCATACTCTCCTGTTGCAACCACAAAGTCTGCACAGAGCACAGGTTGTATCAGGTAAACGTCTCATTAAGCATTAATATAGTAATTCAATTGCAGACTCATGCCACATGGTTAGATAAAGCCCCCCAAATTTAGTTTCTACATTTTTCCTGGAGAAATCAGTAATCAGGATCAAAGTGAAGGGTGTCAGCCCCTCCTGAAAGAGGATCTCTTTTTAATCTTTGGACTTTCAGGATCTCGGGCCAGAATGCTGCATGTCTAATAAGATTAAATTACTGATTTTTTTGTGGGACATGTTCTGTTTAGGGTGGTGGAGCTCAGACACCCTTGGCTCATGTCAACAATGCCGTTGTCAGTGGAGGGCACCCAGGCCGAGCCCTTGCTCCTGACACTGATGTCAGGCCAAAGTGATCAGTGTCTCAGGATGCTCTATGCGCTGATATTTAAAGGTCCTGGCAGTAGGAGACAATGGGGGTCCCAACAGCCTCTCTCATTCTAAGCCCTCCAGGGATGGATTATAAGTATCAGGCTGGTGGAACAGACAATGAAATATGTTAATTTCTCTCTTCTCTCTTGAAGGAACTGAGAGAAAAAGGAATTCATAAAGATACAGAAATTCATTATTCATTGGTCTGCATTTATGCCATTTCTGTGCAGTCTTTAGATAATTATCAGAGGGATTAAACAGAACTCCCTTCCTACACACAGTGATACACACACACACACACACACACACACACACACACGAACTTACCTATTAGGTGTCACTTCTTGTTTTGGTCTGACTACAGAAGAGAGCTGGAGTATGTCTGGTTCCTGGTTTAAGGCATAAAAGGGTAAAAACCCACCCAGTACCAAGTCCTCATCTCTATAGACACTTGGCTTCAGGTATTGAAAACAGTTCCAATAAGTTGTATTGCATGGAGTGTGTAAAGGCTGCATGAGTAGGAAGAGACAACGCAGAGAGAAAAACATGGCAGGGGCTGCCCAACAGAGAGACAAAGCTCTGTGTCTAAGCTGAGCCGAAGGGAGAACGGAGCTGGAGCGAGTCTACAGGCTCAGCTGGGAAAAGTGACCTCTGTGTAGGGCACAGCAGATTCCCACTGTCACTGTAAGCCCATTGCCTGTGGAAACACCATGGTGCCTGTGCTAGGCTGGTGTGCCAGATGAGGGCACAGCTAGAAGGAAAAAGGGGGCATTTATAAGGGAATCACGGTGCTGAGACATCACCCTTAGCACCTCTGTGATGAAAGCTTCTTGGCTTTCCATTATTCTCACTGTCTTACTTTAGTCGCATGGAGGAGCTCTGGGGGACGCTTCTGCCCTGGGGCTCTGCATCTGTCTCTGTCCATCCTGGTGATAAACAATTCAGAAAACATGTTTGGGACTCTCCTTCTCTCCTGGAATCTATGATTTCACCATGATCTAGCCAGGCTTTGGAGGCCGCTGAGTCCTGAAACAGAGGGCTGCGCAATGATGTGTCCACAAGGGGCTGAGGTGCTTGTGTCAGGAGACTGCTCTGAGGTATTTGGCAGGGTTAGAAAGAGCTGCTGTTAGAATGAACAAGTGGCCTGGTAGTGTATTCCATAGGATGTTGTAGCAAGAAGGTAAAGCGGTGACATCAGTACTGATGACCACCTGGCAATCTATAGTACACACTTCATCCCCTGTGCTAACATTGCTCTCAGGTTTGCAATATTCTCCTGAAAGAAATGAGTTTCAGGATTTTCAATGAGTTGTGTGATGTACTACATTCCAGGGAATTAAAATGTGTTACTCCCCACTACAATTAAACCCTTATTCCTTAACCTGATGTTCTGTGTCTGCCCATTGATAATTGTCTCTTTAATGTGTGACAACTAAAGAGAACTCTGTTTTTGACCCATCAATTTTGTCCTCCTCTCATATATTATATGTTTATACCACTTTTCTTTTTTTCTAAGATTTTTATTGGGGAATTGGGGGATGGGAACAGTGCTGGGGAATTGGGGGAAGGGGAACAGACAAGTTGCTGTCCTTTTGTTCTTCAGTCTAATTATGGAGAACGTTGCTTCACTGGCCCAAGTTGGCACCATCATTGCGCTCTTCCCGGATGAGGCAGATCAGTCACAGGCTTCTGGACATCTGCTCACTTTGGCTGCTGGCTACACATGGTAGCCCATGGCAACCCACTGCAGCAAGGGCTGCAGCCTACGCTGTTGCTGGTGACTCACGGCAGCCCAGCTCCAGGTTGAGCTGTTGTTCAGCATCTTAGCTGTAGAGGGCAGTGTCACTGGCCCTCATATGTGGGATCCGAACTGGGGCCCTTTGGAGTCCCAAACCAGCTCTTAATCAATGCGCCATTCGGCCGGCCCTGTTTATACCACTTTTCAAAAAAATGTTCTCAAATAATTTTCTACACATACTCTTTCAATCCCCCTCTCCTCTCAATAAGCTTGAATCAAATTTCTGTATCCTTCAACCACTTGTGTTCAAAATGTTCTTTTCAAGGTTCAAATGCCTCTTGTACCAGTTAGCCTTGCCTGTAGAACAAACTACTCCAAAATTTAGTGATTGAAACAATGATGCACTCAGCCTTTTAGAGTTGAACTATATGATCTGGGCTCAGCTGTGCAGTTCTTCTGTGGCTCTTTTCTTGCCCATTCATGTGTTAGTGGATGACCTGAAACTGTAGGGTCTAGGGTGGCCTCACTCACAGGTCTGGTGATGCATAGGTTATCCACATAGGTGCCATGGTTTTCTTCTATGTGGCCTCTACATCAGAATAGCTTGAGCTTGTTCACATGGCAGCAGCATTTCAAGAAGGCAAAAGTGGAAGCTGCAAAGTCTCCTGAAGCCTAGGTTCAGGACTTGTACAATGTTGGTAAAACCAAGTCACAAGGCTAGCCCAGAATCAAGGGCTTGGAAGAGGATTCCACCTCTTGATGGAAGGTGACCCTTGATAATCTACCACAACTCTATGTGACCAAATCCTCTTCCTTCTTGATCAGTTAGCATGCTTTGGCACTATCAACAATTGTACCCTCTTCTTCTTCCTTTGAAAAAGCTCTATTGATGTATAAATAAAATATAATAAGTTGTGTACATTTAATATATACAATTCCATAAGTTTTGACACTTGGCATACAACCACAAAACCATCACTATCAATATAATGAATATGTCTTAACACTCACTTTCCTCTTGCCTTTGGAAGTCTCTCTCTTGCCTTCCTTGTCTCCCCATCACGAGGCAAGGATTTGTCTAATTTCTGTCACTATAGATTCATTTGCATTTTGTCAAGGATTTTATATAAATGGGATCATACAATATGTTCTTCTCTTGTTTATCTGGCTTCTTTCACTCAGCATAATTTTTTGAGATTTATCCTTATTTTTATGTGTATCAGTAGTTTTTGTTTTTTGTTAAGCAGTATTACATTGTATAGATATACCGCAAATTGTTTATCTGTTCAATATCACGTCCCATGTGACAAGGGCTGGGGAGCTCTAGGAGGGGCAGCGAAGGGTTAAGAAATACAAGAGTGAAGTATAGAGTTACTGCGGGCCAGGGGTCTCAAGTCTCTGTGGACCTAGCCCGATTTTGGCGGGCACAAAGCTTTTATTCTCAACTGTCACAAAGAAGTAAATTTGAATATCTTAACCCGGTATGTTGATTCGATGTGTCTGGCAACTGCTTCACCGAAACTCATTGTGATCAAACACGAGTTGTGCTTTCACACATACTTATGATTCCCATGGATGGACTCAGCATTCCGAGACCATCAGATAAGGAAGCTTCACCGAGATTGTTCCCTTGGGTCTCAGCATTCCAAGACACTCCCTTATGACTTCAAAGGATCAGTGCACAGGATCGAGTGGGCAGCTGCAAGGTGACATCTCCCCCTTTTTGATTTTAGCAACAGGAGGAACACAGACTAGGTGTTTTCCTGATTATTTCCCGTCTGAGCGTATGTTGTCCATTGCAGATGACTAGGTAAAATAGAAACAGTAAAATCAATAAGATTAGAAATGCACCCACAAGTCCTCCTCCAAGGGTTTTTACCCAAGGGAGGGGCTTTAAAGTCGAAAACTCTTCCGCAGCCACGGAAAGCTTTTCATCTCCAGGCAGGAGTGATAAGTGAGCATATGTCATCAAATCCACCTCCTGCTGTTGGATATTTACAGCAAAGTTAAGATTAAACACAATAAGTAGAAATATTCCAGTCACATTTTAAAGTAGTTATTTCTTTTCTCTCTGGGAACATCCCAGGCTTGGTGACAAAGTGAGAGACATGTGTTTTTTTTTAAACCAATGCAAATAGGTGTTTTTAAATAGCCTAAAGCTGTGTGATTAGAAAGAGAAAAATTCTGATCCTCCTCCTCTGTGAACTCAGGTCCAGGAAACCAAGAACTATCATTAATATAAATTATAGGAGGATCTTTACTCCAAGTTAAGGGAGTTAATAAAAGGAGGATTAGGCAAATAAGCCCAATAGGTAAAATTAACTGCTACAACGCTTTGCAAAAGACAATTTACAACTGAAATTACTGACAGCATTGATATTAGCATGTTGGTGTCAGTTTTAGGTGTATGCCTTTTTCATTCAAATTCTTTTCTGCCTTCTGAGACAGCTTTTTCAATTGCCCGCATGTGGGAGGTTGCGCTTTCTCCGTCTTGGAAGTGCTTCCCCCGGGTGGTGGGCTGATCTGGGTGGTTTTCAGCGTGGTCGTCAGCGATGGATCGGACATTTGGAACACTGGAGATTCTATGTCTGCTATCCACTCAATTTTTCTCTTCCACGAGCTGTCGCTCATGGTAAGGTTTGACACACCTGCCTGGCACCCACAAAGGCCGCTCCTTGGGACCTGGAGAAATACAAGCAAAGCCTCGTCCCCATGTTAATAAGGTTCCTAAATGCCATTGATTAGTTTGAATATCTTTCCACCAGATGGGAACATTTTCCAAGGGTTTTGGACTAAGCATGCTGTTGAAATGTCTTTCTGCCACAGTCCGTCCAAGGTGTGGTTCAGTACTTCAACCACAGGAATTCAAAAAATTTAAGGTAAACATAGCTTTTGCTAATTGTATCTGGTGGGGGTCCTTGCTGTCTCCCTCTTTCTGTTTTTGTAACTGTTTCTTTAAGGTGGAATTAGCACATTCAACAATGGTTTGGGCCGGCCGCGTGGCGCGATGGTTAAGAACTCGCTTGGGATACCAGAGGGCCCCGGTTCGGATCCCACATATGAGGGCCAGTGACACTGCCCTCTACAGCTAAGATGCAGAACAACAGCTCAACCTGGAGCTGGGCTGCTGTGAGTCGCTGGCGACGGCGTAGGCTGCAGTCCCTGTGGCAGTGGGTTGCCATGGGCTACCATGTGTAGCCAGCAGCCAGCGTGAGCGGCCAGCAGCCGCAGTGAGCGGCCGTCCAGAAGCCGGCGACTGATCTGCCTCGCCAGGGAAGAGCGCAATGATGGTGCCAACTTGGGCCAGTGAAGCAACGTCCTCCACAACTAGATTGAAGAACAAAATGACAGCAACTTGTCTGTTCCCCTTCCCCCAATTCCCCAGCACTGTTCCCATCCCCCCAGTTACCCAATAAAAATCTTTAAAAAAAAAAAAAAAAACAAAAAAAACAATGGTTTGACCCTGTGGATTATAAGGAATCCCAGTGGTGTGTGAAATTCGCCATACAGCGCAGAACTGCACAAATTTAGAGCTTGTATAAGCAGGGCCATTGTCTGTTTTGATAGGACGAGGCAGGCCCATAATGGAAAAGCAAACAAGTGAATGACAACAGGTACGGGCGGTGGTCTCTCCTGTCAGAGCATTGGCGACTAGAAAACCAGAGGCCGTATCCACAGTAACATGAACAAAGGATATCCGCCCAAATGAAGGAACATGAGTTACATCCATTTGCCAGATAGCATTGGGGACTAAACCTCGAGGGTTAACTCTTTCAGGATGTTCTTGTGGAGCATTAAGAATCTGACAAGTAGGGCACGTCTGTATTATATGACAAGCCTCTTTGTTTGTGATACAGAATCATGAATGCAGACCACCCGCATTAGTATGAGTTAAAGAATGGAAATGCATTCCCTCAGCAACTTGGACACTCCCTACTAACAAATCAGCAGTTGAATTGCCTTGTGTCAGTGGACCCGGCAGGGTAGTATGTGCATGAATGTGCATGATAAAGAAGGGGTGCTGACAGTTTCTTACAACCTGCTGGAGTTGGTTAAACAGTAGCTGGAGAGACTGATTAGAATTATTAGAAAGAGATGCAGTTTCAATATTTTGCACCATATGCATTATGTAGGGAGAATCAGAAACAATATTTAAAGGGTCAGAAAATGTTTGCAAAGCAGTTAACACTGCTACTAACTAAGCCTTTTGAGCCAAAGTGCAATTTGTGTGTATAAGCTGATGACTCTTTTCACTGACAATTGCTGCTTTGCCATTGCTAGATGCATCCGTGAAGACTGTCAGACCCTGAGGAATAGGCGTCTAAGTTTTTTAGGTAAAATCCAATTAGTTTTTTGTAGAAACTGAAACAATTTATTCTTAGGATAATGGTTGTCAATAATCCCGTAAAAGTCACTAATGGCAATTTGCCAAGACTCAGCATGAGTATTTAAATGAGATATTTGTTGTTTCTTAAAAGGAACCACAATTTGATTAGGCTCTTTTCCATTGAGATGAAGGACTCTGGTCCGAGCTCGTGATATGAGCTCAGAAATTAATTCCACATGAGTAGGGAGTGACTTAAAATTATTAGGAAGAAAAAGCCACTCTACTATGGCAGTGGGCCCTAGACAAAGGCTTTCCCAGACCATGTGGTCACTAAGAATTTTGCGCGGGCTTCAGACAAAGACATTCCTGGACTGTATAGTCAGCAAGACTTTCGCGTTTAACATTTCCAAATTCCTACTTCACCTGGGAGCCAGTCAGGAACTGGCACAAGGCTGCATGTCCTAATAAGGAACCCAGAAACCTCAGGGTATATAGCCCCAAGTCCCGCCCAGGTCGGGGCTCAGCCTCTGGAGGTGAATCTGCTGAGCCAGTGCTGGCATTAGTAAAAGTTGCTTCCCACGCTTTGGTGTTCTGTCTCTTTGTCTGGGTTTCCCACAACACTACCAGGTCATCCTGTTGAACAATGACCGCTGTAGGCGAATGTGGTGTGGGAAAAATTAAGACCTGTAATGGTTACGCAGTCTTGATGCGCTGAATTTGAGCTTCTTGTATTTTTTGCTTTACCAGCTCCAATTCTTGACTGGCCTGAGGAGTCAGCGTGCTCCCTGCAAAATAACAAATAAATGACTGAGGGCATATGTAGGGATGCCCAATGTAGGACACAACCAATTGATGACCCCTAATAATTTTTGCAAATCATTTAGAGTAGAAATTGGATCTTTTCTAAATTGAACCTTTTGAGGTTGGATAGACTGTCTATCTACCACAGCACCCAAATACTGTACCAGTGTGGTGGTTTGCATTTTATTTGGAACAATGCAAAGTCCTGCTGAGTCAAGCTGCTTTTTAAGTAATTCAAAACATGCTGCCAACTGCTCCATAGAGGATGCAGTGCAGAGAATGTCATCCATATAATGAATGATATAACAATCTGGAAAGCTTGTTCTCACTGGCTTAAGAGGCCTAGCTATGAAAAGCTGACATAGAGTTGGATTTTAAGCATTCCTTGGGGGAGTACTTTCCACTGATATCTTTTCATAGGTTCCTTATTATTAGTTAAAGGAATACAAAATGCAAATTTGGGACAATCTTGGGGGTGTAAAGGAATTGTATAAAAACAATCCTGGAAATCAACCACTATCAGAGGCCAATTTTTTGGAATCATAGAAGGCTGTGGAAGTCCAGGCTGCAAAGCACCCATGGGCTCGATGATGGTATTGACAGCTCTGAGATCAGTGAGCATTCGCCATTTTCCTGATTTTTTCTTAATAAAAAGACTGGAGAATTCCAGGGACTTGTAGAAGGTTCTATATGATCTAATTCTATTTGAACCTGTACTAATTCTTCTAGAGCCTCTAATTTTTCCTGAGAGAGGGGCCACTGTTCGATCCATAGAGGCCTGTTCTTTAACCATTTAAGAGCCACAGGTGTCCGTAGCTCTGCGACAGTGGCCCCTATGAAAAATGCTCTTGCGTCTCTGTCTGATAACGTTATCTCTCTTTTCCTTGCTGAGATGGAGGCTGATTGGGTTGAGTAATCCCCTGGATAAATTTTTCTAAACTTCTTCCTGGTGGAGATCCCATATAACTCATTTTTTACTTTGAGGACTGTATTGTCCAGGGGGTATCCAAATCTCTGCCTCACATTGTGTGAGTAAATCTCTTCCCCACATATTAACTGGAATATCTGTAATATAGGGTTGTAAAAAAAAAAATCCTTTTTGTCCCTTGGGACCCAGGCAGGGAAGAATACAGACACTCTGGTGTAAGCCTGAAGCTTTGCCAACTCCCACAATGTTAATGTTTGGTTGCTGTACCTTCCAATTTTTTGGCCATTCTTAAGAACTAGTTATGGAAACATCAGCCCCTGTATCTAAAAGACCTTCAAATTTTTTGCCTTGGATTTCAATTTGACAAACAGGATGAATTCCTGATATCTTTTCTGCTAGAAAAACACCTGCCTGACCAGTACTTCCAAATCCTCCGGTTCCCTTTTCTGCATCCCCTTTTTTCCTGGGAGAATATACGGGAGGAGAAGCAGTTGTGCGACTCGCTCTCCCTTCTTCGCAGACCAGGGAACTGAAGAGGACATTATAACTTGAATTTCTCCCTCAGAATCAGAATCTATGATCCCAGTATGAACAGTGACTTTTTTGGAAGTTAAACTAGAATGACCAAGGAGAAGTCCAACGGTACTAGGAGGGTTCGGGCCAAAAATTCCTGTGGCTACACGGAGGGGGGATTCTCCAGGGAGCAATAAAATATCCTGTGCTGAACAGACATCGACTGCAGCACTCCCTTCCATGGCTGGACTTAATTGTTAGACATTGAGTCTAGAGGGGGCACTGTCTGATAATTTTGAAGCATCTCCTGTGCCATATATGCCCCGGTTCTTGTCTGGGCCTGGGGCTGGACCCTTCTCCCGTTTCCCTGAAGTGGAGTACCGTTTCTACGATAAACTGACTGGTATTCCGAAGCCCAGTGATTTCCTTTTTGGGCTTCCTAGGAGCAGAGGTATTAGGTGGGCGGAAACTGTTTCTATTTTTCTTTCTGCACTCTCTTCTTGTATGACTGGATTTTCCACAATTATAACAACTTCCTGGGAATTTATTCTGTCCGAATTCTATTCCTGCCATTGCCTGGGCTAACATCACAGCCTTGAATTGCTGTGTTCCTGTTCTCTGACACAAACGAATATAACCTGACAGATCAGTCTTTCCTTTCATGGGCCCAATAGCCTTTTTGCAGTCATTATTAGCATTATCACAGGCAAGGATTTGTTGAATGATTTCAGCTGCTTGTAAATTAGCTACCTGTTTCCTTATTGCATCTTGTAAGTGGGCTACAAATTCTGTATACGGTTCTGTAGCACCTTGCAGGATTTTTTGAAAAGACTTTGGAGCCTGACTATCTCTATTTTTTCTCATGCAATTAAGCAAATACTTCTTAATTGAGCTATAGCCTGATCATCCATAGTTAGCTGATTCTGAGTGCTTTCCCAGTTACTCGTCCCTAGGAACTGATCCTGAGAAACAGCAATGTTATGGTTCTAGTTGTATCTACTCTGGGTTTCCGCTCCATTTGTCCACCAAGTTTTGAATTGCAAAAATTGAGCAGGCGAAAGGCATGTCTGAGCCATTGTATGCCAATCTATAGGAATTAAACGATTTCCATCAGCCAAATTACGGATTATGTCTAGGGTGAATGGCAAAGTAGGACCATACTGAGTTACAGCAAGTTTTTTTTTTTTTTTTTTTAGCTGAGCCATCCTGCTACCTGTTGGCAGCTCAGCGGCTGCTCAGCGGCTGCTCAGCGGCTGCTCAGCGGCTGCTCAGCTTGGGCTGGACTCGAACCGCTGTTGCTCAGAGCTCAAACTCTTGAGCGAGCTCTTAACCAACTGAGCCACTCGGCCGGCCCTGAGTTATAGCAAGTTTTAATTCTTTCAATATCTTAAAAGGAAAAGCCTCATACTTAGATTCATAAACTCCGTAGAGGATCTGTACCAGGAGCAACACGCTCATGAAGTATAACAGGAAAAGCTAACGCATCCAGATCTCCCTCCAGATGCGCTTGCCGGATGCCTCTTTCTACTGCTGAAAGCTGCCTCTGTGAGCCTCTCATAGGAGGGGGAGGGGAGCAAGTGGTGGGAACGAAAGTGTTAGCACTTTCCTCCGGCGGCCTGGGATGTTCCCTCTCCCGTGCCTTAGCTGACAGTGGCGGAGGCAAACGGACTGAAGGTGAACTATAACCCTCCTCCTCCTCCTCATTCCCTTCATCTTCCGTGTCAGTTTGTAAAGGTTCTAAAACTGACCAGACTATCTGCCAAGTAATCCAAATTGTTGCCGGGAGAGGCCCACCTGAATGATGTACTTCAAGGAGTTCATCACCGATTTTCTCCCATGTTTTCAAGTCTACTATTCCTAGACTAAGAGACCAGGAACAATAAGTTTTAATTACCCTTAAAAGCTCTTCCAATTTCTGATCTGAAATTCGAGTTCTCCCAGCTTTAAGACGCTGTTCGAACAGACAAATATAAGGTCTGTTTTGGCTCTCAGCGTTTTCCATATTAGTAACAAGAAAGAAAGAGTTTCACTCAAAGTTAACTCAGATGCCCCTCTTGCCGCACTCCTTGTGGGACTTTAAGGTCTGTCTTGACTATGGCATACCTGTATAAACCCCAGGTCTGGTTGACACCGTCAAATCGCCGTTTTGCCTTATGATGTGACCACGGAATCGCAGATTAGGGCCCAGTCAAGTTCCGTAGCTGAAGCTGTGGAACTATAGTCAATCACTCACACATTCATACTCTTTCATACGAAAGTTTTTTAGTAAATTCCTCTTTACCCTGGTTAAATTCCCCGGGATCTTCCCTACCTCCTTACCCAGTAGTGGCCATGGCTTCTCCCAAGGCCCTGTCGCCATTAAACCTTCTTTCTTAGAGTTGGAGTCTCACTTTCCCTCTTTGAGGCCCCACGTTAGGGCGCCAGATATCACATCCTGCATGACAAGGGCTGGGGAGCTCTAGGAGGGGCGGCAAAGGGCTAAGAAACACAAGAGTGAAGTATAGAGTTACTGCAGGCCAGGGGTCTCCAGTCTCTGTGCACCGAGCCCCGATTTTTGCGGGCGCAAAGCTTTTATTCTCAAATGCCACAAAGAAGTAAATTTGAATATCTTAACCCAGTTTGTTGATTCGATGTGTCTGGCAACTGCTTCACTGAAACTCATTGTGATCAAACACAAGTTGTGCTTTCACATATACGTATGATCCCTATGGATGGACTCAGCATTCTGAGACCATCAGATAAGGAAGCTTTACTGAGATTATTCCCTTGGGTCTCAGCATTCCGAGACACTCCCTTATGACTTCAAAGGATCAGTGCGCAGGAGCATTCAGTCGGCAGCTGCAAGGTGACAGTTCAACTCTTGATTGAAATTTAGGTTATTTCTAGATTTGGTTTCTACAAAGAAATCTGATGTGAGCATTTTTGTGCAAGTGTTTGTACGAGCATATGCTTCCTTATGTCTTAGGTAAGTAGATGTGGAATGGTTAAATTACATAGCAGGTGTGTTTAACATTAAGAAACTGTCAAACTGTTTTCTAAAATGACTGTATAATTTTACATTTCCATGAGCAGTTCAGTTGTTCTTTTTCTGCATCAACAGTTGGACTGGTTTGTCTTTGTAATTTTAGTGATTTGGACACGCGTTGGTATCTAATTGTTTCTGAATTGCATCTCTAATGATGAATGATGTTGATTATCTTCTCAGGTGCTTATTTGCTATCCTTGAGCTTCATCAGTGACAAATCAGTTCAAATCTTTTGCACACTTTTAGGTTGGATTTTCTTGTTTCATTATTGCTGAGTTTTTAAAGTTCTTTAAATATTCTGGGTACAAGTCCTTTAATACATATGTGATTGGGAAGTATTTTCTCAAAATGTTTATTTTTTCATTATCTTAACAGGGTCTTTCAAAGAGTAGAAGGTCATTACTTTGATAAATTTGGCCATTTTTTTCTTTGCACATTATGCTTTAGTGTAAGACCAAGGAAATCCCTGATTAATCCAAGATTGCAAATATATTCTCCATATTTTTCCCTAGAGATTTAAAAATTTTTGTGTTTTTATTTAGATCTATAATGAATTTCAGTTAATGTTTAATATCTTGCAAGATATGACTCCAACCTCCTGACTCTACATGTGGATAGCAAACATTTCAAGTCATTTGTTAAAAAGTCTGTTTTCTCTAATGTACCCTTATTATATACATGTCTTGAAAGTGAATTGACAATATTGTTATGGGTCGATTTCTGGAGTATTTTGTTCCCTTGATGTATATGCCTATTTTTATACCAATATCACAGATTTCTGACACTGCAGCTTTGAAATAAGTTTTGAAATTAGATAGTATGAGTGCACCAGCTTTTTTATTTTTCAAAATTGTTTTGTCTATGATATTTCTTTTTCATTTGCATATGAATTTCAGAATCAATTTCTCAATTTCTACACAAAAGCTTTGTGAGATTTTTATTGAGATTATATATATATATTATTGTTAGTTTCAGGTGTACAGAACAATGCAATAGTTACCCTTTTCACCCTCACAAAGTAACAACTCCCCTCCCCCCATCTATTGCCCTCCCACCCCCGATATCATGCTTATCTATTACAATTCCATTGAATCCGTTCCCACTTTCTACTCCATGTCCCGAGACTATATGTATATATAATTATGGTTGACATACAATATTATTCAACATCAGCTTCAGAAATACAATGCGGTGGTCAGGCCTCTACATCGACTATGAAGTGGTCTCCCCATCAAGACATGGGTCCATCTGGCCCCCTAGGAAATATTTACATTATTGATTATATTCCTCATATTGAGATTATATTAGATCTATAGATTTATTCGTGCAGAATTGGCATCTTAAAAATATTAGGCCTGTGAAAATGATCATGTGTTTTTTCTTTTTTGGTTTCTTTATAAGGTAAATTATATTGATAGAGTTTTATATGTTGAATCAACCTTGCATAACAGGAATAAACTCAACTTGGTTGTGATTTATTATACTTGTTATTGTATACTGCTGAGTTCTATTTGCTAATATTTTGTTTATGAACTTTGGATCTCTATGTATGAGGGATATTTTTCTGTAGCTTTACTGTAATGTTTTTTTTTTTCGTTTTTGGTTGCAGTGTAACACTGCCCTCATAGAATGCCTTGATGAGCGTTCCCTCCTCCTCTATATTCTGGAAGAAATAATGCCAATTCTGTATAAGGATTTGGTAGTTTTCAACAGTGAAATCAATTAGCACTGAGATTTCCTTTTCTTGGAAAGTTTTGACTCTAAATTTAATTTCTCTAATTGATATAAGATTATTTTGCCTAATTAATTTTTCTTTTTTTTTTTTAAAGATTTTTTATTGGGGAATTGGGGGATGGGAACAGTGCTGGGGAATTAGGGAAGGGGAACAGACAAATTGCTGTCATTTTGTTCTTCAGTCTAGTTGTGGAGAACGTTGCTTCACTGGCCCAAGTTGGCACCATCATTGCGTTCTTCCTGGGCGAGGCAGATCAGTTGCAGGCTTCTGGATGGCCGCTCACTGCGGCTGCTGGCTGCTCACGCTGGCTGCTGGCTACTGGCTACACACGGTAGCCCATGGCAACCCACTGCCACAGAGGCTGCAGCCTACCCTGTCGCTGGCAACTCAGGGCAGCCCAGCTCCAGGTTGAGCTGTTGTTCAGCATCTTAGCTGTGGAGGGCAGTGTCACTGGCCCTCATATGTGAGAGCCGAACCGGGGCCCTCTGGCGTCCCAAGCTAGTGCTTAACCATTGCGCCACTCGGCCGGCCCAATTAATTTTTCTTTAGTGAACTTTTGTATTTTGTTGTTTTCAATGACACATAAATTTTATCTAATTTTTAAACTTTATTGGAAGAGAGTTGTTTATAGTATTCCCTTTTTTAAATGTGCTGTTGGATTTTATTTACTATAGTATCGAGGATATTTTAATCTGTATTCATAAGAGATTGTGGTCTATAGTTTCCTTTTCTTGTGCGTCTTTCCTGGCTTTAATATCTAATATGGGCCTCATAGAATGGTGTAAGAAGTGTTTCCTCCTATTATATTTTTGGAAGAGATTGAGGAATATTGATTAAAATTTTTCTTTAAATTTTTTGGTAGAAATTGCCAATGATGACACTTTGTGTCAGGCTTTGCATTGTTTAGTGTTTTTTGATTACTGATTCAATCTCTTTAAGGGGCTGTTTAAATTTTTTATTTCTTCTTGAGTCAGTTTTGGTATTTTCTTTCTAGGAATTTGCCCATTTCATTTAGGTTATATACTTTGTGGACATTTAATTGTTCATAATATTCTCTTATATTTATTTTTGTTTCTTGTAAGATTAGTAGTATGTCTCCACTTTAATTTATGATTTTAGTTATTTGCCTCTGATTTTTATTTTCTTAGCATGTTTAGCTAAATTTTGTCAAATTTGTTGATCTTTTCAAAGAATCAACTTTTACCTCCATTAATTCACTGTATTGTTTTCTACTCAATATATCATCTACCTCCACTCTAATCTTTGTTATTACTTTCTCCTTTTAGCTTTGCTTTGAGTTTGCTCTCCTATTTCCAGTGTTATAAGATGAAAGATTAAGGTACTGATTTGAGACCATTCCTCTTTCTTTTTTTATTTTATTTTTTTATTGTGAAATAAACATTTTCTTAAATTAGTTTCAGCTGTACAACACAGTGCAATAGTTATACTATTGACCCCTCAAAGTGACAACCCCCTCCCCCAATCTCCACCCCTCTCCCTCCCATATCATACATATCTATTATAATTCCCTTGACTCCACTCCCATACTATACCCCACGTCCTGTTACTATAGTTGACATACAATATTTTACAACATCAGATACAGGTGTACAGTGCATTGATCAAGCCTCTACTCCACCCAGGAAGTGGTCTTCCTAACAAGACCTGTGACCATCTGACTCCTCTTTCTTGTCTTTTTTTTTAAAGATTTTTTTTTATTTTTTAAATTGGGGAATCAGGGATGGGGAACAGACACGTTGCTGTCCTTTTTGTTCTTTAGTCTAGTTGTGGAGGATGTCGCTTCACTGGCCCATGTTGGCACTATCATTGCGCTCTTCTGGGTGAGGCAGCTGCTTGCTGGCCATTGGACGGCCGTTCACGGTGACTCATGGCAGCTCATGAAAGCACACTCCAGCTGCCAGCCAGCCCCACTGCAGCCTACAATGTCGCCAGCGACTTACAGCAGCCCAGCTCCAGGTCGAGCTGTTGTTCACCATCTTAGCTGTAGAGGACGCAGTGTCACTGGCTCTCATGTGGGATCCGAACCGGGGCCCTGCTGCTCAGAGCTGGCGTCTCAAGCCAACTCCTAATCAATGCGCCACTTGGCCGGCCCCTGACTCCTCTTTCTTAATACAAGCATTTACAAATTTAAATTTTCCTCTGAACACTGCTTTACTGTCTGTCATAAGTTTTAGTATTTTGTCTTTTCATTTTCATTCATCTGAACGTACCTTCTAACTTTTCATGTGATTTGTTTGATCACATTGTAGTTTAAGTTTGTTTTGTATAATCCAAATATTTGTGAATTTTCCAGTTTTCCTTTTTTTACCCATTTCTAGTTTCATTTCATTTTTAAAAAGATACTTGAAAAGACAATTCATATTATATTAGTCTTTTAAAATTTATCGAGCCTTGTTTTGTGCCCTAACATGGTATTTCCAGGAGAATGTTTCATGTGCACTGAGAAGAATGTGGATTCTATTGTTTTTGGATGAAATAGTCTCTATGTACCTGTTAAGTATATTTGGTCCAAATGAGGGTGTCCCACAGATCTCTTAGGCTCTGTACATTTTTCTTCATTTCTTTTTCTGCTCCTTAGATTGGATAATTTTCAATTGTCCTATTTTCAAGTTTACTGAATCTTTCTTCTGCCTGTTCAAATCTGCTGTTTAATCCGTATAATGATTTTTTTTTTCACTTTAGCTATTTTACTTTCAACTTCAGACTTTCTATTTTTTTTAAAAGATTTTATTGGGGAATCGGGGAAGGGGAACAGACAAGTTGTTGTCCTTTTGTTCTTCAGTCTAGTTGTGGAGGACATCGCTTCACTGGCCCATGTTGGTATTATCATTGTGCTCTTCCTGGGTGAGGCAGATCGGTCGCCGACCACTGGACGGCTGCTCACGGCAGCTCTTGGCAGCTTACATCGTCTGCCGGCTGCTCACGGTAGCTTACGGGAGCCTACTGCCGCTCCACTGCAGCCTACGCTGTCACCAGCGACTCATGGCAGCCCAGCTCCAGTTCATCATTTTAGCTGTAGAGGGTGGAGCGTCACTGGCCCTAATGTGGGATCTAAACCGGGGCCCTGTTTGGTTGTTTTTTTATTATTTCTATATCTTAATCAATATTCTGTATTTTTTTCATTTATGCTTTTGACTTCTTTTAGTTTTTTGTCCGTGGTTTCCTTTAGCTCATTTAGAATATTTTAGATAGTTGAAGTGATGTCACCAAGATGGCAAAGTAGGAGACCTCAGCCTCCATTCCCCACAAAGGTCAACAATTAGACAGCTATCCATCTACAAAAACAGCTCTGGGAGAGCTCAGGGATCCACTGAAGAAACATAAGCTACACAATGGAACAAGAAACCTGGGCATAACAGCACAAAAAGGGAGGAAGAACATCTTCATTTTGCCTGCATCATTTCATCTCAAGGCTGGCACTGCTCAGAGCCAAGTGGGAACCCTCCAGGTAGAAAGTATTCTCCTCATGGGGAAAGGGAGAGCTTCCCCAGGCTTTGGAGGCACCACATAAATGACATGCTTCTGCCTCACTCTACTCAGACCGGAAGCCCGAGATGTATAGAAATGGCTGGAAGAAGAAAGAAGAGCGTGGGCTACCAGCATCAACCACGCAGTGAGAGTGACTTTTGTTCCAAGTAACCTGCTCCGAGAAGACCCCACCATCTCTCCCCAGTGAAGAAACCAACAGCTAGCACAGTCTCTGAAGACCCAAAGGTACTCATATTGGCAGATACTAGCCACCCGTGCCCCTCACCATGTCAGCCTCCACATACTTGCCAGAGCCCAGGACCCACACTGGCACCCAGCCCAGGCCTCTGTAGCTGTGTGAGCGCAAGATGACAGCCTAGATCCCTTCAGCTGATGCGCACTGCCATGCAGGTGCTTGGGGATAGATACTTTATCTCTGCACTTGCACATTTGCTGGCCTGACTCTTGTCACGGTGTTCAACAGCTATGTGTGTGCCCATGGTGACATGCAGCCACAGAAGTGCATGATAACAGCTAGGCCCCCACAGCTACTTATGGGCCTGAACTGGCCCCTATTTTCAGCCACCAGCCTGCACTACCAGGCTGACCTAAAACTAGCCTTTCCAGCTGTGCACCTGCATGCCCCCAGTCTAACTCACATCACTGACATCCACTCTGAACTGGGTGGGAGGGGGAGATGCTACAGTCCTAAGGATGCACATCAACAGCCAAGGCTGCTACAGCTACTTTTGGGTCTGGCTCTGACCCTATCTCCTGTCACTGGCCTGTACCACTGTGCTTACCTGTAGCACAGGTAAGCTATGTAGCACCTTTCAGCTATGCTCCTGCATGCTCCAGCCCAACTCACTCCACTGGATTCTAGTGCCATGTACGCACCCATGGGAAGGAAGACTCAGCAGCCACAGCAGTGTGGACTGACTCAGGTCCCCGACAGCTACCAGGGCACTGACAGTTGGTCCAGGCCCATGCGCCTGGCCTGCCCTCACCACTATTTGTATATCTGCCCATCCCCTGCCACTACACAGGCCCCTGCAGCTGGACTTTGAAGCTGAGCATGTGCATGACACTGTCTTGTGGCCACTATTGCTGTTTACCCTAGTCCTTAAATGCTGGACCAAGGGCACCAATGACCACTGAGTCTTTCAGTAGCCCTTGTGGCCAATGGGGAACTCATGCAGTGCTCTCCAATAATGGCTCAGCTGTTGATGCAGTGAATCCCTGCAGCCTGAGCTGATGAGACGTTGTGCCCACCTTGGACCCTGCCAACACACACCTCCATGCTTGATGAAGGTCTTTCCTTACTGAAGTCAGTTCATAAAGCCTGGAAGAGGTGATTGCTTCTTCAAATATGAAGATATTTAGGCAAGGCTATTGGGATAAAAAAAAAATCAGGGAAACATGACCATACCAAAGGAACATAATAAACTTCCAATAACTACCGCAAAGAAATGAAGCTACATGAATTGTCCTACAAAGATTTTGAAATAATTGTTCTATCCAGAGAAAACCAAGACGCTAATCTGAAAAAATATATGCACCCATATGTTTATTTCAGCCCTATTTATAATAGCCAAGACTTGGAGATAACTGAAATGCCCATCGATAGAAGACTGGGTTAATAAACTGTGGTACATTTATATAATGTAATATTACTCAGCTATAATGAAGAATGAAATCTTACCATTTGCAACGATATGGATGGGCCTAGAGAACATCATGCTAAATGAAATACGTCAGTCGGAGAAAGACAAATACCATATGATCTCACTTATATGTGGAATCTAAAGAACTGAATAAATGAGCAAAGTAAACAGAAATAGCCTCAGAGATATAAAGGAAAAACTGATGGTTGCTAGATGGGAGGGAGTGAGGATGAGGGAGAAGGGGAAGGGATTAGACAGCATAAATTGGTAACTACAATATTGTCACAGGGATATGAGCCAGTTTAGGGAATATAATTAATAATGTTGTAAATATTTTGTAGGGTGTCAGATGGACACATGTCTTCTTAGGGAGACAGCTCCATGCGTGGTGTAGATGCTTGATCACTGCATTGTACACCTGAGGCTAAAGCGGAATAATATTGTATGTCAACTATATTTTAGTGTATATATATAGTCACAGGATATGGTGAATTGTACAGAGACTAGAGTCAATGGAAATGTAATAGATATATACGACATCAGAGAGACAATAGATTGCGGAGGAGGGTTGTCACTTTGTAGGGGGTGAAATGCATAACTATTACATTGTTTTGTACACCTGAAACTAATAATAAAAAACAAACTTATTAAAGTAAAAAAAAATGTGGTGCATATATACAATGGAATATTACCCAGCCATAAGATGAAATGCTTCCATTTGTGACAACATGGATAGATCTTGAGATTATCATGCTAAGTGAAATAAGCCATATAGAAAAAGTGGAGAACTATATGACTTCACTCATATGTGAAATATAAAACTGAAAGCTTAAAATGAACAAGACAAAGAAACAGAAATTCATAGACATAACAGTTTAGTAGTTACCAGAGAGTCATGGGGCAGAAGGGGTAATAGAAGAAGGAAAAAGGGGTCAAATACATGGTGATGGAAGGAGAACTGACCTTGGGTGGTGAACACACATGCTATATATAGATGATATATTATAGAAATATACACTTGAAACCTATATAATTTTACTAACAAATGTCACTCCAATAAATTTAACAAAAAATAATTCAAAAAATAGAATAAATTAATGATAACCATTCTACATTAAATCTTTGTGTTTGTTTCTATATTTTTAAATTTCATGTTAATTCAGCCATCATTATTCTCATTTCTATCCTCTCCAACTTTGTTTCTTTTTTTTTTTCAAAGATTTTATTGGGGAATTGGGGGAGGGAACAGTGTTGGGGAATTGAGGACGGGGAACAGATAAGTTGCTGTCCTTTCGTTCTTCAGTCTAGTTGTGGAGGGCGTTGCTTCACTGACCCATGTTGTTATTATCATTGCGCTCTTCCCAGGTGAGGCAGATCAGTCGCTGGTTATTGGATGGCCGCTCATGGCGGCTCATGGCAGCTCACGCCAGCTCCCGGCCACTCATGGTAGCTTATGGCAGCCCACTGCAGCCCCACTGCAGCCTACACTGTCGCCTCACGGCAGCCCAGCTCTAGATCGAGCTGTTGTTCACCATTTTAGCTGTAGAAAGTACAGTGTCACTGGCCCTTGTGGGATCCGAACCGGCAGCCCTACTGCTCAGAACTCTCACTCCCAAGCCAACTTTTTTTTTTTTTAAATTTATTTTATTTTTTTAGCTGAGCCATCCTGCCACCTGTTGACAGCTCAGTGGCAGCTCAGCTTGGGCCAGACTCGAACCGCTGTTGCTCAGAGATCAAACCCTTGAGCGAGCTCTTAACCAACTGAGCCACTCGGCTGGCCCTCCAAGCCAACTCTTAATCAACGAGCCACTTGACCAGCCCTCCAACATTCTTTCAAACTTCCATTCAACATAAAAGATGGAATTATTGAGTATGTGTGTGTATATATATGACAGTGAGTGTGTTTACTTATTTAAAAAATCATATATAAATACACATATACACAAACACACTACCAACTCATTAAAGAGTTCTTGGATTCAACAAAGTAGTTCCACAGATTTCACTTACCTGCACCATATTCATAAGAATTATTATTATCCTACATCACCATCAGAAATAAGGAAGCTAGGCTCAAGGAGATCCAATTTTTCACAATAAGTAACAATGCAATTAGCCTTTTGTACACTTTCTTGAATTATGTATAAATGGACTCATTCAATATGTATTCTTAATTTTTTTTTTAAGATTTTTATTTATTTTTTTTATTGGGGGATGGGGACAACACTGGGGAATTGGGGAAGGGGAACAAACAAGTTGCTGTCCTTTTGTTCTTCTATCTAGTTGTGGAGGACGTTGCTTCGCTGGCCCAAGTTGGCACCATCATTGTGCTCTTCCCAGGCGAGGCAGATCAGTCACCGGCTTCTGGGCAGCCGCTCACTGTGGCTGCTGACCTCTCACGCTGGCTGCTGGCTACACACGGTAGCCCATGGCAATCCACTGCAGCAGGGGCTGCAGCCTACACTGTCGCTGGCGACTCATGGCAGCCTAGCTCCAGGTTGAGTTGTTGTTCAGCATCTTAGCTGTACAGGGCAGTGTCACTGGCCCTCATATGTGGGATCTGAACTGGGGCCCTCTGGCAATCCAAGGCAGCTCTTAACCAACGTGCCACTCGGCCAGCCCTGTATTCTTAATTTTGTAAGTCTCTTTAATTCAGCAAATTGTGCACTTTAAATATGTGCAGAAAAATCAAATGATGCATAGCTCAAGGTACAGCACATGTAGCTCAGTCACACTTTAATGTTGGGAGAGAGAAATATCACTGGGTAGAAAACAAAGTGGCTATATGAATATAAAAATAGTGATGTAAATATAAGGCAAATCACATTTGTTAAACTCATCTTTTAAAGAAAAGTTTAACTGTCATAAATTGGTTCAAGACAGGGGTGCACTACAGCCTCACATAACATCATTGATGACCTATAGAAACATAATGTAGACTTCTAGCTGATGTAGACTTATGAGTATGTGAGCAGAGATTAGTCAACTCCTATCACATAACCCATTTACAAATGCATTAAAGAAAACATAGCATTTAGGACAGCTTGTTATGCAGCATTAGCTAAGTCATACAACAATCAAGGCAAACAAAACTGAGGACAATGATAATAATCTCCTCTTTTTAAACTTTTGTCATGTCTTTTGATGTTTGAAGACAGCATTCGTGATCACTCTGTTATTTTTATTCCTGCCATCCCAAAGAGTCTTTTCAGAGCTCCTTTTATGTCATTGTTCCTGAGACTGTAGATGAAGGGGTTTAGCATCGGCGTAACCAAAGTGTACATCACAGAGCTTATTGCACTTGACTGTGAGCTGTGGGTCACAGCAGAGCTGAGGTACACTCCTATGATTGTACAATAAAATAAAAAGACAACTGAGAGGTGAGATGCACAGGTAGAAAATGCTTTATGCTTCCCTTGAGCTGATGACATTGCACGTATGGAGGAAACTATCTTAGCATAAGAGCAAAGGATCCCAGCCAGGGGACCACCAGCCAGCAGCACAGCTGCAAAATACATCACCAAGTTGTTAAGAAAGTTGTCAGAGCAGGCAAGTTGGACCATCTGATTGAGTTCACAGAAAAAGTGTGGAATGTGCAAGAGTGTATGGAAGGATAGTTGCAACGTCATTAAGCTTTGTAACAAAGAATACAGGGCACTCATGATCCAGGACACCAGAACTAGCAGCCCACAGAGTCGGGGGTGCATGATGACCGTGTAGTGCAGGGGGTGACAGATGGCCACAAAGCGGTCATAGGCCATCACAGTCAGGAGGAAGTCATCCAACACTCCAAAGAGTAGAAAAAAATACATCTGCGTGATGCAGCCTTCATAGGTTATGACTTTGCTTTGTGTCTGGATGTTCACCAGCATCTTGGGGATGGTGGTGGAGGTGAAACAGATGTCCACAAAGGACAGGTTCGAGAGGAAGAAGTACATGGGCGTGTGGAGGTGGGGGTCTGAGCTGACGGCCAGGATGATGAGCAGGTTTCCCAACACAGTGATCAGGTACATGGAGAGGAAAAGCCCAAAGATGAGGGGCTGCAGTTCTGGCTCCTCTGAAAGTCCCAGGAGAAGAAATTCTGAAATTCGTGTACCATTGCCTGGTTCCATGTGGTGGAGGTGATGACTAGGAATGAAAACATAACAAGATTAATCTTTACACATAGACACTAATGACATGTAGAAATGATACAATTTATATTTTGCAGTCAAATACATATGTAATACATACGTGTTTTGTAGAAAACTGGTCTTCTTTAAGGACTCTCCCATTACATCTCTGATTTAATTTCCTGTACCACTCTCAGCTTTCTGCCAAATTTATCACTTATTTTACAGAATTGATGGGAAATTCTTTCTTTTTTAAAAAAGATTTTATTGGGGAATTGGGGGAGGGGAACAGTGTTGGGGACTTGGGGAAGAGAAACAGACAAGTTGCTGTCCTTTTGTTCTTCAGTCTAGTTGTGGAGGACGTCGCTTCACTGGCCCATGTTGGTATTATCATTGCACTCTTCCTGGGTGAGGTAGTCGCTCGCTGGCCATTGGATGGCCGCTCATGGCAGCTCATGGGCAGCTCACGCTGGTTACCACAGATCACGGTAGCTTACGGCAGCTCAATGCAGCTTCACTGCAGCCTACGCCAACGCTGGTGACTCACGGCAGCCCAGCTCCAGGTCGAGCTGTTGTTCACCATCTTAGTTGTAGAGGGTGCAGTGTCACTGGCCCACATGTGGGATCCGAACTGGGGCCCTGCTGCTCAGAGCTGGAGTCCCAAGCCAACTGTTAACCAACATGCCACTCAGCAGGCCTGAGAAATTCTTTCTTACATTTGACGAATACATGCTGAGTCCTGATATTTACTCATCAAGGGCTATAGGGTCCTGAAAACAAAATTTCTTGTAACTCAATGAAAGGAAAAGAATATAAGGAAATAAAAAAAAAATCACATACCATGTCAGTCTGGGCAGGTTCTTTGAAGACAAAGAAAGTAGTTATACAAAAGATGGATGAGTATATTATTTTTATTAGAATTGAGAAAGACCTGCAAAGAATGTGCCACTTGAACAGAGATCTCAAGGAAGACAAAGAAGAAGACATGAAGGCATCTGGGAAGTGTGTCGCCTGCATAGGAAAGAGCCAGTGCAGAGGCCTGAGGTTGGCACTTGGTTCAAATAATCAAGTCTCACAAGGCAGCCATGTGGTGAGGGGAATGAGGAAGAAGAGTGATAGAGATGGTGTCAGAGAACGTTGAGGAATGGGAATACCTTAGGGAGTCCATTGATCACATGTTTCTTCCATTTTATTCATTTTGTTTCCAAGGGCTCCTGTGAGTAGAAGTGACCCCTTCTTTATTTCCATCTGTTTGGTAATATTCTGGCATCTGTATTTTAAGAGACATGTTTTGGAGTATATGAGTTAGTACCCCTGCCCTGAGAACTGCTCATACTCCAGAAACCACACACACACACTCACACTCACACACACACACACACACACACACACACATGGAGAGAGAGAGAGAGAGAGAGAGAGAGAGAGAGAGAGAGAGAGAGAGAGAGAGAGAGAGAGAGAGAGAGAGAGAGCTATCAGGTGGGATGGTCCCTGGGTGATTATGATGAGAAAAAGCATCCTTGACATGCCAACCACAGTTATGTTCCCTTGAGACCCAGAATAACTAATAAAGTAGCAAAACCAATTTATTTGAAAGAGAAAAGAACAATATCATTATGGTGTGAAAACACCTTGCAGAATGAACATCCCAGTAGAAAATGTGATGAGAATAAATCAACAATGCACAAGAAATATACAATGTTCATGAAAAACAAGGGTTTTTAAAGCTGCAATGGGAAGAGACTTTTGTAAATGACATTAAGTGAAAAATTTTTGGAAACAGAAAGCTGGGTTTTTATTCTGAATTTACCCCCTCTTAACATTTTGAACCAGGAGAGACAACCGGACCATTCTAAATGCTGATATCCTCACCCAAATAGTGCAGACATGGGTATCCATCAGAGTGGTGACAGATTTGAACAATGTATGTGAAATGCTTCCTGTTGGAAAATGAATGGCTCTCCCTGGAGATGAGATGAGGCTGATTATTTTCTTCTACCTCTCAAATGCCTCCAATGCTTCCCCATCTCTCAGTCCCCAGTTCCACAGCCTCATTGCAGTTCCTTGTCATCTCCCATCTAGCACAGGCTGGAACCCCTCTAGCCAAATATTCGCATTGACTCATGGAGATCTCAGTACATTACAAAGCTGATCATCGAACTCCCTGATTGTAATCCCTCCTCATGACTCTCCAATGGGGATAGAAGCCAAAATTCTGTAGCTTCACACAGGAGGCTCAAGTCTCTGTGACCTTTCTGCCAGCTTCACCCTCACAGGGCCCCGCCCTGACTCACACTGATCTCCCAAACATTGAACTTGACCCCCACTTTCACCTGATGCTACAGCTTCAAGGCTCAGAGCCTGTGCACTCGCACTTTCCTCTGCTTGCAGTCTCCCCACTGGTCTTTCTGGAATTTTCCACCCCTTTTCCCATCCTCCAAACTCCATCTCCTTCTTCAAAATGACTGGATCCTCTCCTTCATGAACCTCATTTTTCCTTAACATTATCATCTCAGTTTTCCTGTGATAATGCACATTCTCAAGCACTTAATTTAGGTGTTAGGGTGCCCATGGTGTAATTTTTACTTAATTCCATGTCTTTTTTTCACTGCTAGAGAGTGAGACATGTAGAATGTTATACATATTCCCACCCCTCTCACGAGAGTTAGCTTAGTTGGGAACAGTAGCTGAATAAATATGTATTCTATGACAGAATGAGAGAACATGTTTGCACAGAAATTGCCAATGATGAGAAAGAAGAAAAGGAGGAAATAGTAACCTAGGTATCGAGGACACACTAAAGAAATGTTTTGCATGATCTGAAGTCAGGACTCATTAGGTTGTCAGGCTATGGTTTGTGAGATTTAAGTAGAATAGAATCAATAAGGCAGAAAAAATATTAGAATGCATTATAAACAGTGAGGATACATACAAAATCATTTCATGGTTCTCTTTGTCAGGTGTGTGTGTGTGTGTGTGTGTGTTTGTGTGTGTGTGTGTGTGTGTGTGTTTGTGTGAGTGTTTTCATGTGTGTGTGTTGCTGTGTTGGTGGGAGAAGGTGATTGCTATTTTAAAAAACACATCTAACCTCAAAAAGCATAAAGTTGGCAATAAAGACAAACAGATGTGAAATAAAAACACAATATGTATGAAAGGAGATTATTACTACTAAGGATGCAGGAGAACTTTTTACATTTAAAAAGTAATGGAGGGGTCTGGCCGAGTGGTGCATTGTTAAGAGCTGGCTTGGGACGCCCACTCTGAGCAGCAGGGTCCCGGTTCGGATCCCACATGAGGGCCAGTGACACTGCCTTCTACAACTAAGATGCTGAGCAGCAGCTCGACCTGGAGCTGGGTTGCCGTGAGTCACCGGCGACGGCGTAGGCTGCAGGCAGTGGGCTGCCATAAGCTACCATGTGTGGCCAGCAGCCAGCGTGAGCGTCTGGCAGCCGGTGTGAGCTGCCAAGAGCCACTGTGAGCGGCCCTCCAGTGGCCGGCGACTGATCTGCCTCACCCGGGAAGAGCGCAATGATAATACCAACATGGGCCAGTGAAGCGACGTCCTCCACAACTAGACTGAAGAACAAAAGGACAGTAACTTGTCCGTTCCCCTCCCCCAATTCCCCAATATAAAATCTTAAAAAAAAAAAAGTAACGGAGGGACACAATATGACTGACTGATAGAATTGACCACACAAAATTTATAAATTTTCATACATCCCACCCACATACATCTATACATATATAAAATAATCCACTGTCAAATTGTAAAAAAAACTTTGGTGAAAAAACTCCAAGTTTTGTCTGAAAGTATGGAATCCAAAACCACAATAAGAACAGAGAGCCCTCATTATATAAACTGTGGAAAGAACCTGCACAATTAACAGTGAAGCAAAAGGCGTGTAAACTCAAAATATATGCAGTCTCATCCAGGAATAAAATAATTGCATAGGGAAACTCTTCAGTATACCTTTTTAGACTTATACATAATGTTTTTTATGTGACTATCCAACGTGAGAGATGATGCTGTGAAGTGTTTCTCTCTGGAACAGCTGTTGCAAGGTAGTATGTACCGCCTTGGTTTATTTTTTTAATGAATAAAAACCATGGTCATATAAACCGCAGCTTAAAATAAAATTAAAAAAAAGCCCTCACATCACTGCTGACGCCGCCAAACCTAATCCTCTGTTTTCCTGCTCCCCTCGAACTGCAGAACTCCTGTGTATGTTCTGATTTTACTGGAGCCACTTTATGTCTCCCATTCCTTCCTCAGTCTCTTCCAACTTGACATCTCCTCCCATCACGGAATTGTCAACAGTGATCTTGTATTGCTGACTCCAATAAACACTTCTCTTTTTAAATAAATTATTTTTACATTAATTAGTGTACCTGGCAAAGAAACATGGCAATCTCTTTGCTCTGGGCTAGGTTGGTTAGGCTCTCAGGTGACCTCTGGTAAAATTTCTCATATTCCATTCTCTCTGACCTTTTTCTGAAGTCTCTGCTGGGCTCTCTGACTCACCTGGACGAGGTCTCTGAGAGGGGTGTCTCTGTGAGAGGGAAGTCTGAATTCCTCCCTGGGTGGTTGCTGATGGAAACTGAAGCTCTGTCTCTGGACAAGACAGGAGGAAGGAGTGAAGCACTGGTTCCCACCAGGCTTAGAAATCCAAAAGCAACACACATGCCCTGAAAAGCCCAGGCTTGCATACACAGCACAGGAGATATTTTAAGCTCCTTTATCTGCTCATTAGGCACTGCTTCCATTGTGATGCCACCTCTGGGCACCAGATTTCCCTGTGGGACACTGGTGTGGATGGAATGGAAATTTTTCCTGCTGATTCTTTCTTCCCAAGGGACTAGGTGAGAAATCAAGTGAATCCTACTTTTGTCACTTCTTCATGACTCTCCCACCTCCCAGAGATGTCACCTCCCAGCACGTTATCCCAAACCTGACTTAGAGTTCTCTCAAAAATCTAAGACAGAGGACTCTGCCTTGACTAGGTCCCTTGGGCCTTTAAACACTGATTTATGGTGGGACAGAACACCTACCCTCAATACTCCAGAAACTTGCTGTTTCCCTCTTTGAAAAGGGGGAGAGGGCTGGCCGAGTGGCGCATTGGTTAAGAGCTGGCTTGGGACTCCAGAGGGCCCCGGTTCGGATCCCACAAATGAGGGCCAGTGACACTGCCCTCTACAGCTAAGATGCTGAACAGCAGCTCAACTTGGAGCTGCGCTGCCGTGAGTCGCCGGCGATGGTGTAGGCTGCAGCCCCTGCTGCAGTGGGTTGCCATGGGCTACCGTGTGTGGCCAGCAGCCAGCGTGAGCAGCCAGCAGCCGCTGTGAGTGGCTGTCCAGAGGCCAGTGACTGATCTGCCTTGCCCAGGAAGAGCACAATGATGGTGCCAACTTGGGCCAGTGAAGCAACATCCTCCACAACTAGACTGAAGAACAAAACGACAGCAACTTGTCTGTTCCCCTTCCCCCAATTCCCCAATTAAAAAAAAATTTCTAAAAAAGAAAAGGGGGAGAACTGTGTAACATTGATATAAAGCTAGGGCACTATACAATTTTGCTTCATGACACATCAGCCTGTGGGAATTCAGAATGAGCCACCCAGCATGTGCCTCAGTGGTTGCTGATGATTTTGAGCTAAGTGCAATTTTAACTGCAGGCTCAAAAGAAACTTCTGCTCTTTGCTTTAACTGCCTAGAAAAACTTGAATTAGTGCCTTACCCATAATAAGAGATTATCAGAGATAATCTCTTTTTTATCTCTTTGGGATCTCTGACTCTCATGTATGTGGGGTTCCCATACATATGTATGTATTAAATTTGGTCATTTTCTCTTAGTAATCTGTCATATCCATTTGATTACTAGACCAGCCAGACGAACCTTGAGGGTAGAGGAAAGTTTCTTTCTCTCCAACAGTTGGCACTGTAATCAGGACAAACTCACTGGCTGGAACCCCACACTTCCCCATGAGGCCGCTGTAGATGAGGAGATCCTGGTGTGTCTGACACAGGCTGGCAGCAGGTGGAAATTCTCACCATGTTAGCACACCCCACATTTCTGTCTGCAGGATCGGTAGAAACAAAGGTGATGAGAATCTTTTTCTCTTTTCTAAATTTAGATTGGCAGGAGAAAATATTTGTGGAACTAGTTTCTTGGGCTAGTGATCCTTGGTTACTTGGTATGAGTACTCATGGGTTTTGTTTTTCTCTGTCTGTCTTGTTTCTCTCCTTTCATCCTGTTATATGTCCTGAGAGCTTGGCTTTATGACTAGTGAGAATACGTGTATTTTCTCTCTGACCTGTACCATCCAGTGTACTTGCCAAGGCATACCTTGCTCTCTATCTGGTCAGGACAAGCTCTTAAAGGATTTTCTATATCGATTCTGTTCCTCCCAGAGATGGTCTATTGTCTCCACCAGCTGGAGGATGCTTATGCATCTGGTGAGCAGTCAGATAGGCTGTGGATCCAAGCTTAGGGGATCTTAAGCCTTATTCTGTTCAAGAAGGAAAAGCACGTGATTCCCTGTGTTTTGGAACAGCTGTTTAAAGACAGGGCTCCTCATCTTTCTTAGGCTCACTCTGAGAGTAAACTTCTGTGAGGGTTTCATCTTTTTGTGCTCTCCTTTGAAATGTCTCTTGCATCCATAGTATTAGTTTGAGTGTCTATTAAGAGCCAACTCATCAAGGCCAGATGATGAATTCTTTCAATTGAAAAAACTTCTAAATTGAAAAGAAAGAAAGAAATTTTTTTTTAGAGAGCTCTCATATCATTAGAATAGCTAGTTATTAAGATTCCCTTAATCAGATGGAAGGGCAGAAATTAGAACAAAAAAATCCAAGTCCACTCAGACCCCTTCCTTTCTGCCTTTGGACATTTGCAGATACTGTGAAAAAAAAATCAGGACATTCAAAGTACAATTGTCTTGTATTTAAGAAGGAAAATGAAAGAAAAAGAAAGCCAAACTCTTACTATCTTACTTACAGACAACCTAAAACTTTTAAAAATAAGTTCCAGTTGTACAAAACAATACAATAGTTACACTTTTCACCCCTCACAAAGTGACAACCTCTCTCCCCCAGTCCACTCCCTCCCGGACATCATACATATATTACAGTTCCATTGACTCTACTCCCCACACTATACTCCACATCTTGTGACCAAATATATATATATTTGAATATTATTCAACTTCAGCTTCAGGTGTACAGTGCAGTGGTCAAGCCTTTACACCATCCGTGAAGTGGTCTCCCTAACAAGACATGTGTCCAACTGATACCCTACAAAATATTTACAACATTATTGATTATATTACTGTCTTTCATACCCCTGTGGCAATACTGTAGTTACCAATTTATGCTGACTAATCCCTTCCTTTTCTCCCTCTTCCCCACCCCCTCCCATCTAGAAACCATCAGTTTTTCCTCTTTATCTCTGAGACTATTTCTGTTTACTTTGCTCATTTATTCAGTTCTTTACATTCTACATATAAGTGAGATCATATGGTATTTGTCTTTCTCCGACTGACTTATTTCACTTAGCATGATGTTCTTTAGGTCCATCCATATCATTGCAAATGGTAAGATTTCATTTTTCTTTATAGCTGAGTAAATACTTCATTATATAAATGTACCACAGCTTCTTAATCCAGTCGTCTACCAATGGGCATTTCATTTGTTTCCAAGTCTCTTGGCTATTGTAAATACTGCTGCAATAAACATAAGGGTGCATTTTTTTTTTTAATTAGTGTCTTGGGTTTCTCTGGATAGATAACTAAGAGTGGAATTGCTTGGTCATAGTTCCATTTCCAGTTTTCTGAGATACCTCCATACTGATTTCCATAATGGCTGCACCAATCTGCAATCCCACCAACAGTGCACCAGGGTTCCCTGTTCTCCACAACCTCGCCAACACTTGTTGTGTGTTGATTTATTAATGATAGCCATTCTGACTCGAATGAGATGGTATCTCACTGTGGTTTTTATTTGCATTTCTTCAATGATTAGTGAGGCTGAGCATTTTTTCAGATGCTTATTGGCTATCTGTATGTCCTCTTTAGAGAAATGTCTCTTCATATTCTCTGCTCATTTTTTAAATGGATTGTTTGTTTTTTTGGTGTTGAGTTGAACGAGTGTTTACAAATTTTGCATATTAACCTCTTATCAAATATATCGTTGACAAATATCTTCTCCCATTCAGGAGGCTGCCTTTTTGTTTTATTGATGGTTTCCTTTGCTGTGAAAAAACTTGTAAGTTTGATGTAATCCCATATGTTTATTTTTTCTTTTACTTCCTTTGCCTGAGGGGATATATCAGTAAAAATATTACTTGGGGTAATGCCTGCAAAGTTACTCCCTATATTTTCTTCTAAGAGTTTTATGGTTTCATGTCTTACATTTAAGTCTTTAATCCATTTTGAATTTGTTCTTGTATATGGCATAAGGAGGTGGTCCAGTTTCATTTTTTTGCATGTGTCAGTCCAATTTTTCCAGCACCATTTATTAAATAGACTATCTGTAGCCCAATGTAAATTCTTGCTTCCATTGTCATAGATTAAATGACCATATATGAATGGATTTATTTCTGGGCTGTGTATTCTTTTCCATTGATCTATGTGTCTGTTTTTAAGCTAGTATCATACTGTTTTGATTACTATAGATTTGTAGTATGATTTGATGTCGGGTAGTGTGATACCTTTCACTTTGTTCTTATTTGTCAAGATTGTCATGGCTATTCAGTGTCCTTTATGGTTCCATATAAATTTTAGGATTATACATTCTACTCAGAAAAATGTCCTTGGTAGCTTGATAGGAATGACATTGAATCTATATATTGCCTTAGGAAGTATTGACATTTTAACTATATTAATTTTTTCCTGTCCATTAACGTGGTATGTATTTCCATCAATTTGTATCTTCTTTGATTTTTCTCTTCAGTGTCTTATAATTTTCTGAGTACAGCTGTGTCTTTTACTTCTTTGGTTAAATTTATTCCTAGATATTTTATTGTTTTGAAGCAATTGTAAACGGGATTGATTTCTTGATTTCTTCTTCTAGTTTATTATTGGTTTATACACATGCAACTGATTTCTGAATATTAATTTTGTATCCTGCTAATTTACTAAATTCATTTATGAGTTGTAACAGGTTTTTGGTGGAGTCTTTGGGATTCTTTCTAAATAGTATCATGTCATTTGCATATAATGACAATATTACCTCCTCCTTTCCAATTTGGATGCCTTTTATTTCATTTTGTTGTCTGATTGCTGTGGCTTGAACTTCCAGAACTATGTTGAATAGAAGTAGTGAAAGTGGGCAGCCTTGTCTTGTTCCTGATCTTAAAGGGAAAGCTTTTAGCCTTTCCCCATTGAGCACGATGTTAGCTGTGAACTTATCATATATGGCCTTGATTATGTTGAGATATGATCCCTCTATTCCCACTTCGCTAAGAGTTTTTTTTTTTATTGTAAATGGCTGATGGATTTTATCAAATGCTTTTTCTGCATCTATTAATATGATCATATGATTTTTATTTTTCATTTTGTTAATGTGGTGTATTATGTTAATTGATTTGCAAATATTGAACCAATCTCGTATACAAGGAATGAATCCCACTTGATTGTGGTGTTCAATGTGTTGCTGAATCCAGTTTGCTAGCATTTTGTTGAGGATTTTTGCGTCTGTGTTCATTAGGGATAATGGCCTGTAGTTTTATTTTTTTGTAGTGTCTTTGTCTGATTTGGGGATCAGAGTAATAGTGGCCCCATAAAATATGCTTGGGAGCCTTCCCTCCTTCTGTATTTTTTGGAATAGCTTGAGGAGAATAGGTAGGTGTTAATTCTTTTTTGAATGTTTTGTTAAATTCACATGTGAAGCCATCTGGTCCAGGGCTTTTGTTTGTTGGAAGCTTGTTGATTACTGATTAAATTTTTTTGGTAGTAATCAGTCTGTTCAGAGTTTCTGTTTTCTTGATCCAGTCTTGGAAGATTGTATGCTTCTAGGAATTCATCCCTTTTTTCTAGATTGTCTAATTTGTTGGCATATAGTCATTCATAGTATTTTCTTAAAATTTCTGTGGTATCTGTTGTCACTTCTCCTCTTTGATTTCTGATTTTTTAAAATTTGGGTCCTCTCTCTTTTTTTCTTGGTGATTCTGGCTAAGGGTTTGTCGATTTTGTTTATCTTTTCAAAAAACCAGCTCTTGGTTTCACTGATCTTTTGTATTGTTTTTTTGTCTCTATTTAATTTATTTCTGCTCTGATCTTTATTATTTCCTTCCTTGTATTCCCTTTGGGCTTGTTTTGCTGTTCTTTTTCCAGTTCCCTTAGGTGTAAAGATAGCCTGTTGATTTGAGATTGTTCTTGTTTCTTTAGATAGGCCTGTATTGCTATGAATTTCTCTCTTAGGACTACTTTCTCTGCATCCCATAAATTTTGGGATGTTTTTTCATTTTTTGTTTGTCTCGAGGCACCTTTTGATTTCCTCCTTATCTCATTATTGACCCACTCTCTATTTACTAACATGTTATTCAGCCTCCATGTATTCGTGTGATTTCTGGATTTCTTCTTATAATTGAATTCTAGTTTCATAGTATTGTGGTCAGAGAAGACACTTGATATGATTTCAATCTTCTTAAATTTACTGAGACTTATTTTGTGGCCTAACATGTGGTCTATCTTGGAAAATGTTCCATGTGCTCTTGAGAAGAATGTATATTCTATTGTTTTGGGGTGAAATGATCTAAAAATATTGAATAAATCCAACTGGTCTAAAGTGTTGTTTAAAGCCACTGTGTCCATGTTGATTTTCTGTCTGGAGGATCTGTTCATTGGTGACAACGGGCTGTTGAAATCCCCTACTACGATAGTGCTACTGTTGATCTCCGACTTTATGTTGGTCATAAACTGTTTTATATATTTAGGAGCTCCTATGTTGGGTGCTTAGATGTTTACTAGGGTTATGTCCTCTTGTTTGATGGATCTCTTTATTAGTATGTAGTGCCCTTCTTTGTCTTTTATTGTAGCCTTCATTTTTTTTTTTTTTTTAATTTATTTATTTTTTTTTATTGTTAGTTTCAGGTGTACAGAACAATGCAATAGTTACCCTTTTCACCCTCACAAAGTAACAACCCCCCTCCCCCCATCCACTGCCCTCCCACCCCCGATATCATGCTTATCTATTACAATTCCATTGAATCCGTTCCCGCACTCTACTCCGTGTCCCAAGGTTATATGTATATATAATTATAGTTGACATACAGTATTATTCAACATCAGTTTCAGAAATACAATGCGGTGGTCAGGCCTCTACATCAACTATGAAGTGGACTCCCCGAAAGGGCATTGGTCCATGTAGCCTTCATTTTAAAGGCTATTTTGTCCAAAATAAATATTGCTACTCCAGCTTTTTTCTCAATCCCATTTGCGTGAAATATCGTATTCCATCCCTTTACTTTCAGTCTGTGTGTGTCTTTTGATCTGAGATGAGTCTCTTGTAAACAGCATATGCATGGGTCCTGTTTTCTTATCCACTCAGCCACTCTATGTCTTCTGATTGGAGCATTTAGCCCATTCACATTTAAAGTGATTATGAATAGGTATGTATTTATGGCCATTTTGTTATTCGTATGTCTGGTCTCCTTTTGTTAGTTTGTTTTTCCCTTTCTTTTGTTTAAAAAAGCCCTTTAACATTTCCTGCAATGCTGGCTTGGTGGTAATGAATTCCTTAAGCTTATTCTTTTCTGAGAAGCTCTTTATCCCTCTTTCAATTTTAAGTGGTAGCCGTGCTGGGTAGAGCAATCTTGGTTGTAGGCCTTTGTTTTTCATGACTTTGAATATTTCCTGCCACTCCCTTTTGGCCTGCAGAGTTTCTGTGGAAAAGTCAGCTGTTAGTTTTATAGGGATTCTTTGTATGTAACCCGCTGTCTTTCTCTTGCTGCTTTTAGAATTCTCTTTTGTCTTTAACCGTTAGCATTTTTAAAAAAAATATTTTTATTGGGGAATTGGGGGGATGGGAACAGTGCTGGGGAATTGGGGGAAGGGGAACAGACAAGTTGCTGTCGTTTTGTTCTTCAGTCTAGTTGTGGAGGATGTTGCTTCACTGGCCCAAGTTGGCACCATCATTGCGCTCTTCCTGGGCGAGGCACATCAGTCGCTGACTTCTGGACGGCCGCTCACGGTGGCTGCTGGCCACTCACGTTGGCTGCTGGCTACATACGGTAGCCCATGGCAACCCGCTGCAGCAGGGGCTGCAGCCTCCTCAGTTGTCAGTGACTCACAGCAGCCCAGCTTCAGGTTGAGCTTTGTTCAGCATCTTAGCTGTAGAGGGCAGTGTCGCTGGCCCTCATATGTGGGATCTGAACCGGGGCCCTCTGGCATCCCAAGCCAGCTCTTAACCATCACGCCACTCGGCCGACCCTAACCTTTAGCATTTTAACTATGATGTATCTTAGTTACCCTGTTTGCGTTGAGCTTGTTTGGAACTCTCTGTACTTTCTGGACTTGTATGTGGATTTCCTTCACCAGAGTAGGAAAATTTTTAGTTATTATTTCTTCAAATATGTTCTCGATCCCTTGCATGTTCTCTTGTCCTTCTGGTACTCCTGTGATGCGAATGTTGTTGTGCTTGATGTTGTCCCACAGGTCTCTTAAACTATTTTTGTTGTTTTTTCTTCTTTTCTGTTTTTGTTGTTCCACCTGGGTGATATCTGTTATTTTGTCTTCTAAATCGCTGATCCAATCGTCTGCTTCATCTAATCTACTGGTGATTCCTTCAAGTGTGTTCTTCATTTCAGTTATTGTATTCTTTAGTTCTAACTGTTTTTTTTTAATGATTTCTCTATCATTCTTTATGTCCTCACTAAGTTCCCTAACAGTCTTATCATCAGTGTTCTAAACTCTGTCTCTGAAAGGTTGGATACCTCTGTTTCATTTAGTTCCATTTCTAGAGGTTTCTTCTGATGTTTTCCTTGGGACATGTTTCTTTGATTCTTCATTACGGCTGTCGCTCTGTGATTGCTTCGAATTATTAGATAGATCATCAGACTCAACGTGGCCTCCTTTTTTTTCATTTTTTTTAATTAAAGTTTATTGGGGTAACATTGATTACTAAAGTTATATAGGTTTCAGGTGTACAATTCTGTAATTCATCATCTATATATCACATTGTGTGTTCACTACCCAGAGTCAGTTCTCTTTCCATCACCATATATTTGACCCTGTTTACCCTCATCTACTAGCCCCCTCCTCCCCCACCCTCTGGTAACCACTAAACTATTGCCTGTGTCTATGAGTTTGTGTTTTTTTTATGTCTTGTTCCTTTTTTAAATTTTATTTTATTATTTTTTATTGTTAGTTTCAGGTGTACAGAACAATGCAGTAGTTACCCTTTTCACCCTCACCAGGTAACAACCCCCCTCTCCCCATCTATTGCCCTCCCACCCCCGATATCATGCTTATCTATTACAATTCCATTGAATCCGTTCCCACACTCTACTCCATGTCCCGAGGTTATATGTATATATAATTATAGTTGACATACAGTATTATTCAACATCAGTTTCAGAAATACAATGCGGTGGTCAGGCCTCTACATCAACTATGAAGTGGACTCCCCAAAAGGACATGGGTCCATCTGGCCCCCTAAGAAATACTTACAACATTATTGATTATATTCCTCGGACTGTCTTTTTCTATCCCTGCGGCCATATTACAATTACGCATTTGTATTGTCTCATCCCTTCCCCTTCTCCTTCATCCCCACCCCCTCCCGACTAGCAACCCTCAGTTCTTCCTCTGTGTCTCTGAGACTATCTCCATCCACTTCTCCCATCCATTCAGTTCCTTAGAATCCACGTATAAGTGAGATCATATGATATTTGTCTTTTTCTGACTGACTTATTTCACTTAGCATAATGTTCTCTAGTTCCATCCATATTGTTGCAAAGGGTACTATTTCCTTCTTCTTTATAGCTGAATAATACTCCATTGTGTAAATGTACCAAAGTTTCTTAATCCAGTCATCTACCGATGGGCATTTTGGTTGTTTCCAAGTCTTAGCTATTGTGAATAGCGCCGCAATGAACATAGGGGTACATATATTTTTTTGGATTAATGTCTTGGGATTTTTTGGATAAATACCTAAGAGTGGGATTGCTGGGTCATAAGGTAGTTCCATTTTCAGATTTTTGAGGTGCCTCCATACTGATTTCCATAATGGTTGCTCCAGTCTGCAGTCCCACCAGCAGTGCACCAGGGTTCCCTTTTCCACACAGCCTCGCCAGCATTTGTTGTTTGTTGATTTATTGATGATAGCCATTCTGACCGAGGTGAGGTGGTATCTCATTGTGGTTTTAATTTGCATTTCCCTAATGCTAAGTGATGTTGAACATTTTTTCATATGCCTGTTGGCCATCTGTATGTCCTCTTTGGAGAAACGTCTCTTCATATCCTCTGCCCATTTTTTAATTGGGTTGTTTGTTTTTTTGGTGTTGAGTTGCATGAGCATTTTATATATTTGGGATATTAATCCCTTATCAGATATATCATTAACAAATATCTTCTCCCATTCAGTAGGCTTCCTTTTTGTTTTATTGATGGTTTCTTTTGTTGTGAAAAAACTTTTAAGTTGTGGCCTCCTTTTTAAGTCCTTCATTTAGAGGTTCTGTTCATCTAGTGTTCAGGGAACTTCCGAGGATGAATATCTTATAAATTATTTGTAATTTTGGTGTGATCCTGGGAGGCAGTCGGCACAGCATCTGTCTATTCCTCCATTTTACCCCGGTTTCTCTATCTTGTTTTCCTGTTTTTGTTTCTTTTATATATCTTTTTTTCTCCTCTCCGATCATTGTTTATTATGTTTTTGTGGGGGTGTATTTGGTTTTTGGTGTTGTTGGGTTGCCTTGCTTTGTTTTTGTTTTATGAAGTGGACGTGGGCCTAGCACTGGTCCAGGAGCTGAGACTACACTGAATTTGTAGAAACCACTGACCACAGCCTTTACGCACCTGTAACACCACCTCGCCCACCTACAGCTGCATTGCCAGGGGCAATCGGGGTGCTGGAGTGACTGGTCCCACCCTCACACACTGTGGAAAAGTTTTTCTACAACATAAGGTGGTCCTCAGAGCCCTGAGTCATCTTGGTGGTGATCAGTGACCACAAACCTGCACCACAGCCACTCAGGAGCAGCTTTCAGGAATTTGTGAGCATGAGGTGCAGTCTGGCTGTAGTGCCCTTGGGATACCATACAAAGGGGTTACAGGCCAGGTATTGACATAAGACCTGAATTTGCATTAATGTCTTAAAACCATCAATCACGTCTCATAACTCACTGGAACTGCATCCCGTCCAGCTAGTGCCACATTGCCGAGAGCACCTTCAACACCAGGTCAAATAGCCAGACACATGCTCCTAAAGAGCCTCTTTCAGTAGTTGGGCCTTACCAGCATCAGACAGGTGGAAACAGGCCGAGCAGGCACTCGGCCTTATGCTAAACTGCCTCAGGACTAATACTGGGGGCAACCAGCTTCAGTTCACAGAGAGACCATCCCCACATGACCCCAGGTCCAGCACAGGAAGCAGCCAACTGCACACAGCCTTGAGGCACCTACCAGGTAGCTACGAGCTGGTAACTGACAGGGCTGAAACAGCTCTGAGTGGGAGCCCCACCCAAGAGACAACAGAACCAATACACCCAGATGCCAGTGTTAGACCAAACCAGAGTACTACCTGGTTGAAACTACAAGGGGCACTTTCAAAGGAAATTTCCACAGGCACAGCAGCCCACAGTGGCCAAGCCTCTTCTGAGAGGTCAAACTCCATACAGCAGCTCATACACTGTGAACAGAGCTAATTCTCCCAGCTAATCAGCCTGAGGGGCAATCCTACCCTCTGACAAGCTCAAAGCAATTTAAAATCAACTTCAACAGTGACACCTCTGGAACACATGAGACAGGAGAGTACAGAGACTGTGCAATCCAAATATAAAAGACACATACCACGTAAGACAACCAAGCAACGACTGAGAGACATAGGTGATCTGCTTAATACATCAAAGCAATCACAGAGTGACAGCCAGAATGAGGAAACAAAGAAACATGTCCCAAGTAAAAGATCAGGAGAAACCTCTAGAAATGGAACTAAATGAAACAGAGGTATCCAACCTTTCAGAGACAGAGTTTAGAACACTGATGATAAGAATGTTAAGGAACTTAGTGAGGACATAAAGAATGATAGAGAAAGCATTAAAAAAACCCCAATTAGAACTAAAGAATACAATAACTGAAATGAAGAACACACTCTAAGGAATCACCAGTAGATTAGATGAAGCAGACGATCGGATCAGTGATCCAAAAAAATGGTGCCCTCCTGTACACTATTTGTGCGCAAGCTCCACAAAGGGGGAACAATGGTTTCAAAACCTCCAGCTCCCACAAAAGGCTCTCAGTTCAGTTCTTCCCTGCACACTCCTGGCCCCCGCTCATGCAGCCACTCCCTCCGCCAGGGACCAGGTGAGTGCTCATCAGCGAGTGAGTCCGTGTGCCAGCTCCACAGGATGGCGACTGGTTTTGTAGCCTTCCTCTGCCTCACCAAGTTGAGCAAAGAGAGTCCTCACTAATTTCTACTGCCAGCTATCGTGGGACTCCTCTTCCGGGCAAAGTAACTCTGGACTGGGGAGCTCAGTGTGGGACTGGAGGGTCCCTCTCCAACAGAAGAAGCCTCTCCGCCACTGAAGTGTCCCTCGAGGGGTTCGCCCTTTCTCCGTGGGCCTGGAGTCAGCCTGCCTGATGTCTCTGCCCCTCCTACCAGTCTCGCCGTGGCCTCTTCCTTAAATCCTTTGTTTAGAGGTCTGAACTTCTAGTGTTCAGATGACTTCAGAGGTTGAATGTTGTATAAATTATTTATAATTTTAGTGTGATTCTGGAATGCAGTTGGCACAGTGCCCATTTATTCTGCCATCTTAGCTCCGCCCCAATCTAAAACTTTTATGTTCTAAGAACTTGGCTGGATAACTGTCAGGTTGGAAGCTCCAAATGATGGCCACATGAAAATGTGTGCTAAACTCCATTTACAGATGGGGTCCTACCAAACTGCTGCCAGCCTTTCAGAAAATTATAACCTAAAATACAATGGCTGGTATGAGGAATGTGCCAATTTAGATAAAATAATTTTAAAAGTGCACCATAAAGTAAGGGTTCCCAAATCAAATAAACAGAATGGGATACCTATTTTTAAATATTAATAAGGGTGAAACAAAGAGAAAGAGGACTCTTCCAGGAGGGTTGAAATGTTTAGATAGTTTTTAAAAATTGGGATAAATAAAACACACATTGATGGGGTTAAAACAGAGGTTTTAGTACAGCACTAACAAAGAATGAATAGACCACATTGACCCAACTGTTGGTCCCCCAACATTAATGGGCCTCAAACAAGTCTGTTGTATTTATCCCAATGTGGATAAATTTAAAAGACTGGAAGGAAGAGATTACAGGGAGAAACCAGCAATCCCTTGGGGCAGCAGTCAGGCTGGTTAAATCAAGTTAAAGATTGATTACAGGGCCAGGTCCAGGTCCCTTGCTGAGGACCCAAGGCCTTTTTACTCAAGGATGGGTAAAATGGTCAAGAGATGGCAAGACACGGGAATTTATGCACTGTGGTACGAAAACTCATTGGTGAAGACCTGACTCAGGCTACAATTAGATTAAAATAATATGGAAATATAAGGATTGATAAGATTACAAAAATTGCAATGTTTAAACAGACTATGTTTTTAAAAAAATTATGACAACTTTAATTGATTGTATCTCTTTTACCTGATTAATTTGCGGAAATCTCACTGGAGAATTGGGATTTGAGGCTGTCAGTCAGTTCTTTTTTTTGGCTATGAGAAGGTCCATGGGGTTGTTTAATACTGCCAGAAATATTTACTGTTTGTCTCAGCTGAAACCTGACAAGTTATTTGAAAGGATTTAATAATGTTTTAATCAAGAAATTTGGCCAAATTTGAAACTAATGTCAGAGCCTGATAGGAAATGTACCCAGAGGGAGAGAAACATTCCAACAATGGGTGGATAGATTTGTCAGTCCTTTGCCACCATTTAGGTGACAACCCAGTTCTTGAGGTATGAAGAACAACTGTCCTTGTTTTACAAATGAAGTCTATACAAGACCAGAGGTGTGGTGCAGAAACAATTCAAAGTCCACCAATTCCTCTTACCTTCTCCAAACCTCCCTTGTGCATCTCAAAAGGCTTATAAATATTGACTTTATGAAACCAAAGTCCTTCTTGGAGGAGTTTATATTCCTCTCCCTGTACTTTTGAGATGTAAATACCTAGCCTTCTCCAAGAACTCTTATGTGAGTCATGTTTTAAAAAGCAAATTTCAGGGAGGTAATTGTATTAATAAAAAAAAGAAACGTAGCCATCTGGACGAATCAATTAACTTATTCCACCATTCTTTCCTAAACCGGTGAGTTTTGCATTATGGTGCCTGTCTTATGGCTAAAAGATCTCTGCTTGTATCTGTATGTTCATGTGTGTTGTTTGGTATTTTCTACTCCCAGATGGTATTGTTCATTTGTCTAAAAGGAGCTCTATTGAATTGGCTTAAACAAACAAGTGCTTAGATGAGAATTCTCAAAAATATAACAGAAACTAACCAAAAGGCTTTTCAGAATCACGTGATCTGAGAAAATATTTGATATTGAAGCTGGTTTGAGTTTGGTTTGGATAAATAGGCATGTCTATAGGGTCATCAACATTAAATACTACTTTTATCTTACTGGGGTTCACTAATCAAATAAGTTCATGTTATCTGTTGCAAAATTTGTCAGCAAAAAAAAATAACTTGGTATGATGACATTTTCATAAGTAATCTAAACTTAATTGTTAAGAGCAAGTCAATGAAATAAATGTAAGTAGGATAAAATGTTATTTATTTATTTATTTATTTATTATTTATTTATTTATTTTCATGTGGAAGTCAAACCAGCAACCTTGCTGTTAAGAGCGCGCACTCTATCCACTGAGCCATCCAGGAGGCAACTCAGCTCCAAGTGCGGAGTTCAGTCCCAGCCACGGGTGGGCGTAGCTCACCATCGAACAGGCAATCTTGTCATTAGGAGCACATGCTCTCACCAGCTGAGCCATCCTGCCACCTTTTGGCAGCTCAGTGGCAGCTCAGTTCAGGTGCAGCTTGGGCGAAGCTCACTGGCCCATATGGGAATCAAACGTTGCTCAGAGCTTGTGTTTTTAAGCAAACTCTTAACCAACTGAGCCACTCGGCCAGCCCTTAAAATGTTTCTTTATGTTAACTTTCTAGCAATAATTATATTGTATATGTACTTAAATGTTTTCTAAATAAATCACATTGGTAACTTGGAACTTTAAAGTTTTGCTGGGTAAATTAAATGATTCAGTCACTGAATCACTGAATGTCTAGACCATTTCCAAGATAAAATAATGAAATACTAATTACTGAACATAGGTTTATTGACTTTTTGCTTTTTATTATAGAAGAACTAAAGATATTTGGGTTCATTAGTAAACATGTCTTGTACCACATTAAACATTTTTTTGTGCTATGTAAAAATATAGTTCTAGAAATTATAATATGTGTTCATAAATGTATGAATGTTGGTGTAACAGATAATTTACAATTGCTTGCTTCTTATTTTTCACTAGGAAGTATGGTTTTTAAAGGTTAAGAGTTCTAATACATGTAATTAAAACTACAGAAATTAAAAATAATAGGGAAAACAACTGTATATACAAGAATTGAAATTTTATAATGTGGGACTAAATGGCAGCTCCTAACTTGTGATATGAGTATGAAATTCCCCATTGATTTAGCTTGTGGCTGAGGAGTAAACTTTCCTCTACCCTCAGGGTTCTTTTGGCTGATGTAATAATTAACTAGACTTGAGACAGATTAGCAAGAGTAATTGACCAAATTTAATACTTACGTATGTATGGAAACTCCATGTACATGAGAACCAGAGACCTTACGTGCATGAGGGGTTCAGAGATAGAAAAGGAACATGGGTATGTAAGACATCCTGAGTTAGGGATGAGGTAGGGTGCCTTGGAGGCTTCAAAGGGTCATTACAAGATGATAGGAGCAGGTGTTTATAAGAAGTTTCCCGTGCCATACAGATGGGTCAAGTTTTCCTATTATGGAAAAGGCCCCTAATTCAAGTTAGTTAGGTAAAGAGAGGAGCAGAAATGTCTCTTGAGCCCAAAGCTAAAATTGCCCTAAGCTCAAAATAATCCACAGTCTTGGGGTGGCTCATTCTGAACTCCCTCCCACAGGTGGATGTGTCATGAAGCCAAGTCGTATAGTGCCTAAAGCTTTGCATCAAAGTCACAGTTCTTCCCCTTATTCAAGAGGAAAATAGTATTTTCTCAAGCTATCAGGGGTTGTATCTCACCACAAGTCAATGCTTTGAAGAACCGAGGGCCCTAGTTAAGGCAGAGGCCTCAGTCTTAGACTTTGGAGAGAACTCTAAGTCAGGGTTGGGCTAAGGTGCTGGGCAGGTGGGAGAGTCACGTAGAAAAAGCAACAAAAACAGGACTCACTTGACTTCTCACCTAGTCCCTTGGGAAGAGGAAAAATTTCCATTCTGTCTACACAAGTGTCCCACAGGGAAATCCGGTGCCCAGAGGTGGCTGTTATAATGGAAGCAGTGCCTAATGAGCAGGTAAAGGGAGCTGAAAGTATCTCCCCTGCTGCGTATGCAAGCCTGGGCTTTACAGGGCATGTGTGTTGCTTTTGGATTCCCAAGCCTGGTGGGGACCAGTGCTTCACTCCTTCCTGCTGTCTTGTCCAGAGACAGAGCTTCAGTTTCCATCAGCAACCACCCAGGGAGGAATTCAAACTTCCACACAGAATCCTCCCTCTCAGAGACCCCATCCAGGTGAGTCAGAGAACCCAGCAGAGACTTCAGGAAAAGGTCAGAGAGGATGGAACATGAGAACATTCACCTGAGGTCACCTGAGAGCCTAACCAGCCTAGCCCAGAGCAGAGAGATTGCTATGTTTCTTTGCCAGGTACACTAATTAATGTAAAAATAATTTATTTAATATTTTTAAAAAAGAAGTGTTCATTGGCATCAACAATACAAGAATCATTGTTGAATGTCCCATGATGGGAGGAGATGTCAAGTTGGAAGAGACTGAGGAAGGAATGGGAGACATAAAGTGGCTCCAGTAAAATCAGAACATACACAGGAGTTTTGCAGTTCGAGGGGAGCAGGAAAACAGGATTAGGTGTGGCGGCATCAGCAGTGAAGTGAGGGCATTTCTTTTTATAAATTTTAAGCTGGGGTTTATATGAGCATGTTTTGTATTCATTAAAAAGATCCAGACAAAGGCGGTACATATTACCTTGCAACAGCTGTTCCGGATAGAAACATTTCACAGCATCATTTCTCATGTTGCATATTCACATAAAAAACATTATTTAATAAGTCTAAAAAGGGATACTAAAGCATTTCACTTTTTGCAATTATTTCTGGTGTGACTGCATATATTTTAGGTTTAAATGCTTCTTACTTCACTGTAAATTGTGCAAGTTCTTTACACAGTTTATATAGTGAGGGCTGTGTTCTTATTGTGGTTTTGGAGTCCATACTTTCAGACAGAGTTTTTTTACCAAAGTTTTTTACAATTTGACAGTGAATTATTTTATATACAGAGGGTGCCAAAAAAATGTATACATATTTTAAGAAAGGAAAAAAACTGTATTAAAATTGTAACACAATGAATGACAGTAGCATTCATTTGATTAATGCCATCTTTTGAACGAATGTCATACTACACATTGCTACCATAATTCAATTCTACTTTGAAAAGTAATACATAGATAACGTCTCTTTTTTAATTTTTTTATTAAATTATTTTTTATTATGAAATACACATTTTTTAGAATTAGTTTCAGCTGCACAACACAGTGCAATGGTTATACTTTTTACCTCTCGAAGTGACAACCCCCCTCCCCCAATCCACCGCCCCATTTCCCCCCAATATCATACATATCTATTACAAATCCCTTGACTCCACTCCCATACTATATATACTCCACGTCCCATGACTATATATATATATATATATATATATATATATATATATATATGTATGTATTCACTTATAGTTGACATACAATATTATACAACATTAGCTGCATCAGGTGTACAGTTCAGTGATCAAGCCTCTTCCCCATCCATGATGCAAGACATGTGACCACCTGACACCCGGACTTGATGTGGCCTCCTCTTTAAGTCCTTCGTTTAGAGGTTCTGTTCATCTAGGGTCCAGGGAACTTCCGAGGTTGAATATCTTATAAATTATTTGTAATTTTGTTGTGATCCTGGGAGGTAGTCGGCACAGTGTCTGTCTATTCTGCCATCTTACCGGAAGTCCTAGATAATGTCTCTTAAAATGTGTACATTGACATCCCCGGTATGGATAGATATATTTGAGTGGATGTATGAAAATTTAGAAATTATGTATCATCAATTCTATCAGTCGGTCATATTATGTCCCTCCATTACTTTTTAAATGTAAAAAGTTCTCCTGCATCCTTAGTACTAATAACCGTTTTTCATACGTAGTGTGTTCTTATTTCAGCTCTGTTTATCCTTATTGCCAACTTTATGCTTTTTGAGGTTAGATGTGTTTTTTAAAATAGGAATCACCTTCTCTCATCTGTGAAAGGCATTCCTTTGCATTCATCTCATGATCAACTTCTGTTATTCCTAAGCATATTTGAATCTTTTTACATTGATATAGGTAGAAATTATAACTGTTGGTACTGCTTTTTCCACTGCCTTTTTAAAAATTATTATTATTATTTTAATTAAAGTTTATTGGGTGACAATTCTTAGTAAAATTACATAGGTTTCAGGTGTACAATTCTGTAATACATCATCTATATATCACATTGCGTGCTCACCACCCAGAGTCAGTTCTCCTTCCATCACCATATATTGGATCCCTTTTACCCTTGTCTACCACCCCCTTCCCCCCACCCTCTGGTAACCACTTAACTATTGTCTGCGTCTATGAGTTTTTGTTTCTTCACCTGTTTGTCTTGTTCCTTTGTTGTTTTCTGTTTTATATCCCACATATCAGTGAAATCATATGGTTCTCGACTTCTCTTTCTGATTTACTTCACTTAGCATAATAATCTCAAGATCCATCCATGTTGTCACAAATGGCACTATGTCATCTTTTCTTATGGCAGGATAGCATTCCATGATGAATATATACCACATCTTCTTTATCCAAACATCTGTTGAAGGACACTTTGGTTGTTTCCATATCTTGGCCATCATAAATAAAGTTGCAATGAACATTGGAACACATATATCTTTACAGATAAATGTTTTCAGAATTTTTGGGTAGACACTCAAGAGAGGGATTGCTGGGTCATATGGTAATTGTATTTTTAATTTTTTGAGAAATCTCAACACTGCCTTCTATAGCGACTGCAACAATCTGCATTCCCACCAACAGTGTATGAGGGTTCCTTTTTCTCTACAGCCTCTCCAACACTTGTTATTATTTGCCTTGTTGATGATAGTCATTCTAACTGGTGTGAGGTGGTATCTCATTGTGGTTTTTATTTGCATTTCTCTGATGATTAGTGATGTTGAGCATTTTTTCATGTCTATTGGCCATTTGTATGTCCTCTTTGGAGGAAAAACTATTCAGGTCCTCTGCCCATTTTTCAATTGGATTTTTTATTTTTGTTGTTGTTGAGTTGTATGAGTTCCTTATATTATTTGGATATTAGCCCTTTTTTGGAGGCATTGTTTGCAAAAATCTTCTCCCATTTAGTTGGTTGCCTCTTTTTGTCAATGGTTTCTTTTGCTGTGCAGAAGCTTTTTAGTTTGATAGTCCCATTCATTTATTTTAACTTTTACTTCCCTTGCCTTTGAAGTCAAATTCATAAAATCCTCTTTGAACCCAAGGTCCATAAGTTTAGTTCCTATGCTTTCTTCTATGCAGTTTATTGTTTCAGGTCTTATGTTTAGGTCTTTGATCCATTTTGAGTTAATTTTGGTATACAGTGACAGATAGTCTAGTTTTATTCTTTTACACATAACTTTCCAATCCTTCCAGCACCATTTATAAAAGAGGCTGTCTTTTCTCCATTGTATGTTTTTGGCTTCTTTTTCGAAAATTATCTGTCCATATTTATGTGGCTGTATTTCTGGGTTCTCAATTCTATTCCATTGTTCTGTGTGTCTGTTTTGCTGCCAATACCATGTTGTTTTGATTATTGTTGCCCTGTAGTACAAGCTGAAGTCAGGGAGTGTGACACCTCCAGCATTGTTCTTTTTTCTTAGGATTGCTTTGGCTATTTGGGGTCTTTTGTGGTTCCATACAAATCTGATGATTTTTAAATTCTATTTCTTTAAAAAAGCCACTGGGATTTTGATGGGGGTTGCATTAAATCTGTATATTGTTTTGGGTAACATGGACATCTTAACTGTGTTGATTCTTCCAATCCATAAACACCAAATGTCTTTCTATTTCTTTGTGTCTTCTTCAATTTCTTTTAAAAATGTCTTATAGTTTTCTAAAAATTATTTTTACATTTTTCACTTTCTGGTCTTTGACAATTTAATCCTTAATTAGAAACCCATGTGGATGTGATTAAATTATTTTTACATCTTTTCTTTCAGAAGTTGGTCTTGGATTTTTATTCAATTTCATTAAATATAATTATGTGAATCCACAATATTTAATTTGGTTTTATTTTCCCTGCCATTCTTTTCATTTTATGACTTTTCCATTGCTTAACATTTTCCTATATAAATGCACACATTTATGAAACCACATGAGTGAACAAAATAAATGAGGTCGCTGCTCATTTGATTTTACATTATACTGGAGAAGACCCAGTACAATGAAATAGTTGTCATGTCCTCAGGGATAAAAGTATGAAGAAAGGGGATTGATTGATAGTTGTTGCATAAACAGGAGCTCACAAGAATATGTCTGGGGAGGACTTTGCATGATGAATAAGGAACAGAACCACAACGAGTATATCCATCAGCTGTGACACAAAGAGTTCAAAACTTAAAGCCCAAGAATAGCAAAGGAAAGAATTCCACACAGAAAAGTGAGAGAAGGGCCAGCCTCATCCACTACTGGGCTGTATAAAAACAAGGGTGATCAAATAAACATGGAATAGGGGCAGGAATAACAATTAGATCAGGGGCTGAGGTGGACTCCTTGATGAGGCCAGTGGAGAAGGAAAGGTCCCGTCAGTGTGTGGTCCCTTGAGTCTGAGGTAACTTGATCACCCATGCTGGCTGCCTCTTCCCTCCATCTGGCTCTCCTCATCTTATTGCTTTTCCCTCATTGTCAGGAAGTGACCATGTTAAAGTAATCTTGCATTTATTCCACTGGATTCCTGGCTTTTTTTGACTGTGTCCCAAAGTAAGATATTCCTTTTACATTGTACCCAGCACATCTCCACACAAAATAGAACACACACACACACACACACACACACACACACACACACACACACACACACACGACTGAACAAAGAGGCCATGAAACGATTATTTACTTGTATGTACCTTCATTATGTATGTACAAATATTTTCTTTTGTGCCTCATTTATTTTATTCTATTTAATTCTTACAGGCCATAGTCTGACAGCTTAATGTGTCTAGACCTCAGATAATGGAAAACATTCCTCTAGCATGTCCTCCATACCTAGGTTAGTATTTCCACCTTCTCTTTTCTTTTTCATCATTGGCAATTTCTGTGAGAATATGTTCTCTCCATCATAGAAGACATATTTATTCAGCTACTGTTCCCATCCAAACCAAATCTGGTGGGGGAAGACACTCACTATCTAGCAAAGAAAAAAGACATTGAATTCAATAAAAATAACATCATGGGCACCCTAACACCTAAATTAAGTGCTTGAGAATGTGCATTATCTCAGGAAAACTGAGATAATATTAAGGGGAAAAAAGGCTCATGAAGGAGAGGATTCAGCCATTTTGAAAAGAAGATGGAGTTTGGAGGATGGAGAAGGGGGTGGAAAATTCCAGAAAGACCAGTGGGGAGACTGCAAGCAGAGGAAAGCGCGAGTGCACAGGCTCTGAACCTTGAAGCTGCAGTGTCAGGTGAAGCTGGAGTCAAGTTCAGTGTTTGGGAGATCAGTGTGAGTCAGGGCGGGGCCCTGTGAGGGTGAAGCTGGCAGCAAGGTCACAGAGACTTGAGCCTCCTGTGTGAAGCTACAGAATTTTGGCTTCTATCCCCATTGGAGAGTCATGAGGAGGGATTACAATCAGGGAGTTCGATGATCTGCTTTGTAATGTACTGAGATCTCCATGAGTCAATGCGAATATTTGGCTAGGGGGGTTCCAGCCTGTGCTAGATGGGAGATGACAAGGAACTGAAATGAGGCTGTGGAACTGGGGACTGAGAGGTGGGGAAGCATTGGAGGCATTTGAGAGGTAGAAGAAAATAATCAACCTCATCTCATCTCCAGGGAGAGCCATTCATTTTCCAACAGGAAGGACCTGGGCTGAGCATTTCACATACATTGCTCAAATCTGTCACCACTCTGATGGACACCACTGTCTGCACTATTTGGGTGGATGTTAGCATTTCAAATGGTGTGGGTGTCTCTCCTGGTTCAAAATGCTAAGAGGGGGCATATCACAGAATCAAAACCCATTGGTTTTTTTTTTTTGAGATATCAGCTGTCTTTTATTAAACCAGACATTAAAGAGATGTGCAGAAATGTCAAATAATGATACTCTTTTTCATATAAGTTATTGTTTGGAAAAATATGGTTATTTTTTATTAAAATATCTTAAATACCTCATGGGTTTATTATTGTTATTTTAAAATGAATCAGTAATTTTTTAATTTTTTTATTGTGAAATACACATTTTTTAAAATTAGCTTCAGCTCTACAACACAGTGCAATAGCTATACTTTTTTGAATCAGTAATTTTTTATATTTTTTGGCTTTATTTTCTTTTCTAAATATTTTTATCAAAATATAGCTATCATATAGTATTATTTTATATTAGTTTTAGGTATACATCATAGCTATTCAACATTTATATACCTAAAGAAGTGATCACCATAAGTCCAGCAATGATCTGACACTGTACCATGGTATCACAATATTAGTGACTATACTCCCCATGCTGTACATGACATCCCCATGACTTACTTGTTTTATACGTGGAAATTTGAGCCTCTTATTCCCCTTCACCTATTCCTCCCCACTTTCTCATTTTTCAATTACAGTTCAAATTCAATATTATTTTATATTAGTTTCAGATGTACAGTATAGTGGTTACACATTTATATAATTTAAGAAGTGATCTCCCTGACTAGTCTAGTACCCACCTGGCACTATACATACTTATTACTATATTATTGACTATATCCCCTATGTTACATCCCATGACTCTTTTGTAACTACCAATTTGTACTTCTTAATCCCTTCTCCTTTTTTTCCAACCCCTAATCTCCCTCCCGTCTGGTAACCGTCAGCTTGCAAAACACGGTTTTCTGACTCCAAAAGTTTTGCACTTAATGTCATTTACAAAAGTCTCTCCTTGTTTCAGCTTTAAAAATACACTGCTTTTCACACACACTGTATATTTCCTTTTGTAAATTGTACGTTTATTCTCTTTACACATTTTCTAGTGGGCTGTTTTATTTGTAAGGTGTTTTGACAACATAAAGATATAGTTCATTTCTCTTTTAAGAAACTGTTATTTGCCATTTCATTGGTTATTCTGGGCATTGAGGCACTGTACCTGCAGCAGGCATGTTGCCAGAACCAAAAAAGTTTTCTTCACCACTCTGGGATCACCGTGGATTATTAGATTCTCTCTTGTTCTCACTCTCTCAAATCTCTTTTGACTGATTTTAAAAATATAGGACAGAAAATAAGCAGAACAAAATGGAGCCCCATTTTTACATGTTCATTGGAGGCTTACCAACTGGAATTTGGGTGTTCTTTCTATATTCTCTAAGGGAAAGGTAATCTGATGTTGACAACATGCCTTGTATCTGTTCTTTCCTAATTATTTTGCTTGGAGATTAGTAGAGCCTGGCAGTAACATGACCCCAGGAAGTTATAGTGTGAGTGTGTGTGATGTGTGGAGTGTGTGTGTGTGTGTGTGTGTGTGTGTGTGTGTGTGTGTGTGAGTGTGTGTGTGGTTTATGGAGCATGAGCATTTCTCAGGGCAGGGATACTAGCTCATATACTCCAAAATGTGTCCCTTAAAAATACAGATGGCAGAATGTTAACCAATACATGGAAGTAAAGAAGAGATCACTTCTACTCATTGGAGCCCTTGGTAACAAGATAAATAAAGTGGAAGGAACAACATGTGACCGATAGATTCCCTGTGTCTTGAAGTTTCATCTGTAGCAGACAGGCCTTCTCATTCCTCAGCATGCTCTGACACCATCTCTATCACTCTCCTTCCTCATTCCCCTCACCACATGGCTGCCTTGTGAGACTTGATTATTTGAACCGAGTGCCAACCTCAGGCCTCTGCACTGGCTCTTTCCTATGCAGGCGACACACTTCCCAGATGCCTTCATGTCTTCCCTTTGTCTTCCTTCAGGTATCTGTTAAACGGCACATTGTTTGCAGGTCTTTCTCGATTCCCAGTAAGAATAATACACTCATCCACTTTCTTTTATACCTACTTTCTTTTTCTTCAAAGCACATACACAGACTGACATGGTGTATGATTTTTTATTTGCTTATAGTCTTCTTCCCTTATTGAATTATAGGAAGTATTGTTTCTCAGCACCCTACAATCCTTGACTGGAAAATGGTCAGAACTCAGCATATATTCCTCAAATGAGTGAATAAATTTCTCATCCATCCTGCAAAATACATGATTTATTGGGCAAAATGCTGAGAGTAAGACAGGTATTCCTAATCAGAGATGTAATGGGAATTCCTTAAAGAAGATTAAATCTCTACAAAAATATATATACATTTGACTGCAAAGTATAAATTGTAGCTTTCAACATGCCAGTAGTGTCCATGTGTGAAGATTAATCTTGTTATATTTTCATTCCTGGTCATCACTTCTACCTCATAGAACCAGGCAATGGTACACAGATTTCAGAATTTCTTCTCCTGGAACTTTCAGAGGAGCCAGAACTGCAGCCCCCCATCTTTGGGCTTTTCCTCTCCATGTACCTGATCACTGTGTTGGGAAACCGGCTCATCATCCTGGTCGTCAGCTCAGACCCCCACCTCCACATTCCCATGTACTTCTTCCTCTCCAACCTGTCCTTTGTGGACATCTGTCTCACCTCCACCACCATCCCCAAGATGCTGGTGAACATCCAGACACAGAGTAAAGTCATAACCTATGAAGGCTTCTACATGCAGGTGTATTTTTTCACACTTTTTGGAGTGTTGGATGACTTCCCCCTGACTGTGATGGCCTATGACCACCTTGTAGTCATCTGTCACCCCCTGCACTACACAGTCACCATGCGCCCTCAGCTCTGTGGACTGCTGGTTATGGTGTCCTGGATCACCAGTGTCCTGAATTCCTTGTTACATAGCTTAATGGTGCTGAGCCTGTCCTACTGTACAGATGTGGAAATCCCCCACTTTTTCTGTGAACTCAGTCAGGTCATCCAACTTGCCTGTTCTGACATCTTTCTTAACGATATGGTGATATATTTTGCAAGTGTCCTAATGGCTGGTGGTCCTCTCATTGGGATTCTTGACTCTTACTCTAAGATAGTTTCTGCCATACGTGCAATGTCATCAGCTCAGGGGAAGTATAAAGCGTTTTCTACCTGTGCGTCTCACTTCTTGGTTGTTTCTTTATTTTATTGTACAGGCTTAGGAGTGTACCTTACCTCTGCTGTAGCCCACAGATCACAGTCAAGTGCAACCGCCTCGCTGATGTATTCCATGGTCACACCCATGCTCAACCCCTTCATCTACAGTCTCAGGAACAAAGTCATAAAGGGGGCTCTGAATAGATTGGTTGGAGTGGCAGCTACAAAAGGGACAATTGCTCTGGGGCTGAAGAACTTCCTGTGATTGGCGGGCTAAAGTCTTTGGATCCAGAAAATGTGGAAGTAGAATATGCCTCTTCTATTTATTTACTGGAATTTCCATTTATTTGAATTCAATTTCTTCATACAATATAAGTAATTCGTTTATCATGTTTTCTGTTCTGATATATAGACAGTTTTCTTCTTTGTCCATTTTCCTAGTTTCACAAAGATTTTCAAACTTTGCATCAGAAATATTGGAAATTCCCATTTATATCTGGGGTCATAGGAATTTCTTAAGAATAATTTCATCTCAAATAACAGATATCACCTCCAGATTTATTTTGTGTTACTGAAAAAAATATTCACGAGTTGTATAACTCCCAAGAAATAAAGTTCCCTTGGTAAGTAAGCCTATTTATGTGATATTTTGCACAGGTAATTCTGCAACCATGGTTTTCATTTTGGGTCTGTCATTCTAGTCTATGTCACTCCCTTAACCGCTCTGGCTGATTATGTGGATGTTAACATGCTGCTGATTGTTAACGGAATTCCTGCTTTTATGCTCTCGTTCAGTTCAGTGTCCATAACACCTACTATAATCTCTGGCAAAAAATTGATTTTGAAATATATGTCTCCAAGTAAAGTCCACAGGAAAAGTCAAGCTTAAGAAATAGATTAATCTAATATGCTCTTTAGAGAGAATTGACCTTAAATATGAAAAAGCATTACTCAGTTGATTACTATGCAAAATATGTCTTTTTCATGCTGTGATCTACTGCTGATGTATGGAAGATGAATTCCACATGTGAGGGCCTATTTTCATTGAGGTGAAGGAAGGTTGGTGTATTTTAAGTTTTTTTTCCTAAATTATCTTCCTGTGTGCCTTTGCAAACTTCAGTGTTGCCTACAAATGTAACTCCTCATTTACTTAAACTAATGATCTCTGTTCTTTTAAACCACGTGTAACTACAATAGGGATGTTAACCTAACAATGTCAATATCTTCCATCATATGTCTCCTTCATGCTCGGGAATTGCTTCCATCTTCATGATCAGAAAGTGACTCACAAGAGAGCTTGACTTCTTGCCCAGTCATGTGATTTGGGTTCACCAGTTTTTCTGCTAAGTAGGCACATCCTTCCAACTTGTCCTTATTACCTGGAGGGGACCCTGAGTAGTCACTTGTTAATCCAGTTATCCAAAATAAACTTGAATAAAGCATGGTCACAAATGCTGTCTCCAATTCTCAGAACATATTCCAAAAGTGGAAAAACAGCAGATTACGCCACTTCCGATGGTGTTGGTGTCGTCACGCGGCAGGGTGAGGGCAGCAGGCAGGTTGGTAACGGAGAGGTAGATTCCTCACAGCTCATCTTTCCCAAAGAGTTTGAAACACCTGGGACACTTCTAAGTTCAGAAGTTTATATGCTTGTGGAACATCGAAAGCGACAGGATGGGAGAGCAGTGGATGAAGAGGAACTTTCTGAGGTCTGTGTGTAAACTTGAAAGTACACAGCCCGTTTACTTGTGTCAGATACAGAGACCATTGGCGGTGTCGGTAGCTGGTTGCTTCAGAAGAAGCTTCATAAGTAGGAGGAGGCCTGTTTGGCCAGCCTTTGTCCGGAGGCTCCTCAGAAGCCCAAGGCTCTGATTGCAAGCCAGAGAGGCAATTTGAAGATGACAAGCTACAGCGGATTCTTGATGATATCCAGGCCAAGAGCAGCTTTCAATATTAATCTCCAAACATCACTCTGCCTCTGTGAGGGAACCACATCCCCAGCCCAGCACCGCTGTTCCCCAGGAGCAGGAGCTGACGTCCACAGAAATTCTATGACAGAAGACATTTGGGCTTCTTTTGGATCCAACAACCCAGCTTGGTTTGGTTTAGGTTGCTATTTCAAACTTGATTTTTGGACCATGATGACCATATGCTCTTGGGGAGGCTTTGCAGTGGCTGCCTGTGGCTTCCGGAGCTTGCCGCTGGAGAGGTTGCGATGGGGTGATGTGCACATAAGCTATGTCGTTGACTACCTCATCCCATGGGGTTTGCCCCCTGTGTTATTTTTGATTCCCAATATCTCATATTCTAATTTCAATGTATTTATAGTTTTTGAAACTATACAAGAACATATAAAACTGGTATGGAAAACACAGTCTATCTAAATGCTGTCAGCTGACAAATAATATTGACTAGATAGTTCATTGTCAAAACGGTTTTATTTGGGAAAAAGAAAAGAACAAGAAAAAGATGGCTGCCACCCAGCACCTGTACATGAAGACCCAGTGACACATGTTTTCTAAAATGGTGGATCTATCTACCTATCTATCTATCTATCTATCTATCTATCTATCTATCTATCTATCTATCTATATCTATATATATCTATATCAGGGACACAGCAACCATAGAGATTTTTGAAAAGGAAGTTAGGATCCTAGAATTCGACTAGGGTGGGCTCATAAACTTTATGAACTCAGCTCACCCCTTACATCTTCCAGCCTGATCAGTTTCCTAAAAGTCCAAGATATGTTTATCATTGCAAAAGGAAGAATTAATTCAGGCCTGTAGGATTGGTTGAATTCTTAAAGAAATGACGATAGCATTAATTTACATCTGTGAGAGAGACTTGGCATCACTGTGCTGCTCCCAGGAGACAGGGAAGAAGCTCACCATGAGAAGCAGTTACATCTGAGGATAACTGTGCTAAGCATTGCGGTCCCATAGCCTTGAGGTAGATGGGGACTTTGCCTGTTTTCTTGCACTGTTGCAGAATATAGATTTGGAGTAAGTGATCCTAATGTGCTTACTTTGTCACTCCTAAATTAAGACTTTTTTTCCTTCATAAGCCAGACGTGAAGGTCTGAACACACTGAAGTCTCCCTGTATGTGGCATCCCGTCAAAAACACTGGCTTGCTGCTTATCACAGGTGTTCTATGAGGGGTGATTTGGACAAAGGGAGCCTGGCCTTTCCGGAGTCACTGCAGTGAAGCCACTCAAGCTGAGGCGAGTTGGGGAAGTACTTAAAACATTTTTTTAAAAAAAAGACTTTATTGGGGAACTGGGGGAGGGAACAGCGTTGGGGAATCAGGGAAGGGAAATAGACAAGTTTCTGTCCTTTTGTTCTTCAGTCTAGTTGTGGAGGACGTTGCTTCACTGGCCCATGTTGGTATTATGATCATTGCGGTCTTCCCGGCTGAGGCAGATGGGTCGCCGGCCATTGGATGGCCACTCATAGTGGCTCATGGCAGCTCATGTCAGCTGCTGGCTGCTCATGCTGGCTGCCAGCCACTCACGGTAGCTTATGGCAGCCCACTTCAGTCCCACTGCAGCGTACGCCGTTGCCGGTGACTCACGGCAGCCCAGCTATAGATCGAGCTGTTGTTCACTATCTTAGCTGTAGAGGGCGCAGCATCACTGGCCCATGTGGGATCCGAACTGGTGGCCCTGCTGCTCAGAGCTCGTGCTCCCAAGCCAACTCTTAACCAATGAGTCACTTGGTTGGCCCGAGGGAAGCACTTTAATGGCTTAACATTCTAATGCTGATTTTTCTGAACAGATGTATGCCTGTTTTCTTTACAATTTGGGGATTTGTTTCTTTACAGGACTTGGCTACAAATGAATTCATGATCCAAGGAAAAGGTTGAGGAAAGGACAACATTGGCTTTGTATGTGAAGATAGTTTTATGTCAGTGTTGGCTAAGTTAACATAAAATATTTTTAAAATTAATTACTTAAATAAAAATTTTTTTAAAATAAAATTATTTTTATTAATTCTTCCATTTCTGGAATGATGTGGTTTCTAAGTCACCAGTGTTCTTGATCAATGTTTAAAAGAAAATACAATTATTCCTCAATTTAAAAATATATGAAGGAATAATCTTTTCATCTTTGGGCAGTGTTACTTCTTTGCGACTCCTCAGTTTTCTCAGTTGTAAAATGCAGATAATAATAGTATCTTTTCCATGGATATGTGAGAAGATTGTATGAGAAAATCATTAAAAATAACCTATTGGTGTCTGACAATATTATGTCCCAATAAATATTAGCAATTACTCTTATGCTCAGGAGATGAGCAAGTATACACAGGTAGTAATCAGCTGGCTTCCCAGAAATTAGTGCAGGAATTTGGTAGCATATCGACTGGCCCTGGTATGAGACTATGAAAACAAACCAAATGGCTAACTTCTTGAGTCTGCAGAATTATCTTTTAAGAGAGGCAATTACATGTGCACACCCATCCTCTAGGAGTCTGTGAGCTATATGACAGTATGAAAGTGTGTAAGGTGCCTGGGATATAGTTAGGCACAAATAAATGGTGCTAAGATGATTAGGAGATTTTACAAAAATAACTCATACTAGGAAATTACTTGAAAAGCAACCTCATGCTATGTTCTAGATTCAAAGCCTAGAGAACGCTGTCTGCTAGACATTGTTCTCTAGAGTCCTGGACAGCAGCTCCCTGTTTAGTCATCAGGAGACCCTGCAAAACCTTTGATTTTCTGTGAAACATTGTTAAGCATATTGAACTATGTTTGCAAAAGCAGAATTTGGGGACACATTGAAACAAAACCAAAAGATACTGTGTGGTCAAACCCTCATTTCACTAGAAAGCTAAATTAACCAGAAGAATCTTTTCTGGAAATTCTAGTGTTTCTGGTTTTATTGAAATTTATTAAGCTTGATGATTGAAAATAACATTACTTGATAGGGCCAGAGCACAAGTCATTTTTTAAAAAACACATTATTAATGTTTTAAGATTATTTATAATCATTGAAGCCTGCATAAAGACTGGGATGTCAATAATCAGGCATTATTCATAATAACCAAAAGCAATCTGTATGTCCATACAGTTGAATGCTACATAGCAATAAACAATAAAAGGAATGAATTACTTGAAAAAAAAAAGAGAAAGAAAGAAAGAAAGAAAGAAAGAAAGAAAGAAAGAAAGAAAGAAAAAGAACACTGAAGTCCACAGGATATGCCAGTGGTGTGACATTTTTTTTTAATTATTATTTTTTATTGTGAAATACTCATTTTTTAGAATTAGTTTCAGCTGTACAACACAGTGCAATAGTTATACATTTTACCCCTCAAAGTGACAACCCTCTCCCCCAATCCGCCGCCCCACTTCCCCCCCAGGCATATTTTTTTCAACTTGTGATTATGAAAAATTTTAAACATAGAGAAAAACTGAAGACTTGTACAGTGATCACCAAGTGTTCATTACATACATTTAACACATAACATTTGTAATATTTATTTTGTCTGTATTCTTTTCTGCTAGGAAGCATTTGAAAGCACACAGTATGACACTTCGTTGAAATACTACGCATGCATTGGTTCGTATCAACTTTCCTCTGTCAGCACTATTGCACTTAGGAACATTGGCAAGAAATCCCAAGGTTTAATATTTAGTTCACATTCTAATTTCTCCTGGTTTTGAGTCCAAGTTCAGTCACCGCGTTAGTGTAATTTCGTTTTATGTAAAAGCAATTATCACGAAAGATCTAAACTAACAATTGACTTTTGAACAGTATTGAAGAAATACATGGGGTTACTGCCCTCAAGTTGCTGTAAGGAGCTCTGACAGGATAAAAATACAAGCGTGTGACCCCGAGGTGAGAAATGGGCCTCGGCGGGTTGCAAGTCCAAAGTAGAGCTTGATCAGCAGTGGGTCTGCATGTGTCTGTCTGTGTCTTCCTGCATCATCAGCGAGAGGGCCGTTTGGGACTAAATAGGGAGAATGGGTGAATGCCACCAATATGGAGTAACATTCAGACTTGAGTTATATGTGCCTCATGTCCCTTTGCATGACACTTAAAAATGATGAATGAAAACACAGCTTCTGTTTTCAGAAGGGTCCATGTGAAGCTGCAGGGAGAGCAAGAATGTTCCTGAAATAATCAACTTGGAGGAGAGGGCTCAGTGACATAGGGTTGAGGTGGTGGAGAAACAGCCCAGCAGACACCTGGAAAATTTGAAAGATATTTAACACAAAGCTGTCCAACAGAACTTTCTGCAAGGGAGATATTCTATGTCTGCACTGTCTAATGTGGTAGCTGCTGTATTGAACACTTGAGGCTAGTATGACTGGCAAACTGAATTTTACATTTTATTTAATTTTAGTTACAATTTTAAAATAGTAACACGTACTTAGTTGCTACTGTGTTGGAGAGCACAACTCTTAGCTCCCAGGACAAATGTCCCACAGGCCACTGAAATCCAAGAGGATTTCAGCAAGATTCACAGCGTTCACCAGACCAGCAGTAATAATGAGGGACAATTAAGCCAAATTTGGTTCACCTTCTATCCATCCCTGAGTCAATTTTTCTAATACAAGTTCTGTTTTAAAGATATTCTTGTTTACTAATGCTCGTAGACAATGAAAGCTGTTTTAAGGGGATAGTGAGAAGATGAAAACTTCTTTGGAAATGGAAACCTCATCTTTTGTGGAGAACGTCTTTTCTAATTGATTTGGTCTCTTCAGGAGGCTGGTACCTTATATGTTCAATTAAAAAAAACAAATCCAAGATTTATCACCTTTTAAGACTTCTAATATTCATATTGTGTAATTCTAATAAATGTGGTCCAGGCACAGGATACACGGACTGATGTCCTTTTAAATTCAGGGAGGTGAAGAACATGAAGAAATAAAAAGTGGATTCACTTGACTTATTACATCGTCTCTTGGGATCAGAGGATCATTAGGAAAAATTGCCTTTCTGTTTATTCCAGAGGCCCTGGGGGGAATCTTGTGCTTAGCAGTTGGAATAAGAAGAGGGAAATGTGCCTGATGAGCAGATACAGAGAGCGCTGTAACGCCTCCTCTGTGCGTCCCTCAGCTTGGACCACGTTGGTGCCCAGGACCTGGGTGTTGCTGTTGAGTCCTCAGCTGGCTGTGAACTGACGCTTCACTCCTTCCTGCTGTCTCGTGTGGGGACAGAGCTTCAGTCTCCATCATGAACCTTCCAGGGAGTAATTCAGACTTCCACACAGAGGCCTCCCTCTCAGAGACCCCATCCAGGTGAGTCTGAGAGCCCAGCAGGTACTGAAGCGAAGGGTCAGAGAGGTCAGAAATGAGAACTCTCACCTGAGTCACTGCGACCCTAATCAGCCCAGAGACTAGAGATCACCGTGTCTGTATTCTTGGTTAAGTAATTGATTTATAATAAATTCATTTAATATATTAATAAGGATGCTTGAATCTGCAATACAGGGGCCGTAGTTAACAAATTAAGTGATGGGCTGGATGTACCGAAGGTGACTCTGCAGAATAAGTGAGATGCATGAAATGGTTGCAGTATAATGGAAACATATCTGAGGATATGTTTGCTATTCGGGAAGTAAGATAATAGAGTGTTAGGTGTGGAGGCCAGAGCAGTGAAGTGAGAGCGTTTGGATAAAATTTCTAAATGGGGTGTATTTGAGTGTGTTTTGTACTCACTGAAAAGATCCAGCCAGTGGAGGTAGAAACTACCTTGCAACAGACATTTGTGAGACATACATGGCAGCATCTTCTCTCATGCTGGGTATTCACATGAAAACATTATTTAATAAGTGCAATGAGGAATACTAAATAGTTTTAATGTAAATTATTTCATTACTGGCGAGACTGCATATATTTTGGGTTTGATACTTGTTTATTTCTCTATTTGAACAGTTAGTAGGGATTCCCAGCCCACACTCAGCCTTGCCCCCTGGTGGTCATTGTCGTTTATATTTTTAATGAGCAATTCTCTCATGCACTGGGGAGTATAAATTGAGGACTGACCTACTTCTAGGCAATGAGTACACAGTGCTAAGAACAAAACAGTTCAGTGATGGAGGAATTATATCTGTAGGGCTGGGTTCCTTCTAGAGGCTCAGGTGAAATCCTGTTTCTCTTCTTATTTCAGTTTGTATTCTGCCTGCCTGCCTTCTTTGGCTCATGGCCATTCCTCTGTCTCCAAAGCCAGCAGTTTAGCTTCTTAATTTTGTCTCTCATTTCTACATCTAGAAAACCACTGTGGTTACCTTAGTCCCACCTGGATGATCCTGGCTCATCTTCTTAAAGTCAGCTGATCAGCAAGCCTGTCCTATCTTCTACCCTAGTCCTCCCTTGCTATAAAAATATGCAATGCAAAGGTACTGAGATAGTGTGTGGACATATTTTGGAGGCTCTTAATTTTCTCACTACAAAGTCTCTTATAAGTGTATTAGTATGTGTCACTCAGGGGGCCTTATATAAGAGAAATGAACACAGAATTTATCATAGTTTCTGGAATGAGTGAATACACAATTGCTTTAAAAATACAGCAAAGAAATATTTCTTTTAGAAGACTTTAAAGTGCCTACACCTGGCTCTGACACAGGGCCTCAGCCTTGCTATTCAGAGTGTGGTCCACAGACCAGGACCTGCAGCATCAACACCCCCTGGGAGCTTGTTTGAAATGCAGCCTCTGAGTCCCCAGGACCTGCTGATTCAGATTCTGCATTTCTGGTAGGATCCTTGTTGATTTGTAGGCACACTCAAGTTGAAGTGCTGGTCTTGACTGGGTTCATTCATCTTCTCACTGTTGACATTAGGGGCTGAATAATAATTGGGTGGGGGTGCTTTACTGTGGATTGTAGGTGTTTAGCAGTATTCTTTTAGGCATTTTCAGACACCCCAGGCTCAAAATCATTTTTGGGTGAGAAACACTGCTAGAGGCAACTGGAAAAAAACTGTAATCAAGGCCCATCAAATGCTCTGATATTCACTTTCAACAGATCACTAAACCCTTCTTGCTCCACCCCAGGGCCTTTGCACTGGCCATTCCTTCTTCCAGATACAAACTTGCCCACATAACCTTTCCTCTCCCTCCCTTTCTTTCTACACTGAAGTCTCTCTTGAAATGTCACCTTGTTTGCAGGACTTGACTAAATGCCCATTAAAAAGAAAATACACTAGTCACTGTCTTTTTTAGATTCACTTTCCTTTTCTTCATATGATCTGTCACCAACTGGAATATTATATATTTTTATTATTAGGTTGCAAAATTTTTCTTCATCATTGACTTGTGTGAACTTCTGTTTTTCAGCAATCCAATACTCACAAACTAGACAATACCTAAAACATGATGAGCACTCAAATTTATATTCCTGAAATACATGAAGAATTTCTCATGAAAATTGGAAAATGCATGACACCCTTGGAAAGAAGAAGATTGGGACAAAAATTCCTAATCTGAGATGGCGCAGCAAACCCCTAGAGGGAACCAGATCCACACAAAAATGTAGAAATTAATCACTTAGCAGCAAAACATAAATTGCAGCATTAGAGTTATCTGAGTAATGTCTGTTTTTATGAAAATTACTCATGTTATTTTCTGTCTTGGAAGTCACCTTCACTCCATGGGACCAGCTAATCTTACACAAGTTTTGGAATTTCTTCTCCTGGGACTTTCAGAGGAGCCAGAACTGCAGCCCCTCATCTTTGGGCTTTTCCTCTCCATGTACCTGATCACTGTGTTGGGAAACCTGCTCATCATCCTGGCCGTCAGCTCAGACCCCCACCTCCACACGCCCATGTACTTCTTCCTCTGCAACCTGTCCTTTGTGGACATCTGTTTCACCTCCACCACCATCCCCAAGATGCTGGTGAACATCCAGACCCAAAGCAAAGTCATAACCTATGAAGGCTGCATCACCCAGATGTATTTTTTCACAGCCTTTGGACTGTTGGATGACTTCCTCCTGACTGTGATGGCCTACGACCGCTTTGTGGCCATCTGTCACCCCCTGCACTACACGGTCATCATGCACCCCCGGCTCTGTGGACTGATGGTTCTTGTGTCCTGGATCATGAGTATCCTGATTTCCTTGTTACATAGCTTATTGGTGCTGAGGTTATCCTTTTGCACAGACTTGGAAATTTCCCACTTCTTCTGTGAACTCAATCTGATGATCGAACTTGCCTGTTCTGACACCTTTGTTAACATCATGGTGATGTATTTTTTAGTTGGGCTTCTGGGTGGTGGTCCCCTGGCTGGTATTCTTTACTCATACTCCAAGATTGTTTCCTGCATACATACAATGTCATCTGCTCAGGGGAAGCATAAAGCATTTTCTGCTTGTGTGTCTCACCTCTCTGTTGTCTCCTTATTTTATTGTACTATGCTGGGAGTGTACCTCAGCTCTGCTGTGACCCACAGTTTACAGTCAAGTGCAACAGCCTCGGTGATGTACACTGTGGTCACACCCATGCTCAACCCCTTCATCTACAGTCTTAGGAATAAAGATATAAAGGGGGCTCTGAAAAGATTCTTTGGGTTGACAGATATTAAAAGGACAATCATCCTGAGGCTGAAAAAATGTCCTTGATTTCATGGCTCCAAGTAGAAATCCAGCCATTATAAGGTTTTTTTAGGTTTTTTTGGTTTTTTTTTTTTAGCTGAGCCATCATGCCACCTTTTGGCAGCTCAGCGGCTGCTCAGCTCGGGCCAGGAATCGAACCACTGTTGCTCAGAGCTCAAACTCTTGAGCGAGCTCTTAACCAACTGAGCCACTTGGCTGGCCCATTATGAGTCTTTAATCAGACTGTGTTTGCGGAATTTGCTTCTTCTAATTTTATTGTGTTATTTTTATTATTTTTAGTCTAACTTCTCTATACAATTTTTTTCAATTATTATTTTTTTCAGTTACAATTGATATTTAATATTATTTTATATTAGTTTCAGGTGTACACTATAGTGGTTAGACAGTTATATAATTTAGGCAGTGATTCCCCCCCGATTAGTTTATTACCCACCAGGCACTATACATAGTTGTTGCAATATTATTTATTATTTTATATGCTGTACTTTACATCCCTGTGAGTATTTTGTAACTACGAATTTGTCTTTTTAATCCCATCACCTTTTCCACCTAGTCCCCCAACACCACCCCTCTGGCAAACATCAGTTTGTTCTCTGTATCTATGAGTCTGTTTCTTTTTTTTTTTTTGTTCATTTATTTTGTTCTTTAGAGTCTACATATAAGTGAGATCATATGGTATTTGTCTTTCTCTGACTTATTTCATTTAGCATAATACCCTCCAGGTCCACCCATGTTGTCACGAATGGTATGATTTCATTCATTTTTATGGTCGAGCAATAAATCATTGCTTATGTTTGCATGTGCCACATCTTTATCCAGTTGGCAATTGAATCGCACTTAGGTTTTTTCCATATCTTGGCTAATGTAAATAATGCTGCAGTGACCATAGAGGTGCCTATAGCTTTTCAAATAAGAGTTTTGGATATATTTGAATAAATACCCAGAAGTGGAACTGCTGGGTCATAAGGTAGTTCTCTTTTTAATTTTTAAGGAAACTCCATACATTATATTATATTGGCTGCACCAATTTGCAATCCCAACAGTGTACGAGGGTTCCCTTTTCTCCACATCCCCACCAACACTTGTTGTTTGTTGATTTTTCATGATGGCCATTCTGACAGGTGTGAGTATCTCATTGTGGTTTTAATTTGCATTTCACTGATGATTAGTGATGTGGAGCATCTTCTGATATATTCATTGGGCATCTGTATGTCCTCTTTGGAGAAATGTCTATTCAGGTCCACTGCCCATTTTTTAAATTGGATTGTTTTTGAGGTTTTTTTTTTTTGAGGTTTTTTTGAGGTTGAGTTGTGTAAGTTCTTTATAAATTTGGAATATTAACCCCTTATTGGGATATTAACCCCTTATCATTGGCAAATGTCTTCTGTCAATTAGTAGGTTGTCTTTTAGTTTTGTTGATGGTTCTCTTTGCTGTGCAAAAACTTTTTAGTGAGATGTAGTTTCATTTATTTATTTTTTCTTTTGTTTCCCTTGCCCAAGGAGATATATTACAAAACAAATGTTACTAAGAGCAATGTCAGAGAGTTTACTGCCTATGTTTTCTTCTAGGAGTTTAATGGTTTGGGGTCTTACATTTAAGTCTTTAATCCATTTTGAATTTATATGGTGTGAGAAGGTGGTCCAGTTTCATATTTTTGCATGTATCTGTCCAGTTTACAGAACACCATTTATTGAATAGTCTTTCTTTATCTCACTGTATATCCTTGCCTCGTTTGTCATAGAATAAATGACCATGTAAGTGTCAGTTTATTTCTGGGGTCTGTGTTCTATTCCATTGAATTATGTGTCTGTTTTTATGCCAACACCATACTGTTTTGATTACTATAGCCTTGTACTATAGTTTGATACCTGGTAGCATGATATCTCCAACTTTGCTCTTTTTCAAGAGTGCTGTGGTTTTTTGGGGTCACTTGTGTTTTCATATAAATTTTAAGATTATTTCTTCAAGTCCTGTGAAAAATACAAAATTAATATTTAGAAATCAGTTGAATTTTTATACACCAATAATGAACTATGAGAAATAGAAATAAGGAAAATAATCTCATTTACAATTGCATCAAAAATACCTAAGAATAAATTTTAGCAAGGAGGCAATAAACCTGTACTCGGAAAAGTATATGACACTAAAGAAAGAAATTGAAGAAGATACCAATAAATGGAGTATGTATTGTGTTATTTGAAGGAGAAATTAACATCGTTAAAATGTCCATACTACCCAAAACAACCAGAAGACTCAATGCAATCCTTATCAAAATACCAAAAATCAACCAAGTAAATTTGGAGATCTAGTAATTGGCTTTGTTAATGATTCGTGAATCAGGCAGTAATCCTTCCAGCAACCAGAAGGGAGTTGCCAGTGGTTGTATACAATGAAACATTTTTATCCAAACAAGAGTGGGGTGAGGAGCTATTAACAAAAGAAAAGATTAATGTTAGACCTGGATATTTTTTTGGGGGGTAGGGAACAGCAAGGGTTTTTATCCTGCAGATCCCCTCTTCCTTTCATGGGGGATGGAGAGGGCCCATGTGACCGATTACCTTCCTGGTACTTTAACAGAAAATTACAGACTGGTTGATGAACATTACATTTCTAATAGAGGTTGAACTGCCATTAGGTCCCGTGTTAAATTCAATTTGGCCTCATGAGCTCTTTGCACAAGTGATGCCATTTTGGGCTTGTGATTTCTCTTTAACTGTAGTATGGACATTTAAAGACTATTAATTATTCCAATCATTGAACACAGAATATATTTCCATATTTGTGTCTTCTTTAAAATGCATAAATTTCTTAATTAAAGGAGCTATACAAAAAATAAGAATACATATTGTACAAGTATATATATATTTGTATACATATGTATAATTATATATATTAGTTATATAAATATTGATAATTTATACATGTAATCAATATATAATTAATTGTCTGTTATGTGATTATAAAAAATGTAATCTTCCTGATACTATTTTCTCATTTCTGATGGTGATTTGGGATGATGAACAAATTCAGGTGGATGCTGTGAGGATTAAATAAAATGTTTGGAAATAACTACTGACTCTAAGAACTCTATCACAGGTAAGGAGAGTATGTACAATAAACATATGTGCATTTTTACCTGACTCTGTTTCAGGCAAACACACACACACACACACACACACACACACACACACACACACACACACACACTCATTAATAATTTCACCTTTAAGATAGAAAGGAAACTAGAAAGAAATTTGGAGAGAATAGAACTTAAAAGAATGAATGGTTAAATTAACATGAAACTCCAAGAATTAGAAATTTATAATATGGATTTAAAGCAGAATGATTGAGGGCCAGCCGAGTGGCGCGTTGGTTAAGAACTGGCTTGAGACACCAGCTCTGAGCAGCAGGGCCCTGGTTCGGAGCCCACATTAGGGCCAGTGACGCTGTGCCTTCTACAGCTAAGATGGTGAACAACAGCTAGACCTGGAGCTGGGCTGCCGAGTCTCCGGCGATGGTATAAGCTGCAATGAAGCTGCAGTGGGCTGCCTTAAGCTACCGTGAGTGGTTGACAGCCGGCATGAGCAGCCGGCAGCCGGCGTGAGCTGCCAAGAGACGCTGTGAGCAGCTGTCCAGTGGCTGGCGACTGATCTGCCTCACCTGGGAAGAGTGCAATGATCATAATACCAACATGGGCAAGTGAAGCGACGTCCTCCTCAACTAGACTGAAGAACAAAAGGACAGCAACTTGTCTGTTCCCCTTCCTCGATTCCCAAATGCTGTTCCCCTCCCCCAATTCACCAATAAAACCTTAAAAAAATAAAAATAAAGTAGAATGGTTGACCTTAATTTTAGTAATGAATTATGTTTCCCATCTTTTTTTTTTTTTTTTTTTTTTTTTTAGCTGAGCCATCCTGCCACCTGTTGGCAGCTCAGCGGCTGCTCAGCTCGGGCTGACTCGAACCGCTGTTGCTCAGAGCTCAAACTCTTGAGCGAGCTCTTAACCAACTGAGCCACTCAGCCGGCCCCCTATGTTTCCCATCTTAATGCACAAAGGCCTCAAAGACAGACTCACATTTACTTTATGCAATGGAGAATTCATTACACCAGCTAAGGGAGAAAATTCCCCAAATTGACTTTGCCTGTCTTCTTCTACTTAAGGTGGAATTTCAACACAAAGCTATTACAAAGGGAAGCAAATAGAATAAACTGAGAGGCTAAAATTTACTATGGTACAAAATATGTATATATATATATATATATATTAGATAAATATATTGTATTCTTGTTGTAAGAAATTACAACAATAGGGTATAAAAGAAACAAGTTCATATTCTTACTGTTTTTGATATCAGAACCCTGAAACAAATCTCAATGGACTAAAATCAAGATTTTAGGGGGCCGGCCGAGTGGCGCGATGGTTAAGAAATGGCTTGGGACGCCAGAGGGCCCCGGTTCGGATCCCACATATGAGGGCCAGTGACACTGCCCTCCACAGCTAAGATGCTGAACAACACCTCAACCTGGAGCTGGGGTGCTGTGAGTCACCGGCGACGGTGTAGGCTGCAGCCCCTGCTGCAGTGGGTTGCCATGGGCTACCGTGTGTAGCCAGCAGCCAGCATGAGCGGCCAGCAGCCGCAGTGAGCGGCTGTCCAGAACCAAGCAACTGATCTGCCTCACCTGGGAAGAGCGCAATGATGGTGCCAACTTGGGCCAGTGAAGCAACGTCCTCCACAACTAGATTGAAGAACAAAACGACAGCAACTTGTCTGTTCCCCTTCCCCCAATTACCCAGCACTGTCCCCCCCCCCCCCCAATTCCCCAATAAAAATCTTAAAAAAACAACAACTGGAAAACATTAAAAAAAAAAAAAAGATGTCTGCAGGGCCGGTTCCTTCTGGAGGCTCCAGGAGAGAATCCGTTTCCTCTCCTGTTCCAGTTTCTCGTGGCCACAAGCATTCCTTGGGTCCTGGCCCTCTCTCCAACCCTAAAGCAGCAGTGGAGTATCTTCCACTCTCCCTCTAAATCCAACTATTCCCCCTTTTCTTCCACATTCTAGGACTGCAGTGATTACATTAGTCCCACCTAGATAATCACTGCCAATTGTCTTATCTTAAAGCTGCAGGCTGATAGCATAAGTATTCCAAGGGCTACGTTAACACTCCCTTTACTATAAAACATAATACATTCAAAGTCTCCAGGGATTAGAATGTGGACACCTTTTGGAGGCCCTTATTCTGCCTATTACAAAGTCTTTTTCAGAACTGTATTATTATTATTATTATTATTTAAGATTTTTATTGGTGAATTGGGGGGATGGGAACAGTGCTGGGGAATTGGGGGAAGGGGGACAGACAAGTTGCTGTCATTTTGTTCTTCAGTCTAGTTGTGGAGGATGTTGCTTCACTGGCCCAAGTTGGCACCATCATTGCGCTCTTCCCAGGTGAGGCAGATCAGTCGCCGGCTTCTGGACGGCCGCTCACTGCGGCTGCTGGCCGCTCATGCTGGCTGCTGGCTACACACGGTAGCCCATGGCAACCCACTGCCACAGGGACTGCAGCCCACGCCGTCGCCGGCGACTCACAGCAGCCCAGCTCCAGGTTGAGCCGTTGTTCAGCATCTTAGCTGTAGAGGGCAGTGTCACTGGCCCTCATATGTGGGATCCGAACCAGGGCCCTCTGGCATCCCAAGCGAGTTCTTAACCATCGCGCCACTTGGCCGGCCCAGAACTGTGTTATTATCTGGTGACACTCAAGTGCCCTCGTATAACAGAAACAACACAGAATTTATCACAGCCTCTGAAATTAGTGAATACAGTCATGTACTGAATGATGACATTTTTGTTTATGAGAGAACCGCATATATAACGATGCTCCCATATGATTATGATACTGCTAAAATATTCCTATTGCCTAGTGACGTCATAACCATCATAACATCTTTGTAATGCAACACATTGCACGATACTTAACCATCATGTTACAGTTGCCTACAGTATTCAGTATAGTAACATGCTGAACAGATTTGTAGTCTAGGAGTTACAGGGAAACAGAATTTATCACCCCAAAGTAAGTCAATTTAGCATAAGGGTTATTTTAAACTGGTTAATTTTAAAAAACAGCAGACATGGGAGAAGCTCTGAAAACCAAGTACAAGTTATACTGAATAAGGGATATTTACATTTGCAAGGAAAATCTCCATTTGTGAGGGGTTGTGTCTCATCACAAGTCAATGTTTTGAAGAGCCGAGGGACCTAGTCAAGGCAGAGGCCTCAGTCTTAGACTTTGGAGAGAACTCTAACTTAGGGTTGGAGTAAGGTGCTGGGAGGTAAGAACTGTGGCAGGTTGAACAATCATGGAGAAGGACTAACAGAAACAGGATTCACTTGACTTCTCACCTAGTCCCTTTCAATATTAATCTCCAAACATCACTCTGCTGCTGAGGGAACCACATCCCCAGCCCAGCACCACTGTTCCCCAGGATCAGGGGCTGATGTCCACAGAAATTCTATGGTAGAAGACACTTGGGCTTCTTTTGGGTCCAATAACCCACCTTGGTCTTGGTTTAGGTTGCTATTTAAAACTTGACTGTTGGACCATGAGGATCATGTGATCTTGGGGAGAGGTTGCGATGGGGTGATGTGCACATAAGCTATGTCGTTGACTACCTCATCCCATGGGGTTTGCCCCCTGTGTTATATTTGATTCCCAATATTTCATGTTCCAATTTCAATGTGTTTATGGTTTTTGAAACTATACAAGATAATATAAAACTGGTATAGAAAACACAGTCTATCTAAATGCTGTCATCTGACAAATAATATTGACTAGGTAGTTCATCATCAAAAAGGTTTTATTTAGGAAAATGGAAAGAACGAGGAAAAGACGGCTGCCACCGAGCACCTGCATGTTGAGACCCAGTGAGTCATGTGGTCTAAAATGGTGAATATATATGTATACATATCAGGGAGACAGGAACCATAGAGTTTTTTTGAAAAGGAACCTAAAACAATAGAGTTCAAATAGGTGGGCTGATAAACTTCTGTGAATTCAGGTCCTCCCTTAGACCTCCCAGCCTGATCAGTTTTCTTAAAGCCCCAGTTCATCTTTATTAGTGCAAAAGGAAGAATTCATCCAGAACTGTAGGATGGATTGAAATTCTTAAAGAAAGGATGATAGCCTTTTTTCTGTCTGTGAGAGAGGCTTGGCATCACTGTTCTTCACCCAGGAGACAGGGAAGAAGCTCACCATGAGAAGCAGTTACATCTGAGGATAACTGTGCTAAGCATTGGGAGGCCCATAGCCTTGAGGTACATGAGGACTTTGTCTCTTTTCTTGGACTGTTGCAGAATGTAGATTTGAGGTAAGTGATCCTAAAGTGCTTGCTTAGTCATTCCTGAATTAAGATATTTTTTCCATCATAAGCCAGATGTGAAGGTCTGAACACACCGAAGTCTCCCTGTATGTGGCATCCTGTCCAAAGCCCTGGCTTGCTGCTCGTTGACAGATGGTCTATTTTGGGGTAATTTGGAAGAAGGAAGCCTGCCCCGTCCTGAGTCACAAAAGTGAAGACACTCGAGCTGAAGCATGCTGGTAGGGGAACACATTAATCGATAAACATTCTAGCTTTGATTTTTCTGAAGGGAAATATGCCTGTTTTCTTCACAATTTGGGGATTTTTTTCTTGTAGGACTTGGCTCCAAATGAAAATGTGATCCAAGGAAAAGGTTGAGGAAAGGAGAACATTGGCTTTAAAGGTCAAGATAGTTTCATGTCAGCGGCTGGCTAAGACAAAAATAAAATATTAAAAAAATTTTTTTAAAGAAAATATTTTTAAAAGAAATTATTATTATAAATTCTTTCAATTTCTGGAATGACATGGTTTCTAAGTCACCAGTAGTCTTGATCAATATTTAAAGGAAATGACAATTATTCCTCAATATAAAAATATATGAAAGAACCTTTTCATCCTGGGCAACTTCACTTCTTTGAGGCTCTTCAGTTTGCTCAGTTGTGAAATATAGATAATAATAGTATCTATTCAACAGATATTTTGAAAAGATTGAGTGAGAAAATCATTTAAAATTTCCCATAAGTGTCTCACATATGCTATGTCTCAATAAATGTTAGCTACTATTATTCTGCTCAGGAGATGAGCAAGTATACATAGGTGGTAATCACCTTGCTTCTCAGAAATTACTGCAGAAATTTGGTAGCATATCAACTGGCCCTGGTATGAGACTATGAAAAAAACCAGATTGCTTACTCCTCCAGCCTGCAGAATTATCTTATAAGAGAGGCAGTTACATGTGCAGGTTGGCACCAAGCCGTAGAATAGAAAGAACAGACCTGGAAGACAGACCTGAGTTACAACCCAGGTGTGTATGCTATTTGGCGAGAGCAGTGCAGGGCCACCATCTTCACAGGTGTGCCCACCTGTCAGCTAGGAGTCTGTGAGGTACATGAGAGTATGAAACTGTGTAAGGTCCCTGGAATATAGTTAGGCACAAATAAATGGTGCTAGGATGATTAGGAGAAGGTTTTACAAAAATAACTCATACTAAGGCATTACTTAAAAAGCAACCTCATGCTATGTTCTAGATTCACAGCTTAGAAAACACATTCTGCTAGACATTATTCTCCAGAGTCCTGGAAAGAAGCTCCCTGTTTAGTCATCAGGAAACCTTGTAAAACCTTTAATTTTCTGTGAAACATTGTTAGGCTATTGTACTATGTTTGCAAAGCAGAATTTGGGGCACATTGAAACGAAATAAAAAGATACCGCATGGTCAAACCCTCACTTCACCAGAAAACTAAACTTACCAGAAGAACCTTTTCTGATCTTCTAGTCATTCTGGTTTTATTGAATTTATTAAACATGAGGTTTAAACAATAGCTTTACTGAATGGTGCCAGTGCACAAGCCATTTTTAGAAAAACAATATTAATATTTTAACCTTTTTTATAAAACCATTGAAGTCTGCAAAAAGACTGGTATGTGAATAATTAGGCAGCATTATACATTTAGCACAGAACAGTACATAAGGGGGACAGTGGGGTTGCAGAAAAAATGTATGTATGTTAAAAAATGTTATCTATGTATTAGCTTTCAAAGTTTAATTAAATTATGTTAGCAATATGTAGTATGACGTTCCCTCAAAACATCGTGTTAATCAAATGAATGCTAGCGTCATTCATTGTATTACAATTTTAATACAGGTTTTCCTTTCTTAAATGCGTATACATTTTTTTTGGCACCCTGTGTATGTCCACAAACTGGTGTGTAGATAAACAAAATGTGATATATCCATACAGTCAAATACTATTTAGCCATAAACAATGAAAAGAAAAGACAGTAAAAAAACAAAACAAATAGCAAAATAACAAATAAACACCTAAAACCACTGAAGCCTACAGGATATGCCAGTGGTGTGACATATTTTTTCAACTTTTGTATTATGAAAAATTGTAAACATAGAGAAAAAGTAAATACCAGTACAGTGATCACTAATGTGTTCATTATATTAAAACATAACACCGTAATATTTCCTTTGTATGACATTTCTGCTAGGAAGCATTTGAAAGCACATAGTATTAAAATACTATGCATGCTTTGTTTGGTATGAACTTTCCTCTGTCAGCACTATTGCACTTAGGAACATTGGCAAGAATATCCTGATATTTATTTAATATTTAGTTCACATTCAAATTCCCTCTGGGGAAAGTTTTGAGCCAAAGGTCAGACCCCGCATTGGTATAATTTTGTATCATATAAAAGCAATTATCATGAAGGATCTAAACTGACACTTGACTTGTGAACTGAAGAAATACATGGGGTTACTGCCCTCAAGTTGCTCTAAGGAGCTCTGATGGGACAAAAATACCAGAGTGTGACCCTGAGATGATAAATGGGTCTCAACAGACTGTAGGCCCAAAGTAGAGCTGAATCAGCAGTGGGTCTGCATGTGTCTCTCTGTGTCTTCCTGCATCATCAGAGAGAAGGTCGTTTGGGAAGAAATAGGGAGAATGGGTGAATGCCACCAATATAGAGTAACATTCAGACTTGAGTTATATGTGCCTCATGTCCTTTTGCATGACACTTAGTAAATGGTGAGTGAAAACACAGCCCCTGTTTTAAGAAGTGTCAACGTGGACCTGCAGAGAGAGCAAGAATGTTCCTGAAATAATAAAATTGAAGGGGAGGGCTCAACGCCATAGGGTTGAGGTGGTGGAGAAACAGCCCAGCAGACACCCGGGAATTTTGAAAAAAATTGAGGCAAAGTTGTCCAAGAAAACTTTCTGCAAGGGAGATATTCTGTGTCTGCACTGTCTAAAGTGGTAACTGCTATATTGAACACTTGAGGCTTGCATGACTGGGGAACTGAATTTTTACATTCTATTTAAATTTAATTATAATTTTCAAATAGTCTCATGTAACTATTGCTACTGTGTTGGACAATACAGCTCTTAGCTCCCAAGACAAATGTCCCTCAGGCCGCTGAAATCCGGGAGGATTTCAGCAAGATTCACAGCATTCATCAGGCTAGCAGTAATAACGGGGGACCATTTGACTAAATTTGGTTCACCTATTTCTCGCTGACTCCATTTTTCTAATACAAGTTCTGTTTTTGAAGATGCGCCTCTTCTGTACTAATGCTGGTAGACAAATTTATGAGAGCTGTTTTAAGGAAATAGAGAAAAGATGAAAACTTCATCTGATGGGGAGAACCCCTTTACTAAATAATGTTGCCTTTTGAGGAGGCTGGAAACTTGTATTGAATTAAAAAAAATCGCAGGGTTAACACCTTTTAAGGCTTCTAATATTCATATTGTGTAATTCTAATAAGTCAGTATCCAGGAACAGTATACTTGCCGATTCATGGACTGATGTCCTTTCAAATCCAGGGAGATCACAACATGTAGAAATAAAAACTAAATTAATAGCAGAATTCTAACCTTGTCACTTGGGATGGGAGACTCATTAGGAAAAATTGCCTTTCTGTTTATTCCAGAGGCCCCGGGAGGAATCTTGTGCTTAGCAGTTGGAATAAGAAGAGGGAAATGTGCCTGATGAGCAGATACAGAGAGCTCTGTAACGCCTCCTCTGTGCGTCCCTCAGCTTGGACCACGTTGGTGCCCAGGACCTGGGTGTTGCTGTTGAGTCCTCAGCTGACTGTGAACTGAAGCTTCACTCCTTCCTGCTGTCTCGTGTGGGGACAGAGCTTCAGTCTCCATCATGAACCTTCCAGGGAGTAATTCAGACTTCCACACAGAGGCCTCCCTCTCAGAGACCCCATCCAGGTGAGTCTGAGAGCCCAGCAGGTACTGAAGGAAAGGGTCAGAGAGGAAGGAATCTGAGGACTGTTCCCTGAGTCACTGTGACCCTAATCAGCCCAGAGACTAGAGATCACCATGTCTGTGTTCTTGATTAAGTAATTGATTTATAATAAATTCATTTAATATATTAATAAGGATGCTTGAATATGCACTACAGGGGCCATAGATAACAACTAAGTGATGACATGGAAGTATCATTAGGTGACTCTGCAGAATGAGTGAGATGCATGAAATGGTTGCAGCACAATGAAAACATATCTGAGGAGTTCTACTGTCCAGGGAGTAAAAATAGTAGTGTTAGGCATGGAGCCAGTGCAGTGAAGTGAGAGCGTTTGTATGAAATTTATAAATGGGGTGTATTTGAGCATGTTTTGTACTCACTGAAAAGATCCAGGCCAGTGGAGGTAGAAACTACCTTGCAGCAGACATTTGTGAGACATACATGGCAGTATCCTCTGTCACGCTGGATATTCACATGAAAAAATTATTTAGTAAGTTTAAAGAGGAATACTAAATAGTTTTACTTTGAATTATTTAATTACTGGCGGGGCTGCATGTATTTTGAATTTGAACTTGTTTACTTTCTCTTTTAGAACAGGTAGTAGGGATTCCTATCCCAAACTCTCAGTCTTTCCCCCTGGTAGTCATTGTCGTATATATTTTTAATGAGAAATTCTGTCTGCACTGGGAAGTATAAATTGAGGATTGAATGACTTCTAGGCAAAGAGTATACATTGCTGAGAACAAAACACTTTGGCAATGGAAAAATTAAGGCCACCCATTGTATCTTAAATCTTAATGCCACAAAGTCATTGTAGTCAGAGCAAGTTTACATTTATGCAATGAGGACTTCACTGTGCGAGGTAAAGTGGTGGAACTATATTTAAAAATTTTTTCTACTTCATGTGGGTTTTCAGAGTAAAATGCCCTTACCCAGGGGAAGCTAATGAATGAATGGTGAAGCTTTACCTCAATTCCCTCAGCAAATTTTATTGAATAAATGTCCTTAGTAAACTCTATTGTTGCTGTAAAATATTCCCATACTAGCTGATTAAAACAAACACATATTTGCCTTTACAGTTCTGGATGTCAGAAGCCCAAAATGAGTCTCATGGGCTAATATCAAGATGTCTGCAGAGCAGGGTTTTTTTCTCGAGACTCAGGTGGAATTCTGTTTCCCTTCCTATTTGAGTTTGTATTCTCCCCACCTGCCTTCCTTGGTTCATGGCCATTCTCCGTCTTCAAAGCCAGCAGTTTAGCTTCTTCATCGTGCGTCTTGCTTCTATATTGAGAGGACAATTGTGGTCACTTTAGTTCCGCGGTTCTCAACCTTCCTAAACTGCGACCCCTTAATACAGTTGCTCATGTTGTGATGACCCCAAACCATAAAATTATTTTTGTTGCTACTCTATAACTGTAATTTTGCTACTTTTATGAATCGTAATGTAAATATCCTTTTGTTTTCTGATGGTCTTACGCGACCCCTGTGAAAGGGTCGTTTGAGAACCGCTGCTTTAGTTCCATCTGGATGATCCTGATCATCTTCTTAAATAAAGCCCATTAGAAAGCCTGCCCCATTTCTACCCTAATCCTTTCTTGTTATAAAAATATCCAAGACAAAGGCAGTGGGATAGAGTGTGGACATATTTTGGAGGTCCTTATTTTGCTCACTACAAAGTCTGTTAAAATCGCAGTATTCCGTGTCACTCAGGGGCCCTCATATAAAAGACATAAACACAGAATGTACCACAGTTTCTGGAATGAGTGAATACACTATTGCTTTAATAATGCATGCAAAGAAACGTTTGGCTCAGAAGATCTAAAAGTCCCTATACCTGAGTCTAACATAGGACCTCGACCTTGCTATTCAGAGTATGGTCCACAGACCAGGACCTGCAGGATCAACACCCCCTTGTTAGAAATGCAGCCTTTCTGAGGCCCCATGACCTGCTGATTCAGATTCTGCATTTCTGGTAGGATCCTTGTTGATTCATAAGCACACTCAAGTTGAAGGGCCGGTTTTGACTAGATTTGCTTACCTTCTCACTGTTGACCTTGGGGGCTGAATAATAATTGGGTGGGGTGCTGTCCTGTGAATTGTGGGTGTTTAGCAGTATTCCTTCAGGCAATGCAGATGCCCCAGGCACAAAAGCATTTCTAGGTGAGAAACTCTGCTGAGAGCAACATGAAAAACATTATAATAAAGGCACATCAGATACTCTGATATTCACTTTGGACAGATTATGAAACCACACCTGTTTCACCCCAGGGCCTTTGCACTGCCCATTCCTTCTTCCAGGTACACACTTGTCAACATTAGTTTCCCTGTCCCTTCCTTCTTCACGGAGGTCTCTGTTCAAATGTTAACTTGTTTGCAGGTCTTGACTAAACGTCCTTTGAAAAAGAAACACTCTAGTCACTAAGTTTTTTAAACTTGCCTTCCTTTTCTTCATATGATCTGTCACCATCTGAATTGTAATATATTTTTATTATTAGGTTGCATATTTTTTCTCCATCATTGACTTGTATGAACTTCTGTTTTTAAGTACTTGAATACTCATACATTAGACAGTACCTAAAACATGATGAGCAGTCACTTTATATTCCTGAAATACAGGAAGAATTTCTCATGAAAACTGTAGAATACATGACACCTTTGGAAAGAAACAATTGGGATCAAAATTCATAATGTGAAATGACACAGAAACCAATAGAAGAATCAGATCCATACTAAAATATTGAAATTAATCACTTGGCTGCAAAATATAAATGTAGCACTAGAGCTATCGGAGTAATGTCACTTGTATGAAAATTAATCATGTTATTTTTCTGTCTTGGAAGTCACCTCTTCTTCATGGAACCAGTGAATATTACAAGAGTTTCAGAATTTCGTCTGCTGGGACTTGCAGAAGAGCCAGAACTGCAGGCCCTCATCTTTGGGCTTTTCCTCTCCATGTATCTGATCACCATGTTTGGAAACCTGCTCATCACACTGGCCGTCAGGTCAGACTCCCACCTCCACACACCAATGTACTTCTTCCTCTGCAACCTGTCCTTTGTGGACATCTGTTTCACCTCCACCACCATCCCCAAGATGCTGGTGAACATCCAGATACAGAGCAAAGTTATAACCTATGAAAGCTGCATCACACAGATGTATTTTTTCACACTCTTTGCAGAATTGGACGTCTATCTCCTGACCGTGATGGCCTATGACCGCTTTGTGGCCATCTGTCACCCATTGCACTACACGGTCATCATGCACCCCCAGCTCTGTGGACTGCTGGTTCTGTTGTGTTGGATCATGGGTGTCCTGAATGCCTTGTTACTATGCTTAATGGTGCTGAGACTGTCCTTCTGTACAGACTTGGAAATCCCCCACTTTTTCTGTGAACTCAATCAGATGATCCAACTTGCCTGTTCTGACACCTTTCTTAGTAACGTGGTGATGTATTTTTCAGCTGTGCTGATGGGTGGTGCATCCCTGGCTGGTATCCTTTACTCTTACTCTAAGATAGTGTTCTCCATACGTGCAATGTCATCATCTCAGGGGAAGTATAAAGCGTTTTCTACCTGTGCGTCTCACCTCTCGGTTGTCTCCTTATTTTATCTGACAAGCCTAGGAGTGTACCTCAGCTCTGCTGTGACCCACAGCTCACAGTCAAGTGCAACAGCCTCGGTGATGTACACTGTGGTCACACCCATGCTCAACCCCTTCATCTACAGTCTCAGGAACAAAGATATAAAGGGGGCTCTGAAAAGATTCTTTGGGATGACACATCTTAAAAGGACAATCATGCTGAGGCTGAAAAAGTGCCCTTGATTTCTTGGCTCGAAGTCCAAAGTCAGACATTGTGATTGTTTAAACAGATTGTGTTTGTGGAATTTGCTTCTTTTATTTATATTTTGGAATTTCCATTTGTTTGAGTTCAAATTCTGTATAGAATTTACAAAAATTATTTATTTTTTTCAGTTATAGTTGACATTCAATATTATCTTATATTAGTTTCAGGTGTTCACTATAGTGGTTAGACATTTATATAATTTATGTAATGATCCCTTTTTAGTCTAGTACCCTTCTGGCACTCTACATATTTGTTGCATGTTACATTTCTTAATCCCTTCATCTTTTTCATCCAGCCTCCCACTCCTCAGGCAAACATCAGTTTGTTCTCTGTATCTATGGGTCTGTCTCTTTAGTTTGTTCATTTATTTTGTTCTTTAGATTCCACATATGAGTGAGATCATATGGTATTTGTCTTTCTCTGTCTGACTGATTTCACTTAGCATAATACCCTCGAGGTCCACCCATGTTGTCACAAATGGTAAGATTTCATTTAATTTTATAGCTGAGCAATAATCTATTGCATATTCTTGTGTGTACCACATCTTCTTTATCCAGTCATCAATTGAATGGCACTTAGGTTTCTTCCATATCTTGGCTAATGTAAATAATGCTGCATTGACCATAGGGGTGCATATATCTTTCAAAAGAGTGTTTTGGATTTTGTTGGATATATACCCAGAAGCAGAATTGTTGGTCATAAGGTAGTTCTCTTTTTAATTTTTAGGAAACTCTATACTGAGTTCCATATTGGCTGCACCAATTTGCAATCTCACCAACAGTGCACGAGGGTTCTTTTTTCTCTACACCCTCACCAACACTTGTTTTTTCTTGATTTTTCGTGATGGCCAATCTGACAGGTGTGAGGACATATCTTATTGTGGTTTTAATGCATTTCTCTGATGATTAGTGATGTGGAGCATGTTTTCATACATGTACTGGGTATCGTATGTTGTCTTTCGAGAAATGTCTATTCAGGTCCCCTGCCCATTGTTTAATGAGTATTTTTGTTTTTTTCAGGTTGAGTTGTATGAGTTCTTTATACATTTGGGATATTAACCTTTTATCAGATATATTATTGGCAAATGTTTTCTCTCAGTCAGCAGGTTGTCTTTTTGTTTTGTTGATTGTTTTCTTTGCTGTGCAAAAACTTTTTGTTGGGTGGAGTTCCATGTGTTTATTAATTTTTTTGTTTTCATTGCCCTCCAAAATACATGAGAAAATAAATGTTACTAAGACCGATGTTTACTGCCTATGTTATCTCTAGGAGTTTTATAGTTTCGAGCCGCACATTTAAGTCTTTAATATATGTTGCGTGTATTCTTGTATATGGTATAAGAAATGGTCTAGTTTATTTTTTTTTGCATGTATATGTCCAGTTTTCAGAACATCATTTATTGAATTGACTGTATTTATCTTACTGTGTATTCTTGCCTCATTTGTCATAGATTAAATGATCATATAAGTGTTGGTTTTTTTTTCTGACCTTTGTATTCTATTCCATTGAATAATGTGTCTGTTTTTAAGCCAGTACCGTGGTGTTTTGATTACTATAGCCTTGTAGTATAGTTTGATATCAGGTAGCATGATATCTGCAACTTTGTTTTTTCTCAAGAGTGCTGTGATTTTTCGAGGTAATTTGCGGTTCCATATTGATTTTTTTTTTTAAAAGATTTTTTTTATTGGGGAATTGGGGGGATGGGAACAGTGCTGGGGAATTGGGGAAAGGGGAACAGACAAGTTGCTGTCGTTTTTTGTTCTTCAATCTAGTTGTGGAGGACGTTGCTTCACTGGCCCAAGTTGGCACCATCATTGCGCTCTTCTCTGGCGAGGCAGATCAGTCGCCGGCTTCTGGACGGCCGCTCACTGCGGCTGCTGGCCGCTCACGCTGGCTGCTGGCCACACACGGTAGCCCATGGCAATGCACTGCCACAGGGACTGCAGCCCACGCCGTCGCCGGCGACTCATGGCAGCCCAGCTCCAGGTTGAGCTGTTGTTCAGCATCTTAGCTGTGGAGGGCAGTGTCACTGGCCCTCATATGTGGGATCCGAACCGGGGCCCTCTGGCATCCCAAGCGAGTTCTTAACCATCGCGCCACTCGGCCGGCCCTCCATATTGATTTTAAGGTTATTTGTTCTAGTCTATGAAAAATGCTATGTTAATATTTAGATATCAGTTCAATTTTTATACACCAATAATGAACTGTAAGAAAGAGAATGCAAAACAGGATCCCATTTATAATTGCAACAAATAAAATACTTAGGGGGCGGCCTGTTGGCTCAGGTGGTTAGAGCGCAGATACATAACACCAAGATTGCTGATTTGATCCCCACATGGGACAGTGAGCTGCGCCCTCTACAACTACATTGCAAACAATGGCTTGACGTGGAATTGCAGCGTGCTGGAAAAAACACACTATTCCCAATAAAGTTTTTAAAAAATACGTAGGAATAAATTTGACATAAGAGGGAAAAGACTTGTACTCAGAATAGTATAAGACAGGAAGAAATTGAAGAAGATACAAATAAATTGAAGTGTATATGGTGCTATTGGACAAGAAGAATTAACATCATTAAAATGTCCATCTACCCAAAGCAATCTGTACACTCAATGCAATCCGTATTTAAATACCAAAGGAATTTTTCTCTATACAATTTTAGTAACTATTTGATTCAGCTTTCTGCTTTGTCTGTCTTACAGACAGTTTTTCCCTGTCCCTTTAAGACCTTCACAATGTGTTTTTCCAATCTTGATCAGAAATATTTAAAAATTTCTGTTTACTTCATGGGCAACATGGATTTTTGAAGAATAATTTCTTTTTCGAAAACATACTCTATTGTGAGTAATCTGTTCTTGTTTGATAGAATAGTCATAAGTTGCAGTACTTGAATGGAAAAAATTTCACTTGGCTACTAAGCCAACTGATACAATTTTATTTCATAGGAACATTTGAAACCACAGGTTTCACTTTTGTGTCTCTCTTTCTTTCTGCATCAGTAGCTTCACTGCTCTTCCTGATAATGTGGACTTCATCATTGTTTACTTTAAGCCTCAGCCTGTTGATAGTGTTTCTATGGTCTGGGAAGGCCTGGGGCACTGGCCTGGGCCCCCACTACTTGTGATTCAGACCTGAGGCAACGTGTGGCTGGACCAGCCCTTGTGGTCTTTATAATAATTGCAACGACCACCAGGGAAATATGAAAACACAAGGTTTGCTCTCACAGGTCCAGCATGTCTGAGGAACACACAGGAGGGTCTGGGGGAGAGAGAGAAACAGAGACAAAGAGAATGGACTGAATGTGTGTATGTGGAAACTTGCGAGCTTATCTAGTAGCCATGTCATACTCCTAACAATACGATTTTTTGAGATAGATGTCTGTGAAATGGAATCTCGTAAATCAAAAGTTTAATGTCAGGCATTCACATGAGTAACATGCTACTGTATTTTATTCCTCGTCTCCTGTTTTTTTTTTTTTTTTTTTTTTTTTTTTTTTTTTGTCTAATTGACCTTGGTGTCCAGAATAGCTACAATAGTCACTGGTAAAACTGATTATCAAGTATATAGCTCCCAGTGGGGTGTATATGGAAACATACATGAGAAGTTTGGAGACAAATGGAAAATGAGGTCTATATGAGATTCTGAGCTAAGATTGAGGTAAGGCACCTGGGGTTTCAGAGGAGAGAAACGACAATAGCAGGACAATAAAAAGAGTAGAAATTCAGTACAGTAAGTCCCCGACTTACAAACATTCGAGTTGCGAATGCTCACAGATATGAACAGACTTGGTATTATGAACATTCGTAGGTACGAACAGATCGAAGAAGTAGCTTATGTATCTGCCAGATGTTGTCACAGTTTTGCTGCTGTGTGCTTACTGTACAGTGCAATAGTGTATAGTGGTAGAGTGCTCAATCAGGGCCCAGGATGTTTGGAAGCAAGAGCAAAAGCAGTGGTGATTTGGAGGGGACTGCTAGGAAGCATCTAAGGTGTATAAGACTTACTTTGTCGGACTTACTAATGAATCTGACTTACGAACGTTCTCCCGGAAAGAAACTTGTTCGTAAGTTGGAAACTTCCTATAGTTAGAAGTTTGACCAATTCTATACATAGGTCATAAAATGTTATCTCTGATGATAACTCTTATTATGGGCAAGGCCCCAAATTAGCATTCTTTAAGGAAAGTTAAATGTTTGTCTTGGGCCTGCAGGGTCTCAAAAAGAATCCACATACATATCTTGAGGTGACTTGTTCTGAATGTCTACGATAATGACCTAGTTTCAGTCTTTTGCATGTATCTGTCCCATGTTCCCATCACCATTTACTAGAGAGTCTCTCCTTTCCTCATTGTGTGTTCTTGGCTCCTTTCTCATAAATTTATGACCATTTATGTGTGGATTTATTTATTTCTGGCCTCTATTCCATTCCATTGATCTATGTGTCCATTGTTATGTCAGTACCATTGTTGATGAAAGAATGTCCAGCCTACAAAAAGTCTTCTGTTTATTTAAGCCTAAATGACAACAGTTGCTGGAAGCAACATCTCAACAGATTGAGAAAATGCTCGTGGGAACGGCAGTTCTGCAGCTCATTGTTTACATTAGACTAGAAGGAGACATAAGGAGGATTACATTACATTCATTGGTGGAACATTTGGAAGGTGGCAGAAAGCAGAGTGGGGAAATCTCTGGGACTGAATGAAAAGTAAAACAGAGAGACACATACTTTATTACATTGGTGGGTACAGATAGTTAACTATTAATCATGTAGAGATGGTATGTGGGCAACAGGATAACACTGTGGTCTCGTGCTCTGGTGCTGAGAGTGGTGCCTCCAAGGGGTGTAGAAAAGAGCACTCACATTTCAAAGGTATGTTATCTTAGATGCATAGAGACTATAGACAATTTCAAAGTGAAAGATTGACCGTTGTCAAGGAAGCTATATGCCTAGGATGTGCTACCCACTATGACCCACTTTTAGTGAGCAATTTTTATGTTTTAGTCACCCTGTGTGGTTAGTTTGGTGTCTGGGTTTGTAATGCTTATGAAGCTTGTCTGGTTGAGTATGTGGCCCCTTTTTCATCAGCACCATACTGTTCTGATTCCTATAGCTTTGTAATACAGTTCAAAATCCAAGAGTGTGATGCCTGCAGCTTTGTTCTGCTTTCTTAAGATTGGCTTGGAGGACTTCCAGTAAGATGGCGGAATAGACTGGCACTGTGCCAACTGCCTTTCAGGATCACACCAAAATTGCAATCAGTTTACACAATATTCAAGCTCGAAGGTCCCCTGAACACTAGATGAACAGAACCTCTAAATGAAGGATTTAAAGAAGAGGTCACGTGAGAGTGGTAGGAGGGCGAGACGTGAGGCAGTTTGACTCCAGGCCGACGGAGAGAGGGCGAACCTCGCGAGGGACACCTCAGTGGCAGAGAGGCTTCTCTTGTTGCGGAAAAGACCGTCCAGCCCCACACCGCCCTACCCAGACCAGAGTTACTTTGCCTGGAAGAGGAATTCCACAATAGCTGGCAGTAGAAACTAGTGAGGACTCTCTTTGCTCAACTTGGTGAGGCAGAGTGCAGCTAGAGGACCAGTCGCTCTCCTATGGAGCTGGCACACAGACGCGTTCACTGGTGAGCACGCACCTGGTCCCTGTCAGAGGGAGTGGCTGCTTGAGCGGGGGCCCAGGAGCCTGTGGGGAAGGACTGAACTGAGAGCCTTTAGTGCTGGAGCTGGAGGTTTGGGGACCATTGTTGCCCTTGTGTGGAGCTGGCACACAAGTAGTGTACAGGAGGGCGCTGTGTTTTCAGGGTTGGACCCGCCCACAGAGGCTCAGGTCTGGTACCGCATTGGTCCGGAGGAATTGGAACATGCTGCCTTGGGTTCCCCTTCTCCGCGCTGCGTGTGCAGAGTTGCCAGGATGGCATCTGGCTGTCGGACTGCTCTGCCTGTTATGTGGGCTGCTGATTGGGACAGGTGGACACTGGGAGTTTTCCTGAGAGTGTTGGGAGAGGAGCTGTGTGCCTGCGTGATCTGGCCTAGGAATTCATGGCGCTTTTGTACAGGCTGGTCGCCAGTACAGGAGCACCCGCTGCTCTAACTTGGTGGGGCCACTGACCACATCCTATGGTGCCTTGGGGGCATGCCAAGGCCCACCTACAGCTGCATTGCTGGGCACACCCTGAGCCCCTGGTGCCTGGCCCCCACCACCACAGGGCTCAGAGGGTTTTGCAGCACTGAGCAGCCCTCGGCAAACTGTGAGGATTTTTGGTGGTGATCACAGCCCCAGAGCACATGGCAGCTAATTGTGGGAAGCTCACTTCAAGCCGGAGGGAGAGGCTGGCGCTTCATGCATTGGGCCCTTCCCCAAACACAGCTGTTGCTCAGTCACCGAGCGACTCTCTATTGTTGAGCAAGTGGTTTGCAGATTAAAGCAGGTGAAGAGCTTTTTTTCCCTCTCTTCTTTCTTCTTCCTTTTGCCCCTTATCCCCCTTTTTTTATTATTCTGTTTTCTTTCTCTTCCATGATTGGGTTCCTTTTTCTTATTTTCTTTCATCTGTTTTCTTTTTGTTGCTGTTTCTCAGGCTTGTTTTTCTGCTATTGCTTTGGTTACTGTTTTTCTGTCTTGTTCTTCTGTTTTTGTATTTGTATTTTTGTCTCTTTCATATTTTTTTTGGTCTTTTTTTTTGTCTGATCATTTTTTATCATGTTTTTGTGGGGGTGTATTTGTTTTTGGGTGTTGTTGGGTTGCCTTGCTTGGTTTTGATTTTATGAAGTGGACGTGGTTCACTAGTTCAGGAGCTGAGACTACACTGAATTTGTAGAAACCTCTGACCACAGCCTTTACGCACTTGTAACACCACCTCGCCCACCTACAGCAGTATTGCCAGGGGCAATCGGGGTCCTGGGGTGACTGGCCCCACCACAACAAACTCTGGAATATGTTTTTTACAACAGAATGTGGTCCTCAGAGGCCTGGGTTTATCTTTGTGGTGATCAGGGACCACAAACCTGCACCACAGCCACTCGAAAGCAACTTTCGTGAATTTGTGAGCATGAGGTGGAGGCTGGCTATAGTGCAATTGGGACACTATACAAGGGTGTTACAGGCCTGATATTAGCATAAGGCCTGAATCTGCATTAATGTCTCAAAAACCACCAATCACGTCTCGTAACTCACTTGAACTCCATCCCAACCAGGAAGTGCCACATTGCCAAGGGCACCCTAAAAAGTGGGTCAAATTGCCAGACACATGCTCCTAAAGAGCCTGTTTCAATAGTTGGTCGTTACCGGCATCTAACAGGTAGCAACAGCCTTAGGCTGCCCTGGGCCTTTTGCTAAACTGCCTCAGAACCAATGTTGGTGGCAGGCAGCCTCAGGTCACACAGAGACCATCCCCACATGACCCCAGGTCCAGCACAGGAAGCAGCCAAACACATACAGCCTTGAGGCAACTTCCAGATAGCTACAAACCGGTAACAGACAGGGCTGTAACACCTCAGAGTGAGAGCCCCAACCAAGAGACACCCAGAGGCCAGTGTTAGACAAAACAGGAGTACTACCTGGTTGCACCTACAAGTGGCACTTTCAAAGGAAATTTTCCACAGGCACAACAGTCCACAATGGCCAAGACTCCTCTGAGGGGTCAACCTCCACACTGCATCTCAAACACTGTGAACAGAGCTAATTCTCCCAGCGAATTAACCTGAGGGGCAATCCCACCCTCTGACAAGTCAAAATCAATTAAAGATCAACTTCAACAGTGATACCTCTGGAACATATGGAAAGAAGACTAGGGAGACTATGCAATCCGAATATAAAGGTCACATACTACATAAAACCACCCAGCAATGACTGAGAGACATAGCTGATCTACCTAATATATCAAAGCAATCACAGAACAGCAAGCAGAATGAAGAAATGAAGAAACATGTCCAAAATACAAGATCAGAAGTAACCTGCAGAAATGGAAGTAAAAGAAACAGAGTATCCAAACTTCCAGACACAGAGTTTAGAACTAATGATAAGAATGTTTCAGGAACTTACTGAGGACATAAAGAAGGATTAAGAAATCATAAAAAACACCCAGCTGGAACTAAAGAATACAATAACTTAAATGAAAAACTTACTCGAAGGAATCACCAGTAGATTAGATGAAGCAGAGGATCGGATCAGCAATTTGGAAGACAAAAATAGCAGAAATCACCCAGTCAAAACAACAAAAAGAAAAACAGAAGAAAAACAATGCAAATAGTTTAAGAGACCTCTGAGACAACATCAAGCATGACAACATCAACATCATAGGAATACCAGAAGGAGAAGAGAAAGAGCAAGGGATCGAGAACATATTTGAAGAAATAATGACTGAAAACTTCCCTACACTGGTAAGTGAAATCGACATACAAGCCCAGGAAGTGCAGAGAGTTCCAAACAAGCTGAACTCAAACAGGCCCACACCAAGACACATAGTAGTTAAAATGGCAAAGGTTAAAGACAAAGAGAGGATCCTAACACCAGCAAGAGAAAGACAGCAGGTTACATACAAAGGAACTCCTATAAGACAAACAGCTGACTTTTCTACAGAAACTCTGCAGGCCAGAAGGGAGTGGCAGGAAATATTCAAAGTGATGTAAAATAAAGGTCTACAACCAAGATTGCTCTACCCAGCACGGCTATCACTTAAAATTGAAGGAGAGATAAAGAACTTCTCAGAAAAGAATATACTTAAGGAATACATTACCTACAAGCCAGCATTGCCAGAAATGCTATAAGGGCTTTTTTAAACAGAAGAAAGAGGAAAACAAGCTAACCAAGGAAGTCCAGAAATACGTATAACAAAATGGGCATAAATATGTACCTATCAATACTCACTTTAAATGTGAATGGACTCAAAGCTCGAATCAAAAGACATAGAGTGGCTGAGTGGATAAGAAAACAGGACCCATGCACATACTGTTTACAGGAGACTCATCTCAGATCAAAAGCCACACACAGACTGAAAGTAAAGGGATGGATTAAGATATTTCATGTAAGTGAAAATAAGAAAAAATCTGGAGTAGCAATACTTATCTTGGACAAAATAGACTTTAAAATGAAGGCTACAATAAAAGACTAAGAAGGGCACTGTATAATAATAAAGGGATCGGTCCAACAAGAGGACATAACCCTCGTAAACATCCAGGCACCTGACATAGGAGCTCCTTAATGTATAAAACAGTTTATGACTGACATAAAGTCAGAGATCAACAGTAGCATTATCATAGTAGGGGACTTCAACACCCCATTGTCACCAATGGACAAATCCTCTAGACAGAAAATCAACACAGAAACAGTGGCCATAAATGACATTTTAGACCATTTGGCTTTAATTGTTATTTTTAGAGCATTTTACTCCAAAGCAAGAGGATATACATTCTTCTCAAGTGCACATGGAACATTTTCCAAGATACCAAGTGTTAGGCCACAAAACAAGTGTCAATAAATTTAAGAAGGTTGAAATCATATCAAGCAGCTTCTCCGACCACAATGCTATGAAATTAGAAATAAATTATAAGAAGAAATCCGGATAGCACATGAATATATGAAGGCTGAATAACATGCTACTAAATAACGAGTGGGTCAAAAATGAGATCAAGGAAGAAATAAAAGCTATCTCAAGGCAAACGAAAATGAAAACCCAACAACCCAAAATCTATGGGATGCAGCGACAGCAGCCCTAAGAGGGAAATTTATAGCAATGGAGGCCTATCTCAAGAAACAAGAAAAATCTTAAATCAGCAAGCTATCTTTACACCTAAGGGAACTGGAAAAAGAATAGCAAAACACGTCTGAAAGGAGTATAAGGAAGGAAATAAGCAATATCAGAGCAGAAAGAAATGAAATAGAGTCCCAAAAAACAATAGAAAAGATCAATGAAACCAAGAGCTGAGTTTTTAAAAAGATAATCAAATAGACAAACCCTTAGCTAGACTCACCAAAAGAAAAAAAAATAGAGAGGACCCAAATTAATAAAATCAGAAATCAAAGAGGAGAAGTGACAATAGACACCACAGAAATACCGAAAATTTTAAGAAAACACTATGAGTAAGTATATGACAACAAAACAGACAACCTGGAAGAGATGGATAAATTTCTAGAAGTGTACAATCTCTCAGAACAGACTACCAAAGAAGGTGAATCAGTAATCAACAAGCTTCCAACAAACAAAAGTCCTAGAGCAGATGGCTTCACAAGTGAATTTTAGCAAACATTCAAAAAAGAAATATCACTTATTCTACTCAAAGTATTCCAAAAAATACAGAAGAAGGGCAGGCTCCCAAGTACACTTTGAGGTCACTTTTACTCTGATCCCCAAATCAGACAAAAATATTAGAAAAAAAGAAAACTACAGGCTGATATCCCTATGAACATAGACTCGAAAATCCTCAACAAAATACTATCAAACCGGATTCAGCAACATATTAAAAATATCATACACCATGATCAAGTAGGATTCATTCCTAATATGCAAGGTTGGTTCAATATCCACAAATCAATTAACATAATATATCACATTAACAAAATGAAAAATAAAAATCATATGATCATATCAATAGGTGCAGAAAGAACATTTGGCAAAATCCAACAGCTATTTATGATAAAGACTCTTATCAAAGTGAGAATAGAGGGATCATATCTCAACATAATAAACGCCATATATGATAAGCCCACAGCAAACATCGTACAAAATGGGGAAAGGCTAAATGATTCCCCTTAAGATCAGGAACAAGACAGAGCTGATCACTTTAACCATTTGTATTCAACATAGTTTTGGAAGTTCTAGCCACAGCAATCAGACAAGAAAATGAAATAAAAAATTGGAAAGGAGGGCTGGCCGAGTGGCGTGATGGTTAAGAACTGGCTTGGGATGCCAGAGGGCCCCGGTTCGGATCCTACGTATGAGGGCCAGTGACACTGCCCTCCACAGCTAAGATGCTGAACAACAGCTCAACCTGGAGCTGGGCTGCCGTGAGTCGCTGGCGACGGCGTAGGCTGCAGTCCCTGTGGCAGTGGGTTGCCATGGGCTACCGTGTGTAGCCAGCAGCCAGCGTGAGCGGCCAGCAGCCACAGTGAGCGGCCGTCCAGAAGCCGGCGACTGATCTGCCTCGCCAGGGAAGAGCGCAATGATGGTGCCAACTTGGGCCAGTGAAGCAACGTCCTCCACAACTAGACTGAATATCAAAACGACAGCACTTGTCTGTTCCCCTTCCCCTAATTCCCCAGCACTCTTCCCATCCCCCCGAATCCCCAATAAAAATCTTTAAAAAAAATTGGAAAGGAGGGGATAAAATTGTCATTCTATGCTGATGACATGATACTATATATAGAGAACCCAAAAACTCTACCAAAAAACTACTAGAACTGATCAATGAATTTAATAATGTAGCAGGATACACAATTAATAGTAAGAAATCAGTTGCATTTGTATACACCAAAAATAAACTATCAAAAGAAGAAATCAACACTTCAACGGGTAAAAAGTATAACTATTGCACTGTGTTGTACAGCTGAAACTAATTATAAGAAATGTATTCCATAATAAAAAATAATTTAATAAAAAAAAGAAATCAAGAAATCTGTGGCATCTGTTGTCACTTCTCTTTCATTTCTGATTTTATTAATTTGGGTCATCTCTCTCTTTTTCTTGGTGAATCTGGTTGGTTGATTTTGTTTATCTTTTCAAAAAACCAGCTCTTGGTTTCATTGATTTTTTTGTATTATTTTTTGGTCTCTAATTCATTTATTTCTGCTCTGGTCTTTATTATTTCCTTCCTTGTACTCCCTTTGGGCTTGTTTTGCTGTTCTTTCTCCAGTTCCCTTAGGTGCAAAGATAGTCTGTTGATATAAGATTGTTCTTGTTTCTTTAGATAGGCCTGTATTGCTATGAATTTTCCTCTTAGGACTCCTTTCACTGAATCCGATAGATTTTGAGTTGTTGTGTTTTCGTTTTCGTTTGTCTTGATATAGCTTTTGATTTCTTCCTTGATCTCAGTTTTGACCCAGTCGCTATTTAGTTGCATGTTATTCAGCCTCCATGTATTTGTGTGCTTTCCAGGTTTCTTTTTATAATTGACTTCTAGTTTTATAGCATTGTTGTCAGAGAAGATGCTTGATATGATTTCAATTTTCTTAAATTTATTGAGACTGGTTTTTAGTCCTAACATGTGGTCTATCTTGGAAAATGTTCCATGTGCACTTGAGAAGAATATACATTCTGTTGCTGTGGGGTGAAATGCTCTAAAAATATCAATTAAATCCAGCGGTCTAATGTGTCATTCAAGACCACTGTTTCTGTGTTGATCTTCTGTCTGGAAGATCTGTCCATTGGTGACAATGGGGTGTTGAAATCCCCTACTATGGTAGTGTTGCAGATGTCTGTCTTTATGTCTGTGAGAAACTGTTTTATATATTTAGGATCTCCTATGATGGGTGCATAGATGTTCACTAGGGTTATGTCCTCTTGTTGAATCAATCCTTTTATTATTATGTAGTGTCCTTTGTCTTTTAATGTAGTCTTCATTTTAAAGTCTGTTTTGTCTGAAAGTGGTATTGCTACTCCAGCTTTTTTTCTCATTTCCATTTGCGTGAAATATCGTATTCCATCCCTTAACTTTCAGTCTGTGTGTGTCTTTTGATCTGAGATGAGTCTCTTGTAAACAGCATATGCATGGGTCCTGTTTTCTTATCCACTGAGCCACTCTATGTCTTTTGATTGGAGCATTTAATCCATTCACATTTAAAGTGATTACTGATAGGTGCATATTTATTGCCATTATGTTATTTGTATTTCTGATCTTCCTGGGTAAGCTTGTTTCCCCCTTTCTTCTGTTTAAAAAAGCCCTTTTAGCATTTCCTGCAATGCTGGCTTGTTGGTAATGAATTTCTTAAGTTCATTCTTTCCTGAGAAGCTGTTTATCTCTCCTTCAATTTTAAGTGATAGCCGTGCTGGGTAGAGCAATCTTGGTTGTAGACCTTTATTTTACATCACTTTGAATATTTCCTGCCACTCCCTTCTGGCCTGCAGTGTTTCTGTAGAAAAGTCAGCTATTGGTCTTATAGGAGTTCCTTTGTATGTAACCTGCTGTCTTTCTCTTGCTGCTTTTAGGATTCTGTCTTTATCTTTAACCTTTGCCATTTTTACTATGATGTGTCTTGGTGTGGGCCTGTTAGGGTTCAGCTTATTTGGAACTCTCTGCACTTCCTGGGCTTATATGTCGGTTTCCTTCACCAGGTAGGGAAGTTCTCAGTCATTATTTCTTCAAATACATTCTTGATCCCTTGGTCCTTCTCTTCTCCTTCTGGTATTCCTATAATGCAAATGTTGTTGCGCTTGATGTTGTCTCACAGGTCTCTTAAACTATTTTCATTGTTTTGTATTCATTTTTCTTTTTGTTGTTCCAAATGGGTGATTTCTGTTATTTTATCTTCTAAATCACTGATCTGATCCTCTGCTTCATCTAGTCTACTGGTGATTCCTTCGAGTGTGTTCTTCATTTCAGTTATTGTATTCTTTAGTTCTAAGTGGTTGTTTTTTATTATTTCTGTATCTCTCTTTATGTCCACCCGAAGTTCCTGAAACATTGTTTATTTTTTTAAAGATTTTTATTGGGGAATTGGGGGATAGGAACAGTGCTGGGGAATTGGGGGAAGGAGAACAGACAAGTTGCTGTCGTTTTATTCTTCAATCTAGTTGTGGAGGACGTTGCTCCACTGGCCCGCGTTGGCACCATCATTGTGCTCTTCCTGGGTGAGGCAGATCAGTCGCTGGCTTCTGGACGGCCACTCACTGCGGCTGCTGGCCTCTCACGCTGGCTGCTGGCTACATACGGTAGCCCATGGCAACCGACTGCCACAGGGGATGCAGCCTACGCCACCGCCGGCGACTCACAGCAGCCCATCTGTTGTTCAGCATCTTTGCTGTAGAGTGCAGTGTCACTGGCTCTCATATGTGGGATCTGAACCAGGTCCCTCTGGCATCCAAAGGCAGTTCTTAACCATCGCGCCACTCTGCCAGCCCCTGAAACATTCTTATCATCAGTCTTCTAAACTCTGTCTCTGAAAGGTTGGATAACTCTGTTTCATTTAGTTCAATTTCTTGATTTTCTTCTGATCTTTTACTTGGGACACGTTTCTTTGTTTCTTCATTATGGCTGTCACTCTGATTGCTTTGATGCATTAGATCACCGAGAAAGAAAAAAAAGGAAAGAAAAAGAAAAAGATAAAGTGGGGAAAAAAGGAAAAAGAAAAAAGGGGGGGCTCTCTGTCCGTTTTAATCTGCAGACCACTTGCTCAGCAATAGAGAGATTCTAGGCGACTCAGCACCAGCTGTTGTGGGGAAGGGCTCAGTGCGTCATGTGCTGACCTCCCTCTAGACTTGAAGTAAGCTTCCCACAACTAGTTGCTCTGCGCTCTGGAACTATGGTCACCACCAACAATTCACAGAGGTTGTTGCAGGCTGTCTGCTGCTGGAAAAAACCCTCTGTGGCCGGTGGAGATAGGGGCCAGGGACCAGGGGCTCAAGGTCCCCCTGGTAACACAGCTCTAGGTGGGTGGGACAGGCCCCCAAGGTTCCACAGGATGTGGTCAGTGGCCCCCACCATGTCAGAGAGCAGCATGACTCCTGCATCGGCAGGTAGCCCACACAAACCTGCCCGGAAAGCCCCGGCCGAATCACGCAGGCGCACAGCTCTTGGCCCTACACTCCCAGGACAACTCCCAGCCTCAGCCTGTCCCAATCAGTTTCTCGAAGATCAGGCTGAGTAGCCTGACAGCCAATCACCACCCAGGCATCTGTGCATGCGCAGTGAGGAAATCGGGGACCTAAGGTGAGTCGCGCACTCCCAAGTCTCAATAAGCAGTCTGGTGCAGTCGGAGCGCACCTGCCAGGCGTTTCCCTGGCTACGTAGTAAAGATATTGTGGAGGGTGGGGATCCAAGGCTGCATGCGCACGCATGCACACACTCACTCCTGAGCCAATTCCAGCAGACCAATGCAGTCCCAGACCTGAGCCTCTGTGGGAGGGCCCAGCCTTGAAAAAATGGCACCCTCCTGTGTAGTACTCATGTGCAAGCTGCACACCAGGGGAACAATGGTCCTAAAAACCTCCAGCTCCTGCACCAAAAGCACTCAGATGAGTCCTTCCCGGAGGCTCCTGGGCCCCGCTCACAAAGCTACTCCCTCCACCAGGAACCGGGTGAGTGCTCACCAGTGACCGAGTCAGTTTGCCAGCTCCACTGGTTCTCCAGCTGCTCTCAGCCCCACCGAGCTGAGCAAAGAGAGTCCTCACTATTTTCTACTTCCAGCTATCATAGAACTCGTCTTCCCGGCAAAGTAACTCTGGGCTGGTGACTGCGGTGTGGGGCCGGAGGGTCTCTCCCCCAACCGGAGAAGCCTTCCCACCATTGAGGTGTCCCTCACAGGGTTCACCTTCACTCATCTCTGCCCTTCCTACCATACTTGACGTGGCCTCCTCTTTAAGTCCTTCGTTTAGAGGTTCTCTTCATCTAGTGTCCAGGGAACTTTCGAGGTTGAATATCTTATAAATTATTTGTAATTTTGGTGTGATCCTGGGAGGCAGTCAGCACAGCGTCTGTCTATTCCGCCATCTTACTGGAAGTCCTCCAAGCCAATCTTAAGAAAGCAGAAAAAAGCTGCAGGCTACTCATGGTAGCTCATGGCAACCCACTTCAGCATTGGACTGTAGCGTACACCGTTGCTGGTGACTCATGGCAGCCCAGCTCTAGGTTGAGCTGTTGTTCATTATCTTAGCTGTAGAGGGCAGTGTCACTGGCCCTCATGTGTGGGATCCAAACAGAAGCCCTCTGGCGTCCCAAGCCAACTCGTAACCAATGCGCCACTTGGCCAGCCCAAGATTTAGAAATTTAGACATATGGATTTAATGTAGAATGGTTGACATTAATTTTAATAATGCATTACATTTCCTATCTTAATGCACAAAGGCCTCGAAGTCAGAACCACTTTTATTTTATGCAATGGAGAATTCATTAGACCAGCTAAGGGTGCAAATTCCCCAAATTGACTTTACATGTCTTCTTTTATTTGGTGGGATTTCAACACAAGTACACTTACCCAAAGGAAGCAAATAGAATAAACTGAGAGGCTAAACTTTACTATCCTACAAAAAAAATAAATTATTGGATAAATGTATTACATTCCTGTTGTAACAAATTACAACAGTAGGGTATATATAAGAACAAAGTCATGTTCCTACTATATTTGATTTTAGAATCCCGAGCAAGTCTCAATAGACCAAAAAGATGTCTGCAAGGCCGGTTCCTTCTGGAGGCTACAGGAGAGAGTCGATTTTCTCTCCTATTCCAGTTTCTTGTGGCCACAAGCATTCCTTGCCTCGTGGCCCTCTCTCAATCTCTAAAGCAGCAGTGGAGCATCTTCCAATCTCCCTCTGATTCCAACTATTCCTCCTTTCCTTCCACACTCTAGGATTGTGGTCATTACATTAGTCCCACCTGTATAATCACAGCCAATCTTCTTATCTTAAAGCTGCAGGCTGATAGCATAACTATTTCAAGGGCTACCTTAATCCTCCCCTCACTATAGAAAACAATATATTCAAAGTTTCCAGAGATTAGAATGTAGACATCTTTTGGAGGCCCTTCTTCTGCTTATTACAAAGTCCTTTTCAGAACTGTATTACCTGGTGACACTGAAGGGCCGTCGTATAACGGAAACAACACAGAATATATCACAGCCTCTGAAATGAGTGAATACAGGCATGCACTGCATGATGACATTTCAGTCTGTGAGTGAATTGCATATACAATGATGCTCCCATATGATAATAATGTTACTAAAAAATTCCTATCGAATAGTGACATCATAACCATGGTAACATGTTTGTAATGCAGCACATTGCACCAATACTTACCATCGTGTAACAGTTGTGTACAGTATTCAGTATAGTAACATGCAACAGGCTTGTTGACTAGGAGCTGTAGGAGAACAGAATTTATCACCCCAAAATATGTCAATTTTGTATAAAGATTATTTTAGGCTGGTTAATTTTAAGAAACAGCAGACATGGGGGAAGTTGTGAAAACCAAATGCAAGTTACCCTTTGTAAGGGATATTGACATCTGTACAGAAAATCTTCATTTGTGAGGGGTTGTGTCCCACCACAAGTCAATGCTTTGAAGAGCCAAGGGACCTAGTCAAGGCAGAGTCCTCAGTCTTAGACTTTGGAGAGAACTCTAACTCAGGGTTGGGATAAGTGTTGGGAGTGAGACCTCTGGCAGGTGGGAGAGTCAAGGAGAAAATGTAACAGAAACAGGACTCACCTGACTTCTCACCTAGTGCCTTTTAATATTAGTCTCCAAACATCACACTCCACTGAGGGAACCACATTTCCAGCCCAGCACCTCTGTTCCTCAGGGCAGGGGCTGGCTTTCACAAAAATTCTATGGCAGAAGACACTTGGGTTTCTTTTAAATCCAACCACCCGGCTTGGTTCTTGGTTTAGGTTGCTTTCTCAAACTTGACTGTTGGACCATGAGGACCATGTGATCTTGGGAGGCTTTGCAGTGGCTGCCTGTGGCTTCCTGAGCTTGCCTCTGGAGAGGTTGCGATGGGGTGATGTGCACATAAGCTATGTCGTTGACTACCTCATCCCATGGGGTTTGCCCCCTGTGTTATTTTTTATTTTTATTTTTTTTTTAGCTGAGCCATCCGGCCACCTGTTGGCAGCTCCACGGCTGCTCAGCTCGGGCTGAATCGAACCACTGTTGCTCAGAGCTCAAACTCTTGAGCGAGCTCTTAACCAACTGAGCCACTCAGCCGGCCCTTCCCTGTGTTATTTTTGATTCCCAATATTTCATGTTCGAAATTCAATGTGTTTATGTTTTTGAAACTATACAAGAACATATAAAACTGGTATGGAAAACACAGTCTATCTAAATGCTGTCAGCTGACAAATAATATTGACTAGGTAGTTCATCATCAAAACGGTTTTATTTGGGAAAAGGGAAAGAACGAGGAAAAGACAGCTGCCACCGAGCACCTGCATGTTGAGACCCAGTGAGTCATGTGGTCTAAAATGGTGAACATAAATGTTTGTATATCAAGGAGACTGGAACCATAGAGTTTTTTGAAAAGGAAGCTAAAACAATAGAGTTCAAATAGGTGGGCTGATAAACTTCTGTGAATTCAGGTCCTCCCTTAGACCTCTCAGCCTGATCAGTTTTCTTAAAGCCCCAGTTCATCTTTATCAATGCAAAAGGAAGAATTAATCCAGAACTGTAAGATGGATTGACATTCTTAAAGAAAGGATGATAGCCTTTTTGTGTCTGTGAGAGAGGCTTGGCATCACTGTTCTTCACCCAGGAGACTGGGAAGAAGCCACCATGAGAAGCAGCTACATCTGAGGATAACTGTGCTAAGCATTCGGGGGCCCATAGCCTTGAGGTACATGAGGACTTTGTCTCTTTTCTTGGACTGTTGCAGAATGTAGATTTGAAGTAAGTGATCCTAAAGTGCTTGCTTCGTCACTCCTGAAGTAAGATATTTTTTCCATCGTAAGCCAGATGTGAAAGTCTGAACACACCGAAGTCTCCCTGTATGTGGCATCCTGTCCAAAGCCCTGGCTTGCTGCTTGTCAAAATATGGTCTATTTTGGGGTAATTTGGAAGAAGGAAGCCTGCCCTGTCCTGAGTCACAAAAGTGAACCCACTGGAGCTGAAGCCAGCTGGGGGGAACACTTTTATCAATAAACATTCTAGCTTTCATTTTTCTGAAGAGAAATATGCCTGTTTCTTCACAATTTGGGGATTTTTGTCTTGTAGGACTTGGCTCCTACAGGAAATGAAATTATGATCCAAGGAAAGGTTGAGGAAAGGAGAACATTGGCTTTAAAGATCAAGATAGTTTCATGTCAGTGGCTGGCTAAGACAAAAATAAAATATTAGAAAAGTTTTTAAAAAGAATTTATTATTATAAATTCTTTCAATTTCTGGAATGACATGTTTAAGTCACAGTATTCTTGATCAATATTTAAAGGAAATGACAATTATTCCTCAATATAAAAATATATGAAAGAAATAAACTTTTCTTCCTGGGCAACTTCACTTCTTTGAGCCTCTTCAGTTTGTTCAGTTGTGAAATATAGATAATAATAGTATCTATTCAACAGATATTTTGAAAAGATTGAGTGAAGAAATAATTTAAAATTTCCCATAAGTGTCTCACATATGCTATGTCTCAATAAATGTTAGCTATTATTATTCTGCTCAAGAGATGAGCAAGTATACATAGGTGGTAATCACCTTGCTTCCCAGAAATTACTGGAGAAATTTGATAGGATATTAACTGGCCCTGGTATGAGACCATGGAAATAAACAAAATCACTAATTCCTGGAGTGTGCAGAATTATCTTTAAGAGAGGCAGCTACATGTGCAGGTTGACACCAAGCAGTAGAATGGAAAGAACAGTCCTGGAAGACAGACCTGAATTACAACCCAGGTGTGTATGCTATTTGGCGAGAGCAGTGCAGGGCCACCATCTTCACGGGTGTGCCCACCTGTCAGCTAGGAGTCTGTGAGGTATATGAGAGTACAAAAGTGTGTAAGGTTCCTGGAATATAGTTAGGCACAAATAAATGGTGCTAGGATGATTACGAGCAGATTTTACAAAAATAACTCATACTAGGGAATTACCTGTAAAGCAACCTCATGCTTTGTTCTAGATTCACAGCCTAGAGAATGCATTCTGCTAGACATTATTCTCCAGAGTCCTGGACAGAAGCTTCCTGTTTAGTCATCAGGAGACCATGTAAAACCTTTAATTTTCTGTGAAACATTGTTAGGCTATTGTACTATGTTTGCAAAAGCAGAATTTGGGGCACATTGAAACAAAACAAAAACATACTGCGTGGTCAAACCCTCACGTCACCAGAAAGTTAAACTTTCCAGAATAACCTTTTCTGAAACTTCTAGTCATTCTGGTTTAATTGAATTTATTAAACATGAGGTTTGAACAATAACTTTACTGAATGGTGCCGGTGCACAAGTCCATTTTGAGAAAAAATTTAATTTTTTAATATTTTAAGCTTTTTTATAAAACCACTGAATTCTGCACAAAGACTGGTATGTGAATAATTAGACAGCATTATGCATTTAGCACAGAATAGTACACATGGGGAGGGGGCAGGAGGGTTGCAGAAAAAATTTATGTATGTTAAAAAATGTTATCTATGTATTAGCTTTCAAAGTTTAATTAAATTATGCTAGCAATGTGTAATATGACATTCCCTCAAAACATGGCATTAATCAAATGAATGCTAGAATCATTCATTGTATTACAATTTTAATTCAGTTTTTCCTTTCTTAAATGTGTATACATTTTTTTTGGCACCCTCTGTTGTCCACAAACTGCTGTGTAGATAAACTAAATGTGGTATATCCATACAGTCAAATACTATTTAGCCATAAACAATAAAAAAAAAGAAAGTAAAACAACCAAAACAAGTAGCAAAATAACAAAGAAAAACCCAAAACCACTGAAGCTTAAGGATATGCCAGTGGTGTGACATATTTTTTCAACTTTTGTATTATGAAAAATTTTAAACATAGAGAAAAAGTAAATACCAGTACAGAGATCACTTATGTGTTCATTACATCCATTTAACACATAACATTGTAATATTTGCTTTGTATGACATTTCTGCTAGGAAGCATTTGAAAGCACATAGTATTAAAATACTATGCTGCTTTGTTTGTTATGAACTTTAAATAAACACTTCTTTAAAATACTATGCATGCTTTGTTTGGTATGAACTTTCCTCTGTCAGCACTATTGCACTTACGAACATTGGCAAGAATATCCTGATATTTATTTAATATTTAGTTCACATTCAAATTTCCTCTGGGGAAATTTTTGAGCCAAAGGTCAGACCCCACATTGGTATAATTTTGTATCATATAAAAGCAATTATCATGAAGGATCTAAACTGACACTTGACTTGTGAACTGAAGAAATACATGGGGTTACTGCCCTCAAGTTGCTCTAAGGAGCTCTGATGGGACAAAAATACCAGAGTGTGACCCTGAGATGATAAATGGATCTCAACAGACTGTAAGCCCAAAGGAGAGCTGAATCAGCAGTGGGTCTGCATGTGTCTCTCTGTGTCTTCCTGAATCATCAGAGAGAAGGTCGTTTGGGAAGAAATAGGGAGAATGGGTGAATGCCACCAATATAGAGTAACATTTAGACTTGAGTTATATGTGCCTCATGTCCTTTTGCATGTCACTTAATAAATGGTGAGTGAAAACACAGCGCTTGTTTTCAGAAGTGTCAATGTGGACCTGCAGAGAGAGCAAGAATGTTCCTGAAATAATAAAATTGAAGGAGAGGGCTCAACGCCATAGGGTTGAGGTGATGGAGAAACAGCCCAGCAGACACCTGGGAATTTTGAAAGAAATTTGAGGCAAAGTTTCCAAGAAAACTTTCTGCAAGGGAGAGATTCTCTGTCTGCACTGTCTAATGTGGCAGCTGCTATATTGAACACTTGAGGCTAGCATGACTGGGGAACTGAATTTTACATTCTATTTAATTTTAATTATAATTTTCAAAAAGGCTCACATAACTATTGCTACTGTGTTGGACAATATAGCTCTTAGCTCCCAAGACAAATGTCGCTCAGGCCGCTGAAATCCAGGAGGATTTCAGCAAGATTCACAGTGTTCATCAGACCAACAGTAATAACAGGGGACAATTCGACCAAATTTGGTTCACCTATTTCTCGCTGACTCCATTTTTCTAATACAAGTTCTGTTTTTGAAGATGTGCCTCTTCTGTACTAATGCTCATAGACAAATTTATGAGAGCTGTTTTAAGGAAATAGAGAAAAGATGAAAACTTCATCTTATGGGGAGAACCCGTTACTAAATAATTTTGCCTTTTCAGGAGGCTGGAAACTTGTATTGAATTAAAAAAAATTGCAGGGTTAACACCTTTTAAGGCTTCTAATATTCATATTGTGTAATTCTAATAAGTGAGTATCCAGGAACAGGATACTTGCTGATTCATGGAGCGATGTCCTTTCAAATTCAGGGAGATCACAACATGTAGAAATAAAAACTAAATTAAAAGCAGAATTCTAACCTTATCTCTTGGGATTGGAGACTCATTAGGAAAAATTGCCTTTCTGTTTATTCCAGAGGCCCCGGGGAGGGGGGGAATCTTGTGCTTAGCAGTTGGAATAAGAAGAGGGAAATGTGCCTGATGAGCAGATACAGAGAGCGCTGTAACGCCTCCTCTGTGCGTCCCTCAGCTTGGACCACGTTGGTGCCCAGGACCTGGGTGTTGCTGTTGAGTCCTCAGCTGGCTGTGAACTGATGCTTCACTCCTTCCTGCTGTCTCGTGTGGGGACAGAGATCAGACTCCATCATGAACCTTCCAGGGAGTAATTCAGACTTCCACACAGAGGCCTCCCTCTCAGAGACCCCGTCCAGGTGAGTCTGAGAGCCCAGCAGGTAGTGAAGCAAAGGGTCAGAGAGTTCAGAACCTGAGAACTCTTACCAGAGTCACTGTGCCCCTAATCAGCCCAGAGACTAGAGATCACAATGTCTGTGTTCTTGGTTAAGTAATTGATTTATAATTAGTTCATTTAATATATTAATAAGGATGCTTGAATGTGCACTACAGGATCATAGTTAACAATTAAGTGATGACATGGAAGTACCATTAGGTGACTCTGCAGAATGAGTGAGATGCATGAAATGGTTGCAGCACAATGAAAACATATCTGAGGAGTTCTACTGTCCAGGGAGTAAAAAAAATAGTGTTAGGCGTGGAGCCATTGCAGTGAAGTGAGAGCGTTAGTATGAAATTTCTAAATGGGGTGTATTTGAGCATGTTGTGTGTTCACTGAAAAGATCCAGGCCAGTGGAGGTAGAAACTACCTTGCAGCAGACATTTGTGAGACATACATGGCAGTATCTTCTCTCACACTGGATAGTCACATCAAAAAATTATTTAATAAGTTTAAAGAGGAATACTAAATAGTTTTACTTTGAATTATTTCACTACTGGCGGGCCAGCATATATTTTGAATTTGAACTTGTTTACTTTCTCTATTGAAACAGGTAGTAGGGATTCCTATCCCACACTCTCAGTCTTTCCCCCTGGTAGTCATTGTCATGTATATTTTAATGAGAAATTCTGTCTGCACTGGGAAGTATAAATTGAGGATTGAATGACTTCTAGGCAAAGAGTATACATTGCTGAGAACAAAACAGTTTTGTGATGGAAAAATTAAGGCCATCCATTGTACCTTAAATCTTAAGGCCACAAAGGCATCGTAGTCAGAGCAAGTTTACATTTATGCAATGAGGACTTCACTGTGCGAGGTAAAGTGGTGGAACTTGATTTAAAAACTTTTTCTACTTCATGTGGGTTTTCAGAGTAAAATGCCCTTACCCAGGGGAAGCTAATGAATGAATGGAGAAGCTTTACCTGAATTCCCTCAGCAAATTTTATTGAATAAATGTCTTTATTAGACTCTATTGTTGCTGTAAAATATTTCCATACTAGCTGATTAAAACAAACAAATATTTGCCTTTACAGTTCTGCATGTCAGAAGCCCAAAATGAGTCTCATGGGCTAATATCAAGATGTCTGCAGAGCAGGGCTTTTTTCTTGAGACTCAGTTGGAGTTCTGTTTCCCTTCCTATTTGAGTTTGTATTCTCCCCACCTGCCTTCCTTGGCTCATGGCCATTCCTCCGTCTTCAAAGCCAGCAGTTTAGCTTCTTCATCGTGTGTCTTGCTTCTATATTGAGAGGACAATTGTGGTCACTTTAGTTCAGCGGTTCTCAACTTTCCTAATGCCGCGACCCCTTAATACAGTTCCTCAAGTTGTGGTGACCCCCAAGCATAAAATTATTTTTGTTGCTACTCTATAACTGTAATTTTGCTACCGTTATGAATCGTAATGTAAATATCTTTTTCCTTTCTGATGGTCTTAGGCGACCCCTGTGAAAGGGTCGTTCAAGAACCGCTGCTTTAGTTCCATCTGAATGAACCTGAACATCTTCTTAAAGTCAGCCCATTAGAAAGCCTGTCCATTTCTACCCTAATCCTTTCTTCTTATAAAAATATCCAACACAAAGGCAGTGGGATAGAGTGTGGACATATTTTGGAGGTCCTTATTTTGCTCACTACAAAGTCTGTTAAAAGCGTAGTATTCCGTGTCACTCAGGGGCCCTTATATAAAAGAAATAAACACAGAATTTACCACAGTTTCTGGAATGAGTGAATACACTATTGCTTTAAAAATACAGCAAAGAAATATTTCTTTTAGAAGACCTTAAAGTGCCTACACCTGGCTCTGACACAGGACCTCAGCCTTGCTATTCAGAGCGCGGTCCACAGACCAGGACCTGCCGGATCAACACCCCCTTGTTAGAAATGCAGCCTCTCTAAGGCCCCCACGACCTGCTGATTCAGATTCTGCATTTATGGTAGGATCCTTGTTGATTCATAAGCACACTCAAGTTGAAGGGCCGGTCTTGACTAGGTTTGCTCACCTTCTCACTGTTGACTTTGGGGGCTGAATAATAATTGGGTGGGGTGCTGTCCTGTGAATTGTGGGTGTTTAGCAGTATTCCTTCAGGCAATGCAGATGCCCCAGGCACCAAAGCAGTTCTGGGTGGGAAACTCTGCTGAGAGCAACAAGAAAAAACATTATAATAAAGGCCCATCAGATACTCTGATATTCGCTTTGGACAGATTACGAAACCACTCCTGCTCCACCCCAGGGCCTTTGCACTGGCCATTCCTTCTTCCAGGTACATACTTGCCAACATTACCTTGCCTGTCCCTTCCTTTCTTCACTGAGATCTCTATTCAAATGTTAACTTGTTTGCAGATCTTGACTAAATGTCCTTTGAAAAAGAAACACACTAGTCACTAAGATTTTTAAACTTGCTTTCCTTTTTTTCATATGCTCTGTCACCATCTGAAATGTAATATATTTTTATTATTAGGTTGCATATTTTTTCTCCATCATTGACTTGTATGAACTTCTGGTTTTCAGTACTCGAATACTCACACATTAGACAGTACCTAAAACATGATGAGCAGTCACTTTATATTCCTGAAATGCACGAAGAAATTCTCATGAAAACTGTAGAATACATGACACCTTTGGAAAGAAGCAATTGGGATCAAAATTCCTAATGTGAAATGGCACAGAAACCCGTAGAAGAATCAGATCCATACTAAAATATTGAAATTAATCATTTGGCTACAAAATATAAATGTAGCACTAGGTCTATCTGAGTAATGTCACTTGTATGAAAATTAATCATGTTATTTTTCTGTCTTGGAAGTCACCTCTTCTTCATGGAACCAGTGAATATTACAAGAGTTTCAAAATTTCTTCTGCTGGGATTTGCAGAAGAGCCAGAACTGCAGCCCCTCATCTATGGGCTTTTCCTCTCCATGTACCTGATCACTGTGTTGGGAAACCTGCTCATCATCCTGGCCGTCAGCTCAGACCCCCACCTCCACACGCCCATGTACTTCTTCCTCTCCAACCTGTCCTTTGTGGACATCTGTTTCACCTCTGACACCATCCCCAAGATGCTGGTGAACATCCAGACGCAGAGCAAAGGTATAACCTATGAAGGCTGCATCACACAGATGTATTTTTTCACACTCTTTGCAGAATTGGACGTCTATCTCCTGACCGTGATGGCCTATGACCGCTTTGTGGCCATCTGTCACCCACTGCACTACACGGTCATCATGCACCCCCAGCTCTGTGGACTGCTGGTTCTGATGTCCTGGATCGTAGGTGTCCTGATTGCCTTGTTACTATGCTTAATGGTGCTGAGACTGTCCTTCTGTACAGACTTGGAAATCCCCTACTTTTGCTGTGAACTCAATCAGATGATCCAACTTGCCTGTTCTGACACCTTTCTTAGTAACGTGGTGATGTATTTTGTAACTGTGCTGATGGGTGGTGGAACCCTGGCTGGTATCCTTTACTCTTATTCCAAGATAGTGTCCAGCATATGTGCAATGTCATCATCTCAGGGGAAGTATAAAGCGTTTTCTACCTGTGCGTCTCACCTCTCGGTTGTCTTCTTATTTTATCTGACAAGCCTAGGAGTGTACCTCAGCTCTGCTGTGACCCACAGCTCACAGTCAAGTGCAGCAGCCTCAGTGATGTACACTGTGGTCACACCCATGCTCAACCCCTTCATCTACAGTCTCAGGAACAAAGATATAAAGGGGGCTCTGAAAAGATTCTTTGGGATGACCGATCTTAAAAGGACAATCATGCTGAGGCTGAAAAAGTGCCCTTGATTTCTTGTCTTGAAGCCCAAATTCAGACATTGTGATTCTTTAAATAGATTGTGTTTGTGGAATTTGCTTCTTTTATTTATATTTTGGAATTTCCATTTGTTTGAGTACAACTTCTGTATAGAATTTACAAACATTATTTATTTTTTTTAGTTACAGTTGACATTCAATATTATCTTATATTAGTTTCAGGTGTTCACTATAGTGGTTAGACATTTATATAATTTATGTAATGATCCCTTTTTAGTCTAGTACCTTCCTGGCACTCTACATATTTGTTGCATGTTATATTTCTTAATCCCTTCATCTTTTTCATCCAGCCTCCCACTCCTCAGGCAAACATCAGTTTGTTCTCTGTATCTATGAGTCTGTCTCTTTAGTTTGTTCATTTATTTTGTTCTTTAGATTCCACTTATAAGTGAGATCATATGGTATTTGTCTTTCTCTGTCTGACTGATTTCACTTAGCATAATACCCTCCAGGTCCACCCATGTTGTCACAAATGGTAAGATTTCATTCAATTTTATAGCTGAGCAATAATCTATTGCATATTCTTGTGTGTACCACATCTTCTTTATCCAGTCATCAATTGAATGGCACTTAGGTTTCTTCCATATCTTGGCTAATGTAAATAATGCTGCATTGACAATAGGGGTGCATATATCTTTCAAAAGAGTGTTTTGGATTTTGTTGGATATATACCCAGAAGTAGAATTGTTGGTCATTAGGTAGTTCTCTTTTTAATTTTTGGGAAACTCTATACTGTGTTCCATATTGGCTGCACCAATTTGCAATCTCACCAACAGTGCACGAGGGTTCTTTTTTCTCTACACCCTCACCAACACTTGTTTTTTCTTGATTTTTCGTGATGGCCAATCTGACAGGTGTGAGGACATATCTTATTGCGGTTTTAATGCATTTCTCTGATGATTAGTGACGTGGAGCATCTTTTCATACATCTACTGGGTTTTGTATGTTGTCTTTGGAGAAATGTCTATTCAGGTCCTCTGCCCATTGTTTAATGAGTATTTTTGTTTTTTTCAGGTTGAGTTGTATGAGTTCTTTATACATTTGGGATATTAACCTTTCATCAGATATATTATTGGCAAATGTTTTCTCTCAGTCAGTAGGTTGTCTTTTTGTTTTGTTGATTGTTCTCTTTGCTGTGCAAAAACTTTTTAGTTGGGTGGAGTTCCATGTGTTTATTAATTTTTTTTGGTTTTCATTGCCCCCCAAAATGTATCAGAAAACAAATGTTACTAAGAGCAATGTTTACTGCCTATGTTATCTCTAGGATTTTTATGGATTTGCGTCTTACATTTAAGTTTTTAATATATGTTGAGTTTATTCTCGTATATGGTATAAGAAGTGGTCTAGTTTCATTTTTTGCATGTATATGTCCAGTTTTCAGAACATCATTTATTGAATTGACTGTCTTTATCTTACTGTGTATTCTTGCCTCATTTGTCATAGATTAAATGATCATGTAAGTGTTGGGTTTTTTTCTGGCCTCTGTATTCTATTCCATTGAATTATGTGCCTGTTTTAATGCCAGTACCATGGTGTTTTGATTACTATAGCCTTGTAGTGTAGTTTGATATCAGGTAGCATGATATCTTCAACTTTGTTTTTTCTCACGAGTGCTGGATTATTCGAGGTGTTTTGTGGTTCCATATAGATTTTTTTTAAAGATTTTATTGGGGAATTGGGGGAGGGGAACAGCGCTGGGGAATCAGGGGGACGGGAACAGACAAGCCACTGTTGTTTTGTTCTTCAGCCTAGTTGTGGAGGACGTTGCTTCACTGGCCCAAGCTGGCACCATCATTGCGCTCTTCCTGGGTGAGGTAGGTCAGTCGCCGGCCTCTGGACGGCCGCTCACGCTGGCTGCTGGCTGCTCACGCCGGCTGCCGGCTACACACGGTAGCCCATGGCAACCCACTGCCACAGGGGGCTGCAGCCTACGCCGTTGCCGGTGACCCACAGCAGACCAGCTCCAGACTGAGCTGCTGCTCAGCATCCTAGCTGTAGAGGGTAGTGTCACTGGCCCTCATATGTGGGATCCGAACTGGGGCCCTCTGGTGTCCCAAGGCAGCTCCCAACCAACACGCCACTCGGCCGGCCCTCCATATAGATTTTAAGGTTATTTGTTCTAGTCTATGAACAATGCTATATTAATATTTAGAAATCAGTTCAATTTTTATACACCAATAATGAACTGTAAGAAAGAGAATAAAAAAGGATTCCATTTATAATTGCAACAAATAAAATACCTAGGGGGCGGCCTGTTGGCTCAGGTGGTTAGAGCGCAGATACATAATACCAAGATTGCTGGTTTGATCCCCACATGGGACAGTGAGCTGCACCCTCTACAACTAGATTGCAAACAATGGCTTGACTTGGAGATGCCGCATGATGGAAAAAACACACTATTCCCAATAAAGTTTTTAAAAAGTACGTAGGAATAAATTTGACTTAAGAGGGAAAAGACTTATACGCAGAAAAGTATATGACAGGAAGAAATTGGAGAAGATACAAATAAATGGAAGTGTATATGGTGCTATTGGACAAGAAGAATTAACATCGTTAAAATGTCCATTCTACCCAAAGCAATCTGTACACTCAATGCAATCCCTATTTAAATACCAATGGCATTTTTCTCTATACAATTTTAGTAACCATTTGATTCAGCTTTCTGCTTTGTCTGTCTTACAGACAGTTTTTCCCTGTCCTTTTACTACCTTCACATTGGTTTTTCCAACCTTGATCAGAAATATTTAAAAATTTCTGTTTACTTCATGGGCAACATGGATTTTTTAAGAATAATTTCTTTTAAAAAAACATACATTATTGTGAGTAATCTGTTCTTGTTTGATAGAATAGTCATAAGTTGCAGTACTTCAATGGAAAAAATTTCACTTGGCTACTAAGCCAACTGATACAATTTTATTTCATAGGAATATCTGAAACCACAGTTTTCACTTTTGTGTCTCTCTTTCTTTCTGCATCAGTAGCTTACCTCTCTTCCTGATAATGTGGACTTCATCATTGTTCACTTTAAGTCTCAGCCTGTTGATAGTGTTGCTATACACTGGGAAGGCCTGAGGCCCTGGCCTGCGCCCCCACTACTTGTGATTCAGACTTGAGCCAACGTGTGGCTGGACCAGCCCTTGTGGTCTTTATAATAATTGCAATCACCATCAGGGAAGTATGAAAACACAAGGTTTACTCTCACAGGTCCAGCATGTCTGAGGAACACACAGGAGGGTCTGGGGGAGAGATAGAGACAGAGACACAGAGAATGAACTGAATGTGTGTGTGTGAAAACTTGCATGCTTATCTAGTAGCCATGTCATACACCTAACAATACGATTTTTTGAGATAGATGTCTTTGAAATGGAACTCTCATAAATCAAAAGTTTAATGTCAGGCATTCCCATGAGTAACATGCTACTGTATTTTATACCTGGTCTCCTGTTTTTTTTTTTGTTTTTTTTTTTTTTTTTTTGTTTTTTTCTAATTGACCTCAGTGTCCAGAATAGCTACAATAGTCACTGGTAAAACTGATTATCAAGTATATAGCTCCCAGTGCGGTGTATATGGAAACATACATGGGAAGTTTGGAGACAAATGGAAAATGAGGTATATATGAGATTCTGAGGTAAGATTGAGGTAAGGCACCTGGGGCTTCAGAGGAGAAAAACGACAATAGCAGGACAATAAAAAGAGCAAAAATTCAGTACAGTAAGTCCCGACTTACAAACATTCGAGTTGCAAATGCTCACAGATATGAACACACCTGGTATTACGAGCATTCGTAAGTATGAACAGATCGAAGAAGTAGGTTATGTGTCTGCCAGACGTTGTCACAGTTGTGCTGATGTGTGCTTACTGTACAGTGTGATAGTGTATAGTAGTAGAGTGCTCAATCAGGGCCCAGGATGTCTGGAAGCAAGAGAAAAAGCATTGGTGATGTGGAGGGTTCTGGTAGGAAGGATCTGAGGTGTATAAGACTCACTTTGTCGGACTTACTAATAATCTGACTTACAAATGTTCTCCCGGAATGAAACTTGTTCATAAGTTGGAAACTTACTATAGTGAGAAGTTTGACCTATTCTATACATAGGTCATAAAATGTTATTTCTGATGATAACTCCTATTATGGGCAAGGCCCCAAATTAACATTCTTTAAGGGAAAGGTAAATGTTTCTCTTGGGCCTGCAGGGTCTCAAAAAGAATCCACATACATATCTTGAGGTGACTTGTTCTGAACGTCTACCATAGTGACCCAGTTTCATTCTTTTGCATGTATCTGTCCCGTGTTCCCATCACCATTTATTAGAGAGAATCGCTTTTCCTCGTTGTGTGTTCCTGGCTCCTTTCTCATAAATTTATGACCATATATTTGTGGGTTTATTTATTTCTGGGCTCTATTCCATTCCGTTGATCTATGTGTCCATTGTTATGTCAGTACCATAGTTGATGAAAGAATGTCCAGCTTATAAAAACCTTCTAACTGCTTATTTAAGCCTGAATGACAATAGTTGCTGTGAAGCAACATCTCAACAGAGTGAGAAAATGCTCGTGGGAACGGCAGTTCTGCAGCTCATTGTTTACATTAGACTAGAAGGAGACATAAGGAGGGTTACATACATTCATTGGTGGAAGATTTGGGAGGTGGCAGAATGCAGAGTGGGGAGATCTCTGGGACTGGATGAAAAGTAAAACAGAGAGACACATACTTTATTACATTGGTGGGTACAGATAGTTAACTATTAAGCACGTAGAGATGGTATGTGGGCAACAGGATAACAATGTGGTCTCGTGCTCTGGTGCTGAGAGTGGTGCCTCTAAGGGGTCTGAAAAGATCACTCTGACATTTCAAAGGTATGTTATCTTAGATGCACAGAGACAATAGACAATTTCAAAGTGGAAGGTTGACCTTTGTCAAGGAAGCTATAGGCCTAGGATGTGCTACCCACTATGACCCACTTTTAGTTAGCAATTTTTATATTTTAGTCACCCTGTGTGGTTAGTTTGCTGTCTGGGTATGTAATGCTTAAGAAGCTTGTCTGGTTGAGTATGTGGCCCCTTTTTCATCCACAGCATACTGTTCTGATTCCTATAGGTTTGTAATACAGTTCAAAATCCAAGAGTGTGATGCCTTCTGCTTTGTTCTGCTTTCTTAAGATTGGTTTGGAGGACTTCCAGTAAGATGGCGGAAATAGGCTGGCACTGTGCCAACTGTCTTTGAGGATCACACCAAAATTACACACAATTTACACAGCATTGAAGCTTGGAGGTCCCCTGAACACTAGATGAACAGAATCTTTAAATGAAGGATTTAAAGAAGAGGTCACGTGGAGACTGGTAGGAGGGGAGGAGACGTGAGGCAGTCTGACTCCAGGCCAACGGAGAGAAGGCGAATCTTGTGAGGAACACCTCAGTAGCAGAGAGGCTTCTCTTGTTGGGGGAGGGACCCTCTGGCCCCACACCGCCCTACCTAGACCAGAGTTACTTTGCCTGGAAGAGGAATTCAACGATACCTGGCAGTAGAAACTAGTGAGAACTCTTTGCTCAACTCGGTGAGGGAGAGTGCAGTTAGAGGACCAAGTCGCCCTCCTATGGAGCTGGCACACAGACGTGCTCACTGGTGAGCACGCACCTGGTCCCTGGCAGAGGGTGTGGCTGCGTGAGTGGGGGCCCAGGAGCCTGTGGGGAAGGACTGAACGGAGAGCCTTTAGTGCTGGAGCTGGAGGTTTGGGGACCATTGTTGCCCTTGTGTGGAGCTGGCACACAAGTAGTGTACAGAAGTGCGCTGTTTTTTCAGGGTTGGGCCCTCCCACAGAGGCTCAGGTCTGGTACCACATTGGTCTGGTGGAATTGGAACATGCTGCCTTGGGTTCCCCTTCTCCATGCTGCATGTGCACAGTTGCCAGGATGGCATCTGGCTACTGGGCTGCTCTGCCTGTTATGTGACCTGCTGATTGGGACAGGCGGACACTGGGAGTTTTCCTGGGAGTGTTGGGCAAGGAGCTGTGTGCCTGCGTGATCTGGCCTAGGCATTCATGGCGCTTTTGTGCAGGCTGGTTACTGGTACAGGAGTGCCCGCTGCTCTAACTTGGTGGGGGCCACTGACCACACCCCATGGTGCCTTGGGGGTGTGCCAAGGCCCACCTAGAGCTGCATTGCTGGGCACACCCTGAACCCCTGGTGCCTGGCCCCCACCATCACAGGGCACAGAGGGTTTTGTAGCACTGAGCAGCCCTCAGCAAACTGTGAGGATTTTTGGTGGTGAGCACGGCCCCAGAGAACAGTGCCGCTAATTGCAGGAACCTCACTTCAAGCCTGAGAGAGAGGCTGGCACTTATGCATTGGGCCCTTCCCCCCAACACTTGTGCTCAGTCACCCAGAGACTCTCTATTGTTGAGCAAGTGGTTTGCAGATTAAAGCAGGTGAAGAGCTTTTTTCTTTTTCTCTTTTTTCTCTTTCCTTTTGCCCCTTTTCCCCCTTTTTTATTATTCTGTTTTCTTTGTCTTTCATGTTTGTGTTCCTTTTTCTTCTTTTCTTTCATCTGTTTTCTTTTTGTTGCTGTTTCTCAGGCTTGTTTATCTGGCTATTGCTTTGGTTACTGTTTTTCTGTCTTGTTCTTCTGTTTTTGTATTTGTATTTTTGTCTCTTTCATATTTTTTGTCTTTTTTTGTCTGATCATTGTTTATAGTGTTTTGTGGGGGTGTATTTGTTTTTGGGTGTTGTTGGGCTGCCTTGCTCTGTTTTGTTTTATGAAGTGGATGTGGTTTACTAGTTCAGGAGCTGAGACTACACTGAATTTGTAGAAACTCTGACCACAGCCTTTACGCACCTGTAACACCACATCGTCCACCTACAGCAGCATTGCCAGGGGCAATCGGGGTGCTGGGGTAACTGGCCCCACCCCAACAAACTCTGGAATATGTTTTTTACAACAGAATGTGGTCCTCAGAGGCCTGGGTTTACCTTGGTGGTTATCAGGGACCACAAACCTGCACCACAGCCACTTGGGAGCAGCTTTCATGAATTTGTGAGCATGAGGTGGAGGCTGGCTATAGTGCCCTTGGGACACTATACAAGGGTGTTACAGGCCAGATATTAGCATAAGGCCTGAATCTGCATTAACGTCTTAAAAACCACCAACCACGTCTTGTAACTCACCTGAACTCCATCCCACCCAGGTAGTGCCACATTGCCAAGGGCACCTTCAACAGTGGGTCAAATAGCCAGACACATGCTCTTTTCAATAGTTGGTCCTTACTCGCATCTGTCAGGTAGCAAGAGGCTTAGGCTGCCCTAGGCCTTTTGCTAAACTCTCTCAGAACTAAAGTTGGTGGCAGGCAGCCTCAGGTCACACAGAAACCATCCCCACATGACCCCAGGTCCAGCACAGGAAGCAGCCAACCACATACAGCCTTGAGGCACCTGCCACATAGCTACGAACCGGTAACAGACAGGGCTGTAACACCTCAGAGCGGGAGCCCCACACAAGAGACACCAGAACCAATATACCCAGAGGCCAGTGTTAGACAAAACGAGAGTACTACCTGGTTGAACCTACAAGTGGCACTTTCAAAGGAAATTTTCCACAGGCACAAGAGTCCACAATGGCCAAGATCCTCTGAGGGGGTCAACCTCTACACTGCCTCTCAAACACTGTGAACAGAGGTAATTCTCCCAGATAATCAGCCTGAGGGGCAATCCCACCCTCTGACAAGCCAAAAGCTATTAAAACCAACTTTAACAGTGACACCTGTGGAACATATGGAAGGAAGAATAGGGAGACTATGCAATCCGAATATAAAGGACACATAAAATCACCCAGCAATGACTGAGAGACATAGCTGATCTACCTAACATATCAAAGCAATCACAGAACAGCAGGCAGAATGAAGAAATGAAGAAACATGTCCAAAATACAAGATCAGAAGTAACCTCCAGAAATGGAACTAAAAGAGATTATCCAACCTTCCAGAGACAGAGTTTAGAACTAATGATAAGAATGTTTAAGGAACTTACTGAGGACATCAAGAAGGATTAAGAAATCATATAAAACACCCAGTTGGAACTGAAGAATACAATAACTTAAATGAAAAACACACTCGAAGGAATCACCAGTAGATTAGATGAAGCAGAGGATCGGATCAGCAATTTGGAAGACAAAAATAGCAGAAATCACCCAGTCAAAACAACAACAACAAGAACAAAAAATAAAAACAATGGAAATAGTTTAAGAGACCTCTGAGACAACATCAAGTGCAACAAAATTAACATCATAGGAATACCAGAAGGAGAAGAGAAGAAGCAAGGGATAGAGAATGTATTTGAAGAAATAATGACTGAAAACTTCCCTACCCTGGTGAAGGAAATCGACATACAAGCCCAGGAAGTGCATAGAGTTCCAAACAAGCTGAACTCAAACAGGCCCACACCAAGACACATCATAGTAAAAATGGCAAAGGTTAAAGACAAAGACAATCCTAAAAGCAACAAGAGAAAGACAGCAGGTTACATACAAAGGAACTCCTGTGAGACTAACAGCTGACTTTTCTACAGAAACGGGCCAGAAGGGAGTGGTAGGAGGTATTCAAAGTGATGAAAATCAAAGGCCTACAAGGAAGGTTGCTCTACCCATCAAGGCTATCACTTAAAATTTAAGGAGAGATAAGGAACTTCTCAGAAAAGAATATTAAAGAAATTTATTACCAGACAACTAGCACTGCAGGAAATGTTAAAAAGGCTTTTTTAAACAGGAGAAAAAGGAAAACAAACTAACCAAGGAAGACTAGAAATACGAATAACAAAATGGCCATAAATATGTACCTATCAATACTCACTTTAAATGTGAATGGACTCAGTGCTTGAATCAAAAGTCATAGAGTGGCTGAGTGGATAAAAAAACAGGACCCATGCATATACTGTTTACAGGAGACTCATCTCAGATCAAAAGCCACACAGAGACTGAAACTAAAGGGATGGAATAAGATATTTTATGTAAATGAAAATAAGAAAAAGCTGGAGTAGCAATACTTATTTTGGACAAAATAGATGTAAAAATGAAGGCTACAATAAAAGATTAAGAAGGGCACGATATAATAATAAAGGGATCGATCCAACAAGAGGACATAACCCTCGTAAACATCTAGGTACCCGACATAGGAGCTCCTTAATGTATAAAGCAGTTTATGACCGACATAAAGTCAGAGATCAACAGTAGCATTATCATAGTAGGGGCTTCAACACACCGTCGTCACCAATGGACAGATCCTCTAGACAGAATATCAACACAGAAGCAGTGGCCTTAAATGACACTTTAGACCAGTTGGATTTTATTGTTATTTTTAGAGCATTTCACTCCAAAGCAAGAGGATATACATTCTCAAGTGCACATGAAACATTTTCCAAGATAGACCAAGTGTTAGGCCACAAAACAAATCTCAATAAATTTAAGAAGGTTGAAATCATATCAAGCAGCTTCTCCGACCAGAATGCTATGAAACTAGAAATCAATTATAAGAAGAAATCCAGATAGCACACGAATACATGAAGGCTGAATAACATGCTGGTAAATAACGAGTGGGTAAAAAATGAGATCAAGGAAGAAATCAAAAGCTATCTCAAGGCAAACGAAAATGAAAACACAACAACTCAAAATCTATGGGATGCAGCGAAAGCAGTCCTAAGAGGGAAATTTATAGCAATGCAGGCCTATCTCAAGAAACAAGAAAAATCTTAAATCAACAAGCTATGTTTACACCTAAGGGAACTGGAAAAAGAACAGCAAAAGAAGTCCGAAGGGAGTATAAGGAAGGAAATAAGCAATATCAGAGCAGAAAGAAACGAAATAAAGACCCAAAAAACAATAGAAAAGAGCAATGAAACCAAGAGCTGGGTTTTTAAAAAGATAAACAAATAGACAATCCCTTAGCGAGACTCGCCACTAACAACAACAAAAAAATAGAAAGGACCCAAATTGATAAAATCAGAAATCAAAGAGAAGTGACAATAGACACCAGAGAAATACAGAAAATTATAAGAAAATACTATGAGTAACTATATGCCAACACAACAGACAACCTGGAAGAAATGGATAAATTTCTAGAAGTGTACAATCTGTCAAGTCTGAACCAAGAACAAACAGTAACTCACAACAGACTACCAAAGAAGGTGAATCAGTAATCAACAAGCTTCCAGCAAACAAAAGTCCTAGACCAGATGGCTTCACAAGTGAATTTTAGCAAACATTCAAAAAAGAATTATCACTTATTCTACTCAAAGTATTCCAAAAAATACAGAAGAAGGGAAGGCTCCCAAGCACACATTACGAGGTCACTTTAACTCTGATCCCCAAATCAGACAAAAATATTAGAAAAAAGGAAAACTACAGACTGATATCCCTATGAACATAGACTCGAAAATCCTCAACAAAATACTAGCAAACGGGATTCAGCAACATATTAAAAAGATCATACACCATGATCAAGTAGGATTCATTCCTAATATGCAAGGTTGGTTCAATATCCACAAATCAATTAACATAATCTATCACGTTAACAAAATGAAAAATAAAAATCATATGATCATATCAATAGGTGCAGAAAGAACATTTGGCAAAATCCAACAGCCATTTATGATAAAAACTCTTAGCAAAGTGAGAATAGAGGGATCATATCTCAACATAATAAAGGCCATATATAAGCCCACAGCAAACATCGTACTCAATGTGGAAAGGCTAATCCATTCCCTTTAAGATCAGGAACAAGAGAGGGCTGACCACTTTAACCACTTTTATTCAACATAGTTTTGGAAGTTCTAGCCACAGCAATCAGACAAGAAAATGAAATAAAAAATTGTAAAAGAGGGCTGGCCAAGTGGCGCGATGGTTAAGAACTGGCTTGGGACGCCAGAGGGCCCCGGTTCGGATCCCACATATGAGGGCCAGTGACACTGCCCTCCACAGCTAAGAAGCTGAACAACAGCTCAACCTGGAGCTGGGCTGCTGTGAGTTGCCGGCGACGGCATAGGCTGCAGCCGCTGTGGCAGTGGGTTGCCATGGGCTACTGTATGTAGCCAGCAGCCAGCGTGAGCGGCCAGCAGCCACAGTGAGCGGCCATCCAGAAGCCGGCGACTGATCTGCCTTGTCCGGGAAGAGAGCAATGATGGTGCCAACTTGGGCCAGTGAAGCAACGTCCCCCACAACTAGACTGAAGACCAAAATGACAGCAACTTGTCTGTTCCCCTTCCCCTAATTCTCCAGCACTGTTCCCATCCCCCCAATTCCCCAATAAAAATCTTTAAAAAAAATTGGAAAGGAGGGGTTAAAATTGTCAGTATATGCTGATGACATGATACTATATAGAGAGAACCCAAAGACTCTGAAAAAAACTATTAGAACTGATCAATGAATTTAGTAAAGTAGTAGGATACAAAATTAACATTAAGAAATCAGTTGCATTTGTATACACCAAAAATAAACTATCAAAAGAAGAAATCAAGACTTCGAGGTGTAAAAAGTATAACTATTGCACTGTGCTGTACAGCTGATATTAATTCTAAAAAATGTGTATTTCATAATAAAAATAACTTAATAAAAAAAGAAATCAAGAAATCTGTGGCATCTGTTTTCACTTATCCTGTTTCATTTCTGATTTTATTAATTTGGGTCATCTCTCTCTTTTTCTTGGTGAATCTGGCTAAGCATTGGTCGATTTTGTTTATCTTTTCAAAAAACCAGCTCTTGGTTTCATTGATTTTTTGTATTATTTTTTGGTCTCTAATTAATTTATTTCTGCTCTGGTCTTTATTATTTCCTTCTTTGTACTCCCTTTGGGCTTATTTTGCTGTACTTTCTCCAGTTCCCTTAGGTGCAAAGATAGTCTGTTGATATGAGATTGTTCTTTTTTCTTTAGATAGGCCTGAATTGCTATGAATTTTCCTCTTAGGACTGCTTTCGCTGCATCCCATATATTTTGAGTTGTTGTGTTTTCATTTTCGTTTGTCTTGAGATAGCTTTTGATTTCATCCTTGATCTCAGTTTTGACCCACTCTCTATTTCGTAGCATGTTATTCAGCCTCCGTGTATTTGTGTGCTTTCCAGATTTCTTTTTATGATTGACTTCTAGTTTTATAGCATTGTGGTCAGAGAAGACGCTTGATATGATTTGAATCATTTTAAACTTATTGAGACATTTTTTTGTGGCCTAACATGTGGTCTATCTTAGAAAATGATCCATGTGCACTTGAGAAGAATGTATATTCTGTAGCTTTGGGGTGAAATGTCTGAAAATATCGATTAGGTCCAACTGGTCTAAAGTGTCATTTAAGCCCACTGTTTCCATGTTGATTTTCTGTCTGGAGGATCTGTCCATTGGTGACAACAGGGTGTTGAAATCCCCTACTATAATAGTGTTACTGTTGATCTCTGTCTTTATGTCTGTCAAAATCTTTTTTATATATTTAGGGGTTCCTATGTTAGGTGCATAGATGTTTACTAGAGTTATAACTTCTTGTTGGATCGATCCCTTTCTATTATGAAGTGCCCTTCTTTGTCCTTCATTATGTTCTTCAATTTAAAGTCCATTTTATCTGATATAAGTATCACTACTCCAGCTTTTTTCTTGGGACCATTTGCATGAAATATTTTACTCCATCCCTTTACTTTCAACCTGTGTGTGTCTTTTGATCTAAGATGAGTCTCTTGTATACAGCATATGCAAGGGTCTTGCTTTCTTATCCACTTAGGCACCCTATGTCTTTTCATTGGAGCATTCAGTCCATTTACATTTAGTGTGTTTATTGATAGGTGCGCAGTTATTGCCATTTTATTATTTGTGTTCCTGGTCTTCGTTAGTTAGGTTGTTTTTCTCTGTCCTCTGCTTAAAGTAGCCCTTTTAACATTCCCTGCAATGCTGGCTTGGTGGTAATCAATTCCTTTAGCTGACTCTTTTCTGGGAAGCTCTTTATCTCTCCTTCAATTTTAAATGATAACCTTGCTGGATAAAGCAATCTAGGCTGTAGGCCTCTGTTTTCCATCACTTTGAAGACCTCCTGCCACTCCCTTCTGGCCTGCAGGGTTTCTGTAGAAAAGTCGGTTCATAATCTTATGGGGGTGCCCTTATATGTAACTTGCTGCCTGTCCCTTGCTGCTTTTAGGATCCCGTCTTTGTCTTTCACTCTTGCCATTTTCACTATGATGTGTCTTGGGGTGGGCCTGTTTGGGATCCTCTTATTTGGGACTCTCTGCATTTCCTGTGCTTGTATGTCAATTTCCTTTGCCAGTTTAGGGAAGTTTTCAGACATTATTACTTCAAATATGTTCTTGATCCCTTGCTCCCTCTCTTCTCCTTCTGGTATTCCTATGATGCACATATTGTTGCGTTTGATATTGTCCCCTAGCTCTCTTAAACTATTTTCCATGTTTTTTTATTCTTTTTTCTTTTTGCTGTTCCACTTGGATGATCTCTGTTATCTTGTCTTCTAAGTCACTGATTCAATCCTCTGCTTCATCCAATCTACTAGTAATTCCATTGAGTTTGCTGTTTAATTCAGTAATTGAATTCTTTATTTCTACCTGGTTGTTTTTCATGTTTTCTCTGTCCTTCTTTTTATTCTCATTAATTTCCTTGAGCATTCTAATAATCAATGTTCTGAACTCTGCCTCCGATAGGTTGCTTACCTCTATTTCCTCTAATTCCACAGATTCAGGAGGTTTCTTCTGTTCTTTTATTTGGGATGTGTTTCTTTGCCTCCCCATTCTGGTTTACTCTTTGTGTTTGCTTCAATGAAATAGGTAGATCCCCTAGGTCTCTCAGTCTTTTCTAGTTAGACTTATGTGGTATATGTCCTTATATTTGAGTTGCTCAGACTCCATTTTCTCCTGTGTGTGTATACCAGAGGTGCTCCTTGTGTTATGTGCCTTCTCCTGTTGAGGTCTAGTTTTTATTGCTTTTGGCTTGCCAGTAGGTAGGCATGACTTCCAAGCTGTCTAGCCATGAGGATTAGCTGTGTCCAAAGTTTATAAACTGTTGTGTGAGGGTTGATCCCTCTGATGAGTCTTGGCCCCAAAAGGCTCTTGTGCCTGTAGCAATTCCCCTTTGAGTGTGAATCTTGTAAGTCAGACCTTGTAATGCTGTGTTTTTATCTGAAGTTGGTCTTTGGGTGTGGTGATTCTTGTGCTTCTTTGGCTGGACCCCGCTGCAGAGCATGTTTTAGGGCAAAACAGATCACTGAACACATCCACGACAGCCACCAAAGGTAACCAGATACTCTCTGATGTACAAAACAACCCTCACCCTACCCTCCACATGTATAGAAATAACAATCAAGCACAAGGAGAAAAACAAATGAGCAGAAACACAACAACGGCAATGAGAAAAGATGAAGAAAGAGAGATGAAAGAAAAGAAAAGAAAAAAAACTTGCAGAAGAAATGGAATGGAGGAGGTAAATCAAGCTATGACAAGGAAGCAGGAAAGAAGGGAGAGAGCGGTGTTAGAAGAAAAGGAAAGAAAGAAAGAGAGATAGAAAGAAAAAAATTATATAAATATATCTACACTCCCATATATATGTACATATATATCCACATCTATGCACCTTTATATATGCCTATATAAAAAAACTAAAATTCCTAATAAAGTAGAAAAATCCAAAAACAACCAATGCAAGCAATCATTGGGAAACAAAAAACAAGACCCCAGAACATCCAAGAGAACCCAATTAACAATACCAATATAACCTATCAAAAGAGAAGCCCCAACTAAAAACAATAAAAAAAAGAAACAAAACAAAACAAACAAACCAAAACCAAAACCAAAACAAAACAAAAACCAAAAAGGGAGAAAAAACAAGAGATAATCAGTTTCAATCTTGGCTGAAGTCCACCAAGCTCTCCCCAGGTTTTCCTCTACAATACACACACTCCTGTGTGTCTTGTGGGGGCAGAAGTAACCGCCTTAATATAGGTCTATTTAAGATGAGTGGAGTTATGAGGTATGATTGGTAGTTTTTTTACAGTCAGTGTTATTTCTGCTCCTGTTTGTCCAGAGGCACTCAGATTCCTTCGCGGAGGACTGGATGTGTGTCTTCGGGTGCTCTTTCCACTGGGACTGTTGGAGGGTGGGGGATGGGGTTTTCAGAGCTGCTGGAAGGCCTTCCTGTGCCTCAGCAGCCAAAGCTGTTCTGCTCCCACCTGCAGCCTTTTCTCATGTAAATTACTCAACCCCCAGGGAGTTGAAGCACCTTTGTTTTGGCTTATTTCTCTCTTCAGAAGTCAGTTTCCAGTTCTGGCCGGGAGGGGGACATGGATTCTAAGGGAGGGTGGGAGTGTGCACTTTTCTATGCAGTTTATCTTCCCTATCTGAGAGAAAAGGGGACAAAAAGAAAGAGAGAGAGAAAAAATGCCCCTTCCAACCAAGCACCCCCTGGCTAAGCTGCTTGCGTCTCCACCACTGTGGGATGTGGGCTGCGTCTCCACCCTTCTCGCTTCCCTCTTCTCCTCCCCAGTTTGAGATTTCTGCCACAGCAACTGTGCCCTGTGAATCCTGATGAACACCGGGCAGGACGGTCAGCACCAGAGGCTGAGCACGTCCAGATGCTGCAAAAACAGTCTGCTTTGTCCTGGATTCCCTCAGCTCCTCAGCCGCGCGAGCAGACAGATTATGCCCCTGTTCTGCTTCGCGTGGCCTGAGGATTCTGCCTTAGCGCGTGGGCTGGAGGACAGGAGAGGGAAGTCTCCGATCTGCTGAGATCCCTAGACTCAGCAGCCGGGTGCTGCCTGTGTGTCCACGCGCCTCGCCTCCCACTTCCCGAACCCACCGGGTCTGCCCACCTCTAAGAAGTCGGCGTGGGAGCCCCTTCGCTTCTCAGCGTGTTTGGTAGAGTTCTGTTCTCTGTGCTCCAGCTGCCAGAATTGCCGTGGCTTGCGAGAACGAACTCAAGGCGACTTCCTCACCGCGGCCATTTTTTCTCCCCCCCCCCCCCCATGTCTTTTGATTGGAGCATTTATTCCAATCACATTTAAAATGATTATTGGCAGGTACATATTTATTGCCATTTTGTTATTTGTATTTCTGATCTTCGTGGGTTAGCTTGTTTCCCCCTTTCTTCTGTTTAAAAAAGCACTTTTAGCATTTCCTGCAATGCTGGCTTGTTGGTAATGAATTCCTTAAGTTTATTCTTTTCTGAGAAGCTCTTTATCTCTCCTTCAGTTTTAAGTGATAGCCATCCTGGATAGAGCAATCTTGGTTGTAGGCCTTTATTTTGCATCACTTTGAATATTTCCTGCCACTCCCTTCTGGCCTGCAGAGCTTCTGTAGAAAAGTCAGCTGTTTGTCTTATAGGAGTCCCTTTGTATGTAACCTGCTGTCTTTCTCTTGCTGATTTTAAGATTCTGTCTTGGTCTTTACCTTTGCCATTTTTACTATGATGTGTCTTGGTGTGGGCCTGTTTGGGTTCAGCTTGTTTGGAACTCTCTGCACTTCCTGGGCTTGTATGTCAGTTTCCTTCACCAGGGTGGGAAGTTCTCAGTCATTATTTCTTCAAATACATTCTTGATCCCTTGTGTCTTCTCTTCTCTTTCTGGTATTCCCATGATGCAAATGTTGTTGCTCTTGATGTTGTCCCACCGGTCTCTTAAACTATTTTTATTCTTTTTTGTTGTTGTTGTCCCAAGTGGGTGATTTCTGCTACTTTGTCTTCTAAATCACTGATCTGATCCTCTACTTCATCTAATCTACTGGTGATTCCTTCGAGTGTGTTCTTCATTTCAGTTATTGTATTCTTTAGTTCTAAGTGGTTGTTTTTTATGATTTCTGTATCCTTCTTTATGTCCTCCCTAAGTTCCTGAAACATTCTTATCATCAGTCTTCTGAACTCTGTCTATGAAAAGTTGGATAAATCTGTTTCATTTAGTTGCATTTCTTGATTTTCTTCTGATGTTTTACTTGGGACATGTTTCTTTGTTTCTTCATTATGGCTGTCACTCTGATTGCTTTGATGCATTAGATCACCTAGAAAGAAAAAAAAGAAAAAAAAGGAAAGAACAAGAAAAAAGAGAAAAAGAGGGAAAAAAGAGAAAAGGAAAAAGAAAAAAGAGGGGGCTCTCTGCCCACTTTAATCTGCAGACAACTTGCTCAGCAATAGAGAGATTCTAGGCGACTCAGCACCAGCTGTTGGGGGGAAGGGCTCAGTGCGTCATGTGCCGACCTCCCTCTAGACTTGAAGTAAGCTTCCCACCATTACTTGCTTTGTGCTCTGGAACCGTGTTCACCACCAAAAATTCTCACAGGTAGTTGTGGGCTGTCTGCTGCTGGAAAAAACCCTCTGTGGCCTGTGGAGATAGGGGCCAGGGACCAGGGGCTCAGGGTGCCCCTGGCAACACAGCTCTAGGTGGGTGGGGCAGGCCCCCAAGGCAACACAGGATGTGGTCAGTGGCCCCCACTAAGTCAGAGAGCAGCATGCACTCCTGCATCGGCAGCCAGCCCACACAAACTCACCTGGAAAGCCCGGCCGAATCACGCAGACGCACAGCTCGTGGCCCTAAACTCCCAGGACAACTCCCAGCCTCAGCCTGTCCCAATCAGCTTCTTGAAGATCTGGCTAAGCAGCCCGACAGCCAATCGCCACCCAGGCAACTGTGCACGTGCAGTGCGGAAATTGGGGACCTAAGGCAAGTCGTGCACTCCTGGGTCTCAATAAGCAGTCTGTTGGAGTCAGAGCGTGCCTGACAGGCGTTTCCCTGGCTATGTAGCACAGGCAGCATGGAGGGTGGGGATCCAAGGCCACATGTGTACGCATGCACACACTCACACCTGAGCCAATTCCAGCAGACCAATGCAGTCCCAGACCTGAGCCTCTGTGGGAGGGCCCAGCCCTGAAAAAATGGCGGCCTCCTGTGCACTACTTGTGTGCAAGTTCCACACCAGGGGAACAATGGTTCCAAAAACCTCCAGCTCCTGCACCAAAGGCACTCAGTTCAGTCCTTCCCGGAGGCTCCTGGGCACGCTCACAAAGCTACTCCCTCCACCTGGAACCGGGTTAGTGTGCACCAGTGAGCGAGTTGGTTTGCCAGCTCCACTGGTTCTCCAGCTGCTCTCAGCCCCACCATGCTGAGCAAAGATAGTCCTCACTATTTTCTACTTCCAGCTATCGTGGAACTCCTCTTCCCGGCAAAGTAACTCTGGGCTGGTGAGTGCGGTGTGGGTCCGGTTGGTCTGTCCCCCAACCGGAGAAGCCTTCCCACCATTAAGGTGTCCCTCAGAGGGTTCAACTTCACTCGTCTCCGCCCTTCCTACCAGACTCAATGTGGCCTCTTCTTTAAGTCCTTCATTTAGAGGTTCTGTTCATCTAGTGTCCAGGGAACTTTCAAGGTTGAATATCATATAACTTATTTGTAATTTTTGTGTGATCCTGGGTGGCAGTTGGCACAGCGTCTGTCTATTCTGCCATCTTATCAGAAGTCCTCCAAACCAATCTTAAGAAAGGAGAACAAAACTGCAGGCTACACACGGTAGCTCATGGCATCCCACTGCAGCAGGGGACTGCAGTCTACACTGTCGCTGGCAACTCATGGCAGCCCAGCTCCAGGTTGAGCTGTTGTTCAGTATCTTAGCTGTAGAGGGCAGTGTCACTGGCCCTCATATGTGGGACCCAAACCGGGGTCCTCTGGTGTCCCAAGCCAACTCTTAACCAACGCGCCCCTTGGCCAGCCCAAGATTTAGAAATTTAGACATATGGATTTAATGTAGAATGGTTGACCTTAATTTTAATACTGCATTACATTTCCTATCTTAATGCACAAAGGCCTTGAAGTCAGAACCATATTTATTTTATGCAATGGAGAATTCATCAGACCAGCTAAGGGTGCAAATTCCCCAAATTGACTTTACATGTCTTCTATTTAAGGTGGGATTTCAACACAATACACTTACCTAAAGGAAGCAAATAGAATAAACTGAGAGGCCAAACTTTACTATCCTACCAAAAAATATAAATTATTGTATAAATGTATTACATACATGTTGTAACAAATTACAACAGTAGGGTATATATAAGAACAAATTCATGTACTTACTATATTCGATTTTAGAACACCGAGAAGTCTCAATAGACCAAAAAGATGTCTGCAAGACCAGTTCCTTCTGGAGGCTACAGGAGAGAGTCACTTTTCTCTACTGTTCTAGTTTCTTGTGGTCACAAGCATTCCTTGCCTCGTGGCCCTCTCTCCATCTCTAAAGCAGCAGTGGAGCATCTTCCAATCTCCCTCTGATTCCAACTATTCCTCCTTTCCTTCCACACTCTAGGATTGTGGTCATTACATTAGTCCCACCTGTATAATCACAGCCAATCTTCTTATCTTAAAGTTGCAGGCTGATAGCATAACTATTTCAAGGGCTACCTTAATCTTCCCCTCACTATAGAAAATAATATATTCAAAGTTTCCAGAGATTACAATGTAGACATCTTTTGGAGGCCCTTCTTCTGCTTATTACAAAGTCCTTTTCAGAACTGTATTACCTGGTGACACTGAAGGGCCGTCGTATAATGGAAACAACACAGAATATATCACACCTCTGAAATGAGTGAATACAGACATGCACATCATGATGACATTTTAGTCTGTGAGTGAATTGCATATACAATGATGCTCCCATATGATAATAATGTTACTAAAAATTCCTATCGCCTAGTGACATCATAACCATTGTAACGTCTTTGTAATGCAGCACATTGCACCAATACTTTCCATCGTGTAATAGTTACCTACGGTATTCGGTATAGTAACATGCAACAGTCTTGTTGACTAGGAGCTGCACGGGAACAGAATTTATCACCCCAAAATATGTCAATTTTGTATAAAGATTATTTTAGGCTGGTTAATTTTAAGAAACAGCAGACATGGGGGAAGTTGTGAAAACCAAATGCAACTTACCCTTTGTAAGGCATATTGACATTTGTACAGAAAATCTTCATTTGTGAGGGGTTTTGTTCCACCACAAGTCAATGCTTTGAAGAGCCAAGGGACCTAGTCAAGACAGAGTCCTCAGTCTTAGACTTTGGAGAGAACTCTAACTCAGGGTTGGGATAAGTGTTGGGAGTGAGATCTCTAGCAGGTGGGAGAGTCAAGGAGATGGTGTAACAGAAACAGGACTCACCTGACTTCTCACCTAGTGCCTTTTAATATTAGTCTCCAAACATCACACTCCACTGAGGGAATCACATTTCCAGCCTTGCACCTCTGTTCCTCAGGGCAGGGGCTGACTTCACAAAAATTCTATAGCAGAAGACACTTGGGCTTCTTTTAAATCCAACAACCCACCTTGGTTCTTGGTTTAGGTTGCTTTCTCAAACTTGACTGTTGGACCATGAGGACCATGTGATCTTAGGAGGCTTGGCAGTGGCTGCCTGTGGCTTCCTGAGTTTGCCTCTGGAGGGGTTGTGATGGGGTGATGTGCACATAAGCTATGTCGTTGACTACCTCATCCCATAGGGTTTGCCCCCTGTGTTATATTTGATTCCCAATATTTCATGTTCCAATTTCAATGTGTTTATGGTTTTTGAATCTATACAAGAACATATAAAGCTGGTATGGAAAACACAGTCTATCTAAAAGCTGTCAGCTGACAAATAATATTGACTAGGTAGTTCATCATCAAAACGGTTTTATTTGGGAAAAGTGAAAGAACGAGGAAAAGACGGCTGCCACCGAGCACCTGCATGTTGAGACCCAGTGAGTCATGTGGTCTAAAATGGTGAATATATATGTATATATATCAGGGAGACAGGAACCATGGAGTTTTTAGAAAAGGAACCTAAAACAATAGAGTTCAAATAGGTGGGCTGATAAACTTCTGGAAACTCAATTCCTCCCTTAGTTCTTCCAGCTTGATCATTTTTCTTAAAGCCCCAGGTCATCTTTATCAATGCAAAAGGAAGAATTAATCCAGAACTGTAGGATGGATTGAAATTCTTAAAGAAAGGATGACAGCCTTTTTTGTGTCTGTGAGAGAGGCTTGGCATCATTGTTCTTCACCCAGGAGACAGGGAAGAAGGTCACCATGAGAAGCAGTTACATCTGAGGATAACTGTGCTAAGCATTGGGGGGCCCATAGCCTTGAGGTACATGAGGACTTTGTCTCTTTTCTTGGACTGTTGCAGAATGTAGATTTGAAGTAAGTGATCCAAAAGTGCTTGCTTAGTCATTCCTGAATTAAGATATTTTTTTCCATCATAAGCCAGATGTGAAGGTCTGACACACTGAAGTCTCCCTGTATGTGGCATCCTGTCCAAAGCCCTGGCTTGCTGCTCATCGACATATGGTCTATTTTGGGGTAATTTGGAAGAAGGAAGCCTGCCCCGTCCTGAGTCACAAAAGTGAAGCCACTCGAGCTGAAGCCAGCTGGGGGGGGGGGGAGACACATTAATCGATAAACATTCTAGCTTTGATTTTTCTGAAGGGAAATATGCCTGTTTCTTCACAATTTGGGCATTTTTTTCTTGTAGGACTTGGCTCCTACAAGAAATGAAATTGTCATCCAAGGAAAAGGTTGAGGAAAGGAGAACATTGGCTTTAAAGGTCAAGATAGTTTCATGTCAGAGGCTGGCTAAGACAAAAATAAAATATTAAAAATTTTTTTTAAAGAAAATATTTTTAAAAGAAATTATTATTATAAATTCTTTCAATTTCTGAAATGACATGGTTAAGTCACCGTATTCTTGATCAATATTGAAAGGAAATGACAATTATTCCTCAATATTAAAATATATGAAAGAAATAACCTTTTCATCCTGGGCAACTTCACTTCTTTGAGGCTCTTCAGTTTGTTCAGTTGTGAAATATAGATAATAATAGTATCTATTCAACAGATATTTTGAAAAGATTGACTGAGAAAATCATTTAAAATATCCCTTAAGTTTCTCACATATGCTATGTCTCAATAAATGTTAGCTATTATTATTCTGCTCAGGAGATGAGCAAGTATACATAGGTGGTAATCACCTTGCTTCCCAGAAATTACTGCAGAAATTTGGTAGCATATCAACTGGCCCAGGTATGAGATTATGAAAACACCCAGATTGCTTACTCCTCCAGCCTGCAGAATTGTCTCTTAAGAGAGGTAGTTACATGTGCAGGTTGGCACCAAGCAGTAGAATAGAAAGAACAGACCTGGAAGACAGACCTGAGTTACAACCCAGGTGCGCATGCTATTTGGCGAGAGCAATGCAGGGCCACCATCTTCACGGGTGTGCCCCCCTGTGAGCTAGGAGTCTGTGAGGTATATGAGAGTACGAAAGTGTGTAAGGTGCCAGGAATATAGTTAGGCACAAATAAATGGTGCTAGGATGATTACAAGCAGATTTTACAAAAATAACTCATACTAGGGAATTACCTGGAAAGCAACCTCATGCTGTGTTCTAGATTCACAGCCTAGAGAATGCATTCTGCTAGACATTATTCTCCAGAGTCCTGGACAGAAGCTCCCTGTTTAGTCATAAGGAGACCATGTAAAACCTTTAATTTTCTGTGAAACATTGTTAGGCTATTGTACTATGTTTGCAAAAGCAGAATTTGGGGTACATTGAAACAAAACAAAAAGATACCACGTGGTCAAACCCTCATGTCACCAGAAAGTTACCAGAAAAACCTTTTCTAAAACTTCTAGACATTCTGGTTTTATTGAATTTATTAAACATGGGGTTTGAACAATACTTTACTGAATGGTGCTGGTGCACAAGCCCATTTTTAGAAAAAATTTAATATTTTAATATTTTAAGCTTTTTTATAAAACCACTGAAGTCTGCACAAAGACTGGTTTGTGAATAATTAGGCAGCATTATGCATTTAGCACAGAACAGTACATATGGGGTGGGCAGGAGGGTTGCAGAAAAAATGTATGTATGTTAAAAAATGTTATCTGGGCCGGCCGAGTGGCGCGATGGTTAAAAACTCGCTTGGGATGCTGGAGGGCCCCGGTTCGGATCCCATATATGAGGGCCAGTGACACTGCCCTCTACGGCTGAGATGCTGAACGGCAGCTCGGCCTGGAGCTGGGCTGCCATGAGTCGCCGGCGACGGCGTGGGCTGCAGTCCCTGTGGCAGTGCATTGCCATGGGCTACCGTGTGTGGCCAGCAGCCAGTGTGAGCGGCCAGCAGCCGCAGTGAGCGGCCGTCCAGAAGCCGGCGACTGATCTCCCTCACCAGGGAGGAGCGCAATGATGGTGCCAACTTGGGCCAGTGAAGCAGCGTCCTCCACAACTAGATTGAGGAGCGAAGCGACAGCAACTTGTCTGTTCCCCTTCCCCCAATTCCCCAACACTGTTCCCATCCCCCAATTCCCCAATAAAAATCTTTAAAAAAAAATGTTATCTATGTATTAGCTTTCAAAGTTTAATTAAATTATGGTAGGAATGTGTAGTATGACGTTCCCTCAAAACATGGCGTTAATCAAATGAATGCTAGCGTCATTCATTGTATTTCAATTTTAATTCAGTTTTTCCTTTCTTAAATGTGTATACATTTTTTTGGCACACTGTGTATGTCCAGAACTGGTGTGTAGATAAACTAAATGTGGTATATCCATAGTCAAATACTATTTAGCCGTAAACAATAAAAAGAAAATAGAGTAAAAAAACCAAAACAAGTAGCAAAATAACAAAGAAAAACCAAAAACAACTGAAGCCTACAGGATATGCCAGTGGTGTGACATATTTTTTCAACTTTTGTATTATGAAAAATTGTAAACATAGAGAAAAAGTAAATACTAGTACAGTGATCACTTACGTGATCATTACATACATTTAACACATAACACTGTAATATTTGCTTTGTATGACATTTTTGCTAGGAAGCATTTGAAAGCACATAGTATGAAAATACTATGCATGCTTTGTTTGGTATGAACTTTAAATAAACACTTCATTAAAATACTGTGCATGCTTTGTTTGGTATGAACTTACCTCTGTCAGCACTATTGCCCTTACGAACATTGGCAGGAACATCCTGATATTTATTTAATATTTAGTTCACATTCAAATTTCCTCTGGGGAAAGTTTTGAGCCAAAGGTCAGACCCCACATTGGTATAATTTTGTATCATATAAAAGCAATTATCATGAAGGATCTAAACTACACTTGACTTGTGAACTGAAGAAATACATGGGGTTACTGCCCTCAAGTTGCTCTAAGGAGCTCTGATGGGACAAAAATACCAGTGTGTGACCCTGAGATGATAAAAGGGCCTCAACAGACTGTAAGCCCAAAGGAGAGCTGAATCAGCAGTGGGTCTGCATGTGTCTCTCTGTGTCTTCCTGCATCATCCGAGAGAAGGTCGTTTGGGAAGATATAGGTAGAATGGGTGAATGCCACCAATATAGAGTAACATTCAGACTTGAGTTATATGTGCCTCATGTCCTTTTGCATGACACTTAGTAAATGGTGAGTGAAACCACAGCCCCTGTTTTCCGAAGTGTCAATGTGGACCTGCAGAGAGAGCAAGAATGTTCCTGAAATAATAAAATTGAAGGAGAAGGCTCAACGCCATAGGGTTGAGGTGGTGGAGAAACAGCCCAGCAGACACCTTGGAATTTTGAAAAAAATTGAGGCAAAATTGTCCAACAAAACTTTCTGAACGGGAGAGATTCTCTGTCTGCACTGTCTAATGTGGTAGCTGCTATATTGAACACTTGAGGCTAGCATGACTGGGGAATTGAATTTTACATTCTATTTAATTTTAGTTATAATTTTCAAATAGTCTCATGTAACTATTGCTACTGTGTTGGACAATACAGCTCTTAGCTCCAAGACAAATGTCCCTCAGGCCGCTGAAATCCACGAGGATTTCAGCAAGATTCACAGCATTCATCAGACCAGCAATAATAACGGGGGACCATTTCACCAAATTTGGTTCACCTATTTCTCGTTGACTCCATTTTTCTAATACAAGTTCTGTTTTTGAAGATGCGCCTCTTCTGTACTAGTGCTCATAGACAAATTTATGAGAGCTGTTTTTAGGAAATAGAAAAGATGAAAACTTCATCTTATGGGGAGAACCCCTTTACTAAATAATTTTGCCTTTTCAGGAGGCTGGAAACCTGTGTTGAATTAAAAAAAAATCGCAGGGTTAACACCTTTTAAGGCTTCTAATATTCATATTGTGTAATTCTAATAAGTGAGTATCCAGGAACAGGATACTTGCTGATTCATGGACTGAGGTCCTTTCAAATTCAGGGAGATCACAACATGTAGAAATAAAAACTAAATTAAAAGCAGAATTCTAACCTTGTCACTTGGGATCGGAGACTCATTAGGAAAATTGCCTTTCTGGTTATTCCAGAGGCCCCAGGGGATACTGTGTGCTTAGCACTTGGAATAAGAAGAGGGAAATGTGCCTGATGAGCAGATACAGAGAGCGCTGTAACGCCTCCTCTGTGTGTCCCTCAGCTTGGACCACGTTGGTGCCCAGGACCTGGGTGTTGCTGTTGAGTCCTCAGCTGGCTGTGAACTGATGCTTCACTCCTTCCTGCGGTCTCGTGTGAGGACAGAGCTTCAGTCTCCATCATGAACCTTCCAGGGAGTAATTCAGACTTCCACACAGAGGCCTCCCTCTCAGAGACCCCGTCCAGGTGAGTCTGAGAGCCCAGCAGGTACTGAAGGATAGGGTCAGAGAGCAAGGGATCTGAGGACTCTTCCCTAAGTCCCTGCGACCCTAATCCACCCAGAGACTAGAGATCACCGTGTCTGTGTTTGGTTAAGTAATTGATTTATAATTAATTCATTTAATACATTAATAAGGATGCTTGAATCTGCACTACAGGGGCCACAGTTAACAATTAAGTGATGACATGGAAGTATCATTAGGTGACTCTGCAGAATGAGTGAGATGCATGAAATGGTTGCAGCACAATGAAAACATATCTGAGGAGTTCTACTGTCCAGGGAGTAAAAAAAATAGTGTTAGGCATGGAGCCAGTGCAGTGAAGTGAGAGCGTTAGTATGAAATTTCTAAATGGGGTGTATTTGAGCATGTTTTGTAGTCATTGCAAAGATCCAGGCCAGTGGAGGTAGAAACTACCTTGCAGCAGACATTTGTGAGACATACATGGAAGTATCTTCTCTCATGCTGGATATTCACATGAAAAAATTATTTAGTAAGTTTAAAGAGGAATACTAAATAGTTTTACTTTGAATTATTTCATTACTGGCGAGGCTGCATGTATTTTGAATTTGAACTTGTTTACTTTCTCTATTGGAACAGGTAGTAGGGATTCCTATCCCACACTCTCAGTCTTTCCCCCTGGTGGTCATTGTCGTGTATATTTTTAATGAGAAATTCTGTCATGCACTGGGAAGTATAAATTGAGGATTGAATGACTTCTAGGCAAAGAGTATACATTGCTGGGAACAAAACAATTTGGCGATGGAAAAATTAAGACCACCCATTGTACCTTAAATCTTAATGCCACAAAGGCATCGTAGTCAGAGCAAGTTTACATTTATGCAATGAGGACTTCACTGTGCGAGGTAAAGTGGTGGAACTTGATTTAAAAACGTTTTCTACTTCATGTGGGTTTTCAGAGTAAAATGCCCTTACCCAGGGAATACTAATGAATGAATGGAGAGGCTTTACTTCAATTCCCTCAGCAAATTTTATTGAATAAATGTCTTTAGTAGACTCTATTGTTGCTGTAAAATATTCCCATACTAGCTGATTAAAACAAACAAATATTTGCCTTTGCAGTTCTGCATGTCAGAAGCCCAAAATGAGTCTCATGGGCTAATATCAAGATGTCTGCATTTCAGGTTTTTTTTTCGAGACTCAGGTGAAATTCTGTTTCCCTCCCTTTTTGAGTTTGTATTCTCCCCACCTGCCTTCCTTGGCTCATGGCCATTCCTCCGTCTTCAAAGCCAGCAGTTTAGCTTCTTCATTGTGTGTCTTGCTTCTATATTGAGAGGATAATTGGGGTCACTTTAGTTCCATCTGGATGATCCTAATCATCTTCTTAAAGTCAGCCCATTAGAAAGCCTGTCCCATTTCTACCCTAATCCTTTCTTGTTATAAAAATATCCAACACAAAGGCAGTGGGATAGAGTGTGGACATATTTTGGAGGTCCTTATTTTGCTCACTACAAAGTCTGTTAAAAGTGTAGATTTCCGTGTCACTCAGGGGCCGTTATATAAAAGAAATAAACACAGAATTTACCACAGTTTCTGGAATGCGTGAATACACTATTGCTTTAATAATGCATGCAAAGAATTGCTTGGCTCAGAAGCCCTAAAAGTGCCTATACCTGAGTCTAACACAGGACCTCATCCTTGCTATTGAGAGTATGGTCCACAGACGAGGACCTGCAGGATCAACACCCTCTTGTTAGAAATGCAGCCTCTCTGAGGCCCCCATGACCTGCTGATTCAGATTCTGCATTTCTGGTAGGATCCTTGTTGATTCATAAGCACAGTCAAGTTGAAGGGCCAGTCTTCACTAGGTTTGCTCACCTTCTCACTGTTGACCTTGGGGGTGAATAATAATTGGGTGGGGTGCTGTCCTGTGAATTGTGGGTGTTTAGCAGTATTCCTTCAGGCAATGCAGATGCCCCAGGCACAAAAGCAGTTCTGGGTGAGAAACTCTGCTGAGTGCAACAAGAAAAAACATTATAATAAAGGCCCATCAGATACTCTGATACTCACTTTGGACAGATTACGAAACCACTCCTGCTCCACCCCAGGGCCTTTGCACTGGCCATTCCTTCTTCCACGTACACATTTTCCAACATTACCTTGCCTGTCCCTTCCTTTCTTCACGGAGGTCTTTTCAAATGTTAACTTGTTTATAGGTCTTGACTAATCGGTATTTGAAAAAGAAACACACTAGTCACTAAGTTTTTTACACTTGCTTTCCTTTTCTTCATATGATCTGTCAGCATCTGAAATGTAATATATTTTTATTATTGGGTTGCATATTTTTTTCTCCATCATTGACTTGTATGAACTTCTGTTTTTCAGTACTCGAATACTCACACATTAGACAGTACCTAAAACATGCTAAGCAGTCACTTTATATTCCTGAAATACACGAAGAATTTCTCATGAAAACTGTAGAATACATGACACCTTTGGAAAGAATCAAATTGGGATCTAAATTCCTAATGTGAAAAGGCACAGAAACCCATAGAAGGATCAGATCCATACTAAAATATTGAAATTAATCATTTGGCTGCAAAATATAAATGTAGCACTAGAGCTATCGGATTAATGTCACTTGTATGAAAATTACTCATGTTATTTTTCTGTCTTGGAAGTCACCTCTTCTTCATGGAACCAGTGAATATTACAAGAGTTTCAGAATTTCTTCTGCTGGGACTTTCAGAGGAGCCAGAACTGCAGCCCCTCATCTATGGGCTTTTCCTCTTCATGTACCTGATCACTGTGTTGGGAAACCTGCTCATGATGCTGGCCGTCAGCTCAGACCCCCACCTCCACACGCCCATGTACTTCTTCCTCTCCAACCTGTCCTTTGTGGACATCTGTTTCACCTCCAACACCATCCCCAAGATGCTGGTGAACATCCAGACACAGAGCAAAGTTATAAGCTATGAAGGCTGCATCACACAGATGTATTTTTTCACACTGTTTGCAGAATTGGACGTCTATCTCCTGACCGTGATGGCCTATGACCGCTTTGTGGCCATCTGTCACCCACTGCACTACACGGTCATCATGCACCCCCGGCTCTGTGGACTGCTGGTTCTGGTGTCCTGGATCATGTGTGTCCTGATTTCCTTGTTACATAGCTTAATGGTGCTTAGGCTGTCCTTCTGTACAGACTTGGCAATCCCCCACTTTTTCTGTGAACTCAATCAGATGATCCAACTTGCCTGTTCTGACACCTTTCTTAGTAACGTGATGATGTATTTTGTAGCTGTACTGATTGCTGGTGGATCCCTGGTTGGTATCCTTTACTCTTATTCCAAGATATTGTCCTCCATAAGTGCAATGTCATCATCTCAGGGGAAGTATAAAGCGTTTTCTACCTGTGCGTCTCACCTCTCGGTTGTCTCCTTATTTTATCTGACAAGCCTAGGAGTGTACCTCAGCTCTGCTGTGACCCGCAGCTCACAGTCAAGTGCAGCAGCCTCAGTGATGTACACTGTGGTCACACCCATGCTCAACCCCTTCATCTACAGTCTCAGGAACAAAGATATAAAGGGGGCTCTGAAAAGATTCTTTGGGATGACCGATCTTAAAAGGACAATAATGCTGAGGCTGAAAAAGTGCCCTTGACTTCTTGGCTCGAAGTTCAAATTCAGACATTGTGATTCTTTATACAGATTGTGTTTGTGGAATTTGCTTCTTTTATTTATATTTTGGAATTTCTATTTGTTTGAGTTCAATTTCTGTATAGAATTTACAAAAAATATTTATTTATTTCAGTTACAGTTGACATTCAATATAATCTTATATTAGTTTCAGGTGTTCACTGTAGTTGTTAGACATTTATATAATTTATGTAATGATCCCTTTTTAGTGTAGTACCCTCCTGACACTATACATATTTGTTGCATGCTATATTACTTAATCCCTTCATCTTTTTCATCCAGCCTCCCACTCCTCAGGCAAACATCAGTTTGTTCTCTGTATCTATGAGTCTGTCTCTTTAATTTGTTCATTTCTTTTGTTCTTTAGCTTCCACATATAAGTGAGATCATATGGTATTTGTCTTTCTCTGTCTGACTGATTTCACTTAGCATAATACCCTCCACGTCCATCCATGTTGTCACAAATGGTAAGATTTCATTCAATTTTATAGCTGAGCAATAATCTATTGCATATTCTTGTGTGTACCACATCTTCTTTATCCAGTCATCAATTGAATGGCACTTAGGTTTCTTCCATATCTTGGCTAATGTAAATAATGCTGCATTGACAATAGGGGTGCATATATCTTTCAAAAGAATGTTTTGGATTTCGTTGGGTATATCCTCAGAAGTAGAATTGTTGGTCATAAGGTAGTTCTCTTTTTAATTTTTTAGGAAACTCTATACTGCATTCCATATTGGCTGCACCAATTTGCAACCTCACCAACAGTGCACGTGGGTTTTTTTCTCTACATCCTCACCAACACTTGTTTTTTCTTGATTTTTCGTGATGGCCAATCTGACAGGTGTGAGGACATATCTTATTGTGGTTTTAATGCATTTCTCTGATGATAATGACGTGGAGCATTTTTTCATACATCTACTGGGTATCATATGTTGTGTTTGGAGAAATGTCTATTCAGGTCCTCTGCCCATTGTTTAATGAGTATTTTTGTTTTTTTCAGGTTGAGTTGTATGAGTTCTTTATACATTTGGGATATTAACCTTTTATCAGATATATTATTGGCAAATGTTTTCTCTCAGTCAGTAGGTTGTCTTCTTGTCTTGTTGATTGTTTTCTTTGCTGTGCAAAACTTTTTAGTTGGGTGGAGTTCCAAGTGTTTATTAATTTTTTTGTTTTCATTGCCCCCCAAAATATATCAGAAAACAAAGGTTACTAAGAGCAATGTTTACCGCCTATGTTATCTCTAGGAATTTTATGGTTTCGAGCCTTACATTTAAGTCTTTAATATATGTTGAGTTTATTCTTGTATATGGTATAAGAAGTGGTCTAGTTTCATTTTTTTGCATGTATATGTCCAGTTTTCAGAACATCATTTTATTGAATTGACTGTATCTTACTGCGTATTCTTGCCTCATTTATCATAGATTAAATGATCATGTAAGTGTCGGGTTTTTTTTTGGCCTCTGTATTCTATTTATTGAATTATGTCTGTTTTTTTTTTTTTTTTTTTTTTTTTTTTTTTTTTAAAGATTTTTATTGGGTAATTGCGGGGATGGGAACAGTGCTGGGGAATTGGGGGAAGGGGAACAGACAAGTTGCTGTCGTTTTGTTCTTCAATCTAGTTGTGGAGGACGCTGCTTCACTGGCCCAAGTTGGCACTATCATTGCGCTCTTCCCTGGCGAGGCAGATCAGTCGCCGGCTTCTGGACGGCCGCTCACTGCGGCTGCTGGCCACTCACGATGGCTGCTGGCCGCTCACGATGGCTGCTGGCCGCTCACGATGGCTGCTGGCTACACACGGTAGCCCATGGCAACCCACTGCCACAGGGACTGCAGCCTACACCGTCGCCAGCGACTCACGGCAGCCCAGCTCCAGGTTGAGCTGTTGTTCAGCATCTTAGCTGTAGAGGGCAGTGTCACTGGCCCTCATATGTGGGATCCGAACCGGGGCCCTCTGGCGTCCCAAGCCAGTTCTTAACCATCGCGCCACTCGGCCGGCCCGAATTATGTCTGTTTTTATGCCAGTACCATGGTGTTTTGATTACTGTAGCCTTGTAGTATAGTTTGATATCAGGTAGCATGATATCTTCAACTTTGTTTTTTCTCAAGAGTGCTGTGATTTTTCGAGGTATTTTGTGGTTCCATATAGATTTTAAGGTTATTTGTTCTAGTCTATGAAAAATGCTATATTAATATTTCGATATCAGTTCATTTTCTATACACCAATAATGAACTGTAAGAAAGAGAATGCAAAACAGGATCCCATTTATAATTGCAACAAATAAAATACCTAGGGGGCGGCCTGTTGGCTCAGGTGGTTAGAGCGCAGATACATAATACCAAGATTGCTGGTTTGATCCCCACATGGGACAGTGAGCTGCACCCTCTACAACTAGATTGCAAACAATGGCTTGACTTGGAGTTGCAGCTTGCTGGAGAAAACACACTATTCCCAATAAAGTTTTTTAAAAATACGTAGGAATAAATTTGACTTAAGAGGGAAAAGACTTGTACTCAGAAAAGTATATGACAGGAAGAAATTGAAGAAGATACAAATAAATGGAAGCGTATATGGTGCTTTGGACAAGAAGAATTAACATCATTAAAATGTCCATTCTACCCAAAGGAATCTGTACACTCAATGCAATCCCTATTTAAATACCAATGGCATTTTTCTCTATACAATTTTAGTAACCATTTGATTCAGTTTCTGCTTTGTCTGTCTTACAGACAGTTTTTCCATGTCCTTTTACTACCTTCACAACGTTTTTTCCAATCTTGATCAGAAATATTTAAAAATTTCTGTTTACTTCATGGGCAACATGGATTTTTGAAGAATAATTTCTTTTCAGAAAACATACATTATTGTGAGTAATCTGTTCTCGTTTGATAGAATAGTCATAAGTTGCAGTACTTGAATAAAAAAAATTCACTTGGCTACTAAGCCAACTGATACAGTTTTATTTCATAGGAATATTTGAAACCACAGTTTTCACTTTTGTGTCTCTCTTTCTTTCTGCATCAGTAGCTTCACTGCTCTTCCTGATAATGTGGACTTCATCATTGTTTACTTTAAGCCTCAGCCTCTTGATAGTGTTGCTATGGGCTGGGAAGGCCTGGGGCACTGGCCTGGCCTCCCACTACCTGAGATTCAGACCTGAGCCAACTTGTGGCTGGACCAGCCCTTGTGGTCTTTATAATAATTGCAACAACCATCAGAGAAGTATGAAAACACAAGGTTTACTCTCACAGGTCCAGCATGTCTGAGGAACACACAGGAGGGTCTATGGGAGAGAGAGAGACAGAGACAAAGAGAATGGACTGAATGTGTGTGTGTGTGTGGACACTTGCATGCTTATCTAGTTGCCATGTCATACACCTAACAATATGATTTTTTGAGATAGATGTCTGTGAAATGGAACTCTCGTAAATCAATAGTGTAATGTCAGGCATTCACATGAGTAACATGCTACTGTATTTTATTCCTCGTCTCCTGTTTTTTTTTTGTCTAATTGACCTTGGAGTCCAGAATAGCTACAATAGTCACTGGTAAAACTGATTATCAAGTATATATCTCCCAGTGGGGTGTATATGGAAACTTACATGAGAAGTTTGGAGACAAATGGAAAATGAGGTATATATGAGATTCTGAGCTAAGATTGAGGTAAGGCACCTGGGGCTTCAGAGGAGAGAAACGACAATAGCAGGACATTAAAAAGAGCAGAAATTCAGTACAGTAATTCCCCGACTTAAAAACATTCGAGTTGCGAATGCTCACAGATATGAACAGACGTGGTATTACGAACATTCGTAGGTACGAACACATCGAAGAAGTAGCTTATGTGTCTGTCAGACGTTGTCAGTTTTGCTGCTGTGTGCTTACTGTACAGTGCGAGAGTGTATAGTAGTAGAGAGCTCAATCAGGGCCCAGGATGTCTGTAAGCAAGAGAAAAAGCAGTGGTGATGTGGAGGGGACTGCTAGGAAGCATCTAAGGAGTATAAGACTCATTTTGTCGGACTTACTAATGAATATGACTTACAAATGTTCTCCCGGAACGAAAGTAGTTCGTAAGTGGAAACTTACTATAGTGAGAAGTTTGACCTATTCTATACATAGGTCATAAAATGTTATCTCTGATGATAACTCTTATTATGGGCAAGGCCCCAAATTAACATTCTTTAAGGAAAAGGTGAATGTTTCTCTTGGGCCTGCAGGGTCTCAAAAAGAATCCACATACATATTTTGAGGTGACTTGTCCTGAACGTCTACCCTAGTGACCTAGTTTCATTCTTTTGCATGTATCTACCCTTGTTCCTGTCACCATTTATTAGAGAGACTCTCCTTTCCTCATTGTATGTTCTTGGCTTCTTTCTCATAAATTTATGACCATATATGTGTGGTTTTATTTATTTCTGGGCTCTATTCCATTCCATTGATCTATGTGTCCATTGTTATGTCAGTACCATTGTTGATGAAAGAACGTCCAGCCTACAAAAACTCTTCTAAGTTTTTATTTAAGTCAAATAACAACAGTTGCTGGAAGCAACATCTCAACAGATTGCGAAAATGCTCGTGGGAACGGCAGTTCTGCAGCTCATTGTTTACATTAGACTAGAAGGAGACATAAGGAGGGTTACATTACATTCATTGGTGGAAGATTTGGAAGGTGGCAGAAAGCAGAGTGGGGAGATCTCTGGGACTGGATGAAAAGTAAAACAGAGAGACACATACTTTATTACATTGGTGGGTACAGATAGTTAACTATTAAGTAGAGATGGTATGTGGGCAACAGGAAAACAACGTGGTCCCGTGCTCTGGTGCTGAGAGTGGTGCCTTTAAGAGGGCTGGAAAAGAACACTCTGACATTTCAAAGGTATATTATCTTAGATGCACAGAGACAATAGACAATTTCAAAGTGAAAGGTTGACTTTGTCAAGGAAGCTATAGGCCTAGGATGTGCTACCCACTATGACCCACTTTTAGTTAGCAATTTTTATGTTTTAGTCACCCTGTGTGGTTAGTTTTGTGTCTGGGTTTGTAATGCTTATGAAGCTTGGCAGGTTGAATATGTGCCCCTTTTTCATCCACACCATACTGTTCTGATTCCTATAGCTTTGTAATACAGTTCAAAATCCAAGAGTGTGATGCCTGCAGCTTTGTTCTGCTTTCTTAAGATTGGTTTGGAGGACTTCCAGTGAAATGGCGGAATGTACTGACACTGTGCCATCTGCCTTTCAGGATCACACCAAAATTATAAACAATTTACGCAGCATTGAAGCTTGGAGGTCCGCTGAACAGTAGATGAACAGAACCTCTAAATGAAGGGTTTAAAGAAAAGGTCACGTGGAGACTGGTAGGAGGGGAGGAGATGTGATGCAGTCTGACTCCAAGCCGACGGAGAGAGGGCGAATCTAACGAGGGACACCTCAGTGGCAGAGGGGCTTCTCTTGTTGGGGGAGAGACCCTCTGGCCCCACACCGCCCTACCCAGACCAGAGTTACTCTGCTGGAAGAGGAATTCCATGATAGCTGGCAGTAGAAACTAGTGAGGACTCTCTCTGCTCAACTCGGTGAGGCAGAGTGCAGCTGGAGGACCCGTCGCCCTCTTATGGAGCTGGCACACAGACGCACTCACTGGTGAGCACGCACCTGGTCCCTGTCAGAGGGAGTGGCTCCGTGAGTGGGGGCCCAGGAGCCTGTGGGGAAGGACTGAACTGAGAGCCTTTAGTGCTGGAGCTGGAGGTTTGGGGACCATTGTTGCCCTTGTGTGGAGCTGGCACACAAGTATTGTATAGGAGGGCGCTGTTTTTTCAGGGTTGGGCCCTCCCACAGAGGCTCAGGTCTGGTACCGCATTGGTCTGGTGGAATTGGAACATGCTGCTTTGAGTTCCCCTTCTCCGCGCTGTGTTTGCAGAGTTGCCAGGATGACATCTGGCTGTTGGGCTTCTGTGCCTGTTATTTGTGCAGCTGATTGGGACAGGTGAACACTGGGAGTTTTCCTGGGAGTGTTGGGCCGGGAGATGTGTGCCTGAGTGATCTGGCCTAGGTTGTCATGGTGTTTTTGTGCAGGCTGGTTACCGGTACAAGAGCGCCCGCTGCTCTAACTTGGTGGGGGCCATTGACCACACCCCATGGTGCCTTGGAGGCATGCCTAAGCCCACCTAGAGCTGCATTGCTGGACACACTCTGAGCCCCTGGTGCCTGGCCCCGCCCCCCACCACAGGGCACAGAGGGTTTTGTAGCACCGAGCAGCCCTCATCAAACTGTGAGGAAATTTGGTGGTGAGCACGGCCACAGCGCACATGGCAGCTAATTGTGGGAAGCTCACTTCAAGCCTGAGAGAGAGGCTGGCGCTTGATGCATTGGGCCCTTACCCCAGCAAAGCTGGTGCTCAGTCCCCCACCGACTCTATTGTTGAGCAAGTGGTTTGCAGATTAAAGCAGGAGAATAGCTTTTTTTTCTCTCTTTTTTCTCCTTCTTTTTGCCCTTTCCCCCCCTTTCTTATTATTCTGTTTTCTTTCTTTTTCATGTTTGTGTTCCTTTTACTTCTTTTCTTTCATCTGTTTTCTTTTTGTTGCTGTTTCTCAGGCTTGTTTACCTGGCTATTGCTTTGCTTACTGTTTTTCTGTCTTGTTCTTCTGTTTTGTATTTGTATTTTTGTCTCTTTCATATTTTTTGGTCTGTTTTTGTCTGATCATTGTTTATTGTGTTTTTGTAGGGGTACATTTGTTTTTGGGTGTTGTTGGGTTGCCTTGCTTGGTTTTTGTTTTATGAAGTGGACGTGGTTCACTTGTTCAGGAGCTGAGACTACACTGAATTTGTAGAAACTCTGACCACAGCCTTTACGCACCTGTAACACCACCTCGCCCACCTACAGCAGCATTGCCAGGGACAATCGGAGTGCTGGGGTGACTGGCCTACCTCAACAAACTCTGGAATATGTTTTTTACAACAGAATGTCGTCCTCAGATCTGGGTTATCTTGGTGGTGATCAGTGACCAAAAACCTGTACCACAGGCACTCGGGAGCAGCTTTTGTGAATTTGTGAGCATGAGGTGGAGGCTGGCTATAGTGTTCTTGGGACACTATACAAGGGTGTTACAGGCCAGATATCAGCATAAGGTCTGAATCTGCATTAACGTCTAAAAAACCACCAATCACGTCTTGTAACTCACTTGAACTCCATCCCACCCAGGTAATGCTATATTGCCAAGGCCACCCTCAACAGTGTGTCAAATAGCCAGACGCATGCTCCTAAAGAGCCTGTTTCAATAGTTGATCCTTACCAGCATCTAACAGGTAGCAACAGCCTTAGGCTGCCCTGGGCCCTTTGCAAAACTGCCTCAGAAGCAAAGTTGGTGGCAGGCAGCCTCAGGTCACACAGAGACCATCCCCACATGACCCCAGGTCCAGCACAGGAAGCAGCCAACCACATACAGTCATGAGGCACCTACCAAATAGCTACGAACCGGTAACAGACAGGGCTGTAACACCTCAGAGTGGGAGCCCCACACAAGAGACACCAGAACCAATACACCCAGTGGCCAGTGTTAGACAAAACCAGAGTACTACCTGGTTGAACCTACAAGTGGCACTTTCAAAGGAAAATTTCCACAGGCACAAGAGTCAACAATGGCCAAGACTCCTCTGAGGGGGTCAACCTCCACACTGCATCGGAAACACTGAACAGAGCTAATTTTCCCAGCTAGTCAGCCTGAGGGCAATCCCACCCTCTGACAAGCCAAAAGCAATTAAAGATCAACTTCAACAGTGACACCTGTGGAACATAGGGAAAGAAGAATAGGGAGACTATGCAATCCGAATATAAAGGACACATACTACCGTATTTGCCGGCGTATAAGACGATTTTTTGGCCCTGAAAAATATGCCTCCATGTGGGGGGTCGTCTTATACGCCAGGTACACTTCAGATAGACTGCCCATAGTGCTTGCCCCGTGCCATAGTGGCCTTCCGATGCCCGCCGACTTCATTCCACATACCGTTCAGGCATCAGCAGCGCTGCTGGGTGTATGCTCGGCTGTTATGCGATTTTGCTGTTATGCGATTTTACCACACTCGCAAAATCTCACACAGCCGACCATATAACAAACTCTGTGTTTTGAGTGGAAATGTTAGGGGGTCATCTTATACGCCGAGTCGTCTTATACGCCGGCAAATACGGTACATAAAACCACCCAGCAATGACTGAGAGACATAGCTGATCTACCTAACATATGAAAGCAATCACAGAAGAGCAGACAGAATGAAGAAATGAAGAAACATGTCCAAAATACAAGATCAGAAGTAACCTGCAGAAATGGAACTAAAAGAAACAGAGTATCCAACCTTTCAGAGACAGAGTTTAGAAGTAACGATAAGAATGTTTAAGGAACTTACTGAGGACATAAAGAAGGATTAAGAAATCATATAAAACACCCAGTTGGAACTAAAGAATAAAACAACTAAAATGAAAAACACACTCGAAGGAATCATCAGTAGATTAGATGAAGCAGAGGATCGGATCAGCAATTTTGAAGACAAAAATAGCAGAAATCACCCAGTAAAACAACAAAAAGAAAAACAGAATAAAAACAATGCAAATAGTTTAGGAGACCCGTGGGACAACATCAAGCGCAACAACATTTACATCATAGGAATACCAGAAGGAGACGAGAAAGAGCAAGGGATCGAGAACATATTTGAAGAAATAATGACTGAAAACTTCCCTACCCTGGTGAGTGAAATCGACATGCAAGCCCAGGAAGTGCAGAGAGTCCCAAACAAGCTACCCAAACAGACCCACACCAAGACACATAGTAGTTAAAATGGCAAAGGTTAAAGACAAACACAGAATCCTAAAAGCAACAAGAGAAAGACAGCAGGTTACATACAAAGGAACTCCTATAAGACTAATAGCTGTCTTTTTTACAGCAACTCTGCATGCCAGAAGGGAGTGGCAAGAAATCTTCAAAGTGACTCAAAATAAATGCCTACAACCAAGATTGCTCTACACAGCCCAGCTATCACTTAAAATTGAAGGAGAGATAAAGAACTTCTCAGAAAAGAATATTAAAGGAATTTATTACCACAAAACCAGCATTGCAGGAAATGCTAAAAGGGCTTTTTAAACAGAAGAAGGGGGAAAACAAGCTAACCAAGGAAGACCAGAAATACGAATAACAAAATGGCCATAAATATGTACCTATCAATACTCACTTTTAATGTGAATGGACTCAATGCTCGAATCAAAAGACACAGAGTGGCTGAGTGGATAAGAAAACAGGACCCATGCATATGCTGTTTACAAGAGACTCATCTCAGATCAAAAGCCACACACAGACTGAAAGTAAAGGGATGGAATAAGATATTTCACGTAAGTGAAAATAAGAAAAAAATCTGGAGAAGCAATACTTATGTTGGACAAAATAGACTTTAAAATGAAGGCTACAATAAAAGACTAAGAAGGGCACGATATAATAATAAAGGGATCGATCCAACAAGAGGACATAACCCTCGTAAACATCTAGGCACCCGACATAGGAGCTCCTTAATGTATAAAACAGTTTATGACTGACATAAAGTCAGCAATCAACAGTAGCAATCATATTAGGAGACTTCAACACCCCATTGTCACCAATGGACAGATCCTCTAGACAGAAAATCAACACAGAAACAGTGGCCATGAATGACATTTTAGAGCATTTGGATTTAATTGTTATTTTTAGAGCATTTCACTCCAAAGCAAGAGGATATACATTCTTCTCAAGTGCACATGGAACATTTTCCAAGATACCAAGTGTTAGGCCACAAAACAAGTGTCAATAAATTTAAGAAGGTTGAAATCGTATCAAGCAGCTTCTCCGACCACAATGTTATGATACAAGAAATCAATTATAAGAAGAAATCCGGATAGCACACGAATACATGAAGGCTGAATAACATGCTACTAAATAACGAGTGGGTAAAAAATGAGATCAAGAAAGAAATCAAAAGCTATCTCGAGGCAAACAAAAATGAAAACACAACAACCCAAAATCTCTGGGATGCAGAGAAAGCAGTCCTAAGAGGGAAAGTTATAGTAATGCAGGCCTATCTCAAGAAACAAGAAAAATCTTAAATCAACAAGCTATGTTTACACCTAAGGGAACTGGAAAAAGAACAGCAAATCAAGTCCGAAGGGAGTATAAGGAAGGATATAAGCAACATCAGAACAGAAAGAAATGAAATAGAGACCCATAAAACAATAGAAAAGAGCAATGAAACCAAGAGCTGGGTTTTTAAAAAGATAAACAAATAGACAAACCCTTATTGAGATTCACCGAAAAAAAAAACCCTAGAGAGGACCCAAATTAATAAAATCAGAAATCAAAGAGGAGAAGTGACAATAGACACGACAGAAATACAGAAAAATTTAAGAAAATACTATGAGTAACTATATGCCAACAAAACAGACAACCTGGAAAAGATGGATAAATTTCTAGAAGTGTACAATCTCTCAGAACAGACTACCAAAGAAGGTGAATCAGTAATCAACAAGCTTCCAACAAACAAAAGTCCTAGAGAAGATGGCTTCACAGGTGAATTTTAGCAAACATTCAAAAAAGAATTATCACTTATTCTACTCAAAGTATTCCAAAAAATACAGAAGAAGGAAAGGCTCCCAAGCACACTTTACGAGGTCACTTTCACTCTGATCCCCAAGTCAGACAAAAACATTAGAAAAAAAGAAAACTACAGGCTGATATCCCTATGAACATAGACACGAAAATCCTCAACAAAATACTAGCAAACCAGATTCAGCAACATATTTAAAAGATCATACACCACGATCAAGTAGGATTCATTCCTAATGTGCAAGGTTGATTCAATATCCACAAATCAATGAACATAATATATCACATTAACAAAATGAAAAATAAAAATCATATGATCATATCAATAAGTGCAGAAAGAACATTTGGCAAAATCCAACAGCCATTTATGATAAAAACTCTTAGCAAAGTGAGAATAGAGGGATCATATCTCAACATAATAAAGGCCATATATGATAAGCCCCCAGCAAACATCGTACTCAATGTGAAAAGGCTAAACTATTCCCCTTAAGATCAAGAACAAGACAGGGCTGACCACTTTAACCACTTTTATGCAACATAGTTCTGGAAGTTCTAGCCACAGGAATCAGACAAGAAAATGAAATAAAAAATTGTAAAGGAGGGCTGGCCGAGTGGCGCGATGGTTAAGAACTGGCTTGGGACGCCAGAGGGCCCCGGTTCGGATCCCACATATGAGGGCCAGTGACACTGCCCTCCACAGCTAAGAAGCTGAACAACAGCTCAACCTGGAGCTGGGCTGCTGTGAGTCGCCGGCGACGGCGTGGGCTGCAGCCCCTGTGGCAGTGGGTTGCCATGGGCTACCGTATGTAACCAGCAGCCAGCGTGAGCGGCCAGCAGCCTCAGTGAGCGGCGGTCCAGAAGCCAGCGACTGATCTACCTCACCCGGAAAGTGCGCAATGATGGTGCCAAATTGGGCCATTGAAGCAACATCCTCCACAACTAGACTGAAGACCAAAACGACAGCAACTTGTCTGTTTCCCTTCCCCTAATTCCCCAGCACTGTTCCCGTTCCCCCAAATCCCCAATAAAAATCTTTAAAAAATCTTGGAAAAGAGGAGTAAAATTGTCATTATATGCTGATGACAGGATACTATATATAGAGAACCCAAAGACTGCACCAAAAAACTATTAGAACTGATCAATGAATTTAGTAAAGTAGCAGGATACAAATTTAATATTAACAAATTAGTTGCATTTGTATACACCAAAAATAAACTATCAAAAGAAGAAATCAACACTTCGAGGGGTAAAATATAACTATTGCACTTTGTTGTACAGTTGAAACTAATTCTAAAAAATGTGTATTTCATAATAAAAAATAATTTAACAAAAAAAATCAAGAAATCTGTGGCATCTATTGTCACTTCTCTTTCATTTCTAATTTTATTAATTTGGGTCATCTCTCTCTTCTTCTTGGTGAATCTGGCTAAGGGTTGGTTGATTTTGTTTATGTTTTTAATAAACCAGCTCTTGGTTTCATTGATTTTTTTTTATTATTTTTTGGTCTGTAATTGATTTTTTTCTGCTCTGGTCTTTATTATTTCCTTCCTTGTACTCCCTTTGGGCTTGTTTTTCTGTTCTTTCTCCAGTTCCCTTAGGTGCCATGATGGACTGTTGATATGAGATTGTTCTTGTTTCCTTTTTTTTTTTTTTTTAAAGATTTTTATTAGGGAGTTGGGAGATGGGAACAGCACTGGGGAATTGGGGGAAGGGGAACAGATAAGTTGCTGTCCTTTTGTTCTTCAGTCTAGTTGTGGAGGACGTTGCTTCACTGGCCCAAGTTGGCACCATTATTGCACTCTTCCTGGGCGAGGCAGATCAGTTGCTTCTCACTGTGGCTGCTGGCGACTCACGCTGGCTGCTGGCTACACACGGTAGCCCATGGCAACCCACTGCAGCAGGGGTTGCAACCTATGCCATCGCCGGGGACTCATGGCAGCGCAGCTCCAAGTTGAGCTGTTGTTCAGCATCTTAGCTGTGGAGGGCAGTGTCACTAGCCCTCATAAATGGGATCCGAACCGGGGCCCTCTGGCGTCCCAAACCAGCTCTTAACCAGTGCGCCACTCAGCCGGCCCTGTTTTTGTTTCTTTAGATAGGCCTGCTTTGCTATGAATTTTTCTCTTAGGACTGCTTTCGCTGAATCCCATTGATTTTGAGTTGTTGTGTTTTCATTTTCGTTTGTCTTGAGAGAGCTTTTGATTTCTTACTTGATCTCAGTTTTGACTCAGTCGCTATTTAGTAGCATGTTATTCAGCCTCCATGTATTTGTGTGTTTTCCAGGTTTCTTTTTATAATTGACTGTAGTTTTATAGCATTGTGGTCAGAGAAGACGCTTGATATGATTTCAACCTTCTTAAATTTATTGAGACTGGTTTTTAGTCCTAACATGTGGTCTATCTTGGAAGATGTTCCATGTGCACTTGTGAAGAATGTATATTCTGTTGCTGTGGGGTGAAATGCTCTAAAAATATCAATTAAATCCAAGTGGTCTAATGTGTCATTTAAGGCCACTGTTTCTATGTTGATCTTCTGTCTGGAGCATCTGTCCATTGGTGACAACGGGTTGTTGAAGTCCCGTACTACGATAGTGTTGCAGATGTCTGTCTTTATGTCTGTGAAAAACTATTTCATATATTTAAGATGTCCTATGTTGGGTGCATAGATGTTTACTAGGGTTATGTCCTCTTGTAGAATCGATCCTTTTATTATTATGTAGTGTCCTTCTTTGTCTTTTATTGTAGTCTTCATTTTAAAGTCACTTTTGTCTGAAATAAGTATTGCTACTCCCGCTTTTTTCTCATTTCCATTTGCGTGAAATATCTTATTCCATCCCTTTACTTTCAGTCTGTGTGTGTCTTTTGATCTGAGATGAGTCTCTTGTCAACAGCATATGCATGGGTCCTGTTTTCTTATCCACTCATCCACTCTATGTCTTTTGATTGGAGCATTTATTCCATTCACTTTTATAATGATTATTATTATAAATTCTTTCAATTTCTGGAATGACATGGTTTCTAGGTCACCGGTATTCTTGATCAATATTTAAAGGAAATGACAATTAATCCTGAATTTAAAAATATATGAAAGAAATAACCTTTTTTCCTGGGCAACTTCACTTCTTTGAGGCTCTTCAGTTTGTTCAGTTGTGAAATATAGATAATAATAGTATCTATTCAACAGATATTTTGAAAAGATTGAGTGAGAAAATCATTTAAAATTTCCCATAAGTGTCTCACATATGCTATGTCTCAATAAATGTTAGCTACTATTATTCTGCTCAGGAGATGAGCAAGTATACATAGGTGGTAATCACCTTTCTTCCCAGAAATTACTGCAGAAATTTGGTAGCATATTAACTGGCCCAGGTATGAGACTATGGAAACAAACCAAATCGCTAAATCCTTGAGTCTGAAGAATTATCTTTTAAGAGAGGCAGTTACATGTGCAGGTTGACACCAAGCAGTAGAATAGAAAGAACAGACCTGGAAGACAGACCTGAGTTACAACCCAGGTGCGTATGCTATTTGGCGAGAGCAGTGCAGGGCCACCATCTTCACGGGTGTGCCCACCTGTCAGCTAGGCGCCTGTGAGGTATATGAGAGTGCGAAAGTGTGTAAAGTGCCTGGAATATAGTTAGGCACAAATAAATGGTGCTAGGATGATTAGGAGAAGGTTTTACAAAAATAACTCATACTAAGGAATTACTTAAAAAGCAACGTCATGCTATGTTCTAGATTCACAGCTTAGAAAACACATTCTGCTAGACATTATTCTCCAGAGTCCTGGAAAGGAGCTCCCTGTTTAGTCATCAGGAGACCTTGTAAAACCTTTAATTTTCTGTGAAACACTGTTAGGCTATTGTACTATGTTTGCGAAAGCAGAATTTGGGGCATATTGAAACAAAACAAAAAGATGCCGCGTGGTCAAACCCTCACTTCACCAGAAAGCTAAGCTTACCAGAAGAACGTTTTCTGAAACTTCTAGTCATTCTGGTTTTATTGAATTTATTAAACATGAGGTTTAAACAATAACTTTACTGAATGGTGCCGGTGCACAAGCCATTTTTAGAAAAACATTATTAATATTTTAAGCTTTTTTATAAAACCATTTAAGTCTGCAAAAAGACTGGTATGTGAATAATTAGGCAGCATTATGCATTTAGCACAGAACAGTACATATGGGGGGGCAGAGGTGTTGCAGAAAAAAATGTATGTATGTTAAAAAATGTTATCTATGTATTAGCTTTCAAAGTTTAATTAAATTATGGTAGCAATATGTAGTATGCCGTTCCCTGAAAACATGGCATTAATCAAATGAATGCTAACGTCATTCATTTATTACAATTTTAATACAGTTTTTCCTTTCTTAAATCTGTATACTTTTTTTGGCACCCTGTGTATGTCCACAAACTGGTGTGTAGATAAACAAAATGTGATATATCCATACAGTTAAATGCTATTTAGTCATAAACAATAAAAAGAAAAGACAGTAAAAAAGATAGCAAAACAAATAGCGAAATAACAAACAAAAACCAAAAACCACTGAAGCCTACAGGATAAGCCAGTGGTGTGACTTATTTTATCAACTTTTGTATTATGAAAAAATTTAAACACAGAGAAAAAGTAAATACTAGTAGAGTGATCACTTATGTGTTCATTATATACATTTAACACATAACATTGTAATATTTGCTTTGTATGACATTTCTGCTAGGAAGCATTTGAAAGCACATAGTATTAAAATACTCTGCATGGTTTGTTTGGTATGAACTTTCCTCTGTCAGCACTATTGCACTTAGGAACATTGTCAAAACATCCTGATATTTATTTAATATTTAGTTCACATTCAAATTTCCTCTGGGGAAAGTTTTGAGCCAAAGGTCAGACCCCACATTGGTATAATTTTGTATCATATAAAAGCAATTATCACGAAGGATCTAAACTGACACTTGACTTGTGAAAAGTACTGAAGAAATACATGGGGTGACTGCCCTCAAGTATCTCTAAGGAGCTCTGATGGGACAAAAATACCAGAGTGTGACCCTGAGATGATAAATGGACCTCAACAGACTGTAAGCCCAAAGGACAGCTGAATCAGCAGTGGGTCTGCATGTGTCTCTCTGTGTCTTCCTGCATCATCAGGGAGAAGGTCGTTTGGGAAGAAATAGGTAGAATGGGTGAAATCCACCAATATAGAGTAACATTCAGACTTGAGTTATATGTGCCTCATGTCCTTTTTCATGTCCCTTAATAAATGGTGAGTGAAAACACAGCCACTGTTTTCAGAAGGGTCAATGTGGACCAGCAGAGAGAGCAAGAATGTTCCTGAAATAATAAAATTGAAGGAGAAGGCTCAACGCCATAGGGTTGAGGTGATGGAGAAACAGCCCAGCAGACACCTGGGAATTTTGAAAGAAATTTGAGGCAAAGTTGTCCAAGAATACTTTCTGCAAGGGAGAGATTCTCTGTCTGCACTGTCTAATGTGGTAGCTGCTATATTGAACACTTGAGGCTAGCATGACAGGGGAACTGAATTTTACATTCTATTTAATTTTAATTATAATTTTCAAATAGTCTCACGTAACTCTTGCTACTGTGTTGGACAATATAGCTCTTAGCTCCCAAGACAAGTGTCCCTCAGGCTGTGAAAGATTCACAGCGTTCACCAGACCAGCAGTTATAACGGGGGACCATTTTGACAAATTTGGTTCACCTATTTCTCACTGACTCCATTTTTCTAATACAAGTTCTGTTTTTGAAGATGCGCCTCTTCTGTACTAATGCTCGTAGACAAAATTATGAGAGCTGTTCTAAGGAAATAGAGAAAAGATGAAAACTTCATCTTATGCGGAGAACCCCTTTACTAAATAATTTTGCCTTTTCAGGAGGCTGAAAACTTGTATTGAATTAAAAAAATTGCAGGGTTAACACATTTTAAAGCTTCTAATATTCATATTGTGTAATTGTAATAAGTGAGTATCCAGGAACAGGATACTTGCAGATTCATGGACTGATGTCCTTTCAAATCCAGGGAGATCACAACATGTAGAAATAAAAAGTAAATTAAAAGCAGAATTCTAAACTTGTCACTTGGGATCGGAGACTCATTACGAAAAATTGCCTTTCTGTTTATTCCAGAGGCCCCGGGGGGAATCTTCTGCTTAGCAGTTGGAATAAGAAGAAGGAAATGTGCCTGATGAGCAGATTCAGAGAGCGCTGTAACGCCTCCTCTGTGCATCCCTCAGCTTGGACCATGTTGGTGCCCAGGACCTGGGTGTTGCTGTTGAGTCCTCAGCTGGCTGTGAACTGACGCTTCACTCCTTCCTGCTGTCTCGTGTGGGGACAGAGCTTCAGTCTCCATCATGAACCTTCCAGGGAGTAATTCAGACTTCCACACAGAGGCCTCCCTCTCAGAGACCCCGTCCAGGTGAGTCTGAGAGCCCAGCAGGTACTGAAGGAAAGGGTCAGAGAGGAAGGAAGCTGAGGACTCTTCCCTCAGTCCCTGCGACCCTAATCAGCCCAGAGACTAGAGATCACTATGTGTATGTTCTGGATTCAGTAATTGATTTATAATTAATTCATTTAACATTAATAAGGATGCTTGAATCTGCACTACAGGGGCCACAGTTAACAATTAAGTGATGACATGGATCACTTAATCACTGCAGGTGACTCTGCAGAATGAGTGAGATGCATGAAATGGTTGCAGTACAATGAAAACATATCTGAGGAGTTCTACTGTCCAGGGAGTAAGAATAGTACTGTTAGGCATGGAGCCAGTGCAGTGCAGTGAGAGTGTTAGTATCAAATTTATAAATGGGATGTATTTGAGCATGTTTTGTAGTCACTGAAAAGATCCAGGCCAGTGGAGGTAGAAACTACCTTGCAACAGACATTTGTGAGACATACATGGCAGTATCTTCTCTCATGCTGGATATTTAAATAAAAAAATTATTTAATAATTTTAAAGAAGAATACTAAATAGTTTTAGTTTGAATTATTTCATTGCTGGCGAGGCTGCATATATTTTGAATTTGAACGTGTTTACTTTCTCTATTGGAACAGGTAGTAGGGATTCCTATCCCACACTCTCAATCTTTCCCCCTGGTAGTCATTGTTGTGTATATTTTTAACGAGAAATTCTGTCTGCACTGGGAAGTATAAATTGAGGATTGAATGACTTCTAGGCAAAGAGTATACATTGCTGGGAACAAAACACTTTGGCGATGGAAAAATTAAGACCACCCATTGTACCTTAAATCTTAATGCCACAAAGGCATCGTAGTCAGAGCAGGTTTACATTTATGCAATGAGGACTTCACTGTGCGAGGTAAAGTGGTGGAACTTGATTTAAAAATTTTTTCTACTTCATGTGGGTTTTCAGAGTAAAATGCCCTTACCCAGGGGAAGCTAACGAATGAATGGAGAAGCTTTGCTCAATTCCCTAAGCAAATTTTATTGAATAAATGTCTTTAGTAGACTCTATTGTTGCTGTAAAATATTCCCATACTAGCTGATTAAAACAAACAAATATTTGCCTTTACAGTTCTGCATGTCAGAAGCCCAAAATGAGTCTCATGGGCTAATATCAAGATGTCTGCAGAGAAGGGCTTTTTTCGAGACTCAGGTGGAATTCTGTTTCCCTTCCTATTTGAGTTTGTATTCTCCCCACCTGCCTTCCTTGGCTCATGGCTATTCCTCCGTCTTCAAAGCCAGCAGTTTAGCTTCTTCATCATGTGTCTTGCTTCTATATCGAGAGGATAATTGGTGTCATTTAGTTCCATCTGGATGATCCTAATCATCTTCTTAAAGTCAGCCCATTAGAAAGCCTGTCCCATTTCTACCCTAATCCTTTCTTGTTATAAAAATATCCAACACAAAGGCAGTGGGATAGAGTGTTGACATATTTTGGAGGTCCTTATTTTGCTCACTACAAAGTCTATTAAAAGCGTAGTATTCCGTGTCTCTCAGGGGCCATTATATAAAAGACATAAACACAGAATTTACTTCAGTTTCTTGAATGAGTGAATACACTATTGCTTTAATAATGCATGCAAAGAATTGCTTGGCTCAGAAGCCCTAAAAGTGCCTATGCCTGAGTCTAACACAGGACCTATCCTTGCTATTGAAAGTATGGTCCAGAGACGAGGACCCGCAGGATCAACAACCCCTTGTTAGAAATGCAGTCTGAGGCCCCCATGACCTGCTGATTCAGATTCTGCATTTCTGGTAGGATCCTTGTTGATTGGCAAGCACACTCAAGTTGAAGGGCCGGTCTTGACTAGGTTTGCTCACCTTCTCACTGTTGACCTTGGGGGCTGAATAATAATTGGGTGGGGTGCTGTCCTGTGAATTGTGGGTGTTTAGCAGTATTCCTTCAGGCAATGCCAGATGCCCCAGGCACCAAAGCAGTTCTGGGTGGGAAACTCTGCTGAGAGCAACAAGAAAAAACATTATAATAAAGGCCCATCAGATACTCTGATATTCACTTTGGACAGATTACGAAACCACTCCTGCTTCACCCCAGGGCCTTTGCACTGGCCATTCCTTCTTCCAGGTACACACTTGCCAACATTACCTTGCCTGTCCCTTCCTTTCTTCACTGAGTTATCTATTCAAATATTAACTTGTTTTTAGATCTTGACCTAATGTCCTTTGAAAAAGAAACACACTAGTCACTAAGTTTTTTATACTTGCTTTCCTTTTCTCATATGCTCTGTCACCATCTGAAATGTAATATATTTTTATTATTAGGTTGCATATTTTTTCTCCATCATTGACTTGCATGAACTTCTGGTTTTCAGTACTCGAATACTCACACATTAGACAGTACCTAAAACATGATGAGCAGTCACTTTATATTCCTGAAATGCACGAAGAATTTCTCATGAGAACTGTAGAATACATGACACCTTTGGAAAGAAGCAATTGGGATCAAAATTCCTAATGTGAAATGACACAGAAATCCGTAGAAGAATCAGATCCATACTAAACTATTGAAATTAATCATTTGGCTGCAAAATATAAATGTAGCACTAGAGCTATCGGAGTAATGTCACTTGTATGAAAATTACTCATGTTATTTTTCTGTCTTGGAAGTCACCTCTTCTTCATGGAACCAGTGAATATTACAAGAGTTTCAGAATTTCTTCTCCTGGGATTTTCAGAGGAGCCAGAACTGCAGCCCCTCATCTTTGGGCTTTTCCTCTCCATGTACCTGATCACTGTGTTCGGAAACCTGCTCATCATCCTGGCCGTCAGCTCAGACCCCCACCTCCACACACCAATGTACTTCTTCCTCTCCAACCTGTCCTTTGTGGACATCTGTTGCACCTCCAACACCATCCCCAAGATGCTGGTGAACATCCAGACGCAGAGAAAAGTTATCACCTATGAAGGCTGCATCACGCAGATGTATTTTTTCACACTCTTTGCAGATTTGGACGTATATCTCCTGACCGTGATGGCCTACGACCGCTTTGTGGCCATCTGTCACCCACTGCACTACACGGTCATCATGCACCCCCGGCTCTGTGGACTGCTGGTTCTGGTGTCCTGGATCGTAGGTGTCCTGATTGCCTTGTTACTATGCTTAATGGTGCTGAGACTGTCTTTCTGTAAAGACTTGGAAATCCCTCACTTTTGCTGTGAACTCAATCAGATGATCCAACTTGCCTGTTCTGACACCTTTCTTAGTAACGTGGTGATGTATTTTGTATCTGTGCTGATGGGTGGTGGAACCCTGGCTGGTATCCTTTACTCTTATTTCAAAATAGTGTCCTCCATATGTGCAATGTCGTCATCTCAGGGGAAGTATAAAGCGTTTTCTACCTGTGCGTCTCACCTCTCGGTTGTGTCCTTATTTTATCTCACAAGTCTTGGAGTGTACCTCAGCTCTGCTGTGACCCGCAGCTCACAGTCAAGTGCAACAGCCTCGGTGATGTACACTGTGGTCACACCCATGCTCAACCCTTTCATCTACAGTCTCAGGAACAAAGATATAAAGGGGGCTCTGAAAAGATTCTTTGGGATGACAGATCTTAAAAGGACAGTCATTCTGAGGCTGAAAAAGTGCCCTTGATTTCTTGGCTCGAAGTCCAAATTCAGACATTGTGATTCTTTAAACAGATTGTGTTTGTGGAATTTGCTTCTTTTATTTATATTTTGGAATTTCCATTTGTTTGAGTTGAACTTCTGTATAGAATTTAGAAAAATTATTTTTTTTTTCAGTTACAGTTGACATTCAATATTATCTTATATTAGTTTCAGGTGTTCACTATAGTGGTTAGACATTTATGTAATTTATGTAACGATCCCGTTTTAGTCTAGTACCCTCCTGGCACTCTACATATTTGTTGCATGTTGTATTTCTTAATCCCTTCATCTTTTTCATCCAGCCTCCCTCTACTCAGGCAAACATCAGTTTGTTCTCTGTATCTATGAGTCTGCCTCTTTAGTTTGTTCATTTCTTTTGTTCTTTAGCTTCCACATATAAGTGAGATCATATGGTATTTGTCTTTCTCTGTGTGACTGATTTCACTTAGCATAATACCCTCCACGTCCATCCATGTTGTCACAAATGGTAAGATTTCATTCAATTTTATAGCTGAGCAATAATCTATTGCATATTCTTGTGTGTACCACATCTTCTTTATCCAGTCATCATTGAATGGCACTTAGGTTTCTTCCATATCTTGGTTAATGTAAATAATGCTGCATTGACCATAGGGGTGCATATATCTTTCAAAAGAGTGTTTTGGATTTTGTTGGATATATACCCAGAAGTAGAATTGTTGGTCATAAGGTAGTTCTCTTTTTAATTTTTAGGAAACTCTATACTGCGTTCCATATTGGTTGCACCAATTAGCAATCTCACCAACAGTGCACGAGGGTTCTTTTTTCTCTACACCCTCACCAACACTTGTTTTTTCTTGATTTTTCATGATGGCCAATCTGACAGTTGTGAGGACATATCTTATTGTGGTTTTAATGCATTTCTCTGATGATTAGTGATGTGGAGCATCTTTTCATACATCTACTGAGTATTGTATGTTTTCTTGGAAGAATGTGTATTCAGGTCCTCTGCCCATTGTTTAATGAGTATTTTTGTTTTTTTCAGGTTGAGTTGTATGAGTTCTGTATACATTTGGGATATTAACCTTTCATCAGGTATATTATTGGCAAATGTTTTCTCTCAGTCCGCAGGTTGTCTTTTTGGTTTGTTGATTGTTTTCTTTGCTGTGCAAAAACTTTTTCGTTGGATGGAGATCCATGTGTTTATTAATTTTTTTGTTTTCATTGCCCCCCAAAATATCAGAAAACAAATGTTACTAAGAGCAATATTTACTGCCTATGTTATCTGTAGTAGTTTTATGGTTTCGAGCCTTACATTTAAGTCTTTAATATGTGTTGAGTTTATTCTTGTATATGGTATAAAAAATGGTCTATTTTTATTTCTTTACATGTATATGTCCAGTTTTCTGAACATCATTTATTGAATTGACCATCTTTATCTTACTGTGTATTCTTGCCTCATTTGTCATAGATTAAATGATCATGTAAATGTTGGTTTTTTTTCTGGCCTCTGGATTCTATTCCATTGAATTATGTGTCTGTTTTTATGCCAGTACCATGCTGTTTTGATTACTATAGACTTGTAGTATAGTTTGATATCAGGTAGCATGATATCTGCAACTTTGTTTTTCTCAAGACTGTTGTGATTATTCGAGGTATTTTGCAGTTCCATATAGATTTAAGTTTATTTGTTTTAATCTATGAAAAATGCCACATTACTATTTAGATATCAGTTCAATTTTTATACACCAATAATGAACTTTAAGAAAGAGAATGCAAAACAGGATCCCATTATAATTGTAACAAATAAAATATATGGGGTGGCCTGTTGGCACAGGTGGTTAGTGCACAGATACATAATACCAAGATTGCTGGTTTGATCCCCACATGGGACAGTGAGACAGTGAGCTGCGCCCTCTACAACTAGATTGCAAACAATGGCTTGACTTGGAGATGCAGCGTGCTGGAAAAACACACTATTCCCAATAAAGGTTTTAAAAAATACGTAGGAATAAATTTGACTTAAGAGGGAAAGGAGTTGTACTCAGAAAAGTATATGACAGGAAGAAATTGAAGAATATACAAATAAATGGAAGCGTATATGGTGCTTTGGACAAGAAGAATTAACATCATTAAAATGTCCATTCTACCCAAAGCAATCTGTACACTCAATGCAATCCCTATTTAAATACCAATGGCATTTTTCTCTATACAATTTTAGTAACCATTTGATTCAGCTTCTGCTTTGTCTGTCTTACAGACAGTTTTTCCATGTCCTTTTACTACCTTCACCATGTTTTTTCCAATCTTGATCAGAAATATTTAAAAATTTCTGTTTACTTCATGGGCAACATCGATTTTTTTAAAGAATAATTTCTTTTCAGAAAACATACATTATTGTGAGTAATCTGTTCTTGTTTGACAGAATAGTCATAAGTTGCAGTACTTAAATGGAAAAAATTTCACTTGGTTACTAAGCCAACTGATACAATTTTATTTCATAGGAATATTTGAAACCACAGTTTTCACTTTTGTGTCTCTCTTTCTTTCTGCATCAGTAGCTTCACTGCTCTTCCTGATAATGTGGAGTTCATCATTGTTTACTTTAAGCCTAAGCCTCTTGATAGTGTTTCTATTGGCTGGGAAGGCCTGGGGCACTGGCCTGGGCCCCCACTACTTGTGATTCAGACCTGAGCCAACTTGTGGCTGGACCAGCCCTTGTGGTCTTTATAATAATTGCAACAACCATCAGGGAAGTATGAAAACACAAGGTTTGCTCTCATAGGTCTAGCATGTCTGAGAAAGTCACAGGAGGGTCTGGGGGAGAGAGAGAGACAGAGACAAAGAGAATGGACTGAATGTGTGTGTGGAAACTTGTGTGCTTATCTAGTAGCCATGCCATACACCTAACAATATGATTTTTTGAGATAGATGTCTGTGAAATGGAATCTCGTAAATCAAAAGTGTATTGTCAGGGATTCACATGAGTAACATGCTACTGTATTTTATTCCTGGTCTCCTGTTATTTTTGTTTTTTTGTCTAATTGACCTTGGTGTGCAGAATAGCTACAATAGTCACTGGTAAAACTGATTATCAAGTATATAGCTTCCAGTGGGGTGTATATGGAAACATACATGGGAAGTTTGGAGACAAATAGAAAATGAGGTCTATATGAGATTCTGAGCTAAGATTGAGGTAAGGCACCTGGGGCTTCAGAGGAGAGAAACGACAATAGCAGGACAATAAAAAGAGCAGAAATTCAGTACACTATGTCCCCGACTTACAAACATTCGAGTTGCGAATGCTCACAGATATGAACAGACCTGGTATTATGAACATTCGTAGGTACGAACAGATCGAAGAAGTAGCTTATGTGTCTGCCGGACATTGTCACAGTTGTGCTGCTGTGTGCTTACTGTGCAGTGCGGTAGTGTATAGTACTAGAGTGTTCAATCAGGGCCCAGGATGTCTGGAAGCAAGAGGAAAGCAGTTGATGTGTAGGGGACTGCTAGGAAGCATCTAATGTGTATAAGACTCACTTTGTTGGACTTACTAATGAATCTGACTTACAAACGTTCTCCCGGAACAAAACTTGTTCGTAAGTCGGAAACTTACTATAGTTAGAAGTTTGACCTATTCTATACATAGGTCATAAAATGTTATCTCTGATGACAAGTCTTATTATGGGCAAGGCCCCAAATTAACATTCTTTAAGGAAAAGGTAAATGTTTTTCCTGGGCCTGCAGGGTCTGAAAAAGAATCCACATACATATCTTGAGGTGACTTGTTCTGAACGTCTACCATAGTGACCTAGTTTCATTCTTTTGCATGTATCTGTCCCGTGTTCCTATCACCATTTATTAGAGAGACTCTCCTTTCCTCATTGTGTGTTCTTGGCTATTTCTCATAAATTAATGACCATATATGTGTGGGTTTACTTATTTCTGGCTCTATTCCATTCCGTTGATCTATATGTCCATTGTTATGTCAGTACCATTGTTGATAAAGAACGTCCAGCCTACAAAAAGTCTTCTAACTGTTTATTTAAGCCTAGATGACAACAGTTGCTGGAAGCAACATCTCAACAGATTGAGAAAATGCTCGTGGGAATGGCAGTCTGCCGCTCATTGTTTACATTAGACTAGAAGGAGACATATGGAGGGTTACATGACATTTATAGGTGGAAGATTTGGAAAGTGGCAGAAAGCAGAGTGGGGAGATCTCTGGGACTTGATGAAGTGTAAAACAGAGAGACACATACATTATTACATTGGTGGGTACAGATAGTTAACTATTAATCATGTAGAGATGATATGTGGGTAACAGGATAACAATGTGATCTCGTGCTCTGGTGCTGAGAGTGGTGCCTCCAAGGGGTCTGGAAACGAACATTTTGACATTTCAAAAGTATGTTATCTTAAATGCACAGAGACAATAGACAATTTCAAAGTGAAAGATTGACCTATGTCAAGGAAGCTATAGGCTTAGGATGTGCTACCCACTATGACCCACTTTTAGTTAGCAATTTTTATGTTTTAGTCACCCTGTGTGGTTAGTTTGGTGTCTGGGTTTGTAATGCTTATGAAGCTTGTCTGGTTGAGTATGTGGCCCCTTTTTCATCCACACCATACTGTTCTGATTCCTATAGCTTTGTAATATAGTTCAATATTCAAGAGTGTGATGCGTGCTGCTTTGTTCTGCTTTCTTAAGATTGGTTTGGAGGACTTCCAGTAAGATGGCAGAATAGACTGGCAATGTGCCAACTGCCTTTCAGGATCACATGAAAATTACAAACAGTTTACAGAGCATTCAAGCTCGGAGGTCCGCTGAACACTAGATGAACAGAACCTCTAAATGAAGGGTTTAAAGAAGAGGTCACGTGGAGACTGGTAGGAGGGGCGGAGACGTGAGGCAGTTTGACTCCAGGCCGACGGAGAGAGGGCGAACCTCGCGAGTGACACCTCAGTGGCAGAGAGGCTTCTCTTGTTGGGGGAGGGATCCTCCGGCCCCACACCGCTCCACCCAGACCAGAGTTACTTTGCCTGGAAGAGGAATTCCATGATAGTTGGCAGTAGAAACTAGTGAGGACTCTTTGCTCAACTCGGTGAGGCAGAGTGCAGCTAGAGGACCAGTCACCCTCCTATGGAGCTGGCACAGACGCGCTCACTGGTGAGCACGCACCTGGTCCCTGTCAGAGGGAGTGGCTGCGTGAGTGGGGGCCCAGGAGCCTGTGGGGAAGGACTGAACTGAGAGCCTTTAGTGCTGGAGCTGGAGGTTTGGGAACCATTGTTGCCCTTGTGTGGAGCTGGCACACAAGTAGTGTACAGGAGGGCGCTGTTTTTTCAGGGTTGGGCCTTCCCACAGAGGCTCAAGTCTGGTACCACATTGGTGTGATGTAATTGAAACATGCTGCCTTGGGTTCCCCTTCTCCGCGCTGCATGTGCAGAGTTGCCAGGATGGCATCTGGCTGTCGGGTTGCTCTGCCTGTTATGTGGGCTGCTGATTGGGTCAGGCGGACACTGGGAGCTTTCCTGGGAGTGTTGGGTCAGGAGCTGCTTGCCTGTGTGATCTGGCCAAGGCATTCATGGCGCATTTGTGCAGGCTCGTTGCTGGTACAGGAGCGCTCGCTGCTCTAACTTGGTGGGGGCCACTGACCACACCCTATGGTGCTTTGGGGGCATGCCAAGGCCCACCTAGAGCTGCATTGCTGGGAACACCCTGAGCCCCTGGTGCCTGGTCCCCACCACCACAGGGCACAGAGGGATTTGCAGCACCGAGAAGCCCTCAGCAAACTGTGAGCAATTTTGGTGGTGATCACGGCCCCAGAGCACATGGCAGCTAATTGTGGGGAGCTCACTTCAAGCCTGAGAGAGAGGCTGGTGCTTGATGCATTGGGTCCTTCCCCCAACACAGCTGGTGCTCAGTCACCTAGCGACTCTCTATTGTTGAGCAAGTGGTTTGCAGATTAAAGCAGGTGAAGAGCTTTTTTTTTTCTCTCTTTCTTCTCCTTCCTTTTGCCACTTTTCCCTCTTTTTTATTATTTTGTTTTCTTTCTCTTTCATGTTTGTGTTCCTTTTTCTTCTTTTCTTTCATCTGTTTTCTTTTTGTTGGTGTCTCTCAGGCTTGTTTATCTGGCTATTGCTTAGGTTACTGTTTTTCTGTCGTGTTCTTTTGTTTTTGTATTTGTATTTTTGTCTCTTTCATATTTTTTTTGAAAAATTTTTTCATCTTTTTTTGTCTGATCATTGTTTATCATGTTGGTGAGGGGGTGTATTTGTTTTTAGGTGTTGTGGGGTTGCCTTGCTTTGTTTTTATTTTATGAAGTGGACGTGGTTCACTAGTTCAGGAGCTGAGACTACACTGAATTTGTAGAAACCTCTGACCACAGCCTTTACGCATCTGTAACACCACCTCGCCCACCTACAGCAGCATTGCCAGGGGCAATCGGGGTGCTGGAGTGATTGGCACCACCCCAACAAACTCTGGAATATGTTTTTTACAACAAAATGTGGTCCTCAGAGACCTGGGTTTATCTTTGTGGTGATCAGGGACCACAAACCTGCACCACAGCCACTCGGGGGCAGCTTTCGTGAATTTGTGAGCATTAGGTGGAGGCTGGCTATAGTGTTCTTGGGACACTATACAAGGGTGTTACAGGCCAGATATTAGCATAAGGTCTGAATCTGCATTAACGTCTTAAAAACCACCAATCACGTCTCATAACTCACTTGAACTCCATCCCACCCAGGTAGTGCCACATTGCCAAGGGAACCCGCAACAGTGGGTCAAAAGCCAGACACAAGCTCCTAAAGAGCCTGATTCAATAGTTGATCCTTATTGGCATCTAACAGGTAGCAACAGCCTTAGGCTGCCCTGGACCGTTTGCCAAACTGCCTCAGGACCAATGTTGGTGGCAGGCAGCCTCAGGTCACACAGAGACCATCCTCACAAGACCCCAGGTCCAGCAGAGGAAGCTGCCAACCACATACAGACTTGAGGCACCGACCAGATAGCTACAAACTGGTAACAGACAGCGCTGTAACACCTCAGAGTGGGAGCCCCAACCAAGAGACACCAGAAACAATACACCCAGTGGCCAGTGTTAGACAAAACCAGAGTACTACCTGGTTGAACCTACAAGTGGCACTTTCAAAGGAAATTTTCGACAGGCACAAGAGTTCACAATGGCCAAGACTTCTCTGTGGGGGTCAACCTCCACACTGCATCTCAAACACTGTGAACAGAGCTAATTCTCCCGGCTAATCAGCCTGAGGGACAATCCCACCCTCTGACAAGCCAAAAGCAATTAAAGATCAACTTCAACAGTGACACCTGTGGAACATATGGAAAGAAGACTAGGGAGACTATCCAATCCGAATATAAAGGACACATACTACATAAAACCATCCAGCAATGACTGAGAGACATAGCTGATCTACCTAATATATCAAAGCTATCACAGAACAGCAAGCGGAATGAAGAAATGAAGAAACATGTCCAAAATACAAGATCAGAAGTAACCTGCAGAAATGGAAGTAAAAGAAACAGAGTATCCAAACTTTCAGAGACAGAGTTTAGAACTAATGATAAGAAACTTTAAGGAACTTACTGAGGACATAAAGAAGGATTAAGAAATCGTAAAAAAACCACCCAGTTGGAACTAAAGAATAAAACAACTAAAATGAAAAACACACTCGAAGGAATCACCAGTAGATTAGATGAAGCAGAGGATCGGAGCAGCCATTTGGAAGACAAAAATAGCAGAAATCACCCAGTGAAAACAAACAAAAAAAAAAAACACAGAATAAAAACAATGCAAATAGTTTAAGAGACCTCTGAGACAACATCAAGTGCAACAACATTATCATCATAGGAATACCAGAAGGAGAAGAGAAAGAGCAAGGGATCAAGAACATATTTGAAGAAATATTGACTGAAAACTTCCCTACCCTGGTAAGTGAAATCGACATACAAGCCCAGTAAGTGCAGACAGTTCCAAACAAGCTGACCCAAACAGGCCCACACCAAGAAACATAGTAGTTAAAATGGCAAAGGTTAAAGACAAACACAGGATCCTGAAAGCAGCAAGAGAAAGACAGCATGTTACATACAAAGGAACTCCTAAAGGACCAATAGCTGACTTTTCTACAGAAATTCTGCAAGCCAGAAGGGAGTTGCAGGAAATATTCAAAGTGATGCAAAATAAAGGCCTACAACCAAGATTTCTCTACCCAGCACCGCTATCACTTAAAATTGAAGGAGAGATAAACAGCTTCTCAGAAAATAATATTAAAGGAATTTATTATCAAAAAACAGGCATTGCAGGAAATACTAAAAGGGCTTTTTTAAACAGAAGAAAGGGGAAAACAAGCTAACCAAGGAAGACCAGAAATACGAATAACAAAATGGCCATAAATATGTACCTATCAATAATCACTTTAAATGTGAATGGACTCAATGCTCGAATCAAAAGACATAGAGTGGCTGAGTGGATAAGAAAATAGGACCCATTCATATGCTGTTTACAAGAGACTCATCTCAGATCAAAAGCCACACACAGACTGAAAGTAAAGGGATGGAATAAGATATTTCACATAAGTGAAAATAAAAAATCTGGAGTAGCAATACTTATTTTGGACAAAATAGACTTTAAAATGAAAGCTACAATAAAAGACTAAGAAGGGCACGATATAATAATAAAGGGATCGATCCAGCAAGAGGACATAACCCTCGTAAACATCTAGGCACCCGACATAGGAGCTCCTTAATGTATAAAACAGTTTATGACCGACATAAAGTCAGAGATCAACAGTAGCATTATCATATTAGGAGACTTCAACACCCCATTGTCACCAATGGACAGATCTTCTAGACAGAAAATCAACACAGAAACAGGGTCTTAAATGACATTTTAGACCATTTGGTTTTAATTGTTATTTTTTTAGAGCATTTCACTCCAAAGCAACAGCATATACATTCTTCTCAAGTGTACATGGAACATTTTCAAGATACACCAAGTGTTAGGCCACAAAACAAGTCTCAATAAATTTAAGAAGGTTGAAATCATACCAAGCATCTTCTCCGACCAGAATGCTATGAAACTAGAAATCAATTATAAGAAGAAATCTGGATAGCACACGAATACATGAAGGCTGAATAACATGTTACTAAATAACGAGTGGGTCAAAAATGAGATCAAGGAAGAAATCAAAAGCTATCTCGAGGCAAACGAAAATGAAAACACAACAACCCAAAATCTATGGGATACAGTGACAGCAGTCCTAAGAGGGAAATTTATAGCAATGCAGGCCTATCTCAAGAAACAAGAACAATCTTAAATCAACAAACTATGTTTACACCTAAGGGAACTGGAAAAAGAACAGCAAAACAAGTCTGAAGGGAGTATAAGGAAGGAAATAAGCAATATCAGCACAGAAAGAAATGAAACAGAGACGCAAAAAACAATAGCAAAGAGCAATGAAACCAAGAGCTGGGTTTTTAAAGAGGTAAACAAATAGACAAACCCTTAGCGATACTCACCAACAAAAACAAAACAAAAACAAACAAAAAAAATAGAGAGGACCCAAATTAATAAAATCAGAAATCAAAGAGGAGAAGTGACAATAGACACCACAGAAATACAGAAAATTTTAAGAAAATACTATGAGTAACTATATGCCAACAAAACAGACAACCTGAATGAGATGGATAAATTTCTAGAAGTGTACAATCTCTCAGAACAGATTACCAAAGAAGGTGAATCAGTAATCAACAACCTTCCAACAAACAAAAGTCCTAGACCAGATGACTTCACAAGTGAATTTTGGCAAACATTCAAAAAAGAATTATCACTTCTACTCAAAGTATTCCAAAAAATACAGAAGAAGGGAAGGCTCCTAAGCACACTTTACGAGGTCACTTTAACTGTGATCCCCAAATCAGACAAAAACATTAGAAAAAAAGAAAACTACAGGCTGATATCCCTATGAACATAGACACGAAAATCCTCAACAAAATACTAGCAAACCGGATTCAGCAACATATTAAAAAGATCATACACCATGATCAAGTAGGATTCATTCCTAATACACAAGGTTGTTTCAATATCCACAAATCAATTAACATAATATATCACATTAACAAAATGAAAAATAAAAATCATATGATCATATCAATAGGTGCAGAAAGAATATTTGGCAAAATCCAACAGCCATTTATGATAAAAACTCTTAGCAAAGTGAGAATAGAAGGATCATATCTCAACATAATAAAGGCCATATATGATAAACCCACAGCAAACATCGTACTCAATGGAAAAAGGCTAAACCATTCCCCTTAAGATCAGAAAGAAGACAGGGCTGACCATTAACCACTTTTATTCAACATAGTTCTGGAAGTTCTAGCCACAGCAATCAGACAAGAAAATGAAATAAAAAATTGGAAAGGAGGGCTGGCCAAGTGGTGCGATGGTTAAGAACTGGCTTGGGACGCCAGAGTGCCCCGGTTCGGATCCCACATATGCGGGCCAGTGACACTGTCCTTCACAGCTAAGATGCTGAACAACAGCTGAACCTGGAGCTGGGCTGCTTGAGTCACAGGCGATGGTGTAGGCTGCAGCCCCTGCTGCAGTGGGTTGCCATGGGCTACGGTGTGTAGCCAGCAGCCAGCGTGAGAGGCCAGCAGCCGCAGTGAGCGGCTGTACAGGAGCCGGCGACTGATCTGCCTCACCCGGGAGGAGTGCAATGGTGGTGCCAACTTGGGCCAGTGAAGCAACGTCCTTCACAACTAGACTGAAGACCAAAACGACAGCACCTTGTCTGTTCCCCTTTCCCTAATTCCCCAGCACTCTTCCCATCCCCCAAATTCCCCAATAAAAATCTTAAAAAAAAATTGGAAAGGAGGGGGTAAAATTGTTTTTATATGCTGATGACATGATACTATATATAGAGAACCCAAAGACTGTACCAAAAAACTTCTAAAACTGATCAATTAATTTAGTAAAATAGCAGGATACAAAATTAATATTAAGAAATCATTGCATTTGTATACACTAAAAATAAACTATCAAAAGAAGAAATCAACACTTCAACGGGTAAAAACTATAAGTATTACACTGTGTTGTACAGCTGAAACTAATTCTAAAAATATATTTCATAATAAAATATAATTTAATAAAAAAAAGAAATCAAGTAATCTGTGGCATCTGTTGTCACTTCTCCTCTTTCATTTCTGATTTTATTAATTTGGGTCATCTCTCTCTTTTTCTTGGTGAATCTGGCTAAGGGTTGGTCGATTTTGTTTATCTTTTAAAAAAACCAGCTCTTGGTTTCATTGATTTTTTGTATTATTTTTTGGTCTCTAATTCATTTATTTCTGCTCTGGTCTTTATCATTTCCTTCCTTGTACTCCCTTTGGGCTTGTTTTGCTGTTCTCTCTCCAGTTCCCTTAGGTGCAAAGATAGTCTGTTGATGTGAGATTGTTCTTGTTTCTTTAGATAGGCCTGCATTGCTATGAATTTTCCTCTTAGGACTGCTTTGCTGAATCCCATAGATTTTGAGTTGTTGTGTTTTCATTTTCCTTTGTCTTGAGATAGCTTTTGATTTCTTCCTTGATCTCAGTTTTGACCCAGTCGCTATTTAGTTGCATGTTATTCAGCCTCCATGTATTTGTGTGCTTTCCAGGTTTCTTTTTATAGTTGACTTCTAGTTTTATAGCATTGTGGTCAGAGAAGATGCTTGATATAATTTCAATCTTATTAAATTTATTGAGACTGGTTTTTGGTCCTAACATGTGGTCTATCTTGGAAAATGTTCCATGTGCACTTGAGAAGAATGTATATTCTTTTGCTTTGGGGTGAAATGCTCTGAAAATATCAATTAAATCCAGCTGGTCTAATGTGTCATTGAAGGCCACTGTTTCTGTGTTGATCTTCTGTCTGGAGCATCTGTCCATTGGTGACAACAGGGTGTTGAAGTCCCCTACTACAATAATGTTGCAGATCTCTGTCTTTATGTCTGTGAAAAATTGTTTTATATATTTAGGATCTCCTATGTTGGGTGCATAGATGTTTACTAGGGTTATGTCCTCTTGTAGAATCGATCCTTTTATTATGATGTAGTGTCCTTCTTTGTCTTTTATTGTAGTCTTCATTTTAAAGTCTGTTTTATATGAAATGAGTATTGCTACTCCCGCTTTTTTCTCATTTCCATTTGCGTGAAATATCTTATTCCATCCCTTAACTTTCAGTCTGTGTGTGTCTTTTGATCTGAGATGAGTCTCTTGTAAACAGCATATGCATGGGTCCTGTTTTCTTATCCACTCATCCACTCTATGTCTTTTGATTGGAGCATTTATTCCATTCACATTTATAATGATTACCGATACGTGCATATTTATTGCCATTTTGTTATTTGTATGTCTGATCTTCCTGGGTTAGCTTGTTTTCACTTTCTTCTGTTTAAAAAAGCCCTTTTAGCATTTCCTGCAATGCTGGCTTGTTGGTAATGAATTCTTTAAATTTATTCTTTTCTGAGAAGCTGTTTATCTCTCCTTCAATTTTAAGTGATAGCGGTGCTGGGTAGAGCAATCTTGGTTGTAGGCCTTTATTTTGCATCACTTTGAATATTTCCTGCCACTCCCTTCTGGCCTGCAGAGTTTCTGTAGAAAAGTCAGCTATTGGTCTTATAGGAGTTCCTTTGTATGTAACCTGCTGTCTTTCTCTTGCTGCTTTCAGGATCCTGTCTTTGTGTTTAACCTTTGCCATTTTTACTATGATGTGTCTTGGCGTGGGCCTGTTTGGGTTCAGCTTGTTTGGAACTCTCTGTACTTCCTGGGCTTGTATGTCGGTTTCCTTCACCAAGGTAGGGAAGTTCTCAGTCATTATTTCTTCAAATACATTCTTGATCCCTTGCTTCTTCTCTTCTCCTTCTGGTATTCCTATGATGCGAATGTTGTTGCGCTTGATGTTGTCCCACAGGTCTCTTAAACTATTTTCATTGTTGTTTATTCTTTTTTCTTTTTGTTGTTCCAATAGTGTGATTTCTGCTATTTTGTCTTCTAAATCACTGATCTGATCCTCTGCTTCATCTAATCTATAGGTGATTCCTTCGAGTGTGTTCTTCATTTTAGTTATTGTATTCTTTAGTTCTAAGTGGTTGTTTTTTATGATTTCTATATCCTTCTTTATGTCCTCCCTAAGTTCCTGAAACATTCTTACCATCAGTCTTCTAAACTCTGTCTCTGAAAGGTTGGATAACTCTGTTTCATTTAGTTCCATTTCTTGATTTTCTTCTGATCTTTTACTTGGGACATGTATCTTTGTTTCTTCATTATGGCTGTCACGCTGATTCCTTTGATGCATTAGATTACCTAGAAAGAAAAAAAAGGAAAGAAAAAGAAAAAAGAGAAAAAGAGGGTAAAAAAGGAAAAAGAAAAAAAAAGGGTGGGGCTCTCTGCCCGTTTTAATCTGCAGACCACTTGCTCAGCAATAGAGAGATTCTAGGCAACTCAGCACCAGCTGTTGGGGGGAAGGGCTCAGTGCGTCATGTGCCGACCTCCCTCTAGACTTGAAATAAGATTCCTAGAATTAGTTGCTCTGTGCTCTGGAACCGTGCTCACCACCAAAATTTCTCAGAGGATGTTGCGGGCTGTCTGCTGCTGGAAAAAACCCTCTGTGGCCTGCGGAGATAGGGGCCAGGGACCAGGGGCTCAGGGTGCCCCTGGCAACACAGCTCTAGGTGGGTGGAGCAGGCCCCAAGGCACCACAGGATGTGGTCAGTGACCCCCAACAAGTCAGAGAGCAGCATGCACTCCTGCATCAGCAGCCAACCCACACAAACTCGCCTGGAAAGCCCCGGCTGAATCACAGAGGCGCACAGCTTGTGGCCCTACACTCCCAGGAAAACTCCCAGCCTCAGCCTGTCCCAATCAGCTTCTCGAAGATAAGGCTGAGCAGCCCGACAGCCAGTCGCCACCCAGGCAACTGTGCACGCGCAGTGCGGAAATCAGGGACCTAAGGCGAGTTGCGCACTCTCGGGTCTCAATAAGCAGTCTGTTGGAGTCGGAGCACGCCTGCCTGGCATTTCCCTGGATACACAGCACAAGTAGTGTGCAGGGTGGGGATACAAGGCCACGTGCGCATGCACGCACACACTCACTCCTGCACCAACTCCAGCAGACCAATGCAGTCCCAGACCTGAGCCTCTGTGGGAGGGCCCAGCCCTGAAAAAATGGAGTCCACCTGTGCACTACTCATGTTCAAGCTCCACACCAGGGGAACAATGGCCCTAAAAACCTCCAGCTCCTGCACCAAAGGCACTCAGTTCAGTCCTTCCCAAAGGCTCCTCAGCCCCACTCACAAAGCTACTCCCTCAAACATGAACCGGGTTAGTGCTCACCAGCAAGCGAGTTGGTTTGCCATCTCCACTGGTTCTCCAGCTGCCCTCAGCCCCATCGAGCTGATCAAAGAGAGTCCTTACTATTTTCTACTTCCAGTTATCATAGAACTCCTCTTCCTGGGAAAGTAACTCTGGGCTGGTGAGTGTGGTGTGGGGCGGAGGGTCTCTCCCCCAACCGGAGAAGCCTCCCCACCGTTGAGGTATCCCTCACGGGGTTCACCTTCACTCGTCTCCGCCTTTCCTACCAGACTCGACGTGGCCTCTTCTTTAAGTCCTTCATTTAGAGGTTCTGTTCATCTAGTGTTCAGGGAACTTTCATGGTTGAATATCTTATAAATTATTTGTAATTTTCGTATGATACTGGGAGGCAGTCGGCACAGCGTCTGTCTATTCTGCCATCTTATCAGAAGTTCTCCAAACCAATATTAAGAAAGCAGAACAAAGCTGCAGGCTACACACGGTAGCTCATGGCAGCCCACTGCAGCAGGGGACTGCAACCTACACCATCACCGGCGACTCACGGGAGCCCAATTCCAGGTTGAGCTGTTGTTCAGTATCTTAGCTATAGAGGGCAGTGTCACTGGCCCTCAAATGTGGGATCCAAACCGGGGCCCTCTGGCGTCCCAAGCCAACTCTTAAACATCGCGCCACTTGGCCAGCCCAAGGTTTAGAAATTTAGACATATGGATTTAATGTAGAATGGTTGACCTTAATTTTAATAATGCATTACATTTCCTATCTTAGTGCAGAAAAGCCTCGAAGATAGAACCACATTTATTTTATGCAATGGAGAATTCTATTAGACCAGCTAAGGGTGCAAATTCCCCAAATTGACTTTACATGTCTTCTTCTATTTAAGGTGGGATTTCAACACAAGTAAACTTACCCAAAGGAAGAAAATAGAATAAACTGAGAGGCTAAACTTTACTATCCTACAAAAAAAATTATTGGATAAATGTATTATATTCCTGTTGTAACAAATTACAACAGTAGGGTATATATAAGAACAAATTCATGTAATTACTATTTTCGATTTTAGAAACCCGAGCAAGTCTCAATGGACCAGAAAGATGTCTGCAAGGCCAGTTCCTTCTGGAGGCTACATGAGAGAGTCGCTTTTCTCTCTTGTTACAGTTTCTTGTGGCCACAAGCATTCCTTGCCTTGTGGCCCTCTCTCCATCACTAAAGCAGCTGTGGAGCATCTTCCAATCTCCCTCCGATTCCAACTATTCCTTCTTTCTTTACATTAGTCCCACCTGCACAATCACAGTCAATCTTCTTATCTTAAAGCTGCAGGCTGATAGCATAACTACTTCAAGGGCTACCTTAATCCTCCCCTCACTATAGAAAATAATATATTCAAAGTTTCCAGAGATTACAATGTAGACATCTTTTGGAGGCTCTTCTTCTGCTTATTACAAAGTCCTTTTCAGAACTGTATTACCTGGTGACACTGAAGGGCCGTCGTATAATGGAAACAACACAGAATATATCACACCTCTGAAATGAGTGAATACAGGCATGCACTGCATGATAACATTTCAGTCTGTGAGTGAACTGCATATACAATGATGCTCCCATATGATAATAATGTTACTAAAAAATTTCTATCGAATAGTGACATCATAACCATGGGAACATCTTTGTAATGCAGCACATTGCACCAATACTTACCATCGTGTAACAGTTGCATACAGTATTCAGTATAGTAACGTGCAACAGGCTTGTTGACTAGGAGCTGCAGGAGAACAGAATTTATCACCCCAAAATATGTCAATTTTGTATAAAGATTATTTTAGGCTGGTTAATTTTAAGAAACAGCAGACATGGGGGAAGTTGTGAAAACCAAATGCAAGTTACCCTTTGTAAGGGATATTGACATTTGTACAGAAAATCTTCATTTGTGAGGGGTTGTGTCCCACCACAAGTCAATGCTTTGAAGAGCCAAGGGACCTAGTCAAGGCAGAGTCCTCAGTCTTAGACTTTGGAGAGAAGTCTAACTCAGGGTTAGGATAAGTGTTGGGAGTGAGACCTCTGGCAGGTGGGAGAGTCAAGGAGAAGGTGTAACAGAAACAGGACTCACCTGACTTCTCACCTAGTGCCTTTTAATATTAGTCTCCAAACATCACACTCCACTGAGGGAACCACATTTCCAGCCCAGCACCTCTGTTCCTCAGGGCCAGAGGCTGACTTTCACAAACATTCTATGGCAGAAGACACTTGGGTTTCTTTTAAATCCAACCACCCAGATTGTTTCTTGGTTCAGGTTGCTTTCTCAAACTTGACTGTTGGACCATGAGGACCACGTGATCTTGGGGAGGCTTTGCAGTGGCTGCCTGTGGCTTCCTGAGCTTGCCGCTGGAGAGGTTGCGATGGGGTGATGTGCACATAAGCTATGTCGTTGACTACCTCATCCCATGGGGTTTGCCCCCTGTGTTATTTTTGATTCCCAATATTTCATGTTCGAAATTCAATGTGTTTATGTTTTTGAAACTATACAAGAACATATAAAACTGGTATGGAAATCACAGTCTATCTAAATGCTGTCAGCTGACAAATAATATTGACTAGGTAGTTCATCATCAAAACGGTTTTATTTGGGAAAAGGGAAAGAACGAGGAAAAGACGGCTGCCACCAAGCACCTGCATGTTGAGACCCAGTGAGTCATGTGGACTAAAATGGTGAATATATATGTATATATATCAGGGAGACAGGAACCAAGGAGTTTTTTTGAAAAGGAAGCTAAAACAATAGAGTTCAAGTAGGTGGGCTGATAAAGTTCTGTGAACTCAGCTCCTCCCTTAGACCTTCGAGCCTGATCAGTTTTCTTAAAGCCCCAGTTCATCTTTATCAATGCAAAAGGAAGAATTCATCCAGAACTGTAGGATGGATTGAAATTCTTAAAGAAAGGATGATAGCCTTTTTTGTATCTGTGAGAGAGGCTTGGCATCAACGTTTTTCACCCAAGAGACAGGGAAGAACTCACCATGAGAAGCAGTTACATCTGAGGATAACTGTGCTAAGCATTGGGGGGCCCATAACCTTGAGGTACATGAGGACTTTGTCTCTTTTCTTGGACTGTTGCAGAATATAGAATTGAAGTAAGTGATCCTAAAGTGCTTGCTTCGTCATTCCTGAATTAAGATATTTTTTCCATCATAAGCCAGATGTGAAGGTCTGAACACCCGAAGTCTCCCTGTATGTGGCATCCTGTCCAAAGCCCTGGCTTGCTGCTTGTCGACAGATGGTCTATTTTGGGGTAATTTGGAAGAAGGAAGCCTGCCCCATCCTGAGTCACAAAAGTGAAGCCACTCGAGCTGAAGCCAGCTGGGGGGGAACACTCTAATCGATAAACATTCTAGCTTTCATTTTTCTGAAGGGAAATATGCCTGTTTTCTTCACAATTTGGGGATTTTTTTTCTTGTAGGACTTGGATCCTATAAGAAATGAAAATGTGATCCAAGGAAAAGGTTGAGGAAAGGAGAACATTGGCTTTAAAGATCAAGATAGTATCATGTCAGAGGCTGGTTAAGAGAAAAATAAAATATTAAAAAAAATTTTTTAAAGAAAATATTTTAAAAGAAATTATTATTATAAATTCTTTCAATTTCTGGAATGACATGGTTTCTATGTCACCAGTATTCTTTTTCAATATTTAAAGGAAATGACAATTATTCCTCAATTTAAAAATATATGAAAGAAATAATATTTTCATCCTGGGCAACTTCACTTCTTCGAGGCTCTTCAGTTTATTCAGTTGTGAAATAGATAATAATAATATCTACTCAACAGATATTTTGAAAAGATTGAGTGAGAAAATCATTTAAAATTTCCCGTAAGTGTCTCACATATGCTATGTCTCAATAAATGTTAGCTATTATTATTCTGCTCAGGAGATGAGCAAGTATACATAGGTGGTAATCACCTTACTTCCCAGAAGTTCCTGCAGAAATTTGGTAGCATATCAACTGGCCCTGGTATGAGACTATGAAAACACCCAGATTGCTTACTTCTCCAGTCTGCAGAATTATCTTTTAAGAGAGGCAGTTACATGTGCAGGTTGGCACCATGCAGTAGAAGAGAAAGAACAGACCTGGAAGACAGACCTGAGTTACAACCCAGGTGCGTATGCTATTTGGCGAGAGCAGTGCAGGGCCACCATCTTCACAGGTGTGCCCACCTGTCAGCTAGGAGTCTGTGAGGTATATGAGAGTACAAAAGTGTGTAAGGTGCCTGGAATATAGTTAGGAACAAATAAACGGTGCTAGGATGATTACGAGAACGTTTTCCAAAAATAACTCATACTAAGGAATTACTTAAAAAGCAACCTCATGCTATGTTCTAGATTCACAGCTTAGAAAACACATTCTGCTAGGCATTATTCTCCAGAGTCCTGGACAGAAGCTCCCTGTTTAGTCATCAGGAGACCTTGTAAAACCTTTAATATTCTGTGAAACATTGTTAGGCTATTGTACTATGTTTACTAAAGCAGAATTTGGGACACATTGAAACAAAATAAAAAGATACTGCGTGGTCAAACCCTCACTTAACCAGAAAGCTAAACTTACCAGAAGAACGTTTTCTGAAACTTCTAGTCATTCTGGTTTTATTGAATTTATTAAACTGAGGTTTAAACAATAACTTTACTGAATGGTGCTGGTGCACATGCCAGTTTTAGAAAAACATTATTAATATTTTAAGCTTTTTAATAAAACCATTGAAGTCTGCAAAAAGACTGGTATGTGAATAGTTAGGCAGCATTATGCATTTAGCACAGAACAGTACATATGGGGGAGCTGGGTGGTTGCAGAAATAATGTATGTATGTTAAAAAATGTTGTCCATGTATTAGCTTTCAAAGTTTAATTAAATTATGGTAGCAATGTGTAGTATGACGTTCCCTCAAAACATGGCGTTAATCAAATGAATGCTATCGTTATTCATTTTATTACAATTTTAATAGTATAGTTTCTCCTTTCTTAAATGAGTATACATTTTTTTGGCACCCTCTGTATGTCCACAACTGGTGTGTAGATAAACAGAATGTGATGTATCCATACAGTCAAATACTATTTAGACATAAACAATAAAAACAAAAGACAGTGAAAAACCAAAACAAATAGCAAAATAACAAACAAAAACCAAAAACCACTGAAGCCTACAGGATATGCCAGTGGTGTGACATAATTTTGAAACTTTTGTATTATGTAAAATTATAAACATAGAGAAAAAGTAAACACTAGTACAGTGACCACTTATGTGTTCATTACATACATTTAACACATAACATTGTAATATTTGCTTTGTATGACATGTCTGCTAGGAAGCATTTGAAAGCACATAGTATTAGAATACTATGCATGCTTTGTTTGGTATGAACTTTCCTCTGTTAGCACTATTGTACTTAGGAACATTGGCAAGAACATCCTGATATTTATTTAATATTTAGTTCACATTCAAATTTCCTCTGGGGAAAGTTTTGAGCCAAAGATCAGACCCCGCAATGGTAAAATTTTGTATCATATAAAAGCAATTATCACGAAGGATCTAAACTGACACTTGACGTGAGAACAGTACTGAAGAAATACATGGGGTTACTGTCCTCAAGTTGCTCTAAGGAGCTCTGATGGGACAAAAATATCAGTGTGTGACCCTGAGGTGATAAATGGGCCTCAACAGACTGTAGGCCCAACTGAGAACTGAATCAGCAGTGTGTCTGCATGTATCTCTTTGTGTCTTTCTGCATCATCAGAGAGAAAGTCATTTAAGAAGAAATAGGTAGAATGGGTGAAATCCACAAATATAGAGTAACATTCAGACTTGAGTTATATGTGCCTCATGTCCTTTTGCATGTCACTTAATAAATGGTGAGTGAAATCACAGCCCCTGTTTTCAGAAAGGTCAAAGTCGACCTGCACAGAGAGCAAGAATGTTCCTGAAATAATAAAATTGAAGGAGAGGGCTCAAGGCCATAGGGTTGAGTTGGTGGAGAAACAGCCCAGCAGACCCCTGGGAATTTTGAAAGAAATTTGAGGCAAAGTTGTCCAAGAATACTTTCTGCAAGGGAGAGATACTCTGTCGGCACTGTCTAATGTGGTAGCTGCTATATTGAACACTTGAGGCTAGCATGACTGGTGAACTGAATTTTACATTTTATTTAATTTTAATTATAATTTTCAAATAGTCTCACGTAACTATTGCTACTCTGTTGGACAATATAGCTCTTAGCTCCCAAGGCAAATGTCCCTCAGGCTGCTGGAATCCAGGAGGATGCAGCAAGATTCACAGATTTCACCAGACCAGCAGTAATAACGGGGGACCATTGAGCCAAATTTGGTTCACCTATTTCTCGCTGACTCCATTTTTCTAATACAAGTTCTGTTTTTGAAGATGCGCCTCTTCTGTACTAATGCTCGTAGAGAAAATTATGAGAGCTGTTCTAAGGAAATAGAGAAAAGATGAAAACTTCATCTTATGGGGAGAACCCTCCTACTAAATAATTTTGACTTTTCAGGAGGCTGGAAACTTGTAGTGAATTTTTAAAAATCGCAGTGTTAACACCTTTTAAGGTTTCTAATATTCATATTGTGTAATTCTTATAAGTGAGTATCCAGGAACAGGATACTTGCAGATTCATGGACTGATGTCCTTTCAAATCCAGGGAGATCACAACATGTAGAAATAAAAAGTAAATTAAAAGCAGAATTCTAAACTTGTCACTTGGGATCGGAGACTCATTACGAAAAATTTCCTTTCTGTTTATTCCAGAGGCCCCGGGGGTGGCGGGGAGGGAGTCTTGTGCTTAGCAGTTGGAATAAGAAGAGGGAAATGTGCCTGATGAGCAGATACAGAGAGCACTGTAACGCCTCCTCTGTGCGTCCCTCAGCTTGGACCACGTTGGTGCCCAGGACCTGGGTGTTGCTGTTGAGTCCTCAGCTGGCTGTGAACTGATGCTTCTCTCCTTCCTGCTGTCTCGTGTGGGGACAGAGCTTCAGACTCCATCATGAACCTTCCAGGGAGTAATTCAGACTTCCACACAGAGGCCTCCCTCTCAGAGACCCCATCCAGGTGAGTCTGAGAGCCCAGCAGGTACTGAAGGAAAGGGTCAGAGATCAGAAATGAGAACTCTTACCTGAGTCACTGCGACCCTAATCAGCCCAGAGACTAGAGATCACCGTGTCTGTTTTGGTTAAGTAATTGATTTATAATTAATTCATTTAAATTATTAATAAGGATGCTTGAATCTGCACTACAGGGGCCACAGTTAACAATTAAGTGATGACATGGAAGTATCATTAGGTGATTCTGCAGAATGAGTGAGATGCATGAAATGTTTGCAGTACAATGAAAACATATCCGAGGAATTTTACTGTCCAGGAAGTAAAAAAAATAGTGTTAGGAGTGGAGCCAGTGCAGTGAAGTGAGAGCGTTAGTATGAAATTTATAAATGGGGTGTATTTGAGCATGTTTTGTAGTCACTGAAAAGATCCAGGCCAGTGGAGGAAGAAACTATCTTGCAACAGACATTTGTGAGACATACAAGGCGGTATCTTCTCTCATGCTGGATATTCACATAAAAAATTATTTAATAAGTTTAAAGAGGAATACTAAATAGTTTTACTTTGAATTTTTTCATTACTGGGGGGGGGCTGAATATATTTTGAATTTGAACTTGTTTACTTTCTCTATTGGAACAGGTAGTAGGGATTCCTATCCCACACTCTCAGTCTTTTCCCCTAGAAGTGATTGTCGTACATATTTTTAATGAGAAATTCTGTCTGCACTGGGAAGTATAAATTGAGGATTGAATGACTTCTAGGCAAAGAGTATACAGTGCTGAGAACAAAACACTTTAGCAATGGAAAAGTTAAGGCCACCCATTGTACATTAAATCTTAAGGCCACAAAGGCATCGTAGTCAGAGCAAGTTTACATTTATGCAATGAGGACTTCACTGTACCAGCTAAAGGGGTGGAACTTGATTTAAAAATTTTTTCTACATCATGTGGGTTTTCAAAGGAAAATGCCCTTACCCAGGGGAAGCTAATGAATGAATGGTGAAGCTTTACCTGAATTCCCTCAGCAAATTTTATTGAATAAATGTCTTTAGTAGACTCTATTGTTGCTGTAAAATATTTCCATACTAGCTGATTAAAACAAACAAATATTTGCCTTTACAGGTCTGGATGTCAGAAGCCCAAAATGAGTCTCATGGGCTAATATCAAGATGTCTGCAGAGCAGGGCTTTTTTCCTGCGACTCAGGTGGAATTCTGTTTCCCTTCCTATTTGAGTTTGTATTCTCCCCACCTGCCTTCCTTGGCTCATGGCCATTCCTCCGTCTTCAAAGCCAGCAGTTTAGCTTCTTCATCGTGTGTCTTGCTTCTATATCGAGAGGACAATTGTGGTCACCTTAGTTCAGCGGTTCTCAACCTTCCTAATGCCGCGACCCCTTAATACCGTTCCTCATGTTTGGTGACCCCCAACCATAAAATTATTTTTGTTGCTACTCTATAACTGTAATTTTTGCTACTGTTATGAATCGTAATGTAAATATCTTTTTGTTTTCTGATGGTCTTAGGCGACCCCTGTGAAAGTGTCGTTCGAGAACTGCTGCTCTAGTTCCATCTGGATGATCCTGATCATCTTCTTAAAGTCAGCCCATTAGAAAGCCTGCCTCATTTCTACCCTAATCCTTTCTTGTTATAAAACTATCCATCACAAAGGCAGTGGGATAGAGTGTGGACATATTTTGGAGGTCATTATTTTGTTCACTACAAAGTCTGTTAAAAGCATAGTATTCCGTGTCATTCAGGGGCCCTTATATAAAATAAATAAACACATAATTTACCACTGTTTCTGGAATGAGTGAATACACTATTGCTTCAATAATGCATGCAAAGAAATGCTTGGCTCAGAAGCCCTAAAAGTGCCTATACCTGAGTCTAACACAGAACCTCATCCTTGCTGTTGAGTGTATGGTCCACAGACCAGGACCTGCCGGATCAACACCCCCTTGTTAGAAATGCAGCCTCTCTGAGGCCCCCAGGAACTGCTGATTCTAATTTTGCATTTCTGGTAGGATCCTTGTTGATTCATAAGCACACTCAAGTTGAAGGGTAGGTCTTGACTAGGTTTGCTCACCTTCTCACTGTTGAACTTGGGGGCTGAATAATAATTGGTTGGGGTGCTGTCCTGTGAATTGTGGGTGTTTAGCAGTATTCCTTCAGGCAATGCAGATGCCCCAGGCACAAAAGCATTTCTGGGTGATAAACTCTGCTGAGAGCAACATGAAAAAAATAATAAAGGCCCATCAGATACTCTGATATTCGCTTTGGACAGATTACGAAACCACTCCTGCTCCACCCCAGGGCCTTTGCACTGGCCATTCCTTCTTCCAGGTACACACTTGCCAACATTACCTTGCCTGTCCCTTCCTTTCTTCACGGAGGTCTTTTCAAATGTTAACTTGTTTATAGGTCTTGACTAAAATTTATTTGAAAAAGAAACACACTAGTCACTAAGTTTTTTAAACTTGCTTTCCTTTTCTCCATATGCTCTGTCACCATCTGAAATGTAATATATTTTTATTATTAGGTTGCATATGTTTTCTCCATCATTGACTTGTATGAACTTCTCTTTTTCAGTACTCGAATACTCACACATTAGACAGTATCTAAAACATGATGAGCAGTCACTTTATATGCTTGAAATACACGAAGAATTTCTCATGAAGACTGTAGAATACATGACACCTTTGGAAAGAAGCAACTGGGATCAAAATTCCTAATGTGAAATGACACAGAAACCCATAGAAGAATCAGATCCATACTAAACTATTGAAATTAATCATTTGGCTGCAAAATATAAATGTAGCACTAGAGCTATCGGAGTAATGTCACTTGTATGAAAATTACTCATGTTATTTTTCTGTCTTGGAAGTCACCTCTTCTTCATGGAACCAGTGAATATTACAAGAGTTTCAGAATTTCTTCTTCTGGGACTTTCAGAGGAGCCAGAACTGCAGCCCCTCATCTTTGGGCTTTTCCTCTCCATGTACCTGATCACTGTGTTTGGAAACCTGCTCATCATCCTGGCCATCAGCTCAGACTTCCACCTCCACACACCCATGTATTTCTTCCTCTCCAACCTGTCCTTTGTGGACATCTGTTTCACCTCCACCACCATCCCCAAGATGCTGGTGAACATCCAGACACAGAGCAAAGGTATAACCTATGAAGGCTGCATCACACAGATGTATTTTTTCACACTCTTTGCAGGATTGGACATCTATCTCCTGACCGTGATGGCCTATGACCGCTTTGTGGCCATCTGTCACCCTCTGCACTACATGGTCATCATGCACCCCCAGCTCTGTGGACTGCTGGTTCTGATGTCCTGGATCATGGGTGCCCTGATTGCCTTGTTACTATGCTTAATGGTGCTGAGACTGTCTTTCTGTAAAGACTTGGAAATCCCCCACTTTTGCTGTGAACTGAATCAGATGGTCCAACTTGCCTGTTCTGACAACTTTCTTAGTAACGTGGTGATGTATTTTGTAGCTGTGCTGATGGGTGGTACATCCCTGGCTGGTATCCTTTACTCTTATTCCAAGATAGTGTCCTCCATATGTGCAATGTCATCATCTCAAGGGAAGTATAAAGCATTTTCTACCTGTGCGTCTCACCTCTCTGTTGTCTCCTTATTTTATCTGACAAGCCTAGGGGTGTACCTCAGCTCTGCTGTGACCCACAGCTTACAGTCAAGTGCAGCAGCCTCAGTGATGTACACTGTGGTCACACCCATGCTGAACCCCTTCATCTACAGTCTCAGGAACAAAGATATAAAGGGGGCTCTGAAAAGATTCTTTGGGATGACAGGTATTAAGAGGACAGTCATGCTGAGGCTGAAAAAGTGCCCTTGATTTCTTGGCTCGAAGTCCAAATTCAGACATTGTGATTCTTTAAACAGATTGTGTTTGTGAAATTTGCTTCTTTTATTTATATTTTGGAATTTCTATTTGTTTGAGTTCAACTTTTGTATAGAATTTACAAAAATTATTTATTGTTTTCAGTTACAGTTGACATTCAATATTATCTTATATTAGTTTCAGGTGTTCACTATAGTGGTGAGACATTTATATAATTTATGTAATGATCCCTTTGTAGTCTAATACCCTCCCGGCACTATACATATTTGTTGCATGTTAAATTTCTTAATCCCTTCATCATTTTCATCCAGCCTCCCAGTCCTCAGGCAAACATCAGTTTGTTCTCTGTATCTATGAGTCTGTCTCTTTAGTTTGTTCATTTATTTTGTTCTTTAGCTTCCACATATAAGTGAGATCATATGGTATTTGTCTTTCTCTGTCTGACTGATTTCACTTAGCATAATACCCTCGAGGTCCACCCATGTTGTCACAAATGGTAAGATTTCATTCAATTTTATAGCTGAGCAATAATCTATTGCATATTCTTGTGTGTACCACATCTTCTTTATCCAGTCATCAATTAAATGGCACTTAGGTTTCTTCCATATCTTGGCTAATGTAAATAATGCTGCAGTGACCATAGGGGTGCATATATCTTTCAAAAGAGTGTTTTGGATTTTGTTGGATATATACCCAGAAGTAGAATTGTTGGTCATAAGGTAGTTCTCTTTTTAATTTTTAGTAAATTCTATACTGCGATCCATGTTGGCTGCACCAATTTGCATTCTCACCAACACTTGTTTTTTCTTGATTTTTCATGATGGCCAATCTGACAGGTGTGAGGACATATCTTATTGTGGTTTTAATGCATTTCTCTGATGATTAGTAACATGAAGCATCTTTTCATACATCTATTGAGTATCGTATGTTGTCTTTGGAGAAATGTCTATTCAGGTCCTCTGCTCATTGTTTAATGAGTATTTTTGTGTTTTTCAGGTTGAGTTGTATGAGTTCTTTATACATTTTGGATATTAACCTTTCATCAGATATATTATTGGCAAATGTTTTCTGTCAGTCAGGAGGTTGTCTTTTGGTTTTGTTGATTGCTTTATTTGCTGTGCAAAAACTTTTTATTGGGTGGAGTTCCATGTGTTTATTAATTTTTTTGTTTTCATTGCCCCCCCCAAACATATAAGAAAAAAAATGTTACTAAGAGCAATGTTTACTGCCTACGTTATATCTAGGAGTTTTATGGTATCGAGCGTTACATTTAAGTCTGTAATATATGTTGATTTTATTCTTGTATATGGTATAAGAAATGGTCTGGTTTCATTTTTTTGCATGTATATGTCCAGTTTTCAGAACATCATTTATTGAAATGACTGTCTGTATCTTACTGTGTATTCTTGCCTCATTTGTCATAGATTAAATGATCATGTAAGTGTCGGTTTTTTTTTCTGGCCTCTGTATTCTATTTCATTGAATTATGTCTGCTTTCATGCCAGTACCATGGTGTTTTGTTTACTATAGCCTTGTAGTATGTTTGATATCAGGTAGCATAATATCTGTAACTTTGTTTTTTCTCAAGAGTGCTGTGATTTTTCGAGGTATTTTGTGGTTCCATATTGATTTTAAGGTTATTTGTTCTAGTCTATGAAAAATGCTATATTAATATTTAGAAACCAGTACAATTTATATACACCAATAATGAACTGTAAGAAAGAGAATGCAAAACAGGATACCATTTATAATTGCAACAAATAAAATACCTAGTCGGCGGCCTGTTGGCTCAGGTGGTTAGAGTGCAGATACATAATACCAAGATTGCTGGTTTGATCCCCACATGGGACAGTGAGTGCGCCCGCTACAAATAGATTGCAAACAATGGCTTGATGTGGAGTTGCAGTGTGCTGGAAAAAACACACTATTCCCAATAAAGTTTTTTAAAAAATACGTAGGAATAAATTTAACGTAAGAGGGAAAAGACTTGTACTCAGAAAAGTATATGACAGGAAGAAATTGAAGAAGGTACAAATAAATGGAAGCGTATATGGTGCTATTGGACAAGAAGAATTAACATCATTAAATGTCCATTCTACCCAAAGCAATCTGTACACTCAATGCAATCCCTATTTAAATATCAATGGCATTTTTCTCTATACAATTTTAGTAACCATTTGATTCAGCTTTCTGCTTTGTCTGTCTTACAGACAGTTTCCCCTGCCCTTTTACTACCTTCACAACGTTTTTTCCAATCTTGATCAGAAATATTTAAAAATTTCTGTTTACTTCATGGGCAACATGGATTTTTGAAGAATAATTTCTTTTCAGAAAACATACATTATTGTGAGTAATCTGTTCTTGTTTGATAGAATAGTCATAAGTTGCAGTACTTGAATGGAAAAAATTTCACTTGGCTACTAAGCCAACTGATACCATTTTATTTCATAGGAATATTTGAAACCACAGTTTTCACTTTTGTGTCTCTCTTTCTTTCTGCATCAGTAGCTTCACTGCTCTTCCTGATAATGTGGATTTCATCATTGTTTACTTTTAGCCTCAGCCTGTTGATAGTGTTGCTATGGTCTGGGAAGGCCTGGGGCACTGGCCTGGGCCCCCACTACTTGAGATTCAGACCTGAGCCAACTTGTGGCTGGACCAGCCCTTGTGATCTTTATAATAATTGCAGCAACCATCAGGGAAGTATGAAAACACAAGGTTTACTCTCACAGGTCCAGCATGTCTGAGGAACACACAGGAGGTCTGGGGGAGAGAGAGAGACAGAGACAAAGAGAATGGACTGAATGTGTGTGTGTGGACACTTGCGTGCTTATCTAGTAGCCATGTCATACACCAAACAATATGATTTTTTGAGATAGATGTCTGTGAAATGGAACTCTCATAAATCAAAAGTGTAATCAGGCATTCACGTGAGTAACATGCTACCGTATTTTATTCCTCGTCGCCTGTTGTTTTTGTTTTTTTGTCTAATTGACCTTGGAGTCCGGAATAGCTACAATAGTCACTGGTAAAACTGATTATCAAGTATATAGCTCCCAGTGGGGTGTATATGGAAACATACATAAAAAGTTTGGAGACAAATGGAAAATGAAGTATATATGAGATTCTGAGCTAAGATTGAGGTAAGGCACTGGGGCTTCAGAGGAGAGAAACGACAATAGCAGGACATTAAAAAGAGCAGAAATTCAGTACAGTAAGTCCCCGACTTACAAACATTCAAGTTGCAAATGCTCACGGATATGAAAACACCTGGTATTACGAACATTCGTGTGTATGAACAGATCGAAGAAGTAGCTTATGTGTGTGCCAGACGTTGTCACAGTTGTGCTGCTGTGTGCTTACTGTACAGTGCGATAGTGTATAGTAGTAGAGTGCTTAATCAGGGCCCAGGATGTCTGGAAGCAAGAGAAAAAGCAGTGGTGATGTGGAGGGGACTGCTAGGAAGCATCTAATGTGTATAAGACTCACTTTGTCAGACTTACTAATGAAACTGACTTACAAACATTCTCCCGGAATGAAAGTTATTCATAAGTTGGAAACTTACTATAGTTAGAAGTTTGACCTATTGTATACACAGGTTATAAAATGTTATCTCTGATGATAAGTCTTATTATGGGCAAGGCCCCAAATTAACATTCTTTAAGGAAAAGGGAAATGTTTCTCTTGGGCCTGCAGGGTCTCAAAAAGAATCCACATACATATCTTGAGGTGACTTGTTCTGAACGTCTACCATAGTGACCCAGTTTCATTCTTTTGCATGTATCTGTCCCGTGTTCCCATCACCATTTATTAGAGAGAATCGCCTTTCCTCGTTGTATGTTCCTGGCTAATTCTCATAAATTTATGACCATATATATGTGGGTTTATTTATTTCTCAGCTCTATTCCATTCCGTTTTTCTATGTGTCCTTTGTTATGTCAGTACCATTGTTGATGAAAGAATGTCCAGCCTACAAAAAGTCTTCTAACTGCTTATTTAACCTTAAATGACAACAGTTGCTGGAAGCAACATCTCAACAGATTGAGAAAATGCTCGAGGGAAAGGCAGTTCTGCAACTCATTGTTTACATTAGACTAGAAGGAGACATAAGGAGGGTTACATTATATTCATTGGTGAACATTTGGAATGTGGCAGAAAGCAGAGTGGGGAAATCTCTGGGACTGGATGAAAAGTAAAACAGAGAGACACATACTTTATTACACTGGTGGGTACAGATAGTTACCTATTAAGCACGTAGAGATGGTATGTGGGCAACAGGATAACAATGTGGTCTCGTGCTCTGGTGCTGAGAGTGGTGCCTTTAAGGGGTCTGGAAAAGAACACTCTGACATTTCAAAGGTATGTTATCTTAGATGCACAGAGACAATGGACAATTTCAAAGTGAAAGATTCACCTTTGTCAAGGAAGCTATAGGCTTAGGATGTGCTACCCACTATGACCCACTTTTAGTGAGCAATTTTTATGTTTTAGTCACCCTGTGTGGTTAGTTTGGTGTCTGGGTTTGTAATGCTTATGAAGCTTGTCTGGTTGAGTATGTGGCCCCTTTTTCATCCACACCATACTGTTCTGATTCCTATAGCTTTGTAATATAGTTCAATATCCAAGAATGTGATGCCTTCTGCTTTGTTCTGCTTTCTTAAGATTGGTTTGGAGGACTTCCAGTAAGATGGCGGAATAGACTGGCACTGTGCCAACTGCCTTTCAGGATCACACCAAGATTACAAACAGTTTACACAGCATTCAAGCTCAGAGGTCCCCTGAACACTAGATGAACAGAACCTCTAAATGAAGGATTTAAAGAAGAGGTCACGTGGAGACTGGTAGGAGGGGCGGAGACGTGAAGTGGTCTGACTCCCAGCGAACAGAGAGGGCGAACCTCGCGAGGGACACCTCAGTGGCAGAGAGCTTCTCTTGTTGGGGAAAAGACCCTCCCGCCCCACACCGCTCCACCCAGACCAGAGTTACTTTGCCTGGAAGAGGAATTCCATGATAGCTCGCAGTAGAAACTAGTGAGGACTCTCTTTGCTCAACTCGGTGAGGTAGAGTACAGCTAGAGGACCAGTCGCCCTTCTATGGAGCTGGCACACAGACGCGCTCACTGGTGAGCACTCACCTGGTCCATGTCAGAGGGAGTGGCTGCGTGAGCGGGGGGCCCAGGAGACTGCGGGGAAGGACTGAACTGATAGCCTTTAGTGCTGGAGCTGGAGGTTTGGGGACCATTGTTGCCCTTGTGTGGAGCTGGCACACAAGTAGTGTACAGGAGAGCGCTTTTTTTCAGGGTTGGGCCCTCCCACAGAGGCTCAGGTCTGGTACCACATTGGTCTGGTGGAATTGGAACATGCTGCCTTGGGTTCCCCTTCTCCGTGCTGCATGTGCAGAGTTGCCAGGATGGCATCTGGCTGTCGGGCTGCTCTGCCTGTTATGTGGGCTGCTGATTGGGACAGGCGGACACTGGGAGCTTTCCTGGGAGTGGTGGGCGAGGAGCAGTGTGGCTGCGTGATCTGGCCTAGGAATTCATGGCGCTTTTGTGCAGGCTGGTTGCAGGTACAGGAGCGCCTGCTGCTGTAACTTGGTGGGGGTCAATGACCACACCCCATGGTGCCTTGGGGGCATGCCAAGGCCCACCTACAGCTGCATTGCTGGGCACACCCTGAGCCCCTGGTGCCTGGCCCCCACCACCACAGGGCACAGAGGGTTCTGCAGAGCCAAGCAGCCCTCAGCAAACTGTGAGGATTTTTGGTGGTGATCACGGCCCCAGAGCACATGGCAGGTAATTGCGGGAAGCTCACTTCAAGCCTGAGAGAGGAGCTGGCGCTCGATGTGTTCGGCCCTTCCCCCCAACACTTCTGGTGCTCAGTCACTCAGAGACTCTCTATTGTTGAGCAAGTGGTTTGCAGATTAAAGCAGGTGAAGAGCTTTTTTGTCCTCTCTTCTTTCTCCTTCCTTTTGCCCCCTTTCCCCGTTTTTTATTATTCTGTTTTCTTTTCTTTCATGTTTGTGTTCCTTTTTCTTCTTTTCTTTCATCTGTTTTCTTTTTGTTGCTGTTTCTCAGGCTTGTTTATCTGGGTATTGGTTTGGTTACTGTTTTTCTGTCTTGTTCTTCTGTTTTTGTATTTGTAATTTTGTCTCTTTCATATTTTTTTGGTCTTTTTTTGTCTGATCGTCGTTTATCATGTTTTTGTGGGGGTGTATTTGTTTTTAGGTGTTGTTGGGTAGCCTTGCTTTGTTTTTGTTTTATCAAGTAAACATGGTTCACTAGTTCAGGTGCTGAGACTACACTGATTTTGTAGAAACCTCTGATACAGCCTTTACGCACCTGTAATACCACCTTGCCCACCTAGAGCAGCACTGCCAGGGGCAATCGGGGTGCTGGGGTGACTGCCCCCTCCCTCAACAAACTCTGGAATATATTTTTTACAACAGAATGTGGTCCTCAGAGGCCTGGGTTTATCTTGGTGGTGATCAGTGACCACAAACCTGCACCACAGCCACTCGGGAGCAGCTTTCGTGAATTTGTGAGCATGAGGTGGAGGCTGGCTATAGTGTTCTTGGGACACTATACAAGGGTGTTACAGGCAAGATATTAGCATAAGGCCTGAATCTGCATTAACGTCTTAAACACCACCAATCACGTCTCGTAACTCACTTGAACTCCATCCCACCCAGGTAGTGCCACATTGCGAAGGGCACCCTCAACAATGGGTCAAATAGACAGACACATGCTCCTAAAGAGCTTCTTTCAATTGTTCGTGCTTACCAGCATCTAATAGGTAGCAACAGGCTTAGTCTTCCCTAGTCCTTTTGCTAAACTGCCTCAGGACCAATGTTGGTGACAGGCAGCCTCAGGTCACACAGAGACCATCCCCACATGACCCCAGGTCCAGCACAGGAAGCAGCCACCACATACAGCTTTGAGGCACCTACCAGGTAGCTATGAACTGGTAGCAGACAGGGATGTAACACCTCAGAGAGGGAGCCCCACCCAAGAGATACCAGAACCAATACACCCAGAGACCAGTTTTCGACAAAACAGAGTACTACCGGGTTGAACCTACAAGTGGCACTTTCAAAGGAAATTTTCCACAGGCACAAGAGTCCACAATGGCCAAGACTCCTCTGAGGGGGTCAACCGCCACACTGCATCTCAAACTCTGTGAACAGAGCTAATTTTCCCAGATAATCACCCTGAGGGGCAATCCCACCCTCTGACAAGCCAAAAGCAATTAAAGATCAACTTCAAAAGTGACACCTCTGGAACATATGGAAATAAGAATAGGGAGACTATGCAATCCGAATATAAAGAAAACATACTACATAAAGCCACCCAGCAATGACTGAGAGATAGCTGCTCTACCTAATATATCAAAGCAATCACAGAACAGCAGGCAGAATGAAGAAATGAAGAAACATGTCCAAAATACAAGATCAGAAATAACCTCAAGAATTGGGACTAAAAGAGAGTATCCAACCTTCCAGAGACAGAGTTTAGAACTAATGATAAGAATGTTTCAGTAACTTACTGAAGACATCAAGAAGGATTAAGAAATCATAAAAAACACCCAGTTGGAACTAAAGAATACAATAACTGAAATGAAGGACACACTCGAAGGAATCACCAGTAGATTAGATGAAGCAGAGGATCGGATCAGCAATTTGGAAGACAAAAATAGCAGAAATCACCCAGTCAAAACAACAAAAAGAAAAACAGAATAAAAACAATGCAAATAGTTTAAGAGACCTCTGAGACAACATCAAGCGCAACAACATTAACATCATAGGAATACCAGAAGGAGAAGAGAAGAAGCATGGGATTGAGAATGTATTTGAAGAAATAATGACTGTCAACTTCCCTACCCTGGTGAGTGAAATCAACATACACCCAGGAAGTGCAGAGCGTTCCAAACAAGCTGACCCAAACAGACCCACACCAAGACACATAGTAGTTAAAATGGCAAAGGATAAAGACAAAGACAGAATCCTAAAAGCAGCAAGAGAAAAACAGCAGGGTACATACAAAGGAACTCCTAAAAGAGTAATAGCTGACGTTTCTACAGAAATTGCAGGACAGAAGGGAGTGGCATGAAATATTCAAACTGATGCAAAATAAAGGCCTACAACCAAGATTGTTCTACCCAGCATGGCTATCACTTAAAATTGAAGGAGAGATAAAGAACTTCTCAGAAAAGAATATTAAAGGAATTTATTACCGCAAAACCAGCATTGCAGGAAATGCTAAAAGGGCTTTTTTAAACAGAAGAAAGGGGAAAACAAGGTAACCAAGGAAGACCAGCAATACGAATAACAAAATGGCCATGAATATGTACCTATCAATACTCACTTTAAATGTGAATGGACTCAATGCTCCAATCAAAAGACATAGAGTGGCTGAGTGGATAAGAAAACAGGACTCATGCACATACTGTTTACAGGAGACTCATCTCAGATCAAAAGCCACACACAGACTGAAAGTAAATGGATGGAATAAGATATTTCACGTAAGTGAAAATAAGAAGAAATCTGGGGTAGCAATACTTATTTTGGACAAAATAGACTTTAAAATGAAGGCTACAATAAAAGACTAAGAAGGGCACTGTATAATAATAAAGGGATCGGTCCAACAATAGGAGATAACCCTCGTAAACATCTAGGCACCCGACATAGGATCTCCTTAATGTATAAAACAGTTTATGACCGACATAAATTCAGAGACCAACAGTAGCATTATCATAGTAGGGGACTTCAACACCCCGTTGTCACCAATGGACAGATCCTCTAGACAGAAAATCAACACAGAAACAGTGGCCATAAATGACATTTTAGACCATTTGGATTTAATTGTTATTTTTAGAGCACTTCACTCCAAAGCAACAGGATATACATTCTTCCAAGTGCACATGGAACATTTTCCAAGATAGACCAAGTGTTAGGACACAAAACCTGTCTCAATAAATTTAAGAAGATTGAAATCATATCAAGCATCTTCTCCGACCATAATGCTATGAAACTAGAAATCAACTATAAGAAGAAATCCAGATAGCACACGAATCCATGAAGGCTGAATAACATGCTACTAAATAACAAGGGGGTCAAAAATGAGATCAAGGAAGAAATCAAAAGCTATCTCGAGGCAAACGAAAATGAAAACACCACAACCCGAAATCTATGGGATGCAGCGAAAGCAGTCCTAAGAGGGAAATTTATAGCAATGCAGGCCTATCTCAAGAAACAAGAAAAATCTTAAATCAACAAGCTCTCTTTACACCTAAGGGAACTGGAAAAAGAACAGGAAAACGAGTCCAAAGGGAGTATAAGGAAGGAAATAAGCAATATCAGCACAGAAAGAAATGAAATAGAGACCCAAGAAACAATAGAAAAGAGCAATGAAATCAAGAGCTGGGACTTTAAAAACATAAACAAATAGACAAACCCTTAGCTAGACTCACCAAAAAAAAAAAAAAAATAGAGAGGACCCAAATTAATAAAATTAGAAATCAAAGAGGAGAAGTGACAATAGATACCGCAGAAACACAGAAAATTTTAAGAAAATACTATGCGTAACTAAATCCCAACAAAACAGACAACCTGGAAGAGATGGATAAATTTCTTGAAGTGTACAATCTCTCAGAACAGACTACCAAAGAAGGTGAATCAGTAATCAACAAGCTTCCATCAAACAAAAGTCCTAGAGCAGATGGCTTCACAAGTGAATTTTAGCAAACATTCAAAAAAGAATTATCACTTATTCTACTCAAAGTATTCCAAAAATTGCAGAAGGGAAGGCTCCCAAGCACACTTTACGAGGTCACTTTTACTCTGATCCCCAAATCAGACAAAAACATTAGAAAAAAAGAAAACTACAGGCTGATATCCCTATGAACATAGACATGAAAATGCTCAACAAAATACTAGCACACCAGATTCAGCAACATATTAAAAAGATCATACACAATGATCAAGTATTATTCATTCCTAATATGCAAGGTTGGTTCAATATCCACAAATCAATTAACATAATATATCACATTAACAAAATGAAAAATAAAAATCATATGATCATATCAATAGGTGCAGAAAGAACATTTGGCAAAATCCAACAGCCATTTATGATAAAAACTCTTAACAATGTGAGAATAGAGAGATCATATCTCAACATAATAAAGGCCATATATGATAAGCCCACAGCAAATATCATACTCAATGGGGAAAGGCTAATCCATTCCCCTTAAGATCAGGAACAAGACAGGGCTGACCACTGTAACCACTTTTATTCAACATGATTCTGGAAGTTCTAGCCACAGTAATCAGACAAGAAAATGAAATAAAAAATTGGAAGGAGGGTTGGCCAAGTTGCGCAATGGTTAAGAACTGGCTTGGGACGCCAGAGGGCCCCGGTTCAGATCCCACATATGAGGACCAGTGACACTGTCCTCCATAGCTAAGATGCTGAACAACAGCTCAAGCTGGAGCTGGGCTGCTGTGAGTCGCCATCGACGGTGTAGGCTGCAGCCCTTGTGACAGTGGGTTGCCATGGGCTACCGTATGTAGACAGCAGCCAGCATGAGCGGCCAGCAGCTGCAGTGAGAGGCTGTCCAGAAGCCGGTGACTGATCTGCCTCACCCGGGAAGAGCGCAATGATGGTGCCAACTTGGGCCAGTGAAGCAACGTCCTCCACAACTAGACTGAAGACCAAAACGACAGCAACTTGTCTGTTCCCCTTCCCCTAATTCCCCAGCACTGTTACCATCCCTCCAATTCCCCAATAAAAATCTTTAAAAAAAATTGGAAAGGAGGGGTTAAAATTGTCAGTATATGCTGATGACACGATACTATATATAGAGAACCCAAAGACTCTGAAAAAAACTATTAGAACTGATCAATGAATTTAGTAAAGTAGCAGGATACAAAATTAATATTAAGAAATCAGTTGCATTTGTATACACCAAAAATAAACTATCAAAAGAAGAAATCAACACTTCGACGGGTAAAAAGCATAACTATTGCACTGTGTTGTACAGCTGAAATTAATTCTAAAAAATGTGTATTTCATAATAAAAATTAATTTTTTTTTTTTTTTAGCTGAGCCATCCTGCCACCTGTTGGCAGCTCAGCTTGGGCCAGGAATCGAACTGCTAGTTACTCAGAGCTCACACTGTTGAGCGAGCTCTTAACCAACTGAGCTACTCAGCCGGCCCCATAATAAAAAATAATTTAATAAAAAAAGAAATCAAGAAATCTGAAGCATCCTTTGTCACTTTTCCTCTTTCATTTCTGATTTTATTAATTTGGGTCATCTCTCTCTTTTTCTTGGTGAATCTGGCTAAGCGTTCATTGATTTTGTTTATCTTTAAAAAAAACCAGCTCTTGTTTTCATTGATTTTTTGTATTATTTTTTGGTCTCTAATTAATTTATTTCTGCTCTGGTCTTTATTATTTCCTTCCTTGTACTCCGTTTGGGCTTGTTTTGCTGTTCTTTCTCAAGTTCCCTTAGGTACAATGATAGACTTGATATGACATTGATTGTTCTTGTTTCTTTAGATAGGCCTGCATTGCTATGAATTTTTTTCTTAGGACTGCTTTCGCTGAATCCCATAGATTTTGAGTTGTTGTGTTTTCATTTTCGTTTGTTGAGAGCGCTTTTGATTTCTTTCTTGATCTCAATTTTGACCCAGTCGCTATTTAGTAGCATGTTATTCAGCCTCCATGTATTTGTGTGCTTTCCAGGTTTCTTTTTATAATTGACTACTAGTTTTATAACATTGTGGTCAGAGAAGATGCTTGATATGATTTCAATCTTCTTAAATTTATTGAGACTGGTTTTTAGTCCTAACATGTGGTCTATCTTGGAAGATGTTCCATGTTCACTTGAGAAGAATATATATTCTCTTGCTTTGGGGTGAAATGCTCTAAAAATATCAATTAAATCCAGATGGTCTAATGTGTCATTTAAGGCCACTGTTTCTGTGTTGATCTTCTGTCTGGAGGATCTGTCCATTGGTGACAACGAGGTGTTGAAGTCCCCTACTATGATAGTGTTGCAGATCTCTGTCTTTATGTCTGTGAAAAACTGTTTCATATATTTAGGATTTCCTATGTTGAGTGCATATATGTTTATTAGGGTTATGTCCTCTTGTAGAATCAATCCTTTTATTATTATGTATTGTCCTTCTTTGTCTTTTATTGTAGTCTTCATTTTGAAGTCTGTTTTGTCTGAAATGAGTATTGCTACTTCAGCTTTTTCTCATTTCCATTTGCGTGAAATATCTTATTCCATCCCTTTACTTTCAGTCTGTGTGTCTCTTTTGATCTGAGATGAGTCTCTTGTAAACAGCATATGCATGGGTCCTGTTTTCTTATCCACTCATCCACTCTATGTCTTTTGATTGGAGCATTTATTCCATTCACTTTTATAATGATTATTATTATAAATTCTTTCAATTTCTGGAATGACATGGTTTCTAAGTCACCAGTATTCTTGATCACTATTTAAAAGAAATGGCAATTATTCCTGAATTAAAAAATATATGAAAGAAATAACCTTTTCATTCTGGGCAACTTTACTTCTTTGAGGCTATTCAGTTTGTTCGGTTGTGAAATATAGATAATAATAGTATCTATTCAACAGATATTTTGAAAAGATTGACTGACAAAATCATTAAAATTTCCCATAAGGTTCTCACATATGCTATGTCTCAATAAATGTTAGCTATTATTATTCTTCTCAGGAGATGAGCAAGTATACATAGGTGGTAATCACCTTGCTTCCCAGAAATTACTGCAGAAATTTGGTAGCATATCAACTGGCCCTGGTATGAGACTATGGAAACAAACCAGATTGCTTACTCCTCCAGCCTGCAGAATTATCTTTTAAGAGAGGCAGTTATATGGGCAGGTTGGCACCAAGCAGTAGAATAGAAAGAACAGACCTGGAAGACAGACCTGAGTTACAACCCAGGTGCGTATGCTATTTGGCGAGAGCAGTGCAGGGCCACCATCTTCATGGGTGTACCCACCTGTAAGCTAGGAGTCTGTGAGGTATGTGAGGGTACGAAAGTGTGTAAGGTGCCTGGAATATTGTTAGGCACAAATATATGGTGCTAGGATGATTACGAGCATATTTTACAAAAATAACTAATACTAGGGAATTACCTGTAAAGCAACCTCATGCTGTGTTCTAGATTCACAGCCTAGAGAATGCATTCTTCTAGACATTATTCTCCAGAGTCCTGTACAGAAGCTCCCTGTTTAGTCATCAGGAGACCTTGTAAACATTTAATTTTCTGTCAAACATTGTTTAGCTATTGTACTATGTTTGCAAAAGCAGAATTTGGGGCGCATTGAAAAAAAAAAGATACCACATGGTCAAACCCTCACTTCACCAGAAAGCTAAACTTACCAGAAGAAACTTTTCTGAAACTTCTAGTCATTGTAGTTTTATTGAATTTATTAAACATGAGGTTTGAACTATAACTTTACTGAATGGTGCTGGTGCACAAGCCATTTTTAGAAAAATTTTAATTTTTTAATATTTAAGCTTTTTTATAAAACCATTGAAGTCTGCAAAAAGACTGGTATGTGAATAATTAGACAGCATTATACATTTAACACAGAACAGTACATATGGAGGGGCAGGGGTTGCAGAAAAAATGTATGTATGTTAAAAAATGTTATCTATGTGTTAGCTTTCAAAGTTTAATTAAATTATGGTAGCAATGTGTAGTATGACGTTCCCTCAAAACATGGCGTTAATCAAATGAAGGCTAGCGTCATTCATTGTATTACAATTTTAATACAGCTTTTCCTTTCTTAAATGTGTATACATTTTTTTTTGGCACGCTGTGTATGTCCACAAGCTGGTGTGTAGATAAACAAAATGTGATGTATCCATACAGTCAAATACTATTTAGCCATAAACAATGAAAAGAAAAGACAGTAAAAAAACCAAAACAAATAGCAAAATAACAAACAAAAACCAAAAACCACTGAAGCCTACAGGATATGCCAGTGGTGTGACATATTTTTTCAACTTTTGTATTATGAAAAATTGTAAACATAGAGAAAAAGTAAATATCAGTACAGTGATCACTTACGTGTTCATTACATACATTAACACATAACATTGTAATATTTGCTTTGTATGACATTTCTGCTAGGAAGCATTTGAAAGCACATAGTATTAAAATACTATGCATGCTTTGTTTGGTATGAACTTTCCTCTGTCAGCACTATTGCACTTAGGAACATTGGCAAGAACATCCTGATATTTATTTAGTATTTAGTTCACATTCAAATTCCCTCTGGGGAAAGTTTTGAGCCAAAGGTCAGACCGCGCATTGGTACAATTTTGTATCATATAAAAGCAATTATCACGAAGGATCTAAACTGACACTTGACTTGTGAACTGAAGAAATACATGGGGTTACTGCCCTCAAGTTGCTCTAAGGAGCTCTGATGTGACAAAAATACCAGTGTGTGACCCTGAGATGATAAATGGGCCTCAACAGACTATAGGCCCAAAGGACAGCTGAATCAGCAGTGGGTCTGCATGTGTCTCTCACTGTCTTCCTGCATCATCAGGGAGAAGGTCGTTTGGGACTAAATAGGGAGAATGGGTGAATGCCACCAATATAGAGTAACATTCAGACTTGAGTTATATGTGCCTCATGTCCTTTTGCATGTCACTTAGTAAATGGTGCGTGAAAACACAGCCCCTGTTTTAAGGAGGGTCAATGTGGACCTGCAGAGAGAGCAAGAATGTTCCTGAAATAATAAAATTGAAGGAGACGGCTCAACACCATAGGGTTGAGGTGGTGGAGAAACAGCCCAGCAGACACCTGGGAATTTTGAAAAAAATTGAGGCAAAGTTGTCCAGGAAAACTTTCTGCAAGGGTGATATTCTGTGTCTGCACTGTGTAATGTGGTAGCTGCTATATTGAACACTTGAGGCTAGCATGACTGGGGAACTGAATTTTACATTCTATTTAAATTTAATTATAATTTTCAAATAGTCTCACGGAACTATTGCTACTGTGTTGGACAATACAGCTCTTAGCAACCAAGACAAATGTCCCTCAGGCTGCTGAAATCCAGGAAGATTTCAGTAAGATTCATAGCGTTCACCAGACCAGCAGTTATAACGGGGGACCATTTGGCCAAATTTGGTTCACCTATTTCTCGCTGTCTCCATTTTTCTAATACAAGTTCTGTTTTTGAAGATGTGCCTCTTCTGTACTAATGCTCGTAGACAAATTTATGAGAGCTGTTTTAAGGAAATAGAGAAAAGATGAAAACTTCATCTTATGGGGAGAACCCCTTTACTAAATAATTTTGCCTTTTCAGGAGGCTGGAAACTTGTATTGAATTAAAAAAAATTGTAGGGTTAACACCTTTTAAGGCTTCTAATATTCATATTGTGTAATTCTAATAAGTGAGTATCCAGGAACAGGATACTTGCAGATTCATGGAATGATGCCCTTTCAAATCCAGGGAGATCACAACATGTAGAAATAAAAACTAAATTAATAGCAGAATTCTAACCTTGTCACTTGGGATGGGAGACTCATTAGGAAAAATTGCCTTTCTGTTTATTCCAGAGGCCCCGGGAGGAATCCTGAGCTTAGCAGTTGGAATAAGAAGAGGGAAATGTGCCTGATGAGCAGATGCAGAGAGCGCTGTAACGCCTCCTCTGTGCGTCCCTCAGCTTGGACCACGTTGGTGCCCAGGACCTGGGTGTTGCTGTTGAGTCCTCAGCTGGCTGTGAACTGATGCTTCACTCCTTCCTGCGGTCTCGTGTGGGGACAGAGCTTCAGTCTCCATCATGAACCTTCCAGGGAGTAATTCAGACTTCCACACAGAGGCCTCCCTCTCAGAGACCCCATCCAGGTGAGTCTGAGAGCCCAGCAGGTACTGAAGGAAAGGGTCAGAGAGGTCAGAAATGAGAACTCTCACCTGAGTCACTGCAACCTTAATCAGCCCAGAGACTAGAGATCACCAGGTCTGTGTTCTTGGTTAAGTAATTGATTTATACTTAATTCGTTTAATACATTAATAAGGATGCTTGAATCTGCACTACAGGGCCATAGTTAACATTTAAGTGATGACATGGAAGTATCATTAGGTGATTCTGCAGAATGAGTGAGATGCATGAAATGGTTGCAGCACAATGAAAACATATCTGAGGAGTTCTACTGTCCAGGGAGTAAAAAAAATAGTGTTAGGCGGGGAGCCAGTGCATTGAAGTGAGAGCGTTAGTATGAAATTTCTAAATGGGGTGTATTTGAGTGTGTTTTGTAGTCACTGAAAAGATCCAGGCCAGTGGAGGTAGAAACTACCTTGCAGCAGACATTTGTGAGACATACATGGCAGTATCCTCTCTCACGCTGGATATTCACATGAAAAAATTATTTAATAAGTTTAAAGAGGAATACTAAATAGTTTTACTTTGAATTATTTCATTACTGGCGGGGCTGCATATATTTTGAATTTGAACTTGTTTACTTTCTCTATTGAAACAGGTAGTAGGGATTCCTATCCCACACTCTCAGTCTTTCCCCCTGGTAGTCATTGTCATGTATATTTTTAATGAGAAATTCTGTCTGCACTGGGAAGTATAAATTGAGGATTGAATGACTTCTAGGCAAAGAGTATACATTGCTGAGAACAAAACACTTTGTCAATGGAAAAATTAAGGCCACCTATTGTACCTTAAATCTTAATGCCACAAAGTCAGCGTAGTCAGAGTAAGTTTACATTTATGCGATGAGGACTTCACTGTGCGAGGTAAAGTGGTGGAACTTGATTTAAAATTTTTTTCTACTTCATTTGGGTTTTCAAAGTAAAATGCCCAAACCCAGGGGAAGCTAATGAATGAATGGAGAAGGTTTACCTGAATTCCCTCAGCAAATTTTATTGAATAAATGTCTTTATTAGACTCTATTTTTGCTGTAAAATATTCCCATACTAGCTGATTAAAACAAACAAATATTTGCCTTTACAGTTCTGCATGTCAGAAGCCCAAAATGAGTCTCATGGGCTAATATCAAGATGTCTGCATTTCAGGGTTTTTTTCTCGAGACTCAGGTGGAATTCTGTTTCCCTTCCTATTTGAGTTTGTATTCTCCCCACCTGCCTTCCTTGGCTCATGGCCATTCCTCCGTCTTCAAAGCCAGCAGTTTAGCTTCTTCATCGTGTGTCTTGCTTCTATATCGAGAGGACAATTGTGGTCACTTTAGTTCAGTGGTTCTCAACCTTCCTAATGCTGCGACCCCTTAATTCAGTTCCTCATGTTGTGGTGACCCCCAACCATAAAATTATTTTTGTTGCTACTCTATAACTGTAATTTTGCTGCTGTTATGAATCGTAATGTAAATATCTTTTTGTTTCCTGATGGTCTTAGGCGACCCCTGTGAAAGGGTCATTCAAGAACCGCTGCTTTAGTTCCATCTGGATGAACCTGATCATCTTCTTAAAGTCAGCCCATTAGAAAGCCTGCCCATTTCTACCCTAATCCTTTCTTGTTATAAAAATATCCAACACAAAGGCAGTGGGATAGAGTGTGGACATATTTGGGAGGCCCTTATTTTGCTCACTACAAAGTCTGTTAAAAGCGTGGTATTCCGTGTCATTCAGGGGCCATTATATAAAAGAAATAAACACAGAATTACCACAGTTTCTGGAATGAGTGAATACACTATTGCTTCAATAATGCATGCAAAGAAATGCTTGGCTCAGAAGCCCTAAAAGTGCCTATACCTGAGTCTAACACAGGACCTCATCCTTGCTGTTGAGTGTATGGTCCACAGACCAGGACCTGCTGGATCAACACCCCCTTGTTAGAAATGCAGGCCTCTCTGAGGCCCACATGACCTGCTGATTCAGATTCTGCATTTCTGGTTGGGTCCTTGTTGATTCATAAGCACACTCAAGTTGAAGGGCCAGTCTTGACTAGGTTTGCTCACCTTCTCACTGTTGACATTGCGGGCTGAATAATAATTGGGTGGGGTGCTGTCCTGTGAATTGTGGGTGTTTAGCAGTATTCCTTCAGGAAATGCCAGATGCCCCAGGCACAAAAGCATTTCTGGGTGAGAAACTCTGCTGAGAACAACATGAAAAAAATAATAAAGGTCCATCATACTCTGATATTTGCTTTGGACAGATTACGAAAACACTCCTGCTCCACCCCAGGGCCTTTGCACTGGCCATTCCTTCTTCCAGGTACACCCTTGCCAACATTAGTTTTCGTGTCCCTTCCTTTCTTCACTGAGGTCTTTGTTCAAATATTAACTTGTTTGCAGGTCCTGACTAAATGTCCTTTGAAAAAGAAACACACTAGTCACTAAGTTTTTTAAACTTGCTTTCCTTTTCTTCATATGATCTGTTACCATATGAAATGTAATATATTTTTATTATTAGGTTGCATATTTTTTCTCCTTCATTGACTTGTATGAACTTCTGTTTTTCAGTACTCGAATACTCACACATTAGACAGTACCTAAAACATGATGAGCAGTCACTTTATATTCCTGAAATACACGAGGAATTTCTCATGAAAATTGTAGAATACGTTACACCTCTGGAAAGAAGCAATTGGGATCAAAATTCCTAATGTGAAATGACACAGAAACCCATAGAAAAATCAGATCGATACCAAAATATTGAAATTAATCATTTGGCTGCAAAATATAAATGTAGCACTAGAGCTATCTGAGTAATGTCACTTGCATGAAAATTACTCATGTTATTTTTCTGTCTTGGAAGTCACCTCTTCTTCATGGAACCAGGGAATATTACAAGAGTTTCAGAATATCGTCTGCTGGGACTTTCAGAGGAGCCAGAACTGCAGCCCCTCATCTTTGGGCTTTTCCTCTCCATGTACCTGATCACTGTGTTGGGAAACCTGCTCATAACACTGGCCGTCACGTCAGACTCCCACCTCCACACACCCATGTACTTCTTCCTCTGCAACCTGTCCTTTGTGGACATCTGTTTCACCTCCACCACCATCCCCAAGATGCTGGTGAACATCCAGACACAGAGCAAAGGTATAACCTATGAAGGCTGCATCACACAGATGTATTTTTTCACACTCTTTGCAGAATTGGATGTCTATCTCCTGACCGTGATGGCCTATGACCGCTTTGTGGCCATCTGTCACCCCCTGCACTACATGGTCATCATGCATCCCCAGCTCTGTGGACTGCTGGTTCTGTTGTGTTGGATCATGGGTGTCCTCAATTCCTTGTTACTATGCTTAATGGTGCTGAGACTGTCCTTCTGTACAGACTTGGAAATCCCCCACTTTTTCTGTGAACTTAATCAGATGATCCAACTTGCCTGTTCTGACACCTTTCTTAGTAATGTGGTGATGTATTTTTCAGCTGTGCTGATGGGTGGTGCATCCCTGGCTGGTATCCTGTACTCTTATTCCAAGATAGTGTCCACCATATGTGCAATGTCATCATCTCAAGGGAAGTATAAAGCGTTTTCTACCTGTGCGTCTCACCTCTCGGTTGTCTCCTTATTTTATCTGACAAGCCTAGGAGTGTACCTCAGCTCTGCTGTGACCCACAGCTCACAGTCAAGTGCAGCAGCCTCAGTGATGTACACTGTGGTCACACCCATGCTCAACCCCTTCATCTACAGTCTCAGGAACAAAGATATAAAGGGGGCTCTGAAAACATTCTTTGGGATGACAGATATTAAAAGGACAGTCATGCTGAGGCTGAAAAAATGCCCTTGATTTCTTGGCTTGAAGTCCAAATTCAGACATTGTGATTCTTTAAACAGATTGTGTTTGTGGAATTTGCTTCTTTTATTTATATTTTGGAATTTCTATTTGTTTGAGTTCAACTTCTGTATAGAATTTACAAAAATTATTTATTGTTTTCAGTTACAGTTAACATTCAATATTATCTTATATTAGTTTCAGGTGTTCACTATAGTGGTTAGACATTTATATAATTTATGTAATGATCCCTTTGTAGTCTAGTATCCTCCTGGCACTCTACATCTTTGTTGCATGTTGTATTTCTTAATCCCTTCATCTTTTTAATCCAGCCTCCCACTCCTCAGGCAAACATCAGTTTGTTCTCTGTATCTATGAGTCTGTCTATTTAGTTTGTTCATTTCTTTTGTTCTTTAGCTTCCACATATAAGTGAGATCATATGGTATTTGTCTTTCTCTGTCTGACTGATTTCACTTAGCATAATACCCTCCAGGTCCACCCATGTTGTCACAAATGGTAAGATTTCATTTAATTTTATAGCTGAGCAATAATCTATTGCATATTCTTGTGTGTACCACATCTTCTTTATCCAGTCATCATTGAATGGCACTTAGGTTTCTTCCATATCTTGGCTAATGTTAATAATGCTGCATTGACAATAGGGGTGCATATATCTTTCAAAAGAGTGTTTTGGATTTTGTTGGATATATACCCAGAAGTAGAATTGTTGGTCATAAGGTAGTTCTCTTTTTAATTTTTAGGAAACTCTATACTGCGTTCCATATTGGCTGCACCAATTAGCGATCTCACCTACAGTGCACGAGGGTTTTTTTTTCTCTACATCCTCACCAACACTTGTTTTTTCTTGATTTTTCATGATGGCCAATCTGACAGGTGTGAGGACATATCTTATTGTGGTTTTAATGCATTTCTCTGATGATTAGTGACGTGGAGCATCTTTTCATCCATCTACTGGGTATCATATGTTGTCTTTGGAGAAATGTCTATTCAGGTCCTCTGCCCATTGTTTAATGAGTATTTTTGTTTTTCTTAGGTTGAGTCGTATGAGTTCTTTATACATTTGGGATATTAACCTTTTATCAGATATATTATTGGCAAATGTTTTCTCTCAGTCAGTAGGTTGTCTTTTTGTTTTGTTGATTGTTTTCTTTGCTGTGCAAAAACTTTTTAGTTGGGTGGTGTTCCATGTGTTCATTAATTTTTTTTGTTTTCATTAACCCCAAAATATATCAGAAAACAAATGTTACTAAGAGCAATGTTTACTGCCTATGTTACCTCTAGGAGTTTTATCGTTTCGAGCCTTACGTTTAAGTCTTTAATATATGTTGAGTTTATTCTTGTATATGGTATAAGAAATAGTCTAGTTTAATTTTTTTGCATGTATATGTCCAGTTTTCAGAACATCATTTATTGAATTGACTGTCTTTATCTTACTGTGTATTCTTGCCTCATTTGTCATAGATTAAATGATCATGTAAGTGTCGTTTTTTTTTCTGGCCTCTGTATTCTATTCCATTGAATTATGTGTCTGTTTTTATGCCAGTACCATGCTGTTTTGATTACTATAGCCTTGTATTATACTTTGATATCAGGTAGCATGATATCTCCAACTTTGTTTTTTCTCAAGAGTGTTGTGATTATTCGAGGTATTTTGTGGTTCCATATAGATTTTAAGGTTATTTATTTTAGTCTATGAAAAATGCTATGTTAATATTTAGATATCAGTTCAATTTTTATACACCAATAATGAACTGTAAGTAAGAGAATGCAAAACAGGATCCCATTTATAATTGCAACTAATAAAATACCTAGGGGGCGGCCTGTTGGCTCAGGTGGTTAGAATGCAGATACATAACACTAAGATTGCTGGTTTGATCCCCACATGGGACAGTGAGCTGCGCCCTCTACAACTACATTGCAAACAATGGCTTGACTTGGAGTTGCAGCATGCTGGAAAATACACACTATTCTCAATAAAGTTTTTAAAAAATGTGTAGGAATAAATTTTACGTAAGAGGGAAAAGACTCGTACTCAGAAAAGTATATGACAGGAAGAAATTGAAGAAGATACAAATAAATGGAAGCGTGTATGGTGCTGTTGGACAAGAAGAATTAACATCATTGAAATGTCCATTCTACCCAAAGCAATCTGTACACTCAAAGCAATCCGTATTTAAATACCAATGGCATTTTTCTCTACACAATTTTAGTAACTATTTGATTCAGCTTTCTGCTTTGTCTGTCTTACAGACAGTTTTTCCCTGTCCTTTTACTACCTTCACAATGTTCTTTCCAATCTTGATCAGAAATATTTAAAAATTTCTGTTTACTTCATGGGCAACATGGATTTTTTTAAAGAATAATTTCTTTTCAGAAAACATACACCTGAAACTAACAATAAAAAATAATAATAATAAAATTACACTGATGGTAAAAAAAAGAAAAAAAAAGAAAATATACACTATTGTGAGTAATCTGTTCTTGTTTGATAGAATAGTCATAAGTTGCAGTACTTGAATGGAAAAAAAATTCACTTGGCTACTAAGCCAACTGATATAATTTTATTTCATAGGAATATTTGAAACCACAGTTTTCACTTTTGTGTCTCTCTTTCTTTCTGCATCAGTAGCTTCACTGCTCTTCCTGATAATGTGGACTTCATCATTGTTTACTTTAAGCCTCAGCCTGTTGATAGTATTGCTATAGGCTGGGAAGGCCTGGGGCACTGGCCTGGGCCCCCACTACTAGAGATTCAGACCAGAGCCAACTTGTGGCTGGACCAGCCCTTGTGGTCTTTATAATAATTGCAACAACCATCAGGGAAGTATGAAAACACAAGGTTTACTCTCACAGGTCCACCATGTCTGAGGAACACACAGGAGAGTCTGGGGGAGAGAGAGAGACAGATACAAAGAGAATGGACTGAAAGTGTGTGTGTGGAAACTTGCGTGCTTATCTAGTAGCCATGTCATACACCTAACAATACGATTGTTTTAGATAGATGTCTTTGAAATGGAACTCTCATAAATCAAAAGTTTAATGTCAGGCATTTACATGAGTAACATGCTACTGTATTTTATACCTGGTCTACTGTTGTTTTTGTTTTTTTGTCTAATTGACCTCGGTTTCCAGAATAGCTACAATAGTCACTGGTAAAACTGATTATCAAGTATATAGCTCCCAGTGGGGTGTATATGGAAACATACATGAGAAGTTTGGAGACAAATGGAAAATGAGGTATATATGAGATTCTGAGCTAAGATTGAGGTAAGGCACCTGGGGCTTCAGAGGAGAGAAACGACAATAGCAGGACATTAAAAAGAGCAGAAATTCAGTACAGTAAGTCCGCGACTTACAAACATTGGAGTTACGAATGCTCACAGATATGAACACACCTGGTATTACGAACATTCGTAGGTACGAACACATCGAAGAAGTAGCTTATGTGTCTGCCAGAAGTTGTCACAGTTGTGCTGCTGTGTGCTTACTGTGCAGTGCGAGAGTGTATAGTAGTAGAATGCTCAATCAGGGCCCAGGATGTCTGGAAGCAAGAGAAAAAGCACTGGTGATGTGGACGGGACTGCTAGGAAGCATCTAAGGAGTATAAGACTCATTTTGTCTGACTTACTAATGAATGTGACTTACAACTGTTCTCCCGGAACGAAAGTAGTTCGTAAGTGGAAACTTACTGTAGTTAGAAGTTTGACCTATTCTATACATAGGTCATAAAATGTTATCTCTGATGATAACTCTTATTATGGGCAAGGCCCCAAATTAACATTCTTTAAGGAAAAGGTGAATGTTTCTCTTGAGCCTGCAGGGTCTCAAAAAGAATCCACATACATATTTTGAGGTGACTTGTCCTGAACGTCTACCCTAGTGAACCTAGTTTCATTCTTTTGCATGTATCTACCCTTGTTCCTATCACCGTTTATTAGAGAGACTCTCCTTTCCTCATTGTGTGTTCTTGGCTCATTTCTCATAAATTTATGACTATATATGTGTGGTTTTATTTATTTCTGGGCTCTATTCCATTCCATTGATCTATGTGTCCATTGTTATGTCAGTACCATTGTTGATGAAAGAATGTCCAGCCTACAAAAAGTCTTCTAAGTGTTTATTTAAGTCTAAATAACAACAATGTTGGAAGCAACATCTCAACAGATTGAGAAAATGCTCGTGGGAACGGCAGTTCTGCAGCTCATTGTTTACATTAGACTAGAAGGAGACATAAGGAGGGTTACATTACATTCATTGGTGGAAGATTTGGAAGGTGGCAGAAAGCAGAGTGGGGAAATCTCTGGGACTGGATGAAAAGTAAAACAGAGAGACACATACTTTATTACATTGGTGGGTATAGATAGTTAACTATAAAGCATGTAGAGATGGTATGTGGGCAACAGGATAACAACGTGGTCTCATGCTCTGGTGCTGAGAGTGGTGCCTTTAAGGGGGCTGGAAAAGAACACTCTGACATTTCAAAGGTATATTATCTTAGATGCACAGAGACAATAGACAATTTCAAAGTGAAAGGTTGACTTTGTCAAGGAAGCTATAGGCCTAGGATATGCTACCCACTATGACCCGCTTTTAGTTAGCAATTTTTATGTTTTAGTCACCCTGTGTGGTTAGTTTGGTGTCTGGGTTTGTAATGCTTATGAAGCTTGTCTGGTTGAGTATGTGGCCCCTTTTTCATCCACACCATACTGTTCTGATTCCTATAGCTTTGTAATAGAGTTCAAAATCCAAGAGTGTGATGCCTTCTGCTTTGTTCTGCTTTCTTAAGATTGGTTTGGAGGACTTCCAGTAAAATGGTGGAATATACTGACACTGTGCCATCTGCCTTTCAGGATCACACCAAAATTACAAACAATTTACACAGCATCGAAGCTTGGAGGTCCCCTGAACACTAGATGAACAGAACCTCTAAATGAAGGATTTAAAGAAGAGGTCACGTGGAGACTGGTAGGAGGGGAGGAGACGTGAGGCAGTCTGACTCCAGGCCAATGGAGAGAGGGCGAATCTTGCGAGGAACACCTCAGTAGCAGAGAGGCTTCTCTTGTTGGGGGAGGGATCCTCCGGCCCCACACCGCACTACCCAGACCAAAGTTACTCTGCCTGGAAGAGGAATTCCATGATAGCTGGCAGTAGAAACTAGTGAAGACTCTCTTTGCTCAACTCGGTGAGGCAGAGTGCAGCTAGAGGACCAAGTCGCCCTCCTATGGAGCTGGCACACAGACGCACTCACTGCTGAGCACGCACCTGGTCCCTGGCAAGGGAGTGGCTGCATGAGCGGGGGCCCAGGATCCTGTGGGGAAGGACTGAACTGAGAGCCTTTAGTGCTGGAGCTGGAGGTTTGGGGACCATTGTTGCCCTTGTGTGGAGCTGGCACACAAGTAGTGTACAGGGAGGGCGCTGTCTTTTCAGGATTGGGCCCTCCCACAGAGGCTCAGGTCTGGTACCGCATTGGTCTGGTGGAATTGGAACATGCTGCCTTGGGTTCCCCTTCTCCGCGCTGTGTGTGCAGAGTTGCCAGGATGGCATCTGGCTGTCGGGCTTCTGTGTCTGTAATTTGTGCTGCTGATTGGGACAGGTGGACACTGGCAGTTTTCCTGGGAGTGTTGGGCCGGGAGCGGTGTGCCTGCGTGATCTGGCCTAGGCATTCATGGCGCTTTTGTGCAAGCTGGTTACCAGTACAGGAACGCCCGCTACTCTAACTTGGTGGGGGCCATTGACCACACCCCATGGTGCCTTGGGCGTGTGCCAAGGCCCACCTAGAGCTGCAATGCTGGGCACACCCTGAGCCCCTGGTGCCTGCCCCCCCCCCCACCACCACAGGGCACAGAGGGTTTTGTAGCACCGAGCAGTCCTCATCAAACTGTGAGGGTTTTGCTGGTGAGCACGGCCACAGCGCATTGGCAGCTAGTTGCGGGAAACTCACTTCAAGCCTGAGAGAGAGGCTGGCGCTTGATGCATTGGGCCCTTACCCCAACACAGCTGGTCCTCAGTCACCCAGCAACTCTATTGTTGAGCAAGTGGTTTGCAGATTAAAGCAGGAGAATAGCTTTTTTTTCCCTCTCTTTTTTCTCCTTCTTTTTGCCCTTTTCCCCCCTTTCTTATTATTCTTTCTTTTTCTTTTTCATGTTTGTGTTCCTTTTTCTTCTTTCCTTTCATCTGTTTTCTTTTTGTTGCTGTTTCTCAGGCTTGTTTACCTGGCTATTGCTTTGGGTGCTGTTTTTCTGTCTTGTTCTTCTGTTTTTGTATTTGTATTTTTGTCTCTTTCATATTTTTTGGTCTGTTTTTGTCTCATCATTGTTTATTGTCTTTTTGTAGGGGTATATTTGTTTTTGGGTGTTGTTGGGTTGCCTTGCTTTGTTTTTGTTTTATGAAGTGGATGTGGTTCACTTGTTCAGGAGCTGGGACTATACTGAATTTGTAGAAACTCTGACCACAGCCTTTACGCACCTGTAACACCACCTCGCCCACCTACAGCAGCATTGCCAGGGGCAATTGGGGTGCTGGGGTGACTAGCCCCACCACAACAAACTCTGGAATATGTTTTTTACAACAGAATGTGGTCCTCAGAGGCCTGGGTTTATCTTGGTGGTGATCAGTGACCAGAAACCTGCACCACAGCCACTCGGGAGCAGCTTTTGTGAATTTGTGAGCATGAGGTGGAGGTTGGCTATAGTGTTCTTGGGATACTATACAAGGGTGTTACAGGCCAGATATTAGCATAAGGTCTGAATCTGCATTAACGTCTTAAAAACCACCAATCACGACTCGTAACTCACTTGAACTCCATCCCACCCAGGTAATGCCTTATTGCCAAGGCCACCCTCAACAGTGGGTCAAATAGCCAGACACATGCTCCTAAAGAGCCTGTTTCAATAGTTGATCCTTATCGGCATCTAACAGGTAGCAACAGCCTTAGGCTGCCTTGGGCCTTTTGCCAAAATGCCTCAGAACCAATGTTGGTGGCAGGCAGCCTCAGGTCACACAGAGACCATCCCCACATGACCCCAGGTCCAGCAAGGAAGCAGCCAACCACATACAGTCATGAGGCACCTGCCAAATAGCTATGAACCGGTAACAGACAGGGCTGTAACACCTCAGAGCAGGAGCCCCACACAAGAGACACTAGAACCAATACACCCAGTGGCCAGTGTTAGACAAAACCAGATTACTATCTGGTTGAACCTACAAGTGTCACTTTCAAAGGAAATTTTCCACAGGCACAAGAGTCCACAATGGCCAAGACTCCTCTGATGGGGTCAACCTCCACACTGCATCTCAAACACTGTGAACAGAGCTAATTCTCCCAGCTAGTCAGCCTGAGGGCAATTCCACCCTCTAATAAGCCAAAAGCAATTAAAGATCAACTTCAACAGTGACACCTGTAGAACATATGGAAAGAAGAATAGGAAGACTATGCTATCCGAATATAAAGGATACATACTACATAAAACCACCCAGCAATGACTGAGAGACATAGCTGATCTACCTAACATATGAATGCAATCACAGAAGAGCAGACAGAATGAGGAAATGAAGAACATGTCCAAAATACAAGATCAGAAGTAACCTCCAGAAATGGAACGAAAAGAAACAGAGTATCCAGCCCTTCAGAGACAGAGTTTAGAACTAATGATAAGAATGTTTAAGGAACTTACTGTGAACATAAAGAAGGATTAAAAAATCATATAAAACACCCAGTTGGAAATAAAGAATAAAACAACTAAAATGAAAAACACACTCGAAGGAATCATCAGTAGATTAGATGAAGCAGAGGATCGGATCAGCAAATTGGAAGACAAAAATAGCAGAAATCATCCAGTCAAAACAACAAAAAGAAAAACAGAATAAAAACAATGCAAATAGTTTAAGAGACCTGTGGGACAACATCAATCGCAACAACATTTACATCATAGGAATACCAGAAGGAGAAGAGAAAGAGCAAGGGATCGAGAACATATTTGAAGAAATAATGACTGAAAACTTCCCTACCCTGGTGAGTGAAATCGACACGCAAGCCCAGGAAGTGCAGAGAGTCCCAAACAAGCTTAACCCAAACAAACCCACACCAAGACACACAGTAGTTAAAATGGCAAAGGTTAAAGACAAGCACAGAATCCTAAAAGCAACAAGAGAAAGACAGCAGGTTACATACAAAGGAACTCCTATAAGACTAATAGCTGTCTTTTTTACAGCAACTCTGCATGCCAGAAGGGAGTGGCAAGAAATCTTCAACGTGACTCAAAATAAATGCCTACTACCAAGATTGGTCTACACAGCCCGGCTATCACTTAAAATTGAAGGAGAGATAAAGAACTTCTCAGAAAAGAATATTAAAGGAATTTGTTACCAAAACCAGCATTGCAGGAAATGCTAAAAGGGCTTTTTAAACAGAAGAAAGGGGAAAACAAGCTAACCAAGGAAGTCCAGAAATACGAATAACAAAATGGCCATAAATATGTACCTATCAATATTCACTTTTAATGTGAATGGACTCAATGCTTGAATCAAAAGACACAGAGTGGCTGAGTGGATAAGAAAATAGGACCTATGCATATGCTGTTTACAAGAGACTCATCTCAGATCAAAAGACACACACAGACTGAAAGTAAAGGGATGGAATAAGATATTTCACGTAAGTGAAAATAAGAAAAAATCTGGAGTAGCAATACTTATGTTGGACAAAATAGACTTTAAAATGAAGGCTACAGTAAAAGACTAAGAAGGGCACTATATAATAATAAAGGGATCGATCCAACAAGAGGACATAACCCTCGTAAACATCTAGGCACCTGACATAGGAGCTCCTTAATGTATAAAACAGTTTATGACTGACATAAAGTCAGTGATCAACAGTAGCATTATCATAGTAGGGGACTTCAACACCCAATTGTCACCAATGGACAGATCCTCTAGACAGAAAATCAACACAGAAACAGTGGCCATGAATGACATTTTAGACCATTTGGATTTAATTGTTATTTTTAGAGCATTTCACTCCAAAGCAAGAGGATATACATTCTTCTCAAGTGCACATGGAACATTTTCCAAGATACCAAGTGTTAGGCCAAAAAACAAGTGTCAATAAATTTAAGAAGGTTGAAATCATATCAAGCAGCTTCTCCGACCACAATGCTATGAAACTAGAAATCAATTATAAGAAGAAATGTGGATAGCACACGAATACATGAAGTCTGAATAACATGCTACTAAATAACGAGTGGGTAAAAAATGAGATCAAGAAAGAAATCAAAAGCTATCTCGAGGCAAACAAAAATGAAAACACAACAACCCAAAATCTCTGGGATGCAGTGAAAGCAGTCCTAAGAGGGAAATTTATAGCAATGCAGGGCTATCTCAAGAAACAAGAAAAATCTTAAATCAACAAGCTATCTTTAAACCTAAGGGAAGTGGAAAAAGAACAGCAAAACAAGTCTGAAGGGAGTATAAGAAAGGAAATAAGCAATATTAGAGCAGCAAGAAATGAAATAGAGACCCAAAAAACAATAGAAAAGAACAATGAAACCAAGAGCTAGGTTTTTAAAAAGATAAACAAATAGACAAACCCTTATTGAGATTCACCAAAAAAAAAAAAAAAAACTACAGAGGAACCAAATTAATAAAATCAGAAATCAAAGAGGAGAAGTGACAATAGACGCCACAGAAATACAGAAAATTTTAAGAAAACACTATGAGTAACTATATGCCAACAAAACAGACAACCTGGAAGAGATGGATAAATTTCTAGAAGTGTAGAATCTCTCAGAACAGACTACCAAAGAAGGTGAATCAGTAATCAACAAGCTTCCAACAAAAAAAAGTCCTAGAGCAGATGACTTCCCAAGTGAATTTTAGCAAACATTCAAAAAAGAATTATCACTTATTCTACTCAAAGTATTCCAAAAAATACAGAAGAAGGGAAGGCTCCCAAGCACACTTTACGAGGTCACTTTTACTCTGATCCCCAAATCAGACAAAAACATTAGAAAAAAAGAAAACCACAGGCTGATATCCCCATGAACATGACTCGAAAATCCTCAACAAAATACTAGCAAACCGGATTCAGCAACATATTAAAAAGATCATACACCATGATCAAGTAGGATTCATTCCTAATATGCAAGGTTGGTTCAATATCCACAAATCAATTAACATAATCTATCACGTTAACAAAATGAAAAATAAAAATCATATGATCATATCAATAGGTGCAGAAAGAACATTTGGCAAAATCCAACAGCCATTTATGATAAAGACTCTTAGCAAAGTGAGAATAGAGGGATCATATCTCAACATAATAAAGGCCATATATGATAAGCCCACAGCAAACATCGTACAAAATGGGGAAAGGCTAAATGATTCCCCTTAAGATCAGGAACTAGACAGAGCTGACCACTTTAACCATTTGTATTCAACATAGTTTTGGAAGTTCTAGCCACAGCAATCAGACAAGAAAATGAAATAAAAAATTGGAAAGGAGGGCTGGCCGAGTGGCGTGATGGTTAAGAACTGGCTTGGGATGCCAGAGGGCCCCGATTCGGATCCTACGTATGAGGGACAGTGACACTGCCCTCCACAGCTAAGATGCTGAACAACAGCTCAAGCTGGAGCTGGGGTGCTGTGAGTCGCCGGCGACGGTGTTGGCTGCAGCCCCTGTGGCAGTGGGTTGTCATGGGCTACCGTATGTAGCCAGCAGCCAGCGTGAGTGGCCAGCAGCCTCAGTGAGCGACGGTCCAGAAGCCAGCGACTGATCTGCCTCACCCGGAAAGTGCGCAATGATGGTGCCAACTTGGACCATTGAAGCAACGTCCTCCACAACTAGACTGAAGACCAAAACGACAGCAACTTGTCTGTTCCCCTTCCCCTAATTCCCCAGCACTGTTCCCGTTCCCCCAAATCCCCAATAAAAATCTTTAAAAAAAATTGGAAAAGAGGGGTAAAATTGTCATTATATGCTGATGACAGGATACTATATAGAGAGAACCCAAAGACTCCACCAAAAAACTACTAGAACTGATCAATGAATTTAATAAAGTAGCAGGATACAAATTTAATATTAAGAAATTAGTTGCATTTGTATACACCAAAAATAAACTATCAAAAGAAGAAATCAAAACTTCGAGGGGTAAAATATAACTGTTGCACTGTGTTTACAGTTGAAACTAATTCTAAAAAATGTGTATTTCATAATAAAAAAAAATTTAACAAAAAAAAATCAAGAAATCTGTGGCATCAGTTGTCACTTCTCTTTCATTTCTAATTTTATTAATTTGGGTCATCTCTCTGTTTTTCTTGGTGAATCTGGCTAAGGGTTGGTTGATTTTGTTTATGTTTTTAAAAAACCAGCTCTTGGTTTCATTGATTTTTTTGTATTATTTTTTGGTCTGTAATTGATTTTTTTCTGCTCTGGTCTTTATTATTTCCTTCCTTGTACTCCCTTTGGGCTTGTTTTGCTGTTCTTTCTCCAGTTCCCTTAGATGCAATGATAGACTGTTGATATGAGATTGTTCTTGTTCCTTTTTTTTTTTTTTAAAGATTTTTATTGGGGAATTGGGAGATGGGAACAGCGCTGGGGAATTGGGGGAAGGGGAACAGACAAGTTGCTGTCCTTTTGTTCTTCAGTCTAGTTGTGGAGGACGTTGCTTCACTGGCCCAAGTTGGCACCATTATTGCGCTCTTCCTGGGCGAGGCAGATCAGTTGCTTCTCACTGTGCCTGCTGGCCAATCATGCTGGCTGCTGGCTACACACGGTAGCCCATGGCAACTCACTGCAGCAGGGGTTGCAGCCTACGCCGTCGCCGGCGACTCATGGCAGCCCAGCTCCAAGTTGAGGTGTTGTTCAGCATCTTAGCTGTGGAGGGCAGTGCCACTGGTCCTCATATGTGGGATCCGAATCGGGGCCCTCTGGTGTCCCAAGCCAGCTCTTAACCAGTGCGCCACTCAGCCGGCCCTGTTCTTGTTTCTTTAGATAGGCCTGCTTTGCTATGAATTTTTCTCTTAGGACTGCTTACGCTGAATCCCATTCATATATTTTGAGTTGTTGTGTTTTCATTTTCGTTTGTCTTGAGAGAGCTTTTGATTTCTTACTTGATCTCAGTTTTGACCCAGTCGCTATTTAGTAGCATGTTATTCAGCCTCCATGTATTTGTGTGTTTTCCAGGTTTCTTTTTATAATTGACTGTAGTTTTATAGCATTGTGGTCAGAGAAGACGCTTGATATGATTTCAACCTTCTTAAATTTATTGAGACTGGTTTTTAGCCCTAACATGTGGTCTATCTTGGAAGATGTTCCATGTGCACTTGTGAAGAATGTATATTCTGTTGCTGTGGGGTGAAATGCTCTAAAAATATCAATTAAATCCAAGTGGTCTAATGTGTCATTTAAGGCCACTGTTTCTATGTTGATCTTCTGTCTGGAGCATCTGTCCATTGGTGACAACGGGTTGTTGAAGTCCCCTACTACGATAGTGTTGCAGATCTCTGTCTTTATGTCTGTGAAAAACTATTTCATATATTTAAGATGTCCTATATTGGGTGCATAGATGTTTACTAGGGTTATGTCCTCTTGTAGAATCGATCCTTTTATTATTATGTAGTGTCCTTCTTTGTCTTTTATTGTAGTCTTCATTTTGAAGTCAGTTTTGTCTGAAATAAGTATTGCTACTCCCGCTTTCTTCTCATTTCCATTTGCGTGAAATATCTTATTCCATCCCTTTACTTTCAGTCTGTGTGTGTATTTTGATCTGAGATGAGTCTCTTGTAAACAGCATATGCATGGGTTCTGTTTTCTTATCCACTTATCCACTCTATGTCTTTCGATTGGAGCATTTATTCCATTCACTTTTATAATGATTATTATTATAAATTCTTTCAATTTCTGCAATGACATGGGTCTAAGTCACCAGTATTCTTGATCACTATTTAAAGGAAATGAGAATTATTCCTCAATTTAAAAATATATGAAAGAAATAACCTTTTCTTCCTGGGCAACTTCACTTCTTTGAGGCTCTTCAGTTTGTTCAGTTGTGAAATATAGATAATAATAGTATTATTCAACAGATATTTTGAAAAAATTGAGTGAGAAACTCATTTAAAATTTTCCATAAGTGTCTCACATGTGCTATGTCTCAATAAATGTTAGCTATTATTATTCTGCCAGGAGATGAGCAACTATACATAGGTGGTAATCACCTTGCTTCCCAGAAATTATTGCAGAAATTTGGTAGCATATTAACTGGCCCAGGTATGAGACTATGGAAACAAACCAAATCGCTAAATCCTTGAGTCTGCAGAATTATCTTTTAAGAGAGGCAGTTACATGTGCAGGTTGACACCAAGCAGTAGAATAGAAAGAACAGACTTGGAAGACAGACCTGAGTTACAATCCAGGTGTGTATGCTATTTGGCGAGAGCAGTGCAGGGCCACCATCTTCACGGGTGTGCCCACCTGTCAGCTAGGTGCCTGTGAGGTATATGAGAGTGCGAAAGTGTGTAAGGTGCCTGGAATATAGTTAGGCACAAATAAATGGTGCTAGGATGATTTCGAGCAGATTTTACAAAAATAACTCATACTAGGGAATTACCTGTAAAGCAACCTCATGCTGTGTTCTAGATTCACAACCTAGAGAATGCATTCTGCTAGACATTATTCTCCAGAGTCCTGGACAGAGGCTCCCTGTGTAGTCAGCAGGAAACCTTGTAAAACCTTTAATTTTCTGTGAAACATTGTTAGGCTGTTGTACTATGTTTGCAAAAGCAGAATTTGGGGCACATTGAAACAAAACAAAAAGATATCGCGTGGTCAAACCCTCATGTCACCAGAAAGTTAAACTATCCAGAATAACCTTTTCTGAAATTTCTAGTCATTCTGGTTTTATTGAATTTATTAAACATGAGGTTTAAACAATAACCTTTTCTGAAATTTCTAGTCATTCTGGTTTTATTGAATTTATTAAACATGAGGTTTAAACAATAACTTTACTGAATGGTGCAGGTGCACAAGCCATTTTTAGAAAAACATTATTAATATTTTAAGCTTTTTTATAAAACCATTGAAGTCTGCAAAAACACTGGTATGTGAATAATTAGGCAGCATTATGCATTTAGCACAGAACAGTACATATGGGGGGGGGGACAGGGGGTTGCAGACAAAAATGTATGTATGTTAAAAAATGTTATCTATGTATTAGCTTCCAAAGTTTAATTAAATTATGGTAGCAATATGTAGTATGACGTTCCCTCAAAACATGGCGTTAATCAAATGAATGCTAGCGTCATTCATTTATTACAATTTTAATACAGTTTTTCCTTTCTTAAATGTGTATACTTTTTTTTGGCACCCTGTGTATGTCCACAAACTGGTGTGTAGATAAACAAAATGTGATATATCCATACAGTCAAATGCTATTTAGTCATAAACAATAAAAAGGAAAGACAGTAAAAAAAATAGCAAAACAAATAGCAAAATAACAAACAAAAACCAAAAACCACTGAAGCCTATGGGATATGCCAGTGGTGTGACATATTTTCTCAACTTTTGTATTATGAAAAAGTTTAAACACAGATAAAAAGTAAATACTAGTAGAGTGATCACTTATGTGTTCATTACATACATTTAACACATAACATTGTAATATTTGCTTTGTATGACATTTCTGCTAGGAAGCATTTGAAAGCACATAGTATTAAAATACTATGCATGCTTTGTTTGGTATGAACTTTCCTCTGTCAGCACTATTGTACTTAGGAACATTGGCAAGAACATCCTGATATTTATTTAATATTTAGTTCACATTCAAATTTTCTCTGGGGAAATTTTTGAGCCAAAGGTCAGACCCCACATTGGTGTAATTTTGTATCATATAAAAGCAATTATCACGAAGGATCTAATCCGACACTTGACTTGTGAAAAGTACTGAAGAAATACATGGGGTGACTGCCCTCAAGTTGCTCTAAGGAGCTCTGATGTGACAAAAATACCAGTGTGTGACCCTGAGATGATAAATGGACCTCAACAGACTGTAAGCCCAAAGGACAGCTGAATCAGCAGTGGGTCTGCATGTGTCTCTCTGTGTCTTCCTGCATCATCAGGGAGAAGGTCGTTTGGGAAGAAATAGGTAGAATGGGTGAAATCCACCAATATAGACTAACATTCAGACTTGAGTTATATGTGCCTCATGTCCTTTTGCATGTCACTTAGTAGATGGAGAGTGAAAACACAGCCCCTGTTTTCAGAAGGGTCAATGTGGACCTGCAGAGAGAACAAGAATGTTCCTGAAATAATAAAATTGAAGGAGAAGGCTCAATGCCATAGGGTTGAGGTGTTGGAGAAACAGCCCAGCAGACACCTGGGAATTTTGAAAGTAATTTGAGGCAAATTTGTCCAAGAAAACTTTCAACAAGGGAGAGATTCTCTGTCTGCACTGTCTAATGTGGTAGCTGCTATATTGAACACTTGAGGCTAGCATGACAGGGGAACTGAATTTTACATTCTATTTAATTTTAATTATAATTTTCAAATAGTCTCACGTAACTATTGCTACTCTGTTGGACAATATAGCTCTTAGCTCCCAAGGCAAATGTCCCTCAGGCTGCTGGAATCCAGGAGGATTTCAGCAAGATTCACAGCGTTCATCAGACTAGCAGTAATAACGGGGGACCATTTGGCCAAATTTGGTTCACCAATTTTTTGCTGACTCCATTTTTCTAATACAAGTTCTGTTTTTGAAGATGCGCCTCTTCTGTACTAATGCTCGTAGACAAAATTATGAGAGCTGTTTTAAGGAAATAGAGAAAAGATGAAAACTTCATCTTATGGGGAGAACCCCTTTACTAAATAATTTTGCCTTTTCAGGAGGCTGGAAACTTGTATTGAATTAAAAAAAATCGCAGGGTTAACACCTTTTAAGGCTTCTAATATTCATATTGTGTAATTCTAATAAGTGAGTATGCAGGAGCAGGATACTTGCGGATTCATGGACTGATGTCCTTTCAAATCCAGGGAGATCACAACATGTAGAAATAAAAACTAAATTAAAAGCAGAATTCTAACCTTGTCACTTGGGATGGGAGACTCATTAGGAAAAATTGCCTTTCTGTTTATTCCAGAGGCCCGGGGGGGAATCGTGTGGTTAGTAGTTGGAATAAGAAGAGGAAAATGTGCCTGATGAGCAGATACAGACAGCGCTGTAACCCCTCCTCTGTGCGTCCCTCAGCTTGGACCACGTTGGTGCCCAGGACCTGGGTGTTGCTGTTGAGTCCTCAGCTGGCTGTGAACTGATGCTTCACTCCTTCCTGCGGTCTCGTGTGGGGACAGAGCTTCAGACTCCATCATGAACCTTCCAGGGAGTAATTCAGACTTCCACACAGAGGCCTCCCTCTCAGATGCCCCATCCAGGTGAGTCTGAGAGCCCAGCAGGTACTGAAGGAAAGGGTCAGAGAGGAAGGAAGCTGAGAACTCTTACCTGAGTCACTGCAACCCTAATCAGCCCAGAGACTAGAGATCACCGTGTCTGTGTTCTTGGTTAAGTAATTGATTTATAATTAATTCATTTAATACATTAATAAGGATGCTTGAATCTGCAATTAAGTGATGACGTGGAAGTATCATTAGGTGACTCTGCAGAATGAGTGAGATGCATGAAATGGTTGCAGCACAGTGAAAACATATCTGAGGAGTTCTACTGTCCAGGAAGTAAAAATACTAGTGTTAGGCATGGAGCCAGTGCAGTGAAGTGAGAGCGTTTGTATGAAATTTCTAAATGGGGTGTATTTGAGCATGTTTTGTACTCACTGAAAAGTCCCAGGCCAGTGGAGGAAGAAACTACCTTGCAACAGACATTTGTGAGACATACAAGGCGGTATCTTCTCTCATGCTGGGTATTCACATGAAAAAATTATTTAGTAAGTTTAAAGAGGAATACTAAAGAGTTTTACTTTGAATTATTTCATTACTGGCGGGGCTGCAGATATTTTGAATTTGAACTTGTTTACTTTCTGTATTGGAACAGGTAGTAGGGATTCCTATCCCACACTCTCAGTCTTTCCCCCTGGTAGTCATTGTCATAGATATTTTTAATGAGAAATTCTGTCTGCACTGGGAAGTATAAATTGAGGATTGAATGACTTCTAGGCAAAGAGTATACATTGCTGAGAACAAAACACTTTAGCGATGGAAAAATTAAGGCCACCCATTGTACCTTAAATCTTAATGCCACAAATGCATCGTAGTCAGAGCAAGTTTACATTTACGTAATGAGGACTTCACTGTGCGAGGTAAAGTGGTGGAACTTGAATTAAAAATTTTTTCTACTTCATGTGGGTTTTCAGAGTAAAATGCCCTTACCCAGGGGAAGCTAATGAATGAATGGAGAAGCTTTACCTCAATTCTCTCAGCAAATTTTATTGAATAAATATCTTTATTAACTCTATTGTTGCTGTAAAATATTGCCATACTACCTGATTAAAACAAAGAAATATTTGCCTTTGCAGTTCTGCATGTCAGAAGCCCAAAATGAGTCTCATGGGCTAAAATCAAGATGTCTGCAGAGCAGGGCTTTTTTCTCGAGACTCAGGTGGAATTCTATTTCCCTTCCTATTTGAGTTTGTATTCTCCCCACCTGCCATCCTTGGCTCATGGCTATTCCTCTGTCTTCAAAGCCAGCAGTTTAGCTTCTTCATCGTGTGTCTTGCTTCTATATCGAGAGGATAATTGGTGTCACTTTAGTTCCATCTGGATGATCCTAAAAATCTTCTTAAAGTCAGCCCATTAGAAAGCCTGTCCCATTTCTACCCTAATCCTTTCTTGTTATAAAAATATCCAACACAAAGGCAGTGGGATAGAGTGTGGACATATTTGGGAGGCCCTTATTTTGCTCACTACAAAGTCTGTTAAAAGCGTAGTATTCCGTGTCACTCAGGGGCCATTATATAAAAGAAATAAACACAGAATGTACCACAGTTTCTGGAATGAGTGAATACACTATTGCTTCAATAATGCATGCAAAGAATTGCTTGGCTCAGAAGACCTAATAGTGCCTATGCCTGAGTCTAACACAGGACCTCGTCCTTGCTATTCAGATTATGGTCCACAGACCAGGACCTGCAGGATCAACACCCCGTTGTTAGAAATGCAGCCTCTCTGAGGCCACCATGACCTAGTAATTCAGATTCTGCATTTCTGGTAGGATCCTTGTTGATTTATAAGCACACTCAATTTGAAGGGCAGGTCTTGACTAGGTTTGCTCACCTTTTCACTGTTGACATTGCGGGCTGAATAATAATTGGGTGGGGTGCTGTCCTGTGAATTGTGGGTGTTTAGCAGTATTCCTTCAGGCAATGCCAGATGCCCCAGGCACAAAAGCATTTCTGGGTGGGAAACTCTGCCGAGAGTAACAAGAAAAGACATTATAATAAAGACCCATCAGATACTCTGATATTCGCTTTGGACAGATTATGAAACCACTCCTGCTCCACCCCAGGGCCTTTGCACTGGCCATTCCTTCTTCCAGGTACACACTTGCCAAAATCACCTTGCCTGTCCCTTCCTTTCTTCACTGAGGTCTCTATTCAAATATTAACTTGTTTGCAGGTCCTGACTAAATGTCCTTTGAAAAAGAAACACACTAGTCACTAAGTTTTTTAAACTTGCTTTCCTTTTCTTCATATGATCTGTCACCATATGAAATGTAATATATTTTTATTATTAGGTTGCATATTTTTTCTCCTTCATTGACTTGTATGAACTTCTGTTTTTCAGTACTCGAATACTCACACATTAGACAGTACCTAAAACATGATGAGCAGTCACTTTATATTCCTGAAATGCACGAAGAAATTCTCATGAAAACTGTAGAATACATGACACCTTTGGAAAGAAGCAACTGGGATCAAAATTCCTAATGTGAAATGACACAGCAACCCATAGAAGGATCAGATCCATACTAAAATATTGAAATTAATCATTTGGCTACAAAATATAGATGTACCACTAGAGCTATCGGAGTAATGTCACTTGTATGAAAATTACTCATGTTATTTTTCTGTCTTGGAAGTCACCTCTTCTTCATGGAACCAGTGAATATTACAAGAGTTTCAGAATTTCGTCTGCTGGGACTTTCAGAGGAGCCAGAACTGCAGCCCCTCATCTTTGGGCTTTTCCTCTCCATGTACCTGATCACTGTGTTGGGAAACCTGCTCATAACACTGGCCGTCACGTCAGACTCCCACCTCCACACACCCATGTACTTCTTCCTCTCCAACCTGTCCTTTGTGGACATCTGTTTCACCTCCACCACCATCCCCAAGATGCTGGTGAACATCCAGACACAGAGCAAAGGTATAACCTATGAAGGCTGCATCACACAGATGTATTTTTTCACACTCTTTGCAGAATTGGACGTCTATCTCCTGACCGTGATGGCCTATGACCGCTTTGTGGCCATCTGTCACCCCCTGCACTACACGGTCATCATGCACTCCCAGCTCTGTGGGCTGCTGGTTCTGGTGTCCTGGATCATGTGTGTCCTGAATGCCTTGTTACAAAGCTTAATGGTGCTGAGACTGTCCTGTACAGACTTGGAAATCCCCCACTTTTTCTGTGAACTCAATCAGATGATCCTACTTGCCTGTTCTGACAACTTTCTTAGTAACGTGGTGATGTATTTTTCAGCTGTGCTGATGGGTGGTGGATCCCTGGCTGGTATCCTTTACTCTTATTCCAAGATAGTGTCCTCCATATGTGCAATGTCATCATCTCAGAGGAAGTATAAAGCATTTTCTACCTGTGTGTCTCACCTCTCGGTTGTCTCCTTATTTTATCTGACAAGCCTAGGAGTGTACCTCAGCTCTGCCGTGACCCACAGCTCACAGTCAAGTGCAACAGCCTCAATGATGTACACTGTGGTCACACCCATGCTCAACCCCTTCATCTACAGTCTCAGGAACAAAGATATAAAGGGGGCTCTGAAAAGATTCTTTGGGATGACCGATCTTAAAAGGACAATCATGCTGAGGCTAAAAAAGTGCCCTTGATTTCTTGGCTCGAAGCCCAAATTCCGACATTGTGATTCTTTAAACAGATTGTTTTTGTGGAATTTGCTTCTTTTATTTACATTTTGGAATTTCCGTTTGTTTGAGTTCAACTTCTGTATAGAATTTACAAAAATTATTTATTGTTTTCAGTTACAGTTAACATTCAATATTATCTTATATTAGTTTCAGGTGTTCACTATAGTGGTTAGACATTTATATAATTTATGTAATGATCCCTTTTTAGTCTAGTATCCTCTTGGCACTATACATCTTTGTTGCATGTTGTAGTTCTTAATCCCTTCATCTTTTTCATCCAGCTTCCCACTCCTCAGGCAAACGTCAGTTTGTTCTCTGTATCTATGAGTCTGTCTCTTTAGTTTTTTCATTTATTTTGTTCTTTAGCTTCCACATATAAGTGAGATCATATGGTATTTGTCTTTCTCTGTCTGACTGATTTCACTTAGCATAATACCCTCCAGGTCCACCTGTGTTGTCATACATGGCAAGATTTCATTTAATTTTATAGCTGAGCAATAATCTATTACATATTCTTGTGTGTACCCCATCTTCTTTATCCAGTCGTCAATTGAATGGCACTTAGGTTTCTTCCATATCTTGGCTAATGTAAATAATGCTGCATTGGGGTACAATGCATGGGGTATTGCAACAAAATATGCAATAGGGGTGCATATATCTTTCAAAAGAGTGTTTAGGATTTTGTTGGATATATACCCAGAATTAGAATTGTTGGTCATAAGGTAGTTCTCTTTTTAATTTTTAGGAAACTCTATACTGTGTTCCATATTGGCTGCACCAATTAGCAATCTCAGCAAGAGTTCACGAGGGTTCTTTTTTCTCTACATCCTCACCAACACTTGTTTTTTGTTGACTTTTTGTGATGGCCAATCTGACACGTGTGAGGACATATCTTATTGTGGTTTTAATGCATTTCTCTGATGATTAGTGACGTGGAGCATGTTTTCATACATGTACTGGGTATCGTATTTTGTCTTTGGAGAAATGTCTATTCAGGTCCTCTGCCCATTGTTTAATGAGTATTTTTGTTTTTCTTAGGTTGAGTTGTATGAGTTCTTTATACATTTGGGATATTAACCTTTTATCATATATATTATTGGCAAATGTTTTCTCTCAGTCAGTAGGTTGCCTTTTGGTTTTGTTGATTGTTTTCTTTGCTGTGCAAAAACTTTTTTGGGTGGTGTTCCATATGTTTATATATGTTTTGTTTTCATTGCCCCCCATATATATCAGAAAACAAATGTTACTAAGAGCCATGTTTACTGCCTATGTTATCTGTATTAATTTTATGGTGTGGAGCCTTACATTTAAGTCTTTAATATATGTTGAGTTTATTCTTGTATATGGTATAAGAAATGGTCTAGTTTAATTTTTTTGCATGTATATATCCAGTTTTCAGAACATAATTTATTGAATTGACTGTCTTTATCTTACTGTGTATTCTTACCTCATTTGTCATAGATTAAATGATCATGTAAGTGTCGGTTTTTTTCCTGGTCTGTATTCTATTCCATTGAATTATGTGTGTTTTTATGCCAGTACCAAAAAAAAAAAAAACCTAGAGAGGACCCAAATTAATAAAATCAGAAATCAAAGAGGAGAAGTGACAATAGACACCACAGAAATACAGAAAATTTTAAGAAAATACTATGAGTAACTATATGCCATCAAAACAGACAACCTGGAAGAAATGGATAGATTTCTAGAAGTGTACAATCTCTCAGAACAGACTACCAAGGAAGGTGAATCAGTAATCAACAAGCTTCCAACAAACAAAAGTCCTATATCAGATGACTTCCCAAGTGAATTTTAGCAAACATTCAAAAAAGAATTATCACATATTCTACTGAATGTATTCCCAAAAATACAGAAGAAGGGAAGGCTCCCAAGCACTTTACGAGGTCACTTTAACTCTGATTACCAAATCAGACAAAAACATTAGAAAAAAAGAAAACTACAGACTGATATCCCTATGAACATAGACACGAAAATCCCCAACAAAATACTAGCAAACTGGATTCAGCAACATATTAAAAAGATCATACACCAAGATCAAGTAGGATTCATTCCTAATATGCAAGGTTGGTTCAATATCCACAAATCAATTAACATAATATATCACATTAACAAAATGAAAAATAAAAATCATATGATCATATCAATAAGTGCAGAAAGAACATTTGGCAAAATCCAACAGCCATTTATGATAAAAACTCTTAGCAAAGTGAGAATAGAGGGATCATATCTCAACATATAATAAAGGCCATATATGATAAGTCCACAGCAAACGCCGTACTCAATGTGGAAAGACTAATCCATTGCCCTTAAGATCAGGAACAAGACAGGGCTGACCACTTTAACCACTTTTATTCAACATAGTTCTGGAAGTTCTAGCCACAGCAATCAGACAAGAAATGAAATAAAAAATTGGAAAGGAGGGCTGGCTGAGTGGCGTGATGGTTAAGAACTGGTTTGGGATGCCAGAGGGCCCCGGTTCGGATCCCACATATGAGGGCCAGTGACACTGCCCTCCACAGCTAAGATGCTGAGCAACAGCTCAACCTGGAGCTGGGCTGCTGTGAGTTGCAGGCGACGGCGTAGGCTGCAGTACCTGTGGCAGTGGGTTGCCATGGGCTACATACTGCAGCCAGCGAGAGGGGACAGCAGCCGCAGTGAGCGTCCGTCCACAAGCCGGTGACTGATCTGCCTTGCCCTGGAAGAGTGCAATGATGGTGCCAACTTGGGTCAGTGAAACAACTTCCTCCACAGCTAGACTGAAGACCAAAACAATAGCACCTTGTCTGTTCCCGTTCTCCTAATTCCCCAGCACTCTTCCCATCCCCCAATTCCCCATGAAAATGTTTAACAAAAAAAAATTGAAAAGGAGGGGGTAAAATTGTCTTTCTATGGTGATGACTTGACACTATATAGAGAGAACCCAAAGACTCTGAAAAAAACTATTAGATCTGATCAATGAATTTAGTAAAGTAGCAGGATGCAAAATTAATATTAAGAAATCAGTTGCATTTGTATACACCAAAAATAAACTATCAAAAGAGAAATCAACTCTTCGAGGGGTAAAAAGTATAACTATTGCACTGTGTTGTACAGTTGAATCTAATTCTACAAAATGTGTATTTAATAATAAAAAATAATTTAATAAAAAAAGAAGTCAAGAAATCTGTGGCATCTGTTGTCACTTGTCTTTCATTTCTGATTTTATTAATTTGGGTCATCTCTCTCTTTTTCTTGGTGAATCTGGCTAAGGGTTGGTCAATTTTGTTTATCTTTTCAAAAAACCAGCTGTTGGATTCATAGATTTTTGTATTATTTTTAGGTCTCTAATTCATTTATTTCTGCTCTGGTCTTTATTATTTCCTTCCTTGTACTCCATTTGGGCTTGTTTTGCTGTTCTTTCTCCAGTTCCCTTAGGTGCAAAGATAGTCTGTTGATATGAGATTGTTCTTGTTTCTTTAGATAGGCCTGCATTGCTGTGAATTTTCCTCTTAGGAATGCTTACACTGAATCCCATAGATTTTGAGTTGTTGTGTTTTAGTTTTCATTTGTCTTGAGATAGCTTTTGATTTCTTCCTTGATCTCAGTTTTGACCCACTCGCTATTTAGTAGCATGTTATTCAGCCTCCATGTATTTGTGTGCTTTCCAGGTTTCTTTTTATAGTTGACATCTAGTTTTATAGTATTGTGGTCAGAGAAGATGCTTGATATGGTTTCAATCTTCTTAAATTTATTGAGACTGGGTTTCAGTCCTAACATGTGGTCTCTCTTGGAGAATGTTCCATGTGCACTTGAGAAGAATGTATATTCTGTTGCTGTGGGGTGAAATGCTCTAAGAATATCAATTAAATCCAGCTGGTCTAATGTGTCACTTAAGGCCACTGTTTCTGTGTTGATCTTCTGTCTGGAGGATCTGTCCATTGGTGACAACGGGGTGTTGAAGTCCCCTGCTACAATAGTGTTGCAGATGTCTGTCTTTATGTCTGTGAGAAACTGTTTTATATATTTAGGATCTCCTATGCTGGGTGCATAGATGTTTACTAGGGTTATGTCCTCTTGTAGAATCAATCCTTTTATTATTATGTAGTGTCCTTCTTTGTCTTTTATTGTAGACTTCATTTTAAAGTCTGTGTTGTCTGAAATAAGTATTGCTACTCCCGCTTTTTTCTCATTTCCATTTGCGTGAACTATCTTATTCCAACCCTTTACTTTCAGTCCGTGTGTGTCTTTAGATCTGAGATGAGTCTCTTGTAAACAGCATATGCACGGTTCCTGTTTTCTCATCCACTCAGCCACTCTATGTCTTTTGATTGGAGCATTTATTCCATTCACATTTAAAATGATTATTGATCGGTGCATATTTATTGCCATTTTGTTATTTGTATTTCTGATCTTCCTGGGTTTGCTTGTTTTCCCCTTTCTTCTGTTTAAAAAAGCCCTTTTATCAGTTCCTGCAATGCTGGCTTGTTGGCAATGAATTCCTTAAGTTTATTCTTTTCTGAGAAGCTCTTTATCTCTCCTTCAATTTTAAGTGATAGCGGTGCTGGGTAGAGCAATCTTGGTTGTAGGCCTTTATTTTGCATCACTTTGAATATTTCCTGCCACTCCCTTCTGGCCTGCAGAATTTCTGTAGAAAAGTCTGCTGTTAGTCTTATAGGAGTTCCTTTGTATGTAACCTGCTGTCTTTCTCTTGCTGCTTTTAAGATTCTGTCTCTGTCTTTAACCTTTGCCATTTTTACTATGATGTGTTTGGTGTGGGCATGTTTTGGTTCAGCTTGTTTGGAACTCTCTGCACTTCCTGGTCTTGTATGTTGGTTCCCTTCACCAGGGTAGGGAAGTTCTCAGTCATTATTTCTTCAAATACATTCTTGATTTCTTGCTTCTTCTCTTCTTCTTCTGGTATTCCTATGATGCAAATGTTGTTGCGCTTGATGTTGTCCCACAGGTCTCTTAAACTATTTTCATTGTTTTTTATTCTTTTTTCTTTTTTGTTGTTCCAAATGGGTGTTTTCTACTATTTTGTCTTCTAAATCACTGAGCTGATCCTCTGCTTCATCTAATCTACTGGTGATTCCTTCGAGTGTGTTCTTCATTTCAGTTATTGTATTCTTTAGTTCTAACTGGTTGTTTATTATGATTTCTGTATCCTTCTTTATGTCCTCCCTAAGTTCCTGAAACATTCTTATCATCAGTCTTCTAAACTCTGTCTCTGAAAGGTTGGATAACTCTGTTTCATTTAGTTCCATTTCTTGATTTTCTTCTGATCTTTTACTTGCAACATGTTTCTTTGTTTCTTCATTGTGGCTGTCACTCTGATTGCTTTGATGCATTAGATCACCTAGAAAGCAAAACAAAAAAAGAAAAGAAAAAAGAGAAAAAGAGGGAAAAAAAGAAAAAAGTGGGGGCTCTCTGCCCATTTTAATCTGCAGACCACTTGCTCAGCAATAGAGAGAGTTTGGGCAGCTCAGCACCAGCTGCTGGGGGGAAGGGCTCAGTGCGTCATGTGCCGACCTCCCTCTAGACTGGAAGTAAGCTTCCCACAATTAGTTGCTCTGTGCTCTGGAACCGTGCTCACCACCAAAACTTCTCACAGGTTGTTGCCGGCTGTCTGCTGCTGGAAAAAACCCTCTGTGGCCTGCGGAGATAGGGGCCAGGGACCAGCGGCTCAGGGTGCCCCTGGCAACACAGCTCTAGGTGGGTGGGGCAGGTCCCCAAGGCACCACAGGATGTGGTCAGTGGCCCCCACCAAATCAGAGAGCAGCATGCACTCCTGCATCGGCAGCCAGCCCACACAAACTCACCTGGAAAGCCCCGGCTGAATCACGCAGGCGCACAGCTTGTGGCCCTACACTCCCAGGAAAACTCCCAGCCTCAGCCTGTCTGAATCAGCTTTTCGAAAATCAGGCTGAGCAGCCTGACAGCATGCACGCACACACGCACTCCTGCGCCAATTCCAGCGGACCAATGCAGTCCCAGATCTGAGCCACTGTGGGAGGGCCCAGCCCTGAAAAAATGGCGGCCTCCTGTGCACTACTCATGTGCAAGCTCCACACCAGGGGAATAATGCTCCCAAAAAACTCCAGTTACCATGCCAAAGGCACTCAGTTCAGTCCTTCCCACAGGCTCCATGGCCCCGCTCACAAAGCTACTCCCTCCACCAGAAACTGGGTGAGTACTCACCAGCGAGTGAGTTGGTTTGCTAGCTCCACTGGTTCTCCAGCTGCCCTCAGCCCCATCGAGCTGAGCAAAGAGAGTCCTCACTATTTTCTAATTCCAGCTATCGTAGAATTCCTCTTCCCGGCAAAGTAACTCTGGGCTGGTGAGTGTGGTGTGGGGCGGAGGGTCTCTCCCCCAACCGGAGAAGCCTTCCCACCATTGAGGTGTCCCTCAGAGGGTTCAACTTCACTCATCTCTGCCCCTCCTACCAAACTCAACGTGGCCTCCTCTTTAAGTCCTTCGTTTAGAGGTTCTGTTCATGTAGTGTCCAGGGAACTTTCGAGGTTGAATATCTTATAAATTACTTGTAATTTTGGTGTGATCCTGGGAGGCAGTCAGCACAGCATCTATCTAACCACCATCTTACCGGAAGTCCTCCAAACCAATCTTAAGAAAGCAGAACAAACTGCAGGCTACACACGGTAGCTCATGGCAGCCCACTGCAGCAGGGGATTGTAGCCTACACTGTCGCAGGCGACTCACGGCAGCCCAGCTCCCGGTTGAGCTGTTGTTCAGTATCTTAGCTGTAGAGGGCAGTGTCACTGGCCCTCATATGTGTGATGCAAACCGGGGCCCTCTGGCGTCCCAAACCAACTCTTAACCTATGCGCCATTTGGCCAGCCCAAGATTTAGAAATTTAGACATATGGATTTAATGTAGAATGGTTGACCTTGATTTTAATAATTCATTACATTTCCTGTCTTAATGCACAAAGGCCTCAAAGTCAGAACCATTTTTATTTTATGCAATGGAGAATTCATTAGACCAGCTAAGGGTGCAAATTCCCCACATTAACTTTACATGTCTTCTATTTAAGGTGGGATTTCAACACAAGTACACTTACCCAAAGGAAGCAAATAGAATAACCTGAGAGGCTAAACTTTACTATCCTACAAAAAAAATTATTGGATAAATGTATTACATTCCTGTTGTAACAAATTACAACAGTGGGGTATATATAAGAATGAATTCATGTACTTACTATATTAGATTTTAGAACACCGAGAAGTCTCAATAGACTGAAAAGATGTCTGCAAGGCCAGTTCCTTCTGGAGGCTACAGGAGAGAGTCGCTTTTCTCTCCTTTTCCAGTTTCTTGTGGCCACAAGCATTCCTTGCCTCGTGGCCCTATCTCCATCTCTAAAGCAGCAGTGGAGCATCTTCCAATCTCCCTGTGATTCCAACTATTCCTCCTTTCCTTCCACACTCTAGGATTGTGGTCATTATATTAGTCCCACCTGTATAATCACAGCCAATCTTCTTATCTTAAAGCTGCAGGCTGATAGCATAACTATTTCAAGGCTACCTTAATCCTCCCCTCACTATAGAAAACAATATATTCAAAGTTTCCAGAGGTTAGAATGTAGACATCTTTTGGAGGCCCTTCTTCTGCTTATTACAAAGTCCTTTTCAGAACTGTATTACCTGGTGACACTGAAGGGCCGTCGTATAATGGAAACAACACAGAATATATCACAGCCTCTGAAATGAGTGCATACAGGCATGCACTGCTTGATAACATTTCAGTCTGTGAGTGAACTGCATATACAGTGATGCTCTCATATGATAATAATGTTACTAAAAAATTCCTATCGCCTAGTGACATCATAACCATGGGAACATCTTTGTAATGCAGCACATTGCACCTATACTTACCATCATGTAATAGTTGCCTACAGTATTCAGTATAGTAACATGCAACAGTCTTGTCGACTAGGAGCTGCAGGGGAACAGAATTTATCACCCCAAATCATGTCAATTTTGTATAAAGATTATTTTAGGCTGGTTAATTTTAAGAAACAGCAGACATGGGGGAAGTTGTGAAAACCAAATGCAACTTACCCTTTGTAATGGATATTTACCTTTGCACAGAAAATCTTCATTTGTGAGGGCTTGTGTCCCAGCACAAGTAAATGCTTTGAAGAGCCAAGAGACCTAGTCAAGGCAGAGTCCTGAGTCTTAGACTTTGGAGAGAACTCTAACTCAGGGTTGAGATAAGTGTTGGGAGTGAGACCTCTGGCTGGTGAGATAGTCAGGGAGAAAGTGTAACAGAAACAGGACTCACCTGACTTCTCACCTAGTGCCTTTTAATATTAGACTCCAAACATCACACTCCACTGAGGGAACCACATTTCCAGCACAGCACCTCTGTTCCTCAGGGCCAGGGGCTGACTTTCAAAAAAATTCTATAGCAGAAGACACTTGGGCTTCTTTTAAATCCAACCACCTGGCTTGGTCTTGGTTTAGGTTGCTTTCTCAAACTTGACTGTTGGACCATGAGGACCATGTGAACTTGGGGAGGCTTTGCAGTGGCTGCCTGTGGCTTCCTGAGCTTGCCTCTGGAGAGGTTGCGATGGGGTGATGTGCACATAAGCTATGTCGTTGACTTCCTCATCCCATGGGGTTTGCCCCCTGTGGTATTTTTGATTCCCAATATTTCATGTTCCAATTTCAATGTCTTTATGGTTTTTGAAACTATACAAGAACATATAAAACTGGTATGGAAAACACAGTCTATCTAAATGCTGCCAGCTGACAAGTAATATTGACTAGGTAGTTCATCATCAAAATGGTTTTATTTGGGAAAAGGGAAAGAACGAGGAAAAGACGGCTGCCACCAAGCACCTGCATGTTGAGACCCAGTGAGTCATGTGGTCTAAAATGGTGAATATATATGTGTATATATCAGGGAGATAGGAACCATAGAGTTTTTTTTGAAAAGGAAGCTAAAACAGTAGAGTTCAAATAGGTGAGCTGATAAACTTCTGTGAACTCAATTCCTCCCTTAGTTCTTCCAGCCTGATCAGTTTTCTTAAAGCCTCAGTTCATCTTTATCAATGCAAAAGGAAGAATTAATCCAGAACTGTAGGATGTATTGAAGTTCTTAAAGAAAGGATGAAAGCCTTTTTTGTGTCTGTGAGAGAGGCTTGGCATCAACGTTTTTCACCCAGGAGACAGGGAAGAAGCTCACCATGAGAAGCAGTTACATCTGAGTATAACTGTGCTAAGCATTGGGGGGCCCATAACCTTGAGGTACATGAGGACTTTGTCTCTTTTCTTGGATTGTTACAGAATGTAGATTTGAAGTAAGTGATCCTAAAGTGCTTGCTCAGTCACTCCTGAATTAAGATATTTTTTTCCATCACAAGCCAGATGTGAAGGTCTGAACACACCAAAGTCTCCCTGTATGAGGCATCCTGTCCAAAGCCCCGGCTTGCTGCTCTTCAAAATATGGTGTATTTTGGGGTAATTTGGAAGAAGGAAGCCTGCCCCGTCCTGAGTCACAAAAGTGAAGCCACTCGAGCTGAAGCCAGCTGGGGGGGAACACTCTAATCGATAAACATTCTAGCTTTGATTTTCTGAAGAGAAATATGCCTGTTTTCTTCACAATTTGGGGATTTTGTTCTTGTAGGACTTGGCTCCAAATGAAAATATGATCCAAGGAAAAGGTTGAGGAAAGGAGAACATTGGCTTTAAAGGTCAATATAGTTTCATGTGAGCGGCTGGCTAAGACAAAAATAAAATATTAAAAACATTTTTTAAAGAAAGTATTTTTAAATAAATTATTATTATAAATTCTTTCAATTTCTGGAATGACATGGTTTCTAAGTTACCAGTATTCTTGATCAATATTTAAAGGTAATGACAATTATTCCTCAATTTAAAAAGATATGAAAAATAATCTTTTCATCCTGGGCAGCTTCACTTCTTTGAGGCTCTTCAGTTTGCTCAGTTGTGAAATATAGATAATAATAGTATCTATTCAACAGATATTTTGAAAAGATTGAGTGAGAAAATCATTAAAATTTCCCATAAGGTTCTCACATATGCTATGTCTCAATAAATGTTAGCTATTATTATTCTGCTCAGGAGATGAGCAAGTATACATAGGTAGTAATCACCTTGCTTCCCAGAAATTACTGCAGAAATTTGGTAGCATATTAACTGGACCTGGTATGAGACTATGGAAACAAACCAAATCGCTAATTCCTTGAGTCTGAAGAATTATCTTTTAAGAGAGGCAGTTAGATGTGCAGGTTGACACCAAGCAGTAGAATAGAAAGAACAGACCTGGAAGACAGACCTGAGTTACAACCCAGGTGCGTATGCTATTTGGCGAGAGCAGTGCAGGGCCACCATCTTCACGGGTGTGCCCACCTGTCAGCTAGGAGTCTGTGAGGTATATGAGAGTATGAAACTGTGTAAGGTCCCTGGAATATAGTTAGGGACAACTGCTAGGAAGCATTTGAAAGCACATAGTATTAAAATACTATGCATTCTTTGGTAAGAACTTTAAATAAACACTTCATTAAAATACTATGCATGCTTTGTTTGGTATGAACTTTCCTCTGTCAGCACTATTGCACTTAGGATCATTGGCAAAACATCCTGATATTTATTTAATATTTAGTTCACATTCAAATTTCCTCTGGGGAAAGTTTTGAGCCAAAGGTCAGACCCCGCATTGGTATAATTTTCTATCATATAAAAGCAATTATCACGAAGGATCTAAACTGACACTTGACTTGTGAACTGAAGAAATACATGGAGTTACTGCTCTCAAGTTGCTCTAAGGAGCTCTGATGGGACAAAAATACCAGTGTGTGACCCTGAGATGAGAAATGGGCCTCAACAGACTGTAAGCCCAAAGTAGAGCTGAATCAGCAGTGGGTCTGCATGTGTCTCTCACTGTCTTCCTGCATCATCCGAGAGAAGGTCGTTTGGGAAGAAATAGGGAGAATGGGTGAATGCCACCAATATAGAGTAACATTCAGACTTGAGTTATATGTGCCTCATGTCCTTTTGCAAGACACTTAGTAAATGGTGAGTGAAAACACAGCCCCTGTTTTCAGAAGGGTCAATGTGGACCAGCAGAGAGAGCAAGAATGTTCCTGAAATAATAAAATGGAAGGAGAAGGCTCAATGCAATAAGGTTGAGGTGGTGGAGAAACAGCCCAGCAGACACCTGGGAATTTTGAAAGAAATTTGAGGCAAAGTTGTCCAAGAATACTTTCTGCAAGGGAGAGATACTCTGTCGGCACTGTCTAATGTGGTAGCTGCTATATTGAACACTTGAGGCTAGCATGACTGGGGAACTGAATTTTACATTTTATTTAATTTTAATTATAATTTTCAAATAGTCTCACGTAACTATTGCTACTCTGTTGGACAATATAGCTCTTAGCTCCCAAGGCAAATGTCCCTCAGGCTGCTAGAATCCAGGAGGATTTCAGCAAGATTCACAGCGTTCATCAGACCAGCAGTAATAACGGGGGACCATTTGGCCAAATTTGGTTCAACTATTTCTAGCTGACTCCATTTTTCTAATACAAGTTCTGTTTTTAAAGATGCGCCTCTTCCGTACTAATGCTAGTAGACAAAATTATGAGAGCTGTTTTAAGGAAATAGAGAAAAGATGAAAACTTCATCTTATGGGGAGAGCCCTTTTACTAAATAAGTTTGCCTTTTCAGGAGGCTGGAAACTTGTAGTGAATTTTTAAAAATCGCAGGGTTAACACCTTTTTTTTTTTTTAAAGATTTTTATTGGGGAATTGGGGGGATGGGAACAGTGCTGGGGAATTGGGGGAAGGGGAACAGACAAGTTGCTGTAGTTTTGTTCTTCAGTCTAGTTGTGGAGGACGTTGCTTCACTGGCCCAAGTTGGCACCATCATTGCACTCTTCCCAGGCGAGGCAGATCAGTCGCCGGCTTCTGGACAGCCGCTCACTGCGGCTGCTGGCCGCTCACGCTGGCTGCTGGCTACACACGGTAGCCCATGGCAACCCACTGCCACATGGCTGCAGCCTACGCCGTCGCCGGCGACTCATGGCAACCCAGATCCAGGTTGAGCTGTTGTTCAGCATCTTAGCTGTGGAGGGCAGTGTCACTGGCCCTCATAGGTGGGATCCGAACCGGGGCCCTCTGGCATCCCAAGCGAGTTCTTAACCATCGCGCCACTCGGCCGGCCCGGTTAACACCTTTTAAGGTTTCTAATATTCATATTGTGTAATTCTAATAAGTGAGTATGCAGGAACAGGATACTTGCAGATTCATGGACTGATGTCCTTTCAAATCCAGGGAGATCACAACATGTAGAAATAAAAACTAAATTAAAAGCAGAATTCTAACCTTGTCACTTGGGATCCGAGACTCATTAGGAAAAATTGCCTTTCTGTTTATTCCAGAGGCCCCGGGGGGAATCTTGTGCTTAGCAGTTGGAATAAGAAGAGTGAAATGTGCCTGATGAGCAGATACAGAGAGCGGTGTAACCCCTCCTCTGTGCGTCCCTCAGCTTGGACCACGTTGGTGCCCAGGACCTGGGTGTTGCTGTTGAGTCCTCAGCTGGCTGTGAACTGATGCTTCACTCCTTCCTGCGGTCTCGTGTGGGGACAGAGCTTCAGTCTCCATCATGAACCTTCCAGGGAGTAATTCAGACTTCCACACAGAGGCCTCCCTCTCAGAGACCCCATCCAGATGAGTCTGAGAGCCCAGCAGGTACTGAAGGAAAGGGTCAGAGATCAGAAATGAGAACTCTTACCTGAGTCACTGCGACCCTAATCAGCCCAGAGACTAGAGATCACCGTGTCTGTGTTCTTGGTTAAGTAATTGATTTATAATTAATTCATTTAATACATTAATAAGGATGCTTGAATCTGCACTACAGGGGCCAAAGTTAACAATTAAGTGATGACGTGGAAGTATCATTAGGTGACTCTGCAGAATGAGTGAGATGCATGAAATGGTTGCAGCACAATGAAAACATATCTGAGGAGTTCTACTGTCCAGGGAGTAAAAATAGTAGTGTTAGGCATGGAGCCAGTGCAGTGAAGTGAGAGCGTTAGTATGAAATTTCTAAATGGGGTGTATTTGAGTATGTTTTGTAGTCAATGAAAAGATCCAGGCCAGTGGAGGTAGAAACTACCTTGTAACAGACATTTGTGAGACATACAAGGCAGTATCTTCTCTCATGCTGGATATTCACGTAAAAAATTATTTAATAAGTTTAAAGAGGAATACTAAATAGTTTTACTTTGAATTATTCATTACTGGCGGGGCTGCAGATATTTTGAATTTGAACTTGTTTACTTTCTCTATTGGAACAGGTAGTAGGGATTCCTATCCCACACTCTCAGTCTTTCCCCCTAGAAGTGATTGTCGTATATATTTTTAATGAGAAATTCTGTCTGCACTGGGAAGTATAAATTGAGGATTGAATGACTTCTAGGCAAATAGTATACATTGCTGAGAACAAAACACTTTGGCAATGGAAAAATTAAGGCAACCCATTGTACCTTAAATCTTAATGCCACAAAGGCATCGTAGTCAGAGCAAGTTTACATTTATGCAATGAGGACTTCACTGTGCGAGGTAAAGTGGTGGATCTTGATTTAAAAACTTTTTCTACTTCATGTGGGTTTTCAGAGTAAAATGCCCTTACCCAGGGGAAGCTAATGAATGAATGGAGAGGCTTTACCTCAATTCCCTCAGCAAATTTTATTGAATAAATGTCCTTAGTAAACTCTATTGTTGCCGTAAAATATTTCCATACTAGCTGATTAAAACAAACACATATTTGCCTTTGCAGTACTGCATGTCAGAAGCCCAAAATGAGTCTCATGGGCTAATATCAAGATGTCTGCAGAGCAGGGCTTTTTTCTCGAGACTCAGGTGGAATTCTGTTTCCCTTCCTATTTGAGTTTGTATTCTCCCCACCTGCCTTCCTTGGCTCATGGCCATTCCTCCATCTTCAAGGCCAGCAGTTTAGCTTCTTCATCGTGTGTCTTGCTTCTATATCAAGAGGACAATTGTGGTCACTTTAGTTCAGCGGTTCTCAGCCTTCCTAATGCTGTGACCCCTTAATACAGTTCCTCATGTTGTGGTGACCCCCAAATAAAATTATTTTCATTGCTACTCTATAACTAATTTTGCTACTGTTATGAATCGTAATGTAAATATCTTTTTGTTTTCTGATGGTCTTAGGCGACCCCTGTGAAAGTGTCGTTCGAGAACCGCTGCTTTAGTTCCATCTGGATGATCCTGATCATCTTCTTAAAGTCAGCCCATTAGAAAGCCTGCCCATTTCTACCCTAATCCTTTCTTGTTATAAAAATATCCAACACAAAGGCAGTGGGATAGAGTGTGGACATATTTTGGAGGTCCTTATTTTGCTCACTGAAAAGTCTGTTAAAAGCATAGTATTCTGTGTCATTCAGTGGCCCTTATATAAAATAAATAAACACAGAATTTACCACAGTTTCTGGAATGAGTGAATACACTATTGCTTCAATAATGCATGCAAAGAAATGCTTGGCTCAGAAGACCTAAATGTGCCTATACCTGAGTCTAACACAGGACCTCATCCTTGCTGTTGAGTGTATGGTCCACAGACCAGGACCTGCAGGATCAACAACCCCTTGTTAGAAATGCAGACTCTCTGAGGCCCCCATGAACTGCTGATTCTAATTTTGCATTTCTGGTACGATCCTTGTTGATTTATAAGCACACTCAATTTGAAGGGCCGGTCTTGACTAGGTTTGCTCACCTTTTCACTGTTGACATTGCGGGCTGAATAATAATTGGGTGGGGTGCTGTCCTGTGAATTGTGGGTGTTTAGCAGTATTCCTTCAGGCAATGCCAGATGCCCCAGGCACCAAAGCATTTCTGCGTGAGAAACTCTGCTGAGAGCAACATGAAAAAAATAATAAAGGCCCATCAGATACTCTGATATTCGCTTTGGAGAGATTATGAAACCATTCCTGCTCCACCCCAGGGCCTTTGCACTGTCCATTCCTTCTTCCAGGTACATACTTGCCAACATCACCTTGCCCGTCCCTCCCTTTGTTCACTGAGGTCTCTGTTCAAATGTTAACTTGTTTGCAGGTCTTGACTAAACGTCATTTGAAAAAGAAACACACTAGTCACTAAGTTTTTTAAACTTGCTTTCCTTTTCTCCGTATGCTCTGTCAGCATCTGAAATGTAATATGTTTTTATTATTAGGTTGCATATTTTTTCTCCATCATTGACTTGTATGAACTTCTGTTTTTCAGTACTCGAATACTTACACATTAGACAGTATCTAAAACATGATTAGCAGTCACTTTATATTCTTGAATTACACGAAGAATTTCTCATGAAAACTGTAGAATACATGACACCTTTGGAAAGAAGCAACTGGGATCAAAATTCCTAATGTGAAATGACACAGAAACCCATAGAAGAATCAGATCCATACTAAACTATTGAAATTAATCATTTGGCTGCAAAATATAAATGTAGCACTAGAGCTATCTGAGTAATGTCACTTGTATGAAAATTACTCATGTTATTTTTCTGTCTTGGAAGTCACCTCTTCTTCATGGAACCAGTGAATATTACAAGAGTTTCAGAATTTCTTCTGCTGGGACTTGCAGAGGAGCCAGAACTGCAGCCCCTCATCTATGGGCTTTTCCTCTCCATGTACCTGATCACTGTGTTGGGAAACCTGCTCATCATCCTGGCCATCAGCTCAGACCCCCACCTCCACACGCCCATGTACTTCTTCCTCTCCAACCTGTCCTTTGTGGACATCTGTTTCACCTCCACCACCGTCCCCAAGATGCTGGTGAACATCCAGACACAGAGCAAAGGTATAACCTATGAAGGCTGCATCACACAGATGTATTTTTTCACACTTTTGGCAGGATTGGACATCTATCTCCTGACCGTGATGGCCTATGACCGCTTTGTGGCCATCTGTCACCCCCTGCACTACATGGTAATCATACACCCCCAGCTCTGTGGACTGCTGGTTCTGATGTCCTGGATCATGGGTGTCCTGATTGCCTTGTTACTATGCTTAATGGTGCTGAGACTGTCCTTCTGTGCAGACTTGGAAATCCCCTACTTTTGCTGTGAACTCAATCAGATTGTCCGACTTGCCTGTTCTGACACCTTTCTTAGTAACGTGGTGATGTATTTTGTAACTGTGCTGATGGGTGGTGGATCCCTGGCTTGTATCCTTTACTCTTATTCCAAGATAGTGTCCTCCATATGTGCAATGTCATCATCTCAGGGGAAGTATAAAGCGTTTTCTACCTGTGCGTCTCACCTCTCGGTTGTCTCCTTATTTTATTTGACAAGCCTAGGAGTGTACCTCAGCTCTGCTGTGACCCACAGCTCACAGTCAAGTGCAGCAGCCTCGGTGATGTACACTGTGGTCACACCCATGCTCAACCCCTTCATCTACAGTCTCAGGAACAAAGATATAAAGGGGGCTCTGAATAGATTCTTAGGGATGACACATCTTAAAAGGACAATCATGCTGAGGCTGAAAAAGTGCCCCTGATTTCTTGACTCGAAGTCCAAATTCAGACATTGTGATTCTTTAAACAGATTGTGTTTGTGGAAATTGCTTCTTTTATTTATATTTTGGGTTTTCTATTTGTTTGAGTTCAACTTCTGTATAGAATTTACAAAAATTATTTATTGTTTTCAGTTACAGTTGACATTCAATATTATCTTATATTAGTTTCAGGTGTTCACTATAGTGGTTAGACATTTATATAATTTATGTAATGATCCCGTTTTAGTCTAGTACCCTCCTGGCACTATACATATTTGTTGCATGTTACATTTCTTAATCCCTTCATCATTTTCATCCAGCCTCCCAGTCCTCAGGCAAACATCAGTTTGTTCTCTGTATCTATGAGTCTGTCTCTTTAGTTTGTTCATTTCTTTTGTTCTTTAGATTCCACATATAAGTGAGATCATATGGTATTTGTCTTTCTCTGTCTGACTGATTTCACTTAGCATAATACCCTCCAGGTCCACCTATGTTGTCATAAATGGTAAGATTTCATTTAATTTTATAGCTGAGCAATAATCTATTGCATATTCTTGTGTGTACCCCATCTTCTTTATCCAGTCGTCAATTGAATGGCACTTAGGTTTCTTCCATATCTTGGCTAATGTAAATAATGCTGCATTGACAATAGGGGTGCATATATCTTTCAAAAGAGTGTTTTGGATTTTGTTGGATATATACCCAGAAGTAGAATTGTTGGTCATAAGGTAGTTCTCTTTTTAATTTTTAGTAAATTCTATACTGCGATCCATGTTGGCTGCACCAATTTGCATTCTCACCAACACTTGTTTTTTCTTGATTTTTCATGATGGCCAATCTGACAGGTGTGAGGACATATCTTATTGTGGTTTTAATGCATTTCTCTGATGATTAGTAACGTGAAGCATCTTTTCATACATCTATTGAGTATCGTATGTTGTCTTTGGAGAAATGTCTATTCAGGTCCTCTGTCCATTGTTTAATGAGTATTTTTGTTTTTTTCAGGTTGAGTTGTATGAGTTCTTTATACATTTTGGATATTAACCTTTCATCAGATATATTATTGGCAAATGTTTTCTGTCATTCAGGAGGTTGTCTTTTGGTTTTGTTGATTGCTTTATTTGTTGTGCAAAAACTTTTTATTGGGTGGAGTTCCATGTGTTTATTAATTTTTTTGTTTTCATTGCCCCCCCCAAACATATAAGAAAAAAATGTTACTAAGAGCAATGTTTACTGCCTATGTTATATCTAGGAATTTTATGGTTTCGAGCATTAAATTTAAGTCTGTAATATATGTTGATTTTATTCTTGTATATGGTATAAGAAATGGTCTGGTTTCATTTTTTTGCATGTATATGTCCAGTTTTCAGAACATCATTTATTGAAATGACTGTCTGTATCTTACTGTGTATTCTTGCCTCATTTGTCATAGATTAAATGATCATGTAAGTGTTGGGTTTTTTTTCTGGCCTCTGTATTCTATTTCATTGAATTATGTCTGTTTTTATGCCAGTACCATGGTGTTTTGTTTACTATAGCCTTGTAGTATGTTTGATATCAGGTAGCATGATATCTGTAACTTTGTTTTTTCTCAAGAGTGCTGTGATTTTTCGAGGTATTTTGTGGTTCCATATTGATTTTAAGGTTATTGGTTCTAGTCTATGAAAAATGCTATATTAATATTTAGAAACCAGTACAATTTATATACACCAATAATGAACTGTAAGAAAGAGAATGCAAAACAGGATACCATTTATAATTGCAACAAATAAAATACCTAGTCGGCGGCCTGTTGGCTCAGGTGGTTAGAGCGCAGATACATAATACTAAGATTGCTGGTTTGATCCCCACATGGGACAGTGAGCTGCACCCGCGACAAATAGATTGCAAACAATGGCTTGATGTGGAGTTGCAGTGTGCTGGAAAAACACACTATTCCCAATAAAGTTTATAAAAAATACGTAGGAATAAATTGGACGTAAGAGGGAAAAGACTTGTACTCAGAAAAGTATATGACAGGAAGAAATTGAAGAAGATACAAATAAATGGAAGCGTATATGGTGCTATTGGACAAGAAGAATTAACATCATGAAAATGTCCATTCTACCCAAAGCAATCTGTACACTCAATGCAATCCCTATTTAAATATCAATGGCATTTTTCTCTATACAATTTTAGTAACCATTTGATTCAGCTTTCTGCTTTGTCTGTCTTACAGACAGTTTCCCCTGCCCTTTTACTACCTTCACAACGTTTTTTCCAATCTTGATCAGAAATATTTAAAAATTTCTGTTTACTTCATGAGCAACATGGATTTTTGAAGAATAATTTCTTTTCAGAAAACATACATTATTGTGAGTAATCTGTTCTTGTTTGATAGAATAGTCATAAGTTGCAGTACTTGAATGGAAAAAATTTCACTTGGCTACTAAGCCAACTGATACCATTTTATTTCATAGGAATATTTGAAACCACAGTTTTCACTTTTGTGTCTCTCTTTCTTTCTTCATCAGTAGCTTCACTGCTCTTCCTGATAATGTGGATTTCATCATTGTTTACTTTTAGCCTCAGCCTGTTGATAGTGTTGTTATGATCTGGGAAGGCCTGGGCACTGGCCTGGGCCCCCACTACTAGAGATTCAGACCTTTGCCAACTTGTGGCTGGACCAGCCCTTGTGATCTTTATAATAATTGCAGCAACCATCAGGGAAGTATGAAAACACAAAGTTTACTCTCACAGGTCCAGCATGTCTGAGGAACACACAGGAGGGTCTGGGGGAGAGAGAGAGACAGAGACAAAGAGAATGGACTGAATGTGTGTGTGTGGACACTTGCGTGCTTATCTAGTAGCCATGTCATACACCAAACTATACGATTTTTTGAGATAGATGTCTGTGAAATGGAACTCTCATAAATCAAAAGTGTAATATCAGGCATTCACGTGAGTAACATGCTACTGTATTTTATTCCTGGTCTCCTGTTGTTTTTGTTTTTTTGTCTAATTGACCTTGGAGTCCAGAATAGCTACAATATTCACTGGTAAAACTGATTATCAAGTATATAGCTCCCAGTGGGGTGTATATGGAAATATACATGGGAAGTTTGGAGACAAATGGAAAATGAGGTATATATGAGATTCTGAGCTAAGATTGAGGTAAGGCACTGGGGCTTCAGAGGAGAGAAACGACAATAGCAGGACAATAAAAAGAGCAGAAATTCAGTACAGTAAGTCCCCGACTTACAAACATTCGAGTTGCAAATGCTCATGGATATGAACACACCTGGTATTACGAACATTCGTAGGTACAAACAGATCGAAGAAGTAGCTATGTGTGTGCCAGACGTTGTCACAGTTGTGCTGCTGTGTGCTTAGTGTACAGTGCGATAGTGTATAGTAGTAGAGTGCTTAATCAGGGCCCAGGATGTCTGGAAGCAAGAGAAAAAGCAGTGGTGATGTGGAGGGGACCGCTAGGAAGCATCTAATGTGTATAAGACTCACTTTGTCAGACTTACTAATGAAACTGACTTGCAAACATTCTCCCGGAATGAAACTTATTCATAAGTTGGAAACTTACTATAGTTAGAAGTTTGACCTATTGTATACACAGGTCATAAAATGTTATCTCTGATGATAACTCTTATTATGGGCAAGGCCCCAAATTAACATTCTTTAAGGAAAAGGGAAATGTTTCTCTTGGGCCTGCAGGGTTTCAAAAAGAATCCACATACATATCTTGAGGTGACTTGTTCTGAACGTCTACCATAGTGACCCAGTTTCATTCTTTTGCATGTATCTGTCCCGTGTTCCCATCACCATTTATTAGAGAGAATCGCCTTTCCTTGTTGTATGTTCCTGGCTCATTCTCATAAATTTATGACCATATATATGTGGGTTTATTTATTTCTCAGCTCTGTTCCATTCCGTTGATCTATGTGTCCTTTGTTATGTCAGTACCATTGTTGATGAAAGAATGTCCAGCCTACAAAAAGTCTTCTAACTGCTTATTTAACCTTAAATGACAACAGTTGCTGAAAGCAACATCTCAACAGATTGAGAAAATGCTCGTGGGAAAGGCAGTTCTGCAACTCATTGTTTACATTGGACTAGAAGGAGACATAAGGAGGGTTACATTACATTCATTGGTGAACATTTGGAAGGTGGCAGAAAGCAGAGTGGGGAAATCTCTGGGACTGGATGAAAAGTAAAACAGACACATACTTTATTACAGTGGTGGGTACAGATAGTTAACAGTTAAGCACGTAGAGATGGTATGTGGGCAACAGGATAACAATGTGGTCTCGTGCTCTGGTGCTGAGAGTGGTGCCTCCAAGGGGTCTGGAAAAGAACACTCTGACATTTCAAAGGTATGTTATCTTAGATGCACAGAGACAATGGACAATTTCAAAGTGAAAGATTCACCTTTGTCAAGGAAGCTATAGGCCTAGGATGTGCTACCCACTATGACCCACTTTTAGTGAGCAATTTTTATGTTTTAGTCACCCTGTGTGGTTAGTTTGGTGTCTGGGTTTGTAATGCTTATGAAGCTTGTCTGGTTGAGTGTGTGGCCCCTTTTTCATCCACACCATACTGTTCTGGTTCCTATAGCTTTGTAATATAGTTCAATATCCAAGAGTGTGATGCGTGCTGCTTTGTTCTGCTTTCTTAAGAATGGTTTGGAGGACTTCCAGTAAGATGGCAGAACAGACTGGCACTGTGCCAACTGCCTTTCAGGATCACACCAAGATTACAAACAGTTTACACAGCATTCAAGCTCAGAGGTCCCCTGAACTCTAGATGAACAGAACCTCTAAATGAAGGATTTAAAGAAGAGGTCACGTGGAGACCGGTAGGAGGGGCGGAGACCTGAAGCGGTCTGACTCCCAGCCAACAGAGAGGGCGAACCTCGCGAGTGACACCTCAGTGGCAGAGAGGCTTCTCTTGTTGGGGAAAAGACCCTTCCGCTCCACACCGCTCCACCCAGACCAGAGTTACTTTGCCTGGAAGAGGAATTCCATGATAGCTCGCAGTAGAAACTAGTGAGGACTCTCTCTGTTCAACTCGGTGAGGCAGAGTACAGCTAGAGGACCAGTCGCCCTCCTATGGAGCTGGCACACAGACGCGCTCACTGGTGAGCACACACCTGGTTCCTGGCAGAGGGAGTGGCTGCGTGAGCGGGGGCCCAGGAGCCTGTGGGGAAGGACTGAACTGAGAGCCTTTAGTGCTGGAGCTGGAGGTTTGGGGACCATTGTTGCTCTTGTGTGGAGCTGGCATTCAAGTAGTGTACAGGAGAGCGCTGTTTTTTCAGTGTTGGGCCCTCCCACAGAGGCTCAGGTCTGGTACCACATTGGTCTGGTGGAATTGGAACATGCTGCCTTGGGTTCCCCTTCTCCGCGCTGCATGTGCAGAGTTGCCAGGATGGCATCTGGCTGTCGGACTGCTCTGCCTGTTATGTGGGCTGCTGATTGGGACAGGCGGACACTGGGAGCTTTCCTGCGAGTGGTGGGCGAGGAGCAGTGTGGCTGCGTGATCTGGCCTAGGCATTCATGGCGCTTTTGTGCAGGCTGGTTGCAGGTACAGGAGCGCCTGCTGCTGTAACTTGGTGGGGGTCAATGACCACACCCCATGGTGCCTTGGGGGCATGCCAAGGCCCACCTACAGCTGCATTGCTGGGCACACCCTGAGCCCCTGGTGCCTGGCCCCCACCACCACAGGGCACAGAGGGTTCTGCAGAGCCAAGCAGCCCTCAGCAAACTGTGAGGATTTTTGGTGGTGATCACGGCCCCAGAGCACATGGCAGCTAATTGCGGGAAGCTCACTTCAAGCCTGAGAGAGAGGCTGGCGCTTCATGCATTGGGCCCTTCCCCAAACACAGCTGTTGCTCAGTCACCGAGCGACTCTCTATTGTTGAGCAAGTGGTTTGCAGATTAAAGCAGGTGAAGAGCTTTTTTTTCCTCTCTTTTTTCTCCTTCCTTTTGCCCCTTATCCCCCTTTTTTTATTATTCTGTTTTCTTTTCTTTCATATTTGTGTTCCTTTTTCTTCTTTTCTTTCATGTGTTTTCTTTTTGTTGCTGTTTCTCAGGCTTGTTTACCTGGCTATTGCTTTGGTTACTGTTTTTCTGTCTTGTTCTTCTGTTTTTGTATTTGTAATTTTGTCTCTTTCATATTTTTTTTGGTCTTTTTTTGTCTGATCGTCGTTTATCATGTTTTTGTGGAGGTGTATTTGTTTTTAGGTGTTGTTGGGTAGCCTTGCTTTGTTTTTGTTTTATCAAGTAAACATGGTTCACTAGTTCAGGTGCTGAGACTACACTGATTTTGTAGAAACCTCTGACCACAGCCTTTACGCACCTGTAATACCACCTTGCCCACCTAGAGCAGCACTGCCAGGGGCAATCGGGGTGCTGGGGTGACTGCCCCCCCTCAACAAACTCTGGAATATGCTTTTTACAACAGAATGTGGTCCTCAGAGGCCTGGGTTTATCTTGGTGGTGATCAATGACCACAAACCTGCACCACAGCCACTCGGGAGCAGCTTTCGTGAATTTGTGAGCATGAGGTGGAGGCTGGCTATAGTGTTCTTGGGACACTATACAAGGGTGTTACAGGACAGATATTAGCATAAGGTCTGAATCTGCATTAACGTCTTAAAAACCACCAATCACGTCTCATAACTCACTTGAACTCCATCCCACCCAGGTAGTGCCACATTGCCAAGGGCACCTTCAACAGTGGGTCAAATAGCCAGACACATGCTCCTAAAGAGCCTCTTTCAATAGTTGGTGCTTACCAGCATCTAAAAGGTAGCAACAGGCTTAGTCTTCCCTAGTCCTTTTGCTAAACTGCCTCAGGACCAATGTTGGTGACAGGCAGCCTCAGGTCACACAGAGACCATCCCCACATGACCCCAGGCTCAGCACAGGAAGCAGCCACCACATACAGCTTTGAGGCACCTACCAGGTAGCTATGAACTGGTAGCAGACAGGGCTGTAACACCTCAGAGAGGGAGCCCCACCCAAGAGATACCAGAACCAATACACCCAGAGACCAGTTTTCGACAAAACAGAGTACTACCGGGTTGAACCTACAAGTGGCACTTTCAAAGGAAATTTTCCACAGGCACAAGAGTCCACAATGGCTAAGACTCCTCTAGGGGATCAACCGCCACACTGCATCTCAAACTCTGTGAACAGAGCTAATTTTCCCAGATAATTAGCCTGAAGGGCAATCCCACCCTCTGACAAGCCAAAAGCAATTAAAGATCAACTTCAAAAGTGACACCTCTGGAACATATGGAAATAAGAATAGGGAGACTATGCAATCCGAATATAAAGAACACATACTACATAAAGCCACCCAGCAATGACTGAGAGATAGCTGATCTACCTAATATATCAAAGCAATCACAGAACAGCAGGCAGAATGAAGAAATGAAGAAACATGTCCAAAATACAAGATCAGAAATAACCTCAAGAATTGGGACTAAAAGAGAGTATCCAACCTTCCAGAGACAGAGTTTAGAACTAATGATAAGAATGTTTCAGTAACTTACTGAAGACATCAAGAAGGATTAAGAAATCATAAAAAACACCCAGTTGGAACTAAAGAATACAATAACTGAAATGAAGGACACACTCGAAGGAATCACCAGTAGATTAGATGAAGCAGATAATCGGATCAGCAATTTGGAAGACAAAAATAGCAGAAATCACCCAGTCAAAACAACAAAAAGAAAAACAGAATAAAAACAATGCAAATAGTTTAAGAGACCTCCGAGACAACATCAAGCGCAACAACATTAACATCATAGGAATACCAGAAGGAGAAGAGAAGAAGCATGGGATTGAGAATGTATTTGAAGAAATAATGACTGTCAACTTCCCTACCCTGGTGAGTGAAATCAACATACACCCAGGAAGTGCAGAGCGTTCCAAACAAGCTGAACCCAAACAGGCCCACACCAAGACACAAAGTAGTTAAAATGGCAAAGGATAAAGACAAAGACAGAATCCTAAAAGCAGCAAGAGAAAAACAGCAGATTACATACAAAGGAACTCCTAAAAGAGTAATAGCTGACGTTTCTACAGAAATTGCAGGACAGAAGGGAGTGGCATGAAATATTCAAACTGATACAAAATAAAGGCCTACAACCAAGATTGCTCTACCCCGCACGGCTATCACTTAAAATTGAAGGAGAGATAAAGAACTTCTCAGAAAAGAATATTAAAGGAATTTATTACCGCAAAACCAGCATTGCAGGAAATGCTAAAAGGGCTTTTTTAAACAGAAGAAAGGGGACAACAAGGTAACCAAGGAAGACCAGCAATACGAATAACAAAATGGCCATGAATATGTACCTATCAATACTCACTTTAAATGTGAATGGACTCAATGCTCGAATCAAAAGACATAGAGTGGCTGAGTGGATAAGAAAACAGGACTCATGCACATACTGTTTACAGGAGACTCATCTCAGATCAAAAGCCACACGGAGACTGAAAGTAAATGGATGGAATAAGATATTTCACGTAAGTGAAAATAAGAAGAAATCTGGGGTAGCAATACTTATTTTGGACAAAATAGACTTTAAAATGAAGGCTACAATAAAAGACTAAGAAGGACACTGTATAATAATAAAGGGATCGGTCCAACAAGAGGACATAACCCTCGTAAACATCTAGGCACCAGACATAGGATCTCCTTAATGTATAAAACAGTTTATGATCGACATAAAGTCAGAGATCAACAGTAGCATTATCATAGTAGGGGACTTCAACACCCCGTTGTCACCAATGGACAGATCCTCTAGACAGAAAATCAACACAGAAACAGTGGCCATAAATGACATTTTAGACCATTTGGATTTAATTGTTATTTTTAGAGCACTTCACTCCAAAGCAACAGGATATACATTCTTCCAAGTGCACATGGAACATTTTCCAAGATAGACCAAGTGTTAGGACACAAAACCTGTCTCAATAAATTTAAGAAGATTGAAATCATATCAAGCATCTTCTCCGACCATAATGCTATGAAACTAGAAATCAATTATAAGAAGAAATCCAGATAGCACACGAATCCATGAAGGCTGAATAACATGCTACTAAATAACAAGGGGGTCAAAAATGAGATCAAGGAAGAAATCAAAAGCTATCTCGAGGCAAACGAAAATGAAAACACAACAACCCCAAATCTATGGGATGTAGCGAAAGCAGTCCTAAGAGGGAAATTTATAGCAATTCAGGCCTATCTCAAGAAACAAGAAAAATCTTAAGTCAACAAGCTATCTTTACACCTAAGGGAACTGGAAAAAGAACAGGAAAACGAGTCCAAAGGGAGTATAAGGAAGGAAATAAGCAATATCAGCACGGAAAGAAATGAAATAGAGACCCAAGAAACAATAGAAAAGAGCAATGAAACCAAGAGCTGTGACTTTAAAAAGATAAACAAATAGAGAATCCCTTAGCTAGACTCACCAAAAAAAAAAAAATAGAGAGGACCCAAATTAATAAAATTAGAAATCAAAGAGGAGAAGTGACAATAGACACCGCAGAAACACAGAAAATTTTAAGAAAATACTATGCGTAACTATATGCCAACAAAACAGACAACCTGGAAGAGATGGATAAATTTCTAGAAGTGTACTATTTCTCAGAACAGACTACCAAAGAAGGTGAATCAGTAATCAACAAGCTTCCAACAAACAAAAGTCCTAGACCAGATGGCTTCACAAGTGAATTTTAGCAAACATTCAAAAAAGAATTATCACTTATTCTACTCAAAGTACTCCAAAAATTGCAGAAGAAGGGAAGGCTCCCAAGCACACTTTACGAGGTCACTTTTACTCTGATCCCCAAATCAGACAAAAACATTAGAAAAAAAGAAAACTACAGGCTGATATCCCTATGAACATAGACACGAAAATCCTCAACAAAATATTAGCAAACCGATTTCAGCAACATATTAAAAAGATCATACACCATGATCAAGTAGGATTCATTCCTAATACACAAGGTTGTTTCAATATCCACAAATAAATTAACATAATATATCACATTAACAAAATGAAAAATAAAAATCATATGATCATATCAATAGGTGCAGAAAGAACATTTGGCAAAATCCAACAGCCATTTATGATAAAAACTCTTAGCAATGTGAGAATAGAGAGATCATATCTCAACATAATAAAGGCCATATATGATAAGCCCACAGCAAATATCATACTCAATGGGGAAAGGCTAATCCATTCCCCTTAAGATCAGGAACAAGACAGGGCTGACCACTGTAACCACTTTTATTCAACATGGTTCTGGAAGTTCTAGCCACAGCTATCAGACAAGAAAATGAAATAAGAAATTGGAAAGGAGGGCTGGCCGAGTGGCGCGATGGTTAAGAATTGGCTTGGGACGCCAGAGGGCCCCGGTTCGGATCCCACATATGAGGACCAGTGACACTGTCCTCCACAGCTAAGATGCTGAACAACAGCTCAAGCTGGAGCTGGGCTGCTGTGAGTCGCCATCGACGGTGTAGGCTGCAGCCCTTGTGACAGTGGGTTGCAATGGACTACCGTATGTAGACAGCAGCCAGCGTGAGCGGCCAGCAGCCACAGTGAGCGGCCGTCCAGAAGCCGGCGACTGATCTGCCTCGCCCGGGAAGAGCGCAGTGATGGTGCCAACTTGGGCCAGTGAAGCAACGTCCTCCACAACTAGACTGAAGACCAAAACGACAGCAACTTGTCTGTTCCCCTTCCCTTAATTCCCCAGCACTGTTACCATCCCCCCAACTCCCCAATAAAAATCTTTAAAAAAAATTGGAAAGGAGGGGTTAAAATTGTCAGTATATGCTGATGACACGATACTATATATAGAGAACCCAAAGACTCTGAAAAAAAAACTATTAGAACTGATCAATGAATTTAGTAAAGTAGCAGGATACAAAATTAATATTAAGAAATCAGTTGCATTTGTATACACCAAAAATAAACTATCAAAAGAAGAAATCAACACTTCAACGGGTAAAAAGTATAACTATTGCACTGTGTTGTACAGCTGAAATTAATTCTAAAAAATGTGTATTTCATAATAAAAAATAATTTAATAAAAAAAGAAGTCAAGAAATCTGAAGCATCCTTTGTCACTTTTCCTCTTTCATTTCTGATTTTATTAATTTGGGTCATCTCTCTCTTTTTCTTGGTGAATCTGGCTAAGGGTTCGTTGATTTTGTTTATCTTTTAAAAAAACCAGCTCTTGTTTTCATTGATTTTTTTGTATTATTTTTTGGTCTCTAATTAATTTATTTCTGCTCTGGTCTTTATTATTTCCTTCCTTGTACTCCCTTTGGCTTGTTTTGCTGTTCTTTCTCAAGTTCCCTTAGGTACAATGATAGACTTGATATGACATTGATTGTTCTTGTTTCTTTAGATAGGCCTGCATTGCTATGAATTTTTTTCTTAGGACTGCTTTCGCTGAATCCCATAGATTTTGAGTTGTTGTGTTTTCATTTTCGTTTGTTGAGAGCGCTTTTGATTTCTTTCTTGATCTCAATTTTGACCCAGTCGCTATTTAGTAGCATGTTATTCAGCCTCCATGTATTTGTGTGCTTTCCAGGTTTCTTTTTATAATTGACTACTAGTTTTATAGCATTGTGGTCAGAGAAGATGCTTGATATGATTTCAATCTTCTTAAATTTATTGAGACTGGTTTTTAGTCCTAACATGTGGTCTATCTTGGAAGATGTTCCATGTTCACTTGAGAAGAATGTATATTCTCTTGCTTTGGGGTGAAATGCTCTAAAAATATCAATTAAATCCAGATGGTCTAATGTGTCATTTAAGGCCACTGTTTCTGTGTTGATCTTCTGTCTGGAGGATCTGTTCATTGATGACAACGGGGTGTTGAAGTCCCCTACTATGATAGTGTTGCAGATCTCTTTCTTTATGTCTGTGAGAAACTGTTTTATATATTTAGGATCTCCTATGTTGAGTGCATAGATGTTCACTAGGGTTATGTCCTCTTGTAGAATCGATCCTTTTATTATTATGTATTGTCCTTCTTTGTCTTTTATTGTAGTCTTCATTTTGAAGTCTGTTTTGTCTGAAATGAGTATTGCTACTTCAGCTTTTTCTCATTTCCATTTGTGTGAAATATCTTATTCCATCCCTTTACTTTCAGTCTGTGTGTGTCTTTTGATCTGAGATGAGTCTCTTGTAAACAGCATATGCATGGGTCCTGTTTTCTTATCCACTCATCCACTCTATGTCTTTTGATTGGAGCATTTATTCCATTCACATTTATAATGATTATTATTATAAATTCTTTCAATTTCTGGAATGACATGGTTTCTAAGTCACCAGTATTCTTGATCACTATTTAAAGGAAATGAGAATTATTCCTCAATTTAAAAATATATGAAAGAAATAACCTTTTCATCCTGGGCAACTTCACTTCTTTGAGGCTCTTCAGTTTGTTCAGTTGTGAAATATAGATAATAATAGTATCTATTCAACAGATATTTTGAAAAGATTGAGTGAGAAAATCATTACAATTTCCCATAAGGTTCTCACATATGCTATGTCTCAATAAATGTTAGCTATTATTATTCTGCTCAGGAGATGAGAAAGTATACATAGGTGGTAATCACCTTGCTTCCCAGAAATTACTGCAGAAATTTGGTAGCATATCAACTGGCCCTGGTATGAGACTATGGAAACAAACCAGATTGCTTACTCCTCCAGTCTGCAGAATTATCTTTTAAGAGAGGCAGTTATATGGGCAGGTTGGCACCAAGCAGTAGAATAGAAAGAACAGACCTGGAAGACAGACCTGAGTTACAACCCAGGTGCGTATGCTATTTGGCGAGAGCAGTGCAGGGCCACCATCTTCACGGGTGTGCCCACTTGTCAGCTAGGAGTCTGTGAGGTATGTGAGGGTACGAAAGTGTGTAACGTGCCTGGAATATTGTTAGGCACAAATATATGGTGCTAGGATGATTACGAGCATATTTTACAAAAATAACTAATACTAGGGAATTACCTGTAAAGCAACCTCATGCTGTGTTCTAGATTCACAGCCTAGAGAATGCATTCTTCTAGACATTATTCTCCAGAGTCCTGGACAGAAGCTCCCTGTTTAGTCATCAGGAGACCTTGTAAAATCTTTAATTTTCTGTGAAACATTGTTAGGCTATTGTACTATGTTTGCAAAAGCAGAATTTGGGGCATATTGAAAAAAAAAAAAAGATACCACATGGTCAAACCCTCACTTCACCAGAAAGCTAAACTTACCAGAAGAAACTTTTCAGAAATTCTAGTCATTGTGGTTTTATTGAATTTATTAAACATGAGGTTTGAACAATAACTTTACTGAATGGTGCCGGTGCACAAGCCATTTTTAGAAAAAATTTAATTTTTTAATATTTAAGCTTTTTAATAAAACCATTGAAGTCTGCAAAAAGACTGGTATGTGAATAATTAGAGAGCATTATGCATTTAACACAGAACAGTACATATGGGGGGGCAGGGGTTGCAGAAAAAAAATGTATATATGTTAAAAAAATGTTATCTATGTATTAGCTTTCAAAGTTTAATTAAATTATGGTAGCAATGTGTAGTATGATGTTCCCTAAAAACATGGCGTTAATCAAATGAATGCTAGCATCATTCATTGTATAACAATTTTAATACAGTTTTTCCTTTCTTAAATGTGTATACTTTTTTTTGGCACCCTCTGTATGTCCACAAACTGGTGTATAGATAAACAAAACGTGATACATCCATACAGTCAAATACTATTTAGCCATAAACAATAAAAAGAAAAGATAGTAAAAAAACCAAAACAAATAGCAATATAACAAACAAAAACCAAAAACCACTGAAGCCTACAGGATATGCTAGTGGTGTGACATATTTTTTTAAACTTTTGTATTATGAAAAATTTTAAACATAGAGAAAAAGTAAACACTAGTACAGTGATCACTTACATGTTCATTATGGACATTTAACACATAACATTGTAATATTTGCTTTGCATGACATTTCTGCTAAGAAGCATTTGAAAGCGCATAGTATTAAAATACTATGCATGCTTTGTTTGGTATGAACTTTCCTCTGTCAGCACTATTGCACTTAGGAACATTGGGAAGAACATCCTGATATTTATTTAATATTTAGTTCACATTAAAATTTCCTCTGTGGAAAGTTTTGAACCAAAGGTCAGACCCCGCAATGGTATAATTTTGTATCATATAAAAGCAATTATCATGAAGGATCTAATCCGACACTTGAGTTGTGAACTGAAGAAATACATGGGGTTACTGCCCTCAAGTTGCTCTAAGGAGCTCTGATGTGACAAAAATACCAATGTGTGACCCTGAGATGATAAATGGGTCTCCACAGACTGTAAGCCCAAAGTAGAGCTGAATCAGCAGTGGGTCTGCATGTGTCTCTCTGTGTCTTCCTGCATCATCAGACAGAAGGTCGTTTGGGAAGAAATAGGGAGAATGGGTGAATGCCACCAATATAGAGTAACATTTAGACTTGAGTTATATGTGCCTCATGTCCTTTTGCATGTCACTTAGTAAATGGTGAGTGAAAACACAGCCCCTGTTTTAAGAAGTGTCAATGTGGACCTGCAGAGAGAACAAGAATGTTCCTGAAATAATAAAATTGAAGGAGAAGGCTCAACGCCATAGGGTTGAGGTGGTGGAGAAACAGCCCAGCAGACACCTGGGAAATTTGAAAAAAATTGAGGCAAAGTTATCCAAGAAAACTTTCTGCAAGGAAGATATTCTATGTCTGCACTGTCTAATGTGGTAACTGCTATATTGAACACTTGAGGGTAGCATGACTGGGGAACTGAATTTTACATTCTATTTAATTTTAATTATAATTTTCAAATAGTCTCATGTAACTATTGCTACTGTGTTGGACAATACAGCTCTTAGCTCCAAGACAAATGTCCCTCAGGCCGCTGAAATCCAGGAGGATTTCAGCAAGATTCACAGTGTTCATCAGACTAGCAGTAATAACGGGGAACCATTTGGCCAAATTTGGTTCACCAATTTCTTGCTGACTCCATTTTTCTAATATAAGTTCTGTTTTTGAAGCTGCACCTCTTCTGTACTTATACTCGTAGACAAAATTATGAGAGCTGTTTTAAGGAAATAGAGAAAAGATGAAAACTTCATCTTATGGGGAGAACCCCTTTACTAAATAATTTTGCCTTTTCAGGAGGCTGTATTGTATTAAATTAAACTTGTATTGAATTAAAAAAAATCGCAGGGTTAACACCTTTTAAGGCTTCTAATATTCATATTGTGTAATTCTAATAAGTGAGTATGCAGGAACAGGATACTTGCAGATTCATGGACTGATGTCCTTTCAAATCCAGGGAGATCACAACATGTAGAAATAAAAAGTAAATTAAAAGCAGAATTCTAACCTTGTCACTTGGGATCGCAGACTCATTAGGAAAAATTGCCTTTCTGTTTATTCCAGAGGACCTGGGGGGAATCGTGTGGTTAGTAGTTGGAATAAGAAGAGGGAAATGTGCCTGATGAGCAGATGTAGAGAGCGCTGTAACGCCTCCTCTGTGCGTCCCTCAGCTTGGACCACGTTGGTGCCCAGGACCTGGTTGTTGCTGTTGAGTCCTCAGCTGGCTGTGAACTGATGCTTCTCTCTTTCCTGCTGTCTCGTGTGGGGACAGAGATCAGACTCCATCATGAACCTTCCAGGGAGTAATTCAGACTTCCACACAGAGGCCTCCCTCTCAGAGACCCCATCCAGGTGAGTCTGAGAGCCCAGCAGGTACTGAAGGAAAGGGTCAGAGAGGAAGGAAGCTGAGGACTCTTCCCTGAGTCACTGCAACCCTAATCAGCCCAGGACTAGAGATCACTGTGTCTGTGTTCTTGGTTAAGTAATTGATTTATAATTAATTCATTTAATACATTAATAAAGATGGTTGAATCTGCACTACAGGGGCCGCAGTTAACAATTAAGTGATGACATGGAAGTATCATTAGGTGACTCTGTAGAATGAGTGAGATGCATGAAATGGTTGCAGTACAATGAACACATATCTGAGGAGTTCTACTGTCCAGGGAGTAAAAATACTAGTGTTAGGCATGGAGCCAGTGCAGTGAAGTGAGAGCGTTAGTATGAAATTTCTAAATGGGGTGTATTTGAGCATGTTCTGTAGTCACTGAAAAGATCCAGGCCCGTGGAGGTAGAAACTACCTTGCAACAGACATTTGTGAGACATACAAGGCGGTATCTTCTCTCATGCTGGATATTCACATAAAAAAAGTATTTAATAAATTTAAAGAGGAATGCTAAATAGTTTTACTTTGAATTATTTCATTACTGGTGGGGCTGCAGATATTTTGAATTTGAACTTGTTAACTTTCTCTATTGGAACAGGTAGTAGGGATTCCTATCCCAAACTCTCAGTCTTTCCCCCTGGTAGTCATTGTCGTATATATTTTTAATGAGAAATTCTGTCTGCACTGGGAAGTATAAATTGAGGATTGAATGACTTCTAGGCAAAGAGTATACATTGCTGGGAACAAAACACTTTGGCGATGGAAAAATTAAGACCACCCATTGTACCTTAAATCTTAATGCCACAAAGGCATCGTAGTCAGAGCAAGTTTACATTTATGCAATGAGGACTTCACTGTGCGAGGTAAAGTGGTGGAACTTGATTTAAAAACGTTTTCTACTTCATGTGGGTTTTCAGAGTAAAATGCATTACCCAGGGGAAGCTAATGAATGAATGGAGAGGCTTTACCTCAATTCCCTCAGCAAATTTTATTGAATAAATGTCTTTAGTAGACTCTATTGTTGCTGTAAAATATTCCCATACTAGCTGATTAAAACAAACAAATATTTGCCTTTGCAGTTCTGCATGTCAGAAGCCCAAAATGAGTCTCATGGGCTAATATCAAGATGTCTGCAGAGCAGGGCTTTTTTCTCGAGACTCAGGTGGAATTCTGTTTCCCTTCCTATTTGAGTTTGTATTCTCCCCACCTGCCTTCCTTGGCTCATGGCCATTCCTCCATCTTCAAAGCCAGCAGTTTAGCTTCTTCATTGTGTGTCTTGCTTCTATATCGAGAGGACAATTGTGGTCACTTTAGTTCCATCTGGATGATCCTAATCATCTTCTTAAAGTCAGCCCATTAGAAAGCCTGACCCATTTCTACCCTAATCCTTTCTTGTTATAAAAATATCCAACACAAAGGCAGTGGGATACAGTGTGGACATATTTTGGAGGCGCTTATTTTGCTCACTACAAAGTCTGTGAAAAGCGTGGTATTCCGTGTCACTCAGGGGCCATTATATAAAAGAAATAAACACAGAATGTACCACAGTTTCTGGAATGAGTGAATACACTATTGCTTTAATAATGCATGCAAAGAATTGCTTGGCTCAGAAGTCCTAAAAGTGCCTATACCTGAGTCTAACAAAGGACCTCATCCTTGTTATTCAGAGTATGGTCCACAGACGAGGACCTGCAGGATCAACAACCCCTTGTTAGAAATGCAGTCTCTCTGAGGCCCCATGACCTGCTGATTCAGATTCTGCATTTCTGGTTGGATCCTTGTTGATTCATAAGCACACTCAAGTTGAAGGACCGGTCTTGACTAGGTTTGCTCACCTTCTCACTGTTGACCTTGGGGGCTGAATAATAATTGGGTGGGGTGCTGTCCTGTGAATTGTGGGTGTTTAGCAGTATTCCTTCAGGAAATGCCAGATGCCCCAGGCAACAAAGCATTTCTGGGTGAGAAACTCTGCTGAGAGCAACAAGAAAAAACATTATAATAAAGACCCATCAGCTACTCTGATATTCGCTTTGGAGAGATTATGAAACCACTCCTGCTCCACCCCAGGGCCTTTGCACTGGCCATTCCTTCTTCCAGGTCCACACTTGCCCACATCACCTTGCCCGTCCCTCCCTTTCTTCACGGAGGTCTTTTCAAATGTTAACTTGTTTGCAGGTCTTGACTAATCGGTATTTGAAAAAGAAACACACTAGTCACTAAGTTTTTTAAACTTGCTTTCCTTTTCTCCATATGCTCTGTCACCATCTGAAATGTAATATATTTTTATTATTAGGTTGCATATTTTTTCTCCTTCATTGACTTGTATGAACTTCTGTTTTTCAGTACTCGAATACTCACACATTAGACAGTACCTAAAACATGATGAGCAGTCACTTTATATTCCTGAAATGCATGAAGAATTTCTCATGAAAACTGTAGAATACATGACACCTTTGGAAAGAAGCAATTGGGATCAAAATTCCTAATGTGAGATGGCACAGAAATCCGTAGAAGAATCAGATCCATACTAAACTATTGAAATTAATCAGTTGGCTGCAAAATATAAATGTAGCACTAGAGCTATCGGAGTAATGTCACTTGTATGAAAATTACTCATGTTATTTTTCTGTCTTGGAAGTCACCCCTTCTTCATGGAACCAGTGAATATTACAAGAGTTTCAGAATTTCTTCTGCTGGGACTTGCAGAAGAGCCAGAACTGCAGCCACTCATCTTTGGGCTTTTCCTCTCCATGTACCTGATCACTGTGTTGGGAAACCTGCTCATCATCCTGGCCGTCAGCTCAGACTCCCACCTCCACACGCCCATGTACTTCTTCCTCTCCAACCTGTCCTTTGTGGACATCTGTTTCACCTCCACCACCATCCCCAAGATGCTGGTGAACATCCAGACGCAGAGCAAAGGTATAACCTATGAAGGCTGCATCACGCAGATGTATTTTTTCCTACTCTTCGCAGCGATTGATTTCTTTGTCCTGACCGTGATGGCCTATGACCGCTTTGTGGCTATCTGTCACCCCCTGCACTACACGATCATCATGCACCCCCAGCTATGTGGACTGCTGGTTCTGATGTCCTGGATCATGTGTGTCCTGATTTCGTTGTTACATAGCTTAATGGTGGTGAGGCTGTCCTTCTGTACAAACTTGGAAATCCCCCACTTTTTCTGTGAACTCAATCAGATGATCCAACTTGCCTGTTCTGACACCTTTCTTAGTAACGTGGTGATGTATTTTGCAGCTGTGCTGATGGGTGGTGGATCCCTGGCTGGTATTGTTTACTCTTATTCTAAGATATTGTCCTCCATATGTGCAATGTCATCATCTCAAGGGAAGTATAAAGCATTTTCTACCTGTGCGTCTCACCTCTCGGTTGTCTCCTTATTTTATCTGACAAGCCTAGGAGTGTACCTCAGCTCTGCTATGACCCACAGCTCACAGTCAAGTGGAATAGCTTCGGTGATGTACACTGTGGTCACACCCATGCTGAACCCCTTCATCTACAGTCTCAGGAACAATGATATAAAGGGGGCTCTGAAAACATTCTTTGGGATGACAGGTATTAAAAGGACAGTCATGCTGAGGCTGAAAAAGTGCCCTTGATTTCTTGGCTCGAAGCCCAAATTCAGACATTGTGATTCTTTAAACAGATTGTGTTTGTGGAATTTGCTTCTTTTATTTATATTTTGGATTTTGTATTTGTTTGAGTTCAACTTCTGTATAGAATTTACAAAAATTATTTATTGTTTTCAGTTACAGTTGACATTCAATATTATCTTATATTAGTTTCAGGTGTTCACTATAGTGGTGAGACATTTATATAATTTATGTAATGATCCCTTTTTAGTCTAGTACCCTCCTGGCACTCTACATATTTGTTGCATGTCACATTTCTTAATCCCTTCATCTTTTTCATCCAGGCTCCCACTCCTCAGGCAAACATCAATTTGTTCTCTGTATCTATGAATCTGTCTCTTTAGTTTGTTCATTTATTTTGTTCTTTAGCTTCCACATATAAGTGAGATCTTATGGCATTTGTCTTTCTCTGTCTGACTGATTTCACTTAGCATAATACCCTCCAGGTCCACCCATGTTGTCACAAATGGTAAGATTTCATTTAATTTTATAGCTGAGCAATAATCTATTGCATATTCTTGTGTGTACCACATCTTCTTTATCCAGTCATCAATTGAATGGCACTTAGGTTTCTTCCATATCTTGGCTAATGTAAATAATGCTGCATTGACAATAGGGGTGCATATATCTTTCAAAAGAGTGTTTTGGATTTTGTTGGATATATACCCAGAAGTAGAATTGTTGGTCATAAGGTAGTTCTCTTTTTAATTTTTAGGAAACTCTATATTGCATTCCATATTGGCTGCACCAATTAGCAATCTCACCAAGCGTGCACAAGGGTTCTTTTTTCTCTACATCCTCACCAACACTTGTTTTTTGTTGATTTTTCATGATGGCCAATCTGACAGGTGTGAGGACATATCTTATTGTGGTTTTAATGCATTTCTCCAATGATAGTGACGTGAGCATGTTTTCATACATCTACTGGGTCTCGTATGTTGTCTTTGGAGAAATGTCTATTCAGGTCCTCTGCCCATTGTTTAATGAGTATTTTTGTTTTTCTCAGGTTGAGTTGTATGAGTTCTTTATACATTTGGGATATTAACCTTTTATCAGATATATTATTGGCAAATGTTTTATCTCAGTCTGTAGGTTGTCTTTTCGTTTTGTTGATTGTTTTCTTTGCTGTGCAAAAACTTTTTAGTTGGGTGATGATCCATGTGTTTATTAATTTTTTTGTTTTCATTGCCTTCCAAAATATATCAGAAAATAAATGTTACTAAGACCAATGTTTACTGCCTATGTTATCTCTAGGAGTTTTATGGTTTCGAGCCTTACATTGAAGTTTTTAATATATGTTGTATTTATTCTTATATATGGTATAAGAAATGGTCTAGTTTCATTTTTTTGCATGTATATGTCCAGGTTTCAGAACATCATTTATTGAATTGACTGTATTTATCTTACTGTGTATTATTGTCTCATTTGTTATAGATTAAATGATCATGTAAGTGTCGGGTTTTTTTCTGGCATCTGTATTCTATTCCACTGAATTATGACCTGGTTTTATGCCAGTACCATGCAGTTTTGATTACTATAGCCTTGTAGTATAGTTTGATATCAGGTAGCATGATATCTCCTACTTTGTTTTTTCTCAAGAGTGTTGTGATTATTCGAAGTATTTTGTGGTTCCATATAGATTTTAAGGTTATTTGTTCTAGTCTATGAAAAGTGCTATATTAATATTTTGATATCAGTTCATTTTCTATACACCAATAATGAACTGTAAGAAAGAGAATGCAAAACAGGATCTCATTTATAATTGCAACAAATAAAATACCTAGGGGGTGGCCTGTTGGCTCAGGTGGTTAGAGCGCAGATACATAATACCAAGATTGCTGGTTTGATCCCCACATGGGACAGTGAGCTGCACCCTCTACAACTAGATTGCAAACAATGGCTTGACTTGGAGTTGCAGTATGCTGGAAAAAACACACTATTCCCAATAAAGTTTTTAAAAAGTACGTAGGAATAAATTTGTCTTAAGAGGGAAAAGGCTTGTACTCAGAAAAGTATAAGACAGGAAGAAATTGAAGAAGATACAAGTAAATGGAAGCATACATTGTGCTATTGGACAAGAAGAATTAACATCATTAAAAAGTCCATTCAACCCAAAGCAATCTGTACACTCAATGCAATCCCTATGTAAATACCAATGGCATTTTTCTCTATACAATTTTAGTAACCATTTGATTCAGCTTTCTGCTTTGTCTGTCTTACAGACAGTTTTTCCCTGTCCTTTTACTACCTTCACAATATTTTTTCCAATCTTGATCAGAAATATTTAAAAACTTCTGTTTACTTCATGGACAACATGGAGTTTTTAAGAATAATTTCTTTTCTGAAAACTTATATTATTGTGAGTAATCTGTTCTTGTTTGATAGAATAGTCATAAGTTGCAGTACTTGAATGGAAAAAGTTTCACTTGGCTACTAAGCCAACTGATACAATTTTATTTCATAGGAATATTTGAAACCACAGTTTTCACTTTTGTGTCTCTCTTTCTTTCTGCATCAGTAGCTTCACTGCTCTTCCTGATAATGTGGACTTCATCATTGTTCACTTTAAGTCTCAGTCTGTTGATAGTGTTGCTATAGGCTAGGAAGGCCTGGGGCACTGGCCTGGGCCCCCCACTACTTGTGATTCTGACCTGAGCCAACTTGTGGCTGGACTAGCCCTTGTGGTCTTTATAATAATTGCAATCACCATCAGGGAAGTATGAAAACACAAGGTTTACTCTCACAGGTCCAGCCTGTCTGAGGAACACACAGGAGGGTCTGGGGGAGAGAGAGAGACAGAGACAAAGAGAATGGACTGAAAGTGTGTGTGTGGAAACTTTCATGCTTATTTAGTAGCCATGTCATACACCTTACAATACAATTTTTTGAGATAGATGTCTTTGAAATGGAACTCTCATAAATCAAAAGTTTAATGTCAGGCATTCACATGAGTAACATGCTACTGTATTTTATTCCTGGTCTCCTGTTGTTTTTGTTTTTTTGTCTAATTGACCTCAGTGTCCAGAATAGCTACAATAGTCACTGGTAAAACTGATTATCAAGTATATAGCTCCCAGTGGGTGTATATGGAAACATAGATGAAATTTTGGAGACAAATGGAAAATGAGGTATATATGAGATTCTCAGGTAAGATTGCGGTAAGGCACCTGGGGCTTCAGAGGAGAGAAACGACAATAGCAGGACAATAAAAAGAGCAAAAATTCAGTACAGTAAGTCCCCGACTTACAAACATTTCAGTTGCGAATGCTCACAGATATGAATAGACCTGGTATTACGAACATTCGTAGGTACGAACAGATCGAAGTAGCTTATGTGTCTGCCAGAAGTTGTCACAGTTGTGCTGCTGTGTGCTTAATGTACAGTGCGATAGTGTATAGTAGTAGAGTGCTGAATCAAGGCCCAGGATGTCTGGAAGCAAGAGCAAAAGCATTGGTGATGTAGAGGGGACCGGTAGGAAGCATCTAAGGTGTATAAGACTCACTTTGTTGGACTTATTAATGAATCTGACTCATAAATGTTCTCCCACAATGAAACTTGTTCGTAGTTCGGAAAGTTACTATAGTTAGAAGTTTGACCTATTCTATACGTAGGTCATAAAATGTTATCTCTGATGATAACTCTTATTATGGGCAAAACCCCAAATTAACATTCTTTAAGGAAAAGGTAAATGTTTCTCTTGGGCCTGCAGGGTCTCATAAAGTATCCACATACATATCTTGAGATGATTTGTTTGGAACGTCTACCATAGTGACCTAGTTTCATTCTTTTGCATGTATCTGTCCCGTGTTCCCATCATAATTTATTAGAGAGACTCTCCTTTCCTCATTGTATGTTTTTGGCTCCTTTCTCATAAATTTATGACCACATATGTGTGGGTTTATTTATTTCTGGGCTCTATTCCTTCCCGTTGATCTATGTGTCCATTGTTATGTCAGTGCCATTGTTGATGAAAGAATGTCGAGACTACGAAAAGTCTTTTAAGTGTTTATTTAAGCCTAAATGACAACAGTTGCTGGAAGCAACATCTCAACAGATTGAGAAAATGCTCGTGGGAATGGCAGTTCTGCAGCTCATTGTTTTCATTAGACTAGAAGGAGACATAAGGAGGGTTACATGACGTTCATCGGTGGAAGATTTGGAAGGTGGCAGAAAGCAGAGTGGGGAGACCTCTGGGACTGAATGAAAAGTAAAACAGAGAGACACATACTTTATTACATTGGTGGGTACAGATAGTTAACAGTTAAGCACGTAGAGATGGTACGTGGGCAAAAGGATAACAATGTGGTCTCGTGCTCTGGTGCTGAGAGTGGTGCCTCCAAGGGTCTGGAAAAGCTCACTCTGACATTTCAATGGTATGTTATGTTACATGCACAAAGACTATAGACAATTTCAAAGTGAAAGATTGACCGTTGTCAAGGAAGCTATAGGCCTAGGATGTGCTACACACTATGACCCACTTTTAGTGAGCAATTTTTATGTTTTAGTCACCCTGTGTGGTTAGTTTGGTGTCTGGGTTTGTAATTCTGGGTTTGTAATGCTTATGAAGCTTGTCTGGTTGAGTATGTGGCCCCTTTTTCATCCACACCATACTGTTCTGATTCCTATAGCTTTGTAATAGAGTTCAAAATCCAAGAGTGTGATGCCTGCAGCTTTGTTCTGCTTTCTTAAGATTGGTTTGGAGGACATCCAGTAAGATGGCGGAATAGACTGGCACTGTGCCAACTGCCTTTCAGGATCACATGAAAATTACAAACAGTTTACACAGCATTCAAGCTCGGAGGTCCCCTGAACACTAGATGAACAGAACCTCTAAATGAAGGATTTAAAAAAAGAGATCATGTGGAGACTGGTAGGAGGACTGAAGTCGCGAGGCAGTTTGACTCCAGGTCGACATAGAGATGGCGAACCTCAGGAGTGACACCTCAGTGGCAGAGAGACTTCTCTTTTTGGGGAAAACCCTCCAGCCCCAAACCGCCCCACCCAGACCAGAGTTACTTTGCCTGGAAGAGGAATTCCACGATAGCTGGCAGTAGAAACTAGTGAGGACTCTCTTTGCTCAACTCGGTGAGGCAGAGTGCAGCTAGAGGACCCGTCGCCCTCCTATGTAGCTGGCACACAGACGCGTTCACTGGTGAGCACGCACCTGGTCCCTGGCAGAGGGAGTGGCTGCGTGAGCGGGGGCCCAGTATCCTGTGGGGAAGGACTGAACTGAGAGCCTTTAGTGCTGGAGCTGGAGGTTTGGGGACCAATGTTGCCCTTGTGTGGAGCTGGCACACAAGTAGTGTACAGGGAGGCCATGTTTTTTCAGGGTTGGGCCCTCCTACAGAGGCTCAGGTCTGGTACCGCATTGGTCCGGTGGAATTGGAATATGATGCCTTGGGTTCCCCTTCTCCGTGCTGCGTGTGCAGAGTTGCCAGGATGGCATCTGGCTGTCGGGCTGCTCTGCCTGTTATGTGGGCTGCTGATTGGGACAGGTGGACACTGGGAGTTTTCCTGGGAGTGTTGGGCAAGGAGCTGTGTGCCTGCCTGATCTGGCCTAAGCATTCATGACGCTTTTGTGCAGGCTGGTTACCGGTACAGGAGTGACTGCTGCTCTAACTTGGTGGGGGCCACTGACCACACCCCATGGTGCCATGGGGGCATGCCAAGGCCCACCTAGAGCTGCATTGCTGGGCACACCCTGAGCCCCTGGTGCCTGGCCCCCACTACCATAGGATACAGAGGGTTTTGCAGCACCAATCAGCCCTCAGCACACTGTGACGATTTTTGGTGGTGAGCATGGCCCCAGAGCACATGGCTGCTTATTGCGGGAAGCTCACTTCAAGCCTGAGAGAGAGGCTGGCGCTTGATGCTGTTGGGTCCTTCCCCCAACACAGCTGGTGCTCAGTCACCCAGCGACTCTCTATTGTTGAGCAAGTGGTTTGCAGATTAAAGCAGGTGAGGGGCTTTTTTCCCCTCTTTTTTCTCTTTCCTTTTGCCCCTTTTCCCCCTTTTTTATTCTGTTTTCTTTCTCTTTCATGTTTGTGTTCCTTTTTCTTCTTTTCTTTCATCTGTTTTCTTTTTGTTGGTGTTTATCAGGCTTGTTTATCTGCCTGTTGCTTTCTTTACTGTTTTTCCATCTTGTTCTTCTGTTTTTGTATTTGTATTTTTGTCTCTTTCATATTTTTTGGTCTTTTTTTGTCTGATCGTTGTTTATCGTGTTTTGTGGGGGTGTATTTGCTTTTGGGTGTTGTTGGGTTGCCTTGCTTTGTTTTTTTTTTTATGAAGTGGACGTGGTTCACTAGTTCAGGAGCTGAGACTACACTGAATTTGTAGAAACCTGTGACCACAGCCTTATGCACCTGTAACACCACCTCGCCCAACTACAGCAGCATTGCCAAGGGTAATTGGGGTACTGGGGTGACTGGCCCCACCCCAAGAAACTCTGGAATATGTTTTTTATAACAGAAGGTGGTCCTCAGAGGCCTGGGTTTTTCTTGGTAGTGATCAGTGACCACAATCCTGCACCACAGCCACTCGGGAGCAGCTTTCGTGAATTTGTGAGCATGAGGTGGAGGGTGGCTATAGTGTTCTTGGGATACTATACAAGGGTGTTACAGGACAGATATTAGCATAAGGCCTGAATCTGCATTAACGTCTTAAAAACCACCAGTCATGTCTCATAACTCACTTGAACTCCATCCCACCCAGGTATTGCCACATTGCCAAGAGCACCCTCAACAGTGGGTCAAATAGCCAGACACATGCTCCTAAAAAGCCTCTTTCAAGTTGATCCTTACCGACATCTACATGTAGCAACAGCTTTAGGCTGCCCTGGGTCTTTTGCTAAACTGCCTCAGAACCAATGTTGGTGGCAGGCAGCCTCAGGTCACACACAGACCATCCCCACATGACCCCAGGTCCAGCACAGGAAGCAGCCAACCACGTACATCCTTGAGGCACCTACCAGATAGCTACAAACTGGTAACAGACAGGGATGTACACCTCAGAGTGGGAGCCCCAACCAAGAGACACCAGAACCAATACACCCAGAGGTCAGTGTTAGACAAGAGCAGAGTACTACCTGGTTGAACCTACAAGTGGCACTTTCAAAGGAAATTTTACACAGGCACAAGAGTCCACAATGGCCAAGACTCCTCTGAGGGGGTCAACCTCCACACTGCATCTCAAACACTGTGAACAGAGCTAATTCTCCCAGCTAGTCAGCCTGAGGGGCAATCCCACCCTCTGACAAGCCAAAAGCAATTAAAGATCAACTTCAACAGTGACACCTGTGGAATATATGGAAAGAAGAATAGGGCAACTATGCAATCTGAATATAAAGAACACATACTACATAAAACCACCCAGCAATGACTGAGAGACATAGCTGATCTACCTAATACATCAAAGCAATCACAGAAGAGCAAGCAGAATGAAGAAATGAAGAAACATGTCCAAAATACAAGATCAGAAGTAACCTGCAGAAATGGAACTAAAAGAAACAGAGTATCCAGCCTTTCAGAGACAGAGTTTAGAACTAATGATAAGAATGTTTAAGGAACTTACTGAGAACATAAATAAGGATTAAGAAATCATAAAATACACCCAGTTAGAACTAAAGAATAGAATAACTTCAATGAAAAACACACTCGAAGGAATCACCAGTAGATTAGATGAAGCAGAGGATCGGATCAGCAATTTGGAAGACAAAAATAGCAGAAATCACCCCGTCAAAACAACAAAAAGAAAAACAGAATAAAAACAATGCAAATAGTTTAAGAGACCTGTGGGACAACATCAAGTGCAACAACATTTACATCATAAGAATACCAGAAGGAGAAGAGAAAGAGCAAGGGATCGAGAATATATTTGAAGAAATAATAACTGAAAACTTCCCTACCCTGGTGAAGGAAACCAACATACAAGCCCAGGAAGTGCAGACAGTTCCAAACAAGCTGAATCCAAACAGGCCCACACCAAGACACATAGTAGTTAAAATGGCAAAGGTTAAAGACAAAGAGAGAATCCTAAAAGCAGCAAGAGAAACACAGAACATTACATACAAAGGAACTCCTATAAGACTAATAACTGACTTTTCTACAGAAACTCTGCAGGCCAGAAGGGAGTGGCAGGAAATAGTCAAAGTGACGCAAAATAAAGGCCTACAACCAAGATTGCTCTACCCAGCACGGCTATCACTTAAAATTGAAGGAGAGATAAAGAACCTCTCAGAAAAGAATATTAAAGGAATTTATTACTACAAAACCAGCATTGCAGGAAATGCTGAAAGGGCTTTTTTAAACAGAAGAAAGGGGAAAACAAGCTAACCAAGTAAGACCAGAAATACGAATAACAAAATGGCCATAAATATGTACCTATCAATACTCACTTTAAATGTGAATGGACTCAAAGCTCGAATCAAAAGACATAGGTTGGCCGAGTGGTAAGAAAACAGGACCCATGCACATACTGTTTACAGGCGACTCATCTCAGATCAAAAGCCACACACAGACTGAAAGTAAAGGGATGGAATAAGATATTTCACGTAAGTGAAAATAAGAAAAAATCTGGAGTAGCAATACTTATTTTGGACAAAATAGACTTTAAAATGAAGGCTACAATAAAAGACTAAGAAGGACACTATATAATAATAAAGGGATCGGTCCAACAAGAGGACATAACCCTCGTAAACATCTATGCACCCGACATAGGATCTCCTTAATGTATAAAACAGTTTATGATCGACATAAAGTCAGAGATCAACAGTACCACTATCATAGTAGGAGACTTCAACACCCCATTGTCACCAATGGACAGATCCTCTAGACAGAAAATCAACACAGAAACAGTGGCCATGAATGACATTTTAGACCATTTGGCTTTAATTGTTATTTTTAGAGCATTTCACTCCAAAGCAACAGGATATTCATTCTTCTCAAGTGCACATGGAACATTTTTCAAGATAGACCAAGTGTTAGGACACAAAACAAGTGTCAATAAATTTAAGAAGGTTGAAATCATATCAAGCAGCTTCTCCGACCACAATGTTATGAAACTACAAATCAATTATAAGAAGAAATCCGGATAGCACACGAATACATGAAGGCTGAATAACATGCTACTAAATAATGAGTGGGTCAAAAATGAGATCAAGGAAGAAATCAAAAGCTATCTGGAGGCAAACGAAAATGAAAACACAGCAATCCAAAACCTATGGGATGCAGCGAAAGCAGTCCTAATAGGGAAATTTATAGCAATTCAGGCCTATCTCAAGAAACAAGAAAAATCTTAAGTCAACAAGCTATGTTTACACCTAAGGGAACTGGAAAAAGAACAGCAAAAGAAGTCCAAAGGGAGTGTAAGGAAGAAAATAAGCAATATCAGAGCAGAAAGAAATGAAATAGAGACCCAAAAAACAATAGAAAAGAGCAATGAATCCAAAAGCTGGGTTTTTAAAAAGATGAACAAATAGGCAAACCCTTAGCTAGACTCACCAAAAAAAAAAATAGAGAGAACCCAAATTAATAAAATCAGAAATCAAAGAGGAGAAGTGACAATAGACACCACAGAAATACAGAAAATTTTAAGAAAATACTATGAGTAACTATATGCGCGCAAAACAGACAACCTGGAAGAAATGGATAAATTTCTAGAAGTGTAAAATCTCTCAGAACAGACTACCAAAGAAGGTGAATCAGTAATCAACAAGCTTCCAACAAACAAAAGTCCTAGACCAGATGGCTTCACAAGTGAATTTTAGCAAACATTCAAAAAATAATTATCACTTAGTCTACCCAAAGTATTCCAAAAAGTACAGAAGACGGGAAGGTTCCCAAACATACTTTACGAGGTCACTTTAACTGTGATCCCCAAATCAGAGAAAAACATTAGAAAAAAGGAAAACTACAGGCTGATATCCCTATGAACATAGACACAAAAATCCTCAACAAAATACTAGCAAACCAGATTCAGCAACATATTTAAAAGATCATACACCATGATCAAGTAGGATTCATTCCTAATATGCAAGATTGGTTGAATATCCACAAATCAATTAACATAATATATTACACTAACAAAATGAAAAATAAAAATCATATGCTCATATCAATAGGGGCAGAGAGAACATTTTGCAAAATCCAACAGCCATTTATGATAAAAACTCTTAGCAAAGTGAGAATAGAGGGATCATATCTCAACATAATAAAGGCCATATATGATAAGCCCACAGCAAACATCGTACTCAATGGGGAAAGGTTAAACCATTCCCCTTAATATCAGGAACAAGACAGGGCTGACCACTTTAACCACTTTTATTCAAAATAGTTCTGGAAGTTCTAGGCACAGCAATCAGACAAGAAATGAAATGAAAAATTGGAAAGGAGGGCTGACCAAGTGGCGCAATGGTTAAGAACTGGCTTGGGACGCCAGAGGGCCCCGGTTCGGATCCCACATATGAGGGCCAGTGACACTGCCCTCCACAGCTAAGATGCTGAACAACAGCTCAAGCTGGAGCTGGGCTGCTGTGAGTTGCAGGCGACGGCGTAGGCTGCAGCCCCTGTGGCAGTGGGTTGCCATGGGCTACCGTGTGTAGCCAGCAGCCAGCGTGAGCGGCCAGCAGGCGCAGTGAACGGCCGTCCAGAAGCTGGCGACTGATCTGCCTCACCCGGGAAGAGTGCAATGATGGTGCTAACTTGGGCCAGTGAAGCAACGTCCTCCATAACTAGACTGAAGACCAAAAGGACAGCAACTTGTCTGTTCCCCTTCCCCTAATTCCCCAGCACTGTTCCCATCCCCCCCAATTCCCCAATAAAAATCTTAAAAAAAAATTGGAAAGGAAGGGGTAAAATTGTCATTCTATGCTGATGACATGATACTATGTATAGAGAACCCAAAGACTCTACCAAAAAACTATTAAAACTGATCAATGAATTTAGAAAAGTAGCAGGATACAAAATTAATATTAAGAAATCAGTTGCATTTGTATACACCAAAAATAAGCTATCAAAGGAAGAAATCAACACTTCGAGGGGTAAAAGGTATAACTATTGCACTGTGTTGTACAGCTGAAACTAATTCTAAAACGTGTATTTCATAATAAAAAATAATTTAATAAAAAAAAGGAATCCAGAAATCTGTGGCATCTGTTGTCACTTCTCCTCTTTCATTTCTGATTTTATTAATTTGGGTCATCCCTCTCTTTTTCTTGGTGAATCTGGCTAAGGGTTCGTTGATTTTTTTATCTTTTCAAAAAACCAGCTCTTGGTTTCATTTTATTTTTGTATTATTTTTTGGTCTCTAATTAATTTATTTCTACTCTGGTCTTTATTATTTCCTTCATTGTACTCCCTTTGGGCTTGTTTTGCTGTTCTTTCTCAAGTTCCCTTAGGTGCAAAGATAGTCTGTTGATATGAGATTGTTCTTGTTTCTTTAGATAGGCCTGCATTGCTATGAATTTTCCTCTTAAGACTGCTTTTGCTGAATCCCATAGATTTTGAGTTGTTGTGTTTTCATTTTCGTTTGTCTTGAGATAGCTTTTGATTTCTTCCTTGATCTCAGTTTTGACCCAGTCGCTATTTAGTAGCATGTTATTCAGCCTCCATGTATTTGTGTGCTTTCCAGGTTTCTTTTTATAGTTGACTTCTAGTTTTATAGCGTTGTGGTCAGAGAAGTTGCTTGGTATGATTTCAATCTTCGTAAATTTATTGAGACTGGTTTTTAGTCCTAACATGTGGTCTGTCTTGGAAGATGTTCCATGCACTTGAGAAGAATGTGTATTGTGTTGCTTTGGGGTAAACGCTCTAAAAATATCAATTATATCCAGCTAGTCTAATGTGTCATTTAAGGCCACTGTTTCTGTGTTGATCTTCTGTCTGGAGGATCTGTCCATTGGTGACAACGGTGTGTTGAAGTCCCCTACTATGATAGTGTTGCATATCTCTGTCTTTATGTCTGTGAAAAACTGTTTTATATATTTAGGATCTCCAATGTTGGGTGCACAGATGTTTACTAGGGTTATGTCCTCTTGTAGAATCGATCCTTTATATTATTATGTAGTTTCTTTCTTTGTCTTTTATTGTAGTCTTCATTTTAAAGTCAGTTTTGTCTGAAATGAGTTTGCTACTCCCGCTTTTTTCTCATTTCCATTTACGTGAACTATCTTATTCCATCCCTTTACTTTCAGTCTGTGTGTGTCTTTCGATCTGAGATGTGTCTCTTGTCAGCAGCATATGCATGGTTCCTGTTTTCTTATCCACTCATCCACTCTATGTCTTTTGATTGGAGCATTTATTCCATGCACGTTTAAAATAATTATTGATAGGTGCATATTTATTGCCATTTTGTTATTTGTATTTCTGATCTTCCTGGGTTAGCTTGTTTTCCCCTTTCTTCTGTTTAAAAAATTCCTTTTAGCATTTCCTGCAATGCTGGCTTGTTGGTAATGAATTCCTTAAGTTTATTCTTTTCTGAGAAGTTCTTTATCCTTCAATTTTAAGTGATAGCCCTGCTGGGTAGAGCAATCTTGGTTGTAGGCCTTTATTTTGCATCACTTTGAATATTTCCTGCCACTCCCTTCTGGCCTGCAGAGTTTCTGTAGAAAAGTCAGCTATTGGTCTTATAGGAGTTCTTTTGTATGTAACCTGCTGTCTTTCTCTTGCTGCTTTTAGGATTCTGTCTTGGTCTTTACCTTTGCCATTTTTACTATGATGTGTCTTGGTGTGGACCTGTTTGGGTTCAGCTTGTTTGGAACTCTCTGCACTTCCTGTGCTTGTATGTCGGTTTCCTTCACCAGGGTAGGGAAGTTCTCAGTCATTATTTCTTCAAATACATTCTTGACCCCTTGGTCCTTCTCTTCTCCTTCTGGTATTCCTATAATGCAAATGTTGTTGCACTTGATGTTGTCCCACAGGTCTCTTAAACTATTTTCATTGGTTTTTATTCATTTTTCTTTTTGTTGTTCCAAATGGGTGATTTCTGTTATTTTGTCTTCTAAATCACTGATCTGATCCTCTGCTTCATCTAATCTACTGGTGATTCCTTCGAGTGTGTTCATCATTTCAGTTATTGTATTCTTTAGTTCTAACTGGTTGTTTTTTATGATTTCTGTATCCTTATTTATGTCCTCCCTAAGTTCCTGAAACATTCTTATCATCAGTCTTCTAAACTGTGTCTCTGAAAGGTTGGACAACTCTGTTTCATTTAGTTCCACTTCTTGATTTTCTTCTGATTTTTTACTTGGGACATGTTTCTTTGTTTCTTCATTATGGCTGTCACTCTGATGGCTTTGATGCATTAGATCACCGAGAAAGAAAAAGAAGGAAAGAAAAAGAAAAAGATAAAGAGGGGAAAAAAGGAAAAAGAAAAAAGGGGGGGCTCTCTGTCCGTTTTAATCTGCAGACCACTTGCTCAGCAATAGAGAGATTCTAGGCGAGTCAGCACCAGCTGTTGCGGGGAAGGGCTCAGTGCGTCATGTGCCGACCTCCCTCTAGACTTGAAGTAAGCTTCCCACAATTAGTTGCTCTGTGCTCTGGAACCGTGTTCACCACCGAAAGTTCTCACAGGGTGTTGCGGGCTGTCTGCTGCTCGAAAAAATCCTCCGTGGCCTGCAGAGATAGGGACCAGGGACCAGGGGCTCAGGGTGCCCAAGGAAACACAGCTCTAGGTGGGGGTCAGGCCCCCAAGGCACCACAGGATGTGGTCAGTGGCCCCCACCATGTCAGAGAGCAGCATGCACTCCTGCATTGGCAGCCAGCCCACACAAACTCTCCTGGAAAGCCACGGCCGAATCAAGAAGGCCCACAGCTGGTGGCATACACTCCCAGGAACACTCCCAGCCTCAGCCTGTCCCAATCAGCTTCTCGAAGATCAGGCTGAGGAGCCTGACAGCCAATCACCACCCAAGCAACTGTGCACGCGCAGTGCGGAAATCGGGGACCTAAGGTGAGTTGCACACTCCCGAGTCTCAATAAGCATTCTGTTGGAGTCGGAGTGCACCTGCCAGGCATTTCCCTGGCTACATAGCACAGGCAGTGTGGAGGGTGGGGATCCAAGGCCGCATGCGCTCGCACGCACACTCTCACTCCTGAGCCAATTCCAGCAGACCAATGCAGTCCCAGACCTGAGCCTCTGTGGGAGGGCCTAGCCCTGAAAAAATGGAGCCCTCCTGTGCACTACTCGTGTGCAAGCTCCACACCAGGGGAACAATGGTCCCAAAAACCTCCAGCTCCTGCACCAAAGGCACTCAGATCAGTCCTTCCCACAGGCTCCTTGGCCCCGCTCACAAAGCTACTCCCTCCACCAGGAACCAGGTGATTGCTCACCAGCAAGCGAGTCGGTTTGCTGGCTCCACTAGTTCTCCAGCTGACCTCAGCCCCACCGAGCTGAGCAAAGAGAGTCCTTACTATTTTCTACTTCCCGCTATCGTAGAACTCCTCTTCCCGCAAAGTAACTCTGGGCTGGTGAGTGCGGTGTGGGGCCGGAGGGTCTCTCCCCCAACCGGAGAAGCCTCCCCACCATTGAGGTGTCCCTCACAGGGTTCACCTTCACTTGTCTCCGCCCTTCTTACCAGACTCGACGTGGCCTCCTCTTTAAGTCCTTCGTTTAGAGGTTCTGTTCATCTAGTGTCCAGGGAACTTTCGAGGTTCAATATCTTATAAATTATTTGTAATGTTGGTGTGATCCTGGGAGGCAGTCGGCACAGCGTCTGTCTATTCTGCCATCTTATCGGAAGTCCTCCAAACCAATCTTAAGAAAGCAGAACAAAGCTTCAGGGTACACACTCATGGTAGCCCATGGCAGCCCACTGCAGCAGGGGACTGCAGCCTGCACCGTTGCCGGCGACTCATGGCAGCCCAGCTCAAGGTTGAGCTGTTGTTTAGTATCTTAGCTGTAGAGCAGTGTCACTGGCCCTCATATGTGGGATCCAAACCAGGGCCCTTTGGCAGCCCAAGCCAACTCGTAACCAACGCTCCACTTGGCCAGCCCAAGATTTAGAAATTTAGACATATGGATTTAATGTAGAAAGGTTGACCTTAATTTTCATAATGCATTACATTTCCTATCTTAATGCAAAAGGCCTCTAAGTCAGAACCACATTTATTTTATGCAATGGAGAATTCATTAGACCAGCTAAGAGTGCAAATTCCCCAAATTGACTTTACATGTCTTCTTCTATTTAAGGTGGGATTTCAACACAAGTACACTTACCCAAAGGAAGCAAATAGAATAAACTGAGAGGCTAAACTTTACTATCCTACAAAAAAATATAAATTATTGGATAAATGTATTGCATTCCTGTTGTAACAAATTACAACTGTAGGGTATATATAAGAACAAATTAATGTTCTTACTATATTCGATTTAGGAATCCTGAGCAAGTCTCAATAGACCAAAAAGATGTCTGCAAGGCCAGTTCCTTCTGGAGGCTACAGGAGAAAGTCGCTTTTCTCTCCCATTCCAGTTTTTTGTGGCCATAAGGATTCCTTGACTTGTGGCCCTCTCTCCATCTCTAAAGCAGCAGTGGAGCATCTTCCAATCTCCCTCTGATTCCAACTATTCCTCCTTTCCTTCCACTCTCTAGGATTGTGGTCATTACATTAGTCCCACCTGCACAATCACAGCCAATCTTCTTATCTTAAAGCTGCAGCCTGATAGCACAACTATTTCAAGGGCTACCTTAATCCTCCCCTCACTATAGAAAATAATATATTCAACATTTCCAGAGGTTAGAATGTAGACATCTTTTGGAGGCCCTTCTTCTGCTTATTACAAAGTCCTTTTCAGAACTGTATTACCTGGTGACACTGAAGGGCCGTCGTATAACGGAAACAACACAGAATATATCACAGCCCCTGAAATGAGTGAATACAGGCATGCACTGCATGATGACATTTTAGTCTGTGAGTGAATTGCATATACAATGATGCTCCCATATGATAATAATGTTACTAAAAATTCCTATCGCCTAGTGACATCATAACCATTGTAACGTCTTTGTAATGCAGCACATTGCACCAATACTTACCATCGTGTAATAGTTGCCTACGGTATTCGGTATAGTAACATGCAACAGTCTTGTTGACTAGGAGCTGCACGGGAACAGAATTTATCACCCCAAAATATGTCAATTTTGTATAAAGATTATTTTAGGCTGGTTAATTTTAAGAAACAGCAGACATGGGGGAAGTTGTGAAAACCAAATTCAAGTTACCCTTTGTAAGGCATATTGACATTTGTACAGAAAATCTTCATTTGTGAGGGGTTGATCCCACCACAAGTCAATGCTTTGAAGAGCCAAGGGACCTAGTCAAGGCAGAGTCCTCAGTCTTAGACTTTGGAGAGAACTCTAACTCAGGGCTGGGATAAGTGTTGGGAGTGAGACCTCTGGCAGGTGGGAGAGTCAAGGAGAAAGTGTAACAGAAACAGGACTCACCTGATTTCTCACCTAGTGCCTTTTAGTATTAGTCTCCAAACATCACACTCCACTAAGGGAACCACATTTCCAGCCCAGCACCTCTGTTCCTCAGGGCCAGGGGCTGACTTTCAAAAAAATTCTATGGCAGAAGACACTTGGGCTTCTTTTAAATCCAACCACCCGGCTTGGTCTTGGTTCAGGTTGCTTTCTCAAACTTGACTGTTGGACCATGAGGATCGTTTATCTTGTGGAGGCTTGGCAGTGGCTGCCTGTGGCTTCCTGAGCTTGCCGCTGGAGAGGTTGCGATGGGGTGATGTACACATAAGCTATGTCGTTGACTACCTCATCCCATGGGGTTTGCCCCTGTGTTATTTTTGATTCCCAATATTTCATGTTCGAAATTCAATGTGTTTATGTTTTTGAAACTATAGAAGAACATATAAAACTGGTATGGAAAACACAGTCTATCTAAATGCTGTCAGCTGACAAATAATATTGACTAGGTAGTTCATCATCAAAACGGTTTTATTTGGGAAAAGGGAAAGAACGAGGAAAAGACGGCTGCCACCGAGCACCTGCATGTTGAGACCCAGTGAGTCATGTGGTCTAAAATGGTGAATATATAGGTATATATATCAGGGAGACAGGAACCATGGAGTTTTTTTGAAAAGGAAGCTAAAACAATAGAGTTCAAATAGGTGGGCTGATAAACTTCCGTGAACTCAATTCCTCCTTTAGACCTCCCAGCCTGATCAGTTTTCTTAAAGCCCCAGTTCATCTTTATCAATGCAAAAGGAAGAATTCATCCAGAACTGTAGGATGGATTGAAATTCGTAAAGAAAGGATGATAGCCTTTTTTCTGCCTATGAGAGAGGCTTGGCATCACTGTTCTTCACCCAGGAGACAGGGAAGAAACTCACCATGAGAAGCAGTTATATCTGAGGATAACTGTGCTAAGCATTGGGGGGCCCATAGCCTTGAGGTACATGAGGACTTTGTCTCTTTTCTTGGACTGTTGCAGAATGTAGATTTGAGGTAAGTGATCCTAAAGTGCTTGCTTCGTCACTCCTGAATTAAGATATTTTTTTCCATCATAAGCCAGATGTGAAGGTCTGAACACACCGAAGTCTCCCTGTATGTGGCATCCTGTCCAAAGCCCTGGCTTGCTGCTCGTCGACAGATGGTGTATTTTGGGGTAATTTGGAAGAAGGAAGCCTGCCCCATCCTGAGTCACAAAAGTGAAGACACTCGAGCTGAAGCAAGCTGGAAGGGGGGAACACTTTAATCGATAAACATTCTAGCTTTGATTTTTCTGAAGGGAAATATGCCTGTTTTCTTCACAATTTGGGTTTTTTTTTTCTTGTAGGACTTGGCTCCAAATGAAAATGTGATCCAACGAAAAGGTTGAGTAAAGGAGAACATTGGCTTTAAAGGTCAAGATAGTTTCATGTCAGCGGCTGGTTAAGACAAAAATAAAGTATTAAAAAATTTTTTAAAGAACATATTTTTAAAAGAAAATATTATTATAAATTCTTTCAATTTCTGGAATGACATGGTTTCTAAGTCACCAGTAGTCTTGATCAATATTGAAAGGAAATGACAATTATTCCTCAACATTAAAATATATGAAAGAAATAACCTTTTCATCCTGGGCAACTTCACTTCTTTGAGGCTCTTCAGTTAGTTCAGTTGTGAAATATAGATAATAATAGTATCTATTAAACAGATATTTTGAAAAGATTGACTGAGAAAATCATTTAAAATATCCCTTAAGGTTCTCACATATGGTATGTCTCAATAAATGTTAGCTATTATTATTCTGCTCAGGAGATGAGAAAGTATACATAGGTGGTAATCACCTTGCTTCCCAGAAATTACTGCAGAAATTTGGTAGCATATTAACTGGCCCTGGTACGAGACTATGGAAACAAACCAAATCGCTAATTCTTTGAGTCTGCATAATTATCTTTTAAGAGAGGCAGTTACATGTGCAGGTTGACAATAGCAGTAGAATAGAAAGAACAGACCTGGAAGACAGATCTGAGTTACAACCCAGGTGCGTATACTATTTGGCGAGAGCAGTGCAGGGACACCATCTTCATGGGTGTGCCCATCTGTCAGCTACGAGTCTGTGAGGTATATGAGAGTACGAAAGTGTGTAGGGTGCCTGGAATATAGTTAGACACAAATAAATGATGCTAGGATGATTAGGAGAAGGTTTTACAAAAATAACTGATACTAAAGAATTACTTAAAAAGCAACCTGATGCTATGTTCTAGATTCACAGCTTAGAAAACACATTCCGCTAGATATTATTCTCCAGAGTCCTGGACAGAAGCTCCCTGTTTAGTCATCAGGAGACCTTGTAAAACCTTTAATTATCTGTGAAACATTGTTAGGCTATTGTACTATGTTTGCAAAAGCAGAATTTGGGGCACATTGAAACGAAATAAAAAGATACCGCGTGGTCAAACCCTCACTTCACCAGAAAGCTAAACTTACCAGAAGAACCTTTTCTGAAACTTCTAGTCATTCTGGTTTTATTGAATTTATTAAACATGAGGTTTAAACAATAACTTTACTGAACGGTGATGGTGACCAGCCATTTTTAGAAAAACATTATTAATATTTTAACCTTTTTTATAAAACCATTGAAGTCTGCAAAATGACTGGTATGTGAATAATTAGGCAGTATTATACATTTAGCACAGAACAGTACATATGGGGGCGCAGAGGGGTTGCAGAAAAAAATGTATGTATGTTAAAAAATTTTATGTACGTATTAGCTTTCAAAGTTTAATTAAATTTTGGTAGGAATGTGTAGTATGACGTTCCCTCAAAACATGGCATTAATCAAATGCATGCTAGCGTCATTCATTGTATTAAATTTTAATACAGTTTTTCCTTTCTTAAATGTGTACACATTTTTTTGGCACCCTGTGTATGTCCACAAACTGGTGTGTAGATAAACAAAATGTGATATATCCATACAGTCAAATACTATTTAGACATAAACAATGAAAAGAAAAGACAGTAAAAAAACAAAACAAAACAAAAACCAAAAACCACTGAAGCCTACAGGATATGCCAGTGGTGTGACATATTTTTTCAACTTTTGTATTATGAAAAATTGTAAACATAGAGAAAAAGTAAATACTAGTACAGTGATCACTTACGTGATCATTACATACATTTAACACATAACACTGTAATATTTGCTTTGTATGACATTTCTGCTACGAAGCATTTGAAAGCACATAGTATTAAAATACTATGCATGCTTTGTTTGGTATGAACTTTCCTCTGTCAGCACTATCGCACTTACGAACATTGGCAAGAATATCCTGATATTTATTTAATATTTAGTTCACATTCAAATTTTCTCTGGGGAAAGTTTTGAGCCAAAGGTCAGACCCCGCATTGGTACAATTTTGTATCATATAAAAGCAATTATCACGAAGGATCTAAACTACACTTGACTTGTGAACTGAAGAAATACATGGGGTTACTGCCCTCAAGTTGCTCTAAGGAGCTCTGATGGGACAAAAATACCAGTGTGTGACCCTGAGATGATAATTGGGCCTCAACAGACTGTAAGCCCAAAGTAGAGCTGAATCAGCAGTGGGTCTGCATGTGTCTCTCTGTGTCTTCCTGCATCATCAGAGAGAAGGTCGTTTGGGAAGAAATAGGGAGAATGCGTGAATGCCACCAATATAGAGCAACATTCAGACTTGAGTTATATGTGCCTAATGTCCTTTTGCATGTCACTTAGTAAATGGTGAGTGAAACCACAGCCCCTGTTTTAAGAAGCGTCAATGTGGAACTGCAGAGAGAGCAAGAACGTTCCTGAAATAATAAAATTGAAGGAGAAGGCTCAACGCCAAAGGGTTGAGGTGATGGAGAAACAGCCCAGCAGACACCTGGGAATTTTGAAAAAATTGAGGCAAAGTTGTCCAAGAATACTTTCTGCAAGGGAGAGATTCTCTGTCTGCACTGTCTAATGTGGTAGCTGCTATATTGAACACTTGAGGCTAGCATGACTGGGGAACTGAATTTTTACATTCTATTTAAATTTAATTATAATTTTCAAATAGTCTCACGTAACTATTATTACTGTTTTGGACAATACCGCTCTTAGCTCCCAAGACAAATGTCCCTCAGGCCGCTGAAATCCAGGAGGATTTCAGCAAGATTCACAGTGTTCATCAGACCAGCAGTAATAACGGGGGACCATTTGACTAAATTTGGTTCACCTATTTCTCGCTGACTCCATTTTTCTAATACAAGTTCTGTTTTTGATGATGCGCCTCTTCTGTACTAATGTTAGTAGACAAAATTATGAGAGCTCTTTTTAGGAAATAGAGAAAAGATGAAAACTTCATCTTATGGGGAGAACCCCTTTACTAAATAATGTTGCCTTTTCAGGAGGCTGGAAACTAGTATTGAATTAAAAAAAATCGCAGGGTTAACACCTTTTAAGGCTTCTAATATTCATATTGTGTAATTCTAATAAGTGAGTATGCAGGAACACGATACTTGCTGATTCATGGACTGATGTCCTTTCAAATCCAGGGAGATCACAACATGTAGAATAAAAACTAAATTAATTGCAGAATTCTAACCTTTTCTCTTGGGATAGGAGACTCATTAGGAAAAATTGCCTTTCTGTTTATTCCAGAGGCCCCGGGGGGAATCTTGTGCTTAGCAGTTGGAATAAGAAGAGGGAAATGTGCCTGATGAGCAGATACAGAGAGCGCTGTAACGCCTCCTCTGTGCGTCCCTCAGCTTGGACCACGTTGGTGCCCAGGACCTGGGTGTTGCTGTTGAGTCCTCAGCTGGCTGTGAACAGATGCTTCACTCCTTCCTGCTGTCTCGTGTGGGGACAGAGCTTCAGTCTCCTTCATGAACCTTCCAGGGAGTAATTCAGACTTCCACACAGAGGCCTCCCTCTCAGAGACCCCATCCAGGTGAGTATGAGAGCCCAGCAGGTACTGAAGGAAAGGGTCAGAGAGGAAGGAATCTGAGGACTCTTCCCTGAGTCCCTGCGACCCTAATCCACCCAGACACTAGAGATCACCGTGTCTGTGTTTTTGGTTAAGTAATTGATTTATAATAAATTCATTTAATATATTAATAAGGATGCTTGAATCTGTACTACAGGGGCCATAGTTAACAATTAAGTGATGACGTGGAAGTATCATTAGGTGATTCTGCAGAATGAGTGAGATGCATGAAATGGTTGCAGTACAATGAAAACATATCTGAGGAGTTCTACTGTCCAGGGAGTAAAAAAAATAGTGTTAGGCATGGAGCCAGTGCAGTGAAGTGAGAGCGTTTGTATGAAATTTATAAATGGGGTGTATTTGAGTGTGTTTTGTACTCACTGAAAAGATCCAGGCCAGTGGAGGAAGAAACTACCTTGCAACAGACATTCGTGAGACAAAAATGGCAGTATCTTCTCTCATGCTGGGTATTCACATGAAAACATTATTTAATAAGTTTAAAGAGAAATACTAAGTAGTTTTACTTGGAATTATTTCATTACTGGCGGGGCTGCATATATTTTGAATTTGAACTTGTTTACTTTCTCTATTGGAACAGGTAGTAGGGATTCCTATCCCACACTCTCAGTCTTTCCCCCTGGTAGTCATTGTCGCGTATATTTTTAATGAGAAATTCTGTCTGCACTGGGAAGTATAAATTGAGGATTGAATGACTTCTAGGCAAAGAGTATACATTGCTGAGAACAAAACACTTTGGCAATGGAAAAATTAAGGCCACCCATTGAACCTTAAAACTTAATGCCACAAAGACATCATAGTCAGAGTAAGTTTACATTTTTGCAATGAGGACTTCACTGTGCGAGGTAAAGTGGTGGAACTTGATTTAAATTTTTTTTCTACTTCATGTGGGTTTTCAGAGTAAAAAGCCCTTACCCAGGGTAAGCTAATGAATGAATGGAGAGGCTTTACCTCAATTCCCTCAGCAAATTTTATTGAATAAATGTCTTTATTAGACTCTATTGTTGCTGTAAAATATTCCCACACTAGCTGATTAAAACAAACAAATATTTGCCTCTACAGTTCTCTATGTCAGATGCCCAAAATGAGTCTCATGGGCTAATATCAAGATGTCTGCAGAGCAGGGGTTTTTTCTCGAGACTCAGGTGGAATTCTGTTTCCCTTCCTATTTGAGTTTGTATTCTCCCCACCTGCCTTCCTTGGCTCATGGCCATTCCTCCGTCTTCAAAGCCAGCAGTTTAGCTTCTTCATCGTGTGTCTTGCTTCTATATCGAGAGGACAATTTTGGTCACTTTACTTCAGCGGTTCTCAACCTTCCTAATGCTGCGACCCCTTAATTCAGTTCCTCATGTTGTGGTGACCCCCAACCATAAAATTATTTTTGTTGCTACTCTATAACTGTAATTTTGCTACTGTTATGAATCGTAATGTAAATATCTTTTTGTTTTCTGATGATCTTAGGCGACCCCTGTGAAAGGGTCATTCAAGAACCGCTGCTTTAGTTCCATCTGGATGATCCTGATCATCTTCTTAAAGTCAGCCCATTAGAAAGCCTGTCCATTTCTACCCTAATTCTTTCTTGTTATAAAAATATCCAACACAAAGGCAGTGGGATAGAGTGTGGACATATTTTGGAGGCCCTTATTTTGCTCACTACAAAGGCTGTTAAAAGCATGGTATTCCGTGTCATTCAGGGGCCATTATATAAAGAAATAAACACAGAATTACCACAGTTTCTGGAATGAGTGAATACACTATTGCTTTAATAATGCATGCAAAGAAATGCTTGGCTCAGAAGCCCTAAAAGTGCCTATACCTGAGTCTAACACAGGACCTCATCCTTGCTGTTGAGTGTATGGTCCACAGACCAGGACCTGCCAGATCAACACCCCCTTGTTAGAAATGCAGCCTCTCTGAGGCCCCATGACCTGCTGATTCAGATTCTGCATTTCTGGTTGGGTCCTTGTTGATTCATAAGCACACTCAAGTTGAAGGGCAGGTCTTGACTAGGTTTGCTCACCTTCTCACTGTTGACCTTGGGGGCTGAATAATAATTGGTTGGGGTGCTGTCCTGTGAATTGTAGGTGTTTAGCAGTATTCCTTCAGGCAATGCAGATGCCCCAGGCACAAAAGCATTTCTGGGTGAGAAACTCTGCTGAGAACAACATGAAAAAAAATAATAAAGGTCCATCAGATACTCTGATATTCGCTTTGGACAGATTACGAAACCACTCCTGCTCCACCCCAGGGCCTTTGCACTGGCCATTCCTTCTTCCAGGTCCACACTTGCCCACATCACCTTGCCCGTCCCTCCCTTTCTTCACGGAGGTCTTTTCAAATGTTAACTTGTTTGCAGGTCTTGACTAATCGGTATTTGAAAAAGAAACAAACTAGTCACTAAGTTTTTTAAACTTGCTTTCCTTTTCTCCATATGCTCTGTCACCATCTGAAATGTAATATGTTTTTATTATTAGGTTGCATATTTTTTCTCCTTCATTGACTTGTATCAACTTCTGTTTTTCAGTACTCGAATACTCACACATTAGACAGTATCTAAAACATGATGAGCAGTCACTTTATATGCTTGAAATACACGAAGAATTTCTCGTGAAAACTGTAGAATACATGACACATTTGGAAAGAAGCAATTGGGATCAAAATTCCTAATGTGAAATGACACAGCAACCCGTAGAAGAATCAGATCCATACTAAACTATTGAAATTAATCATTTGGCTGCAAAATATAAAGGTAGCACTAGAGCTATCTGAGTAATGTCACTTGCATGAAAATTACTCATGTTATTTTTCTGTCTGGGAAGTCACCTCTTCTTCATGGAACCAGTGAATATTACAAGAGTTTCAGAATTTCTTCTTCTGGGACTTTCAGAGGAGCCAGAACTGCAGCCACTCATCTTTGGGCTTTTCCTCTCCATGTACCTGATCACTGTGTTGGGAAACCTGCTCATGATCCTGGCCGTCAGCTCAGACCCCCACCTCCACACGCCCATGTACTTCTTCCTCTCCAACCTGTCCTTTGTGGACATCTGTTTCACCTCCACCACCGTCCCCAAGATGCTGGTGAACATCCAGACCCAGAGCAAAGGTATAACCTATGAAGGCTGCATCACGCAGATGTATTTTTTCACACTCTTTGCAGGATTAGACGTCTATCTCCTGACCGTGATGGCCTATGACCGCTTTGTGGCCATCTGTCACCCATTGCACTACACGGTCATCATGCATCCCCGGCTCTGTGGACTATTGGTTGTGGTGTCCTGGATCATGGGTGTCCTGAATGCCTTGTTACAAAGCTTAATGGTGCTGAGACTGTCCTGTACAGAGTTGGAAATCCCCCACTTTTTCTGTGAACTCAATCAGATGATCCAACTTGCCTGTTCTGACAACTTTCTTAGTAACGTGGTGATATATTTTTCAGCTGTGCTGATTGCTGGTGGATCCCTGGCTGGTATCCTTTACTCTTACTCTAAGATAGTGTCCTCCATACGTGCAATGTCATCATCTCAGGGGAAGTATAAAGCGTTTTCTACCTGTGTGTCTCACCTCTCGGTTGTCTCCTTATTTTATCTGACAAGCCTAGGTGTGTACCTGAGTTCTGCTGTGACCCACAGCTCACAGTCAAGTGCAACAGCCTCAGTGATGTACACTGTGGTCACACCGATGCTCAACCCCTTCATCTACAGTCTCAGGAACAAAGATATAAAGGGGGCTCTGAAAAGATTCTTTGGGATGACAGATCTTAAAAGGACAGTCATTCTGAGGCTGAAAAAGTGCCCTTGATTTCTTGGCTTGAAGTCCAAATTCAGACATTGTGATTCTTTAAACAGATTGTTTTTGTGGAATTTGCTTCTTTTATTTACATTTTGGAATTTCCATTTGTTTGAGTTCAACTTCTGTATAGAATTTACAAAAATTATTTATGTTTTTCAGTTACAGTTGACATTCAATATTATCTTATATTAGTTTCAGGTGTTCACTATAGTGGTTAGACATTTATATAATTTATGTAATGATCCCTTTTTAGTCTAGTACCCTCCTGGCACTCTACATATTGTTGCATGTTATATTTATTAATTCCTTCATCTTTTTCATCCAGCTTCACACTCCTCAGGCAAACATCAGTTTGTTCTCTGTATCTATGAGTCTGTCTCTTTAGTTTGTTCATTTATTTTGTTCTTTAGCTTCCACATATAAGTGAGATCATATGGCATTTGTCTTTCTCTGTCTGACTGATTTCACTTTGCATAATACCCTCCAGGTCCACCCATGTTGTCACAAATGGTAAGATTTCATTTAATTTTATAGCTGAGCAATAATCTATTGCATATTCTTGTGTGTACCACATCTTCTTTATCCAGTCATCAATTGAATGGCACTTAGGTTTCTTCCATATCTTGGCTAATGTAAATAATGCTGCATTGACCATAGGGGTGCATATATCTTTCAAAAGAGTGTTTTGGATTTTGTTGGATATATACCCAGAAGTAGAATTGTTGGTCATAAGGTAGTTCTCTTTTTAATTTTTAGGAAACTCTATATTGCATTCCATATTGGCTGCACCAATTAGCAATCTCACCAAGCGTGCACAAGGGTTCTTTTTTCTCTACATCCTCACCAACACTTGTTTTTTGTTGATTTTTCGTGATGGCCAATCTGACAGGTTTAGGACATATCTTATTGTGGTTTTAATGCATTTCTCTGATGATTAGTGACGTGGAGCATGTTTTCATACATCTACTGGGTCTCGTATGTTGTCTTTGGAGAAATGTCTATTCAGGTCCTCTGCCCATTGTTTAATGAGTATTTTTGTTTTTTTAGGTTGAGTTGTATGAGTTCTTTATACATTTGGGATATTAACCTTTTATCAGATATATTATTTGAAAATATTTTCTCTCAGTCAGTAGGTTGCCTTTCGGTTTTGTTGATTGTTTTCTTTGCTGTGCAAAAACTTTTTAGTTGGGTGGTGTTCCATGTGTTTATTAATTTTTTTGTTTTCATTGCCCCCCATATATATCAGAAAACAAATGTTACTAAGAGCAATGTTTACTGCCTATGTTATCTCTAGGAGTTTTATGGTTTGGAGCCTTACATTTAAGTTTTTAATATATGTTGAGTTTATTCTTATATATGGTATAAGAAATGTTCTAGTTTCATTTTTTTGCCTGTATATATCCAGTTTTCAGAACATCATTTATTGAATTGACTGTCTTTATCTTACTGTGTATTCTTGCCTCATTTGTCATAGATTAAATGATCATATAAGTGTCGGGTTTTTTTTCTGGCCTCTGTATTCTATTCCATTGAATTATGTGTCTGTTTTTATGCCAGTACCATGCTTTTTGATTACTATGGCCTTGCATTATACTTTGATATCAGGTAGCATGATATCTCCAACTTTGTTTTTTCTCAAGAGTGTTGTGATTATTCGAGATATTTTGAGTTTCCATATAGATTTTAAGGTTATTTGTTCTAGTCAATGAAAAATGCTATATTAATATTTAGATATCAGTTAATTTTTATACACCAATAATGAACTGTAAGAAAGAGAACGAGAAACAGGATCCCATTTATAATTGCAACAAATAAAATACCTAGGGGGTGGCCTGTTGGCTCAGGTGGTTATAGCACAGATACATAATACCAAGATTGCTTGTTTGAGCCCCACATGGGACAGTGAGCTGCGCCCTCTACAACTAGATTGCAAACAATGGCTTGACTTGGAGTTGCAGTGTGCTGGAAAAAACACACTATTCCCAATAATGATTTTAAAAAATACATAGGAATAAATTTGACGTAAGAGGGAAAAAACTTGTACTCAGAAAATTATATGACAGGAAGAAATTGGAGAAGATACAAATAAATGGAAGCATATATGGTGCTATTGGACAAGAAGAATTAACATCATTAAATGTCCATTCTACCCAAAACAATCTGTACACTCCATGCAATCCCTATGTAAATACTAATGATATTTTTCTCTATACAATTTTAGTAACCATTTGATTCAGCTTTGTGCTTTGTCTGTCTTACAGACAGTTTTTCCCTGTCCTTTTACGACCTTCACCATGATTTTTCCAATCTTGATCAGAAATATTTAAAAATTTCTGTTACTTCATGGGCAACATGGATTTTTTAAGAATAATTTCTTTTCAGAAAACATACATTATTGTGGGTAATCTGTTCTTGTTTGATAGAATAGTCATAAGTTGCAGTACTTGAATGGAAAACATTTCACTTGGCTACTAAGCCAACTGATACAATTTTATTTCATAGGAATATTTGAAACCACAGGTTTCACTTTTGTGTCTCTTTCTTTCTGCATCAGTAGCTTCACTGATCTTCCTGATAATGTGGACTTCATCATTGTTTACTTTAAACCTCAGCCTGTTGATAGTGTTGCTATGGGCTGGGAAGGCCTGGGGCACTGGCCTGGGCCCTCACTCCTTGTGATTCTGACCTGAGCCAACTTGTGGCTGGACCAGCCCTTGTGGTCTTTATAATAATTGCAACAACCATCAGGGAAGTATGAAAACACAAGGTTTACTCTCACAGGTCCAGCCTGTCTGAGGAACACAGAGAAGGGTCTGGGGGAGAGAGTGAGACAGAGATAAAGATAATGGACTGAATGTGTGTGTGTGTGTGGAAACTTGCGTGGTTATCTAGTAGCCATGTCATACACCTAACAATACGATTTTTTGAGATAGATGTCTGTGAAATGGAACTCTCAAAAATCAAAAGTGTATTGTCAGGCATTCACATGAGTAACATGCTACTGTATTTTATTCCACGTCTCCTGTTGTTTTTGTTTTTTTTGTCTAATTGACCTTGGTGTCCAGAATAGTTACAATTGTCACTGGTAAAACTGATTATCAAGTATATAGCTCCCAGTGGGGTGTATATGGAAACATACATGAGAAGTTTGGAGACAATTGGAAAATGAGGTATATATGAGATTCTGAGCTAAGATTGAGGTAAGGCACCTTCGACTTCAGAGAAGAGAAACAAAAATAGCAGGACAATAAAAAGAGCAAAAATTCAGTACAGTAAGTCCCCGACTTACAAACATTCGAGTTGCGAATGCTCACAGATATGAACAGACCTGGTATTACGAACATTCGTAGGTACGAACAGATCGACGAAGTAGCTTATGTGTCTGCCGGACTTTGTCACAGTTGTGCTGTTGTGTGCTTACTGTACAGTGCGATAGTATATAGTAGCATAGTGCTCAGTCCTGTCCCAGGATGTCTGGAAGCAAGAGCAAAAGCATTGGTGATGTGGAGGGGACTGGTAGGAAGCATCTAAGGTGTATAAGACTCACTTTTTCGGACTTACTAATCAATCTGACTTACAAACGTTCTCCCGGAATGAAATTTTTTCATAAGTTGGAAACTTCCTATAGTTAGAAGTTTGACCTATTCTATACATAGGTCATAAAATGTTATTTCTGATGATAACTCTTATTATGGGCAAAACCCCAAATTAACATTCTTTAAGGAAAAGGTAAATGTTTCTCTTGGGCCTGCAGGGTCTCAAAAAGAATCCACATACATATCTTGAGGTGACTTGTTCTGAACGTCTACCATAGTGACCTAGTTTCATTCTTTTGCATGTATCTGTCCCGTGTTCCCATCACCATTTATTAGAGAGACTCTCCTTTCCTCATTGTATGTTCCTGGTTTCTTTCTCATAAATTTATGACCATATATGTGTGGGTTTATTTATTTCTGGGCTCTATTCCATTCCGTTGATCTATGTGTCCATTGTTATGTCAGTACCATTGTTGATGAAAGAATGTCCAGCCTACAAAAAGTCTTCTAAGGGTTTATTTAAGCCTAAATGACAACAGTTGCTGGAAGCAACATCTCTACAGATTGAGAAAATGCTCGTGGGAACGGCAGTTCTGCAGCTCATTGTTTACATTAGACTAGAAGGAGACATAAGGAGGGTTACATACATTCATTGGTGGAAGATTTGGGAGATGACAGAAAGCAGAGTGGGGAGATCTCTGGGACTGCATGAAAAGTAAAACAGAGAGACACATACTTTATTACATTGGTGTGTACAGATATTTAACTACTAAGCACATAGAGATGGTATGTGGGCAACAAGATAACACTGTGGTCTCACTCTGGTGCTGGGAGTGGTGCCTCCAAGGGGTCTGGAAAAGATCACTCTGACATTTCAAAGGTATGTTAACTTAGATGCACAGAGACAATAGACAATTTCAAAGTTAAAGACTGACCTTTGTCAAGGAAGTTGCAGGCCTAGGACGTGCTACCCACCATGATCCGCTTTTAGTTAGGAGTTTTCATGTTCAGATAACCAAAGTGGTGACTTTGGTGTCTGGGTTTGTAAAGTCCGCCACATTTGTCAGAGACTGTGCCCCTTTATCATCCGCACCATACTGGTTGATGTCCATAGGTTTGTAATATAGTTCAAAATCCAGGAGAGTGATACTTCCAGCTTTGTTCTGCTTTTTTAATATTGTTTTGGCTATTAAGGGTCTTTGGTGGTTCCATATAAATTTTAGATTGTTCTATTTCTGTGAAACAATGTATTGGTATTTTGGTAGGAATTTCAATAAATCTTTAAATTACTTTGGTTATAGTTAAAAAACAAAATCAAGCGAGTAAATTTGGAGATCTAATTGGCTTTATTAAGGGATTCATGAATGAGGCTGCATCCTGTCCAGCAACCAGAAGGGAACTGCCTGTGGTTGTACTAAATGGAAGGTTTTTATATAAAGATGGGTGTGGTGAGGAGCTATTAACAAAAGAAAAGAAAAGATGAAGTTTAGACCAAGGTATTTTCTTTTGGGGGGAAGTCAACAGCAGGCTTTTTATCATGCAGATCTCCTCTTCCTTCCATGGTGGATGGAGAGGGCCCATGTGACTGATTATATATTACTGGTGCTTTAACAGAAGATTCCCGACTGGTTCATAAAGATTACATTTATAATACAGGTTGAAACTGCCATTAGGTCTGGGATTTAATCTAGGTTTGGCCTCATGGTCTTTGTGAATGAGTGATGCCATTTTGGGCCTGTGATTTTTTTTTTCAAATCTCCTGTGTTTGATTATCTTTATTAAAAAGTATTAGTTGAAAATATAATGGTATATTTTGTCTAGAATTTAGCTGTGTCCCCCAATAAATTTTGCTTTTTATCAAGTACACAATATTACAGAAGAGATGATAAATACAGTAGGATCATCTGTGATTTTGGGGAGAAATCATCTTTGAGTAAGTGATGAAAGCCATGGAAATTTAGCTGAATTTCAAAACAGGCAGGAGTCTTAGGAGTCTGTCTTTGAAACATAGCATGCATTTAAGTGTTTACTCTTGTTAGATTGACTATTTCACGTGGATTAGGTTCCTCTTAGCTAGAAAGGCAAAGGCTCTCTTTGTCATTGTTTCGTGCTCCTCTCCTTGGTCTTTCCTTCTTTCACCAAGCCTTCGGCCTTTAGCAGCTCAGCTTACACTTATCAATGATCCTCATCCATTCATGCTTATCCCATGTCTGTATTGGGCAAAGCTCCCTAGACATTCGTAAGCAGCACTAGCAATGACCAGCACTTATTCTGTGCCTCACAGATCCCCCTGAGCCCCCGATAGAGGAGTTTTTCAGTAGGTGGGCTGATGTAGTGGTCCCATCATCCCTTAAGGTAAGCTAGTTCTTCTTCTAAGTGAGAACTGTTGCTCGATTTCCTTTTTATTAAAATTAAGGTATGAAAATGTGAGGATGTACAGTCCAGATGATAGAGACAATTCTCTTGGTAGGGAGAACCTGAAGTGAGATTCTAAGGCCAACTGATACTTGATTCAAAAGGGGATTCAGAAATGACAGGGTCAGTTACAGACTGTATGTTAGCAAGAGTTGTCCTCAGGAGAACACTTTCCTTTTTTTATTAGTTTCAGATGTACAAAGCAACATAATAGTTAGACATTTAAACCCCTCATAAAGAGATAAACCACCCCCCAAGCTACTATACCTCTGGCATCTCATATAGCTATTACAATACCATTGACTATCTTACTATGTTGTATTCCACATCCCGTGACTATATATACCTATATATTTAGTTATAGTTGACATGCAGTATTATTCTACTTCAGCTTCAGATGTATAATGCATTGGTCAGACATCTACACAGTCTATGATGTGATCCCCTTGATAAGTCCAGTGCTCATCTGGCACCTTACAAGATCTTTACAAAAGTGTTGATTATATTCTCATACTGTATTATTTACCAATTTGTATTTCTTAATGCCTTCATCTTTTTCACCTTTCCCCAACCCCATTCCCATCTATCACCTTGATAGATCTAGTACCTATCTGGCACCATACAATAATACTGACTGTATTTCTTTCTTATGCTATACCCTACATCCCCATGACTACTGTGTAACAACCAATTTGTACTTCTTAATTCCTTCCTCTTTCACCCATCCTTTACCTCCCTCCCATCTTTAAGAAGTCCCTCTAAGATTCCTTATAACACTGGTTTGGTGTTGATGAACTCCTTCAGCTTTTTCTTACCTGGGAAGCTCCTTATCTGTCCTTCAATTCTAAATGATAGCTTTGCTGGGTAGAGTAATCTTGGTTGTAGATTGTTGCTTTTCATCACTTGGAATATTTCCTGCCACTCTCTTCTGGCCTACAAAGTTTCTGTTGAGAAATCAGCTGCCAGTCTTATGGGGGTTCCCTTGTAGGTAACTAACTGCTTTTCTCCTGCTGCTTTTAAGATTCTCTCTTTGTCTTCTACCTTTGGCATTTTAATTATGATGTGTCTTGGTGTTGGCCTCTTTGGGTTCATCTTGTTTGGGGCTCTCTGTGCACTTCCTGGACTTGTATGTCTATTTCCTTCACCAGGTTAGGAAGTTTTCTGTCATTATTTCTTCAAATAGGTTTTCTTTATTATTATTATTATTATTATTATTAGTTTCAGGTGTACAAAACAATGCAATAGTTATGCTTTTCACCCCTCACAAAGTGACAACTCCCCTCCCCTATCCACTGCCCCCACCCCCAATATCATACACATCTATTACAATTCCATTGATTCCTCTGTGCACACTGTACTCCACATCCTGTGACTATGTATATACATATATATATATATTAAATTATAGTTGACATACAATATTATTCAATGGCAGCTTCAAATGTACAGTGCAGTGGTCAGGCCTCTACACCGTCTATGAAGTGGTCTCCCTGACAAGACATGAGTTTATCTGGCCCCTTAAAAAATATTTACAACATTATTGATTATATTCCCCAGACTGTCTTTTCTATCCCTGAGGCCATATTTTAGTTACCAATCTGTATTGTCTCGTCCCTTCCCCTTCTCCTTCATCCTCGCCCCCTCCCAACTAGCAACCATCTGTTTATCCTCTGTGTCTCTGAGACTATTTCTGTTTACATTTCTCATTTATTCAGTTCTTTAGATTCCACATGTAAGTGAGATCATATGGTATTTGTCCTTCTCTGACTGACTTATTTCACTTAGCATAATGTTCTCTAGGTCCATCCATATCATTGCAAATGGTACGATTTCCTTCTTTATAGCTGAGTAATACTCCATTGTGTAAATGTACCACAGTTTCTTAATCCAGTCATCTACTGATGGACATTTCGGTTGTTTCCAAGTCTTGGCTATTGTAAATAGTGCTGCAATGAACATAGGGGTGTATATATTTTTTCGAATTAGCATCTTGGGTTTTTCTGGATAAATACCTAAAAGTGGAATTGCTGGGTCATAATGTAGTTCCATTTCCAGTTTTTTGAGATACCACCATACTGATTTCCATAGTAGCTGCATCAATCTGGCATCCCACCAACAGTGCAACAGGGTTCCCTTTTCTCCACAACCTCGCCAGCACTTGTTGTTTGTTGATTTATTGATGATAGCCATTCTGACAGGAGTGAGGTGGATCTCACTGTGGTTTTTATTTGCATCTCTAATGATTAGTGAGGTTGAACATTTTTTCACATGCCTGTTGACCATCTGTATGTCCTCTTTAGAGAAATGTCTCTTCACACCCTCTGCGCATTTTTTATAAAAGGTTTTTATTGGGGAATTGGGGGGTGGGAACAGCGCTGGGGAATTGGGGGAAGGGGAACAGACAAGTTGCTGTCCTTTTGTTCTTCAGTCTAGTTGTGGAGGACGTTGCTTCACTGGCCCAAGTTGGCACCATCATTGCCCTCTTCCCAGGTGAGGCAGATCAGTCATTGCTGGCCGCTCACACTGGCTGCTGGCTACATACGGTAGCCCATGGCAACCCACTGCCACAGGGGCTGCAGCCTATGCCATCGTCGGTGACTTACGGGCAGCCCAGCTCCAGGTTGAGCTGTTTGTTCAGTATCTTAGCTGTGGAGAGCAGTGTCACTGGCCCTCATATGTGGGATCCGAACCGGGGCCCTCTGGCGTCCCAAGCCAGTTCTTAACCATCATGCCACTCGGCCGGCCTACCCTCTGCCCATTTTTCAATTGGGTTGTTTGTTTTTTTGGTGTTGAGTTGCATGAGTGTTTTATAAATTTTGGATATTAACCCCTTATCAGATATATCATTGACAAATATCTTCTCCCATTCAGCAGGCTTTCTTTTTGTTTTATTGATGGTTTCCTTTGTTGTGAAAATACTTTTAAGTTTGATGTAGTCCCATATGTTCATTTTTTCTTTTACTTCCCTTGCCCGTGGGGATGTATCAGTAAAAATATTGCTCAGGGTAATGTCTGCAAATTTAGTCCATATACAGTTTTTAGGAGTTTTATGGTTTCAGGTCTTACATTTAAGTTTTTAATCCATTTTGAATTGTTCTTATATGTGGCATAAAGAGGTGGTCCAATTTCATTTTTTGCATGTGTCAGTCCAATTTTCCCAGCATCATTTATTAAATAGACTATGTTTACCCTAACGTAAATTCTTGCTTTCATTGTCATAGACTAACTGTCCATATATGCATGGATTTATTTCTGGGCTCTCTATTCTGTTCCATGGATCTATGTGCCTGTTTTTAGGCCAGTACCATACTGTTTTGATTACTGTAGCCTTGCAGTATGTTTTATTGTCTGGTAGCATGATACCCCCAACTTTGTTCTTATTTCTCAGGATTGCCATGGCTCTTCGGGGTCTTTTATGGTTCCATATAAATTTTAGGATTCTATTTTCTATTTCTGTGAAAAATGTCCTAGGTAATTTGATAGGAATTACATTGCATCTATACATTGCTTTAGGCAGTATGGACATTTTAACTATATTAATTCTTCCTATCCATGCGCATGGTAGGTGTTTCCATTTATTTGTATCTTCTTTTATTTCTTCAGTGTCTTATAATTTTCTGAGTACAGGTCTTTTACTTCTTAGGTTAAATTTATTCCTAAGTATTTTATAGTTCTTGAAGCAATTGTAAATGGAAGTGTTTTCTTAATTTCTCCTTCTGATAGTTTATTATTAGTATATACAAATGCAACTGATTTCTGAGTATTGATTTTGTATCCTGCTACCTTACTGAATTCGTCTATCAGTTCCAATAGTTTTTTGATGGAGTCTTTGGGATTCTATATATATATATATATAGTATCATGTCATCTGCATATAATGACAATTTTACTTCCCCCTTACCGATTTGGATGCCTTTTATTTCTTTTTCTTGTCTGATTGCTATGGCTAGAACTTCCAGAACTATGTTGAATGAAAGTGGAGAAAGTGGACAGCCTTGTCTTGTTCCTGATCTTAAGGGGAATGGTTTTAGCTTTTCCCCATTGAGTATGATGTTAGCTGTGTGTTTATCAAATATGGCCTTTATTATGTTAAGATGTGATCCCTCTATTCCCACTTTGCTAAGAGTTTTGATCATAAATGGCTGCTGGATTTTGTTGAAATGCTTTTTATGCATCTATTGATAAGACCATATGATTTTTATTTTTGTTGATGTGGTGTATCACATTAATTGATTTGCAGATGTTGTGCCAACCTTGCATACTAGGGATGAAACCCACTTGATCATGATGTATGACCTTAATATATTGCTGAATTCTGTTTGCTAAAATTTTGTTGACGATTTTCGCATCTATATTCATTAGGGATATCGGCCTGTAGTTTTCCTTTTTTATACTGTTTTTGTCTGGTTTTGCAATCAGGATGATAGTGGCTTCATAGATTGAGTTTGGGAGCCTTCCCTCCTTCTGGATTTTTTTGAATAGTTTGAGAAGAATAGGTGATAATTCTTTTTTGAATGTTTGGTAAAATTCACTTGTGAAGCCATCTGGTCTAGGGCTTTTGTTTGTTGGGAGCTTGTTGACTACTGATTCAATTTCCTTGATAGTAATCAGTCTATTCAGGTTTTTTGTTTTTTCTTGAGTTAGCTTTGGAAGGGTGTATGATTGTAGAAAAGAATCCATTTCTTCCAGATTGTCAAATTTTTTGGCATATACTTGCTCATAGTAATTTCTTAAAATCTTTTGTATTTCTGTGGAGTCTGTTGTCACTTCACCTCTTTCATTTCTGATTTTACTAATTTTAGTCCTCTCTCTTTTTGTTTTTTGATGAGTCTGGCTAGAGGTTTGTCAATTTTGTTTATCTTCTCAAAAAACCAGCTCTTGGTTTCATTAATCTTTTGTATTGTTTTTCTGGTCTCTATTTCATTTATTTCCACTCTAGTCTTTAGTATCTTCTTCCTTGTGCTGCTCCCTTTGGGCTTATTGTGCTGTTCTTTTAGCAGTTCCCTGAGGTGTACCCTGTTGATTTAAGATTTTTTTTGCTTCTTTAGGTAGGCCTGCACTGCTATTAACTTCCCTCTTAGGACAGCTTTCGTTGCATCCCACAGATTTTGGGTTGTGGTGTTATCATTTTCATTTTTCTCAAGGTATCTTTTGATTTCTTCCTGGATCTCATTTTTGACCCAGTTGCTATTTAGTAGCATGTTAATCAGCCTCCATGTATTTGTGTGCTTTCCGGATTTATTTTTATAACTGATTTCTAGTTTCATAGCATTGTGGTTGGAGAAGACGCTTGGTATGATTTCAATCTTCTTAAATTTATTGAGACTTGTTTTGTGGCCTAACATGTGGTCTATCTTGGAAAATGTTCCATGTGCACTTGAGAAGAATGTATATTGTGTATCTCTGAAAATATCAATTAAATACAGCTGGTCTAATGTGTCATTTAAGGCCACTGTTTCCACATTGGTTTTCTGTCTGGAGGATCTGTCCATTGGTGACAACGGAGTGTTGAAGTCCCCTACTACGATAGTGTTACTGTTGATTTCCGACTTTATGTTGGTCATAAACTGTTTTATATATTTAGGAGCTCCTATGTTGGGTGCATAGATGTTTACTAGGCTTATGTCCCTGGTTGCATTGATCCCTTTATTATTATGTAGTCCCTCCCCTTGTTTGTCCTTTATTATATTCTTTAAAGAATTTAAAGTCTATTTTGTCTGATATAAGAATAGTTACTCCAACTTATTTTTCTTTTTTTTAATTTTTTTTTAATTGGGGAATTGGGGGGATGGGAACAGTGCTGGGGAATTGGGGGAAGGGGAACAGACAAGTTGCTGTTGTTTTGTTCTTCAGTCTAGTTGTGTAGGACGTTGCTTCACTGGCCCAAGTTGGCACCATCATTGTGCTCTTCCCGGGCAAGGCAGATCAGTCGCCGGCTTCTGGACAGCCGCTCACTGCAGTTGCTGGCTGCTCACGCTGGCTGCTGGCTGCTCACGCTGGCTGCTGGCTACATATGGTAGCCCATGGCAACCCACTGCCACAGGGGCTGCAGCCTACGCTGTCGCCTGCGACTCACGGCAGCCCAGCTCCAGGTTGAGCCGTTGTTCAGCATCTTAGCTGTAGAGGGCAGTGTCACTGGCCCTCATACATGGGATCCGAACCGGGGCCCTCTGGCGTCCCAAGCCAGTTCTTAACCATTGCGCCACTCGGCCGGCCCCAACTTATTTTTCATTTTTATTTGCATGAAATATTTTACTCCATCTCTTTACTTTCAGCCTGTATGTGTCTTTTGATCTGAGGTGAGTCTCTTGTATACAGCCTATGTAAGGGTCTTGCTTTCTTATCCATTCAGCTACCCTATGTCTTTTGATTGGAGCATTCAATCCATTTACATTTAATGTGATTATTGATAGTTGCGTAGTTATTGACATTTTGTTATTTGTGTTCCTGGTCTTCATTAGTTAGGTTATTTTTCTCTCTCCTCTGCTTAAAGTAGCCCTTTTAACATTTCCTGCAGTGCTGGCTTGGTGGTAATGAATTCCTTTAGCTTATTCTTTTCTGGGGAGCTGTTTATCTCTCCTTTAATTTTAAATGATAACCTTGCTGGATAAAGCAATCTAGGTTGTAGGTTGTTTTTCATCACTTTGAAAACCTCCTGCCACTCCCTTCTGGCCTGCAGAGTTTCTGTAAGAAAGTCAGCTGGTGGTATTCTTATGGGGTGGAGGGTGCCCTTGTAAGTGACTTGCTGCCTTTCTCTTGCTGCTTTCAGGATTCTGTCTTTGTCTTTAACCCTTGCCATTTTCACTATAATTTGTCTTGGTGTGGGCCTGTTTAGGTTCAGCTTGTTTGGAACTCTCTGCACTTCCTGGGCTTGTGTGTCAATTTCCTTACCAAGTTATGGAAGTTTTTGGTCATTAATTCTTCAAATATGTTCTTGATCCCTTGCTCCCTCTCTTCTCCTTCTGGTATTCCTATGATGCACATGTTATTGCGTTTGATGTTGTCACCTAGCTCTCTTAAACTATTTTCAATGTTTTTTATTCTTTTTTCTTTCTGTTGTTCCACTTGGGTGATCTCTGCTATCTTGTCTTCTAAGTCGCTGATTTGATCCTCTGCTTCATCCAACCTGCTGGTAATTCCTTCAAGTTTGTTATTTATTTCAGTAATTGTATTTTTTAGTTCTAACTGGTTGTTTTTCATGATTTCTCTATTCTTCTTCATATTCTCACTCATTTCCTTGAATAGTCTAATCATCAGTGTTCTAAACTCTGTCTCTGATAGGTTGGTTGCCTCTATTTCATCTAGTTCCACTGATTCAGGAGGTTTCTTCTGTTCTTTCATTTGGGCTGTCTTTTTTTGTTTCCCCATTCTGGCTTACCTTTTGTGCTTGCTTTGATGTATTAGGTAGATCCCCTTGGTCTCCCAGTCTTTCCTGGGTGGACCTATGTGGTATGTGTCCTTTATATTTGAATTGGTCAGTCTCCCTATTCTTTTGTGTGAGTGTTCCAGAGGTGTCCCTTGTGTTGTGTGTCTTCTACTGTTAAAGTTGAGCTTTGATGGCTTTTGGCTTGTCAGTAGGTAGGATTGACTCCCAGGCTGACTAGCTGTGAGGATTGGCTATGTCCACAGTGTATGAGCTGCTGTATGAGGGTTTACCCCTCAGATGAGTCTTGGCCCCTGTGGGCTCTTGTACCTGTAGAGAATTCCCTTTGGGTGAGACTCTTGTAGGTCAAATTCTGTGATGTTCTGGTTTGGCTTAAATTGGCCTCTGGGTGTGACGATTCTTGTGCCTCCTTGGCTGAACCCCGCTGCAGAGCGTTTTTAGAACAAGACGGATCAACAAGCACAGAAACAACAGCCACTAAAAGAAACCAGATACTCTCACATGTAAAAATAACCAAAATCTAACAACGAACATTCAACATGCACAGAAGTATAAAAAATACAACAACAAAAAAGAAATGACAAAGAAAATAGCAACACCAAAAAAAAAAAATTGCAGAGAAATGGAAAGAAGGAGGAAAAGTAGAGCAGGGAAAAGAAAGAAGAAAAGCAGGGAGAGAGAAGGGAGAATAGTGTATATATATTATATATATATATAAATATATCATATATATATATTTACATACCTATATAAATATGGACATATATATATACACATATATATATATAAAACTAAAAATGATAATAATGAAATAGAGAAACAAACAAACAAACAAAAAAATCCAAAAAACCTCCCCAAAACCCCAAATAACAAAAAACCCCAAAAAACCCCAGTTCCACTCTTGGTTAAAGTCCACCAAGCTATCTCCAGGTTGTACTCTGCTGTACAAAAACTCTTCTGCATATTGTGGGGGCAGAGCCAGCCACCTGGTGCCGAGTGACCCTGGCGATGCAGTTCTAGATGATGGGGCTATGGGGTGTGGTTGGTAGTTTTTACAAAGTCAGTGGCATTTCTGCTCTCGCCTTCCCAGAGGCACACTGAGAGCTCTATGTGAGACCAGAAGGCTCGATGTGTGTCTTAGGGCACTTTTTCCGCTGGGGGCTGTGGGGAGTGTGAGATTTCCGAGATGCTAAAAGCCCAGCGGTGCCTGTGCCACACCCTTCTAGGGTCCTGCGAGTGACTCAGTAGCTGAAGTTGCCCTGCCTGTGGCCAAGCTGTGCAGGAAAGGTGGAGGCAGGGTAAGCAGTCCCACACTTTTTGCAGCCTCTTCCCTAGCTGAGTTTTTCCATTTCCTGGGAGTAGGAGCACCTCTGTAATCTGACACTAGTCCTCCATTCAGGGATCAGCTTAAAACTCTGGAGTGGCTAGGCTAGGGTTTCTGAGGGAGGGTGGGAGTGGGGTCTTCTTTATGGAGTTGTTTTTGCTTTCTGTCTATGAAAGCCCCGCCAGAGTTTTGAGCTGAGGCTTCTGCGTCAGACGCTATGCACCGCCGTGCTCTTGCTAAATTCTCCACGAAACTGTGGGGTGCAGGGTATGAGCCTGTCACCTTGCCACTGTAAATTCTCTCTGATCTGCTTCCTGGGGCCCCGCGTCTGCGCAGCCACGGATGCAGGCTGCATCTCCCACGCCTCCCTTCCCTCTTCCCGCACTGGCCCGGTTTGTCCACCCTCAAGTAATCGTCCTGCGAGCCACTCAGCTGTTCTGTGTGATAAGCAGAGGTTCCCCTGATGCGTCATAGCTGTTCATTTTGCGGCAATTTCCAGGGGAGAACTCAGGGAGCCCTCCTCACTGCCGCCATTTCTATGACCTAATCCTGAAAAATATCTTTAAATAAAATTATTTTTGTAAGTTCTTGCAATTTCTGAAATGACATGGTTTCTAAATCACCAGTGTTTTTTTAAATGAAATTATTTTTAATCACCAGTGTTTTTGATCAATATATAAAGGAATTGCTAATTATTCCTCAATTAAAAAATATATGAAAGAAATAATGTTTTAATCCATTGGCAACTTCACTTATTTGACACTCTTCCGTGTGCTCAGTTGTGAAATATAGATAATAATAGTTTTTAGTCCACAAATATTTTGTAAAGATTGAATGAGAAAATCATTTAAAAATACCTATAATACCTACTGGTGTGTGACATTTTTTATGTCCCAGTAAATGTTAGCTGTTATTATTCTGCTCAAGAGATGAGCAAGTATACATAGGTGGTAATTAGCTTGCTTCCCATAAATTAATGGAGGAATTTGGTAGCATATCAAGTGGCCCTGGTATGAGACTATGAAAACAAGCAAATCGCTTACTCCTTCAGTTTGCAGATTACCTTTTAAGAGAAGCAGTTACATGTGCAGGTTGGCACCAAGCAGTACAATAGAAAGAACAGACCTGGAAGACAGACCTGAGTTACAATCCAGGTGCATGTGGTATGTGGCGAGAGCAGTGCAAGGCCACCATCTTCATGGGTGTGCCCACCTGTCCACCAGGAGTCTGTGAGCTATATGAGAGTGCAAAAGTGTGTAAGGTTCCTGGAATATAGTTAGGCACAAATAAATGGTGCTAAGATGATTAGAGAAGGTTTTACAAAAATAACTCATACTAGGGAATTACCTGTAAAGCAACCTCATGCTGTGTTCTAGATTCACAGCTTAGAAAACGCATTCTGCTAGACATTGTTCTCCAGAGTCTTGGACAGCAGCTCCCTGTTTAGTCATCAGGGGACCCTGCAAAACTTTTAATTATCTGTGAAACATTGTTAAGCTTATTGTACTATGTTTGCAAAAGCAGGAGATGAGGCACATTGAAACAAAACAAAAAGATACCATGTCCTCAAACCCTTACTTCACCAGAAAGCTAAATTAACCGGAAGAACCTTTTCTGAAACTTCTAGTTGTTCTTGTGTTATTGAAATTTAAACATGAGGTTTGACAAGAACTTTACTGGATGGTGCCAGAGCACAAGCCATTTTTAGAAAAAATTTATTAATATTTTAAGCTTCTTTATAAAACCATTGAAGCCTGCATAAAGACTGCTATGTGAATAATTAGGCAGCATTATGCATTTAGCACAAAAAGCATATGGGGGGGTGAAAACAAATTGTACGTATGTAAAGAAATGTTATCTATGTATGAGTTTTCGAAGTTGAATTAAATTACGGTAGCAATGGATACTATGACGTTCCCTCAAAAAACGGCATTAATCAAATGCATGCTAGCGTCATTCATTGTATTACAATTTTAATACAGTTTTTCGTTTCTTAAATGTGTATAATTTTTTGCTACCCTCTGTATGTCCACAAACTGGTGTGCAGATAAACAAAATGTGATATATCCATACAGTCAAATACTATTTAGCACTAAAAAATATATAGGAAAGAAACAGTAAAAAAAAAACCCAAAATAAAACAAATTACAAACAAAAAGCGAAAACCACTGAAGCCCACAGGATATGCCAGTGGTGTGACATATGTTTTCAACTTTTGTATTATGAAAAATATTAAACATAAAGAAAAAGTGAATACTAGTACAGTGATCACCTACATGTTCATTACATACATTTAACACATAAGATTGTAATATTTGCTTTGTCTGTATTACATCTGCTAGGAAGCGTTTGAAAGCACACAGTATGACACTTCATTAAAATACTACGCATGCATTGTTTTGTATCAACTTTCCTCTGTCAGCACTATTGCACTTAGGAACATCCGCAAGAACTTCCTGATATTTAATATTTAGTTCAAATTCAAATCCCCTCTGGGGAAAGTATTGAGCCAAAGGTCAGTCCCCGCGTTGGTATAATTTCGTATCATATAAAAGCAATTATCACAAGAGATCTAAACCGACACTTGACTTGTGAACAGTACTGAAGAAATACATGCGTTACTGCCCTCAAGTTGCTATAAGGAGCTCTGATGAGACAAAAAAACCGGTGTGTGACCCTGAGATGAGAAATGAGCCTCAACAGATTGTAAGCCCAAAGTAAAACGTGATCAGTAGTGGGTCAACATGTGGTTCTCTGTGTCTTCTCGCATCATCAGCAAGAGGGCCATTTGGGACTAAATAGGCTGAATGGGTGAATGCCACCAATATGGAGTAACATTTACACTTGAGTTATATGTGCCTCATGTCCTTTTGTATGACACTTAGTAAATGGTGCGTGAAAATACAGCCCCCGTTTTCAGAAGGGTCAATGTGGACATGCAGGGAGAGCAAGAATGTTCCTGAAGTAATGAAATTGGAGGAGAGGGCTCAGTGACATAGGGTTGAGGTGGTGGAGAAACAGCCCAGCAGACACCTGGGGATTTTGAAAGAAATATGAGGCAAAGCTGTCCATCGGAACTTTCTGCAAAGAAGATATTCTCTGTCTGCACTGTCTCATGTGGTAACTGCTGTATTGAACACTTGAGGCTAGTATGAGTGGGGAATGAAATTTCAAATTTTATTTAATTTGAATGATAATTTTCAAATAGTCTCACAAAACTACTGGCTACTGTGTTGGACAATACAGCTCTTAGTTCCCAAACAAATGTCCCTTGGGCCACTGAAATCCAAGAGGTTTTCAGCAAGATTCACAGCGTTCACCAGACCAACAGTAATATTGGGGGACCATTGAGCCAAATTTGGTTCAGCTTCTATTTCTTGCTGACTCCATTTTTCTAATACAAGTTCTGTTTTTGAAGATGTGTGTCTTCTGTACAATGCTCGTAGACAAAATTATGAGAGCTGTTTTAAGGAAATAGAAAAGATGAAAACTTCATCTTACGGGAAAAACCTCTTTCCTAATTCATTTTGCCTTTTCAGGAGGCTGGTAACTTGTATGTTGAATTTTTTAAAAAATCGCCAGGTTTATCACCTTTTAAAGCTTCTAACATGCATATTGTATAATTCTAATACAAGGTCTGGGAACAGGATACTTGCAGATTCAGGGACTGATGTCCTGTAAATTCAGGGAGATCACAACATATAGAAATAAAACTAAAAGCAGAATTCTAAACTGGTCATTTGGGATCAGAGACTCATTAGGAAAAATTGCCTTTCTGTTTATTCCAGAGGCCCCGTGGGGGAATTGTGTGCTTAGCAGTTGGAATAAGAAGAGGGAAATGTGCCTGATGAGCAGATTCAGACAGCGCTGTAACGCCTCCTCTGTGCATCCCTCAGCTTGGACCACGTTGGTGCTCCGGACCTGGGTGTTGCTGTTGAGTTCTCAGCTGGATGTGATCTAATGCTTTACTCTTTCCTGCTGTCTCGTGTGGGGACAGAGAGCTTCAGTCTCCATCATGAACCTTCCAGAGAGTAATTCAGACTTCCACACAGAGGCCTCCCTCTCAGAGACCCCATCCAGGTGAGTCTGAGAGCCCAGCAGGTACTGAAGGAAAGGGACAGAGAGGTCAGAAATGAGAACTCTTACCTGAGTCACTGCAACCCTAATCAGCCCAGAGACTAGAGATTACAATGTCTGTGTTCTTGGTTAAGTAATTGATTTATAATTAATTCATTTAATATATTAATAAGGATGCTTGAATCTGCACTACAGGGCCATAGTTAACAATTAAGTGATGACATGGAAGTATCATTAGGTGACTCTGCAGAATGAGTGAGATGCATGAAATGGTTGCAGCACAATGAAAACATATCTGAGGAGTTCTACTGTCCAGGGAGTAAAAAAAATAGTGTTAGGCGTGGAGCCATTGGAGTGAAGTGAGAGAATTTGTATGAAATTTCTAAATGGGGTGTATTTGAGCATGTTTGGTACTCAGTGTAAAGATCCAGGCCAGTGGAGGTAGAAACTACCTTGCAACAGACATTTGTGAGACATACATGGCAGTATCTTCTCTCATGCTGGATATTCACATCAAAAAATTATTTCATAAGTTTAAAGAGTAATACTAAATAGTTTTACTTTGAATTATTTCATTACTGGCGGGGCTGCATATATTTTGAATTTGAACTTGTTTACTTTCTCTATTGGAACAGGTAGTAGGGATTCCTATCCCACACTCTCAGTCTTTCCCCCTGGTAGTCATTGTCGTGAATATTTTTAATGAGAAATTCTGTCTGCACTGGGAAGTATAAATTGAGGATTGAATGACTTCTAGGCAAAGAGTATACAGTGCTGAGAACAAAACACTTCGGCAATGGAAAAATTAAGGCCACGAATTGTACCTTAAATCTTAATGCCACAAAGTCATCAGAGTCAGAGTAAGTTTACATTTATGCAATGAGGAATTCACTGTGTGAGGTAAAGTGGTGGAACTTGATTTAAAAATGTTTTCTACTTCATATGGGTTTTCAAAGTAAAATGCCCTTACCCAGGGGAAGCTAATGAATGAATGGAGAAGTTTTACCTCAATTCCCTCAGCAAATTTTATTGAATAAATGTCTTTATTAGACTCTATTGTTGCTGTAAAATATTCCCATACTAGCTGTTTCAAAAAAACAAATATTTGCCTTTACAGTTCTGGATGTCAGAAGCCCAAAATGAGTCTCATGGGCTAATATCAAGATGTCTGCAGAGCATGGGTTTTTTTCTCAAGACTCAGGTGGAATTCTGTTTCCCTTCCTATTTGAGTTTGTATTCTCCCCACCTGCCTTCCTTGGCTCATGGCCATTCCTCCGCCTTCAAAGCCAGCAGTTTAGCTTCTTCATTGTGTGTCTTGCGTTTATATCGAGAGCACATTTGTGGTCACTTGAGATCAGCGATTCTCAGCCTTCCTAAGGCCATGACCCCTTAATACAGTTCCTCATGTTGTGGTGACCCCCAACCATAAAATTATTTTTGTTGCTACTCTATAACTGTAATTTTGCTACTGTTATGAATCTTAATGTAAATATCTTTTTGTTTTCTGATGATCTTAGGCGACCCCTGTGAAAGGGTCATTCAAGAACCGCTGCTTTAGTTCCATCTGTATGAACCTGATCATCTTCTTAAAGTCAGCTCATTAGAAAGCTTGCCCCATTTCTACCCTAATCCTTTCTTGTTATAAAAATATCCAACACAAAGGCAGTGGGATAGAGTGTCGACATATTTTGGAGGTCCTTTTTGTGCTCACTACAAAGTCTGTTAAAAGCATAGTATTCCGTGTCACTCAGGGGTCCTTATATAAAAGACATAAACACAGAATTTACCACAGTTTCTGGAATGAGTGAATACACTATTGCTTTAATAATGCATGCAAAGAATTGCTTGGCTCAGAAGACCTAAAAGTGCCTATACCTGAGTCTAACACAGGACCTCATCCTTGCTATTCAGAGTATGGTCCACAGACCAGGACCTGCAGGATCAACACCCGCTTGTTAGAAATGCAGCCTCTCTGAGGCCCCAATGACCCGCTGATTCATATTCTGCATTTCTGGTAGGATCCTTGTTGATTCACAAGCACACTCAAGTTGAAGGGCCGGTCTTGACTAGGTTTGCTCACCTTCTCACTGTTGACCTTGGGGGCTGAATAATAATTGGGTGGGGTGCTGTCTTGTGAATTGTGGGTGTTTAGCAGTATTCCTTCAGGCAATGCCAGATGCCCCAGGCACAAAAGCATTTCTGGGTGAGAAACTCTGCTGAGAGCAACATGAAAAACATTATAATAAAAGCCCATCAGATACTCTGATATTCACTTTGGACAGATTATGAAACCACTCCTGCTCCACCCCAGGGCCTTTGCACTGGCCATTCCTTCTTCCAGGTACATACTTGCCAACATTACCTTGCCTGTCCCTTCCTTTCTTCACTGAGGTCTCTATTCAAATGGTAAATTGTTTGCAGGTTGACTAAACGTCCTCTGAAAAAGAAACACACTAGTCACTAAGTTTTTTAAACTTGCTTTTCTTTTCTTCATATGATCTGTCGCCATCTGAAATGTAACATATTTTTATTATTAGGTTGCATATTTTTTCTCCATCATTGACTTGTATGAACTTCTGATTTTCAGTACTTGAATACTCACACATTAGACATTACCTAAAACATGATGAGCAGTCACTTTATATTCCCGAAATAAACGAAGAATTTCTCATGAAAACTGTAGAATACATGACACCTTTGGAAAGAAGCTATTGGGATCAAAATTCCTAATGTGAAATGGCACAGAACCCATAGGAGAATCAGATCCATACTAAAATATTGAAATTAATCATTTGGCTGCAAAATATAAATGTAGCACTAGAGCTATCTGAGTTATGTCACTTGTATGAAAATTACTCATGTTATTTTTCTGTCTTGGAAGTCACCTCTTCTTCATGGAACCAATGAATATTACAAGAGTTTCAGAAATTCTTCTTCTGGGACTTGCAAAAGAGCCAGAACTGCAGTCCCTCATCTATGGGCTTTTCCTCTCCATGTACCTGATCACTGTGTTGGGAAACCTGCTCATCATCCTGGCCGTCAGCTCAGACCACCACCTCCACACGCCCATGTACTTCTTCCTCTCCAACCTGTCCTTTGTGGACATCTGTTTCACCTCCACTACCATCCCCAAGATGCTGGTGAACATCCAGACGCAAAGCAAAGTCATAACCTATGAAGGCTGCATCACGCAGATGTATTTTTTCCTACTCTTTGCTGCGATTGATTTCTTTGTCCTGACGGTGATGGCCTATGATCGCTTTGTGGCCATCTGTCACCCCCTGCACTACACGGTCATCATGCACCCCCGGCTCTGTGGGCTGCTGGTTCTGATGTCCTGGATCATGTGTGTCCTGATTTCATTGTTACATAGCTTAATGGTGCTTAGGCTGTCCTTCTGTACAGACTTGGAAATCCCCCACTTTTTCTGTGAACTCAATCAGATGATTCAACTTGCCTGTTCTGACACCTTTCTTAGTAACCTGGTGATATATTTTACATCTGTGTTGCTGGGTGGTGGATCCCTGTCTGGTATTGTTTACTCTTATTCTAAGATAGTGTCCTCCATATGTGCAATGTCATCATCTCAAGGGAAGTATAAAGCATTTTCTACCTGTGCATCTCACCTCTCAGTTGTCTTCTTATTTTATCTGACAAGCCTAGGAGTGTACCTCAGCTCTGCCGTGACCCACAGCTCACAGTCAAGTGGAATAGCTTCGGTGATGTACACTGTGGTCACACCCATGCTCAACCCCTTCATCTACAGTCTCAGGAACAAAGATATAAAGGGGGCTCTGAAAGCATTCTTTGCGATGATAGATATTAAAAGGACAATCATGCTGAGGCTGAAAAAGTGCTCTTGATTTCTTCGCTCGAAGTCAAAATTCAGACATTGTGATTCTTTAAACAGATTGTGTTTATGGAATTTGCTTCTTTTATTTATATTTTGGAATTTCTATTTGTTTGAGTTCAACTTCTGTATAGAATTTACAAAAATTATTTATTGTTTTCAGTTACAGTTGACATTCAGTATTAACTTACATTAGTTTCAGGTTTCACTATAGTGGTTAGACATTTATATAATTTATGTAACGATCCCTTTTTACGCTAGTTCCCTCCTGGCACTATACATATTTGTTGCATGTTGTATTTCTTAATCCCTTCATCTTTTTCATCCAGCCTTCCACTCCTCAGGCAAACATCAGTGTGTTCTCCGTATCTATGAGTCTGTCTCTTTAGTTTGTTAATTTATTTTGTTCTTCAGATTCCACATATAAGTGAGATCATATGGTATTTGTCATTCTCTGTCTGACTGATTACACTTAGCATAATACCCTCCAGGTCCACCCATGTTGTCACAAATGGTAAGATTTCATTTAATTTTATAGCTGAGCAATAATCTATTGCATATTCTTGTGTGTACCACATCTTCTTTATCCAGTCATCAATTTAATGGCACTTAGGTTTCTTCCATATCTTGGCTAATGTAAATAATGCTGCATTGACAATAGGGGTGCATATATCTTTCAAAAAGTGTTTTGGATTTCGTCGGATATATACCCAGAAGTAGAATTGTTGGTCATAAGGTAGTTCTCTTTTTAATTTTTAGGAAACTCTATACTGCGTTCCATATTGGCTGCACCAATTTGCAATCTCACCAATAGTGCACGAGGGTTCTTTTTTCTCTACCTCCTCACCAACACTTGTTTTTTCTTGATTTTTCGTGATGGCCAATCTGACAGGTGTGAGGACATATCTTATTGTGGTTTTAATGCATTTCACTGATGACTAGTGACGTGAAGCATCTTTTTATACATCTACTGAATATCGTATGTTGTCTGGAGAAATGTCTATTCAGGTCCTCTGCCCATTGTTTAATGAGTATTTTTGTTTTTTTTAGGTTGAGTTGTATGAGTTCTTTATACATTTGGGATATTAACTTTTTATCAGATATATTATTGGCAAATGTTTTCTCTCCGTCAGCAGGTTGTCTTTTTGTTTTGTTGATTGTTTTCTTTGCTGTGCAAAAACTTTTTAGTTGGGTGGAGTTCCATGTGTTTATTAATTTTTTTTCATTGCCAACCAAAATATATCAGAAAACAAATGTTACTAAGAGCAATGTTTACTGCCTATGTTATCTCTAGGAGTTTTATGGTTTCGAGCCTTACATTTAAGTCTTTCATATATGTTGAGTTTATTCTTGTATATGGTATAAGAAATGGTCTAGTTTCATTTTTTTGCATGTATATATCCAGTTTTCAGAACATCATTTATTGAATTGACTCTCTTTATCTTACTGTGTATTCTTGCCTCATTTGTCATAGATTAATGATCATATAAGTGTCGGTTTTGTTTTCTTACCTCTGTATTCTATTCCATTGAATTATGTGTCTGTTTTTATGCCAGTACCATGGTGGTTTGATTACTATAGCTTTGTAGTATAGTTTGATATCAGGTGGGATGATATCTGCAACTTTGTATTTTCTCAAGAGTGCTGTGATTTTTCGACGTATTTTGTGGTTCCATATTGATTTTAAGGTTATTTGTTCTAGTCTATGAAAAATGCTATGTTAATATTTAGATATCAGTTCAATTTTTATACACCAATAATGAAGTGTAAGAAAGAGAATGCAAAACAGGATCCCATTTATTATTGCAACAAATAAAATACCTAGGGGGTGGCCTGTTGGCTCAGGTGGTTAGAGCACAGACACATAATACCAAGATTGCTGGTTTGATCCCCACATGGGACACTGACCTGCACCCTCTACAACTAGATTGCAAACAATGGCTTGACTTGGAGTTGCAGCGTGCTGGAAAAAACACACTATTCCCAATAAAGTTTTTAAAAATTACGTAGGAATAAATTTGACATAAAGGGGAAAAGACTTGTACTCAGCAAAGTATATGACAGGAAGAAATTGAAGAAGATACAAATAAATGGAAGCTTATATGGTGCTATTGGACAAGAAGAATTAACATCATTAAAATGTTCATTCTATCTAAAGCAATCTGTACACTCAATGCAATCCCTATTTAAATACCAATGGCATGTTTCTCTATACAATTTTAGTAACCATTTGATTCAGTTTCTGCTTTGTCTGTCTTACAGACAGTTTTTCCCTGTCCTTTTACGACCTTCACAATGTTTTTTTCCAATCTTGATCAGAAATATTTAAAAATTTCTGTTTACTTCATGTGCAACATGGATTTTTGAAGAATAATTTCTTTTCAGGAAACATACATTATTGTGAGTAATCTGTTCTTGTTTGATAGAATAGTCATAAGTTGCAGTACTTGAATGGAAAAAATTTCACTTGGCTACTAAGCCAACTGATAGAATTTTATTTCATAGGAATATTTGAAACCACAGTTTTCACTTTTGTGTCTCTCTTTCTTTCTGCATCAGTAGCTTCACTGCTCTTCCTGATAATGTGGACTTCATCATTGTTTACTTAAAGCCTCAGCCTGTTGATAGTGTTGCTATGGTCTGGGAAGGCCTGGGGCACTGGCCTGGGTCCCCACTACCTGTGATTCAGACTTCAGCCAACTTGTGGCTGGACCAGCCCTTGTGGTCTTTATAATAATTGCAACAACCATCAGGGAAGTATGAAAACACAAGGTTTACTCTCACAGGTCCAGCATGTCTGAGGAACACACAGGAGGGTCTGGGGGAGAGACAGAGACAGAGACAAAGATAATGGACTGAATGTGTGTGTGTGGAAACTTGCGTGCTTATTTAGTAGCCATGTCATACACCTAACAATATGATTTTTTGAGATAGATGTCTGTGAATGGGAACTCTCGTAAATCAAAAGTGTAATGACAGGAATTCTCATGAGTAACATGCTACTGTATTTTATTCCTCATCTCCTGTTGTTTTTGTTTTTTTGTCTAATTGACCTTGGTGTCCAGAATAGCTACAATTGTCACTGGTAAAACTGATTATCAAGTATATAGCTCCCAGTGGACTGTATATGGAAACATACATGAGAAGTTTGGAGACAAATGGAAAATGAGGTATATATGAGATTCTGAGCTAAGATTGAGGTAAGGCACCTGGGGCTTCAGAGGAGAGAAACGACAATAGCAGGACATTAAAAAGAGCAGAAATTCAGTACAGTAATTCCCCGACTTAAAAACATTCGAGTTGCGAATGCTCACAGATATGAACAGACGTGGTATTACGAACATTCGTAGGTACGAACACATCGAAGAAGTAGCTTATGTGTCTGTCAGACGTTGTCAGTTTTGCTGCTGTGTGCTTACTGTACAGTGCGAGAGTGTATAGTAGTAGAGAGCTCAATCAGGGCCCAGGATGTCTGGAAGCAAGAGAAAAAGCAGTGGTGATGTGGAGGGGACTGCTAGGAAGCATCTAAGGAGTATAAGACTCATTTTGTCGGACTTACTAATGAATATGACTTACAAATGTTCTCCCGGAACGAAAGTAGTTCGTAAGTGGAAACTTACTATAGTGAGAAGTTTGACCTATTCTATACATAGGTCATAAAATGTTATTTCTGATGATAACTCTTATTATGGGCAAGGCCCCAAATTAACACTCTTTAAGGAAAAGGTAAATGTTTCTCTTGGGCCTGCAGGGTTTCAAAAAGAATCCACATACATATCTTGAGGTGACTTGTTCTGAACGTCTACCATAGTGACCCAGTTTCATTCTTTTGCATGTATCTGTCCCATGTTCCCATCACCATTTATTAGAGAGAATCTCATTTACTCATTGTATGTTCCTGGTTCCTTTCTCATAAATTTATGACCATATATGTGTGGGTTTATTTATGTCTGGGCTCTATTCCATTCTGTTGATATTTGTGTCCATTGTTATGTCAGTACCATTGTTGATGAAAGAAGGTCCAGCCTACAAAACGTCTTCTAACTGCTTATTTAAGCCTAAATGACAATAGTTGCTGTGAAGCAACATCTCAACAGATTGAGAAAATACTCGTGGGAATGGCAGTTCTGCAGCTCATTGTTTACATTAGACTAGAAGGAGACATAAGGAGGGTTACATGACATTCATTGGTGGAAGATTTGGGAGGTGGCAGAAAGCAGAGTGGGGAGATCTCTGGGACTGGATGAAAAGTAAAACAGAGAGACACATACTTTATTACATTGGTGGGTAGAGATAGTTAACATTTAAGCATGTAGAGATGGTATGTTGGCAACAGGATAACAATGTGGTGTCGTGCTCTGGTGCTGAGAGTGTTGCCTCCAAGGTGTCTGGAAAAGATCACTCTGACATTTCAAAGGTATGTTATCTTAGATGCACAGACAATAGATAATTTCAAAGTGAAAGGTTGACCTTTGTCAAGGAAGCTATAGGCCTAGGATGTGCTACCTAGTATGACCCACTTTTAGTAGTAATTTTTATGTTTTAGTCACCCTGTGTGGTTAGTTTGGTGTCTGGGTTTGTAATGATTATGAAGCTTGTTTGATTGAGTATGTGGCCCCTTTTTCATCCACACCGTACTGTTCTGATTCCTATAGCTTTGTAATATAGTTCAAAATCCAAGAGTATGATGGCTGCAGCGTTGTTCTGCTTTCTTAAGAATGGTTTGGAGGACTTCCAGTAAGATGGCGGAAATAGGCTGGCACTGTGCCAACTGTCTTTGAGGATCACACCAAAATTACAAACAATTTACACAGCATTGAAGCTTGGAGGTCCCCTGAACACTAGATGAACAGAACCTCTAAATGAAGGATTTAAAGAAGAGGTCACGTGGAGACTGGTAGGAGGGTCGGAGATGTGAGGCAGTCTGACTCCAGGCTGATGGAGAGAGGGCGAACCTCGCGAGTGACACCTCAGTGGCAGAGAGGCTTCTCTTGTTGGATGAGGGACCCTCCGGCCCCACACCGCCCCACCCAGACCAGAGTTACTTTGCCTGGAAGAGGAATTCCACAATAGCTGACAGTAGAAACTAGTGAGGACTCTCTCTGTTCAACTCGGTGAGGTAGAGTGCAGCTAGAGGACCAGTCACCCTCCTATGGAGCTGGCACACAGAAGCACTCACTGGTGAGCACGCACTTGGTCCATGGCAGAGGGAGTGGCTGCGTGAGCGGGGGCCCAGGAGCCTGTGTGGAAGGACTGCACTGAGAGCCTTTAGTGCTGGACCTGGAGCTGGAGGTTTTGGTACCATTGTTGCCCTTGTGTGGAGCTGGCACACAAGTAGTGTACAGGAGGGCTCTGTTTTTTCAGGGTTGGGCCCTCTCACAGAGGCTCAGGTCTGGTACCGCATTGGTCTGGTGGAATTGGAACATGCTGCATTGGGTTCCCCTTCTCCGCGCTGCATGTGCAGAGTTCCCAGGATGGCATCTTGCTGTCAGGCTGCTCTGCCTGTTATGTGGGCTGCTGATTGGGACAGACGGACACTGGGAGTTTTCCTGGGAGTTTTGGGCGAGGAGCAGTGTGCCTGCGTGATCTGGCCTAGGCATTCATGGTGCTTTTGTGCAGGCTGGTTGCCGGTACAGGAGCGACCGCTGCTGTAACTTGGTGGGGGCCACAGACCACACGCCATGGTGCCTTGGGGGCATGCCAAGGCCCACCTACAGCTGCATTGCTGGGCACACCCTGAGCCCCTGGTGTCTGGCCCCCACCACCACAGGGCACAGAGGGTTCAGCAGAGCCGAGCAGCTCTCAGCAAACTGTGAGGATTTTTGGTGGTGAGCACGGCCCCAGAGCACATGGCAGCTATTTGCGGGAACCTCACTTCAAGCCTGAGAGAGAGTCTGGCACTTATGCATTGGGCCCTTCTCCCCAACACTTCTGGTGCTCAGTCACCCAGAGAGTCTCTATTGTTGAGCAAGTTGTTTGCAGACTAAAGCAGGTGAAGAGCTTTTTTTCCCCCTCTCTTTTTTCTCCTTCCTTTTGCCCCTTTTCCCCCTTTTTTATTATTCTGTTTTCTTCCTCTTTTATGTTTGTGTTCCTTTTTCTTCTTTTCTTTCATCTGTTTTCTTTTTGTTGCTGTTTCTCAGGCTTGTTTATCTGGCTATTGCTTTGGTTACTGTTTTTTCTGTCTTGTTCTTCTGTTTTTGTATTTGTAATTTTGTCTCTTTCATATTTTTAGGGTTTTGTTTTGTCTGATCATTGTTTATCGTGTGTTTGTGGGGGTGTATTTGTTTTTGGGTGTTGTTGGGTTGCCTTGCTTTGTTTTTGTTTTATCAAGTAAACATGGTTCACTAGTTCAGGAGCTGAGACTACACTGATTTTGTAGAAACCTCTGACCACAGTCTTTACACACCTGTAACACCACCTTGCCCACCTACAGCAGCACTGCTAGGGGCAATTGGGGTGCTGGGGTGACTGGCTACCCCTCAACAAACTCTGGAATATGTTTTTTTTAAAAGATTTTTTTTAATTGGGGAATTGGGGGATGGGAACAGTGCTGGGGAATTGGGGGAAGGGGAACAGACAAGTTGCTGTCGTTTTGTTCTTCAATCTAGTTGTGGAAGACATTGCTTCACTGGCCCAAGTTGGCACCATCATTGCGTTCTTCCCGGGCGAGGCAGATCAGTCGCCTGCTTCTGGACGTCCGCTCACTGCGGCTGCTGGCCGCTCACGCTGGCTGCTGGCTACATACAGTAGCCCATGGCAACCCACTGCCACAGGGGCTGCAGCCTATGCTGCCGCCGGCGACTCATGGCAGCCCAGCTGTTGTTCAGCATCTTAGCTGTGGAGGGCAGTGTCACTGGCCCTCATATGTGGGATCCGAACCGGGGACCTCTGGCATCCCAAGCCAGTTCTTAACCATCGCGCCACTCGGCCGGCCCTGGAAATTGTTTTTTACAACAGAAGGTGGTCCTCAGAGGCCTGGGTTTATCTTGGTGGTGATCAGTGACCACAAACCTGCACCACAGCCACGCGGGAGCAGCTTTCGTGAATTTGTGAGCATGAGGTGGAGGCTGGCTATAGTGCTCTTGGGACACTATACAAGGGTGTTAAAGACCAGATATTAGCATAAGGCCTGAATCTGCATTAATGTCTTAAAAACCACCAATCACGTCTTGTAACTCACTTGAACTCCACCCCACCCAGGTAGTGCCACATTGCGAAGGGCACCCTCAACAATGGGTCAAATAGCCACAAACATGCTCCTAAAGAGCCTCTTTCAATAGTTGATCCTTACCGGCATCTAAGAGGTAGCAACAGCCTTAGGCTGCCCTGGGCCTTTTGCTAAACTACCTCAGAACCAATGTTGGTGGCAGGCAGCCTCAGGTCACACAGAGACCATTTCCACATGACCCCAGGTCCAGCACAGGCAGCACCCAACCACATACAGCCTTGAGGCACCTACCAGATAGCTATGAACTGGTAACGAACAGGGCTGTAACACCTCAGAGAGGGAGCCCACCCAAGAGACCCCAGAACCAATACACCCAGAGACCAGTTTTCGACAAAACAGAGTACTACCTGGTTGAACCTACAAGTGGCACTTTCAAAGGAAATTTTCCACAGGCACAAGTGTCCACCATGGCCAAGACTCCTCTGAGGGGGTCAACCTCCACACTGCATCACAAACACTGTGAGCAGAGCTAATCCTCTCAGGTAATCAGCCTGAGGGGCAATTCCACCCTCTGATAAGCCAAAAGCAATTAAAGATCAACTTCAACAGTGACACCTCTGGAACATATGGAAAGAAGTCTAGGGAGACTATGCAATCTGAATGTAAAGGACACATACTACATAAAATCACCCAGCAATGACTGGGAGACATAGCTGATCTACATAATATATCAAAGCAATCACAGAACAGCAGGCAGAATGAAGAAATGAAGAAACATGTCCAAATACAAGATCAGAAGTAACCTCCAGAAATGGAACTAAAAGAAACAGAGTATCCAGCCTTTCAGAGACAGAGTTTAGAACTAATGATAAGAATGTTTAAGGAACTTACTGAGGACATAAAGAAGGATTAAGAAATCATAAAAAACACCCAGTTAGAACTAAAGAATACAACAACTTAAATGAAAAACACACTCGAAGGAATCACCAGTATTAGATGAAGCAGAGGTTCGGATCAGCAATTTGGAAGACAAAAATAGCAGAAATCACCCAGTCAAAACAACAAAAAGAAAAACAGAATAAAACAATGCAAATGGTTTAAGAGACCTCTGCGACAACATCAAGCGCAACAACATTTACATCATAGGAATACCAGAAGGAGAAGAGAAAGAGCAAGGGATCGAGAACACATTTGAAGAAATAATGACTGGAAACTTCCCTACCCTGGTGAGTGAAATCGACATACAAGCCCAGGAAGTGCAGAGAGTTCCAAACAAGCTGAACCGAAACAGTTCCACACCAAGACACATAGTAGTTAAAATGGCAAAGGTTAAAGACAAAGACAGGATCCTAACAGCAGCAAGAGAAAGACAGCAGATTACATACAAAAGAACTCCTATAAGACTAATAGCTGACTTTTCTACAGAAACTGCAGGACAGAAGGGAGTGGCATGAAATATTCAAAGTGACGCAAAATAAAGGCCTACAACCAAGATTGCTCTAGCCAGCACACTATCACTTAAAATTGAAGGAGAGATAAAGAACTTCTCAGAAAAGAATATTAAAGGAATTTATTACCACAAAAACAGCATTGCTGCAAATGCTAAATGGGCTTTTTTAAACTGAAGAAATGGGAAAACAAGCTAACCAGAAAGACGAATAACAAAATGGCCATAAATATGTACTTATCAATACTCATTTTAAATGTGAATGGACTCAATGCTCGAATCAAAAGACATAGAGTGGCTGAGTGGATAAGAAAACAGGACCCATGCACATACTGTTTACAGAAGACTCATGTCATATCAAAAGCCACAAACAGACTGAAAGTAAAGGGATGGAATAAGATATTTCACGTAAGTGAAAAGAAGAAAAAATCTGGAGTAGCAATACTTATTTTGGACAAAACAGACTTTAAAATGAAGGCTACAATAAAAAACTAAGAAGGGCACTATATAATAATAAAGGGATTGATCCAACAAGAGGACATAACCCTCGTAAACATCTAGGCACCCGACAATGGAGCTCCTTAATGTATCAAACAGTTTATGACCGACATAAAGTCAGAGATCAGCAGTAGCATTATCATAGTAGGGGACTTCAACACCCCGTTGTCACCAATGGACAGATCCTCTAGACAGAAAATCACCACAGAAACAGTGGCCATAAATGACATTTTAGACCATTTGGATTTAATTGCTATTTTTAGAGCATTTCACTCCAAAGCAACAGGATATACATTCTTCTCAAGTGCACATGGAACATTTTCCAAGATACCAAGTGTTAGGCCACAAAACAAGTGTCAATAAATTTAAGAAGGTTGAAATCATATCAAGCAGCTTCTCCGACCACAATGCTATGAAACTAGAAATCAATTATAAGAAGAAATCCGGATAGCACATGAATACATGAAGGCTTAATAACATGCTACTAAATAACGAGTGGGTAAAAAATGAGATGAAGAAAGAAATCAAAAGCTATCTCGAGGCAAACAAAAATGAAAACACAACAACCCCAAATCTCTGGGATGCAGCGAAAGCAGTCCTAAGAGGTTAATTTATAGCAATGCAGGCCTATCTCAAGAAACAAGAAAAATCTTAAATCAACAAGCTATCTTTACACCTAAGGGAACTGGAAAAAGAACAGCCAAACAAGTCCGAAGGGATTATAAGGAAGGAAATAAGCAACATCAGAGCAGAAAGAAATGAAATAGAGACCCAAAACACAATAGAAAAGAGCAATGAAACCAAGAGCTGGGTTTTTAAAATGATAAACAAATAGACAAACCCTTATCGAGACTCACAAAACACAATAGAGAGTACCCAAATTAATAGAATCAGAAATCAAAGAGAAGAAATGACAATAGACACCACAGAAATACAGAAAAATTTAAGAAAATACTATGAGTAACTATATGCCAAAAAAAACAGACAACGTGGAAGAAATGGATAAATTTCTAGAAGTGTACAATCTCTCAGAACAGACTACCAAAGAAGGTGAATCAACAATCAACAAGCTTCCAACAAACAAAAGTCCTAGACCAGATGGCTTCACAAGTGAATTTTAGCAAACATTCAAAAGAGAATTATCACTTATTCTACTCAAAGTATTCCAAAAAATACAGAAGAAGGGAAGGCTCCCAGCACACTTTACAAGGTCACTTTAACTCTGATCCCCAAATCAGACAAAAACATTGGAAGAAAAGAAAACTACAGGCTGATATCCCTATGAATATAGACACAAAAATCCTCAACAAAATACGAGCAAACCGGTTTCAGCAACATAAAAAGATCATACACCATGATCAAGTAGGATTCATTCCTAATATACAAGGTTGGTTCAATATCTACAAATCAATTAACATAATGTATCACAGTAACAAAATGAAAAATAAAAATCATATGATCATATCAATAGGTGCAGAAAGAACATTTGGCAAAATCCAACAGCCATTTATGATAAAAACTCTTAGCAAAGTGAGAATAGAGGGATCATATCTCAACATAATAGAGGCCATATATGATAAGCCCCCAGCAAACATCGTACTCAATGTGGAAAGTCTAAACTATTCCCCTTAAGATCAGGAACAAGTCAGGGCTGACCACTGTAACCACTTTTATTCAACATAGTTGTGGAAGTTCTAGCCACAGCAATGAGACAAGAAAATGAAATAAAAAATTGGAAAGGAGGGCTGGCCGAGTGGCGCGATGGTTAAGAACTGGCTTGGGACGCCAGAGGGCCCCGGTTCGGATCCCAGATATGAGGGCCAGTGACACTGCCCTCCACAGCTAAGATGCTGAACAACAGCTCAACCTGGAGCTGGGCTGCTGTGAGTCGCCGGCGACGGCGTAGGCTGCAGCCCCTGTGGCAGTGGGTTGCCATGGGCTACCGTATGTAGCCAGCAGCCAGCGTGAGCGGCCAGCAGCCTCAGTGAGCAGCGGTCCAGAAGCCAGCGACTGATCTGCCTCACCCGGAAAGTGCGCAATGATGGTGCCAACTTGGACCATTGAAGCAACGTCCTCCACAACTAGACTGAAGACCAAAACGACAGCAACTTGTCTGTTCCCCTTCCCCTAATTCCCCAGCACTGTTCCCGTCCCCCCAAATCCCCAATAAAAACCTTTAAAAAAAATTGGAAAGGAGGGGTAAAATTGTCATTATATGCTGATGACAGGATACTATGTATAGATAACTCAAAGACTCCACTAAAAAACTATTAGAACTGATCAATGAATTTAGTAAAGTAGCAGGATACAAATTTAATATTAAGAAATTAGTTGCATTTGTATACACCAAAAATAAACTATCAAAAGAAGAAATCAACACTTCGAGGGGTAAAATATAACTATTGCACTGTGTTGTACAGTTGAAACTAATTCTAAAAAATGTGTATTTCATAATAAAAAATAATTTAACAAAAAATATCAAGAAATCTGTGGCATCTGCTGTCACTTCTCTTTCATTTCTGATTTTATTAATTTGGGTCATCTCTCTCTTTTTCTTGGTGAATCTGGCTAAGGGTTGGTTGATTTTGTTTATCTTTTTAAAAAAACCAGCTCTTGGTTTCATTGATTTTTTTGTATTATTTTTTTGTCTGTAAATGATTTTTTTCTGCTCTCGTCTTTATTGTTTCCTTCCTTGTACTCCCTTTGGGCTTGTTTTGCTGTTCTTTCTCCAGTTCCTTTAGGTGCAATGATAGACTGTTGATATGAGATTGTTCTTGTTTCTTTTTTTTTTTTTTAAAGATTTTTATTTTTATTTATTTTTATTTTTTAATTGTTAGTTTCAGGTGTACAGAGCAATGGAATAGTTATCCTTTTCACCCTCACAAAGTAACAACCCCCCTCCCCCCATATATTGCCCTCCCACCCCCGATATCATGCTTATCTATTACAATTCCATTGATTCCAATCCCCCTCTCTATTCCATGTCCCGAGACTAAATGTATATATAATTATAGTTGACATACAATATTATTCCACATCATTTTCAGAAATACAGTGTGGTGGTCAGGCCTCTTCACTGACTGTGAAGTGGTCTCCCCAACAGGACATGAGTCCATCTGGCCCCCTAAGAAATATTTACAACATTACTGATTATATTCCTCAGACTGTCGTTTCCTATTCCTGAGGCCATATTGCATTTACCATATTGTATTGTCTCGTCCCTTCGCCTTCTCCTTCATCCCCACCCCCTCCCTACTAACAACCCTCAGTTCTTCCTCTGTGTCTCTGAGATTATCTCCATCCACCTCTCCCATCCATTCAGTTCCTTAGAATCCACGTATAAGTGAGATCATATGATATTTGTCTTTTTCTGACTGACTTATTTCACTTAGCATAATGTTCTCTAGTTCCATCCATATTGTTGCAAAAGGTACTATTTCCTTCTTTATAGCTGCATAATACTCCATTGTGTAAATGTACCAAAGTTTCTTTCTTTTTTTTTTTATTATTTATTTATTTTTTTTATTGTTAGTTTCAGGTGTACAGACAATGCAATAGTTACCCTTTTCACCCTCACAAAAATAACAACCCCCCTCCCCCCATCCACTGCCCTCCCACCCCCGATATCATGCTTATCTATTACAATTCCATTGAATCCGTTCCCACACTCTACTCCATGTCCCGAGGTTATATGTATATATAATTATAGTTGACGTACAGTATTATTCAACATCAGTTTCAGAAATACAATGCGGTGGTCAGGCCTCTACATCAACTATGAAGTGGACTCCCCAAAAGGACATTGGTCCATCTGGCCCCCTAAGTAATGCTTACAACATTATTGATTGTATTCCTCGGACTGTCTTTTTCTATCCCTGAGGCCATATTGCAATTACCAATTTGTATTGTCTCATCCCTTCCCCTCTCCTTCATCCCCACCCCCTCCCAACTAACAACCCTCAGTTCTTCCTCTGTGTCTCTGAGACTATCTCCATCCATTTCTCCCATCCATTCAGTTCCTTAGAATCCACGTATAAGTGAGATCATATGATATTTGTCTTTCTCTGACTGACTTATTTCGCTTAGCATAATGTTCTCTAGTTCCATCCATATTGTTGCAAAGGGTACTATTTCCTCCTTCTTTATAGCTGAATAATACTCCATTGTATAAATGTACCAAAGTTTCTTAATCCAGTCATCTACCGATGGGCATTTTGGTTGTTTCCAAGTCTTAGCTATTGTGAATAACGCCGCAATGAACATAGGGGTACATATATTTTTTTGGATTAATGTCTTGGGATTTTTTGGATAAATACCTAAGAGTGGGATTGCTGGGTCGTAAGGTAGTTCCATTTTCAGATTTTTGAGGTGCCTCCATACTGATTTCCATAATGGCTGCACCAGCCTGCAGTCCCACCAGCAGTGCACCAGGGTTCCCTTTTCCCCACAGCCTCGCCAGCATTTGTTGTTTGTTGATTTATTGATGATAGCCATTCTGACCGGGGTGAGGTGGTATCTCATTGTGGTTTTAATTTGCATTTCCCTAATGCTAAGTGATGTTGAACATTTTTTCATATGCCTGTTGGCCATCTGTATGTCCTCTTTGGAGAAATGTCTCTTCATATCCTCTGCCCATTTTTTAATTGGGTTGTTTGTTTTTTTGGTGTTGAGTTGCATGAGCATTTTATATATTTGGGATATTAATCCCTTATCTGATATATCATTATCAAATATCTTCTCCCATTCAGTAGGCTTCCTTTTTGTTTTATTGATGGTTTCTTTTGTTGTGAAAAAACTTTTAAGTTTGATGTAGTCCCATATGTTCATTTTTTCTTTTACTTCCGTAGCCCGCGGGGATGTATCAGTAAAAATATTGCTCCGGGTGATGTCTGCAAATTTAGACCCTATACTTTCTTCTATGAGTTTTATGGTCTCAGGTCTTATATTTAAGTCTTTAATCCATTTTGAATTTGTTCTTGTAAGTGGCGTAAGGAGGTGGTCCAGTTTCATTTTTTTGCATGTGTCAGTCCAATTTTCCCAACACCATTTATTAAATAGGGTATCCTTACCCCATTGTAACTTCTTGCTTCCCTTGTCATATACTAACTGCCCGTATAGGCCTGGATTTACTTCTGGGCTTTCTATTCTGTTCCATTGATCTATATGCCTATTTTTATGCCAATACCATATTGTTTTGATTACTGTGGCCTTGTAGTATGTTCTAATGTCTGGAAGCGTGATCCCCCCAACTTTGTTCTTATTTCTCAAGATTGCCGTAGCTATTCGTGGTCTTTTCTGGTTCCATATAAATTTTTGGACTATATTTTCTATTTCTGAGAAAATATAACTCTAGTAAACATCTATGCACCTAACATAGGAGCCCCTAAATATATAAAACAGATGTTAACAGACATAAAGACAGAGATCAACAGTAACACTATTATAGTAGGGGACTTCAATACCCCGCTATCACCAATGGACAGGTCCTCCAGACAGAAAATCAACATGGAAACAGTGGCCTTAAACAACACTTTAGACCAGATGGACTTAATCGATATTTTCAGAGCATTTCACCCCAAGGCTACAGAATATACATTCTTCTCAAGCGCACATGCATCATTTTCTAAGATAGACCACATGTTAGGCCACAAAACAAGTCTCAATAAGTTTGAAAAGATTGAAATCATATCAAGTGTTTTCTCTGACCACAATGCTATGAAACTAGAAATCAACCATAAGAAGAAACCCAGAAAGCTCATGAATGCATGGAGGCTAAATAACATGCTACTAAATAGTGAGTGGGTCAAAGATGAGATCAAGGAGGAAATCAAAAGATACCTGGAGACAAATGAAAATGAAAACACCACAACCCAAAATCTATGGGACACAGCGAAAGCAGTCCTAAGAGGGAAGTTCATAGCATTGCAGGCCTATCTAAAGAAAGAAGAACAATCTCATATCAACAGACTATCTTTACACCTAAAGGAACTGGAGAAAGAACAGCAAAACAAGCCCAAAGGGAGTACAAGGAAGGAAATAATAAAGATCAGAGCAGAAATAAATGAAATAGAGACCAGGAAAACAATACAAATGATCAATGAAACCAAGAGCTGGTTCTTTGAGAAGATAAACAAAATTGACAAGCCCCTAGCTAGACTCATCAAAAGAAAAAGAGAGAGGACTCAAATTAGTAAAATCAGAAATGAAAGAGGCGAAGTAACAACAGACTCCACAGAAATACAAAAAATCTTAAGAAATTACTATGAGCAACTATATGCCAACAAATTTGACAATCTGGAAGAAATGGATTATTTCCTAGATGCATACAGCCTTCCAAAGTTAGTTCAAGAAGAAACAGAAAATCTGAATAAACTGATTACCACCAAGGAAATTGAATCAGTAATCAACAAGCTCCCAACAAATAAAAGTCCGGGGCCAGATGGCTTCACCAGTGAATTTTACCAAGCATTTAAAACAGAATTAGTACCTATTCTTCTTAAACTATTCCAAAAAATCCAGAAGGAGGGAAGGCTCCCAAACTCTTTCTATGAAGCCACCATCACCCTGATCCCCAAAACAGACAAAGACAGTACAAAAAAGGAAAACTACAGGCCGATATCTCTGATGAACATAGATGCAAAAATCCTCAACAAAATCTTAGCAAACAGAATTCAGCAATATATTAATAAGATCATACACCATGATCAGGTGGGTTTCATCCCTAATATGCAAGGGTGGTTCAACATCCGCAAATCAATCAACGTGATACACAACATCAACAAAAATAAAAATAAAAATCATATGGTCATATCAATAGATGCAGAAAAAGCATTTGACAAAATACAGCAGCCGTTTATGATAAAAACTCTTAGCAAAGTGGGAATAGGAGGATCATATCTCAACATAATAAAGGCTATTTATGATAAACCCACAGCTAACATCGTACTCAACGGAGAAAAGCTGAAACCATTTCCTTTAAGATCAGGAACAAGACAAGGCTGCCCACTTTCTCCACTTTTATTCAACATAGTCCTAGAAGTTCTAGCGATAGCAATCAGACAGGAAAAGGAAATAAAAGGCATCCACATAGGCAAGGAAGAAGTAAAATTGTCATTATATGCAGATGACATGATACTATATATAGAGGATCCCAAAGTCTCTATCAAAAAGCTACTGGATCTAATAGACAAATTCAGTAAAGTAGCAGGATACAAAATCAATACTCAGAAATCAGTTGCATTTGTATATACCAATAACAAGCTATCGGAAGGAGAAATCAAGAAAACAATTCCGTTTACAATCGCTTCAAGAACTATAAAATATTTAGGAATAAATTTAACCAAAGAAGTAAAAGACCTGTACTCTGAAAACTATAAAACACTGAAGAAAGAAATAAAAGAAGACACAAACAAATGGAAAAACATTCCATGCTCATGGATAGGAAGAATTAATATAGTTAAAATGTCCATATTGCCTAAAGCAATATATAGATTCAATGCTATTCCCATCAAACTACCTAGGACAACTTTCTTAATAATGTGGTGATATATTTTTCAGCTGTGCTGATTGCTGGTGGCTCCCTGGCTGGTATCCTTTACGCTTACTCTAAGATAGTGTCCTCCATACGTGCAATGTCATCATCTCAGGGGAAGTATAAAGCGTTTTCTACCTGTGCGTCTCACCTCTCGGTTGTCTCCTTATTTTATCTGACAAGCCTAGGTGTGTACCTCAGCTCTGCTGTGACCCTAAGCTCACAGTCAAGTGCAATAGCCTCAGTGATGTACACTGTCGTCACACCCATACTCAACCCCTTCATCTACAGTCTCAGGAACAAAGATATAAAGGGGGCTCTGAAAAGATTCTTTGGGATGACCAATCTTAAAAGGACAGTCATGTTGAGGCTGAAAAAGTGCCCTTGATTTCTTGGCTCGAAGCCCAAATTCAGACATTGTGATTCTTTAAACAGATTGTTTTTGTGGAATTTGCTTCTTTCATTTACATTTTGGAATTTCCATTTGTTTGAGTTCAACTTCTGTATAGAATTTACAAAAAGTATTTATTGTTTTCAGTTACAGTTGACATTCAATATTATCTTATAGTAGTTTCAGGTGTTCACTATAGTGGTGAGACATTTATATAATTTATGTAATGATCCCTTTTTAGTCTAGTACCCTCCTGGCACTATACATATTTGTTGCATGTTGTATTTCTTAATCCCTTCATCTTTTTCATCCAGCCTCCCACTCCTCAGGCAAACATCAGTTTGTTCTCTGTATCTATGTGTCTGTCTCTTTAGTTTGTTCATTTATTTTGTTCTTTAGCTTCCACATATAAGTGAGATCATATGGTATTTGTCTTTCTCTGTCTGACTGATTTCACTTAGCATAATACCCTCCAGGTCCACCCATGTTGTCACAAATGGTAAGATTTCATTCAATTTTATAGCTGAGCAATAATCTATTGCATATTCTTGTGTGTACCACATCTTCTTTAACCAGTCATCAATTGAATGGCACTTAGGTTTCTTCCATATCTTGGCTAATGTAAATAATGCTGCATTGACAATAGGGGTGCATATATCATTCAAAAGAGTGTTTTGGATTTTGTTGGATATATACCCAGAAGTAGAATTGTTGTTCATAAGGTAGTTCTCTTTTTAATTTGTAGGAAACTCTATACTGAGTTCCATATTGGCTGCACCAATTAGCAATCTCACCAACAGTGCACGAGGGTTCTTTTTTCTCTACATCCTCACCAACACTTGTTTTTTGTTGATTTTTCGTGATGGCCAATCTGACAGGTGTGAGGACATATCTTATTGTGGTTTTAATGCATTTCTCTGATGATTAGTGACATGGAGCATCTTTTCATACATCTACTGGGTTTCGTAAGTTGTCTTTGGAGAAATGTCTATTCAGGTCCTCTGCCCATTGTTTAATGAGAATTTTTGTTTTTTTCAGGTTGAGTTGTATGAGTTCTTTATACATTTGGGATATTAACCTTTTATCAGATATATTATTTGCAAATATTTTCTCTCAGTCAGTAGGTTGCCTTTTGGTTTTGTTGATTGTTTTCTTTGCTGTGCAAAAACTTTTTAGTTGGGTGGTGTTCCATGTGTTTATTAATTTTTTGTTTTCATTGCCCCCCATATATATCAGAAAACAAATGTTACTAAGAGCAATGTTTACTGCCTATGTTATCTCTAGGAGTTTTATGGTTTGGAGCCTTACATTTAAGTCTTTAATATATGTTGAGTTTATTCTTATATATGGTATAAGGTCTAGTTTCATTTTTTTGCATGTATATATCCAGTTTTCAGAACATCATTTATTGAATTGACTGTCTTTATCTTACTGTGTATTCTTGCCTCATTTGTCATAGATTAAATGATCATATAAGTGTCGGGTTTTTTTTTCTGGCCTGTGTATTCTATTCCATTGAATTATGTGTCTGTTTTTATGCCAGTACCATGCTTTTTGATTACTATAGCCTTGTATTATACTTTGATATCAGGTAGCATGATATCTCCAACTTTGTTTTTTCTCAAGAGTGTTGTGATTATTCGAGGTATTTTGAGTTTCCATATAGATTTTAAGGTTATTTGTTCTAGTCAATGAAAAATGCTATATTAATATTTAGATATAAGTTCAATTTTTATACACCAATAATGAACTGTAAGAAAGAGAACGAGAAACAGGATCCCATTTATAATTGCAACAAATAAAATACCTAAGGGGTGGCCTGTTGGCTCAGGTGGTTAGAGCGCAGATACATAATACCGAGATTGCTGGTTTGATCCCCACATGGGACAGTGAGCTGCGCCCTCTACAACTAGATTGCAAACAATGGCTTGACTTGGAATTGCAGCGTGCTGGAAAAAACACACTATTCCCAATAAAGTTTTTAAAAAATACATAGGAATAAATTTGACGTAAGAGGGAAAAGACTTGTACTCAGAAAAGTATATGACAGGAAGAAATTGGAGAAGATACAAATAAATGGAAGCGTATATGGTGCTATTGGACAAGAAGAATTAACATCATTAAATGTCCATTCTACCCAAAGCAATCTGTACACTCAATGCAATCCCTATGTAAATACCAATGGCATTTTTCTCTATACAATTTTCATAACCATTTGATTCAGCTTTCTGCTTTGTCTTTCTTACAGACAGTTTTCCCTGTCCTTTTACGACCTTCACAATGTTTTTTCCAATCTTGATCAGAAATATTTAAAATTTCTGTTACTTCATGGGCTACATGGATTTTTTAAGAATAATTTCTTTTCAGAAAACATACATTATTATGAGTAATCTGTTCTTGTTTGATAGAATAGTCATAAGTTGCAGTACTTGAATGGAAAACATTTCACTTGGCTACTAAGCCAACTGATACAATTTTATTTCATAGGAATATTTGAAACCACAGTTTTCACTTTTGTGTCTCTCTTTCTTTCTGCATCAGTAGCTTCACTGCTCTTCCTGATAATGTGGACTTCATCATTGTTTACTTTAAACCTCAGCCTGTTGATAGTGTTGCTATGGGCTGGGAAGGCCTGGGGCACTGGCTTGGGCCCCCAGTACTTGTGATTCTGACCTGAGCCAACTTGTGGCTGGACCAGCCCTTGTGGTCTTTATAATAATTGCAACAACCATCAGGGAAGTATGAAAACACAAGGTTTACTCTCACAGGTCCAGCATGTCTGAGGAACACACAGGAGGGTCTGGGGGAGAGACAGAGGCAGAGACAAAGATAATGGACTGATTGTGTGTGTGTGTGGAAACTTGCGTGGTTATCTAGTAGCCATGAAATACACCTAACAATACGATTTTTTGAGATAGATGTCTGTGAAATGGAACTCTCGTAAATCAAAAGTTTAATGTCAGGCATTCACATGAGTAACATGCTACTGTATTTTATTCCACGTCTCCTGTTGTTTTTGTTTTTTTGTCTAATTGACCTTGGTGTCCAGAATAGCTACAATAGTCACTGGTAAAACTGATTATCAAGTATATATCTCCCAGTGGACTGTATATGGAAACATACATGAGAAGTTTGGAGACAAATGGAAAATGAGGTATATATGAGATTCTGAGCTAAGATTGAGGTAAGGCACCTGGGGCTTCAGAGGAGAGAAACGACAATAGCAGGACAATAAAAAGAGCAGAAATTCAGTACAGTAAGTCCCGACTTACAAATATTCGAGTTGCGAATGCTCACAGATATGAACAGACCTGGTATTACGAACATTTGTAGGTATGAACAGATCGAAGAAGTAGGTTATGTGTCTGCCAGACGTTGTCACAGTTGTGCTGATGTGTGCTTACTGTACAGTGTGATAGTGTATAGTAGTAGAGTGCTCAATCAGGTCCCAGGATGTCTGGAAGCAAGAGAAAAAGCAGTGGTGATGTGGAGGGGACTGGTAGGAACCATCTAAGGTGTATAAGACTCACTTTGTCGGACTTACTAATGAATCTGACTTACAAACGTTCTCCCGGAATGAAATTTTTTCATAAGTTGGAAACTTCCTATAGTTAGAAGTTTGACCTATTCTATACATAGGTCATAAAATGTTATTTCTGATGATAACTCTTATTATGGGCAAGGCCCCAAATTAACATTCTTTAAGGAAAAGGTAAATGTTTCTCTTGCGTCTGCAGGGTCTCAAAAAGAATCCACATACATATGTTGGGGTGACTTGTTCTGAACTTCTACCATAGTGACCTAGTTTCATTCTTTTGCATATATCTGTCCCGTGTTCCCATCACCATTTGTTAGAGAGACTCTCGTTTCCTCATTGTATGTTCCTGGTTTCTTTCTCATAAATTTATGACGATATATGTGTGGGTTTATTTATTTCTGGGCTCTATTCCATTCCGTTGATCTATGTGTCCATTGTTATGTCAGTACCATTGTTGATGAAAGAATGTCCAGCCTACAAAAAGTCTTCTAAGGGTTTATTTAAGCCTAAATGACAACAGTTGCTGGAAGCAACATCTCTACAGTTGAGAAAATGTTCGTGGGAACGGCAGTTCTGCAGCTCATTGTTTACATTAGACTAGAAGGAGACCTAAGGAGGGTTACATACATTCGTTGGTGGAAGATTTGGGAGGTGACAGAAAGCAGAGTGGGGAGATCTCTGGGACTGGATGAAAAGTAAAACAGAGAGACACATACTTTATTACATTGGTGGGTACAGATATTTAACTATTAAGCACATAGAGATGGTATGTAGGCAACAAGATAACACTGTGGTCTCACTCTGGTGCTGGGAGTGGTGCCTCCAAGGGGTCTGGAAAAGATCACTCTGACATTTCAAAGGTATATTAACTTAGATGCACAGAGACAATAGAGAATTTCAAAGTTAAAGACTGACCTTTGTCAAGGAAGTTGCAGGCCTAGGACGTGCTACCCACCATGATCTGCTTTTAGTTAGGAGTTTTCATGTTCAGATAACCAAAGTGGTGACTTTGGTGTCTGGGTTTGTAAAGTCCGCCACATTTGTCAGAGACTGTGCCCCTTTATCATCCGCACCATACTGGTTGATATCCATAGGTTTGTAATATAGTTCAAAACCCAGGAGGGTGATACCTCCAGCTTTGTTCTGCTTTTTTAATATTGTTTTGGCTATTAAGGGTCTTTGGTGGTTCCATATAAATTTTAGATTGTTTGTTCTATTTCTGTGAAACAATGTATTGGTATTTTGGTAGGAATTTCAATAAATCTTTAAATTACTTTGGGTATCGTTAAAAAACAAAATCAAGCGAGTAAATTTGGAGATCTAATTGGCTTTATTAAGGGATTCATGAATGAGGCAGCATCTTGTCCAGCAACCAGAAAGGAACTGCCAGTGGTTGTACTAAATGGAAGGTTTTTATATAAAGATGGGTGTGGTGAGGAGCTATTAACAAAAGAAAAGAAAAGATGAAGTTTAGACCAAGGTATTTTCTTTTGGGGGGAAGTCAACAGCAGGCTTTTTATCATGCAGATCTCCTCTTCCTTCCATGGTGGATGGAGAGGGCCCATGTGACTGATTATATTACTGGTGCTTTACCAGAAGATTCTTGACTGGTTGATAAAGATTACATTTATAATACAGGTTGAAACTGCCATTAGGTCTGGGATTTAATCTAGGTTTGGCCTCATGGTCTTTGTGAATGAGTGATGCCATTTTGGGCCTGTGATTTTTTTTTTCAAATCTCCTGTGTTTGATTATCTTTATTAAAAAGTATTAGTTGAAAATATAATGGTATATTTTGTCTAGAATTTAGCTGTGTCCCCCAATAAATTTTGCTTTTTATCAAGTACACAATATTACAGAAGAGATGATAAATACAGTAGGATCATCTGTGATTTTGGGCAGAAATCATCTTTGAGTAAGTGATGAAAGCCATGGAAATTTAGCTGAATTTCAAAACAGGCAAGAGTCTTAGGAGTCTGTCTTTGAAACATAGCATGCATTTAGGTGTTTACTCTTGTTAGATTGACTATTTCATGTGGATTAGGTTCCTCTAAGCTAGAAAGGCAAAGGTTCTCTTTGTCATTGTTTCGTGCTCCTCTCCTTGGTCTTTCCTTCTTTCACCAAGCCTTCGGCCTTTAGCAGCTCAGCTTACACTTATCAATGATCCTCATCCATTCATGCTTATCCCATGTCTGTATTGGGCAAAGCTCCCTAGACATTCGTAAGCAGCACTAGCAATGACCAGCACTTATTCTGTGCCTCACAGATCCCCCTGAGCCCCCGATAGAGGAGTTTTTCAGTAGGTGGGCTGATGTAGTGGTCCCATCATCCCTTAAGGTAAGCTAGTTCTTCTTCTAAGTGAGAACTGTTGCTCGATTTCCTTTTTATTAAAATTAAGGTATGAAAATGTGAGGATGTACAGTCCAGATGATAGAGACAATTCTCTTGGTAGGGAGAACCTGAAGTGAGATTCTAAGGCCAACTGATACTTGATTCAAAAGGGGATTCAGAAATGACAGGGTCAGTTACAGACTGTATGTTAGCAAGAGTTGTCCTCAGGAGAACACTTTCCTTTTTTTATTAGTTTCAGATGTACAAAGCAACATAATAGTTAGACATTTAAACCCCTCATAAAGAGATAAACCACCCCCCAAGCTACTATACCTCTGGCATCTCATATAGCTATTACAATACCATTGACTATCTTACTATGTTGTATTCCACATCCCGTGACTATATATACCTATATATTTAGTTATAGTTGACATGCAGTATTATTCTACTTCAGCTTCAGATGTATAATGCATTGGTCAGACATCTACACAGTCTATGATGTGATCCCCTTGATAAGTCCAGTGCTCATCTGGCACCTTACAAGATCTTTACAAAAGTGTTGATTATATTCTCATACTGTATTATTTACCAATTTGTATTTCTTAATGCCTTCATCTTTTTCACCTTTCCCCAACCCCATTCCCATCTATCACCTTGATAGATCTAGTACCTATCTGGCACCATACAATAATACTGACTGTATTTCTTTCTTATGCTATACCCTACATCCCCATGACTACTGTGTAACAACCAATTTGTACTTCTTAATTCCTTCCTCTTTCACCCATCCTTTACCTCCCTCCCATCTTTAAGAAGTCCCTCTAAGATTCCTTATAACACTGGTTTGGTGTTGATGAACTCCTTCAGCTTTTTCTTACCTGGGAAGCTCCTTATCTGTCCTTCAATTCTAAATGATAGCTTTGCTGGGTAGAGTAATCTTGGTTGTAGATTGTTGCTTTTCATCACTTGGAATATTTCCTGCCACTCTCTTCTGGCCTACAAAGTTTCTGTTGAGAAATCAGCTGCCAGTCTTATGGGGGTTCCCTTGTAGGTAACTAACTGCTTTTCTCCTGCTGCTTTTAAGATTCTCTCTTTGTCTTCTACCTTTGGCATTTTAATTATGATGTGTCTTGGTGTTGGCCTCTTTGGGTTCATCTTGTTTGGGGCTCTCTGTGCACTTCCTGGACTTGTATGTCTATTTCCTTCACCAGGTTAGGAAGTTTTCTGTCATTATTTCTTCAAATAGGTTTTCTTTATTATTATTATTATTATTATTATTAGTTTCAGGTGTACAAAACAATGCAATAGTTATGCTTTTCACCCCTCACAAAGTGACAACTCCCCTCCCCTATCCACTGCCCCCACCCCCAATATCATACACATCTATTACAATTCCATTGATTCCACTCTGCACACTGTACTCCACATCCTGTGACTATGTATATACATATATATATATATTAAATTATAGTTGACATACAATATTATTCAATGGCAGCTTCAAATGTACAGTGCAGTGGTCAGGCCTCTACACCGTCTATGAAGTGGTCTCCCTGACAAGACATGAGTTTATCTGGCCCCTTAAAAAATATTTACAACATTATTGATTATATTCCCCAGACTGTCTTTTCTATCCCTGAGGCCATATTTTAGTTACCAATCTGTATTGTCTCGTCCCTTCCCCTTCTCCTTCATCCTCGCCCCCTCCCAACTAGCAACCATCTGTTTATCCTCTGTGTCTCTGAGACTATTTCTGTTTACATTTCTCATTTATTCAGTTCTTTAGATTCCACATGTAAGTGAGATCATATGGTATTTGTCCTTCTCTGACTGACTTATTTCACTTAGCATAATGTTCTCTAGGTCCATCCATATCATTGCAAATGGTACGATTTCCTTCTTTATAGCTGAGTAATACTCCATTGTGTAAATGTACCACAGTTTCTTAATCCAGTCATCTACTGATGGACATTTCGGTTGTTTCCAAGTCTTGGCTATTGTAAATAGTGCTGCAATGAACATAGGGGTGTATATATTTTTTCGAATTAGCATCTTGGGTTTTTCTGGATAAATACCTAAAAGTGGAATTGCTGGGTCATAATGTAGTTCCATTTCCAGTTTTTTGAGATACCACCATACTGATTTCCATAGTAGCTGCATCAATCTGGCATCCCACCAACAGTGCAACAGGGTTCCCTTTTCTCCACAACCTCGCCAGCACTTGTTGTTTGTTGATTTATTGATGATAGCCATTCTGACAGGAGTGAGGTGGATCTCACTGTGGTTTTTATTTGCATCTCTAATGATTAGTGAGGTTGAACATTTTTTCACATGCCTGTTGACCATCTGTATGTCCTCTTTAGAGAAATGTCTCTTCACACCCTCTGCGCATTTTTTATAAAAGGTTTTTATTGGGGAATTGGGGGGTGGGAACAGCGCTGGGGAATTGGGGGAAGGGGAACAGACAAGTTGCTGTCCTTTTGTTCTTCAGTCTAGTTGTGGAGGACGTTGCTTCACTGGCCCAAGTTGGCACCATCATTGCCCTCTTCCCAGGTGAGGCAGATCAGTCATTGCTGGCCGCTCACACTGGCTGCTGGCTACATACGGTAGCCCATGGCAACCCACTGCCACAGGGGCTGCAGCCTATGCCATCGTCGGTGACTTACGGGCAGCCCAGCTCCAGGTTGAGCTGTTTGTTCAGTATCTTAGCTGTGGAGAGCAGTGTCACTGGCCCTCATATGTGGGATCCGAACCGGGGCCCTCTGGCGTCCCAAGCCAGTTCTTAACCATCATGCCACTCGGCCGGCCTACCCTCTGCCCATTTTTCAATTGGGTTGTTTGTTTTTTTGGTGTTGAGTTGCATGAGTGTTTTATAAATTTTGGATATTAACCCCTTATCAGATATATCATTGACAAATATCTTCTCCCATTCAGCAGGCTTTCTTTTTGTTTTATTGATGGTTTCCTTTGTTGTGAAAATACTTTTAAGTTTGATGTAGTCCCATATGTTCATTTTTTCTTTTACTTCCCTTGCCCGTGGGGATGTATCAGTAAAAATATTGCTCAGGGTAATGTCTGCAAATTTAGTCCATATACAGTTTTTAGGAGTTTTATGGTTTCAGGTCTTACATTTAAGTTTTTAATCCATTTTGAATTGTTCTTATATGTGGCATAAAGAGGTGGTCCAATTTCATTTTTTGCATGTGTCAGTCCAATTTTCCCAGCATCATTTATTAAATAGACTATGTTTACCCTAACGTAAATTCTTGCTTTCATTGTCATAGACTAACTGTCCATATATGCATGGATTTATTTCTGGGCTCTCTATTCTGTTCCATGGATCTATGTGCCTGTTTTTAGGCCAGTACCATACTGTTTTGATTACTGTAGCCTTGCAGTATGTTTTATTGTCTGGTAGCATGATACCCCCAACTTTGTTCTTATTTCTCAGGATTGCCGTGGCTCTTCGGGGTCTTTTATGGTTCCATATAAATTTTAGGATTCTATTTTCTATTTCTGTGAAAAATGTCCTAGGTAATTTGATAGGAATTACATTGCATCTATACATTGCTTTAGGCAGTATGGACATTTTAACTATATTAATTCTTCCTATCCATGCGCATGGTAGGTGTTTCCATTTATTTGTATCTTCTTTTATTTCTTCAGTGTCTTATAATTTTCTGAGTACAGGTCTTTTACTTCTTAGGTTAAATTTATTCCTAAGTATTTTATAGTTCTTGAAGCAATTGTAAATGGAAGTGTTTTCTTAATTTCTCCTTCTGATAGTTTATTATTAGTATATACAAATGCAACTGATTTCTGAGTATTGATTTTGTATCCTGCTACCTTACTGAATTCGTCTATCAGTTCCAATAGTTTTTTGATGGAGTCTTTGGGATTCTATATATATATATATATAGTATCATGTCATCTGCATATAATGACAATTTTACTTCCCCCTTACCGATTTGGATGCCTTTTATTTCTTTTTCTTGTCTGATTGCTATGGCTAGAACTTCCAGAACTATGTTGAATGAAAGTGGAGAAAGTGGACAGCCTTGTCTTGTTCCTGATCTTAAGGGGAATGGTTTTAGCTTTTCCCCATTGAGTATGATGTTAGCTGTGTGTTTATCAAATATGGCCTTTATTATGTTAAGATGTGATCCCTCTATTCCCACTTTGCTAAGAGTTTTGATCATAAATGGCTGCTGGATTTTGTTGAAATGCTTTTTATGCATCTATTGATAAGACCATATGATTTTTATTTTTGTTGATGTGGTGTATCACATTAATTGATTTGCAGATGTTGTGCCAACCTTGCATACTAGGGATGAAACCCACTTGATCATGATGTATGACCTTAATATATTGCTGAATTCTGTTTGCTAAAATTTTGTTGACGATTTTCGCATCTATATTCATTAGGGATATCGGCCTGTAGTTTTCCTTTTTTATACTGTTTTTGTCTGGTTTTGCAATCAGGATGATAGTGGCTTCATAGATTGAGTTTGGGAGCCTTCCCTCCTTCTGGATTTTTTTGAATAGTTTGAGAAGAATAGGTGATAATTCTTTTTTGAATGTTTGGTAAAATTCACTTGTGAAGCCATCTGGTCTAGGGCTTTTGTTTGTTGGGAGCTTGTTGACTACTGATTCAATTTCCTTGATAGTAATCAGTCTATTCAGGTTTTTTGTTTTTTCTTGAGTTAGCTTTGGAAGGGTGTATGATTGTAGAAAAGAATCCATTTCTTCCAGATTGTCAAATTTTTTGGCATATAATTGCTCATAGTAATTTCTTAAAATCTTTTGTATTTCTGTGGAGTCTGTTGTCACTTCACCTCTTTCATTTCTGATTTTACTAATTTTAGTCCTCTCTCTTTTTGTTTTTTGATGAGTCTGGCTAGAGGTTTGTCAATTTTGTTTATCTTCTCAAAAAACCAGCTCTTGGTTTCATTAATCTTTTGTATTGTTTTTCTGGTCTCTATTTCATTTATTTCCACTCTAGTCTTTAGTATCTTCTTCCTTGTGCTGCTCCCTTTGGGCTTATTGTGCTGTTCTTTTAGCAGTTCCCTGAGGTGTACCCTGTTGATTTAAGATTTTTTTTGCTTCTTTAGGTAGGCCTGCACTGCTATTAACTTCCCTCTTAGGACAGCTTTCGTTGCATCCCACAGATTTTGGGTTGTGGTGTTATCATTTTCATTTTTCTCAAGGTATCTTTTGATTTCTTCCTGGATCTCATTTTTGACCCAGTTGCTATTTAGTAGCATGTTAATCAGCCTCCATGTATTTGTGTGCTTTCCGGATTTATTTTTATAACTGATTTCTAGTTTCATAGCATTGTGGTTGGAGAAGACGCTTGGTATGATTTCAATCTTCTTAAATTTATTGAGACTTGTTTTGTGGCCTAACATGTGGTCTATCTTGGAAAATGTTCCATGTGCACTTGAGAAGAATGTATATTGTGTATCTCTGAAAATATCAATTAAATACAGCTGGTCTAATGTGTCATTTAAGGCCACTGTTTCCACATTGGTTTTCTGTCTGGAGGATCTGTCCATTGGTGACAACGGAGTGTTGAAGTCCCCTACTACGATAGTGTTACTGTTGATTTCCGACTTTATGTTGGTCATAAACTGTTTTATATATTTAGGAGCTCCTATGTTGGGTGCATAGATGTTTACTAGGCTTATGTCCCTGGTTGCATTGATCCCTTTATTATTATGTAGTCCCTCCCCTTGTTTGTCCTTTATTATATTCTTTAAAGAATTTAAAGTCTATTTTGTCTGATATAAGAATAGTTACTCCAACTTATTTTTCTTTTTTTTAATTTTTTTTTAATTGGGGAATTGGGGGGATGGGAACAGTGCTGGGGAATTGGGGGAAGGGGAACAGACAAGTTGCTGTTGTTTTGTTCTTCAGTCTAGTTGTGTAGGACGTTGCTTCACTGGCCCAAGTTGGCACCATCATTGTGCTCTTCCCGGGCAAGGCAGATCAGTCGCCGGCTTCTGGACAGCCGCTCACTGCAGTTGCTGGCTGCTCACGCTGGCTGCTGGCTGCTCACGCTGGCTGCTGGCTACATATGGTAGCCCATGGCAACCCACTGCCACAGGGGCTGCAGCCTACGCTGTCGCCTGCGACTCACGGCAGCCCAGCTCCAGGTTGAGCCGTTGTTCAGCATCTTAGCTGTAGAGGGCAGTGTCACTGGCCCTCATACATGGGATCCGAACCGGGGCCCTCTGGCGTCCCAAGCCAGTTCTTAACCATTGCGCCACTCGGCCGGCCCCAACTTATTTTTCATTTTTATTTGCATGAAATATTTTACTCCATCTCTTTACTTTCAGCCTGTATGTGTCTTTTGATCTGAGGTGAGTCTCTTGTATACAGCCTATGTAAGGGTCTTGCTTTCTTATCCATTCAGCTACCCTATGTCTTTTGATTGGAGCATTCAATCCATTTACATTTAATGTGATTATTGATAGTTGCGTAGTTATTGACATTTTGTTATTTGTGTTCCTGGTCTTCATTAGTTAGGTTATTTTTCTCTCTCCTCTGCTTAAAGTAGCCCTTTTAACATTTCCTGCAGTGCTGGCTTGGTGGTAATGAATTCCTTTAGCTTATTCTTTTCTGGGGAGCTGTTTATCTCTCCTTTAATTTTAAATGATAACCTTGCTGGATAAAGCAATCTAGGTTGTAGGTTGTTTTTCATCACTTTGAAAACCTCCTGCCACTCCCTTCTGGCCTGCAGAGTTTCTGTAAGAAAGTCAGCTGGTGGTATTCTTATGGGGTGGAGGGTGCCCTTGTAAGTGACTTGCTGCCTTTCTCTTGCTGCTTTCAGGATTCTGTCTTTGTCTTTAACCCTTGCCATTTTCACTATAATTTGTCTTGGTGTGGGCCTGTTTAGGTTCAGCTTGTTTGGAACTCTCTGCACTTCCTGGGCTTGTGTGTCAATTTCCTTACCAAGTTATGGAAGTTTTTGGTCATTAATTCTTCAAATATGTTCTTGATCCCTTGCTCCCTCTCTTCTCCTTCTGGTATTCCTATGATGCACATGTTATTGCGTTTGATGTTGTCACCTAGCTCTCTTAAACTATTTTCAATGTTTTTTATTCTTTTTTCTTTCTGTTGTTCCACTTGGGTGATCTCTGCTATCTTGTCTTCTAAGTCGCTGATTTGATCCTCTGCTTCATCCAACCTGCTGGTAATTCCTTCAAGTTTGTTATTTATTTCAGTAATTGTATTTTTTAGTTCTAACTGGTTGTTTTTCATGATTTCTCTATTCTTCTTCATATTCTCACTCATTTCCTTGAATAGTCTAATCATCAGTGTTCTAAACTCTGTCTCTGATAGGTTGGTTGCCTCTATTTCATCTAGTTCCACTGATTCAGGAGGTTTCTTCTGTTCTTTCATTTGGGCTGTCTTTTTTTGTTTCCCCATTCTGGCTTACCTTTTGTGCTTGCTTTGATGTATTAGGTAGATCCCCTTGGTCTCCCAGTCTTTCCTGGGTGGACCTATGTGGTATGTGTCCTTTATATTTGAATTGGTCAGTCTCCCTATTCTTTTGTGTGAGTGTTCCAGAGGTGTCCCTTGTGTTGTGTGTCTTCTACTGTTAAAGTTGAGCTTTGATGGCTTTTGGCTTGTCAGTAGGTAGGATTGACTCCCAGGCTGACTAGCTGTGAGGATTGGCTATGTCCACAGTGTATGAGCTGCTGTATGAGGGTTTACCCCTCAGATGAGTCTTGGCCCCTGTGGGCTCTTGTACCTGTAGAGAATTCCCTTTGGGTGAGACTCTTGTAGGTCAAATTCTGTGATGTTCTGGTTTGGCTTAAATTGGCCTCTGGGTGTGACGATTCTTGTGCCTCCTTGGCTGAACCCCGCTGCAGAGCGTTTTTAGAACAAGACGGATCAACAAGCACAGAAACAACAGCCACTAAAAGAAACCAGATACTCTCACATGTAAAAATAACCAAAATCTAACAACGAACATTCAACATGCACAGAAGTATAAAAAATACAACAACAAAAAAGAAATGACAAAGAAAATAGCAACACCAAAAAAAAAAAATTGCAGAGAAATGGAAAGAAGGAGGAAAAGTAGAGCAGGGAAAAGAAAGAAGAAAAGCAGGGAGAGAGAAGGGAGAATAGTGTATATATATTATATATATATATAAATATATCATATATATATATTTACATACCTATATAAATATGGACATATATATATACACATATATATATATAAAACTAAAAATGATAATAATGAAATAGAGAAACAAACAAACAAACAAAAAAATCCAAAAAACCTCCCCAAAACCCCAAATAACAAAAAACCCCAAAAAACCCCAGTTCCACTCTTGGTTAAAGTCCACCAAGCTATCTCCAGGTTGTACTCTGCTGTACAAAAACTCTTCTGCATATTGTGGGGGCAGAGCCAGCCACCTGGTGCCGAGTGACCCTGGCGATGCAGTTCTAGATGATGGGGCTATGGGGTGTGGTTGGTAGTTTTTACAAAGTCAGTGGCATTTCTGCTCTCGCCTTCCCAGAGGCACACTGAGAGCTCTATGTGAGACCAGAAGGCTCGATGTGTGTCTTAGGGCACTTTTTCCGCTGGGGGCTGTGGGGAGTGTGAGATTTCCGAGATGCTAAAAGCCCAGCGGTGCCTGTGCCACACCCTTCTAGGGTCCTGCGAGTGACTCAGTAGCTGAAGTTGCCCTGCCTGTGGCCAAGCTGTGCAGGAAAGGTGGAGGCAGGGTAAGCAGTCCCACACTTTTTGCAGCCTCTTCCCTAGCTGAGTTTTTCCATTTCCTGGGAGTAGGAGCACCTCTGTAATCTGACACTAGTCCTCCATTCAGGGATCAGCTTAAAACTCTGGAGTGGCTAGGCTAGGGTTTCTGAGGGAGGGTGGGAGTGGGGTCTTCTTTATGGAGTTGTTTTTGCTTTCTGTCTATGAAAGCCCCGCCAGAGTTTTGAGCTGAGGCTTCTGCGTCAGACGCTATGCACCGCCGTGCTCTTGCTAAATTCTCCACGAAACTGTGGGGTGCAGGGTATGAGCCTGTCACCTTGCCACTGTAAATTCTCTCTGATCTGCTTCCTGGGGCCCCGCGTCTGCGCAGCCACGGATGCAGGCTGCATCTCCCACGCCTCCCTTCCCTCTTCCCGCACTGGCCCGGTTTGTCCACCCTCAAGTAATCGTCCTGCGAGCCACTCAGCTGTTCTGTGTGATAAGCAGAGGTTCCCCTGATGCGTCATAGCTGTTCATTTTGCGGCAATTTCCAGGGGAGAACTCAGGGAGCCCTCCTCACTGCCGCCATTTCTATGACCTAATCCTGAAAAATATCTTTAAATAAAATTATTTTTGTAAGTTCTTGCAATTTCTGAAATGACATGGTTTCTAAATCACCAGTGTTTTTTTAAATGAAATTATTTTTAATCACCAGTGTTTTTGATCAATATATAAAGGAATTGCTAATTATTCCTCAATTAAAAAATATATGAAAGAAATAATGTTTTAATCCATTGGCAACTTCACTTATTTGACACTCTTCCGTGTGCTCAGTTGTGAAATATAGATAATAATAGTTTTTAGTCCACAAATATTTTGTAAAGATTGAATGAGAAAATCATTTAAAAATACCTATAATACCTACTGGTGTGTGACATTTTTTATGTCCCAGTAAATGTTAGCTGTTATTATTCTGCTCAAGAGATGAGCAAGTATACATAGGTGGTAATTAGCTTGCTTCCCATAAATTAATGGAGGAATTTGGTAGCATATCAAGTGGCCCTGGTATGAGACTATGAAAACAAGCAAATCGCTTACTCCTTCAGTTTGCAGATTACCTTTTAAGAGAAGCAGTTACATGTGCAGGTTGGCACCAAGCAGTACAATAGAAAGAACAGACCTGGAAGACAGACCTGAGTTACAATCCAGGTGCATGTGGTATGTGGCGAGAGCAGTGCAAGGCCACCATCTTCATGGGTGTGCCCACCTGTCCACCAGGAGTCTGTGAGCTATATGAGAGTGCAAAAGTGTGTAAGGTTCCTGGAATATAGTTAGGCACAAATAAATGGTGCTAAGATGATTAGAGAAGGTTTTACAAAAATAACTCATACTAGGGAATTACCTGTAAAGCAACCTCATGCTGTGTTCTAGATTCACAGCTTAGAAAACGCATTCTGCTAGACATTGTTCTCCAGAGTCTTGGACAGCAGCTCCCTGTTTAGTCATCAGGGGACCCTGCAAAACTTTTAATTATCTGTGAAACATTGTTAAGCTTATTGTACTATGTTTGCAAAAGCAGGAGATGAGGCACATTGAAACAAAACAAAAAGATACCATGTCCTCAAACCCTTACTTCACCAGAAAGCTAAATTAACCGGAAGAACCTTTTCTGAAACTTCTAGTTGTTCTTGTGTTATTGAAATTTAAACATGAGGTTTGACAAGAACTTTACTGGATGGTGCCAGAGCACAAGCCATTTTTAGAAAAAATTTATTAATATTTTAAGCTTCTTTATAAAACCATTGAAGCCTGCATAAAGACTGCTATGTGAATAATTAGGCAGCATTATGCATTTAGCACAAAAAGCATATGGGGGGGTGAAAACAAATTGTACGTATGTAAAGAAATGTTATCTATGTATGAGTTTTCGAAGTTGAATTAAATTACGGTAGCAATGGATACTATGACGTTCCCTCAAAAAACGGCATTAATCAAATGCATGCTAGCGTCATTCATTGTATTACAATTTTAATACAGTTTTTCGTTTCTTAAATGTGTATAATTTTTTGCTACCCTCTGTATGTCCACAAACTGGTGTGCAGATAAACAAAATGTGATATATCCATACAGTCAAATACTATTTAGCACTAAAAAATATATAGGAAAGAAACAGTAAAAAAAAAACCCAAAATAAAACAAATTACAAACAAAAAGCGAAAACCACTGAAGCCCACAGGATATGCCAGTGGTGTGACATATGTTTTCAACTTTTGTATTATGAAAAATATTAAACATAAAGAAAAAGTGAATACTAGTACAGTGATCACCTACATGTTCATTACATACATTTAACACATAAGATTGTAATATTTGCTTTGTCTGTATTACATCTGCTAGGAAGCGTTTGAAAGCACACAGTATGACACTTCATTAAAATACTACGCATGCATTGTTTTGTATCAACTTTCCTCTGTCAGCACTATTGCACTTAGGAACATCCGCAAGAACTTCCTGATATTTAATATTTAGTTCAAATTCAAATCCCCTCTGGGGAAAGTATTGAGCCAAAGGTCAGTCCCCGCGTTGGTATAATTTCGTATCATATAAAAGCAATTATCACAAGAGATCTAAACCGACACTTGACTTGTGAACAGTACTGAAGAAATACATGCGTTACTGCCCTCAAGTTGCTATAAGGAGCTCTGATGAGACAAAAAAACCGGTGTGTGACCCTGAGATGAGAAATGAGCCTCAACAGATTGTAAGCCCAAAGTAAAACGTGATCAGTAGTGGGTCAACATGTGGTTCTCTGTGTCTTCTCGCATCATCAGCAAGAGGGCCATTTGGGACTAAATAGGCTGAATGGGTGAATGCCACCAATATGGAGTAACATTTACACTTGAGTTATATGTGCCTCATGTCCTTTTGTATGACACTTAGTAAATGGTGCGTGAAAATACAGCCCCGTTTTCAGAAGGGTCAATGTGGACATGCAGGGAGAGCAAGAATGTTCCTGAAATAATGAAATTGGAGGAGAGGGCTCAGTGACATAGGGTTGAGGTGGTGGAGAAACAGCCCAGCAGACACCTGGGGATTTTGAAAGAAATATGAGGCAAAGCTGTCCATCGGAACTTTCTGCAAAGAAGATATTCTCTGTCTGCACTGTCTCATGTGGTAACTGCTGTATTGAACACTTGAGGCTAGTATGAGTGGGGAATGAAATTTCAAATTTTATTTAATTTGAATGATAATTTTCAAATAGTCTCACAAAACTACTGGCTACTGTGTTGGACAATACAGCTCTTAGTTCCCAAACAAATGTCCCTTGGGCCACTGAAATCCAAGAGGTTTTCAGCAAGATTCACAGCGTTCACCAGACCAACAGTAATATTGGGGGACCATTGAGCCAAATTTGGTTCAGCTTCTATTTCTTGCTGACTCCATTTTTCTAATACAAGTTCTGTTTTTGAAGATGTGTGTCTTCTGTACAATGCTCGTAGACAAAATTATGAGAGCTGTTTTAAGGAAATAGAAAAGATGAAAACTTCATCTTACGGGAAAAACCTCTTTCCTAATTCATTTTGCCTTTTCAGGAGGCTGGTAACTTGTATGTTGAATTTTTTAAAAAATCGCCAGGTTTATCACCTTTTAAAGCTTCTAACATGCATATTGTATAATTCTAATACAAGGTCTGGGAACAGGATACTTGCAGATTCAGGGACTGATGTCCTGTAAATTCAGGGAGATCACAACATATAGAAATAAAACTAAAAGCATAATTCTAAACTGGTCATTTGGGATCAGAGACTCATTAGGAAAAATTGCCTTTCTGTTTATTCCAGAGGCCCCGTGGGGGAATTGTGTGCTTAGCAGTTGGAATAAGAAGAGGGAAATGTGCCTGATGAGCAGATTCAGACAGCGCTGTAACGCCTCCTCTGTGCATCCCTCAGCTTGGACCACGTTGGTGCTCCGGACCTGGGTGTTGCTGTTGAGTTCTCAGCTGGATGTGATCTAATGCTTTACTCTTTCCTGCTGTCTCGTGTGGGGACAGAGAGCTTCAGTCTCCATCATGAACCTTCCAGAGAGTAATTCAGACTTCCACACAGAGGCCTCCCTCTCAGAGACCCCATCCAGGTGAGTCTGAGAGCCCAGCAGGTACTGAAGGAAAGGGACAGAGAGGTCAGAAATGAGAACTCTTACCTGAGTCACTGCAACCCTAATCAGCCCAGAGACTAGAGATTACAATGTCTGTGTTCTTGGTTAAGTAATTGATTTATAATTAATTCATTTAATATATTAATAAGGATGCTTGAATCTGCACTACAGGGCCATAGTTAACAATTAAGTGATGACATGGAAGTATCATTAGGTGACTCTGCAGAATGAGTGAGATGCATGAAATGGTTGCAGCACAATGAAAACATATCTGAGGAGTTCTACTGTCCAGGGAGTAAAAAAAATAGTGTTAGGCGTGGAGCCATTGGAGTGAAGTGAGAGAATTTGTATGAAATTTCTAAATGGGGTGTATTTGAGCATGTTTGGTACTCAGTGTAAAGATCCAGGCCAGTGGAGGTAGAAACTACCTTGCAACAGACATTTGTGAGACATACATGGCAGTATCTTCTCTCATGCTGGATATTCACATCAAAAAATTATTTCATAAGTTTAAAGAGTAATACTAAATAGTTTTACTTTGAATTATTTCATTACTGGCGGGGCTGCATATATTTTGAATTTGAACTTGTTTACTTTCTCTATTGGAACAGGTAGTAGGGATTCCTATCCCACACTCTCAGTCTTTCCCCCTGGTAGTCATTGTCGTGAATATTTTTAATGAGAAATTCTGTCTGCACTGGGAAGTATAAATTGAGGATTGAATGACTTCTAGGCAAAGAGTATACAGTGCTGAGAACAAAACACTTTGGCAATGGAAAAATTAAGGCCACGAATTGTACCTTAAATCTTAATGCCACAAAGTCATCAGAGTCAGAGTAAGTTTACATTTATGCAATGAGGAATTCACTGTGTGAGGTAAAGTGGTGGAACTTGATTTAAAAATGTTTTCTACTTCATATGGGTTTTCAAAGTAAAATGCCCTTACCCAGGGGAAGCTAATGAATGAATGGAGAAGTTTTACCTCAATTCCCTCAGCAAATTTTATTGAATAAATGTCTTTATTAGACTCTATTGTTGCTGTAAAATATTCCCATACTAGCTGTTTCAAAAAAACAAATATTTGCCTTTACAGTTCTGGATGTCAGAAGCCCAAAATGAGTCTCATGGGCTAATATCAAGATGTCTGCAGAGCATGGGTTTTTTTCTCAAGACTCAGGTGGAATTCTGTTTCCCTTCCTATTTGAGTTTGTATTCTCCCCACCTGCCTTCCTTGGCTCATGGCCATTCCTCCGCCTTCAAAGCCAGCAGTTTAGCTTCTTCATTGTGTGTCTTGCGTTTATATCGAGAGCACATTTGTGGTCACTTGAGATCAGCGATTCTCAGCCTTCCTAATGCCATGACCCCTTAATACAGTTCCTCATGTTGTGGTGACCCCCAACCATAAAATTATTTTTGTTGCTACTCTATAACTGTAATTTTGCTACTGTTATGAATCTTAATGTAAATATCTTTTTGTTTTCTGATGATCTTAGGCGACCCCTGTGAAAGGGTCATTCAAGAACCGCTGCTTTAGTTCCATCTGTATGAACCTGATCATCTTCTTAAAGTCAGGTCATTAGAAAGCTTGCCCCATTTCTACCCTAATCCTTTCTTGTTATAAAAATATCCAACACAAAGGCAGTGGGATAGAGTGTCGACATATTTTGGAGGTCCTTTTTGTGCTCACTACAAAGTCTGTTAAAAGCATAGTATTCCGTGTCACTCAGGGGTCCTTATATAAAAGACATAAACACAGAATTTACCACAGTTTCTGGAATGAGTGAATACACTATTGCTTTAATAATGCATGCAAAGAATTGCTTGGCTCAGAAGACCTAAAAGTGCCTATACCTGAGTCTAACACAGGACCTCATCCTTGCTATTCAGAGTATGGTCCACAGACCAGGACCTGTCGGATCAACACCCCCTTGTTAGAAATGCAGCCTCTCTGAGGCCCCCATGACCTGATGATTCATATTCTTCATTTCTGGTAGGATCCTTGTTGATTCACAAGCACACTCAAGTTGAAGGGCCGGTCTTGACTAGGTTTGCTCACCTTCTCACTGTTGACCTTGGGGGCTGAATAATAATTGGGTGGGGTGCTGTCTTGTGAATTGTGGGTGTTTAGCAGTATTCCTTCAGGCAATGCCAGATGCCCCAGGCACAAAAGCATTTCTGGGTGAGAAACTCTGCTGAGAGCAACATGAAAAACATTATAATAAAAGCCCATCAGATACTCTGATATTCACTTTGGACAGATTATGAAACCACTCCTGCTCCACCCCAGGGCCTTTGCACTGGCCATTCCTTCTTCCAGGTACATACTTGCCAACATTACCTTGCCTGTCCCTTCCTTTCTTCACTGAGGTCTCTATTCAAATGGTAAATTGTTTGCAGGTTGACTAAACGTCCTCTGAAAAAGAAACACACTAGTCACTAAGTTTTTTAAACTTGCTTTTCTTTTCTTCATATGATCTGTCGCCATCTGAAATGTAACATATTTTTATTATTAGGTTGCATATTTTTTCTCCATCATTGACTTGTATGAACTTCTGATTTTCAGTACTTGAATACTCACACATTAGACATTACCTAAAACATGATGAGCAGTCACTTTATATTCCCGAAATAAACGAAGAATTTCTCATGAAAACTGTAGAATACATGACACCTTTGGAAAGAAGCTATTGGGATCAAAATTCCTAATGTGAAATGGCACAGAACCCATAGGAGAATCAGATCCATACTAAAATATTGAAATTAATCATTTGGCTGCAAAATATAAATGTAGCACTAGAGCTATCTGAGTTATGTCACTTGTATGAAAATTACTCATGTTATTTTTCTGTCTTGGAAGTCACCTCTTCTTCATGGAACCAATGAATATTACAAGAGTTTCAGAAATTCTTCTTCTGGGACTTGCAAAAGAGCCAGAACTGCAGTCCCTCATCTATGGGCTTTTCCTCTCCATGTACCTGATCACTGTGTTGGGAAACCTGCTCATCATCCTGGCCGTCAGCTCAGACCACCACCTCCACACGCCCATGTACTTCTTCCTCTCCAACCTGTCCTTTGTGGACATCTGTTTCACCTCCACCACCATCCCCAAGATGCTGGTGAACATCCAGACGCAAAGCAAAGTCATAACCTATGAAGGCTGCATCACGCAGATGTATTTTTTCCTACTCTTTGCTGCGATTGATTTCTTTGTCCTGACGGTGATGGCCTATGATCGCTTTGTGGCCATCTGTCACCCCCTGCACTACACGGTCATCATGCACCCCCGGCTCTGTGGGCTGCTGGTTCTGATGTCCTGGATCATGTGTGTCCTGATTTCATTGTTACATAGCTTAATGGTGCTTAGGCTGTCCTTCTGTACAGACTTGGAAATCCCCCACTTTTTCTGTGAACTCAATCAGATGATTCAACTTGCCTGTTCTGACACCTTTCTTAGTAACCTGGTGATATATTTTACATCTGTGTTGCTGGGTGGTGGATCCCTGTCTGGTATTGTTTACTCTTATTCTAAGATAGTGTCCTCCATATGTGCAATGTCATCATCTCAAGGGAAGTATAAAGCATTTTCTACCTGTGCATCTCACCTCTCAGTTGTCTTCTTATTTTATCTGACAAGCCTAGGAGTGTACCTCAGCTCTGCCGTGACCCACAGCTCACAGTCAAGTGGAATAGCTTCGGTGATGTACACTGTGGTCACACCCATGCTCAACCCCTTCATCTACAGTCTCAGGAACAAAGATATAAAGGGGGCTCTGAAAGCATTCTTTGCGATGATAGATATTAAAAGGACAATCATGCTGAGGCTGAAAAAGTGCTCTTGATTTCTTCGCTCGAAGTCAAAATTCAGACATTGTGATTCTTTAAACAGATTGTGTTTATGGAATTTGCTTCTTTTATTTATATTTTGGAATTTCTATTTGTTTGAGTTCAACTTCTGTATAGAATTTACAAAAATTATTTATTGTTTTCAGTTACAGTTGACATTCAGTATTAACTTACATTAGTTTCAGGTTTCACTATAGTGGTTAGACATTTATATAATTTATGTAACGATCCCTTTTTACGCTAGTTCCCTCCTGGCACTATACATATTTGTTGCATGTTGTATTTCTTAATCCCTTCATCTTTTTCATCCAGCCTTCCACTCCTCAGGCAAACATCAGTGTGTTCTCCGTATCTATGAGTCTGTCTCTTTAGTTTGTTAATTTATTTTGTTCTTCAGATTCCACATATAAGTGAGATCATATGGTATTTGTCTTTCTCTGTCTGACTGATTACACTTAGCATAATACCCTCCAGGTCCACCCATGTTGTCACAAATGGTAAGATTTCATTTAATTTTATAGCTGAGCAATAATCTATTGCATATTCTTGTGTGTACCACATCTTCTTTATCCAGTCATCAATTTAATGGCACTTAGGTTTCTTCCATATCTTGGCTAATGTAAATAATGCTGCATTGACAATAGGGGTGCATATATCTTTCAAAAGAGTGTTTTGGATTTCGTCGGATATATACCCAGAAGTAGAATTGTTGGTCATAAGGTAGTTCTCTTTTTAATTTTTAGGAAACTCTATACTGCGTTCCATATTGGCTGCACCAATTTGCAATCTCACCAATAGTGCACGAGGGTTCTTTTTTCTCTACCTCCTCACCAACACTTGTTTTTTCTTGATTTTTCGTGATGGCCAATCTGACAGGTGTGAGGACATATCTTATTGTGGTTTTAATGCATTTCTCTGATGACTAGTGACGTGAAGCATCTTTTTATACATCTACTGAATATCGTATGTTGTCTGGAGAAATGTCTATTCAGGTCCTCTGCCCATTGTTTAATGAGTATTTTTGGTTTTTTTAGGTTGAGTTGTATGAGTTCTTTATACATTTGGGATATTAACTTTTTATCAGATATATTATTGGCAAATGTTTTCTCTCCGTCAGCAGGTTGTCTTTTTGTTTTGTTGATTGTTTTCTTTGCTGTGCAAAAACTTTTTAGTTGGGTGGAGTTCCATGTGTTTATTAATTTTTTTTCATCGCCCACCAAAATATATCAGAAAACAAATGTTACTAAGAGCAATGTTTACTGCCTATGTTATCTCTAGGAGTTTTATGGTTTCGAGCCTTACATTTAAGTCTTTCATATATGTTGAGTTTATTCTTGTATATGGTATAAGAAATGGTCTAGTTTCATTTTTTTGCATGTATATATCCAGTTTTCAGAACATCATTTATTGAATTGACTCTCTTTATCTTACTGTGTATTCTTGCCTCATTTGTCATAGATTAATGATCATATAAGTGTCGGTTTTGTTTTCTTACCTCTGTATTCTATTCCATTGAATTATGTGTCTGTTTTTATGCCAGTACCATGGTGTTTTGATTACTATAGCTTTGTAGTATAGTTTGATATCAGGTGGGATGATATCTGCAACTTTGTATTTTCTCAAGAGTGCTGTGATTTTTCGACGTATTTTGTGGTTCCATATTGATTTTAAGGTTATTTGTTCTAGTCTATGAAAAATGCTATGTTAATATTTAGATATCAGTTCAATTTTTATACACCAATAATGAAGTGTAAGAAAGAGAATGCAAAACAGGATCCCATTTATTATTGCAACAAATAAAATACCTAGGGGGTGGCCTGTTGGCTCAGGTGGTTAGAGCACAGACACATAATACCAAGATTGCTGGTTTGATCCCCACATGGGACACTGACCTGCACCCTCTACAACTAGATTGCAAACAATGGCTTGACTTGGAGTTGCAGCGTGCTGGAAAAAACACACTATTCCCAATAAAGTTTTTAAAAATTACGTAGGAATAAATTTGACATAAAGGGGAAAAGACTTGTACTCAGCAAAGTATATGACAGGAAGAAATTGAAGAAGATACAAATAAATGGAAGCGTATATGGTGCTATTGGACAAGAAGAATTAACATCATTAAAATGTTCATTCTATCTAAAGCAATCTGTACACTCAATGCAATCCCTATTTAAATACCAATGGCATGTTTCTCTATACAATTTTAGTAACCATTTGATTCAGTTTCTGCTTTGTCTGTCTTACAGACAGTTTTTCCCTGTCCTTTTACGACCTTCACAATGTTTTTTTCCAATCTTGATCAGAAATATTTAAAAATTTCTGTTTACTTCATGTGCAACATGAATTTTTGAAGAATAATTTCTTTTCAGGAAACATACATTATTGTGAGTAATCTGTTCTTGTTTGATAGAATAGTCATAAGTTGCAGTACTTGAATGGAAAAAATTTCACTTGGCTACTAAGCCAACTGATAGAATTTTATTTCATAGGAATATTTGAAACCACAGTTTTCACTTTTGTGTCTCTCTTTCTTTCTGCATCAGTAGCTTCACTGCTCTTCCTGATAATGTGGACTTCATCATTGTTTACTTAAAGCCTCAGCCTGTTGATAGTGTTGCTATGGTCTGGGAAGGCCTGGGGCACTGGCCTGGGTCCCCACTACCTGTGATTCAGACTTCAGCCAACTTGTGGCTGGACCAGCCCTTGTGGTCTTTATAATAATTGCAACAACCATCAGGGAAGTATGAAAACACAAGGTTTACTCTCACAGGTCCAGCATGTCTGAGGAACACACAGGAGGGTCTGGGGGAGAGACAGAGACAGAGACAAAGATAATGGACTGAATGTGTGTGTGTGGAAACTTGCGTGGTTATCTAGTAGCCATGTCATACACCTAACAATATGATTTTTTGAGATAGATGTCTGTGAATGGGAACTCTCGTAAATCAAAAGTGTAATGACAGGAATTCTCATGAGTAACATGCTACTGTATTTTATTCCTCATCTCCTGTTGTTTTTGTTTTTTTGTCTAATTGACCTTGGTGTCCAGAATAGCTACAATTGTCACTGGTAAAACTGATTATCAAGTATATAGCTCCCAGTGGACTGTATATGGAAACATACATGAGAAGTTTGGAGACAAATGGAAAATGAGGTATATATGAGATTCTGAGCTAAGATTGAGGTAAGGCACCTGGGGCTTCAGAGGAGAGAAACGACAATAGCAGGACAAGAAAAAGAGCAGAAATTCAGTACAGTAAGTCCCCGACTTACAAACATTCGAGTTGCGAATGCTCACAGATATGAACACACCTGGTATTATGAACATTTGTAGGTACGAACAGATCGAAGAAGTAGCTTATGTGTCTGCCAGACGTTGTCACAGTTGTGCTGCAGTGTGCTTACTGTACAGTGTGATAGTGTATAGTAGTAGAGTGCTCAATCAGGGCCCAGGATGTCTGGAAGCAAGAGAAAAAGCATTGGTATGTGGAGGGGACTGGTAGGAACCATCTAAGGTGTATAAGACTCACTTTGTCGGACTTACTAATGAAACTGACTTACAAACGTTCTCCCGCAATGAAACTTTTTCACAAGTTGGAAACTTACTATAGTTAGAAGTTTGACCTATTCTATACATAGGTCATAAAATGTTATTTCTGATGATAAATCTTATTATGGGCAAGGCCCCAAATTAACACTCTTTAAGGAAAAGGTAAATGTTTCTCTTGGGCCTGCAGGGTTTCAAAAAGAATCCACATACATATCTTGAGGTGACTTGTTCTGAACGTCTACCATAGTGACCCAGTTTCATTCTTTTGCATGTATCTGTCCCATGTTCCCATCACCATTTATTAGAGAGAATCTCATTTACTCATTGTATGTTCCTGGTTCCTTTCTCATAAATTTATGACCATATATGTGTGGGTTTATTTATGTCTGGGCTCTATTCCATTCTGTTGATCTTTGTGTCCATTGTTATGTCAGTACCATTGTTGATGAAAGAAGGTCCAGCCTACAAAACGTCTTCTAACTGCTTATTTAAGCCTAAATGACAACAGTTGCTGGAAGCAACATCTCAACAGATTGAGAAAATACTCGTGGGAATGGCAGTTCTGCAGCTCATTGTTTACATTAGACTAGAAGGAGACATAAGGAGGGTTACATGACATTCATTGGTGGAAGATTTGGGAGGTGGCAGAAAGCAGAGTGGGGAGATCTCTGGGACTGGATGAAAAGTAAAACAGAGAGACACATACTTTATTACATTGGTGGGTAGAGATAGTTAACATTTAAGCATGTAGAGATGGTATGTTGGCAACAGGATAACAATGTGGTGTCGTGCTCTGGTGCTGAGAGTGTTGCCTCCAAGGTGTCTGGAAAAGATCACTCTGACATTTCAAAGGTATGTTATCTTAGATGCACAGACAATAGATAATTTCAAAGTGAAAGGTTGACCTTTGTCAAGGAAGCTATAGGCCTAGGATGTGCTACCTAGTATGACCCACTTTTAGTAGTAATTTTTATGTTTTAGTCACCCTGTGTGGTTAGTTTGGTGTCTGGGTTTGTAATGATTATGAAGCTTGTTTGATTGAGTATGTGGCCCCTTTTTCATCCACACCGTACTGTTCTGATTCCTATAGCTTTGTAATATAGTTCAAAATCCAAGAGTATGATGGCTGCAGCGTTGTTCTGCTTTCTTAAGAATGGTTTGGAGGACTTCCAGTAAGATGGCGGAAATAGGCTGGCACTGTGCCAACTGTCTTTGAGGATCACACCAAAATTACAAACAATTTACACAGCATTGAAGCTTGGAGGTCCCCTGAACACTAGATGAACAGAACCTCTAAATGAAGGATTTAAAGAAGAGGTCACGTGGAGACTGGTAGGAGGGTCGGAGATGTGAGGCAGTCTGACTCCAGGCTGATGGAGAGAGGGCGAACCTCGCGAGTGACACCTCAGTGGCAGAGAGGCTTCTCTTGTTGGATGAGGGACCCTCCGGCCCCACACCGCCCCACCCAGACCAGAGTTACTTTGCCTGGAAGAGGAATTCCACAATAGCTGACAGTAGAAACTAGTGAGGACTCTCTCTGTTCAACTCGGTGAGGTAGAGTGCAGCTAGAGGACCAGTCACCCTCCTATGGAGCTGGCACACAGAAGCACTCACTGGTGAGCACGCACTTGGTCCATGGCAGAGGGAGTGGCTGCGTGAGCGGGGGCCCAGGAGCCTGTGTGGAAGGACTGCACTGAGAGCCTTTAGTGCTGGACCTGGAGCTGGAGGTTTTGGTACCATTGTTGCCCTTGTGTGGAGCTGGCACACAAGTAGTGTACAGGAGGGCTCTGTTTTTTCAGGGTTGGGCCCTCCCACAGAGGCTCAGGTCTGGTACCGCATTGGTCTGGTGGAATTGGAACATGCTGCATTGGGTTCCCCTTCTCCGCGCTGCATGTGCAGAGTTCCCAGGATGGCATCTTGCTGTCAGGCTGCTCTGCCTGTTATGTGGGCTGCTGATTGGGACAGACGGACACTGGGAGTTTTCCTGGGAGTGTTGGGCGAGGAGCAGTGTGCCTGCGTGATCTGGCCTAGGCATTCATGGTGCTTTTGTGCAGGCTGGTTGCCGGTACAGGAGCGACCGCTGCTGTAACTTGGTGGGGGCCACAGACCACACGCCATGGTGCCTTGGGGGCATGCCAAGGCCCACCTACAGCTGCATTGCTGGGCACACCCTGAGCCCCTGGTGTCTGGCCCCCACCACCACAGGGCACAGAGGGTTCAGCAGAGCCGAGCAGCTCTCAGCAAACTGTGAGGATTTTTGGTGGTGAGCACGGCCCCAGAGCACATGGCAGCTAATTGCGGGAACCTCACTTCAAGCCTGAGAGAGAGGCTGGCACTTATGCATTGGGCCCTTCTCCCCAACACTTCTGGTGCTCAGTCACCCAGAGAGTCTCTATTGTTGAGCAAGTTGTTTGCAGACTAAAGCAGGTGAAGAGCTTTTTTTCCCCCTCTCTTTTTTCTCCTTCCTTTTGCCCCTTTTCCCCCTTTTTTATTATTCTGTTTTCTTCCTCTTTTATGTTTGTGTTCCTTTTTCTTCTTTTCTTTCATCTGTTTTCTTTTTGTTGCTGTTTCTCAGGCTTGTTTATCTGGCTATTGCTTTGGTTACTGTTTTTTCTGTCTTGTTCTTCTGTTTTTGTATTTGTAATTTTGTCTCTTTCATATTTTTAGGGTTTTGTTTTGTCTGATCATTGTTTATCGTGTGTTTGTGGGGGTGTATTTGTTTTTGGGTGTTGTTGGGTTGCCTTGCTTTGTTTTTGTTTTATCAAGTAAACATGGTTCACTAGTTCAGGAGCTGAGACTACACTGATTTTGTAGAAACCTCTGACCACAGTCTTTACACACCTGTAACACCACCTTGCCCACCTACAGCAGCACTGCTAGGGGCAATTGGGGTGCTGGGGTGACTGGCTACCCCTCAACAAACTCTGGAATATGTTTTTTTTAAAAGATTTTTTTTAATTGGGGAATTGGGGGATGGGAACAGTGCTGGGGAATTGGGGGAAGGGGAACAGACAAGTTGCTGTCGTTTTGTTCTTCAATCTAGTTGTGGAAGACATTGCTTCACTGGCCCAAGTTGGCACCATCATTGCGCACTTTCCGGGTGAGGCAGATCAGTCGCTGGCTTCTGGACCGCTGCTCACTGCGGCTGCTGGCCGCTCACGCTGGCTGCTGGCTACATACGGTAGCCCATGGCAACCCACTGCCACAGGGGCTGCAGCCTACGCCGTCGCCGGCGACTCACAGCAGCCCAGCTCCAGGTTGAGCTGTTGTTCAGCATCTTAGCTGTGGAGGGCAGTGTCACTGGCCCTCATATCTGGGATCCGAACCGGGGCCCTCTGGCGTCCCAAGCCAGTTCTTAACCATCGCGCCACTCGGCCAGCCCTCCTTTCCAATTTTTTATTTCATTTTCTTGTCTCATTGCTGTGGCTAGAACTTCCACAACTATGTTGAATAAAAGTGGTTACAGTGGTCAGCCCTGACTTGTTCCTGATCTTAAGGGGAATAGTTTAGACTTTCCACATTGAGTACGATGTTTGCTGGGGGCTTATCATATATGGCCTCTATTATGTTGAGATATGATCCCTCTATTCTCACTTTGCTAAGAGTTTTTATCATAAATGGCTGTTGGATTTTGCCAAATGTTCTTTCTGCACCTATTGATATGATCATATGATTTTTATTTTTCATTTTGTTACTGTGATACATTATGTTAATTGATTTGTAGATATTGAACCAACCTTGTATATTAGGAATGAATCCTACTTGATCATGGTGTATGATCTTTTTATGTTGCTGAAACCGGTTTGCTCGTATTTTGTTGAGGATTTTTGTGTCTATATTCATAGGGATATCAGCCTGTAGTTTTCTTTTCTTCCAATGTTTTTGTCTGATTTGGGGATCAGAGTTAAAGTGACCTTGTAAAGTGTGCTGGGAGCCTTCCCTTCTTCTGTATTTTTTGGAATACTTTGAGTAGAATAAGTGATAATTCTCTTTTGAATGTTTGCTAAAATTCACTTGTGAAGCCATCTGGTCTAGGACTTTTGTTTGTTGGAAGCTTGTTGATTGTTGATTCACCTTCTTTGGTAGTCTGTTCTGAGAGATTGTACACTTCTAGAAATTTATCCATTTCTTCCACGTTGTCTGTTTTTTTTGGCATATAGTTACTCATAGTATTTTCTTAAATTTTTCTGTATTTCTGTGGTGTCTATTGTCATTTCTTCTCTTTGATTTCTGATTCTATTAATTTGGGTACTCTCTATTGTGTTTTGTGAGTCTCGATAAGGGTTTGTCTATTTGTTTATCATTTTAAAAACCCAGCTCTTGGTTTCATTGCTCTTTTCTATTGTGTTTTGGGTCTCTATTTCATTTCTTTCTGCTCTGATGTTGCTTATTTCCTTCCTTATAATCCCTTCGGACTTGTTTGGCTGTTCTTTTTCCAGTTCCCTTAGGTGTAAAGATAGCTTGTTGATTTAAGATTTTTCTTGTTTCTTGAGATAGGCCTGCATTGCTATAAATTAACCTCTTAGGACTGCTTTCGCTGCATCCCAGAGATTTGGGGTTGTTGTGTTTTCATTTTTGTTTGCCTCGAGATAGCTTTTGATTTCTTTCTTCATCTCATTTTTTACCCACTCGTTATTTAGTAGCATGTTATTAAGCCTTCATGTATTCATGTGCTATCCGGATTTCTTCTTATAATTGATTTCTAGTTTCATAGCATTGTGGTCGGAGAAGCTGCTTGATATGATTTCAACCTTCTTAAATTTATTGACACTTGTTTTGTGGCCTAACACTTGGTATCTTGGAAAATGTTCCATGTGCACTTGAGAAGAATGTATATCCTGTTGCTTTGGAGTGAAATGCTCTAAAAATAGCAATTAAATCCAAATGGTCTAAAATGTCATTTATGGCCACTGTTTCTGTGGTGATTTTCTGTCTAGAGGATCTGTCCATTGGTGACAACGGGGTGTTGAAGTCCCCTACTATGATAATGCTACTGCTGATCTCTGACTTTATGTCGGTCATAAACTGTTTGATACATTAAGGAGCTCCATTGTCGGGTGCCTAGATGTTTACGAGGGTTATGTCCTCTTGTTGGATCAATCCCTTTATTATTATATAGTGCCCTTCTTAGTTTTTTATTGTAGCCTTCATTTTAAAGTCTGTTTTGTCCAAAATAAGTATTGCTACTCCAGATTTTTTCTTCTTTTCACTTACGTGAAATATCTTATTCCATCCCTTTACTTTCAGTCTCCGTGTGGCTTTTGATATGACATGAGTCTTCTGTAAACAGTATGTGCATGGGTCCTGTTTTCTTATCCACTCAGCCACTCTATGTCTTTTGATTCGAGCATTGAGTCCATTCACATTTAAAATGAGTATTGATAAGTACATATTTATGGCCATTTTGTTATTCGTCTTTCTGGTTAGCTTGTTTTCCCATTTCTTCAGTTTAAAAAAGCCCATTTAGCATTTGCAGCAATGCTGTTTTTGTGGTAATAAATTCCTTTAATATTCTTTTCTGAGAAGTTCTTTATCTCTCCTTCAATTTTAAGTGATAGTGTGCTGGCTAGAGCAATCTTGGTTGTAGGCCTTTATTTTGCGTCACTTTGAATATTTCATGCCACTCCCTTCTGTCCTGCAGTTTCTGTAGAAAAGTCAGCTATTAGTCTTATAGGAGTTCTTTTGTATGTAATCTGCTGTCTTTCTCTTGCTGCTGTTAGGATCCTGTCTTTGTCTTTAACCTTTGCCATTTTAACTACTATGTGTCTTGGTGTGGAACTGTTTCGGTTCAGCTTGTTTGGAACTCTCTGCACTTCCTGGGCTTGTATGTCGATTTCACTCACCAGGGTAGGGAAGTTTCCAGTCATTATTTCTTCAAATGTGTTCTCGATCCCTTGCTCTTTCTCTTCTCCTTCTGGTATTCCTATGATGTAAATGTTGTTGCGCTTGATGTTGTCGCAGAGGTCTCTTAAACCATTTGCATTGTTTTATTCTGTTTTTCTTTTTGTTGTTTTGACTGGGTGATTTCTGCTATTTTTGTCTTCCAAATTGCTGATCCGAACCTCTGCTTCATCTAATACTGGTGATTCCTTCGAGTGTGTTTTTCATTTAAGTTGTTGTATTCTTTAGTTCTAACTGGGTGTTTTTTATGATTTCTTAATCCTTCTTTATGTCCTCAGTAAGTTCCTTAAACATTCTTATCATTAGTTCTAAACTCTGTCTCTGAAAGGCTGGATACTCTGTTTCTTTTAGTTCCATTTCTGGAGGTTACTTCTGATCTTGTATTTGGACATGTTTCTTCATTTCTTCATTCTGCCTGCTGTTCTGTGATTGCTTTGATATATTATGTAGATCAGCTATGTCTCCCAGTCATTGCTGGGTGATTTTATGTAGTATGTGTCCTTTACATTCAGATTGCATAGTCTCCCTAGACTTCTTTCCATATGTTCCAGAGGTGTCACTGTTGAAGTTGATCTTTAATTGCTTTTGGCTTATCAGAGGGTGGAATTGCCCCTCAGGCTGATTACCTGAGAGGATTAGCTCTGCTCACAGTGTTTGTGATGCAGTGTGGAGGTTGACCCCCTCAGAGGAGTCTTGGCCATGGTGGACACTTGTGCCTGTGGAAAATTTCCTTTGAAAGTGCCACTTGTAGGTTCAACCAGGTAGTACTCTGTTTTGTCGAAAACTGGTCTCTGGGTGTATTGGTTCTGGGGTCTCTTGGGTGGGCTCCCACTCTGAGGTGTTACAGCCCTGTTCGTTACCAGTTCATAGCTATCTGGTAGGTGCCTCAAGGCTGTATGTGGTTGGGTGCTGCCTGTGCTGGACCTGGGGTCATGTGGAAATGGTCTCTGTGTGACCTGAGGCTGCCTGCCACCAACATTGGTTCTGAGGTAGTTTAGCAAAAGGCCCAGGGCAGCCTAAGGCTGTTGCTACCTCTTAGATGCCGGTAAGGATCAACTATTGAAAGAGGCTCTTTAGGAGCATGTTTGTGGCTATTTGACCCATTGTTGAGGGTGCCCTTCGCAATGTGGCACTACCTGGGTGGGGTGGAGTTCAAGTGAGTTACAAGACGTGATTGGTGGTTTTTAAGACATTAATGCAGATTCAGGCCTTATGCTAATATCTGGTCTTTAACACCCTTGTATAGTGTCCCAAGAGCACTATAGCCAGCCTCCACCTCATGCTCACAAATTCACAAAAGCTGCTCCCGCGTGGCTGTGGTGCAGGTTTGTGGTCACTGATCACCACCAAGATAAACCCAGGCCTCTGAGGACCACCTTCTGTTGTAAAAAACAATTTCTGGCCTCTGTATTCTATTCCATTGAATTATGTGTCTGTTTTTATGCCAGTACCATGGTGTTTTGATTACTATAGCCTTGTAGTATAGTTTGATATCAGGTAGCATGATATTTGCAACTTTGTTTTTTCTCAAGAGTGCTGTGATTTTTCGAGGTATTTTGCAGGTCCATATTGATTTTAAGGTTATTTGTTCTAGTCTATGAAAAATGCTATGTTAATATTTAGATATCAGTTCAATATTTATACACCAATAATGAAGTGTAAGAAAGAGAATGCAAAACAGTATCCCATTTATAATTGCAACAAGTAAAATACCTAGGGGGCGGCCTGTTAGCTCAGGTGGTTAGAACGCAGATACATAATACCAAGATTGCTGGTTTGATCCCCACATGGGACAGTGAGCTGCGCCTTCTACAACTAGATTGCAAACAATGGCTTGACGTGGAGTTGCAGCGTGCTGGAAAAAACACACTATTCCCAATAAAGTTTTTAAAAAATACGTAGGAATAAATTTGACGTAAGAGGGAAAAGGCTTGTACTCAGAAAAGTATATGACAGGAAGAAATTCAAGAATACAAATAAATGGAAGCGTATATGGTGCTATTGGACAAGAAGAGTTAACATCATTAAAATGTCCATTCTACCCAAAGCAATCTGTACACTCAATGCAATCCGTATTTAAATACCAATGGCATTTTTCTCTATACAATTTTAGTAACCATTTGATTCAGTATCTGCTTTGTCTGTCTTACAGACAGTTTTTCCCTGTCCTTTTACTACCTTCACAACGGTTTTTCCAATCTTGATCAGAAATATTTTAAAATTTCTGTTTACTTCATGGCAACATGGATTTTTAAAGAATAATTTCTTTTCAGAAAACATACATTATTGTGAGCAATCTGTTCTTCTTTGATAGAATAGTCATAAGTTGCAGTACTTGAATGGAAATAATTTCACTTGGCTACTAAGCCAACTGATACAATTTTATTTCATAGGAATATTTGAAACCACAGTTTTCACTTTTGCATCTCTCTTTCTGCATCAGTAGCTTCACTGCTCTTCCTGATAATGTGGACTTCATCATTGTTTACTTTAAGCCTCAGCCTGTTGATACTGTTGCTATGGTCTGGGAAGGCCTGGAGCACTGGCCTGGGCCCCCACTACTTGTGATTCAGACCTGAGCCAACTTGTGGCTGGACCAGCCCTTGTGGTCTTTATAATAATTGCAACAACCATCAGGGAAGTATGAAAATACAAGGTTCACTCTCACAGGTCCAGCATGTCTGAGGAGCACACAGGAGGGTATGGGAGAGAGAGAGACAGAGACAAAGAGAATGGACTGAATGTGTGTGTGTGGACACTTGTGTGCTTAGCCAGTAGCCATGTCATACACCTAACAATACGATTTTTTGAGATAGATGTCTGTGAAATGGAACTCTCATAAATCAAAAGTGTAATGTCAGGCATTCACATGAGTAACATGCTACTGTATTTTATTCCACGTCTCCTGTTGTTTTTGTTTTTTTGTCTAATTGACATTGGTGTCCAGAATAGCTACAATAGTCACTGGTAAAACTGATTATCAAGTATATAGCTCCCAGTGGGGTGTATATGGAAACATACATGAGAAGTTTGGAGACAAATGGAAAATGAGGTATATATGAGATTCTGCGCTAAGATTAAGGTAAGGCAACTGGGGCTTCAGAGGAGAGAAACGACAATAGCAGGACAATAAAAAGAGCAGAAATTCAGTACAGTAAGTCCCCGACTTACAAACATTTGAGTTGCAAATGCTGACAGATATGAACAGACCTGGTATTACGAACATTTGTAGGTACGAACAGATCGAAGAAGTAGCTTATGTGTCTGCCAGACGTTGTCACAGTTGTGCTGCTGTGTGCTTACTGTACAGTGTGATAGTGTATAGTAGTAGAGTACTCAATCAGGGCCCAGGATGTCTGGAAGCAAGAGAAAAAGCAGTGGTGATGTGGAGGGGACTGGTAGGAAGCATCTGAGGTGTATAAGACTCACTTTGTGGGACTTACTAATGAATCTGACTTACAAACGTTCTCCCGGAATGAAACTTTTTTAAGTTGGAAACTTACCATAGTTAGAAGTTTGACCTATTCTATACATAGGTCATAAAATGTTATCTCTGATGATAAGTCTTATTATGGGCAAGGCCCCAAATTAACATTCTTTAAGGAAAAGGTGAATGTTTCTCTTCGGCCTGCAGGGTTTGAAAAATAATCCACATACATATCTTGAGGTGACTTGTTCTGAACGTCAACCATAGTGACCCAGTTTCATTCTTTTGCATGTATCTGTCCTGTGTTCCCATCACCATGTATTAGAGAGAATCTCCTTTCCTCATTATATGTTCCTAGCTCTTTTCTCATAAATTTATGATCATATATGTGTGGGTTAATTTATTTCTGGGCTCTATTCCATTCCGTTGATCTATGTGTCCTTTGTTATGTCAGTACCATTGTTGATGAAAGAATGTCCAGCCTACAAAAAGTCTTTAACTGTTTATTAAGCCTAGATGACAACAGTTGCTGGAAGCAACATCTCAACAGATTGAGAAAATGCTCTTAGGAATGGCAGTTCTGCAGGTCATTGTTTACATTGGACTAGAAGAAGACATAAGTAGGGTTACGTAACATTCATTGGTGGAAGATTTGGGAGGTGGCAGAAAGCAGAGTGGGGAGATCTCTGGGAATGGATGAAAAGTAAAACAGAGAGACACATACTTTATTACATTGGTGGGTATAGAGCATTAACATTTAAGCACGTAGAGATGATATGTGGGCAAGGATAGCAATGTGGTCTCACTCTGGTGATGAGAGTGGTGCCTCCAAGGGGTCTGGAAAAGAACATTTTGACATTTCAAAGGTATATTATCTTAGATGCACAGAGACAATAGACAATTTGAAAGTGAAAGATTGACCTTTGTCAAGGAAGCTATAGGCCTAGGATGTGCTACCCACTATGACTCGCTTTTAGTTAGCAATTTTTATGTTTTAGTCACCCTGTGTGGTTAGTTTGGTGTCTGGGTTTGTAATGCTTATGAAGCTTGTCTGGTTGAGTATGTGGCCCCTTTTTCATCCACACCATACTGTTCTGATTCCTATAGATTTGTAATATAGTTCAATATCCAAGAGTGTGATGCCTGCAGCTTTGTTCTGCTTTCTTAAGAATGGTTTGGAGGACTTCCAGTAAGATGGCGGAATAGACTGGCACTGTCCAACTGCCTTTCAGGATCACACAAAAATTACAAACAGTTTACACAGCATTCAATCTCGGAGGTCCCCTGAACACTAGATGAACAGAACCTCTAAATGAAGGATTTAAAGAAGAGGTCACGTGGATACTGGTAGGAGGTGCAGAGACGTGAGGCAGTCTGACTCCAGGCCAACGGAGAGAGGGCGAACCTCGCGAGTGACACCTCAGTGGCAGAGAGGTTTCTCTTGTTGGGGAAAAGACCCTCCAGCCCCACACCGCCCCACCCAGACCAGAGTTACTTTGCCTGGAAGAGGAATTCCACGATAGCTGGCAGTAGAAACTAGTGAGGACTCTCTTTGCTAAACTCGGTGAGGCAGAGTGCAGCTAGAGGACCAGTCGCCCTCCTATGGAGCTGGCACACAGACGCGCTCACTGGTGAGCACACACCTGGTCCCTGGCAGAGGGAGTGGCTGCGTGAGCGGGGGCCCAGGAGCCTGTGGGGAAGGACTGAACTGAGAGCCTTTAGTGCTGGAGCTGGAGGTTTGGGGACCATTGTTGCCCTTGTGTGGAGCTGGCACACAAGTAGTGTACGGGAGGGCGCTGATTTTTCAGGGTTGGGCCCTCCCACAGAGGCTCAGGTCTGGTACCGCATTGGTCTGGTGGAATTGGAACATGCTGCCTTGGGTTCCCCTTCTCCGCGCTGCGTGTGCAGAGTTGCCAGTATGGCATCTGGCCGTAGGGCTGCTCTGCCTGTTATGTGGGTTGCTGATTGGGACAGGTGGACACTGGGAGTTTTCCTAGGAGTGTTGGGCGAGGAGCTGTGTGCCTGCGTGATCTGGCCTAGGCATTCATGGCCCTTTTGTGCAGGCTGGTTGCCGGTACAGGAGTGCCCGCTGCTCTAACTTGGTGTGTTGCGGGAACCCAGACAAAGAGACAGGACACCAAGGCGTGGGAAGCAACTATTATTAGTGCTGGCACTGTCTCAGCGGATTCACATCCAGAGGCTGAGCCCCTATTCAGGTGGGATTTGGGGTTATATACCCCTGAGGTTTCCAGGTTGGCAGTTAAGATTTATTAGGACATGTGGCCATTGTGCCAGTTCCTGACTGGTCCACGGGTGAGGTAGGAATTTGGGAACATTACACGGGGAAGTCTTGATGACCATACAGTCCAGGAATGTCTTTCCCGAAGCCCGCGCAAAATCCTTGGTGACCACATGGTCTGGGAGGGCCTTTGTCTAGGCCCCACTGCCACATTACCCCCTTTGATGCTCGAACCCATATGTGGGTTAGAGAGCATCATCTTCTTCGGCAGGCTGTTGACTTAGGGGTTGGTACCTCCATAACATGAGGACCTTAGCGGCAGTCTTACATTCTATAATGGTCTCTATGAGGGAAGAGGTAGAGCGACTGACAAGGAGCAGGATACAGGGTAGAAGGAGGCATACCCCACGGAGCAGGAGGACGATTCCAATTAACGTTTTAAATCCCCCGAAGGTGGAGAACCATCCTCCAAATAGGCTCTTGGGGTCCCATCCTGACCATTTTTGAACTGGGACATGGGCAAGCTTTCTAATATTCGTGGCGATAGCGGAGACAGTTTTTTCAGTGTCGTCAATCTGTAGACAACAGTCCGACTGATTAAATTTGCCACAGACGCCACCTTCTTCAGCTAGTAAGTAGTCCAGTGCTAGGCGGTTTTGATAAATAGCAGCCCGCATCTGGGTCTGTTGGGCAGCGAGGAGCTCTAAAGCTGTTGCAGTTTCATTGGTAATTATTTCTAGAACAGCCTGTAATCTGACAATACGGTCGAGCATGTAAATGGGGTATGGTATCCCCAACTCCCATCTTGAGCCCAAGTAGCTGGTTATAATATTGGATGATCCTCTGGGGAGGCTATTCATCTTCTCCCCAGGCTTGATGTCCCCCCATATTGAGGGACCTTTTGGGCCTTATATGCAAATCCTGGTATAAGGGGACACCTAGCTCTTGGCCAGTTTGGTTAGGAAGGAGGAAGAAACCAGGCTGGATTATACCAAGTGTACAGCTCCCGGTCCAGGTGGAGGGGAGATGGGAGTATGCTCGTTTGCCGCAGATCCAGAATAAGCCATCAGGTGCCACCCAGTGAGTGCTCAGGGTGGAGTTTAAGTTATCCCATATAGTACTAAGGGCCGGGAGTGCATGGAAGGGGTTGCCAGTGCCATTAGGAAAGGTGCAGTTGGCAATGGAGGAGCTAGTATCTAAGAGGGAACATGAGGTAGAATTGACGATAGGGCTCCAATACCAGGTCGGGGCTTTTGGCCACCAGCTGAGAGACGAGCCAGTTAGGTTCTGGACTCTCCTGTATGGGGTGTCTCCCACCCACTGGGTGTAGGGCATGCCTGTCCGGCTGAGACATTCTTCTCCGATTACTTCGGAGGAGAGAACCCATCCTAGGGGCCGCTTCTGTGAGGGCCTAATTACGGTGCGGTTCTATTGGAGGAGGTCAAGTACAGATAGACTAGTTCCCTTCCATGGCTAGTCTTTACTCATGAGTGCTCCTGCACATACCCAGCACCCCGTAACATTAAGTTCCTGGGCTATGCGTTTGGCAAGGTCAATAAAGAGGTTTTTTCCCAGAGTTGGAAAACTCAAGGTTTTACCTAATTTAGCTTTGAGTTGTCCATATAGTTGGGGCCCTGGGACCTGCCGATGGGAGGGCGGTTTTGTGATGGTCTGGTTGGTAAGTTATTTAACTGTCTCCTGTACTGCCTCCTTTCTGGCCTGATCTTGGACTCCTCCCCCATCGGAGTAGCCAATGTGGGTTTGGCGGGTCCAACAGACGACCTGATTAGCCCTCTTAACTCCTGGGCAATTGTAGCCGGCTATTGATCGTCGAGGAATGAGGCAAAACTAGTAGGGTTTGTCTGTATAGATACAGGCCTGAGGAGTTCTACCCCAATAACATTGAGCCGGCATGTATGTGTAGGAGACAAAAGCTACCTGAGACGTTGTTCCCAGCCGAAAGGACTGGAAGCATGATTTAGGGCATGAGGTAGTGATACCATCCCTGACTGGGAAGAAAAGGGTGAGGGTGAGGATTAGAGTCCTTGGGATAAGCATCTTGCAAGGAAGAATTCCTCAAGCTTCAGCCGCGCGTAGATTGGTCAGCTTCCGGTGTGACCAAAGTGGGGCTGGTGATCTCCTCCTAAGGACCGGTAACATCTCTGGCTATTTTCCTCCGGAGAGTGATCTTGAGGGGCTCGGAGGGGTTAGAGGTACAGCTCCAGCTAGCAGCCGCAGGTTTCAATCTGCTGTGGTGTATCCATGGAGTGATCTCTGCAACCTTAACTGTTGTGGGGGTAGACAAAATGACAGTAAAGGGGCCCCTCCACAGGGGTTTTAAGGGCTGGAGGTTCTATTCCTTAACCCAAACTGAATCCCCAGGCTTAAAGGGATGAACTTCAGTTGTTAAGCTAATAGGGAGCCTCTCCTGTACCCATTGGTTGAGGTTCTGTAAGGTTGAGCCTAACGCTTCAAGTTGTTGCCTTAAGGTTAGGTCCCCTATTTTTTTTTAAGGTCCCCTCGGAGGCCTCTAATAAGCGGAGGTGGCCTTCTATATATGATCTCATAAGGGGAAAAGCCCGTCTTTTTGGTAGGAGTTGAGCATATCCTCAGGAGCGCTATTGGAAGGGCCTTGTCCCAACGGAGGTGTGTCTCTTGGCACAGTTTCTTCAGGTGGGACTTGAGGGTCCGATTCATACGTTTTACTTGTCCTGAGCTCTGTGGGCGGTAGGCAGTATGTAGCTTCCAAGTGATGCAGAGGAACTTGGCTAGGAGCTGGATTACTTCGGCTACAAAGGTGGGACCATTGTCAGAGCCTATTGAGAGTGGCAGCCCAAAGCGAGGGATTATTTCCTGTAGCAATAGCCTGGCGACTTCCCGTGCCTTTTTTGTTCTGGTGGGGAAAGCTTTCACCCATTTTGAGTAGGTGCATACAAATACTAAGAGGTATGTAAGACCTCCTAAGTGTGGCATCTCAGTGAAATCTATTGTGAGATCTTCAAATGGTGCACCGTCAGTATGTTGGACTCCTGGGGGTAGGACCGGTCCTTGACGTGGGTTGTTGCGAGCACAAACAAGGCATTGTTCACAGACTATTCGTGAGACACTGGAGAGTCGGGGTACGTAGAAGTACCTATTGAGAGTCGATTCCAGGGCATTCCAACCAAAGTGGGTCCTTTGGTGAAACTGTTCAACAAAAGTCGGGGCTAGAGTTTCTGGTATGACAATGCGGCCATCTCGAAGTTTCCACCATCCGTTACGAAGACGGCTTTCTCCTTCAGTCTTGAACCAGGCCTTTTCTTGGTGGGAATATTTGGGATCCCACTCAGCTAAAGGGCCCAGCTGCCAGCTGAAGGGCCCAAGTCAGGGTGATGAGCTCCGCCTTTTGTGTCGAGGTCCCCTGTGGGAGAGGTTTTGTTTTTATGATTACTACAGTAGAGTTACTACAGTATATCCAGCCAACCGTCTATTTCCCTGGACGTAGCTGCTACCAACAGTGTAGTATTCTACATCGGGGTCTGTAAGAGGTTGGTCAGTCAGGTCCGGCCTACTGGAGAACACTTCATCCAGGACTTCGATGCAGTCATGGTCTGGGGGCCCAGGCCCTACAGGCAGTAAAGTGGCTGGGTTCAAGGTCCGTACCACCTCAAGGCGGACTGTGGGTTCTCACATAATAGTCCTTGGTACTTGACAATCCTGGAGTTGGTAAGCCAATAATATCCCTTATGATCCAACAGGGCTCGAACTGAGTGTGGAACCCGGACAGTTAATTCCTGACCCAGGGTCAGCTTGTCAGCTTTAGACACGAGCAGAACCGTTGCTGCAAGTGTCCTCAGGCAAGGCGGCCATCCTAATGTCACTGAGTCAAGTTGTTTTGAAAGGTAGGCTACAGGCCGGTGCCAATCCCCTAGCAGTTGGGTAAGGACCCCTACTGCCATTCCCATGCGTTCATGTACATAGAGGAAGAAAGGCTTGGTGATGTCTGGGAGTCCTAGGCCAGGGGCATGAATGAGAGCCTACTTAAGCTCATTATAAGCTTTCTGTTGTGGAGACTCCCATAGAAAAGGTTTACGTTCACCCCCCTTTGTGGCTTCATAAAGAGGTTTGGCTATAGTAGAGAAGTTAGGAATCCAGATCCTACAAAAGCCTGCTGCCCCTAAGAATTCGCGAACCTGAGTAGTGGGGACAGGGGTGGTACATACTGACTGCTTTTTTCTGGGCCAAGCTGGCGCTGTCCTTGTAAGGGGAGCTGGAGAGCCAGTCTCAGGGCCCTTGGTCTGCAGCCGCTTATCTGCGAACCCGTAGGGGGTCAGTACTGGCGGTGGAGGCGTGGCAAAAAACTCCGGGACGGGTGTAGTGGAGGAAGCGGAGACAGCGAGGGCGGTACCGGGGGCTGGGCCGGCACGGTAGGCGGAGGCAGTGCCGGCGAAGGCGGTGCCGGGGGCAGGGCTGGCGTCTTGGTGGGTGGAGGGAGCCGTGCAGGCGAAAGCAGCGCCAGGGGCTGGGCTGGCGCCTCCCCCCCCCCCCCCCATGGAAGGCGTGGATAAATCGGTGAATAAGGAGGCGGGACTTCCTCCGGGTCCGAAGACAGGACGGGCTTTTGTCCTGTTTTTTTTTTTTTTTTTGTCTAATCTGCTTCCTTGAGGGAATTATAGCTTGTGCTAAAAGAATTCTGCTCTGGTTTTCCAAACAGGACCTCAACCAAGGGGGTCGGGTTCCCAGGCTGCCGGTAATATCGAGGTGGAGTTTCACAATGAGGTCCCCACCCAAGCCTCCCTCCGCTGGCCACTCGACCCCAAACGATGGCCAATCAATCCTACAGAAGGCACAGAGCTCCTGGGGGGCTATCCCAACGCCACAATCACCTGAAAATCCCTTCCCAAAATCCTCCAACACACATTCCAATGGAGTCTGAGCACTCCGCCGCCCACCCATGGCAACCACCCAAAATCGGTGCGATACACACCCAAAGACTCGCCCGCCCGTCTCCGGCCGCCTCTCCCGCGAGAATTCTCAGGCGCCTCCCAACATTGGTGGGTCGATTCAAATCCTCGACCCGGATCCCTAAACTGCACGAGACAACCTAGCGATACCATTCCAAGTCACATGAGGTGCAACACGGACCGGCGAACCGGGATCCCACACTCGCCTCGCAGCCAGGCTGCGTCTCACTCACACAGACTCAAACACATTCACTCTCCGCCCGCCGCCCTGTTCCTAGGAGTCACGGTTTCTCTCAGAAACTGAGATACTCGGGTGACTCCGGGAGGTGATCAGTCTCCCCTTCTGTCCGTTGGGACAGGCTACCAAGTGACCCGGGTCCTTACCTGTCTAGCTGGGCGGCGCTCCGAAGTTGGTTCCTGTAGCCCTCAGGGTTCCATTGTGCTCCTGGGTCGGTCCCCCGTGGCCGGCAGGGGAGACGTCCCCACTGACGGACAAAAGTCCGCTGGCGCCAAGTAGAGTGCGTTTCCCCTCTCGTCCGGGGGAGCCGGGCTCCAGGGACAAGGGAGGTGAAAAATACCACTGTCTCTGTATCCCGGACGAGCCCCCAATTATGTTGCGGGAACCCAGACAAAGAGACAGGACACCAAGGCGTGGGAAGCAACTATTATTAGTGCCGGCACTGGCTCAGCGGATTCATATCCAGAGGCTGAGCCCCTATTCAGGTGGGATTTGGGGTTATATACCCCTGAGGTTTCCAGGTTGGCAGTTAAGATTTATTAGGGCATCTGGCCATTGTGCCAGTTCCTGACTGGTCCACGGGTGAGGTAGGAATTTGGAAACATTACACGGGGAAGTCTTGATGACCATACAGTCCAGGAATGTCTTTGTCCGAAACCCGCGCAAAATCCTTGGTGACCACATGGTCTGGGAGGGCCTTTGTCTAGGCCCCACTGCCACAGGTGGGGGCCACTGACCACACCACATGGTGCCTTGGTGGAGTGCCAAGGCCCATCTAGAGCTGCATTGCTCAGCACACCCTGAGTCCCTGGTGCCTGGCACCAACCACCATAGGGCACAGAGGGTTTTGCAGCACCGAGCAGCCCTCAGCAAACTGAGGATTTTTGGTGGTGAGCACGGCCCCAGAGCACATGGCAGCTAATTGTGGGAAGCTCACTTCAAGCCTGAGAGAGAGGCTGGCGCTTGATGCGTTGGGCTCTTCCTCCAACACAGCTGTTGCTCAGTCACCCAGCGACTCTCTATTGTTGAGCAAGTGGTTTGCAGATTAAAGCAGGTGAAGGACTTTTTTTTCTCTCTTTTTTCTCCTTCCTTTTGCCCCTTTTCACCCTTTTTTATTATTCTGTTTTCTTTTGCTTTCATGTTTGTGTTCCTTTTTCTTCTTTTCTTTCATCTGTTTTCTTTTTGTTGCTGTTTCTCAGGCTTGTTTATCTGGCTATTGCTTTGGTTAATGTTTTTCTGTCTTGTTCTTCTGATTTTGTATTTGCATTTTTGTCTCATATTTTTTTGGTCTTTTTTTTCTTATCGTTGTTTATCATGTTTTGTAGGGGTGTATTTGTTTTTGGGTGTTGTTGGGTTGTCTTGCTTTGTTTTGTTGTATGAAGTGGACGTAGTTCATTAGTTCAGGAGCTGAGACTACACTGAATTTGTAGAAACCTCTGACCACAGCCTTTACGCACCTGTAACACCACCTCGCCCACCTACAGCAGCATTGCCAGGGGCAATCGGAGTGCTGGGGTGACTGGCCCCACCCCAACAAACTCTGGAATATGTTTTTTACAACAGAAGTTGGTCCTCAGAGTCCTGGGTTATCTTGGTGATGATCAGTGACCACAAACCTGCACCACAGCCACTCGGGAGCAGCTTTCGTGAATTTGTGAGCATGAGGTGGAGGCTGGCTATAGTGTTCTTGGGACACTATACAAGGGTGTTACAGGCCGGATATTAGCATAAGGCCTGAATCTGCATTAACGTCTTAAAAACCACCAATCACGTCTCGTAACTCACTTGAACTCCTTCCCACCCAGGTAGTGCCACATTGCCAAGGCCACCCTCAACAGTGGGTCAAATAGCCAGACACATGCTCCTAAAGAGCCTGTTTCAATAGTTGGTCCTTACCGGCATCTAACAGGTAGCAACAGCCTTAGGCTGCCCTGGGTGTTTTGCTAAACTGCCTCAGAACCAATGTTGGTGGCAGGCAGCCTCAGGTCACACAGAGACCATCCCCACATGACCCAAGGTCCAGCAGAGGAAGCTGCCAACCACATACAGCCTTGAGGCACCTACCAGATAGCTACAAACCGGTAACAGACAGGGCTATAACACCTCAGAGTGGGAGCCCCAATCAAGAGACACTAGAACCAATACACCCAGAGGCCAGTGTTAGACAAGAGCAGAGTACTACCTGGTTGAACCTACAAGTGGCACTTTCAAAGGAAATTTTCCCAGGCACAAGAGTTCACAATGGCCAAGACTCCTCTGACGGGGTCAACCTCCATACTGCATCTCAAACACTGTTAACAGAGCTAATTCTACTGGCTTCAGCCTGAGGGGCAATCCCACCCTCTGACAAGACAAAAGCAATTAAAGATCAACTTCAACAGTGACACCTCTGGAACATATGGAAAGAAGAATAGGGTGACTATGCAATCCGAATATAAAGGACACATACTACATAAAGCCACCCAGCAATGACTGAGAGACATAGCTGATCTACCTAATATATCAAAGAAATCACAGAACAGCAGGCAGAATGAAGAAATGAAGAAACATGTCCAAAATACCAGATCAGAAGTAACCTCCAGAACTGGAACTAAAAGAAACAGAGTGTCCAACCTTTCAGACACAGAGTTTAGAACTAATGATAAGAATGTTTAAGGAACTTACTGAGGACATCAAGAAGGATTAAGAAATCATAAAAAACACCCAGTTGGAACAAATAAATATAACAACTTAAATGAAAAACATACTCGAAGGAATCACCAGTAGATTAGATGAAGCAGAAGATCGATTCAGCAATTTGGAAGACAAAAATAGCAGAAATCACCCAGTCAAAACAACAAAAAGGAAAACAGAATAAAAACAATGCCAATAGTTTAAGAGACCTCCGAGACAACATCAAGCACAACTTCATTAACATCATAGGAATACCAGAAGGAGAAGAGAAGAAGCATGGGATAGAGAATGTATTTGAAGAAATAATGACTGACAACTTCCCTACCCTGGTGAGTGAAATGGACATACAAGCCCAGGGAGTGCAGAGAATTCCAAACAAGCTGAACCCAAACAGGCCCACACCAAGACACATCATAGTTAAAATGGCAAAGAATAAAGACAAAGACAGAATCCTAAAAGCAGCAAGAGAAAGACAGCAGGTTACATACAAAGGAACTCCTAAAAGAGTAATAGCTGACTTTTCTACAGAAACTGCAGGACAGAAGGGAGTGGCATGAAATATTCAAAGTGACGCAAAATAAAGGCCTACAACCAAGATTGCTCTACCCAGCACCGCTATCACTTAAAATTGAAGGAGAGATAAAGAACTTCCCAGAAAAGAATATTAAAGGAATTTATTACTGCAAAACCAGCATTACAGGAAATGCTAAAAGGGCTTTTTTAAACAGAAGAAAGGGGAAAACAAGCTAAGCAAGGACGACCAGAAATACGAATAACAAAATGGCCATAAATATGTACCTATCAATACTCCCTTTAAATGTGAATGGACTCAATGCTCGAATCAAAAGTCATAGAGTGGCTGAGTGGATAAGAAAACAGGACCTATGCAAATAGTGTTTATAGGAGACTCATCTCAGATCAAAAGCCACACGGAGACTGAAAGTAAAGGGATGGAATAAGATATTTCACGTAAGTGAAAATAAGAAAAAATCTGGAGTAGCAATACTTATTTTGGACAAAATAGACTTTAAAATGAAGGCTACAATAATAGACTAAGAAGGGCACGATATAATAATAAAGGGATCGGTCCAACAAGAGGACATAACCCTCGTAAACATCTAGGCACCCGACCTAGGATCTCCTTAATGTATAAAACAGTTTATGACCGACATAAAGTCAGAGATCAACAGTAGCATTGTAAAAGTAGGGGACTTCAACACCCCGTTGTCACCAATGGACAGATCCTCTAGACAGAAAAGCAACACAGAAACAGTGGCCATAAATGACATTTTAAAGCATGTGGATTTAATTGTTATTTTTAGAGCATTTCACTCCAAGCAACAGGATATACATTCTTCTCAAGTGCACATGGAACATTTTCCAAGATAGACCAAGTGTTAGGAAACAAAACAAGTGTCAATAAATTCAAGAAGGTTGAAATCATATCAAGCATCTTCTCCGAACATAATGCTATGAAACTAGAAATCAATTATAAGAAGAAATACGTATATCACACGAATCCATGAAGGCTGAGTAACATGCTATTAAATAACGAGTGGGTCAAAATGAGATCAAGGAAGAAATAAAAGCTATCTCGAGGCAAAAGAAAATGAAAACACAACAACCCAAAATCTATGGGATGCAGCGAAAGCAGTGCTAAGAGGGAAATTTATACCAATGCAGGCCTATCTCAAGAAACAAGAAAAATTTTAAATCAACAAGCTATCTTTACACCTAAGGGAACTGGAAAAAGAACAGCAAAACAAGTCCAAAGGGAGTATAAGGAAGAAAATAAGCAATATCAGAGCAGAGAGAAATGAAATAGAGACCCAAGAAACAATAGAAAAGAGCAATGAAACCAAGAGCTGGGTTTTTAAAAAGATAAACAAATAGACAAACCCTTAGCTAGACTCACCAAAAAAAAAGAAAAGAAAAGAGAGAGGACCCAAATTAATAAAATTAGAAATCAAAGAGGAGAAGTGACAATAGACACCACAGAAATACAGAAAATTTTAAGAAAATACTATGAGTAACTATATGCCAACAAAACAGACAACCTGGAAGAGATGGATAAATTTCTAGAAGTGTACAATCTCTCAGAACAGACTACCAAAGAAGGTGAATCAGTAATCAACAACCTTCCAACAAACGAAAGTCCTAGACCAGATGACTTCACAAGTGAATTTTAGCAAACATTCAAAAAAGAAATATCACTTATTCTACTCAAAGTATTCCAAAAAATACAGAGGAAGGGAAGGCTCCCAAGCACACTTTACTAGGTCACTTTAACTCTGATCCCCAAATCAGACAAAAACATTAGAAAAAAAGAAAACTACAGGCTGATATCCCTATGAACATAGACACGAAAATCCTCAACAAAATACTAGCAAACCAGATTCAGCAACATATTTAAAAGATCATACACCATGATCAAGTAGGATTCATTCCTAATATGCAAGGTTGGTTCAATATCCACAAATCAATTAACATAATATATCACATTAACAAAATGAAAAATAAAAATCATATGATCATATCAATAGGTGCAGAAAGAACATTTGGCAAAATCCAACAGCCATTTATGATAAAAACTCTTAGCAAAGAGAATAGAGGGATCATATCTCAACATAATAAAGGCCATATATGAGAAGCCCACAGCAAATACCGTACTCAATGGGGAAAGGCTAATCCATTCCTATAAGATCAGGAACAAGACAGGGCTGACCACTGTAACCACTTTTATTCAACATGTTTCTGGAAGTTCTAGCCACAGCTATCAGACAAGAAAATGAAATAAATATTGGACAATAGGGCTGGCCAAGTGGCGCAATGGTTAAGAACTGGCTTGGGACGCCAGAGGGCCCCGGTTCGGATCCCACAAATGAGGGTCAGTGACACTGCCCTCCACAGCTAAGATGCTGAACAACAGCTCAAGCTGGAGCTGGGCTACTGTGAGTCGCCAGCGACGGCGTAGGCTGCAGCCCCTATGGCAGTGGGTTGCCATGGGCTACTGTATGGAGCCAGCAGCCGCAGTGAGCGGCCGTCCAGAAGCCGGCGACTGATCTGCCTCGCCCGGGAAGAGCGCAATGATGGTGCCATCTTGGGCCAGTGAAGCAACGTCCTCCACAACTAGACTGAAGACCAAAACGACAGCAACTTGTCTGTTCCCCTTCCCCTAATTCCCCAGCACTGTTCCCATCCCCCCCAATTCCCCAATAAAAATCTTAAAAAAAAATTGGAAAGGAGGGGGTAAAATTGTCATTCTATACTGATGACATGATACTATATATAGAGAACCCAAACACTCTGATAAAAACTATTAGAACTGATCAATGAATTTAGTAAAGTAGCAGGATACAAAATTAATATTAAGAAATTAGTTGCATTTGTATACACCAAAAATAAACTATCAAAAGAAGAAATCAACACTTCAACGGGTAAAAACTGTAACTATTGCACTGTGTTGTACAGCTGAAATTAATTCTAAAAATGTGTATTTTGTAATACAAAATAATTTAATAAAAAAAGAAATCAAGAAATCTGAAGCATCTGTTGTCACTTCTCTTTCATTTCTGATTTTATTAATTTGGGTCATCTCTCTCTTTTTCTTGGTGAATCTGGCTAAGAGTTCGTTGATTTTGTTTATCTTTTCAAAAAACCAGCTCTTGTTTTCATTGATATTTTTGTATTATTTTTTGGTCTCTAATTCATTTATTTCTGCTCTGGTCTTTATTATTTCCTTCCTTGTACTCAATTTGGGCTTGTTTTGCTGTTCTCTCTCCAGTTCCCTTAGGTGCAAAGATAGTGTGTTGATATGAGATTGTTCTTGTTTCTTTAGATAGGCCTGCATTGCTATGAATTTTGCTCTTAGGACTGCTTTCACTGAATCCCATAGATTTTGAGTTGTTGTGTTTTAGTTTTCATTTTTCTTGAGAGAGCTTTTGATTTCTTCCTTGATCTCAGTTTTGACCCAGTCGCTATTTAGTAGCATGTTATTCAGCCTCCATGTATTTGTGTGCTTTCCAGGTGTCTTTTTATAATTGACTTCTAGTTTTATAGCATTGTGGTCAGAGAAGATGCTTGATATGATTTCAATCTTCTTTAATTTATTGAGACTGGTTTTTAGTCCTAACATGTGGTCTATCTTGGAAAATGTTCCATGTGCACTTGAGAAGAATGTATATTCTCTTGCTTTGGGGTTAAATGCTCTAAAAATATCAATTAAATCCAGCTGGTCTAATGTGTCATTTAAGACCACTGTTTCTGTGTTGATCTTCTGTCTGTAGGATCTGTCCATTGGTGACAATGGGGTGTTGAAATCCCCTACTATGATAGTGTTGCAGATGTGTGTCTTTATGTCTGTGAAAAACTGTTTTATGTATTTAGGATCTCCTATGTTGGGTGCATAGATGTTTACTTGGGTTATGTCCTCTTGTTGAATCGATCCTTTTATTATTATGTAGTGTCCTTCTTTGTCTTTTAATGTATCTACATTTTAAAGTCTGTTTTGTCTGAAATGAGTATTGCTACTCCCGCTTATTTCTCGTTTCCATTTGCGTGAAATATCTTATTCCATCCCTTTACTTTCAGTCTCTGTGTGTCTTTCGATCTGAGATGAGTCTCTTGCAAACAGCATATGCATGGGCCTGTTTTCTTATCCACTCAGCCACTCTATGTCTTTTGATTGGAGCATTTATTGCATTCACATTTAAAATGATTATTGATAGGTGCATATTGATTGCCATTTTGTTATTTGTATTTCCAATCTTCCTGGGTTAGCTTATTTTCCCCTTTCTTCTGTTTAAAAAAGCCCTTTTAGCTTTTCGTGCAATGCTGGCTTGTTGGTAATGAATTCCTTAAGTTTATTCTTTTCTGAGAAGTTGTTTATGTCTCCTTCAATTTTAAGTCATAGCCATGCTGGGTAGAGCAATCTTGGTTGTCGGCCTTTATTCTGCGTCACATTGAATATTTCCTGCCACTCTCTTCTGGCCTGCAGAGTTTCTGTAGAAAAGTCAGCTATTGGTCTTATAGGAGTTCCTTTGTATGTAACCTGGTGTCTTTCTCTTGCTGCTTTTAGGATTCTGTCTTTGTCTTTAACCATTGCCATTTTTACTGTGATGTGTCTTGGTGTGGACCTGTTTGGGTTCAGCTTGTTTGGAACTCTCTGCTCTTCCTGGGCGTGTATGTCAGTTTCCTTCACCAGGGTAGGGAAGTTCTCAGTCATTATATCTTCAAATACATTCTTGATCCCTTGGTCCTTCTCTTCTCCTTCTGGTATTCCTATAATGCAAATGTTTTTGCGCTTGATGTTGTCCCACAGGTCTCTTAAACTATTTTCGTTGTATTTTATGCATTTTTCTTTTTGTTGTTCCAAATGGGTGATTTCTGGCATTTTGTCTTCTAAATCACTGATCTGATCCTCTGCTTCATTTAATCTACTGGCAATTCCTTCGAGTGTGTTCTTCATTTCAGTTATTGTATTCTTTAGTTCTAAGTGGTTGTTTTTTATGATTTCTGTATCCTTCTTTATGTCCTCTCTAAGTTCCTGAAACATTCTTATTATCAGTCTTCTAAACTCTGTCTCTGAAAGGTTGGATAACTCTGTTTCATCTAGTTCCATTTCTTGATTTTCTTCTGATCTTTTACTTGGGACATGTTTCTTTGTTTCTTCATTATGGCTGTCACTCTGATTGCTTTGATGCATTAGATCATTTAGAAAGAAAAAAAAGGAAAGAAAAAGAAAACAGAGAAAAAGAGGGAAAAAAAGGAAAAAGAAAAGAAAAAGAGAAAAGGGGGGGGCTCTCTGCCCGTTTTAATCTGCAGACTACTTGCTCAGCAATAGAGAGATTCTAGGCGAGTCAGCACCAGCTGTTGGGGGGAAGGGTTCAGTGCGTCATGTGCCTACCTCCCTCTAGACTTGAAGTGAGCTTCCCACAATTAGTTGCTGTGTGCTCTGGAACCGTGCTCACGACAAGTAATTCTCACAGGTTGTTGCGGGCTGTCAGCTGCTGGAAAAAACCCTCTGTGGCCTGTGGAGATAGGGGCCAGGGACCAGGGGCTCAGGGTGCCCCTGGCAACACAGCTCTAAGTGGGGGTCAGGCCCCCAAGGCACCACAGGATGTGGTCAGTGGCCCCCACCAAGTCAGAGAGCAGCAAGCATGCCTGCATTGGCAGCCAGCCCACACAAACTCGCCTGGAAATCCCCGGCCAAATCACGCAGGCGCACAGCTCCTGGCCCTACATTCCCAGGAAAACTCCCAGCCTCAGCCTGTCCCAATCAACTTCTCGAATATAAGGCTGAGCAGCCCGACGGCCAAACACTACCCAGGAATCTGTGCACGCGCAGTGCGGATATCAGGAACCTAAGGCGAGTCGCGCACTCCTGAGTCTCAATAAGCAGTTTGTTGGAGTCGGAGCGCACCTGCTAGGCCTTTCCCTGGCTACGTAGCACAGGCATTGTGGAGGGTGGGGATCCAAGGCCACATGCGCACGCACGCACACACGCACTCCTGAGCCAATTCCAGCAGACCAATGCAGTCCCAGACCTGAGCCTCTGTGGGAGGGCTCTGCCCTGAAAAAATGGCACCTTCCTGTGCACTATTCGTGTGCAAGCTCCACACCAGGGGAACAATGGTCCCAAAAACCTGCAGCTCCCGTGCCAAAGGCACTCAGTTCAGTCCTTCCCACAGGCTCCTCAGCCCCGCTCACAAAGCTACTCCCTCCACCAGGAACCGGGTGAGTGCTCACCAGTGAGTGAGTTGGTTTGCCAGGTCCACTGGTTCTCCAGCTGCCCTCAGCCCCACTGAGCTGAGCAAAGAGAGTCCTCACTATTCTCTACTTCCAGCTATCATAGAACTCCTCTTCCTGGGAATGTAACTCTGGGCTGGTGAGTGCGGTGTGGTGCCAGAGGGTCTCTCCCCCAACCGGAGAAGCCTCCCCACCGCTGAGGTGTTCCTCACAGGGTTCAATTTCATTCATCTCCGCCCCTCTTACCAGACTTGACGTGGCCTCCTCTTTAAGTCCTTCGTTTAGAGGTTCTGTTCATCTAGTGTCCAGGGAACTGTCGAGGTTGAATATCATATAAATTATTTGTAATTTTGGTGTGATCCTGGGAGGCAGTTGGCACAGCATCTGTCTAACCGCCATCTTACCAGAAGTCCTCCAAACCAATCTTAAGAAAGCAGAACAAAGCGGCAGGCTACACACGGTAGCTCATGGCAGCCCACTGCAGCAGCGGATTGCAGCCTACACTGTCGCCGGCGACTCACGGCAGCCCAGCTCCCGGTTGAGCTGTTGTTCAGTGTCTTAGCTGTAGAGGGCAGTGTCACTGGCCCTCATATGTTGGATCCAAACCAGGGCCCTCTGGCATCCCAAGCCAACTCTTAACCCACGCGCCACTTGGCCAGCCCAAGATTTAGAAATTTAGACATATGGATTTAATGTAGAATGGTTGACCTTAATTTTAATAATGCATTACATTTCCTATCTTAATGCACAAAGGCCTCGAAGTCAGAACCACATTTATTTTATGCAATGGATAATTCATTAGACCAGCTAAGGGTGGAAATGCCCCAAATTGTCTTTACATGTCTTATTCTATTTAAGGTGGGATTTCAACACAAGTACACTTACCCAAAGGAAGCAAATAGAATAAATTGAGAGGCTAAACTTTACTATCCTACAAAAAAAATAAATTATTGGATAAATGTATTACATTTCTGCTTTAACAAATTACAAAAGTAGGGTATATATAAGAACAAATCATGTTCTTACTATATTCGATTTTAGAATCCCGAGCAAGTCTCAATAGACCAAAAAGATGTCTGCAAGGCCGGTTCTTCCTGGAGGCTAGAGGAGAGAGTCGCTTTTCTCTCCTATTCCAGTTTCATGTGGCAACAAGCATTCCTTGCCTCGTGGCCCTCTCTCAATCTCTAAAGCAGCTGTGGAGCATCTTCCAATTTCCCTCAGATTCCAACTATTCCTCCTTTTCTTCCACACTCTAGGATTGTGGTCATTACATTAGTCCCACCTGTATAATCACAGCCAATCTTCTTATCTTAAAGCTGCAGCCTGATAGCATAACTATTTCAAGGGCTACCTTAATCCTCCCCTCACTATAGAAAACAATATATTCAAAGTTTCCAGAGATTAGAATGTAGACATCTTTTGGAAGCCCTTCTTCTGCTTATTACAAAGTCCTTTTCAGAACTGTATTACCTGGTGACACTGAAGGGCCGTCGTATAACCGAAACAACACAGAATATATCACAGCCTCTGAAATGAGTGAATACAGGCATGCACTGCATGATGACATTTCAGTCTGTGAGTGAATTGCATATACAATGATGCTGCCATATGATAATAATGTTACTAAAAAATTCCTATCGCCTAGTGACATCATAACCATGGGAACATCTTTGTAATGCAGCACATTGCACCAATACTTACGATTGTGTAACAGTTGCATACAGTATTCAGTATAGTAACATGCAACAGTCTTGTTGACTAGGAGCTGCACAGGAACAGAATTTATCACCCCAAAATATGTCAATTTTGTATAAAGATTATTTTAGGCTGGTTAATTTTAAGAAACAGCAGACATGGGGGAAGTTGTGAAAACCAAATGCAAGTTACCCTTTGTAAGGGATATTTACCTTTGTACAGAAAATCTTCATTTGTGAGGGGTTGTGTCCCACCACAAGTCAATGATTTGAAGAGCCAAGGGACCTAGTCAAGGCAGAGTCCTCAGTCTTAGACTTTGGAGAGATCTCTAACTCAGGGTTGGGATAAGTGTTGGGAGTGAGACCTCTGGCAGGTGGGAGAGTCAAGGAGAATGTGTAATAGAAACAAGACTCACCTGACTTCTCACCTAGTGCCTTTTAATATTAGTCTCCAAACATCACACTCCACTGAGGGAACCACATTTCCAGCCCAGAACCTCTGTTCCTCAGGGCCAGGGGCTGGCTTTCACAAAAATTCTATGGCAGAAGACACTTGGGTTTCTTTTAAATCCAACCACCCAGCTTGGTCTTGATTTAGGTTGCTTTCTCAAACTTGACTGTTGGACCATGAGGTCCATGTGATCTTGGGGAGGCTTGGCAGTGGCTGCCTGTGGCTTCCTGAGCTTGCCTCTGGAGGGGTTGTGATGGGGTGATGTGCACATAAGCTATGTCATTGACTACCTCATCCCATGGGGTTTGCCCCTGTGTTATTTTTGATTCCCAATATTTCATGTTCCAATTTCAATGGGTTTATGGTTTTTGAAACTGTACAAGAACATATAAAACAGGTATGGGAAACACAATCTATCTAAGTGCTGTCAGCTGACAAATAATATTGACTAGGTAGTTCATCATCAAAACGGTTTTATTTAGGAAAATGGAAAGAATGAGGAAAAGACGGCTGCCACCGAGCACCTGCATGTTGAGACCCAGTGAGTCATGTGGTCTAAAATGGTGAATATATATGTATATATATCAGGGAGACGGGAACCATAGAGTTTTTTGAAAAGGAAGCTAAAACAATAGAATTCAATTAGGTGGGCTGATAAACTTCTGTGAACTCAATTCCTCCCTTAGACCTCCCAGCCTGATCAGTTTTCTTAAAGCCCAGGTCATCTTTATCAATGCAAAAGGAAGAATTCATCCAGAACTGTAGGATGGATTGAAATTCTTAAAGAAAGGATGATAGCCTTTTTTGTATCTGTGAGAGAGGCTTGGCTTCACTGTTCTTCACCCAGGAGACAGGGAAGAAGCTCACCATGAGAAGCAGTTACATCTGAGGATAACTGTGCTAAGCATTGGGGGCCCATAGCCTTGAGGTACATAAGGACTTTGTTTCTTTTCTTGGACTGTTGCAGAATGTAGATTTGAAGTAAGTGATCCTAAAGTGCTTGCTTCGTCATTCCTGAATTAAGATATTTTTTCCATCATAAGCCAGATGTGAAGGTCTGAACACCCCGAAGTTTCCCTGTATGTGGCATCCTGTCCAAAGCCCTGGCTTGCTGCTCGTTGACAGATGGTCTATTTTGGGGTAATTTGGAAGAAGGAAGCCTGCCCCATCCTGAGTCACAAAAGTGAAGACACTTGAGCTGAAGCATGCTGGGGGAGAGGGGAGAACACTTTAATCAATAAACATTCTAGCTTTCATTTTTCTGAAGGGAAATATGCCTGTTTTCTTCACAATTTGGGGATTTTTTTCTTGTAGGACTTGACTCCAAATGAAAATGTGATCCAACGACAAGGTTGAAGAAAGGAGAACATTGGCTTTAAAGGTCAAGATAGTTTCATGTCGGGGGCCGGCCGAGTGGCGCGATGGTTAAGAACTCGCTTGGGATGCCAGAGGGCCCCGGTTCGGATCCCACATATGAGGGCCAGTGACACTGCCCTCTACAGCTAAGATGCTGAACAACAGCTCAACCTGGAGCTGGGCTGCCATGAGTCGCCGGCGACGGCATAGGCTGCAGCCCCTGTGGCAGTGGGTTGTCATGGGCTACCGTGTGTAGCCAGCAGCCAGCGTGAGCGGCCAGCAGCCGCAGTGAGCGGCCGTCCAGAAGCCGGCGACTGATCTGCCTCGCCAGAGAAGAGCGCAATGATGGTGCCAACTTGGGCCAGTGAAGCAACATCCTCCACAACTAGATTGAAGAACAAAACGACAGCAACTTGTCTGTTCCCCTTCCCCCAATTCCCCAGCACTGTTCCTATTCCCCTAATTCCCCAATAAAAATCTTTAAAAAAAAAAAAAAAAAAGATAGTTTCATGTCAGCGGCTGGCTAAGACAAAAATAAAATATTAAAAAAATTTTTTTAAAGAAAATATTTTTAAAAGAAAGTATTATTATAAATTCTTTCAATTTCTGAAATGACATGGTTTCTAAGTCACTAGTATTCTTGATCAATATTCAAAGGAATGACAGTTATTCCTCAATTTAAAAATATATGAAAGAAATAACCTTTTCATCCTGGGCAACTTCACTTCTTTGAGGCTCTTCAGATTGTTCAGTTGTGAAATATAGACAATAATAGTATCTTTTCAAGAGATATTTTGAAAAGATTGAGTGAGGAAATCATTTAAAATTTCCCATAAGGTTCTCACATATGCTATGTCTCAATAAATGTTAGCTATTATTATTCTGCTCAGGAGATGAGCAAGTATACAGAGGTGATAATCACCTTGCTTCCCAAAAATTACTGCAGAAATTTGGTAGCATATTAACTGGCCCTGGTATGAGACCATAGAAACAAACCAAATCGCTAATTCCTTGAGTTTGCAGAATTATCTTTAAGAGAGGCAGTAATATGTGCAGGTTGACACCAAGCAGTAGAATAGAAAGAACAGACCTGGAAGACAGACCTGAGTTACAACCCATGTGCGTATGCTATTTGGCGAGAGCAGTGCAGGGCCACCATCTTCACGGGTGTGCCCCCCTGTGAGCTAGGAGTCTGTGAGGTATATGAGAGTACGAAAGTGTGTAAGTTGCCTGGAATATAGTTAGGCACAAATAAATGGTGCTAGGATGATTAGGAGAAAGTTTTACAAAAATAACTCATACTAAGGAATTACTTAAAAAGCAACGTCACGCTATGTTCTATATTCACAGCTTAGAAAACACATTCTGCTAGACATTATTCTCCAGAGTCCTGGAAAGAAGCTCCCTGTTTAGTCATCAGGAGACCTTGTAAAACCTTTAATTTTCTGTGAAACATTGTTAGGCTATTGTACTATGTTTGCAAAAGCAGAATTGGGTGCACATTGAAACGAAATAAAAAGATGCCGCGTGGTCAAACCCTCACTTCACCAGAAAGCTAAACTTACCAGAAGAACCTTTTCTGAAACTTCCAGTCATTCTGGTTTTATTGAATTTATTAAACATGAGGTTTAAACAATAACTTTACTGAATGGTGCCAGTGCACAAGCCATTTTTAGAAAAACAATATTAATATTTTAACCTTTTTTATAAAACCATTGAAGTCTGCAAAAAGACTGGTATGTGAATAATTAGGCAGCATTATACATTTAGCACAGAACAGTACATATGGGGGGGCAGAGGTGTTGCCTAAAAATGTATGTATGTTTAAAAATGTTATCTATATATTAGCTTTCAAAGTTTAATTAAATTATGGTAGCAATGTGTAGTATGACATTCCTTCAAAACATGGCATTAATCAAATGAATGCTTGCGTCATTCATTGTATTACAATTTTAATACAGTTTTTCGTTTCTTAAATGTGCATACATTTTTTTGGCACCCTCTGTATGTCCACAAACTGGTGTGTAAATAAACAAAATGTGATACATCCATACAGTCAAATACTATTTAGACATAAACAATGAAAAGAAAAGACAGCAAAAAATCCAAAACAAATCGCAAAATAACAAACAATAACCAAAAACCACTGAAGCCTACAGGTTATGCCAGTGGTGTGACATATTTTTTAAAGTTTTGTATTATGAAAAATTTTAAACATAGAGAAAAAATAAATACCAGTACAGTGATCACTTACATGTTCATTACATACATTTAACACATAACATTGTAATATTTGCTTTGTATGACATTTCTGCTAGGAAGAATTTGAAAGCATATAGAATTAAAATACTATGCATGCTTTGTTTGGTACGAACTTTCCTCTGTCAGCACTATTGCACTTAGGAACATTGGCAAGAACATCCTGATATTTATTTAATATTTAGTTCACATTCAAATTTCCTCTGGGAAAAGTTTTGAGCCAAAGTTCCGACCCCGTATTGGTATAATTTTGTATCATATAAAAGCAATAATCATGAAGGATGTAAACTGACACTTGACTTGTGAACTGAAGAAATACATGGGGTTACTGCCCTCAAGTTGCTCTAAGGAGCTCTGACAGGACAAAAATACCAGAGTGTGACCCTGAGGTGATAAATGGGACTCTACAGACTGTAAGCCCAAAGGACAGCTGCATCAGCAGTGGGTCTGCATGTGTCTCTCTGTGTCTTCCTGCATCATCAGAGAGAAGGTCGTTTGGGAAGAAATAGGGAGAATGGGTAAATGCCACCAATATAGAGTAACATTCAGACTTGAGTTATATGTGCCTCATGTCCTTTTGCATGTCACTTAGTAAATGGTGAGTGAAAACACAGTCCCTGTTTTCAGAAGTGTCAATGTGGACCCGCAGAGAGAGCAAGAATGTTCCTAAAATAATAAAATTGAAGGAGAGGGCTCAGTGACATAGGGTTGAGGTGGTGGAGAAACAGCCCAGCAGACACCTGGGAATTTTGAAAAAAATTGAGGCAAAGTTGTCCAAGAAAACTTTCTGCAAGGGAGAGATTCTCTGTCTGCACTGTTTAATGTGGTAGCTGCTATATTGAACACTTGAGGCTAGCATGACTGGGGAACTGAATTTTACATTGTATTTAATTTTAGTTATAATTTTCAAATAGTCTCATATAACTATTGCTACTGTGTTGGACAATGTAGCTCTTAGCTCCCAAGACAAATGTCCCTCAGGCTGCTGAAATCCAGGAGGATTTCAGCAAGATTCACAGTGTTCCCCAGATCAGCAGTAATAACAGGGGACCATTTGGCAAAATTTGGTCACCTATTTCTCACTGACTCCATTTTTCTAATACAAGTTCTGTTTTTGAAGATGCGCCTCTTCTGTACTAATGCTGGTAGACAAAATTATGAGAGCTGTTTTAAGGAAATAGAAAAAAGATGAAAACTTTATCTTATGGGGAGAACCCCTTTACTAAATAATTTTGCGTTTTCAGGGGGCTGGAAACTTGTATTGAATTAAAAAAAATCGCAAGGTTAACACCTTTTAAGGCTTCTAATATTCATATTGTGTAATTCTAATAAGTGAGTATCGAGGAACAGAATACTTGCCGATTCATGGACTGATGTCCTTTCAAATCCGAAGATGACAACATGTAGAAATAAAAACTAAATTAAAAGCAGAATTCTAAACTTGTCACTTGGGATCGGAGACTCATTAGGAAAAATTGCCTTTCTGTTTATTCCAGAAGCCCCGGGGGGAATCTTGTGCTTAGCAGTTGGAATAAGAAGAGGGAAATGTGCCTGATGAGCAGATACAGAGAGCGCTGTAACGCCTCCTCTGTGCATCCCTCATCTTGGACCACGTTGGTGCCCAGGACCTGGGTGTTGCTGTTGAGTCCTCAGCTGGCTGTGAACTGATGCTTCACTCCTTCCTGCTGTCTTGTGTGGGGACAGAGCTTCAGTCTCCATCATGAACTTTCCAGGGAGGAATTCAGACTTCCACACAGAGGCCTCCCTCTCAGAGACCCCATCCAGGTGAGTCTGAGAGCCCAGCAGGTACTGAAGGAAAGGGTCAGAGAGGTCAAAAATGAGAACTCTTCCCTGAGTCACTGCGACCCTAATCAGCCCAGAGACTAGAGATCACCGTGTCTGTGTTCTTGGTTAAGTAATTGATTTATAATTAATTCATTTAATACATTAATAAGGATGTTTGAATCTGCACTACATGGGCCACAGTTAACAATAATTAAGTGATGACATGGAAGTATCATTAGGTGACTCTGCAGAATGAGTGAGATGCATGAAATGGTTGCAGTACAATGAAAACACATCTGAGGAGTTCTACTGTCCAGGAAGTAAAAATACTAGTGTTAGGCATTGAGCCAGTGCAGTGAAGTGAGAGCATTAGTATGAAATTTCTAAATGGGGTGTATTTGAGCATGTTTTGTAGTCACTGAAAAGATCCAGGCCAGTGGAGGAAGAAACTACCTTGCAACAGACATTTGTGAGACATACTTGGCAGTATCTTCTCTCATGCTGGATATTCACATGAAAACATTATTTAATAAGTTTAAAGAGGAATACTAAATAGTTTTACTTTGAATTATCTCACTACTGGCGAGGCTGCATATATTTTGAATTTGAACTTGTTTACTTTCTCTATTGGAACAGGTAGTAGGGATTCCTACCCACACTCTCAGTCTTTCCCCCTGGTAGTCGTTGTCGCGTATATTTTTAATGAGAAATTCTGTCTGCACTGGGCAGTATAAATTGAGGATTGAATGACTTCTAGGCAAAGAGTATACATTGCTGAGAACAAAACATTTTGGCAATGGAAAAATTAAGGCCACCTATTGTACCTTAAATCTTAATGCCACGAAAACATCATAGTCAGAGTAAGTTTACATTTATGCAATGAGGACTTCACTGTGCGAGGTAAAGTGGTGGAACTTGATTTAAATTTTTTTTCTACTTCATGTGGGTTTTCAGAGTAAAATGCCCTTACCCAGGGGAAGTTAGTGAATGAATGGAGAAGCTTTACCCCAATTTCCTCAGCAAATTTTATTGAATAAATGTCTTTATTAAACTCTATTGTTGCTGTAAAATATTCCCACACTAGCTGATTAAAACAAACAAATATTTGCCTTTACAGTTCTGCATGTCAGAAGCCCAAAATGAGTCTCATGGGCTAATATCAAGATGTCTGCAGAGCAAGGGTTTTTTCTCGAGACTCAGGTGGAATTCTGTTTCCCTCCCTATTTGAGTTTGTATTCTCCCCACCTGCCTTCCTTGGCTCATGGCCATTCCTCCGTCTTCAAGGCCAGCAGTTTAGCTTTTTCATCGTGTGTCTTGCTTCTATATTGAGAGGACAATTGTGGTCACTTCAGTTCAGTGGTTCTCAGCCTTCCTAATGCCGCGACCCCTTAATACAGTTCCTCATGTTGTGGTGACCCCAACCATAAAATTGTTTTTGTTGCTACTCTGTAACTGTAATTTTGCTGCTGTTATGAATCGTAATGTAAATATCTTTTTGTTTTCTGATGATCTTAGGCGACCCCTGTGAAAGGGTCGTTCGAGAACCGCTGCTTTAGTTCCATCTGGATGATCCTGACCATCTTCTTAAAGTCAGCCCATTAGAAAGCCTGCCCCATTTCTACCCTAATCCTTTCTTGTTATAAAAATATCCAACACAAAGGCAGTGGGATAGAGTGTGGACATATTTTGGAGGCCCTTGTTTTGCTCACTACAAAGTCTGTTAAAAGCGTGGTATTCCGTGTCATTCAGGGGCCATTATATAAAAGAAATAAACATAGAATTTACCACAGTTTCTGGAATCAGTGAATACACTATTTCTTTAATAATGCATGCAAAGAAATGCTTGGCTCAGAAGCCCTAAAAGTGCCTATACCTGAGTCTAACCCAGGACCTCATCCTTGCTGTTGAGTGTATGGTCCACAGACCAGGACCTGTCGGATCAACACCCCCTTGTTAGAAATGCAGCCTCTCTGAGGCCCCCATGACCTGATGATTCAGATTCTGCATTTCTGGTAGGATCCTTGTTGTTTCATAAGCAACTCAAGTTGAAGGGCCAGTCTTGACTAGGTTTGCTCACCTTCTCACTGTTGACCTTGGGGGCTGAATAATAATTGGGTGGGGTGCTGTCCTGTGAATTGTGGGTGTTTAGCAGTATTCCTTCAGGAAATTCCTACAGGCAATGCCAGATGCCCCAGGCACAAAAGCATTTCTGGGTGAGAAACTCTGCTGAGAACAAAATGAAAAAAAATAATAAATGTCCATCATACTCTGATATTCACTTTGGACAGATTACGAAACCACTCCTGCTCCACCCCAGGGCCTTTGCACTGGCCGTTCCTTCTTCCAGGTACACACTTGCCCACATAACCCTGCCTGTCCCTTCCTTTCTTCACGGAGGTCTTTTCAAATGTTAACTTGTTTATAGGTCTTGACTAAACGTCCTTTGAAAAAGAAACACACTAGTCACTAAGTTTTTTAAACTTGCTTTCCTTTCTTCATATGATCTGTCACCATCTGAAATGTAATATATTTTTATTATTAGGTTGCATATTTTTTCTCCTTCATTGACTTGTATGAACTTCTGTTTTTCAGTACTCGAATACTCACACATTAGACAGTACCTAAAACATGCTAAGCAGTCACTTTATATTCCCGAAATGCACGAAGAACTTCTCATGAAAACTGTAGAATATATGACACCTTTGGAAAGAAGCAATTGGGATCAAAATTCATAATGTGAAATGACACAGAAACCCGTAGAAGAATCAGATCCATACTAAACTATTGAAATTAATCATTTGGCTGTAAAATATAAATGTAGCACTAGAGCTATCGGAGTAATGTCACTTGTATGAAAATTACTCATGTTATTTTTCTGTCTTGGAAGTCACCTCTTCTTCATGGAACCAGTGAATATTACAAGAGTTTCAGAATTTCTTCTCCTGGGACTTTCAGAGGAGCCAGAACTGCAGCCCCTCATCTTTGGGCTTTTCCTCTCCATGTACCTGATCACTGTGTTGGGAAACCTGCTCATGATCCTGGCCGTCAGCTCAGACCCCCACCTCCACACGCCCATGTACTTCTTCCTCTCCAACCTGTCCTTTGTGGACATCTGTTTCACCTCCAACACCATCCCCAAGATGCTGGTGAACATCCAGACACAGAGCAAAGGTATAACCTATGAAGGCTGCATCACACAGATGTATTTTTTCACACTCTTTGCAGGATTAGACATCTAACTCCTGACCGTGATGGCCTATGACCGCTTTGTGGCCATCTGTCACCCCCTGCACTACACGGTCATCATGCACGCCTGGATCTGTGGACTACTGGTTCTGGTGTCCTGGATCATAGGTGTCCTGAATGCCTTGTTACAAAGCTTAATGGTGCTGAGGCTGTCCTGTACAGACGTGGAAATCTCCCACTTTTTCTGTGAACTCAATCAGATGATCCAACTTGCCTGTTCTGACAACTTTCTTTTTTTTTTTTTTAAATTTATTTATTTATTTATTTTTTATTGTTAGTTTCAGGTGTACAGAACAATGCAATAGTTACCCTTTTCACCCTCACAAAAATAACAACCCCCCTCCCCCCATCCACTGCCCTCCCACCCCCGATATCATGCTTATCTATTACAATTCCATTGAATCCGTTCCCACACTCTACTCCATGTCCCGAGGTTATGTGTATATATAATTATAGTTGACGTACAGTATTATTCAACATCAGTTTCAGAAATACAATGCGGTGGTCAGGCCTCTACATCAACTATGAAGTGGACTCCCCAAAAGGACATTGGTCCATCTGGCCCCCTAAGTAATGCTTACAACATTATTGATTGTATTCCTCGGACTGTCTTTTTCTATCCCTGAGGCCATATTGCAATTACCAATTTGTATTGTCTCATCCCTTCCCCTCTCCTTCATCCCCACCCCCTCCCAACTAACAACCCTCAGTTCTTCCTCTGTGTCTCTGAGACTATCTCCATCCATTTCTCCCATCCATTCAGTTCCTTAGAATCCACGTATAAGTGAGATCATATGATATTTGTCTTTCTCTGACTGACTTATTTCGCTTAGCATAATGTTCTCTAGTTCCATCCATATTGTTGCAAAGGGTACTATTTCCTCCTTCTTTATAGCTGAATAATACTCCATTGTATAAATGTACCAAAGTTTCTTAATCCAGTCATCTACCGATGGGCATTTTGGTTGTTTCCAAGTCTTAGCTATTGTGAATAACGCCGCAATGAACATAGGGGTACATATATTTTTTTGGATTAATGTCTTGGGATTTTTTGGATAAATACCTAAGAGTGGGATTGCTGGGTCGTAAGGTAGTTCCATTTTCAGATTTTTGAGGTGCCTCCATACTGATTTCCATAATGGCTGCACCAGCCTGCAGTCCCACCAGCAGTGCACCAGGGTTCCCTTTTCCCCACAGCCTCGCCAGCATTTGTTGTTTGTTGATTTATTGATGATAGCCATTCTGACCGGGGTGAGGTGGTATCTCATTGTGGTTTTTATTTGCATTTCCCTAATGCTAAGTGATGTTGAACATTTTTTCATATGCCTGTTGGCCATCTGTATGTCCTCTTTGGAGAAATGTCTCTTCATATCCTCTGCCCATTTTTTAATTGGGTTGTTTGTTTTTTTGGTGTTGAGTTGCATGAGCATTTTATATATTTGGGATATTAATCCCTTATCTGATATATCATTATCAAATATCTTCTCCCATTCAGTAGGCTTCCTTTTTGTTTTATTGATGGTTTCTTTTGTTGTGAAAAAACTTTTAAGTTTGATGTAGTCCCATATGTTCATTTTTTCTTTTACTTCCGTAGCCCGCGGGGATGTATCAGTAAAAATATTGCTCCGGGTGATGTCTGCAAATTTAGACCCTATACTTTCTTCTATGAGTTTTATGGTCTCAGGTCTTATATTTAAGTCTTTAATCCATTTTGAATTTGTTCTTGTAAGTGGCGTAAGGAGGTGGTCCAGTTTCATTTTTTTGCATGTGTCAGTCCAATTTTCCCAACACCATTTATTAAATAGGGTATCCTTACCCCATTGTAACTTCTTGCTTCCCTTGTCATATACTAACTGCCCGTATAGGCCTGGATTTACTTCTGGGCTTTCTATTCTGTTCCATTGATCTATATGCCTATTTTTATGCCAATACCATATTGTTTTGATTACTGTGGCCTTGTAGTATGTTCTAATGTCTGGAAGCGTGATCCCCCCAACTTTGTTCTTATTTCTCAAGATTGCCGTAGCTATTCGTGGTCTTTTCTGGTTCCATATAAATTTTTGGACTATATTTTCTATTTCTGAGAAAATATAACTCTAGTAAACATCTATGCACCTAACATAGGAGCCCCTAAATATATAAAACAGATGTTAACAGACATAAAGACAGAGATCAACAGTAACACTATTATAGTAGGGGACTTCAATACCCCGCTATCACCAATGGACAGGTCCTCCAGACAGAAAATCAACATGGAAACAGTGGCCTTAAACAACACTTTAGACCAGATGGACTTAATCGATATTTTCAGAGCATTTCACCCCAAGGCTACAGAATATACATTCTTCTCAAGCGCACATGCATCATTTTCTAAGATAGACCACATGTTAGGCCACAAAACAAGTCTCAATAAGTTTGAAAAGATTGAAATCATATCAAGTGTTTTCTCTGACCACAATGCTATGAAACTAGAAATCAACCATAAGAAGAAACCCAGAAAGCTCATGAATGCATGGAGGCTAAATAACATGCTACTAAATAGTGAGTGGGTCAAAGATGAGATCAAGGAGGAAATCAAAAGATACCTGGAGACAAATGAAAATGAAAACACCACAACCCAAAATCTATGGGACACAGCGAAAGCAGTCCTAAGAGGGAAGTTCATAGCATTGCAGGCCTATCTAAAGAAAGAAGAACAATCTCATATCAACAGACTATCTTTACACCTAAAGGAACTGGAGAAAGAACAGCAAAACAAGCCCAAAGGGAGTACAAGGAAGGAAATAATAAAGATCAGAGCAGAAATAAATGAAATAGAGACCAGGAAAACAATACAAATGATCAATGTAACCAAGAGCTGGTTCTTTGAGAAGATAAACAAAATTGACAAGCCCCTAGCTAGACTCATCAAAAGAAAAAGAGAGAGGACTCAAATTAGTAAAATCAGAAATGAAAGAGGCGAAGTAACAACAGACTCCACAGAAATACAAAAAATCTTAAGAAATTACTATGAGCAACTATATGCCAACAAATTTGACAATCTGGAAGAAATGGATTATTTCCTAGATGCATACAGCCTTCCAAAGTTAGTTCAAGAAGAAACAGAAAATCTGAATAAACTGATTACCACCAAGGAAATTGAATCAGTAATCAACAAGCTCCCAACAAATAAAAGTCCGGGGCCAGATGGCTTCACCAGTGAATTTTACCAAGCATTTAAAACAGAATTAGTACCTATTCTTCTTAAACTATTCCAAAAAATCCAGAAGGAGGGAAGGCTCCCAAACTCTTTCTATGAAGCCACCATCACCCTGATCCCCAAAACAGACAAAGACAGTACAAAAAAGGAAAACTACAGGCCGATATCTCTGATGAACATAGATGCAAAAATCCTCAACAAAATCTTAGCAAACAGAATTCAGCAATATATTAATAAGATCATACACCATGATCAGGTGGGTTTCATCCCTAATATGCAAGGGTGGTTCAACATCCGCAAATCAATCAACGTGATACACAACATCAACAAAAATAAAAATAAAAATCATATGGTCATATCAATAGATGCAGAAAAAGCATTTGACAAAATACAGCAGCCGTTTATGATAAAAACTCTTAGCAAAGTGGGAATAGGAGGATCATATCTCAACATAATAAAGGCTATTTATGATAAACCCACAGCTAACATCGTACTCAACGGAGAAAAGCTGAAACCATTTCCTTTAAGATCAGGAACAAGACAAGGCTGCCCACTTTCTCCACTTTTATTCAACATAGTCCTAGAAGTTCTAGCGATAGCAATCAGACAGGAAAAGGAAATAAAAGGCATCCACATAGGCAAGGAAGAAGTAAAATTGTCATTATATGCAGATGACATGATACTATATATAGAGGATCCCAAAGTCTCTATCAAAAAGCTACTGGATCTAATAGACAAATTCAGTAAAGTAGCAGGATACAAAATCAATACTCAGAAATCAGTTGCATTTGTATATACCAATAACAAGCTATCGGAAGGAGAAATCAAGAAAACAATTCCGTTTACAATCGCTTCAAGAACTATAAAATATTTAGGAATAAATTTAACCAAAGAAGTAAAAGACCTGTACTCTGAAAACTATAAAACACTGAAGAAAGAAATAAAAGAAGACACAAACAAATGGAAAAACATTCCATGCTCATGGATAGGAAGAATTAATATAGTTAAAATGTCCATATTGCCTAAAGCAATATATAGATTCAATGCAATTCCCATCAAACTACCTAGGACAACTTTCTTAATAATGTGGTGATATATTTTTCAGCTGTGCTGATTGCTGGTGGCTCCCTGGCTGGTATCCTTTACGCTTACTCTAAGATAGTGTCCTCCATACGTGCAATGTCATCATCTCAGGGGAAGTATAAAGCGTTTTCTACCTGTGCGTCTCACCTCTCGGTTGTCTCCTTATTTTATCTGACAAGCCTAGGTGTGTACCTCAGCTCTGCTGTGACCCTAAGCTCACAGTCAAGTGCAACAGCCTCAGTGATGTACACTGTCGTCACACCCATACTCAACCCCTTCATCTACAGTCTCAGGAACAAAGACATAAAGGGGGCTCTGAAAAGATTCTTTGGGATGACCGATCTTAAAAGGACAGTCATATTGAGGCTGAAAAAGTGCCCTTGATTTCTTGGCTCGAAGCCCAAATTCAGACATTGTGATTCTTTAAACAGATTGTTTTTGTGGAATTTGCTTCTTTCATTTACATTTTGGAATTTCCATTTGTTTGAGTTCAACTTCTGTATAGAATTTACAAAAAGTATTTATTGTTTTCAGTTACAGTTGACATTCAATATTATCTTATAGTAGTTTCAGGTGTTCACTATAGTGGTGAGACATTTATATAATTTATGTAATGATCCCTTTTTAGTCTAGTACCCTCCTGGCACTATACATATTTGTTGCATGTTGTATTTCTTAATCCCTTCATCTTTTTCATCCAGCCTCCCACTCCTCAGGCAAACATCAGTTTGTTCTCTGTATCTATGTGTCTGTCTCTTTAGTTTGTTCATTTATTTTGTTCTTTAGCTTCCACATATAAGTGAGATCATATGGTATTTGTCTTTCTCTGTCTGACTGATTTCACTTAGCATAATACCCTCCAGGTCCACCCATGTTGTCACAAATGGTAAGATTTCATTCAATTTTATAGCTGAGCAATAATCTATTGCATATTCTTGTGTGTACCACCTCTTCTTTAACCAGTCATCAATTGAATGGCACTTAGGTTTCTTCCATATCTTGGCTAATGTAAATAATGCTGCATTGACAATAGGGGTGCATATATCATTCAAAAGAGTGTTTTGGATTTTGTTGGATATATACCCAGAAGTAGAATTGTTGTTCATAAGGTAGTTCTCTTTTTAATTTGTAGGAAACTCTATACTGAGTTCCATATTGGCTGCACCAATTAGCAATCTCACCAACAGTGCACGAGGGTTCTTTTTTCTCTACATCCTCACCAACACTTGTTTTTTGTTGATTTTTCGTGATGGCCAATCTGACAGGTGTGAGGACATATCTTATTGTGGTTTTAATGCATTTCTCTGATGATTAGTGACATGGAGCATCTTTTCATACATCTACTGGGTTTCGTATGTTGTCTTTGGAGAAATGTCTATTCAGGTCCTCTGCCCATTGTTTAATGAGAATTTTTGTTTTTTTCAGGTTGAGTTGTATGAGTTCTTTATACATTTGGGATATTAACCTTTTATCAGATATATTATTTGCAAATATTTTCTCTCAGTCAGTAGGTTGCCTTTTGGTTTTGTTGATTGTTTTCTTTGCTGTGCAAAAACTTTTTAGTTGGGTGGTGTTCCATGTGTTTATTAATTTTTTGTTTTCATTGCCCCCCATATATATCAGAAAACAAATGTTACTAAGAGCAATGTTTACTGCCTATGTTATCTCTAGGAGTTTTATGGTTTGGAGCCTTACATTTAAGTCTTTAATATATGTTGAGTTTATTCTTATATATGGTATAAGGTCTAGTTTCATTTTTTTGCATGTATATATCCAGTTTTCAGAACATCATTTATTGAATTGACTGTCTTTATCTTACTGTGTATTCTTGCCTCATTTGTCATAGATTAAATGATCATATAAGTGTCGGGTTTTTTTTTCTGGCCTGTGTATTCTATTCCATTGAATTATGTGTCTGTTTTTATGCCAGTACCATGCTTTTTGATTACTATAGCCTTGTATTATACTTTGATATCAGGTAGCATGATATCTCCAACTTTGTTTTTTCTCAAGAGTGTTGTGATTATTCGAGGTATTTTGAGTTTCCATATAGATTTTAAGGTTATTTGTTCTAGTCAATGAAAAATGCTATATTAATATTTAGATATAAGTTCAATTTTTATACACCAATAATGAACTGTAAGAAAGAGAACGAGAAACAGGATCCCATTTATAATTGCAACAAATAAAATACCTAAGGGGTGGCCTGTTGGCTCAGGTGGTTAGAGCGCAGATACATAATACCGAGATTGCTGGTTTGATCCCCACATGGGACAGTGAGCTGCGCCCTCTACAACTAGATTGCAAACAATGGCTTGACTTGGAATTGCAGCGTGCTGGAAAAAACACACTATTCCCAATAAAGTTTTTAAAAAATACATAGGAATAAATTTGACGTAAGAGGGAAAAGACTTGTACTCAGAAAAGTATATGACAGGAAGAAATTGGAGAAGATACAAATAAATGGAAGCGTATATGGTGCTATTGGACAAGAAGAATTAACATCATTAAATGTCCATTCTACCCAAAGCAATCTGTACACTCAATGCAATCCCTATGTAAATACCAATGGCATTTTTCTCTATACAATTTTCATAACCATTTGATTCAGCTTTCTGCTTTGTCTTTCTTACAGACAGTTTTCCCTGTCCTTTTACGACCTTCACAATGTTTTTTCCAATCTTGATCAGAAATATTTAAAATTTCTGTTACTTCATGGGCTACATGGATTTTTTAAGAATAATTTCTTTTCAGAAAACATACATTATTATGAGTAATCTGTTCTTGTTTGATAGAATAGTCATAAGTTGCAGTACTTGAATGGAAAACATTTCACTTGGCTACTAAGCCAACTGATACAATTTTATTTCATAGGAATATTTGAAACCACAGTTTTCACTTTTGTGTCTCTCTTTCTTTCTGCATCAGTAGCTTCACTGCTCTTCCTGATAATGTGGACTTCATCATTGTTTACTTTAAACCTCAGCCTGTTGATAGTGTTGCTATGGGCTGGGAAGGCCTGGGGCACTGGCTTGGGCCCCCAGTACTTGTGATTCTGACCTGAGCCAACTTGTGGCTGGACCAGCCCTTGTGGTCTTGATAATAATTGCAACAACCATCAGGGAAGTATGAAAACACAAGGTTTACTCTCACAGGTCCAGCATGTCTGAGGAACACACAGGAGGGTCTGGGGGAGAGACAGAGACAGAGACAAAGATAATGGACTGATTGTGTGTGTGTGTGGAAACTTGCGTGGTTATCTAGTAGCCATGTCATACACCTAACAATACGATTTTTTGAGATAGATGTCTGTGAAATGGAACTCTCGTAAATCAAAAGTTTAATGTCAGGCATTCACATGAGTAACATGCTACTGTATTTTATTCCACGTCTCCTGTTGTTTTTGTTTTTTTGTCTAATTGACCTTGGTGTCCAGAATAGCTACAATAGTCACTGGTAAAACTGGTTATCAAGTATATATCTCCCAGTGGACTGTATATGGAAACATACATGAGAAGTTTGGAGACAAATGGAAAATGAGGTATATATGAGATTCTGAGCTGAGATTGAGGTAAGGCACCTGGGGCTTCAGAGGAGAGAAACGACAATAGCAGGACAATAAAAAGAGCAGAAATTCAGTACAGTAAGTCCCGACTTACAAACATTCGAGTTGCGAATGCTCACAGATATGAACAGACCTGGTATTACGAACATTTGTAGGTATGAACAGATCGAAGAAGTAGGTTATGTGTCTGCCAGACGTTGTCACAGTTGTGCTGATGTGTGCTTACTGTACAGTGTGATAGTGTATAGTAGTAGAGTGCTCAATCAGGTCCCAGGATGTCTGGAAGCAAGAGAAAAAGCAGTGGTGATGTGGAGGGTTCTGGTAGGAAGCATCTAAGGTGTATAAGACTCACTTTGTCGGACTTACTAATGAATCTGACTTACAAACGTTCTCCCGGAATGAAATTTTTTCATAAGTTGGAAACTTCCTATAGTTAGAAGTTTGACCTATTCTATACATAGGTCATAAAATGTTATTTCTGATGATAACTCTTATTATGGGCAAGGCCCCAAATTAACATTCTTTAAGGAAAAGGTAAATGTTTCTCTTGCGTCTGCAGGGTCTCAAAAAGAATCCACATACATATGTTGGGGTGACTTGTTCTGAACTTCTACCATAGTGACCTAGTTTCATTCTTTTGCATATATCTGTCCCGTGTTCCCATCACCATTTGTTAGAGAGACTCTCGTTTCCTCATTGTATGTTCCTGGTTTCTTTCTCATAAATTTATGACGATATATGTGTGGGTTTATTTATTTCTGGGCTCTATTCCATTCCGTTGATCTATGTGTCCATTGTTATGTCAGTACCATTGTTGATGAAAGAATGTCCAGCCTACAAAAAGTCTTCTAAGGGTTTATTTAAGCCTAAATGACAACAGTTGCTGGAAGCAACATCTCTACAGTTGAGAAAATACTCGTGGGAATGGCAGTTCTGCAGCTCATTGTTTACATTAGACTAGAAGGAGACATAAGGAGGGTTACATACATTCGTTGGTGGAAGATTTGGGAGGTGACAGAAAGCAGAGTGGGGAGATCTCTGGGACTGGATGAAAAGTAAAACAGAGAGACACATACTTTATTACATTGGTGGGTACAGATATTTAACTATTAAGCACATAGAGATGGTATGTGGGCAACAAGATAACACTGTGGTCTCACTCTGGTGCTGGGAGTGGTGCCTCCAAGGGGTCTGGAAAAGATCACTCTGACATTTCAAAGGTATATTAACTTAGATGCACAGAGACAATAGAGAATTTCAAAGTTAAAGACTGACCTTTGTCAAGGAAGTTGCAGGCCTAGGACGTGCTACCCACCATGATCTGCTTTTAGTTAGGAGTTTTCATGTTCAGATAACCAAAGTGGTGACTTTGGTGTCTGGGTTTGTAAAGTCCGCCACATTTGTCAGAGACTGTGCCCCTTTATCATCCGCACCATACTGGTTGATATCCATAGGTTTGTAATATAGTTCAAAACCCAGGAGGGTGATACCTCCAGCTTTGTTCTGCTTTTTTAATATTGTTTTGGCTATTAAGGGTCTTTGGTGGTTCCATATAAATTTTAGATTGTTTGTTCTATTTCTGTGAAACAATGTATTGGTATTTTGGTAGGAATTTCAATAAATCTTTAAATTACTTTGGGTATCGTTAAAAAACAAAATCAAGCGAGTAAATTTGGAGATCTAATTGGCTTTATTAAGGGATTCATGAATGAGGCAGCATCTTGTCCAGCAACCAGAAAGGAACTGCCAGTGGTTGTACTAAATGGAAGGTTTTTATATAAAGATGGGTGTGGTGAGGAGCTATTAACAAAAGAAAAGAAAAGATGAAGTTTAGACCAAGGTATTTTCTTTTGGGGGGAAGTCAACAGCAGGCTTTTTATCATGCAGATCTCCTCTTCCTTCCATGGTGGATGGAGAGGGCCCATGTGACTGATTATATTACTGGTGCTTTACCAGAAGATTCTCGACTGGTTGATAAAGATTACATTTATAATACAGGTTGAAACTGCCATTAGGTCTGGGATTTAATCTAGGTTTGGCCTCATGGTCTTTGTGAATGAGTGATGCCATTTTGGGCCTGTGATTTTTTTTTTCAAATCTCCTGTGTTTGATTATCTTTATTAAAAAGTATTAGTTGAAAATATAATGGTATATTTTGTCTAGAATTTAGCTGTGTCCCCCAATAAATTTTGCTTTTTATCAAGTACACAATATTACAGAAGAGATGATAAATACAGTAGGATCATCTGTGATTTTGGGCAGAAATCATCTTTGAGTAAGTGATGAAAGCCATGGAAATTTAGCTGAATTTCAAAACAGGCAAGAGTCTTAGGAGTCTGTCTTTGAAACATAGCATGCATTTAGGTGTTTACTCTTGTTAGATTGACTATTTCATGTGGATTAGGTTCCTCTAAGCTAGAAAGGCAAAGGTTCTCTTTGTCATTGTTTCGTGCTCCTCTCCTTGGTCTTTCCTTCTTTCACCAAGCCTTCGGCCTTTAGCAGCTCAGCTTACACTTATCAATGATCCTCATCCATTCATGCTTATCCCATGTCTGTATTGGGCAAAGCTCCCTAGACATTCGTAAGCAGCACCAGCAATGACCAGCACTTATTCTGTGCCTCACAGATCCCCCTGAGCCCCCGATGGAGGAGTTTTTCAGTAGGTGGGCTGATGTAGTGGTCCCATCATCCCTTAAGGTAAGCTAGTTCTTCTTCTAAGTGAGAACTGTTGCTTGATTTCCTTTTCATTAAAATTAAGGTATGAAAATGTGAGGATGTACAGTCCAGATGATAGAGACAATTCTCTTGATAGGGAGAACCTGGAGTGAGATTCTAATGCCAACTGATACTTGATTCAAAAGGGGATTCAGAAATGACAGGGTCAGTTACAGACTGTATGTTAGCAAGAGTTGTCCTCAGGAGAACACTTTCCTTTTTTTATTAGTTTCAGATGTACAAAGCAACATAATAGTTAGACATTTAAACCCCTCATAAAGAGATAAACCACCCCCCAAGCTACTATACCTCTGGCATCTTATATAGCTATTACAATACCATTGACTATCTTACTATGTTGTATTCCACATCCTGTGACTATATATACCTATATATTTAGTTATAGTTGACATGCAGTATTATTCTACTTCAGCTTCAGATGTATAATGCATTGGTCAGACATCTACACAGTCTATGACGTGATCCCCTTGATAAGTCCAGTGCTCATCTGGCACCTTACAAGATCTTTACAAAAGTGTTGATTATATTCTCATACTGTATTATTTACCAATTTGTATTTCTTAATGCCTTCATCTTTTTCACCTTCCCCCAACCCCATTCCCATCTATCACCTTGATAGATCTAGTACCTATCTGGCACCATACAATAGTACTGACTGTATTTCTTTCTTATGCTATACCCTACATCCCCATGACTACTGTGTAACAACCAATTTGTACTTCTTAATTCCTTCCTCTTTCACCCATCCTTTACCTCCCTCCCATCTTTAAGAAGTCCCTCTAAGATTCCTTATAACACTGGTTTGGTAGTGATGAACTCCTTCAGCTTTTTCTTACCTGGGAAGCTCCTTATCTGTCCTTCAATTCTAAATGATACCTTTTCTGGGTAGAGTAATCTTGATTGTAGATTGTTGCTTTTCATCACTTGGAATATTTCCTGCCACTCTCTTCTGGCCTACAAAGTTTCTGTTGAGAAATCAGCTGCCAGTCTTATGGGGGCTCCCTTGTAGGTAACTAACTGCTTTTCTCCTGCTGCTTTTAAGATTCTCTCTTTGTCTTCTACCTTTGGCATTTTAATTATGATGTGTCTTGGTGTTGGCCTCTTTGGGTTCATCTTGTTTGGGGCTCTCTGTGCACTTCCTGGACTTGTATGTCTATTTCCTTCACCAGGTTAGGAAGTTTTCTGTCATTATTTCTTCAAATAGGTTTTCTTTATTATTATTATTATTATTATTATTATTATTTTCAGGTGTACAAAACAATGCAATAGTGATGCTTTTCACCACTCACAAAGTGACAACTCCCCTCCCCTATCCACTGCCCCCACACCCAATATCATACACATCTATTACAATTCCATTGATTCCACTCTGCACACTGTACTCCACATCCTGTGACTATATATATATATATATATATATATATATATATATATGTATTAAATTATAGTTGACATACAATATTATTCAATGGCAGCTTCAGATGTACAGTGCAGTGGTCAGGCCTCTACACCGTCTATGAAGTGGTCTCCCTGACAAGACATGAGTTTATCTGGCCCCTTAAAAAAATTTACAACATTATTGATTATATTCCCCAGACTGTCTTTTCTATCCCTGAGGCCATATTTTAGTTATCAATTTGTATTGTCTTGTCCCTTCCCCTTCTCCTTCATCCTCGCCCCCTCCCAACTAGCAACCATCTGTTTATCCTCTGTGTCTCTGAGACTATTTCTGTTTACATTTCTCATTTATTCAGTTCTTTAGATTCCACATATAAGTGAGATCATATGGTATTTCTCCTTCTCTGACTGACTTATTTCACTTAGCATAATGTTCTCTAGGTCCATCCATATCGTTGAAAATGGTACGATTTCCTTCTTTATAGCTGAGTAATACTCCATTGTGTAAATGTACCACAGTTTCTTAATCCTGTCATCTACTGATGGACATTTCGGTTGTTTCCAAGTCTTGGCTATTGTAAATAGTGCTGCAATGAACATAGGGGTGCATATATTTTTTCGAATTAGCGTCTTGGGTTTTTCTGGATAAATACCTAAAAGTGGAATTGCTGGGTCATAATGTAGGTCCATTTCCAGTTTTTTGAGATACCTCCGTACCCATTTCCATAGTAGCTGCATCAATCTGGCATCCCACCAACAGTGCAACAGGGTTCCCTTTTCCCCACAACCTCGCCAGCACTTGTTGTTTGTTGATTTATTGATGATAGCCATTCTGACAGGAGTGAGGTGGATCTCACTGTGTTTTTTATTTGCATCTCTAATGATTAGTGAGGTTGAACATTTTTTTCACATGCCTGTTGACCATCTGTATGTCCTCTTTAGAGAAATGTCACTTCACACCCTCTGCCCATTTTTTTAAAGATTTTTATTGGGGAATTGGGGGGTAGGAACAGCGCTGGGGAATTGGGGGAAGGGGAACAGACAAGTTGCTGTTGTTTTGTTCTTCAGTCTACTTGTGGAGGACGTTGCTTCACTGGCCCAAGTTGGCACCATCATTGCACTCTTCCTGGGCAAGGCAGATCAGTCGCCAGCTTCTGACGGCCACTCACTGCGGCTGTTGGCCGCTCACGCTGGCTGCTGGCTACACACGGTAGCCCATGGCAACCCACTGCCACAGGGGCTGCAGCCTATGCCATCGCCGGTGACTTACGGGCAGCCCAGCTCCAGGTTGAGCTGTTTGTTCAGCATCTTAGCTGTGGAGGGCAGTGTCACTGACCCTCATATGTGGGATCCGAACCGGGGCCCTCTGGCGTCCCAAGCCAGTTCTTAACCATCACGCCACTCGGCCGGCCCACCCTCTGCCCATTTTTCAATTGGGTTGTTTGTTTTTTTGGTGTTGAGTTGCATGAGTGTTTTATAAATTTTGGATATTAACCCCTTATCAGATATATCATTGACAAATATCTTCTCCCATTCCACAGGCTTTCTTTTTGTTTTATTGATGGTTTCCTTTGTTGTGAAAATACTTTTAAGTTTGATGTAGTCCCATATGTTCATTTTTTCTTTTACTTCCCTTGCCCGTGGGGATGTATCAGTAAAAATATTGCTCAGGGTAATGTCTGCAAATTTAGTCCATATACAGTTTTTAGGAGTTTTATGGTTTCAGGTCTTACATTTAAGTCTTTAATCCATTTTGAATTGTTCTTGTATGTGGCATAAGGAGGTGGTCCAGTTTCATTTTTTGCATGTGTCAGTCCAATTTTCCCAGCATCATTTATTAAATAGACTATGTTTACCCTAACGTAAATTCTTGCTTTCATTGTCATAGACTAAGTGTCCTTATATGCATGGATTTATTTCTGGGCTCTCTATTCTGTCCATGGATCTATGTGCCTGTTTTTAGGCCAGTACCATACTGTTTTGATTACTGTAGCCTTGCAGTATGTTTTATTGTCTGGTAGCATGATACCCCAAACTTTGTTCTTATTTCTCAGGATTGCCGTGGCTCTTCGGGGTCTTTTATGGTTCCATATAAATTTTAGGATTCTATTTTCTATTTCTGTGAAAAATGTCCTAGGTAATTTGATAGGAATTACATTGACTCTATACATTGCTTTAGGCAGTATGGACATTTTAACTATATTAATTCTTCCTATCCATGAGCATGGTAGGTGTTCCCATTTATTTGTATTTCTTTTATTTATTTCTTCAGTGTCTTATAATTTTCCGAGTACAGGCCTTTTACTTCTTAGGTTAAATTTATTCCTAAGTATTTTATAGTTCTTGAAGCAATTGTAAATGGAAGTGTTTTCTTAATTTCTCGTTCTGATAGTTTATTATTGGTATATACAAATGCAAATGATTTCTGAATATTGATTTTGTATCCTGCTACCTTACTGAATTCGTCTATCAGTTCCAATAGTTTTTTGATGGAGTCTTTGGGATTCTATATATATAGTATCATGTCATCGGCATATAATGACAATTTTACTTCCTTCTTACCGATTTGGATGCCTTTTATTTCTTTTTCTTGTCTGATTGCTATGGCTAGAACTTCCAGAACTATGTTGAATGAAAGTGGAGAAAGTGGACAGCCTTGTCTTGTTCCTGATCTTAAGGGGAATGGTTTTAGCTTTTCCCCATTGAGTATGATGTTAGCTGTGTGTTTATCAAATATGGCCTTTATTATGTTAAGATGTGATCCCTCTATTCACACTTTGCTAAGAGTTTTGATCATAAATGGCTGCTGGATTTTGTTGAAATGCTTTTTATGCATCTATTGATAAGACCATATGATTTTTATTTTTGTTGATGTGGTGTATCACATTAATTGATTTGCAGATGTTGTGCCAACCTTGCATACTAGGGATGAAACCCACTTGATCATGATGTATGACCTTAATATATTGCTGAATTCTGTTTGCTAAAATTTTGTTGACGATTTTCGCATCTATATTCATTAGGGATATCGGCCTGTAGTTTTCCTTTTTTATACTGTTTTTGTCTGGTTTTGCAATCAGGATGATAGTGGCTTCATAGATTGAGTTTGGGAGCCTTCCCTCCTTCTGGATTTTTTTGAATAGTTTGAGAAGAATAGGTGATAATTCTTTTTTGAATGTTTGGTAAAATTCACTTGTGAAGCCATCTGGTCTAGGGCTTTTGTTTGTTGGGAGCTTGTTGACTACTGATTCAATTTCCTTGATAGTAATCAGTCTATTCAGGTTTTTTGTTTTTTCTTGAGTTAGCTTTGGAAGGGTGTATGATTGTAGAAAAGAATCCATTTCTTCCAGATTGTCAAATTTTTTGGCATATACTTGCTCATAGTAATTTCTTAAAATCTTTTGTATTTCTGTGGAGTCTGTTGTCACTTCACCTCTTTCATTTCTGATTTTACTAATTTTAGTCCTCTCTCTTTTTTTTTTTTTTGATGAGTCTGGCTAGAGGTTTGTCAATTTTGTTTATTTCTCAGAAAACCAGCTCTTGGTTTCATTGATCTTTTGTATTGTTTTTCTGGTCTCTATTTCATTTATTTCCACTCTAGTCTTTAGTATCTTCTTCCTTGTGCTGCTCCCTTTGGGCTTATTATGCTGTTCTTTTAGCAGTTCCCTGAGGTGTACCCTGTTGATTTAAGATTTTTTTTGCTTCTTTAGGTAGGCCTGCACTGCTATTAACTTCCCTCTTAGGACAGCTTTCGTTGCATCCCAGAGATTTTGGGTTGTGGTGTTATCATTTTCATTTGTCTCAAGGTATCTTTTGATTTCTTCCTGGATCTCATTTTTGACCCAGTTGCTATTTAGTAGCATGTTAATCAGCCTCCATGTATTTGTGTGCTTTCCGGATTTATTTTTATAACTGATTTCTAGTTTCATAGCATTGTGGTCGGAGAAGACGCTTGGTATGATTTCAATCTTCTTAAATTTATTGAGACTTGTTTTGTGGCCTAACATGTGGTCTATCTTGGAAAATGTTCCATGTGCACTTGAGAAGAATGTATATTGTGTAGCTCTGAAAATATCAATTAAATACAGCTGGTCTAATGTGTCATTTAAGGCCACTGTTTCCACATTGGTTTTCTGTCTGGAGGATCTGTCCATTGGTGACAACGGGGTGTTGAAGTCCCCTACTACGATAGTGTTACTGTTGATTTCCGACTTTATGTTGGTCATAAACTGTTTTATATATTTAGGAGCTCCTATGTTGGATGCATAGATGTTTTCTAGGCTTATGTCCCTGGTTGCATTGATCCCTTTATTATTATGTAGTCCCCTTCTTTGTCCTTTATTATATTCTTTAAAGAATTTAAAGTCTATTTTGTCTGATATAAGAATAGTTACTCCAACTTATTTTTCATTTTTATTTGCATGAAATATTTTACCCCATCTCTTTACTTTCAGTCTGTATGTGTCTTTTGATCTGAGGTGAGTCTCTTGTATACAGCCTATGTAAGGGTCTTGCTTTCTTATCCATTCAGCCACCCTATGTCTTTTGATTGGAGCATTCAATCCATTTACATTTAATGTGATTATTGATAGTTATGTAGTTATTGGCATTTTGTGTTCCTGGTCTTCATTAGTTAGGTTGTTTTTCTCTCTCCTCTGCTTAAAGTAGCCCTTTTAACATTTTCTGCAATGCTGGCTTGGTGGTAATGAATTCCTTTAGCTTATTCTTTTCTGGGGAGTTCTTTATCGCTCCTTTAATTTTAAATGATAACCTTGCTGGATAAAGCAATCTAGGTTGTAGGTTGTTTTTCATCACTTTGAAAACCTCCTGCCACTCCCTTCTGGCCTGCAGAGTTTCTGTAAGAAAGTCAGCTGGTGGTATTCTTATGGGGTGGGGGGTGCCCTTGTAAGTGACTTGCTGCCTGTCTCTTGCTGCTTTCAGGATTCTGTCTTTGTCTTTAACCCTTGCCATTTTCACTATAATTTGTCTTGGCATGGGCCTGTTTAGGTTCAGCTTGTTTGGAACTCTCTGCACTTCCTGGGCTTGTGTGTCAATTTCCTTACCAAGTTATGGAAGTTTTCAGTCATTAATTCTTCAAATATGTTCTGGATCCCTTGCTCCCTCTCTTCTCCTTTCGGTATTCCTGTGATGCGCATGTTATTGCATTTGATGTTGTCACCTAGCTCTCTTAAACTATTTTCAATGTTTTTTATTCTTTTTTTCTTTCTGTTGTTCCACTTGGGTGATCTCTGCTATCTTGTCTTCTAAGTCACTGATTTGATCCTCTCCTTCATCCAATCTGCTGGTAATTCCTTCAAGTTTGTTATTTATTTCAGTAATTGTATTCTTTAGTTCTAACTGGTTGTTTTTCATGATTTCTCTATTCTTCATATTCTCACTCATTTCCTTGAATATTCTAATTCATCAGTGTTCTAAACTCTGTCTCTGATAGGTTGGTTACCTCTATTTCATCTAGTTCCACTGATTCAGGAGGTTTCTTCTGTTCTTTTATTTGGGCTGTCTTTCTTTGTTTCCCCATTCTGTCTTACTTTTTGTGCTTGCTTTGATGTATTAGGTAGATCCCTTTGGTCTCTCAGTCTTTCCTGGGTGGACCTATGTGGTATGTGTCCTTTATATTTGAATTGTTCAGTCTCCCTATTCTCCTGTGTGAGTGTTCCAGAGGTGTCCCTTGTGTTGTGTGTCTTCTACTGTTGAAGTTGAGCTTTGATGGCTTTTGGCTTGTCAGTAGGTAGGATTGACTCCCAGGCTGACTAGCTGTGAAGATTGGTTATGTCCACAGTGTATGAGCTGCTGTATGAGGGTTTACCCCTCAGATGAGTCTTGGCCCCTGTGGGATCTTGTGCCTGTAGAGAATTCCCTTTGGGTGAGACTCTTATAGGTCGAATTCTGTAATGTTCTGGTTTGGCCTAAATTGGCCTCTGGGTGTGACGATTCTTGTGCCTCCTTGGCTGAACCCCGCTGCAGAGCGATTTTAGAACAAGACGGATCAATAAGCACAGAAACAACAGCCACTAAAAGAAACCAGATACTCTCACATGTAAAAATAACCAAAATCTAACAACGAACATTCAACATGCACAGAAGTATAAAAAATACAACAACAAAAAGAAATGACAAACAAAATAGCAACACCAAAAAAAAAATTTGCAGAGAAATGGAAAGAAGGAGGAAAAGTAGAGCAGGGAAAAGAAAGAAGAAAAGCAGGGAGAAAGAAGGGAGAAAAGTGTGTATATATATGTATATATATATTTACATACCTGTATATATGGACATATATATATACACACACACACACACACACACACACACACACATATATATATATAACTAAAAATGATAATAATGAAATAGAGAAACAAACAAACAAAAAATCCAAAAAACCTCCCCAAAACCCCAAATAACAAAAAACCCCAAAAAACCGCAGTTCCACTCTTGGTTAAAGTCCACCAAGCTATCTCCAGGTTGTCCTCTGCTGTACAAAAACTCTTCTGAATATTGTGGGGGCAGAGCCAGCCACCTGGTGTCGAGTGACCCTGGCGATGCAGTTCTAGATGATGGGGCTATGGGGTGTGGTTGGTAGTTTTTACAAAGTCAGTGGCATTTCTGCTCTCGCCTTCCCAGAGGCACACTGAGAGCTCTACGACCAGAAGGCTCGATGTGCGTCTTAGGGCACTCTTTCCGCTGGGGTCTGTGCAGAGTATGAGATTTCCGAGATGCTAAAAGCCCAGCGGTGCCTGTGCCACACCCTGCTAGGGTCCTGCGAGTGACTCAGCAGCTGAAGTTGCCCTGCCAGTGGCCAAGCTGTGCAGGAAAGGTGGAGGCAGGGTAAGCAGTCCCACACTTTTTGCAGCCACTTCCCTAGCTGAGTTTTTCCATTTCCTGGGAGTAGGAGCACCTCTGTAATCTGACACTAGTCCTTGTCCTCCATTCAGGGATCAGCTTAAAACTCTGGAGTGGCTAGGCTAGGGTTTCTGAGGGAGGGTGGGAGTGGGGTCTTCTTTATGGAGTTGTTTTTTGCTTTCTGTCTATGAGAGCCCGGCCAGAGTTTTGAGCTGAGGCTTCTGCATCAGACGCTGCGCACCGCCGTGCTCTTGCTAAATTCTCCACGAAACTGTGGGGTGCAGGGTATGAGCCTGTCGCCTTGCCACTGTAAATTCTTTCTGATCTGCTTCCTGGGGCCCCGCGTCTGCGCAGCCACGGATGCAGGCTGCATCTCCCACGCCTCCCTTCCCTCTTCCCGCACTGGCCCAGTTTGTCCACCCTCAAGTAATCGTCCTGCGAGCCTCTCAGCTGTTCTGTGTGATAAGCAGAGGTTCCCCTGATGCGTCATAGCTGTTCATTTTGCGGTAATTTCCAGGGGAGAACTCAGGGAGCCCTCCTCACTGCCGCCATTTCTATGACCTAATCCTGAAAAATATTTTTAAATAAAATTATTTTTATAAGTTCTTGCAGTTTCTGAAATGACATGGTTTCTAAATCACCAGTGTTTTTTTAAATGAAATTATTTTTAATCACCAGTGTTTTTGATCAATATATAAAGGAATTGCTAATTATTCCTCAATTAAAAAATATATGAAAGAAATAATGTTTTAATCGATTGGCAACTTCACTTATTTGATACTCTTCCGTGTGCTCAGTTGTGAAATATAGATAATAATAGTTTTTATTCCACAAATATTTTGTAAAGATTGAATGAGAAAATCATTTAAAAATACCTATAATACCTACTGGTGTATGACATTTTTTATGTCCCAGTAAATGTTAGCTGTTATTATTCTGCTCAAGAGATGAGCAAGTATACATAGGTGGTAATTAGCTTGCTTCCCATAAATTAATGGAGGAATTTGGTAGCATATCAAGTGGCCCTGGTATGAGAATATGAAAACAAGCAAATCGCTTACTCCTTCAGTTTGCAGATTACCTTTTAAGAGAAGCAGTTACATGTGCAGGTTGGCACCAAGCAGTACAATAGAAAGAACAGACCTGGAAGACAGACCTGAGTTACAATCCAGGTGCATGTGGTATGTGGCGAGAGCAGTGCAAGGCCACCATCTTCACGGGTGTGCCCACCTGTCCACCAGGAGTCTGTGAGCTATATGAGAGTGCAAAAGTGTGTAAGGTTCCTGGAATATAGTTAGGCACAAATAAATGGTGCTAAGATGATTAGAGAAGGTTTTACAAAAATAACTCATACTAGGGAATTACCTGTAAAGCAACCTCATGCTGTGTTCTAGATTCACAGCTTAGAAAACGCATTCTGCTAGACATTGTTCTCCAGAGTCTTGGACAGCAGCTCCCTGTTTAGTCATCAGGGGACCCTGCAAAACTTTTAATTATCTGTGAAACATTGTTAAGCTTATTGTACTATGTTTGCAAAAGCAGGAGATGAGGCACATTGAAACAAAAGAAAAAGATACCATGTCCTCAAACCCTTACTTCACCAGAAAGCTAAATTAACCGGAAGAACCTTTTCTGAAACTTCTAGTTGTTCTTGTGTTATTGAAATTTAAACATGAGGCTTGACAATAACTTTACTGGATGGTGCCAGAGCACAAGCCATTTTTAGAAAAACATTATTAATATTTTAAGCTTCTTTATAAAACCATTGAATCCTGCATAAAGACTGCTATGTGAATAATTAGGCAGCATTATGCATTTAGCACAAAAAGCATATGGGGGGGTGAAAACAAATTGTACGTATGTAAAGAAATGTTATCTATGTATGAGTTTTCGAAGTTGAATTAAATTATGGTAGCAATGGGTAGTATGACGTTCCCTCAAAAAACGGCATTAATCAAATGCATGCTAGCGTCATTCATTGTATTACAATTTTAATACAGTTTTTCGTTTCTTAAATGTGTATAAATTTTTTTGGTACCCTCTGTATGTCCACAAACTGGTGTGTAGATAAACAAAATGTGATATATCCATACAGTCAAATACTATTTAGCAATAAAAAATAAATAGGAAAGAAACAATAAAAAAAAAAACAAAATAAAACAAATTACAAACAAAAAGTGAAAACCACTGAAGCCCACAGGATATGCCAGTGGTGTGACATATGTTTTCAACTTTTGTATTATGAAAAATATTAAACATAAAGAAAAAGTGAATACTAGTACAGTGATCACCTACATGTTCATTACATACATTTAACACATAACATTGTATTGTTTTGTTTTTTTTTTTTAGCTGAGCCATCCTGCTACCTGTTGGCAGCTCAGCGGCTGCTCAGCTCGGGCTGGACTCGAACCGCTGTTGCTCAGAGCTCAAACTCTTGAGCGAGCTCTTAACCAACTGAGCCACTCGGCCGGCCCCTAACACATAACATTGTAATATTTGCTTTGTCTGTATTACATCTGCTAGGAATCGTTTGAAAGCACACAGTATGACACTTCATTAAAATACTACGCATGCATTGTTTTGTATCAACTTTCCTCTGTCAGCACTATTGCACTTCGGAACATCGGCAAGAACTTCCTGATATTTAATATTTAGTTCAAATTCAAATCCCCTCTGGGGAAAGTTTTGAGCCAAAGGTCAGTCCCCGCGTTGGTATAATTTCGTATCATATAAAAGCAATTATCACAAGAGATCTAAATCGACACTTGACTTGTGAACAGTACTGAAGAAATACATGCGTTACTGCCCTCAAGTTGCTATAAGGAGCTCTGATGAGACAAAAAAACCAGTGTGTGACCCTGAGATGAGAAATGAGCCTCAACAGATTGTAAGCCCAAAGTAAAACGTGATCAGTAGTGGGTCAACATGTGGTTCTCCGTGTCTTCTCGCATCATCAGCAAGAGGGCCATTTGGGACTAAATAGGCTGAATGGGTGAATGCCACCAATATGGAGTAACATTTACACTTGAGTTATATGTGCCTCATGTCCTTTTGCATGACACTTAGTAAATGGTGCGTGAAAATACAGCCCCGTTTTCAGAAGGGTCAATGTGGACATGCAGGGAGAGCAAGAATGTTCCTGAAATAATGAAATTGGAGGAGAGGGCTCAGTGACATAGGGTTGAGGTGGTGGAGAAACAGCCCAGCAGACACCTGGGGATTTTGAAAGAAATATGAGGCAAAGCTGTCCAATGGAACTTTCTGCAAAGAAGATATTCTCTGTCTGCACTGTCTCATGTGGTAACTGCTGTATTGAACACTTGAGGCTAGTATGAGTGGGGAATGAAATTTCAAATTTTATTTAATTTGAATTATAATTTTCAAATAGTCTCAAATAACTACTGGCTACTGTGTTGGACAATACAGCTCTTAGTTCCCAAACAAATGTCCCTCAGGCCACTGAAATCCAAGAGTATTTCAGCAAGATTCACAGCGTTCACCAGACCAACAGTAATAATGGGGGACCATTGAGTCAAATTTGGTTCAGCTTCTATTTCTTGCTGACTCCATTTTTGTAATACAAGTTCTGTTTTTGAAGATGTGTGTCTTCTGTACAATGCTCGTAGACAAAATTATGAGAGCTGTTTTAAGGAAATAGAGAAAAGATGAAAACTTCATCTTACGGGAAAAACCTCTTTCCTAATTCATTTTGCCTTTTCAGGAGGCTGGTAACTTGTATGTTGAATATTTTTTTAAATCGCCAGGTTTTTCACCTTTTAAAGCTTCTAACATGCATATTGTATAATTCTAATACAAGGTCTGGGAACAGGATACTTGCAGATTCATGGACTGATGTCCTATAAATTCAGGGAGATCACAACATATAGAAATAAAACTAAAAGCAGAATTCTGAACTGGTCATTTGGGATCAGAGACTCATTAGGAAAAATTGCCTTTCTGTTTATTCCAGAGGCCCCCGGGGGGGGGGGGGAGGAATCGTGTGCTTAGCAGTTGGAATAAGAAGAGGGAAATGTGCCTGATGAGCAGATACAGAGAGCGCTGTAACGCCTCCTCTGTGCATCCCTCAGCTTGGACCACGTTGGTGCCCAGGACCTGGGTGTTGCTGTTGAGTCCTCAGCTGGCTGTGAACTGATGCTTCACTCCTTCCTGCGGTCTCGTGTGGGGACAGAGCTTCAGTCTCCATCATGAACCTTCCAGGGAGTAATTCAGACTTCCACACAGAGGCCTCCCTCTCAGAGACCCCATCCAGGTGAGTCTGAGAGCCCAGCAGGTACTGAAGGAAAGGGTCAGAGAGGAAGGGATCTGAGGACTCTTCCCTGAGTCCCTGCGACCCTAATCAGCCCAGAGACTAGAGATCATCGTGTCTGTGTTTGGTTAAGTAATTGATTTATAATTAATTTATTTAATATACTAATAAGGATGCTTTAATCTGCACTACAGGAGCCATAGTTAACAATTAAGTTATTAAAACAATTAAATGGTGCATGGATGCACCATTAGGTGGCTCTGTAGAATGAGTGAGATGCATGAAATGGTTGCAGTATAATGAAAACACATCTGAGGAGTTCTGCTGTTCAGGGAATTAAAAAAATTGTGTTAGTTGTGGAGCCAGTGCAGTGAAGTGAGAGCATTAGTATGACATTTCTGAGATGGGGTGTATTTGAGCATGTTGTGTGTTCACTGAAAAGATCCAGGCCAGTGGAGGGAGAAACTACCTTGCAACAGACATTCGTGAGACATACATGGCAGTATCTTCCCTCATGCGGGGTATTTACATGAAAAATTATTTAATAAGTCTAAAGAGGAAGACTAAATAGTTTTACTTTGAATTATTTCATTCCTGGAGAGTTGCATGTATTTTGAATTTGAACTTGTTTACTTTCTCTATTGGAACAGGTAGTAGGGATTCCTATCCCAAACTCTCAGTCTTTCCCCCTGATGATCATTGTCGTCTATATTTTTAATGAGAAATTCTGTCTGCACTGGGGAGTATAAGTGGAAGATTGAACAACTTCTAGGCAAAGAGTACACAGTGCTGAGAACAAAACAGTTCAGTGATGGAGAAATTATGTCTATAGCGTTGGGTTTCGTCTAGAGTTTCAGGGGAAATTCTGTTTCCTTTCCTATTTCAGTTTGTATTCTGCCCACCTGCCTTCCTTGGCTCATGGCCATTCCTCTGTCTCCAAAGCCAGCAGTTTAGCTTCTTCATCTTGTCTCTTGCTTCTACATCAAGAGGATCATTGTGGTTACCTTAGTCCCACCTGTATGATCCTGGCTCATTTTTTAAAGTCAGCCGATTAGCAAGCCTGTCACATCTTTTACCCTAATCCTCACCTGCTATAAAAATATCCAATGCAAAGGCACTGGGATAGGGTGTGGACATATTTTGGAGGCCCTTATTCTGCTCATTACAAAGTCTGTTAAAAGTGTATTATTCCGTGCCCCTCAGGGGCCCTTATATAAGAGAAATGAACACAGAATTTATCACAGTTTCTAAAATGAGTGAATACACTATTGCTTTAAAAATACATGCACAAAATACTTAGTTCAAAAGACTTGAAACTGCCTACACCTGGCTCTGACACAGGACCTCAGCCTTGCTATTCAGAGTGTGGTCCACAGACCAGGACCTGCAGCATCAACACCCCCTGGGAGCTTGTTACAAATGCAGCCTCTGAGCCCCCAGGACCTGCTGACTGAGATTCTTATTTCTAGTTGGATCCTTGTTGATTCATAGGCACACTCAAGTTGAAGTGCTGGTCTTGACTAGGTTTGCTCACCTTCTCACGGTTGACATTGTGGGCTGAATAATAATTGAGTGGGGGTGCTTTCCTGTGGATTGTAGGTGTTTAGCAGTATTCCTTCAGGCAATGCCAGACACCTCACTCACAAAATCATTTCTGGATAAGAAACACTGCCAAGAAGCAATGAAAAAAATTATAATCAAGTCCCATCAGATATTCTGATATTAATTTTGGACAGATCATTAACCCCTTCTGCTCCACCCCAGGGCCTTTGCACTTGCCATTCCTTCTAAGTACACACTTGCCCACATAACCCTGCCTCTCTCTCCCTTTCTTCACTGAGGTCTCTGTTCAAATGTTAACTTGTTTGTAAATCTTAACTAAATGCCCATGAAATAGAGAATACACAGATCAGTATCTTTTTCTAGGACATGCTCTCCTTTTCTTTGTAAAGATTTTTATTGGGGAATTGGGGGATGGAAACAGCGCTGGGGAATTGAGGGAAGGGGAACAGACAAGTTGCTGTCCGTTTTGTTCTTCAGTCTAGTTGTGGAGGACGTTGCTTCACTGGCCCAAGTTGGCACCATCATTGTGCTCTTCCCGGGCGATGCAGATCAGTTGCTGGCCTCTGGACGGCTGCTCACAGTGGCTTCTGGCCGCTCACACTGGCTGCTGGCCACATACGGTAGCCCATGGCAACCCACTGCCACAGGGGCTGCAGCCTATGCCGTCGCCGGCGACTCACAGCAGCCCAGCTCCAGGTTGAGCTGTTGTTCAGCATCTTAGCTCTGGAGGGCAGTGTCACTGGCCCTTATATGTGGGATCCGAACCGGGGCCCTCAGGCGTCCCAAGCCAGCTCTTAACCACCGTGCCACTTGGCCGGCCCGCCTTTTCTTAATATTATCTATCAACAGCTGAAATGTTATATATTTTTATTATTAACTTGTATATTTTCCTCCATCATTGACTTGTATGAACTTCTGTTTTTCAGCAATCCAATACTCACTGACTAGACAGTACCTAAAACATGGTGAGCACCCAATTTATATGCCTGAAATACATGAAGAATTTCTCATGAAAACCATAAAATACATGTCTCTTTTGAAAGATGCAGATTGGGACAAAATTCCTAATCTGAGATGGCACAACAAACCCCTAGAAGGAACCAGATCCATACAAAAGTATTGAAATTAATCACTTGGGAGCAAAATATAAATTGTAGCATTAGAGCTACGTGAGTAATGTCAGTTTTTATGAAAATTACTTATGCTATTTTCCTGTCTTGGAAATCACCTCTTCCTCAGGGACCCAGAGAATCTTACAAGAGTTTCAGAATTTCTTCTCCTGGGACTTTCAGAGGAGCCAGAACTGCAGCCCCTCATCTTTGGGCTTTTCCTCTCCATGTACCTGATCACTGTGTTTGGAAACCTGCTCATCATCCTGGCCGTCAGCTCAGACCCCCACCTCCACACGCCCATGTACTTCTTCCTCTCCAACCTGTCCTTTGTGGACATCTGTTTCACCTCCACCACCATCCCCAAGATGCTGGTGAACATCCAGACACAGAGCAAAGTCATAACCTATGAAGGCTGCATCACACAGATGTATTTATTCACAGTCTTTGGCACGTTGGATATCTTTCTCCTGACTGTGATGGCCTATGACCGCTTTGTGGCCATCTGTCACCCCCTGCACTACATGGTCATCATGCACCCCTGGCTCTGTGGACTGCTGGTTCTGGTGTCCTGGATCATGTGTGTCCTGAATTCCTTGTTACATAGCTTAATGGTGGTGAGTCTGTCCTTTTGCACAGACTTAGAAATTCCCCACTATTTCTGTGAACTCAATCAGATGATCCAACTTGCCTGTTCTGACAACTTTCTTAATAACCTGGTGATGTATTTGGCAGCTGTGCTGGTGGGTGGTGGTTCCTTGGCTGGTATCCTTTATTCTTACTCTAAAATAGTGTCCTCCATATGTGCAATGTCATCATCTCAAGGGAAGTATAAAGCATTTTCTACCTGTGCGTCCCACCTCTTGGTTGTCTCCTTATTTTATCTGACAAGCCTAGGAGTGTACCTCAGCTCTGCTGTGACCCACAGCTCACAGTCAAGTGCAACAGCCTCGGTGATGTACACTGTGGTCACACCGATGCTCAACCCCTTCATCTACAGTCTCAGGAACAAAGATATAAAGGGGGCTCTGAAAAGATTCTTTGGGATGACAGATATTAAAAGGACACTAATGCTGAGGCTGAAAAAGTGCCCTTGATTTCTTGGCTCGAAGCCCAAATTCAGACATTGTGATTCTTTAATCAGATGGTGTTTGTAGACTTATTTTATTATATTCTGGAATTTCTGTTTGTTTGAGTCTAACTTCTCTATATAATTTTTTTAAAATATTTATTTTTTTCAGTTACAGTTGATATTCAATAGTATTTTGTATTAGCTTCAGGTGTTCACTATAGTGATTAGACAGTTATATAATTTAAACAGTGATCCCCCCATTAGTCTAGTACCCACTGGCACCATACATAGTTGTTGCAATATTATTTACTATATTTTGTATGCTGTACTTTATGTCCCTGTGACTATTTTGTAACTACCAAGTTGTATTTCTTAATCCTGTCACTAATTTCATCCAGGCCCCCAAACCTCACCTCTCTGACACCATCAATTTGTTCTCGGTATCTATGAGTCTGTGTCTTTTGTTTGTTCATTTGTTTCGTTCTTTAGATTTCACATATAAGTGAGATCATATGGTATTTGTCTTTCTCTGTCTAACTTATTTCACTTAACATAATACCCTCTAGGTCCACCCATGTTGTCATGAATGGTAAGATTTCATTCATTTTTATTGCCAAGCAATATTCCATTGCATATAATTGTATGTACCACATCATTTTTATCCAGTCATCAAGTGAATGGCACTTATGTTTATTCTATATCTTGGCTATTTAAATAATGGCGCAGTGACCATAAGGTTGCATATATCTTTTTTTTTTTTTTTTATCTGAGCCATCCTGCTACCTGTTGGCAGCTCAGTGCCTGCTCAGCTCAGGCTGGACTCGAACTGCTGTTGCTCAGAGCTCAAACTCTTGAGCGAGCTCTTAACCAACTGAGCCACTCGTCTGGCCCTGCATATATCTTTTAAATTACTGTTTTGGACTTCTTAGATACTCAGAAGTGGCATTGCTGGTCATAAGGTAGTTCTCTTTTTAATTTTTGAGGAAATTCTATACTGTGTTCCATAGTGGCTGCACCAATTTGCAATCCCACCAACAGTTCATGAGGGTTCTCTTTTCTTCACATTCTCACCAACATTTGTAGTTTGTTGATTCCTCATGATGGCCACTCTGACAGGTGTGAATTTACATTTCATTGTGGTTTTAATTTGCGTTTCTATGATGATTAGTGATATGGAGCATCTTTTCATATATCTAATAGGCATCTGTATGTCCTATTCAGAGAAATGTCTATCAGGTCCTCCTCTCATTTTTTTAATGTGATTGTTCTTTTGAGGTTGAGTTGTATCAGTTTTTTATAAATTTTGGATATTAACCTTTTATCAGATGTATCATTAGCAAATGTCTTCTCTCAATCAGTTGGTTTTCTTTTTGTTTGGTTGATTGTTTTCTTTGCTGTGGAAAAACTTTTTAGTTGGATGTAGTTCGATTTGTTTATTTTTTCTTTTGTTTCTCTTGCCCAAGGAGATATATTAGAAAACAAATGTTACTATGAGCAATGTTGGAGAATGTACTGCCTATGTTATCTTTAGGAGTTTTATGGTTTCGGGTCTTATACATAAGCCTTTAATATATGTTGAGTTTATTCTTGTATATGGTGTAAGAAGTTGGTCCAGTTTCATTTTTTTGCATATATCTGTAGACTCTCTTTACCTCATTGTATGTTCTTGCCTCATTTGTCACAGATTAAATGACTATGTAATGGTCAGTTTATTTCTGGGTTCTGTATTCTTTTCCATTGAATTATGTCTGTTTTTTATGCCAGTACCATGCTGTTTTGACTTATAGCCTTGTATTATGGTCTGATATCAGATAGCATGAAATCTTCAACTTCGTTCTTTCTCAAGAGTGCTGTGATTATATTGGGTCATTTGTAGTTCCATATTACTTTTAAGATGATTTGTTCTAGTGTTGTGAAAAATACAAAAGTAATATGCAGAAATCAGTTGAATTTTTATACACCAATAATGAACTCCCAGAAAGAGAATAAGGAAAAGAATCCCATTTATAACTGCATCCAAAAAACACCTAGGAATAAATTAAGGAAGGAGGGCAAAGACCTGTACTCAGAAAAGTGTATGACACTGAAGAAATAAACTGAAGAGGGTACAAATAAATGGAAGCATATATGGTGCTATTGGACAAAAAGAATTAACATCGTTAAAATGTCCATACTACCAAAACAATCTGTAGACTCAGTACAATCCCTATCAGAATACCCATGGCATTTTTCTCTACACAATTTTAGTAACCATTTGATTCAGCTTCCTGCTCTGTGTCAAATAGACAGTTTTTTCCTTGTTCTTTTTTCAACCTTCATACATTTTTTTCCAACCTTGATCAGAAATCTTTGGAAATTCCTGTTTACTTCATGGGCAACATGGATTTCTACAGAATAATTTCCTCTCAAAAGATATATATTATTGCAAGTAATGTGTTCTTGTTTGATGGACAGAATAGTCACAAGTTGCATTACTCATGTGGAAAAATTTCCTTTTGGCTACTGAGCCAATTTATGTGATTTTATTTCAAAGGAATATCTGAAACCACAGTTTTCACTTTTGTGTCTTTCTTTTTACATCAGTAGCTTCACTGCTCTTCCTGATAATGTGGACTTCATCATTGTTCACGTTAAGTCTCAGCCTGTTTTGTTGATAGTGTTGCTATAGGCTGGGAAGGCCTAAATTAACATGAAGCTGCAAGAATTAGAAATTTAAACATATGGATTTAAAGTAGAATGGTTGACCTTAATATTAGTAATGAATTACATTTCTATCTTAATGCACACAGGCCTGAAAGTCAGAACCACATTTACTTTATGTAATGGAGAATGCATTAGGCCAGCTAATGGAGCAAATTCCCTAAATTGACTTTACATGACTTCTTCTACTTAAGGTGGGATTTCAACACAAATGCACTTACCTGAGGGAAGCAAATAGGATAAAGAGAGGCTAAAATTTACTATCCTACAAAAACTTATATATATTTATTACATAAATGTATTACTTCCCTGTTGTAACAAATTACACAGTAGGGGTATATAGAAAGAAATTCATGTTCTTACTGTATTAGATTTTAGACCCCTGAACAAGTCTCAATGGACTAAACTCAAGATGTCTGCAGGGCAGGTTCCTTCTGGAGGCTCCAGGAGAGAGTCCATTTCCTCTCACGTTCCAGTTTCTCATGGCCACAAGCATTCCTTGGCTCCTGGCCTCTCTCCATCTCTAAAGCATCAGTGGAGCATCTTCCAATCTCCTTCTGATTCCAACTATTCCTCCTTTACTTGCTTCTACATTCTAGGCGTGCGGTCATTACAGCAGTCCCACCTGCACAATCACAGCCAATCTTCTTATCTTAAAGCCGCAGGCTTATAGCACAAGTATTCCAACCTCTACCTTAACCCACCACTTACTATAACAAATAGAATATTCAAAGTTTCCAGGGATGATGATGTGGACATTTTGGAGGCCCTCATTCTGCCTGTTACAAAGTCTTTTTCAGAACTGTTTTATCTGGTGACACTCAAGGGCCCTGGTATAAAAGGGCCCTTGAAACAACACAGAATGTATCACAGCCTCTGAAATGGGTGAATACAGGCATGCACTGCGTGATGACATTTTGGTCTATGAGGGAACCTCATATACAATGATTCTCCCATATGATAATAATGTTGCTAAAAAATTCCTATCGCCTAGTGACATCATAACCATGGGAACATCTTTGTAATGTAGCACATTGCACCAATACTTACCATCGTGTAACAGTTGCCTACAGTATTCAGTATAGTAACATGCTGAACAGGTTTGTAGACTAGAAGCTGCAGGGGAGCAGAATTTGTCACCCCAATTTATGTCAATTTGGTGTAAGGATTATTTTAGGATGGTTAATTTGAAGAAACAGCAGACATGAAAGAAGCTCTGAAAACCAAGTACAAGTTGCCCTTTGTAAGGGATATTTACATTTGTATGGAAAATCTCCATTTGTGAGGGGTTGTGTCCCACCACAGTCAATGCTTTCAAGAGCCAAGGGACCTAGTCAAGGCAGAGTCCTCAGTCTTAGACTTTGGAGAGAACTCTAAGTCAGGGTTGGGATAAAGTGCTGGGAGTGAGATCTGTGGTAGGTGAGAAAGTCATGGAGAAAGTGTAACAGAAACAGGACTCACCTGACTTCTCATGTAGACCTTTTCAGTATTAATCTCCAAATATCACTCTGCTGCTGAGGGAACCACATCCCCAGCCCAGCACCGCTGTTCCCCAGAATTAGGGGCTGATGTCCACAGAAATTTTATGGCAGAAGACACTTGGGTTTCTTTTAGATCCAACAACCCAGGTTGGTTTGGTTTAGGTTGCTATTTCAAACTTGACAGTAGGATCATGAGGATTGTTGGTCTTGTGGAGGCTTCACAGCAACTGCCTGTGGCTGTCTGAGCTTGCCTCTGGAGAGGTTGCGGTGGGGTGAAATGTGCAAAAGGTACGTCGTTGACTACCTCATCCTATGGGTTTTGTCCCCTGTGTTATTGTTGATTCCCTATATTTCATGTTATTGTTTCAATATGTTTATAGTTTTTGAAACTATACAAGAACATACAAAAAACTCATGTGGAAAATAACAGTCTATCTAAATGCAAAAAGGAAGAATTAACCCAGACCTGTATAATTGGTTGAATTCTAAAAGAAAGCATGAGAGCATTCCTTACTGACTGTGAGAGAGACTTAGCATCACGGTGCTTCACCCAGGAGACAGGGAAGAAGCTCACCATGAGAAGTGGTTACATCTGAGGATAACTGTGCTAAGCATTGGGGGGCCCATAGCCTTGAGGTAGGTGGGGACTTTGCCTGTTTTTTGAACTGTTGCAGAATATAGATTTGGAATAAGCGATCCTAACGTGCTTTCTTTATCTTTCCCGATTAAAGATTTTTTTTCCCTTCATAATCCAGATATGCAAGTTTGACCACACCGAAGTATCCCTGTGTGTGACATCCTGTCCAAATCTCTGGCTTGCTGCTCAGCAACAGGTGTTCTCTGATGGGGTGATTTGGAAGAAGGGAGCCTGATGCTTCCTAAGTCATTGCAGTGAAGTCACTCAAGCTGAGGCAAGTTGGGGGAAACACTTTAATCACTAAACATTCTAGCTTTGATTTTTCTGAAGGAAAATATGCCTGTTTTCTTCACATTTTGTAAATGTTTGTTTGTGGAAGACTTACTTTCAAATGAATTCACGATCCAAGGAAAAGGTAGAGGAAAGGACAACATTGGCTTTAAAGGTGAAGATAGTTTTATGTCAGTGTGGGCAAAGGTAAAAATAATATATTTTTAAAAATTATTTAAACAGCTTTTTTGGTAGAATCTTTAGGTTTTTCTGTATATACTGGGTTGTCGGAAAAGTCATAATGTATTTTTTCTATGTTTTTCATTGCAAAAATGCATCATGACTTTCCAACAACCCAATAGTATCATGTCTTCTGCATAAAGTGACAATTTAACTTCTTCATTCCCAATTTGGATGCCTTTTATTTCTTTCTCTTGCCTGATTGCTCTGGCTAGGACTTCCAATACTATGTTGAAAAGCCAAGGTGATAGGAGACAGCCCTGTTTTTTTCCTGAATATAGAGCAAAGGGCTTCAGTTTTTCACCATTAATTATGATATTAGCCTAGGATTTTTCTTATATGGCCTTTAATATGTTCAGATATTTTCCTTCCATACCCATTAAATTAAGTGTTTTAGTCATAAATGGATGTTATATATTGTCAAATGCTTTTTCTGCATCTATTGATATAATCATTTGATTTTTGTCTTTTATTTTGTTTATGTTGTGTATCAGATTGATTGATTTGCATATGTTGACCCTTCCTTGTGCCCCTCAGATGAATCCCACTTGGTTGTGATGTATAATCTTTTTAATGCATTGTTGTATTATATTTGCTAGAATCTTTTTAGGAGTTTTGCATCTGTATTCATCAGAGATATTGATCTGTAATTGTCTTTTTTGGGGGGTTATCCTTACCAGGTTTTGGTATCAGAGTAATGTTGGCCTCATAAAATAAGTTAGGGAGTATTGTCTCATCTTCAATATTTGGAAGAGTTTGAGTAGGACAGGTATTAGATCCTCTTTGAGTGTTTGGTAGAATTCACTAGTGAAGCCATCTGGTCCTGGACTTTTGCTTTTGGGAAGGTTTTGTATATTGACGGAGGCCAAGACATGGAAACAACAAAAGTGTCCTTTGATAGATGATTGGATAAAGAAGATGTGGTATATATACATAATGAAATACTATTGTTCCACAGGAAAAGATGAAATAGTGCCATTTGCAACAACATGGTTGGATCTTGAGATTATTATGCTAAGTGAAATAGACAAAAAAAGTCGAGAGCCATATGATTTCACTGATATGTGGAATATAAAACTGAAAGCAACAAGGAATAAGACAAACAAATAAAGAAACAAAAACTCATAGACACAGACAAGAGTTTAGTGGTTACCAGAGGGTAATGGGGGAGGGGGTGGTAGATAAGGGTAAACGGGTTCAAACATATGGTGATGGAAGGAGAACTGACTCTGGGTAGTGAACACACATTGTGATATTTAGATGATGTATTGCAGCATTGTACACTTGAAACATATGTAACTTTACTAACCATTGTCACCCTAATAAACTTTAATTAAAAAAAATATTTAAACAAATTTTTTTTAGAAAAATATTTTTTAAGTAAAACTATTTTTATAAATTGTTTCAATTTATGGAATGACCTGGTTTCTAAATCACCGGTGCTCTTGATCAATATTTAAACAAAATGGTAATTATTCCTCAATTTAAAAATACATGAAAGAAATAACCTATTCATGGGCAACTTTTCTTCTTTGCAACTCCTCAGTGTGCTGAGTTGTGAAGTGTGGATAACAGTAGTATCTATTCCACAGATATCTGAGAAGATTGAATGAGAAAATCATTTACAATTGCCTATTGGTGTCTGACAAGTATTATGACCCAATAAATACTAGCTGTTATTATTCTGCTCAGATGAGCAAGTATACATAGGTGGTAATCAGCTTGCTTTCCAGATATTAGTGTAGGAATTTGGTAGCATATCAACTGGCCCTGGTATGAGACTATGAAAACAAACCAAATCGCTTATTCCTTGAGTCTGCAGAATTACCTTTTAAGAGAGGCAGTTACATGTGCAGGTTGGCACCAAGCAGTACAATAGAAAGAACAGACCTGGAAGACAGACCTGAGTTACAATCCAGGTGTGTGTTGTATGTGGCGAGAGCAGTGCAGGGCCACCATCTTCACGTGTGTGCCCACCTGTCCACCAGGAGTCTGTGAGCTATATGAGAGTGTGAAAGTGTGTAAGCTTCCTGGAATATAGTTAGGCACAAATAAATGGCGCTAAGATGATTAGGAGAAGGTTTTACAAAAATAACTCATACTAAGGAATTGCTTAAAAAGCAACCTCATGCTAGATTCACAGCTTAGAAAACGCATTCTGCTAGACATTGTTCTCTAAAGTCTTGGACAGCGGCTCCCTGTTTAGTCATCAGGGGACCCTGCAAAACTTTTAATTATCTGTGAAACATTGTTAGGCTTATTGTACTGTGTTTGCAAAAGCAGAATTTGGGGACACATTGAAACAAAACAAAAAGATACCATGTCGTCAAATCCTCACTTCACCAGAAAGCTAAATTCACCAGAAGATACTTTCTGAAAATTCTAGTCATTGTTATTTTATTGAAATTTATTAAAAATGAGGCTGAACAATAACATTACTGAATGGGGCATGATACAAGCCATTTTATAAAAACATTAATGTTTTAAGCTTATTTATAAAACCCTTGGAGCCTGCATAAAGACTTGTCTGTGAATAATCAGGCAGCATTATTCATAATAGCCAAAAACAATCTATATATCCACAAAATGGTGACTAGATAAACAAAATGTGATATATACATACAGTCATATGCTACTTAGCAATAAGCAATAAAAGGAACAAACTACTAAAACAAACAAACAAACAAATAAAAAACCTGAAGCTCAGGGAATATAGCAATGGTGTGACATATTTTTTCAACTTTTTATTATGAAAAATTTATTTTATTTATTTTTTTACATTTTATTGTTAGTTTCAGGTGTACAGAACAATGCAATAGTTATCCTTTTCACCCTCACAAAGTAACAAAAAAAATAGAGAAAAACTGAACACTGGTACATTGATCACTTATATGCTCATCATGCACATTTAACACATAATATTTGTAATATTTGCTTTATCTGTTTTACATTTCTGCCAGGCATCATTTGAAAGCACACAGTATGACATTTCATTGAAATACTACGTTGTGGGAGTTGAGTCAAGGGAATTGTAATAGATATGTATGATATTGGGGGGAGAACTGGGGTGGCAGATTGGCGGAGGGGGTTGTCATCTTGAGGGGTAAAAAGTATAACTATATAACTATTGCACTGTTTGTACAGCTGAAACTAATTCTAAAAAATGTGTATTTCACAATAAAAAATAATTAAAAAAAAAGAAATACTGTGTATGCGTTGTTTCATATCAGCTTTCCTCTATCAGCAGTATTGAACGTCGTCAAGAATTTCCTGATATTTAATATTTAGTTTATATTCAAATTTGGGTCAAGTTTTGAGCCAAATTTCTGTCCCCACGTTGGTATAATTTCTTATAATGTAAAAGCAATTATCACAAAGGATCTAGACCGACACTTGACTTGTGAACAGTACTGAAGAAATACATGGGGTTACTGCCCTCAAGTTGCTGTAAGGAGCTCTGATGGGACAGAAACCAGTATGTGACCCCGAGATGAGAAATGGGCCTCGACAGATTGTAAGCCCAAAGTTGAGTTTGATCAGCAGTGGGTCTGCATGTGGCTCTCTGTGATTTCCTGCATCATCAATGAGAGGGCTGTTTGGGAGTAAATAGGCAGAATGGGTGAATTCCACCAAACACAGAGTAACATTTAGACTTGAGTAATATGTGCCTAATGTCCCTTTGCATGTCACTCAGTAGGTACTCATAAGTAAATGCTGAGTTAAAACACAATCCCCATTTTCACAAGGGTCAATGTGGAGCTGCAGGGAGAGCTAGAATGTTCCTGACATAATCAAATTGGAGGAGAGGGCTCAGTGACATAGGGTTGAGGTGGTGGACAAACAGCCCAGCAGACACCTGGGGATTTTGAAAGACATTTAAGGCAAAGCTGTCCAACAGAAATTTCTGCAAAAAGATATTCTCTGTCTGCACTATCTAATGTGGTAACTGCTGTATTGAACACGAGGCTTGTATGACTGGGAAACTGAATTTCAAATTTTATTTAATTTTAATTATAATTTTCAAACAGTCACATGTACTTAGTAGCTACTGTGTTGGACAACTCAGCTCTTAGCTCTCAAGACACATGTCCCTCAGGCCATTTCAGCAAGATTCACAGTGTTCACCAGACCAGCATTAATAATGGGGGACCATGAAGCCAAATTTTGTTCACCTTTTATCCATCCCTGAGTCCATTTCTCTAATACAAGTTCTGTTTTTAAAGATGTGCCTCTTCCCTACTAATGCTTGTAAACAATGAAAGGTGTTTTAAGAAAACAGTGAGAAGATGAAAACTTCATCTTTTGGGGAGAACCTCCTTCCTAATTGATTTTACTTTTTCAAGAGGCTGGTACCTTGTATGTTGAATTTTAAAACAACAAAACCAAGATTTCACACCTTTTAAGACTTCTAATATTCATATTGTGTAATTCTAATAAATGTGGTCCAGGCACAGGATACACAGATTGATGTCCTTTTAAATTCAGGGAGTTGACCTGAAACTAACAACAATAAATAAATAAATAAATAAATAAATAAATAAATAAATAAATAAATAAATTCAGGGAGTTGAAGAAGAAGGAGAAATAAAAACTAGATTCACTTGACTTATAACCTGGTCTCTTGGGATCAGAGGATCATTAGGAAAAATTGCCTTTCTGTTATTCCAGAGACCCCGGGGGGAATCGTGTGCTTAGCAGTTGGAATAAGAAGAGGGAAAGGTGCCTGATGAGCAGATACAGAGAGCGCTGTAACGCCTCCTCTGTGCGTCCCTCAGCTTGGACCACGTTGGTGCCCAGGACCTGGGTGTTGCTGTTGAGTCCTCAGCTGGCTGTGAACTGACGCTTCACTCCTTCCTGCTGTCTCGTGTGGGGACAGAGCTTCAGTCTCCATCATGAACCTTCCAGGGAGTAATTCAGACTTCCACACAGAGGCCTCCCTCTCAGAGACCCCATCCAGGTGAGTCTGAGAGCCCAGCAGGTACTGAAGGAAAGGGTCAGAGAGGAAGGAATCTGAGAACTCTTACCTGGGTCACTGCGACCCTAATCAGCCCAGAGACTAGAGATCACCATGTCTGTGTTCTTGGTTAAGTAATTGATTTATAATTAATTCGTTTAATATGTTAATAAGGATGCTTGAATCTGCACTACAGGGTCCATAGTTAACAATTAAGTGACGGGCATGTATGTACCATTAGGTGACACTGTAGAATAAGTGAGATTCATGAAATGGTTTGCAGTACAATGAAAACATATCTGAGGAGTTTTGCTGTTCAGGCAGTAAAAAAATAGAGTGTTAGGTGTGGAGTCAGTGCAGTGAAGTGAGAGTGTTTTTATGAAATTTCTAAGATGGAGCGTATTTGAGCATGTTTTCTTTTTACTGAAAAGATCCAGCCAGCGGAGGTATAAACTACCTTGCAACAGACATTCGTGAGACATACATTGCAGTATCTTCTCTTACGCTGGGTATTCACATGAAAAAATTATTTAATAAGTCTAATGAGGAACACTAAATAGTTTTACTTTGAATTATTTCATTAATGGCAAGGCTGCATATACTTTGGATTTGATACTTATTTCCTTTCTGTATTCGAACAGTTAGTAGGGATTCCTATCCCACACTCAGCCTTTTCCTCCTGGTGGTCATTGTCTTGTATATTTTTAATGAGAAATTCTGTCATGCACTTTGAGAGTATAAATTGAGGACTGACGTACTTTTAGGTAAACAGCGCTGACAACAAAATAGTTCGGCGATGGAGAAATTAAGGTCACCTGTTGTGCCTTAAATCTTATGCCACAAAGACATCGTAGTCATACCATGTTTACATTTATGCAATGAAAACTTCACTGTACCTGCTAATAGGGTGTAATATCTCCAACTTTATTTTAAAATTTCTTTTCTACTTCCTGTGGGTTTCCATAATAAAATGCCCTTACCTAGGGGAAGCTAATGATTGAATGGAGAGGCTTCCACTCAGTTCCCTGAGCAAATTTTAATGAATAATTATCTGTATTAGAATTTTTCGCTGTTATAAAATATTCTCACAGTAGTCGATTAAGACAAAGAAATATATGCTGTTACAGTATTGGATGTCAGAAGCCCAAATGAGTCTCATGGGCTAACATCAAGATGTCTGTAGGACTGGGTTCCCCCTAGAGTTTCAGGTGAAATTCTGTTTCCCTTTCTATTTCAATTTGTATTCTGCCCACCTGCTTTCTTTGGCTCATGACTGTTCCTCCATCTTCAAAGTCAGCAATTTAGCTTCTTCATCTTGTCTCTCACTTCTACATCGAGAGGATCATTGTGGTTACCTTAGTGCCACCTGGATGATCCTGGCTCATCTTCTTAAAGTCAACCAATTAGGAAGCCTGTCCCATCTTCTACCCTAATCCTCCCTTGCTATAAAAGTATCCAATGTAAAGGCACTGTGGATAGGGTGTGCCCTTATTTAGGAGGCCCTTACTCTGCTCACTACAAAGTCTCTTAAAAGTGTATTATTTTGTGTCACTCAGGGGACCTTACATAAGAGAAACGAACGCAGAATTCATCACAGTTTCTGGATTGAGTGAATGCGTTATTGCTTTAAAAATACATGCAAAGTAATACTTGGTTCAGAACACCTGAAACTACCTACACCTGGCTCGGACACAGAACCTCAACCTTGCTATTCAGAGCGTGGTCTACACACCAGGACCTGCAGCATCAACACCCGCTGGGAGCTTGTTAGAAATGCAGCCTCTCTGAGTCCCCAGGACTTGCTGAGTCAGATTCTGCATTTCTGGTAGTATCTTTGTTGATTCGGAGGCACACTCAAGTTGCAGTGCTAGTCTTGAATAGGTTTGCACACCTTCTCATGGTTGACATTGGGGGCTGAATAAAGCTTGGGTGGGGGTGCTTCCTGTGGATTGTAGGTTTTTAGCCGTATTCCTTCAGTCAATGCCAAACACCCCAGGTCCAAAAGCATTAATGGATGAAAAACAGTGCCTACAAACAACCTGAAAAAAATTATAATAAATGCCCATCAGACATTTCAATATTCACTTTGATAGGTCACTAAACCCCTCCTGCTCTATCCCAGGACCTTTGCACTGGCCGTTCCTTCTTCCAGGTACACACTTGCCCACATAATCCTGCCTCTCCCTCCCTTTCTTCACTGAGGTCTTTTTTCTTTTTTTTTCTTTTTTTTTATTGGGGAATTGGGGGAATGGGAACAGCGCTGGGGAATTGGGGGAAGGGGAACAGACAAGTCGCTGTCATTTTTGTTCTTCAGTCTAGTTGTGGAGGACGTTGCTTCACTGGCCCAAGTTGGCACCATCATTGCACTCTTCCCTGGCAAGACAGATCAGTCGCCGGCTTCTGGACAGCCGCTCACTGCGGCTGCTGGCCGCTCACGCTGGCTGCTGGTTACACACGGTAGCCCATGGCAACCCACTGCCACAGGGGCTGCAGCCTACGCCGTCGCCGGCAACTCACGACAGCCCAGCTCCAGGTTGAGCTGTTGTTCAGTATCTTAGCTGCAGAGGGTAGTGTCACTGGCCCTCATATGTGGGATCCGAACCGGGGCCCTCTGGCGTCCCAAACCAGTTCTTAACCATCACGCCACTCGGCCGGCCCCACTGAGGTCTTTTTTCAAATGTCACCTTGTTTGCAGTTCTTGAATAAATGCTCATGAAAACGAGAAGACAGTAGTTACTATTTTTTTAGAGTTGTTTTCTTTTTCTTCATATGATCTGTCACCATCTGAAATGTCATATATTTTTATCATTAGCTTGCATATTTTTTCTCCATCATTGACTTGTATGAACTTGTGTTGTCAGCACTCCAATACTCACAGACTAGACAGTACTAAAATATGGTGAGCACTCAATTTATATTGCTGAAATCCATGCCAATTTCTCATGAAAACTGTAGAATACATGACACTGTTGGAAAGAAGCAGATTGGGACAAAATTTCCTAATCTGAGATGGCGCAGCAAACCCCTAGAATGAACCAGATCCATAGAGAAATATTGAAAGTAATCACCTGGTTGCAAAATATAAATTGTACCATTAGCGCTATCTGAGTTATGTAGTTTTTATGAAAATTACTCATGTTATTGTCCTCTCTCAGAAGTCAACTTTTCCCCATGGAACCAGGTAATGGTACACGAATTTCAGAATTTCTTCTGCTGGGACTTTCAGAGGAGCCAGAACTGCAGCCACTCATCTTTGGGCTTTTCCTCTCCATGTACCTGATCACTGTGTTGGGAAACCTGCTCATCATCCTGGCCGTCAGCTCAGACCCTCACCTCCACACGCCCATGTACTTCTTCCTCTCCAACCTGTCCTTTGTGGACATCTGTTTCACCTCCACCACCATCCCCAAGATGCTGGTGAACATCCAGACACAGAGCAAAGGTATAACCTATGAAGGCTGCATCACACAGATGTATTTTTTCACACTCTTTGCAGGATTGGACGTCTATCTCCTGACCGTGATGGCCTATGACCGCTTTGTGGCCATCTGTCACCCCCTGCACTACACGGTCATCATGCACCCCCGGCTCTGTGGACTGCTGGTTCTGGTGTCCTGGATCATGTGTGTCCTGATTTCCTTGTTATATAGCTTAATGATGCTGAGGCTGTCCTTCTGTACAGACTTGGAAATCCCCCACTTTTTCTGTGAACTCAATCAGATGATCAAACTTGCCTGTTCTGACACCTTTCTTAATAACCTGGTGATATATTTTGTAACTGTGCTGATGGGTGGTGGATCCCTGGCTGGTATCTCTTACTCTTATTCCAAGATAGTGTCCTCCATACGTGCAATGTCATCATCTCAGGGGAAGTATAAAACGTTTTCTACCTGTGCGTCTCACCTCTCGGTTGTCTCCTTATTTTATTGTACTATACTAGGAGTATACCTCAGCTCTGTTGTGACCCACAGCTCACAGTCAAGTGCAGTAGCCTCAGTGATGTACACCGTGGTAACACCCATGCTGAACCCCTTTATCTACAGTCTCAGGAATAAAGACATAAAGAGGGCTCTGATAAGAATCTTTGGGGTAGTAGGAACAAAAGGGACAATCGTCCTGAGGCTTAAGAAGTGTCTTTGATTTCATGGCTCCAAGTCTCAAATCCAGACATTGTGATTCTTTAATCAGATTGTGTTTGTGGAATTTGCTTCTTCTAATTTTATTCTGGAATTTTTATTACTTTGAGTATAACTTCTCTGTATAATTTTTTAATTGTTTATATTTTTAAGTTACAGTTGATATCCAATATTATTTTATATTAGTTTCATGTGTACACTATAGTGGTTAGACAGTTATGTAATATAAGCAGTGATTCCCTCCCATTAGTCTAGCACCAACCTGGCACTATAAATAGTTGTTGCAATATTATTTACTATAGTTTGTGTGCTGTACTTTACACCCCTGTATCTATTTTGGAACTACCAATTTGTATTTCTTAATCCCTTCACCTTTTTCACCCAGCTTCCCAACCCCCACCCGTCTGGCAAACATCAGTTTGTTCTCTGTATCTATGAGTGTGTCTCTTTTGTTTGTTCATGTATTTTGTTTTATTTTATTTTTTTAGCTGAGCCACTCTGCCACCTATTGGCAGCTCAGCGGCATCGGACCGCTGTTGCGCAGAGCTCGCACTCTTGCTTGAGCATTTAACCAACTGAGCCACTTTGCCTGCCCCATGTATTTTGTTCTTTAGATAAAAGATATGTCAGATCATGTGTTATTTGTCTTTGTCTGTTGACTTATTTCGCTTAGCACAATACCCTCCAGGTTCACCCATGTTGTCATAAATGGTAAGATTTCATGTATTTTTATGGCCAAGCAATAATCCATTGCATATATTTGTATGTATCACATCTTTTGTATCCAGTCGTCAATTGAATGGCACTTAGGTTTCTTCCATATCTTGGCTAATGTAAATAATGCTGCAGTGACCATAGAGGTGCAAATATCTTTCGAATGAGTATTTTGGATTTTGTTTAATACATACCCAGAAGTAGAATTGCTGGTCATAAGGTAGTTCTCTTTTTAATTTTTAGGAAACTCTATACCGTGTTCCATAGTAGCTGCACCAATTTGCAACCCCACCAACAGTGCACAAGGGTTGCCTTTTCTCTACATCCTCACCAACACTTGTTTTTTGTTGATTTTTCATGATGGCCATTCTGACAGATGTGAGGTCATATCTTATTGTGGTTTTAATTTGCATTTCACTGATGATTAGTGATGTGGAGCATCTTTTCATATATCTATTGGGCATCTGTATGTTGTCTTTGGAAAAATGTCTATTCAGGTCCTCTACCCGTTGTTTAATGAGTACTTTTGTTTTTTTGAGGTTGAGTTGTATGAGTTCTTTATACATTTGGGGTATTAACCTTTTATCAGATGTATCATTGGCAAATGTCTTCTCCCAATCAGTAGGTTGTCTTTTTGTTTTGGTGATTGTTTTCTTTGCTATGCAAAAGCTTTTTTGTTGGATGGAATTCCATGTGTTTATTTTTTATTTTTTTAAAATTATTTTATTTTATTTTTTATTGGGAAACAGTGTTTTTTTCCAGGACCCATCAGCTCCAAGTCAAGTAGTTGTTTCAATCTAGTTGTGGAGGGCACAACTCAGTGGCCCACGTGGGTATTGAACTGGCAACCTTGGTGTTATGAGCCTGCGCTCTAACCACCTGAGCTAACCGGCCGCCCCCCATGTGTTTATTAATTTTTTGTTTCCCTTGTCCAAGAAAATATATCAGAAAACAAATGTTACTAAGAGCAATTTTTACTGCCTACGTTATCTCTAGGAGTTTTATGGTTTCGGGTCTTACATTTATGTCTTTAATATATGTTGAGTTTATTCTTGTATATAGTATAAGAAGTGGTCTAGTTTCATTTTTTTGTATGTATATGTCCAGTTTTCAGAACACCATTTATTGAATAGACTGTCTTTATCTTACTGTATATTTTTGCCTCATTTGTCATAGATTAAATGATCATGTAAGTGTCATTTTTTTCCTAAGCTTTGTATTCTATTTCATTGAATTATGTGTCTGTTTTTATGCTAGTACCATGCTGTTTTGATTACTATAGGCTTGTAGTATAGTTTGATATCAGGTAGCATGATATCTCCAACTTTGTTCTTTCTCAAGAGTGCTGTGATTATTTGGGGTGTAGTTCCCTATGAATTTTACGGTTATTTGTTTTAGTCTATGAAAAATGCAATTTTAATATTTAGAAATCAGTTCAATTTTTATACACCAATAATGAACTGTAAGAGTAAAAAAAAACAACGATCCTATTTGTAGCTGCAACCAAAAAGAATACCGAGGGGGCGGCCTTTTGGCTCAGGTAGTTAGAGTGTGGCTACATAACACCAAGATTGCTGGTTTGATTCCCACATGGGACAGTGAGCTGCGCCCTCTACAACTAGATTGCAAATGGCGGCTTGACTTGGTGTTGCCACGTGCTGAAAAAAACACACTATTCCCAATACAGTTTAAAAAAAATACCTATGAATAATTTGACTTAAGAGGGAAAAGACCTGTACTCAGAAAAGTATATGACAGGAAGAAATTGAAGAAGATACAAATAAATAGGAGCATATATTGTGCTATTGGAGAAGAAGAATTAACATCGTTAAAATGTCCATTCTACCCAAAGCAATCAGTAGACTCAATGCAATCCCTATTTAAATATCAATGGCATTTTTCTCTATATGATTTTAGTAATCATTTGATTCAGATTTCTGCTTTGTCTGTTTTACAGACAGTTTTCCCCTGCCCTTTTACTACCTTCACAAGGTTTTTTCCAATCTTGATCAGAAATATTTGAAAATTCCTGTTTACTTCATGAGCAACATGGATTTCTTAAGAATAATTCTTTCTCAAAAGACATACATTATTGTGAGTCATGTGTTCTTATTTGATAGACAGAACAATCATAAGTTGCAGTACTCTTATGGAAAAAATTTCGCTTTGCTACTAAACCAATTTATGTAATTTTATTTCATAGGAATATTTGAAACCACAGTTTTCACTTTTGTGTCTCTCTTTCTTTTTGCATCAGTAGCTTAACTGCTCTTCCTGATAATGTGGGCTTCATCATTGTTCACGTTAAGCCTCAGCCTGTTGATAGTGTTGCTATAGGATGGGAAGGCCTTGGGGCACTGGCCTGGGCCCCCACTACTTGTGATTCAGACATGAGTCAACGTGTGGCTGGACCAATTAATGTGGTCCTTATTATAATTGCAACAATAATCAGGGAAGTATGAAAATATAAAGTCACTACTCAGAGGTCCACCATGCCTGAGGGCTACTCAGGAAAGTCTAGGGAAGAGAGAGAGAGAGAGAGAGAGAGAGAGAGAGAGAGAGAGAGAGAGAGAGAGAGAGAGAGAGAATGGGCTGAGTGTGTGTATGTGTGGGGGGTAGTGGAGGGGTAAGGAGCTGGATGCTTATCTAGTAGCCATGACATACAGCTAGCAATATGATTTTTTTGAGATGGATGTCTTTGAAATGGAACTCTCATAAATCAAAAGGTTAATGTCAGGCATTCACACTCGTAACATGCTACTGTATTTTGTACCTGGTCTCCAGGTTTTATTGTCTGATTCACATCAGTGCCCAGAATAGCTACAATAGTCACTGATAAAACTGATTATCATGTATATATCTTCCCCTGGGATCTATATGGAAACATACATGAGAGGTTCAGAGACAAATGGAAAATGAGGTATATGTGAGATTCTGAGCTAAGGATGAGGTCAGGCACCTGGGGCTTCAGTGGGGAAGAAGGACAATCAGAATAGCAGAAGTTCAGTAGTTAGAAGTTTGCTCTACGCTGTACATAGGTCATAAAATGCTATCTCTGATGATAACGCTTATTATGGGCACACCCCCTAATTAACATTCTTTAAGAAAAAGGTAAAGTTTCTCTTGGGGCTGCAGGGTCTCAAAAGTAATACACATACATATCTTGCGGTGACTTGTTCTGAATCTACCATAGTGACCTAGTTTCATTCTTTTGCATGTATCTGTCCCGTGTTCCCATCACCATTTATTAGAGACACTCTCCTTTCCTCATTGTATATTCTTGGCTCCTTGCTCATAAAGTAATGCCATATAGGTGTGGATTTATTTCTGGGCTCTATTCTGTTCCATTGATCTATGTGTCTGTTAAAATGTTGATGAATCACTGTTACCCAATAAAATTTTTTTTAAATGTTGATGAAAGAATGTCTAGCCTAAGAAAAAATCTTCTAAGGGTTCATTTGAACCATAATGACAACAATTGCTGCAAAGCTACATCTCAACAGATTGAGAAAATGCTCCAGAGATGGCAGTTTTACAGCTTATTTTTTCCATTAGACTAGAAAGAGGAGACATAAGGAGGGTTACATGACATTCATTGGTGAAAGATGAGGGAAGTGGAAGAAAGAAAAGTGGGGAAATCTCTGGGATTGGATAAAAAGTAAAAAAGAGAAACACATACTTCATTACATTGGTGGGTACAGATAGTCAACATCTAAGCACGTAGAGATGGTAAGTGGGCAACAAGATAACACTGTAGTCTCGTGCTCTGGTGCTGGGAGTAGTGCCTCCAACGGGTCTGGAAAAAAACATCACTCTGATATTTCAAAGGCATGTTGTCTTAGATGCACAGAGACAATAGACAATTTCAAAGTGAAAGACTGACCTTTGTCAAGGAAGTTGCAGACCAGGCGTGCTACCCACCACGACCCAGTCTTAGTTAGAAATTTTATGTTCAGATCACTCTCTGTGTTTAATTCGTTGTCTGCGTTTGTCAGGTTTGCCATGCTTGTCAGGTTGAGTATGTGGCCCCTTTTTCATCCATGTCACACTGTTTTCATTACTATAGCTTTGTTACATAGTTCAAAATTAGGGAGTGTGATGGTTTCAGCATTGTTTTACTTTCTTAATATTGTCTTGGCTATTCAGGGTCTTTGTGGTTCCATATAAATTATAGGACTGTTCTATTTCTGTGAAACATGATATTGGAATTTTGAGAGGGATTTCAGTGGATCTGTAAATTGCTTTGGGTATTGTTAAAAACAAAAATTGATCATGTGAATTTAGAGATCTAATTGGCTTTATTAAGGGATTGATGAATGAGGCAGCATACTATCCAGCAACCAGAAGGGAACTGATAGTGGTTGTACAAAATGGAAGTTCTTCATACAAAGAAGGGTGTGGCGAGGAGCTAGTAACAAAAGCAAATAAAAGATTAATTTTAGTTGAGGATATTTACTTTTGGGTGGAAGGGAACAGCAAGGGTTTTTATCCTGCAGATCCCCTTGTCCTTCCATGGGGGATGGAGAGGGCCCATGTGATGGATTACCTTATGGTGCTTTAACAGAAAATTCCAGACTGGTTGATTTAGATTTTATTTTTGATAGATGTTGAAACTGTCATTAGGTACGGGATTAAATCTGGGTTTGGCCTCATGGGCTTTTCGCACAAGTGATACCATTTTGGACCTGTGATTTTCTTTTTAAGTGCAGTATGGATATTTTAACAATATTAATTTTTCTAATCATTGAGCACAGAATATCTTTCCATATGTTTGTGTCTTCTGTAAAATGCATAAATTGGTGAAATAAAGGAGCCATACAGAAATTAAGAGTACATATTGTGTGAGTCTAAATATATATGTATATATACATATATAATTATGTATAATATAATTATACATATATAATTATATATAAATGTATACATATATACATATATAGGTCTATATATGTATACATATATAATTATATATATTAACTATATACATATTTATGATTAAGATATGTAATCAATATATAATTAATTACTTTGTTATATGATTGTAAAAAATGAAATCCCTCTGATCCCATTTCCTCATTTCTGATGATGATATGGGATGATGAATCTAATTCAGGTGGATGCTATTAGGGATAAATAAAGTGTTTGTTAATATTGGTGACTCTAAGAACTCTATCATTGGTAAGGAGTGTATGTACACATACATATATGTGCATTTTTAAAAATTAAACTTTATTGGGGTAACAATAGTTAGTAACATTACATAGGTAACAAGTGTATAATTCTGTAATACATATAGCTGAAGGGGAGCAGAATTTGTCACCCTGAAATATATCAATTGGGAATAAGGATTATTTGAGGTTGGTTAATTTAAGAAACAGCAGACTTGAGAGAAGCTCTGAAAACCAAGTACAAGTGACCCTTTGTAAGGGATATTTACATTTGTAAAGAAATCTTCTTTTTTGTGGGGTGTGTTCCACCACAAGTCAATGCTTTGAAGAGCCAAGGGACCTAGTCCAGGCAGATTTCTCAGTCTTAGACTTTGGAGAGAAGTCTAACTCAGGGTTGGGCTAAGGTGCTGGGAAGTGAGACCTCAGGCAGGTGGGAGAGTCAAGGAGGAGTAACAGAAACAGAACTCGCTTGACTTCTCATTATTCCCTTGTGAAAAGAGAATCAGCAGGAAAAATTTCCATTCTGTCCACATCAGTGTCTCACAGGGAAATCCGGTTCCCAGAGGTGGCTGTTATAATGGAAGCAGTGCCTAATGAGCAGGTAAAGGGAGCTGAGAGTATCTCCTCTGCTGCGTATGCAAGCTTGGGCTTTACAGGGCATGTGTGTTGCTTCTGATTTCCTAAGCCTGGTGGGAACCAATGCTTCACTCCTTCCTGCTGTCTTGTCTGGAGACAGAGCTTCAGTTTCCATCACCAACCATCCAGGGAAGAATTCAGACTTCTACGCAGAGCCCTCCCTCTCAGAGACCCCATCCAGGTGAGTCAGAGAGCCCAGCAGGTACTTAAGGAAAAGGTCAGAGAGGATGGAACATGAGAACATTCACCTGAGGTCACCTGAGAGCCTAACCAGCCTAGCCCGGAGTTCAGAGATGGCCATCTTTGTTTGCTACTCAGACTAATTAAATTTTTTTATACAATTTCTCTTAAAGAAATTTTTATTAAATTTATTGGGGTGACATTGGTTTGTAAAATTATATAGGGTTCAAGTGTACAATTCCATAATACATCATGTATGTATTGCACTGTGTGTTTTTTACTGGAAATCAATTCTCCTTCCATCATCATATATTTGACTCCCTTCACCTACTTCTACCACCCCTCCTCTCTCCTTACCCTTTGGTAACCACTAAGTTGTTGTCTGTGTCAATCAGTTTTTGTCTCTTGGTTTGTTTGTCTTGTTCATTTGTTGCTTTCAGTTTTATATCCCACATGGGAGTGAAATCACATGGTTCTCGACTTTTTCTGTCTGGCTTATTTCGCTTAGCATGATAATCTCAAGATACATCCATGTTTTTGCAAATAGCAGTAGTTCATGTTTTCTTATGGCCGAGTGATATTCCATTGAGTGTTATATACCCCGTCTTCTTTATGCTATCATGTATCAAAGGACAGTTCTGTAGTTTCCATGTCATGGCCACATTGAATAATACTGCAATGAATGTAGGGGTACATATATCTTTACAGATAAATGTTTCAGATTTTTTGGGTAGATACCCACCAATTAATTTTTGTATTATGTTAAATTAAAGTTTTTTCCACTAACTTTACTGTTTGGCATTCAAATCCTTTATATAGATGTGTTTGGGGGAATGTATGAGAGATGTAAATTTTGTGTAGTCAATTCTATCAGCCTGTCATATTGTGTTGCTCCTGTCCCCATTGCGTTTAAATGTAAAAACATACAATCCTCTCCCATCATGTGAATGACATTTTTTTGGCATTCATTAATGATTGCCTCTATTTTTTCCTAAGCATATTTCAATCCATTTATGGTGTTACAGGTAGAACTTAAAACAGTACATATGTCTTTCTCCATTGCTTCTCAAAGGGGTATTTTTATGGCTTTTATTCCAGGTCTTTGCCCATTTATATGAATTAGAGGCCCATACTGATGTGATTAAAATGTTGTATTTGATATCTTTCCTTTTAGGATTAGTCTGACACTTTTATTCAATTCACTATATACAGATACTTGAATACACTTATTTAACCTGGTTTTATTTCCTTACTAATTCTTTTCATTTTATGAGATTTCTATTTCTTAACATTTTTTTCTTATAAATGCATACCTGTGTGAAACCACGTAAGTGAACAAAATGAGCATGGTCTCTGTTATTTGATCTCACATTATAGTGGAGAAGTCCAAATACAGTGAAATAGTTGTGGTATGACATCTTGTCCTCAGTGATAAAAGGGAATCGATCAATAGTTGTGGCCTAAAGTGGAGCTTATAGAATATGTCTGGGGAGGACATTGCATATTGGACAAGAAACAGAACCAAGACAATTGTACCCATCAGATGTGACACAAAAGAGGTCAAAACTCACAGCCCGAGAATAGCAAAGGAAAGAATTCCACACAGAAAAGTGAGAGAAGGGCCAGCCTCATCCACTACTGGGCTGTATAAAAACAAGGGTGATCAAATAAACACGGAATGGGGCAGGAATAACAATTAGATCAGGGGCTGAGGTGGACGCCTTGATGAGGCCAGTGGAGCAGGAAAGGTCCTGTCAGTGTGTGGTCCCTTGAGTCTGAGGTAACTTGATCACCCATGCTGGCTGCCTCTTCCCTCCACATGGCTCTGCTGGGGCTCCTCATTTTATTGCTTTTCCCTCATTGGCAGAAAGTGACCATTTAAAATTAATCTTGCATTTATTGCAGTGGATTTCTGGTTATTTTGACTCTGTCCCTAAGTAAGATATTCCTTTTACATTGTGACCTAGCATATCTACACACAAAATGGCAACACACACACACACACACACACACACACACACACACGACTGAACAAAGAGACCATGAAATGATTATTTACTCTTATGCACCTTCCCTTTGTATATACAGATTTTTTCTTTTGTGCCTTATTGATTCTATTCCATTTAATTCTTACAGGCACCTTAATGTGTCCAGACCTCAGATTATGGAAAACATTCCTCTAGCATGTTCTCCATACCTAGGTTAGTATTTCCTCCTTCTCTTTTCTCTCTCATCATTGGCATTTTCTGTGAGAATATGTTCTCTCCATCATAGAAGACATATTTATTCAGCTACTGTTCCCATCCAAACCAAGTCTTGTGGAGGGAGGCACTCACTGTCTAGCAGGCAAAAAAAGACATTGAATTAAATAAAAATTACACCATGGGCACTCTAACACCTAAATTAAGTGCTTGAGAATGTGCATTATCTCAGGAAAACTGTGATAATGTTAAGGGGAAAAAAGGCTCATGAAGGAGAGGATCGAGCCATTTTGAAAAGAGGGAGTTTGGAGGATGGGAAAGGGGGTGGAAAATTCCAGAAATACCAGCGGGGAGACTGCAAGCAGAGGAAAGCGCGAGTGCACAGGCTCTGAGCCTTGAAGCTGCAGTGTCAGGTGAAGCTGGAGTCAAGTTCAGTGTTTGGGAGATCAGTGTGAGTCAGGGCGGGGCCCTGTGAGGGTGAAGCTGGCAGAAAGGTCACAGAGACTTGAGCCTCCTGTGTGAAGCTACAGAATTTTGGCTTCTATCCCCATTGGAGAGTCATGAGGAGGGATTACAATCAGGGAGTTCGATGATCAGCTTTGTAATGTACTGAGATCTCCATGAGTCAATGCGAATATTTGGCTAGAGGGGTTCCAGCCTGTGCTAGATGGGAGATGACAAGGAACTGAAATGAGGCTGTGGAACTGGCCCCAAGAGATGGGGAAGCATTGGAGGCATTTGAGAGGTAGAAGAAAATAATCAACCTCATCTCATCACCAGAGAGAGCCATTCATTTTCCAACAGGAAGGACCTGGGCTGAGCATTTCACATACATTGCTCAAATCTGTCACCACTCTGATGGACAACATTCTGCACTATTTGGGTGGATGTTAGCATTTAGAATGGTCTGGGTGTCTCTCCTGGTTCAAAATGCTAAGAGGGGGTATATCCCAGAATCAAAACCCGTTGGGTTTTTATTTGTTTTTTGAGAAATCAGATGTGTTTTAAGCCAGACGTTAAAGAGATGTGCAGAAATGTCAAATAATGATACCCTCTTTCATATAAGTTTTTGTTTGGAAAAATATGGTTATTTTTTATTAAAATATGTTAAACACTTCATGGGCTTATTGTTATTTTAAAATGAATCAATAGTTTTTAAAAATTTCTTGGTTTTATTTTCTTTTTTAAAGGTTTTTATCAAAATATAGCTATCATACAGTGTTTTATATGAGTTTTAGGTTACACCATAGTTATTCAACACTTAAATACCTAAAGAAGTGATCACCATGATAAGTCCAGCAATGATCTGACACCGTACCATGGTGTCACAATATTAGTGACTATATTCCCCATGCTGTACATCACATCCCCATGACTTACTTGTTTCCCACACAGAAATTCCACACAGAAAAGTGAGAGAAGGGCCAGCCTCATCCACTACTGGGCTGTATAAAAACAAGGTGATCAAATAAACACGGAATAGGAGCAGGAATAACAATTAGATCAGGGACTGAGGTGGATATGGAAATTTGAACCTCTTATTCCCCTTCAGCGATTCCTCCCCACTTTTTAATTTTTCAATTACAGTTTAAATTCAATATTATTTTATATTAGTTTCAGGTGTACAGTGTAGTGGTTACATATTTATATAATTTAAGAAGTGATCCTCCTGACTAGTCTAGTACCCACCTGGCACTATACATACTTATTATCATATTATTGAGTATATTCCCTATGCTTTAATTTACATCCCATGACTATTTTGTAACTACCAATTTGTACTTCTTAATCCCTTCTCCTTTTCTCCCAATGCCTAATCTCCCTCCCATCTGGTAGCCATCAGCTTGCAAAACACGGTTTTCTGATTCCAAAAGTTTTGCATTTAATGTCATTTACAAAAGTCTGTCCCAGTTTCAGCTTTAAAAATACCCTGCTTTTCATGTACATTGTATATTTTCTTTTGTAATTTGCAGGTTTATTCCCTTTGCACATTTTCTAGGGGATGTTCTATTTGTAAGGTGTCTTGACAACATGAAGATATTGTTCTTTTCTCTTTTAAATAAACTGTGATTTGCTATTTCATTGATTATTGTGGGCATTGCGGCACTGTACCTGCAGCTGGCATGTTGCCAGAAGCAAGGAAGTTTTCTTCATCACGCTGGGACCACTGTGGATTATTAGATTCTCTCTCTTTCTCTCTCTTTCCTCTCTCCCTCTCTCTCTCTCTATTTTATCTCTCCATTGAACTGATTTTTTTTAAACATAGGGCAGAAAATGGGCATAGCCAAGTTTTTACATGTTCATTTGAGGCTTACCAACTGGAATTTGGGTGTTCTTTCTATATTCTCTAAGGGAAAGGTAATCTGATGTTGACAGCATGCCTTGTATATGTTCTTTCTTAATTATTTTGATTGGAGTTTAGTAGAGCCTGGTAGTAACATGGTCCCAGGAGGTTATAGTGTGAGTGTGTGTGCATGTGTGTGAGTGTGTGTGTGGTTTATGGAGCATGAGCAGTTCTCAGGGCAGGGGTACTAGCTCATATACTCCAAAATGTGTCCCTTAAAATACCAATGCCAGAATGTTGACCAATAGATGGAAGTAAAGAAGAGATCACTTCTAATCACTGGAGTCCTTGGAAACAAAATTAAAACAGTGGAAGAAAAAACATGTAACTGACGGACTCCCTGTGTCTTGAAGTTTTATGTGTAGCAGACAGGCCTTCTCATTCCTCAGCACTCTCTGACACCATCTCTATCACTCTCCTTCCTCATTCCCCTCATCACATGGCTGCCTTGTGAGACTTGATTATTTGAACCGAGTGCCAACCTCAGGCCTCTGCACTGGCTCTTTTCTATGCAGGCGACACACTTCCCAGATGCCTTCATGTCTTCCCGTTGTCTTCCTTCAGGTATCTGTTAAACGGCACATTCTTTGCAGATCTTTCTCGATTCCCAGTAAGAATAATATGCTCATCCACTGTCTGTTATACCTCCTTTTTCTTCAAAGCACCTCCATAGACTGAGATGATATATGATGGTTTACTTGCTTATAGTCTTCCTCCCTTATCAAATTAAAGGAAGTGTTGCTTCTCAGCACCCTACAATCCTTGATTGGAAAATGGTCAGAACTCAGCATATATTATTCAAATGAGTGAACAAATTTCTCATCAATCCTGCAAAAGACATGATTTACTGGGCAAAATGCTGAGAGTGGAACAGGTATTCCTAATCAGAGATGTAATGGGGATTTCTTAAACGGGATCGAATCTCTACAAAACCATGTATATATATATATATATATATATATATATATATATATATATATATATATATATATATATATATATATATATATACACATATATATACACACATATACATTTGACTACAAAGTATAAATTGTAAGTTTTCAACATGCCAGCAGTGTCCATGTGTGAAGCTTAGTCTTGTTATTTCTTCATTCCTAGTCATCACTTCTACCTCATGGAACCAGACAATGGTACACGGATTTCAGAATTTATTCTTCTAGGACTTTCAGAGGAACCAGAACTGCAGCCCCTCATCTTTGGGCTTTTCCTTTCCATGTACCTGATCACTGTGTTTGGAAACCTGCTCATCATCCTGGCCGTCAGCTCAGACCCCCACCTCCACACGCCCATGTACTTCTTCCTCTCCAACCTGTCCTTTGTGGACATCTGTTTCACCTCCACCACCATCCCTAAGATGCTAGTGAACATCCAGATGCAGAACAAAGTCATAACCTATGAAGGCTGCATCACACAGATGTATTTTTTCACACACTTTGGAGTGTTGGATGTCTGTCTCCTGACCGTGATGGCCTATGACCGCTTTGTGGCCATCTGTCACCCCCTGCACTACACGGTCATCATGCACCCCCGGCTCTGTGGGCTGCTGGTTCTGGCGTCCTGGATCATCAGTGTCCTGAATTCCTTGTTACAAAGCTTAATGGTGCTGAGTCTGTCCTTCTGTACAGACGTCGAAATCCCCCACTTCTTCTGTGAATTCAATCAGGTCACCCAACTTGCCTGTTCTGATACCTTTCTTAACAACATGGTGATGTATTTTACAGCTGTCTTACTGGCTGGTGGTCCCCTCACTGGGATCCTGTACTCTTACTCTAAGATAGTATCCTCTATACGTGCAATGTCATCTGCTCAGGGGAAGTATAAAGCATTTTCTACCTGTGCGTCTCACCTCTCGGTTGTCTCCTTATTTTATTCTACCGGTCTAGGAGTGTACCTCAGCTCTGCTGTGACCCACAGCCCACAGTCAAGTGCAACAGCCTCAGTGATGTATTCCATGGTTACACCCATGCTGAACCCCTTCATCTACAGTCTCAGGAACAAAGACATAAAGGGGGCTCTGAATAGATTTTTTGAATGGCAGGTACAAAAAGGACAATTACTCTGGGGCAGAAAAACTTCCCATGATTGAAGAGCTAAAATCTTTGGAGCTAGAAAATGTGGAAGTAGAATGTGCCTCTTCTATTTATTTACCAGAATTTTCATTTATTTGAATTCAACTTCCTTTTTTTTGAGGGTCATTTTTTTTGCCACCACTTTTTTTGGGGGTCTCTTTCTTTTCTTTCTTTCTTTCTTTCTTTCTTTCTTTCTTTCTTTCTTTCTTTCTTTCTTTCTTTCTTTCTTTCTTTCTCTCTCTTTTTTTATTAGTTTCAGATATACAAAACAATGCTATAGTTATACTTTTCACTCCTCACAAAGTGACAACACCCCTCCCTCATCACCGCCCTCTCTCCTTATCATACATATCTATTAGAATTCCATTGACTCCACTCCCCACACTATATTCAACATCCTGTGACACTATATATATATACATATATACACACATTTATATAAAATTATATTTGACATACAATATTATTCAATTCAGCTTCAGGTGTACGGTGCAGTGATCAAGCCTCTACACCATCCATGAAGTGAGTGGTCTCCCTAACAAGACATGTGCCCATCTGACACTCTAGAAAATATTTACAACATTATTAATTACATTCCCCAAAACTGTCTTTCATGTCTCTGGGGCAATATTGTAGTTACCTATTTATGCTGTCTAATCCCTTCCCCTTATTCCTCATCCCCATCCTTTCCCATCTAGCAACCATCAGTTTTTCCTCTATATCTCTGAGACTATTTCTGTTTACTTTGCTCATTTATTCAGTTCTTTAGATTCCGAATATAAGTGAGATCATATGGTATTTGTCTTTCTCTGACTGACTTATTCACTTAACATAATGTTCTCTAGATCCATCAATATTATTGCGAATGGTAAGATTTCATTCTGCTTTATAGCTGAGTAATACTTCATTATATAAATGTACCACTCTTTCATGATCCAGTCATCTACCGATGGGCATTTGGGTTGTCTCCAAGTCTTGGCTATTGTAAATAGCGCCGCAATAAACATAGGGTGCAATATGTTTTCGAATTAGTGTCTTGGGTTTCTCTGGATAGATACCCAAGAGTGGAATTGCTGGGTCATACGGTAGTTCCGTTTTCATTTTTTTGAGATACCTCCATACTCATTTCCATAATGGCTGCACCAATCTGCAGTCCCACCGACAGTCCACCAGAGTTCCCTTTTCTCCACAACCTTGCCGACACTTGGTGTGTGTTCATTTATTAACGAAAGCCATTCTGACTGGAGTGAGGTGGTATCTCATTGTGGTTTTTATTTGCATTTCTCTAATGATTAAGAAATTGAACATTTTTTCAGATGCTTGTTGGCCACCTGTATAGTCTTCTTTAGAGAAATGTCTCTTCATATCCTCTGCCCATTTTTTAATTGGGTTGTTTGTTTTTTTGGTGTTGAGTTGAATGAGTGTTTTATAAATTTTGGATATTAACCCCTTATCAGATATATCATTGGCAAATATCTTCTCCCATTCAAGTAGGCTGCCTTTTTGTTTTATTGATGGTTTTCTTTGCTGTGGAAAAACTTTAAAGTTTGATGTAATCCCATATGTTTATTTTTTCATTTACTTCCCTTGCCCATGGGGATATATCAGTAAAAATGTTGCTTAGAGTAATGTCTGCAAATTTACTTCCTATATTTTCTTCTAGGAATCGTATGGTTTCAGGTCTTACATTTAAGTCTTTAATCCATTTTGAATTTGTTCTTGTATGTGGTGTAAGGAGGTTGTCCATTTTCATTTTTTTGCATGTGTCAGCCCAATTTTCCCAGCACATTTATTAAATAGACTATCTTTACTGCAATGTAAATTCTTGCTTTCATTGTCATAGATTAAATGACCATATATGGATGGATTTATTTCTGGGCTCTCTATTCTGTTCCATTGATCGTTGTGTCTGTTTTTATGTCAGTACCATACTGTTTTGATTACAATAGCCTTGTAGTATAATTTGATGTTGGGTAGCATGATAACTCCCACTTTGTTTTTATTTCTCAAAATTGCCGTGGCTATTCGGGGTCTTTCATGGTTCTATATAAATTTTAGGATTATATGTTCTATTTCTGAGAAAAATGTCCTTGATAGTTTGATAGAAATTGCATTAAATCTATATACTGTCTTAGGTAGCATGGACATTATAACTATTTTAATTTTTCCTATCCATGAGCATGGTAAGTGTTTCCATTTATTTGTATTTTCTTTAATTTCTCTCTTCAGTGTCTTAAATTTTCAGAGTACAGGTCTTTTACTTCTTTGGTTAAATTTATTCCTAAGTATTTTATAGTTCTTGAAGCAACTGCAAATGGGACTGTTTTCTAAATTTCTCCTTCTAATAGTTATTTGTGTATGCAAATGCAACTGATTTTTGAATGTTGATTTTGTATTCTGCTACCTTACTGAATTCATTTATCCATTTCAATAGTTTTTTTGGTGGAGTCTTTGGGGTCCTCTATGTATAGTATCATGTCATCTGCATATAATGACAATTATACCCCCTCCTTTCCAATTTGGATGCCTTTTATTTCTTTTTCTTGTCTGATTGCTGTGGCTAGAACTTCCAGAACTATGTTCAATAAAAGTGGAGAAAGTGGACGGGCTTGTCTTGTTTCCGATCTTAAAAGGAATGGTTTTTGCTTTTCCCATTGAGTATGATATTAACTGTGGGTTTATCATATATAGCCTTTATTTTGTTGAGATATGATCCCTTTATTTCCACTTTGCTAAGAGTTTTTATCATAAATGGCTGCTGGATTTTGTCAAATGATTTTTCTGCACCTATTGATATGACCATATGATTTTTATTTTTCATTTTGGTGATATGGTATATCATGTTAATTGATTTCTGGATATTGAACCAACCTTGCATATTAGGGATGAACCCCATCTGATCATGGTGTATGATCTTCTTAATATATTGCTGAATTCTGTTTGCTAATATTTTGTTGAGGATTTTTGCATCTATGTTCATGAGGGATATTGGCCTGTAGTTTTTCCTAATGTCTTTGACTGATTTTGAGATCAGGGTGATAGTGGCCTCATAGAAAGAGTTTGGGAGCTTTCCCTCCTACTGGATTTTTTTCAATAGTTTGAGTAGAATGGGTGATAATTTTTTTTGAATGTTTGGTAAAATTCACTTGAGAAGCCATCTGGCCCAGGGCTTTCGCTTGTTGGGAGCTTGTTGATTACTGATTCAATTTCCTTAGTAGTAATCAGTCCATTCAAATTTTTCGTTTCTTCATAAGTTAGCTTTGGAAGGTTGTATGCTTCTAGAAAATTATCCACTTCTTTCAGATTTTTAAATTTGTTGGCATATAGTTGCTCATAGTATTTTCTTAAAATTTTTTTTGTGTTTCTGTGGTGTCTGTTGTCACTTCTGTTTCATTCCTGATTTTACTAATTCGAGTCCTCTCTTTTTTTTTTTTTTTTTTTTTTTTATGAGTCTGGCTAGAGGTTTGTCGATTTTGTTTATCTTCTCAAAAAACCAGCTCCTGGTTTCATTGATCTTTTGTATTGTTTTTCTGGTCTCTATTTCATTTATTTCTGCTCTGGTCTTTATTATCTCCTCCCTTGTGCTGCTCCCTCTGGGCTTATTTTGCTGTTCTTTTTCCAGTTCTCTGAGGGGTAAGGATAACCTATTGATTTGAGATTTTTCTTGCTTCTTTAGGTATTCCTGTACTGTTATGACTTCCCTCTTAGGACTGCTTTCGCTATATCCCAAAGATTTTGGGTCATTGTGTTTTCATTTTCATTTGTCTCGAGGTATCTTTTGATTTCTTCCTTTATCTCATTTTTGACCCACTTGCTATTTAGTAGCATGTTATTCAGCCTCCATGTAGTTGTGTGTTTTCAGTTTTTTTCTTGTAGTTTATTTCTAATTTCATAGCACTGTGGTCAGAGAAGACACTTGATATAATTTCCATTTTGTTAAATTTATTGAGACTTATTTTGTGGCCTAACATGTGGTCTATCTTGGAAAATGTTCCATGTGCACTTGAGAAGAATGTATATTGTGTAGCTCTGAAAATATCAATTAAATCCAGCTGGTCTAATGTGTCATTTAAGGCCGCTGTTTCCACATTGATTTTCTGTCTGGAGGATCTGTCCATTGGTGACAACAGGGTGTTGAAGTCCCCTACTATGATAGTGTTACTGTTGATTTCCGACTTTATGTTGGTCATAAACTGTTTTATATATTTAGGAGCTCCTATGTTGGGTGCATAGATGCTAAGCTTATGTCCCTTGTTGCATTGATCCCTTTATTATTATGTAGTCCCCTTCTTTGTCCTTTATTATATTCTTTAAAGAATTTAAAGTCTATTTTGTCTGATATAAGTATAGTTACTCCAACTTATTTTTCATTTTTATTTGTATGAAATATTTTACCCCATCTCTTTACTTTCAGCCTGTATGTGTCTTTTGATCTGAGGTGAGTCTCTTATATACAGCATATGTAAAGGTCTTGCTTTCTTATCCATTCAGCCACCCTATGTCTTTTGATTGGAGCACTGAATCCATTTACATTAAATGTGATTATTGATAGTTGAGTAGTTATTGGCATTTTGTTATTTGTGTTCCTGGTCTTCATTAGTTAAGTTGTTTTTCTCTCTCCTCTGCTTAAAGAAGCCCTTTTAACATTTCCTGCAATGCTGGCTTGGTGGTAATGAATTCCTTTAGCTTATTCTTTTCTGGGAAGCTCTTTATCTCTCCTTCAATTTTAAATGATAGCCTTGTTAGATAAAGCAATCTAGGTTGTAGGTTGTTTTTCATCACTTTGAAAACCTCCTGCCACTCCCTTCTGGCCTGCAGAGTTTCTGTAAGAAAGTCAGCTGGTGGTATTCTTATGGGGTGGGGGGTGCCCTTGTAAGTGACTTGCTGCCTGTCTCTTGCTGCTTTCAGGATTCTGTCTTTGTCTTTAACCCTTGCCATTTTCACTATAATTTGTCTTGGTGTGGGCCTGTTTAGGTTCAGCTTGTTTGGAACTCTCTGCACTTCCTGGGCTTGTATGTCAATTTCCTTACCAAGTTATGGAAGTTTTCCATCATTAATTCTTCAAATATGTTCTTGATCCCTTGCTCCCTCTCTTCTCCTTCTGGTATTCCTGTGATGCACATGTTATTGCGTTTGATGCTGTTGCCTAGCTCTCTTAAACTATTTTCAATGTTTTTTATTCTTTTTTCTTTCTGTTGTTCCACTTGGGTGATCTCTGCTATCTTGTCTTCTAAGTCGCTGATTTGATCCTCTGCTTCATCCAATCTGCTGGTAATTCCTTTAAGTTTGTTATTTATTTCAGTAATTGTATTCTTTAGTTCTAACTGGTTGTTTTTCATGATTTCTCTATTCTTTTTCATATTCTCACTCATTTCCTTGAATAGTCTAATCATCAGTGTTCTAAACTCTGTCTCTGATAGGTTGGTTGCCTCTATTTCATCTAGTTCCACTGACTCAGGAGGTTTCTTCTGTTCTTTTATTTGAGCTGTCTTTCTTTGTTTCCCCATTCTGGCTCACTTTTTGTGCTTGCTTTGATGTATTAGGTAGATCCCTTTGGTCTCTCAGTCTTTCCTGGGTGGACCTATGTGGTATGTGTCCTTTATATTTGAATTGTTCAGTCTCCCTATTCTCCTGTGCGAGTGTTCCAGAGGTGTCCCTTGTGTTGTGTGTCTTCTACTGTTGAAGTTGAGCTTTGATGACTTTTGGCTTGTCAGTAAGTAGGATTGACTCCCAGGCTGACTAGCTGTGAGGATTGGCTATGTCCACAGTGTATGAGCTGCTGTATGAGGGTTTACCCCTCAGATGAGTCTTGGCCCCTGTGGGCTCTTGTGCCTGTAGAGAATTCCCTTTCGGTGAGACTCTTGTAGGTCAAATTCTGTAATGTTCTGGTTTGGCTTAAATTGGCCTCTGGGTGTGACGATTCTTGTGCCTCCTTGGTTGAACCCCGCTGCAGAGCGATTTTAGAACAAAATGGATCAACAAGCACAGCAACAACAGCCACTAAAAGAAACCAGATACTGTCACATGTAAAAATAACCAAAATCTAACAACCAATACTCAACATGCACAGAAGTATCAAAAATACAACAACAACAACAAAAAGAAAATGACAAACAAAATAGCAACACCAAAAAAAAAGTTGCAGAGAAATGGAAAGAAGGAGGAAAAGTAGAGCAGGGAAAAGAAAGAAGAAAAGCAGGGAGAGAGAAGGGAGAAAAGTATATATATATATATATATATATATATATATATATATATATATATATATATATTTAAATATATTATATATATATTTACATACCTATATATATGGACATATATATATACACACACACACATATATATATAACTAAAAATGATAATAATTAAATAAAGAAACAAACAAACAAAAAACCAAAAAACCTCCCCAAAACCCCAAATAACAAAAAACACCAAAAAACCCCAGTGCCACTCTTGGCTAAAGTCCACCAAGCTATCTCCAGGTTGTCCTCTGCTGTACAAAAACTCTTCTGCATATTGTGGAGGCAGAGCCAGCCACCTGGTGCCCAGAGCGACCCTGGCGATGCAGTTCTAGATGAGTGGGGCTATGGGGTGTGGTTGGTAGTTTTTACAAAGTCAGTGGCATTTCTGCTCTCGCCTTCCCAGAGGCACACTGAGAGCTCTACGACCAGAAGGCTCGATGTGCGTCTTAGGGCACTCTTTCCGCTGGGGGCTGTGCGGAGTGTGAGATTTCCGAGATGCTAAAAGCCCAGCGGTGCCTGTGCCACACCCTGCTAGGGTCCTGCGAGTGACTCAGTAGCTGAAGTTGCCCTGCCTGTGGCCAAGCTGTGCAGGAAAGGTGGAGGCAGGGTAAGCAGTCCCACACTTTTTGCAGCCTCTTCCCTAGCTGAGTTTTTCCATTTCCTGGGAGTAGGAGCACCTCTGTAATCTGACACTAGTCCTCCATTCAGGGATCAGCTTAAAACTCTGGAGTGGCTAGGCTAGGGTTTCTGAGGGAGGGTGGGAGTGGGGTTTCTTTATGGAGTTATTTTTTGCTTTCTGTCTATGAGAGCCGCCCGAGAGTTTTGAGCTGAGGCTTCTGCATCAGACGCTGTGCACCGCCGTGCTCTTGGTAAATTCTCCACGAAACTGTGGGGTGCAGGGTATGAGCCTGTCGCCTTGCCACTGTAAATTCTCTCTGATCTGCTTCCCGGGGCCCCGCGTCTCTGCAGCCACAGATGCAGACTGCATCTCCCATGCCTCCTTTCCCTCTTCCCACACTGGCCCGGTTTGCCCACCCTCAAGTAATCATCCTGCGAGCCTCTCAGCTGTTCTGTGTGATTAGCAGAGGTTCCCCTGATGCGTTACAGCTGTTCGTTTTGCGGCAATTTCCAGGGGAGAACTCAGGGAGCCCTTCTCACTACTGCCATTTCTATGACCTAATCCTGAAAAATATTTTTAAATAAAATTATTTTTATAAGTTCTTGCAGTTTCTGAAATGACATGGTTTCTAAATCACCAGTGTTTTTTTAATCAATATTTAAAGTAATTGATAATTATTCCTCAATTAAAAAATACATGAAAGGGCCGGCAGAGTAGAGTGGTGGTTAAGAGCTGGCTTGGGACGCCAGAGGGCCCCGGTTCAGATCCCACATATGAGGGCCAGTGACACTGCCCTCCACAGCTAAGATGCTGAACAACAGCTCAACCTGGAGCTGGGCTGCTGTGAGTCGCCGGCGACGGCGTAGGCTGCAACCCCTGCTGCAGTGGGTTGCCATGGGCTACCATATGTAGCCAGCAGCCAGCGTGAGCGGCCAGCAGCTGCGGTGAGCGGCCGTCCAGAAGCCGGCGACTGATGTGCCTCGCCTGGGAAGAGCGCAATGATGGTGCCAACTTGGGCCAGTGAAGCAGCGTCCTCCACAACTAGACTGAAGAACAAAAGAACAGCAACTTGTCTGTTCCCCTTCCCCCAATTCGCCAGCACTGTTCCCATCCCCCCAATTCCCCAATAAAAATCTTTAAAAAAAATACATGAAAGAAATAATGTTTTAATCCGTTGGCAGATTCACTTATTTGATACTCTTCCGTGTGCTCAGTTGTAAAATTTAGATAATAATAGTTTTTATTCCACAAATATTTTGTAAAGATTGAATGAGAAAATCATTAAAAAATACCTATTGGTGTGTGACATTTTTTATGTCTCAGTAAATGTTAGCTCTTATTATTCTGCTCAAGAGATGAGCAAGTATACAGAGGTGGTAATCAGCTTGCTTCCCATAAATTAGTGTAGGAATTTGGTAGCATATCAACTGGCCCTGGAATGAGACTATGAAAACAAACCAAATCGCTTACTCCTTCAGTTTGCAGAATTACCTTTTAAGAGAAGCAGTTACATGTGCAGGTTGGCACCAAGCAGTACAATAGAAAGAACAGACCTGGAAGACAGACCTGAGTTACAATCCAGGTGCGTGTGGTATGTGGCGAGAGCAGTTCAGGGCCACCACCTTCACGGGTGTGCCCACCTGTCCACCAGGAGTTTGTGACTATATGAGAGTGTGAAAGTGTGTAAGGTTCCTGGAATATAGTTAGGCACAAATAAATAGTGCTAAGATGATTAGGAGAAGGTTTTACAAAAATAACTCATACTAAGAATTACATGAAAAGCAACCTCATGCTATGTTCTAGATTCACAGCTTAGAAAACGCATTCTGCTAGACATTGCTCTCTAGAGTCTTGGACAGCAGCTCCCTGTTTAGTCATCAGGGGACCCTGCAAAACTTTTAATTATCTGTGAAACATTGTTAAGCTTATTGTATTATGTTTGCAAAAGCAGGAGATGAGGCACATTGAAACAAAACAAAAAGATACCATGTCCTCAAACCCTTACTTCACCAGAAAGCTAAATTAACCGGAAGAAACTTTTATGAAACTTCTAGTTGTTCTTGTTTTATTGAAATTTAAACATGAGGCTTGACAATAACTTCACTGGATGGTGCCAGAGCACAAGCCATTTTTAGAAAAACATTATTAATATTTTAAGCTTCTTTATAAAACCATTGAAGCCTGCATAAAGACTGCTATGTGAATAATTAGGCAGCATTATGCATTTAGCACAAAAAGCATATGGGGGGTGAAAACAAATTGTACGTATGTAAAGAAATGTTATCTATGTATGAGTTTTCGAAGTTGAATTAAATTACGGTAGCAATGTGTAGTATGACGTTCCCTCAAAAAACGGCGTTAATCAAATGAATGCTAGCGTCATTCATTGTATTACAATTTTAATACGGTTTTTCCTTTCTTAAATGTGTATACTTTTTTTGGCACCCTCTGTATGTCCACAAACTGGTGTGTAGATAAACAAAATGTGATATATCCATACAGTCAAATACTATTTAGCAATAAACAATAAATAGGAAAAAACAGTAAAAAACAAAAGAAAACCAAAATGAAACAAATAACAAACAAAAACCAAAAACCACTGAAGCCCGCAGGATATGCCAGTGGTGTGACATATGTTTTCAACTTTTGTATTATGAAAAATATTAGACATAGAGAAAAAGTGAATACTAGTACAGTGATCACCTACATGTTCATTACATACATTTAACACATAACATTGTAATATTTGCTTTGTCTGTATTCTTTTCTGCTAGGAAGCGTTTGAAAGCACACAGTATGACACTTCATTAAAATACTATGCATGTATTGTTTTGTATCAACTTTCCTCTGTTAGCACTATTGCACTTAGGAACATCGGCAAGAACTTCCTGATATTTAATATTTAGTTCACATTCAAATTCCCTCTGGGGAAAGTTTTGAGCCAAAGGTCAGTCCCCGCATTGGTATAATTGCATATCATATAAAAGCAATTATCACAAGAGATCTAAACCAACACTTGACTTGTGAACAGTACTGAAGAAATACATGGGGTTACTGCCCTCAAGTTGCTGTAAGGAGCTTTGATGAGACAAAAAAAACCAGTGTGTGACCCTGAGATGAGAAATGAGTCTCAACAGATTGTAAGCCCAAAGTAAAACATGATCAGTAGTGGGTCAACATGTGGTTCTCTGTGTCTTCTCGCATCATCAGCAAGAGGGCCATTTGGGACTAAATAGGCTGAATGGCTGAATGCCACCAATATGGAATAACATTTACACTTGAGTTATATGAGCCTCAAGTCCCTGTGCATGACACTTAGTAAATGGTGAGTGAAAACACAGCCCCTATTTTCAGAAGGGTCAATGTGGAGCTGCAGGGAGAGCAAGAATGTTCCTGAAATAATGAAATTGGAGGAGAGGGCTCAGTGACATAGGGTTGAGGTGGTGGAGAAACAGCCCAGCAGACACCTGGGGATTTTCAAAGAAATATGAGGCAAAGCTGTCCAACAGAACTTTCTGCAAAGAAGATATTCTCTGTCTGCACTGTCTAATGTGGTAGCTGCTCTATTGAACACTTGAGGCTAGTATGAGTGGGGAATGAAATTTCAAATTTTATTTAATTTGAATTATAATTTTCAAATAGTCTCACGTAACTAGTTGCTACTGTGTTGGACAATGCAGCTCTTAGTTCCCAAACAAATGTCCCTCAGGCCACTGAAATCCAAGAGGATTTCAGCAAGATTCACGGCATTCACCAGACCAGCAGTAATAATGGGGGACCATTGAGCCAAATTTGGTTCACCTTCTATGTCTTGCTGACTCCATTTTTCTAATACAAGTTCTGTTTTTGAAGATGTGCGTCTTCTGTACAATGCTCATAGACAAAATTATGAGAGCTGTTTTAAGGAAATAGAGAAAAAAATGAAAACTTCATCTTACAGGAAGAACCTCTTTCCTAATTCATTTTGCCTTTTCAGGAGGCTGGTAACTTGTATGTTGAATTTTTTTAAAAATCGCCAGGTTTATAACCTTTTAAAGCTTCTAACATGCATATTGTATAATTCTAATACAAGGTCTGGGAACAGGATACTTGCAGATTCATGGACTGATGTCTTATAAATTCAGGGAGATCACAACATATAGAAATAAAAACTAAAAGCAGAATTCTAAACTGGTCATTTGGGATCAGAGACTCATTAGGAAAAATTGCCTTTCTGTTTATTCCAGAGGCCCCCGGGGGTGGGGGGGTGGGAGGAGGAATCGTGTGCTTAGCAGTTGGAATAAGAAGAGGGAAACGTGCCTGATGAGCAGATACAGAGAGCGCTGTAACGCCTCCTCTGTGCATCCCTCAGCTTGTACCACGTTGGTGCCCAGGACCTGGGTGTTGCTGTTGAGTCCTCAGCTGGCTGTGAACTGACGCTTCACTCCTTCCTGCTGTCTCGTGTGGGGACAGAGCTTCAGTCTCCATCATGAACCTTCCAGGGAGGAATTCAGACTTCCACACAGAGGCCTCCCTCTCAGAGACCCCGTCCAGGTGAGTCTGAGAGCCCAGCAGGTACTGAAGGAAAGGGTCAGAGAGGTCAAAAATGAGAACTCTTCCCTGAGTCACTGCGACCCTAATCAGCCCAGAGACTAGAGACCACCGTGTCTGTGTTCTTGGTTAAGTAATTGATTTATAATTAATTTATTTAATATACTAATAAGGATGCTTTAATCTGCACTACAGGAGCCATAGTTAACAATTAAGTTATTAAAACAATTAAATGGTGCATGGATGCACCATTAGGTGGCTCTGTAGAATGAGTGAGATGCATGAAATGGTTGCAGTACAATGAAAACACATCTGAGGAGTTCTGCTCTCGGGGAATTAAAAAAATTGTGTTAGTTGTGGAGCCAGTGCTGTGAAGTGAGAGCATTAGTATGAAATTTCTGAGATGGGGTGTATTTGAGCATGTTGTGTGTTCACTGAAAAGATCCAGGCCTGTGGAGGTAGAAACTACCTTGCAACAGACATTCGTGAGACATACATGGCAGTATTTTCCCTCATGCGGGGTATTTACATGAAAATTATTTAATAAGTCTAAAGAGGAATAATAAATTGTTTTACTTTGAATTATTTCATTCCTGGAGAGGTTGCATGTATTTTGAATTTGAACGTGTTTACTTTCTCTATTGGACCAGGTAGTAGGGATTCCTATCCCACACTCAGCCTTGCCCCCTGGTGGTCACTGTCGTCTATATTTTTAATGAGAAACTCTGTCATGCACTGGGGAGTATAAGTGGAAGATCGAACAACTTCTAGGCAAAGAGTATACAGTGCTGAGAACAAAACACTTTGGCGATGGAAAAATTAAGGTCACCCATTGTACCTTAAACCTTAAGGCCACAAAGGCATCATAGCCAGACCACGTTTACATTTATGCAATGAGGACTTCCCTGTACCAGGTAAAGGGGTGGAACTTGATTTAAAATATATTTTCTGTTTCATGTGGGTTTTCAAAGTAAAATGCCCTTACCCAGGGGAAGATAATGAATGAATGGAGAGGCTTCAGCTCAATTTCCTCAGCAAATTTTATTGAATAAATGTCTTTATTAGACTCTATTGTTGCTGTAAAATATTCCAATACTAGCTGATTAAAACAAACATTTGCCATACAGTTCTGGAAGTCAGAAGCCCAAAATGAGTCTCATGATCTAACATCAAGACGTCGCAGAGTACGGTTTTTCTCGAGACTCAGGTGGAATTCTGTTTCCCTTCATATTTTGGTTTGTATTCTGCCCACCTGCCGTCCTTGGCTCATGGCCATTCCTCCGTCTTCAAAGCCAGCAGTTTAGCTTCTTCATCTTGTCTCTCGCTTCTACATCTAGAGGACCTTTGTGGTTACCTTAGTACCACCAGAATGATCCTGCTTCATCTTCTTAAAGTCAGCTGACCAGCAAGCCTGTCCCATTTTCTACCTTAATCCTCCCTTGCTATAAAAAGATCCAATGCATAGGCACTGGGGAAAGGGTGTGGACATATTTTGGAGGCCCTTATTCTGCTCACTACAATGTCTCTTAAAAGTATATTATTATGTGTCGCTAATGGGCCCTTATATAGGAAAAATGAACACAAAATTTATCACAGTTTCTAGAATGAGTGAATACACAATAGCTTTATAAATACATGTAAAGAAGATTATTGTTTCAGAAGACCTGAAACTGCCTACACCTAACTCTGACACAGGACCTCAGCCTTGGTATTCGGACTGTGGTCCATACCAGGACCTGCAGCATCAATACCCTCTGGGAGCTTGTTAGAAATGCAGCCTCTCTGAGCCCCCAGGACCTGCTGAGTCAGATTCTGCATTTCTGGTAGGATCCTTGTTGATTCGTAGACACACTCAAGTTGAAGTGCTGGTCTTGACCAGGTTTTCTCACCTTCACACTGTTGACACTGGAGGCTGAATAATAATTGGGTGGGGGTGCTTTACTGCGGATTGTAGGTGTTTAGCTTATTCCTTCAGGCAATGCCAGACACCCCAGGCACAAAAACATTTTTGGGTGAGAAACACTGCTGAGAAGCAACCTGAAAAAATTATAATTAGTGCCCATTAGATACTCCAATATTCACTTTGGACAGATAATTAAACCAATTCTGATCCACCCCAGGCCTTTGCACTGGCCGTTCCTTCTTCCAAGACACACATGCCCATATTACCTTGCCTCTCTCTCCCTTTCTTCACTGAGGTCTCTGTTCAAATGTCACCTTGTTTGCAGGTCTTGACTAAACACCATGGAAAAAAGAACACACTAGTCACTGTCTTTTTTAGACTTGCTTTCCTTTTCTTCATTGACCTGTCACCTTGTGAAATGTTATATATTTTTATTATTAGCTTGCATATTTTTTATTCATCATTGAGTTGTATGAACTTCTGTTTTTCAGACTATAATACTCACAGACTAGACAGCTCCTGAAACATGGTAAGCACTCAATTTATATTCCCGAAATACACAAAGAATTTCTCATGAAAACTGTAAAATACGTGAACTGCTTGGAAAGAAATAGATTGGGCCAAAAATTCCTAATCTGAGATGGCATAGCAAACCCCTAGAAAAAAACCAACCCATTCAAAAATATTCAAATTAATCCCTTGGCTGCAAAACATAAATTGTAGCATTATGAGTTAAGTCAATTTGTATGAAAATTAGTCATGTTATTTTCCTGTCTTGGAAGTCACCTCTTCCTCATGGAACCAGGGAATATTACAAGAGTTTCAGAATTTCTTCTCCTGGGACTTTCAGAGGAGCCAGAACTGCAGCCCCTCATCCTTGGTCTTTTCCTCTCCATGTACCTGATCACTGTGTTGGGAAACCTGCTCATCATCCTGGCTGTCAGCTCAGACCCCCACCTCCACACACCCATGTACTTCTTCCTCTCCAACCTGTCCTTTGTGGACATCTGTTTCACCTCCACCACCATCCCCAAGATGCTGGTGAACATCCAGACACAGAGCAAAGTCATCACCTATGAAGGATGCATCACCCAGATGTATTTTTTCCTACTTTTTGGCACATTGGATGTCTTTCTCCTGACCGTGATGGCCTATGACCACTTTGTGGCCATCTGTCACCCCCTGCACTACACGGTCATCATGCACCCCCGGCTCTGTGGGCTGCTGGTTCTGGTGTCGTGGGTCGTGTGTGTCCTGATTTCCTTGTTACACAAATTATTGGTGCTTAGGCTGTCGTTCTGTACAGACTTGGAAATCTCCCACTTTTTCTGTGAACTCAATCAGATGATCCAACTTGCCTGTTCTGACACCTTTCTTAGTAACGTGGTGATGTATTTTGCAGCTGTGCTGATGGGTGGTGGATCCCTGGCTGGTATCCTTTACTCTTATTCCAAGATAGTGTCTTCCGTACATGCAATGTCATCATCTCAGGGGAAGTATAAAGCATTTTCTACCTGTGCGTCTCACCTCTCGGTTGTCTCCTTATTTTATTGTACTATATTAGGAGTGTACCTGAGCTCTGCTGTGACCCACAGCTCACAGGCAAGTGGAATAGTTTCTGTGATGTACACTGTGGTCACACCCATGCTCAACCCCTTCATCTACAGTCTCAGAAATAAAGACATAAAGGGAGCTGTGAAAAGATTATTTGGGGCGGTAGGAACAAAGGGACAATCGTCCTGAGGCTGAAAAAGTGCCCGTGATTTCATGGCTCCATGTCCAAATTCTGACATTCTCATTCTTTAATCAGATTGTGTTTGTTGAAGTTTCTTCTTTTATTTACGTGTATTCTGGAATGTCCATTTGTTTGAGTTCAACTTCTCTACACAATTTTTAGAAGTTATTTATTTTTTTCAGTTACAGTTGATATTCAATATTATTTTATACTAACTTCAGGTGTACGCTGTAGTGGGTAGAGATTTATATAATTTATGTAGTGATCCCCCTTTTAACTAGTATCCACCGGGCACTATACATAGTTGTTGCAATATTATTTACTATATTTCGTATGCTGTACTTTATATCCCTGTGACTTATTTGGAACTACCAATTTGTATTTCTTTTTTTATTATTATTATTGTTAGTTTCAGGTGTACAGAACAATGCAATAGTTATCCTTTTCACCCTTTGCACAGAAACAATGCCACTCCCCCATCTACTGCCCGCCCACCCGTGTATTTCTTAATCCTTCACCTTTTTCACCCAGCCTCTCAACCCCCCACCCCTCTGGCAAACATCAGTTTGTTCTCTGTATCTATGAGTCTCTCTCTTTTGCTTGCTCCTTGATTTTTTTCTTTAGATTCCACATATAAGTGAGATCCTATGGTATTTTTCTTTTTCTGTCTGTCTCATTTCAATTAGCATAATACCCTCCAGGTTCACCCATGTTGTCACAAATAGTAAGATTTCATTCGTTTTGGGGGCAAGCAATAATCCATTGCATGTACTCGTATGTACCACATCTTCTTTATCCAATCAACAATTGAATGGCACTTAGATGTCTTCCATATCTTGGCTATTGTAAATAATGTTGCAGTGACCTAGGGGTGCATATATCTTTTCAAATTAGTATTTTGGATTTTTTTGGAATAATACCCAGAAGTAGAATTGCTGTGTCATAAGGTGATTCTATTTTTAGTTTTTGAGGAAACTCTATACCGTGTTCCATATTGACTGAACCAATTTGCAATCCCACCAAGAGTGCAAGAGGGTTCCCTTTTCTCTGAATCCTCACCAACACTTTCGTTTGTTGATTTTTCATGATGGCCTTTCTGACAGGTGTGAGGTCATATCTCATTTTGGTTTTAATTTGCATTTCTCTGATGATTAGTGATGTGGAGTATTTTTTCATATATGTACTGGGCATCTCTATGTCCTCTTTGGAGTAATGTCTTTTCAGGTCCTCTGCTCATTGCTTAATGGAATTCTTTGTTTTTTTGAGGTTGAGTTGTATGAGTTCTTTATACATTTTGGATATTAACCTTTTATCAGATGTATCATTGGCAAATGTCTTCTCTCAATGAGTAGGTTGTCTTTTCGTTCTGTTGATGGTTTGTTTTTTTTTTTTGCTGAGCAAAATCTTTTTAGTTGGATGTAGTTCCATTTGTTTATGTTTTCTTTTGTTCCCCTTGCCCAAGGATATATCAGAAAACAAATGTTACCAAGTGCAATGTCAGGGAGTTTACTCCCTAAGTTTTCTCTAGGAGTTTCATGGTTTCAGGTCCTACAGTTAAGTCTTTAATATATGTTGAGCTTATTCTTGTATATGGTGTAAGAAAGTGGTCTAGTTTCATTTTTTTTGCATGCATCTGTCCAGATTGTTTTGGCTATTCTAGCTCTTTGGTGGTTCCATATACATTTTAGGAAAATTTGTTCTATTTCTGTGAATAATGCTATTGGACTTTGGATAGAGATTGCCAGGAATCTGTAAATTACTTTGGGCATTGCTAAAAAACAAAATCAACTGAGTAAATTTGGATATCTAATTGTCTTTATTAAGGGATTCATGAATGAGCAGAAAGCTGAATGAAATGGTTACTAAAACTGTATAGAGAAAAATGCCATTGGTATTTTGATAGGGATTGCATTGAGTCTACAGATTGCTTTGGGTAGTGTGGACTTTTTAACGATATTAATTCTTTTTGTCTAATAGCACAATATATGCTTTCATGTGGGATGGAGCGGGCCCATGTGACCCATTACCGTACTGGTGCTTTAACAGAAATTTCCAGACTGATTGATTATGATTTCATTTCTAATAGAAGCGAAACTGACATTAGGTCCCGGATTAAATCTAGGTTTGGTCTTGAACTTTTAGCACAAGTGATGCCATTTTGGACCTGTGATTTTCTCTTTAACTGTAGTATGAACTTTTTAAAAATATTAATTTTTCCAATTATTGAGCACAAAATATCTTTCCATATATTTATGTCTTCGTTAAAATGCATAAATTGGTGAATTACAGGAGCCACACAGAAATTAAGACTACATATTGCATGACTATATGTATACATAATATGTAAATATAAATATAATTACATATAATTATATATATTAATTATATAAATATTTGTAATTAATATATAATCTATATATAATTAATTGCTTTGTTATATGATTGTAAAAAATGTAATCACCCTGATCCTATTTCCTCATTTCTGATGATGATGATATGGGAGGATGAACCTAATTAAGGTGGATGCTGTGAGTAGTAAATAATATGTTTGGAAATATTTGGTGAGTCTGAGAACAAATTTACAGGTAAAGAGTATATATGTACACATACGTATGTGCCCATTTTTACCTTAGTCCACTTCAGGTAAACACACACACACACACACACACACACACACAACACAGACTCATTAAGAATGTCACCTTTAATTTTGAAAGAAAACTGGAAACAATTTGGAGAGAATAGAATTTAAAAGAATGAATGGTGAAATTAACATGAACCTACAAGTATCAGAAATTTATTCATATGGATTTAGAGTAGAATGGTTGACCTTAAGTTTAATAATGAATTACATTTCCTATCTTAATGCACAAAGGCCTCAAAGTCAGAACCACATTTATTTTATGCAATGGAGAATTCATTAGACCAGCGAAGAGAGCAAATTTTCCAAATTGACTGTATGTGTCTCTTCTACTTAAGTTGTTATTTCAGGCCGGCCGAGTGGCACATTGGTTAAGAGTTGGCTTGGGATGCCTGCTCTGAGCAGCAGGGCTCTGGTCTGGATCCCACATGAGGGCCAGTGATGCTGCGCCCTCTACAGCCAAGATTGTGAACAACAGCTCAACCTGGAGCTGGGCTGCCATGAGTCACCAGCAATGGCGTCGGCTGCAGTGGAGATGCAGTGGACTGCCATAAGCTACCGAGAGTGGCCGGCAGCCGGCGTGCATGGCCAAGAGCTGCCGTGAGCGGCCGTCCAGTAGCCAGCGACCAACCTGCCTCACCTGAAAAGAGCGCAATGACAATACCAACATGGGCTAGTGAAGTGACGTTCTCCTTAACTAGACTGAAGAACAAAAGGACAGCAACTTGTCTGTTCCCCTTGCTCAATTCCTCAACATTGTTCCCCTCCCCCAGTTTCCCAATAAAATCTTTAAAAAAACAGTTGTTATTTCAACACAAATGCGATAACCTGAGAGAAGAAAATAGAATAAACTGAAAGGCTAAAATTTACTATCTTGGGGCCAGCCGAGTGGCGTGATGGTTAAGAACTCGCTTGGGATGCCAGAGGGCCCAGGTTCGGATCCCACATATGAGGGCCAGTGACACTGCCCTCCACAGCTAAGATGCTGAACAACAGCTCAACCTGGAGCTGGCCTGCCATGAGTCGCTGGCGACGGCGTAGGCTGCAGCCCCTGCTGCAGTGGGTTGCCATGGGCTACCATGTATAGCCAGTAGCCAGCGTGAGCGGCCAGCAGCCGCAGTGAGCGGCCGTCCAGAAGCCGGCGACTGATCTGCCTCGCCCGGGAAGAGCGCAATGATGGTGCCAACTTGGGCCAGTGAAGCAACGTCCTCCACAACTAGACTGAAGAACAAAACGACAGCAACTTGTCTGTTCCCCTTCCCCCAATTCCCCAGTGCTGTTCCCATCCCCCAATTCCCCAATTAAAAAAAAAAAAAAAAAACCTTCAAAAAACAAACAAAAAAAACCTTAGGCAGTTAAAATGCAAACAAGGTAGAAGAAGAATATCTCCAATATGTGCAATAGTAAAGGTTCAGTGTATGGGGTAAGTCAGAATGGACACATAGTTTAAAAAAAAAAGAAAAGGGGGCCGGCCGAGTGGCGCGATGGTTAAGAACTGGCTTGGGACGCCAGAGGGCCCCGGTTCGAATCCTACATATGAGGGCCAGTGACACTGCCCTCCACAGCTAAGATGCTGAACAACAGCTCAACCTGGAGCTGGGCTGCCGTGAGTCGCTGGCGATGGCGTAGGCTTCAGCCCCTGTGGCAGTGGGTTGCCATGGGCTACCGTGTGTAGCCAGCAGCCAGCGTGAGCGGCCAGCAGCCGCAGTGAACGGCCGTCCAGAAGCCGGCGACTGATCTGCCTCACCAGGGAAGAGCGCAATGACGGTGCCAACTTGGGCCAGTGAAGCAACATCCTCCACAACTAGATTGAAGAACAAAAATGACAGCAACTTGTCTGTTCCCCTTCCCCCAATTCCCCAGCACTGTTCCCATCCCCCCAATTCCCCAATAAAAATCTTTAAAAATAAATAAATAGATAAATAAATAAAATAAAATTTACTATCTTACAAAAATATATATACTTATTGGATAAACATATTACATTCCAATTGTAACAAATTACAACAGTAGCTGTATAAAAAGAAAATTATGTTCTTATTAGATTAGATTTTAGAACCCTGTAACAAGTCTCAATATACTAAAATCAAGATGTTTGCAAGGCCAGTTCCTTCTGGAGGCTCCAGGTGAGAGACACTTTCGTCTCCTGTTACAGTTTCTTGTGGCCACAAGCATTCCTTGGCTCCTCGCCCTCGCTCCATCCCTAAAGCAGCAGTGGAGCATCTTCCAATCTCCCCCTGATTCCAACTATTCTTCCTTTTCTTCCACATTCTAGGATTGCAGTCATTACATCAGTCCCACCTACATAATCAAGGCCAGTCTTCTTATCTTAAAGCCCCAGGATGATAGCATAAATATTCCAAGGGCTAAACTGCAGGCTGATAGAATAAGTATTCCAAGGACTACCTTAATCCTCTCCTCACTATAAAAAATAATGTAATCAAAGTTTCCAAGGATTAGGATGTAAACATCTTTTGGAGGCCCTTATTCTGTCTATTACAAAGTCTTTTCAGAACTGCATTATCTGGTGACACCAAAGGGCCTTCACATTAAATAAACAACACAGAAATGAGTGAATACAGTCGTGCACTGCATGATGACATTTTAATCTGTGAGGGAAGTGCATATACAATGATGCTCGCATATGATAATGTTGCTAAAACATTTCTATCACCTAGTGACATCATAACCATGGTAACATCTTTGAAATACAGCACATTGCACGAATATTTACCATCGTGTAACAGTTGCCTACAGTATTCAGTTCTATTTTTTTTTTTTTTTTTTTTTTTTAGCTAAGCCATCCTGCTACCTGTTGGCAGCTCAGCGGCTGCTCAGCTGGGGCTGGACTCGAACGGCTGTTGCTCAGAGCTCAAACTCTTGAGCGAGCTCTTAACCAACTGAGCCACTCGGCCGGCCCTGCCTACAGTATTCAGTATAGTAACATGCTGAACAGGTTTGTAGACTAGGAGATGCAGGGTAACAGAATTTGTCACCCTAAAGTATGTCAATTTGGTGTAAGGATTATTTTAGGCTGGTTAATTTTAAGAAACAGCAGACTTGGGAGAAGCTCTGAAAACCAAGTACAGTTACACTTTCTAAAGGATATTTACATTTGTAAGCAAAATCTCCATTTGTGAGGGGTTGATCCCACCACAAATCAATGCTTTGAAGAGCCAAGGGACCTCATCACAGAAGAGTCCACAGTCTGAGACTTTGGAGAGAACTCTAACTCAGAGATGGGACAAGGTGCTGGGAGGTGAGAACAGTGGCAGGTGGGAGAATCATGGAGAAGGAGTAACAGAAACAGGATTTACTTGACTTCTTCCTAGTTCCTTTCAATATTAACATGCAAACATCACTCTGCCACTGAGGAAACCACATCCCCAGCCCAGCACCACGGTTCCCCAGGATCAATAAATATTAGCAATTACTCTTATGCTCAGGAGATGAGCAAGTATACACAGGTAGTAATCAGCTGGCTTCCCAGAATTTAGCGCAGGAATTTGGTAGCATATCGACTGGCCCTGGTATGAGACTATGAAAACAAACCAAATGGGTAACTTCCTGAGTCCGCAGAATTATCTTTTTTTATTTTATCTTTTTTTTTTAAGATTTTTATTGGGGAATTGGGATGGGAACAGTGCTGGGGAATTGGGGAAGGGGAACAGACAAATTGCTGTTGTTTTTTGTTTTGTTTTTTTGTTCTTCAGTCTAGTTGTGGAGGACGCTGTTTCACTGGCCCAAGTTGGCATCATCATTGTGCTTTTCCCAGGCGAGCAGATCAGTTGCAGGCTTCTGGACAGCCGCTCACTTCGGCTGCTGGCCGCTCACGCTGGCTGCTGGCTACACGGTAGTCCATGGCAACCCACTGCCACAGGGGCTGCAGCTTACGCCATCACCAGCGACTCACAGCAGCCCAGCTCCAGGTTGAGCTGTTGTTCAGCATCTTAGCTATAGAGGGCAGTGTCACTGGCCCTCATATGTGGGATCCAAACCGGAACCCTCTGGTGTCCCAAGCCAGTTCTTAACCATCACGCCAAACGGCCGGCCCAGAATTATCTTTTAAGAGAGGCAGTAACATAAGCAGGTTGGCACCAAGCAGTAGAATAGAAAGAACAGACCTGGAAGACAAACCTGAGTTACAATCCAGGTGTGTGTGGTATTTAGTGAGCACAGTGCAGGGCCACCATCTTCAAGGGTGTGCCCACCTGTCCGCCAGGAGTCTGTGACCTATATGAGAGTACAAAAGTATGTAAGGTGCCTGGAATATAGCTAGGTACAAATAAATGGTGCTAAGATGATTAGGAACAGATTTTACAAAAATAACTAATATAGGGAATTACGTGAAAAGCAACCTCATGCTATGTTCTAGATCACAGCCTAGAGAACGCTATCTGCTAGACATTGTTCTCTATAGTCCTGGACAGCAGCTCCCTGCTTAGTCATCAGGAGACCCTGCAAAACCTTTAATTTTCTGTGAAACATTGTTAGGCTTATTGTACTATGTTCACAAAAGCAGAATTTGGGGACACATTCAAACAAAACAAAAAGACCATGTCGTCAAGCCCTCACTTCACCAGAAAGCTAAATTCACCACAAGAGCCTTTTCTGAAAATTGTAGTCCTTCTGTTTACTAAAATATATTAAAATTGATGCAAAATAATAACATTACTGGATCGGGCCTGAGCACATGTCATTTAAAAAAAACATTATTAATGTTTTAAGCTTACTTATAACCATTGAAGCCTGCATAAGGACTTGCATGTCAGTAATCAAGGCAACATTATTTAAAATAGCCAAAACAATCTATATATCCACAAACTGGTGAGGAAATAAACAAAATGTGATATAAGCAAAGAAATACATGGGGTTACTTCCCTCAAGTTGCTGTAAGGAGCTCTGATGAGACAAAAATACAAGTGTGTGACCCCAAGATGAGAAATGGGTCTGGATAGATCGCCAGCCCAAAGGAGAGCTTGATCAGCAGTGGGTCTGCATGTGGCTGTCTGTCTTCCTGCGTCATCAGCGAGAGGGCGTTTGGGACTAAATAAGCAGAAAAGGTGAATGCCACCAATATTGAGCAACATTGAGACTTGAGTTCTATGTGCCTCAAGTCGCTGTGCATGGCACTTAGTAAATGGTGACTAAAAACACAGCCCCCAATTCCAGAAGGGTCCATGTGGAGCTGCAGGGAGAGCAAGAATGTTCCTGAAATAATCAAATTGGAGGAGAGGGCTCAGTGACATAGGGTTGAGGTGGTGGAGAAACAGCCCAGCAGACACCTGGGGATTTTGAAAGAAATTTGAGGCAAAGCCGTCCAACAGAACTTTCTGCAAAGAAGATATTCTCTGTCTGCACTGTCTCATGTGGTAGCTGCTGTATTGAACACTTGAGGCTCGTATGACTGGGAAACTGAATTTCAAATTTTATTTAATTTTAATTATAATTTTCAAATAGTCACACATACCTACTGTATTGGGCAGCACAGCTCTTAGCTCTGAAGATAAATGTCCCTCAGGCTACTGACATCCAGGAGGATTTCAGCAATTTTCACAGCGTTCAACAGACCAGCAATAATAAAGAAGGACCATTCAGCCAAATTTGGTTCACCTTCTATCCATCACTGAGTCCATTTTTCTAGTAGAAGTTGTTTTTGAAGATTTGCCTCTTCTCTACTAATGCTCGTACACAAAATTATGAAAACCGTTTCAAGGAAATAGTGAAAACATGAAAACTTCAGATAAAAATTTCATCTTTTGGGAAGAACCTCTTTCCTAAATGATTTTGTCTTTTCAGGAGGCTGGTACTTTGCATGTTGAATTGAAAAACAAATCCGAAGATTTGTCACCTTTGAAGACTTCTAATATGCATATTGTGTAATTCTAATAAATGTGGTCTGGCACAGGATATTTGCAGATTCACAGACTGATGTCCTTTTAAATTCAGGGAGATTATGAATATGGAGAAATAGAAAACTACACTAAATACAGAATTCTAACATGGTCTCCTGGGATTAGAGAATCATTAGGAAAAATTGCCTTTCTGTTTATTCCAGAGGCCCCGGGGGGGGTGTGTGTGTGTGAATTGTGTGCTTAGCAGTTGGAATAAGAAGAGGGAAATGTGCCTGATGAGCAGATACAGAGAGCGCTGTAACGCCTCCTCTGTGCGTCCCTCAGCTTGGACCATGTTGGTGCCCAGGACCTGGGTGTTGCTGTTGAGTCCTCAGCTGGCTGTGAACTGATGCTTCACTCCTTCCTGCTGTCTCGTGTGGGGACAGAGCTTCAGTCTCCATCATGAACCTTCCAGGGAGTAATTCAGACTTCCACACAGAGGCCTCCCTCTCAGAGACCCCATCCAGGTGAGTCTGAGAGCCCAGCAGGTACTGAAGGAAAGGGTCAGAGAGGAAGGAATCTGAGAACTCTTCCCTGAGTCACTGCGACCCTAATCAGCCCAGAGTCTAGAGACCAACGTGTCTGTGTTCTTGGTGAAGTAAGTGACTTTTAATTAATTTATTCAATATATTAATAAGGATGGTTGAATCTGCACTATGGGGGCCATAGTTAACAATATAAGTGATGGGCATGGATGTACCCTTAGGTGACTCCATAGAACGAGTGAGATGCATGAAATGGTTGTAGTACAATGAAAACATAAACAAGGAGTTTTGCTGTTTGGGGAGTAGGAAAATAGTGTTAGGTGTGGAGGCCAGAGCAGTGAAGTGAGAGCATTTGGATAAAATTTCTAAATGGGGTGTATATGAGCATGTTTTGTAGTCACTGCAAAGATCCAGGCCAGTGGAGGTAGAAACTACCTTGCAACAGACATTTGTGAGACATACATGGCAGTATCTTCTCTCATGCTGGGTGTTCACATGAAAACATTATTTAATAAGTCTAAAGGAATACTAAATAGTTTTACTTTGAATTATTTAATTACTGGTGGGGCTGCATATATTTTGGGATTGATAGTTGTTTACTCTCCTTTTGGAACAGGTAGTAGAAATTCCAATCCCACACACAGTCTTTCACCCTGGTGGTCATTGTTTTCTATATTTTTAATGAGAAATTCTGTCACGCACTGGGAAGTATAAATTGAGGACTGACCTACTTCTAGGCAAAGTATATACAATGCTAAGAACAAAACAGGTCAGTGATGGAGAAATTATGTCTGCAGGGTTGGGAACGTTCAAGAGTTTTAGGTGAAGTTCTGTTTCCCTCTCTATGTCAGTTTGTATTCTCCCCACCTGCCTTCCTTGGCTCATGGCCATTTCTCCATCTTCATAGCCAGCAGTTTAGCTTCTTCATCTTGTCTCTCGCTTCTCCATCTAGAGGACCATTATAGTTGCCTTAGTCCCACCTGGATGATCCTGGCTCATCTTCTTAAAGTCAGCCGATGAGCAAGCATGTCCCATCTTCTACACCAATCCTCCCTTATTATGAAAGTATCCAATGCAAAGGCACTGAGATAAGGTGTAGACATATTTTGGAGGCCCTTATTCAGTTCACTTCAAAGTCTGTTCAAAGTGTATTATTATGTGTCACTTGCGGGCCCTTATCTAAGAGAAATGAACACAGAATTTATCACAGTTTCTCAAATGGGTGAATATACTATTGCTTTAAAAATTCATGCAAAGAAATACTTGGTTGAGAAGAACTGAAATTGCCTACACCTGACTCTGGCACAGGACCTCAGCCTTACTATTCAGAGCGTGGTCCACAGACCAGGACCTGCAGCATCAACACCCCTGGGGAGTTTGTTAGATATGCAGCCTCTCTGAGCCCCCAGGACCTGCTGACTGAGATTCTTATTTCTGGTAAGATCCTTGTTGATTCGTAGGCACACTCAAGTTGAAGTGCTAGTCTTGATGAGCTTTGCTCCCTTTCTCATTGTTGACATTGGAGGCTGAATAATAATTGAGTAGGAGTGCTTTCCTGTGGATTGTAGGTGTTTAGCAGTATTCCTTCAGGTAATGCCAGACACCTCCGGCACAAAAGCATTTCTAGATGAGAGACACTTCCGAGAAGCAACCTGAACAAAACTATAATCATAATCAATGCCCATCAGTGCTCTGCTATTCACTTTGGACAGATCACTAAACCTCTCTTGTCCACCCCAGGGCCTTTGCACTGGCCATTCCTTTTTCCAGGACACTTGCCAACATTACCTTGCCTCTCTCTCCCTTTCTTCACTGAGGTCTCTGTTCAAATGTCACCTTGTTTGCAGGTCTTGACTAAATGCCCATGGAAAAAGAACACAATAGTCACTATCTTTTTTAGACTTGCTTTCATTTTCTTCATTGACCTGTCACCTTGTGAAATGTTATATATTTTTATTATTAGCTTGCATATTTTTTATTCATCATTGAGTTGTATGAACTTCTGTTTTTTTGCTCTATAATACTCACAGACTAGACAGCTCCTGAAACATGGTAAGCACTCAATTTATATTCCTGAAATACATGAAGAATTTCTCATGAAAACTATAAAATACATGAACTGCTTGGAAAGAAATAGATTGTGCCAAGAATTCCTAATCTGAGATGGCATAGCAAACCCCTAGAAAAAAACCAACTATTCAAAAATATTGAAATTAATCCCTTGGCTACAAAACATAAATTGTAGCATTATGAGTTAAGTCAATGAGTATGAAAATTACTAATGTCATTTCCCTGTCTGGGAAGTCACCTCTTCTTCATGGAAACAGGGAATATTACAAGAGTTTCAGAATTTCTTCTCCTGGGACTTTCAGAGGAGCCAGAACTGCAGCCCCTCATCTTTGGGCTTTTCCTCTCCATGTACCTGATCACTGTGTTGGGAAACCTGCTCATCATCCTGGCCGTCAGCTCAGACCCCCACCTCCACACACCCATGTACTTCTTCCTCTCCAACCTGTCCTTTGTGGACATCTGTTTCACCTCCACCACCATCCCCAAGATGCTGGTGAACATCCAGACGCAGAGCAAAGTCATAACCTATGAAGGCTGCATCACACAGATGTATTTTTTCCTACTTTTTGGCGCATTGGATGTCTTTCTCCTGACCGTGATGGCCTATGACCGCTTTGTGGCCATCTGTCACCCCCTGCACTACACGGTCATCATGGACCCCCGGCTCTGTGGACTGCTGTTTCTGGTGTCCTGGGGCATCTGTGTCCTGACTGCCTTATTAGATACCTTAATGGTGCTGAGATTGTCCTTCTGTACAGACTTGGAAATCCCCCACTTTTTCTGTGAACTCAATCAGATGATCCAACTTGCTTGTTCTGACACCTTTCTTAATAACGTGGTGATGTATTTTGCAGCTGTGCTGGTGGTTGGTGAATCCCTGGCTGGTATCCTTTACTCTTATTCTAAGATAGTGTCCTCCATACGTGCAATGTCATCATCTCAAGGGAAGTATAAAGCATTTTCTACCTGTGCGTCTCACCTCTCGGTTGTCTCCTTATTTTATTGTACTATATTAGGAGTGTACCTGAGCTCTGCTGTGACCCACAGCTCACAGGCAAGTGGAATAGTTTCTGTGATGTACACTGTGGTCACACCCATGCTCAACCCGTTCATCTACAGTCTCAGAAATAAAGACATAAAGGGAGCTGTGAAAAGATTATTTGGGGCGGTAGGAACAAAGGGACAATCGTCCTGAGGCTGAAAAAGTGCCCGTGATTTCATGGCTCCAAGTCCAAATTCTGACATTCTCATTCTTTAATCAGATTGTGTTTGTTGAAGTTTTTTCTTTTATTTACGTGTATTCTGGAATTTCCATTTGTTTGAGTCCAACTTCTCTACACAATTTATAGAAGTTATTAATTTTTTTCAGTACAATTGATATTCAATATTATTTTACACTAGTTTCAGGTGTATGATATAGTGGGTAAAGATTTACATAATTTATGTAGTGATTCCCCAATTATCTAGTACCCACCTGGCACTATACATAGTTGTTGCAATATTATTTACTATATTTTGTATGTTGTACTTTACATCCCTGTGACTTATTTGGTACTACCAATTTGTATTTCTTTTTTTTTACTATTTTTAGTTTCCGGTGTACAGAACAATGCAATAGTTATCCTTTTCACCCTTTGCACAGAAGCAACGCCCCTCCCCCATCTACTGCCTGCCCAACCGTGTATTTCTTAATCCTTCACCTTTTTCACCCAGCCTCTCAACCCCCACCCCTCTGGCAAACATCACTTTGTTCTCTGTATCTATGAGTCTCTCTCTTTTGCTTGCTCCTTGATTTTGTTCTTTAGATTCCACATATAAGTGAGATCCTACGGTATTTTTCTTTTTCTGTCTGTCTCATTTCAATTAGCATAATACCCTCCAGGTTCACCCATGTTGTCACAAATAGTAAGATTTCATTCGTTTTGGGGGCAAGCAATAATCCATTGCATGTACTCGTATGTACCACATCTTCTTTATCCAATCAACAATTGAATGGCACTTAGATGTCTTCCATATCTTGGCTATTGTAAATAATGTTGCAGTGACCTAGGGGTGCATATATCTTTTCAAATTAGTATTTTGGATTTTTTTGGAATAATACCCAGAAGTAGAATTGCTGTGTCATAAGGTAATTCTATTTTTAGTTTTTGGGGACACTGTATACTGTGTTCCATATTGACTGAACCAATTTGGAATCCCACCAAGAGTGCAAGAGGGTTCCCTTTTCTCTGAATCCTCACCAACACTTTCGTTTGTTGATTTTTCATGATGGCCTTTCTGACAGGTGTGAGGTCATATCTCATTTTGGTTTTAATTTGCATTTCTCTGGTGATTAGTGATGTGGAGCATTTTTTCATATATCTACTGGGCATCTGTATGTCCTCTTTGGAGTAATGTCTTTTCAGGTCCTCCGCTCATTGTTTAATGGAATTCTTTGTTTTTTTGAGGTTGAGTTGTATGAGTTCTTTATACATTTTGGATATTAACCTTTTATCAGATGTATCATTGGCAAATGTCTTCTCTCAATGAGTAGGTTGTCTTTTCGTTTTGTTGATGGTTTTTTTTTGCTGTGCAAAAACTTTTCAGTTGGATGTACTTCCATATGTTTATGTTTTCTTTTGTTTCCCTTGCCCAAGGATATATCAGAAAACAAATGTTACCAAGTGCAATGTCAGGGAGTTACTGCCTAAGTTTTCTCTAGGAGTTTCATGGTTTCACGTCCTACATTTAAGTCTTTAATATATGTTGAGCTTATTGTTGTATATGGTGTAAGAAAGTGGTCTAGTTTCATTTTTTTTGCATGCATCTGTCCAGATTGTTTTGGCTATTCTAGGTCTTTGGTGGTTCCATATACATTTTGGGATTGTTTGTTCTATTTCTGTGAATAATGCTATTGGACTTTGGATAGAGATTGCCAGGAATCTGTAAATTACTTTGGGCATTGCTAAAAAACAAAATCAACTGAGTAAATTTGGAGATCTAATTGGCTTTATTAAGGGATTCATGAATGAGCAGAAAGCTGAATGAAATGGTTACTAAAACTGCATAGAGAAAAATGCCATTGGTATTTTGATAGGGATTGCATTGAGTCTACAGATTGCTTTGGGTAGTGTGGACTTTTTAACGATATTAATTCTTCTTGTCTAATAGCACAATATATGCTTTCATGTGGGATGGAGCGGGCCCATGTGACCCATTACCGTACTGGTGCTTTAACAGAAATTTCCAGACGGATTGATTATGATTTCATTTCTAATAGAAGCAGAAAGTGATATTAGGTCCGGGATGAAATCTAGGTTTGGTCTTGAACTTTCAGCACAAGTCATGCCACATGCCATTTTGGATCTGTGATTTTTCTATTTAACTGTAGTATGAGCATTTTAAAAATATTAATGTTTCCAATTATTGAGCAAAATATCTTTCCATATATTTATGTCTTCATTAAAATCCATAAATTGGTGAATTACAGGAGCCACACAGAAATTAAGACTACATATTGCATGACTATATGTATATATAAATATAATTACATATAATTATGTATATTAAATGTATAAATATTTGTAATTAACATATATAATCTATATATAATTAATTGCTTTGTTATATGATTGTAAAAAATGTAATCACCCTGATTCTATTTCCTCATTTCTGATGGTGATATGGGTGGATGAACCTAGTTAAGGTGGATGCTGTGAGTAGTAAATAATATGTTTGGAAATATTTGATGAGTCTGAGTAAAAATTTACAGGTAAAGAGTGTACGTACACATACATATGTGCCCATTTTTACCTCAGTCCATTTCAGGTAAACACACACACACACACACACACAACACAGACTCATTAAGAATGTCACCTTTAATTTTCAAAGAAAACTGGAAACAATTTGGAGAGAATAGAATTTAAAAGAATGAATGGTTAAATTAACATGAACCTACAAGTATCAGAAATTTATTCATATGGATTTAGAGTAGAATGGTTGACCTTAACTTTAGTAATGAATTACATTTCCTATCTTAATGCACAAAGGCCTCAAAGTCAGAACCACATTTATTTTATGCAATGGAGAATTCATTAGACCAGCGAAGAGAGCAAATTTTCCAAATTGACTTTATGTTTCTCTTCTAAATAAGTTGTTATTTCAGGCCGGCCAAGTAGCACATTGGTTAAGAATTGGCTTGGGATGCCAACTCTGCGCAGCAGGGCCTTGGTCCGGATCACACATTAGGGCCAGTGACGCTGCGCTTTCTACAGCCAAGATAGTGAACAACAGCTCAACCTGGAGCTGCGCTGCCATGAGCCACGGGCAATGGCATAGGCTGCAGTGGAGCTGCAGTGGGCTGCTATAAGCTACCGAGAGTGGCTGGCATCCTGTGTGAGCAGCCAAGAGCTGCCGTGAGCAGCTGTCCAGTAGCCAGTGACCAATCTGCCTCACCTGAAAAGAGCGCAAAGATAATAACAACATGGGCTAGTGAAGTGACGTCCTCCTCAACTAGACTGAAGAACAAAAGAACAGCAACTTGTCTGTTCCCCTTCCTCAATTCCCCAACGTTGTTCCCCTCCCCCAGTTCCCCAATAAAATCTTGAAAAAAAAGTTGTTATTTCAACACAAATGTGCTTACCTGAGAGAAGCAAATAGAATAAACTGAAAGGCTAAAATTTACTATCCTACAAAAAATATATATGCTTAGGGGCCGGCTGAGTGGCTCAGTTGGTTAAGAGCTCACTCAAGAGTTTGAGCTCTGAGCAACAGCGGTTCGAGTCAGCCCGAGCTGAGCAGCCGCTGAGCTGCCAACAGGTGGCAGGATGGCTCAGCTAAAAAAAAAAATATTTATATATATATATATATATGCTTATTGGATAAACGTATTACATTCCAGTTGTAACAAATTACAACAGAAGCTGTATAAAAAAATTAATGTTCTTATTATATTAGATTTTAGAACCCTGAAACAAGTCTCAATAGACTAAAAGCAAGATGTCTGCAAGGCCGGTTCCTTCTGGAGGCTACAGGAGAGAGAAGCTTTTGTCTCTTGTTCCAGTTTCTTGTGGCCACAAGCATTCCTTGGCTCCTGGCCCTCGCTCCATCCCTAAAGCAGCAGTGGAGCATCTTCCAATCTCCCCCTGATTCCAACTATTCTTCCTTTTCTTCCACATTCTAGGATTGCAGTCATTACATCAGTCCCACTGCATAATCACGGCCAATCTTATCTTAAAGCCACAGGCTAATAGCATAAGTATTCCAAAGGCTAAACTGCAGGCTGATAGAATAAGTATTCCAAGGACTACCTTAATCCTCTCCTCACTATAAAAAATGTTTTCAAAGTTTCCAAGGGTTCGGATGTAAACATCTTTTGGAGGCCCTTATTCTGCCTATTACAAAGTCTTTTCAGAACTGTATTATCTGGTGACACCAAAGGGCCCTCACATTAAATAAACAACACAGAAATGAGTGAATACAGTCGTGCACTGCATGATGACATTTTCGTCTGTGAGGGAACCACATATACAATAATGCTCGCATATGATAGTGTTGCTAAAAAATTTCTATCACCTAGTGACATCATAACCATGGTAACATCTTTGTAACACAACACATTGCATGAATATTTACCATCGTGTAACATTTGCCTACAGTATTCAGTATAGTAACATGCTGAACAGGTTTGTAGACTAGGAGATGCAGGGTAACAGAATTTGTCACCCTAAAGTATGTCAATTTGGTGTAAGGATTATTTTAGGCTGGTTAATTTTAAGAAACAGCAGACTTGGGAGAAGCTCTGAAAACCAAGTACAGTTACACTTTCTAAAGGATATTTACATTTGTAAGCAAAATCTCCATTTGTGAGGGGTTGATCCCACCACAAATCAATGCTTTGAAGAGCCAAGGGACCTCATCACAGAAGAGTCCACAGTCTGAGACTTTGGAGAGAACTCTAACTCAGAGATGGGACAAGGTGCTGGGAGGTGAGAACAGTGGCAGGTGGGAGAATCATGGAGAAGAAGGAACAGAAACAGCACTTACTTGACTTCTTCCTAGTTCCTTTCAATATTAATCTCCAAACATCACTCTGCCACTGAGGAAAGCACATCCCCAGCCCAGCACCACAGTTCCCCAGGATCAATAAATATTAGCAATTACTCCTATGCTCAGGAGATGAGCAAGTATACACAGGTAGTAATCAGCTGGCTTCCCAGAATTTAGTGCAGGAATTTGGTAGCATATCAACTGGCCCTGGTATGAGACTATGAAAACAAACCAAATGGCTAACTTCCTGAGTCCGCAGAATTATTTTTTTTTTTATTTTTTATTGGGGAATTGGGGTGGGAACAGTGCTGGGGAATTGGGGAAGGGGAACAGACAAGTTGCTGTCGTTTTTTGTTTTTTTGTTCTTCAGTTAGTTGTGGAGGACATTGCTTCACTGGCCCAAGTTGGCACCATCATTGCGCTCTTTCCGGGCGAGGCACATCAGTCGCTGGCTTCTGGACAGCCGCTCACGCTGGCTGCTGGCTACACGGTAGCCCATGGCAACCCACTGCCACGGGGCTGCAGCCTACGCCGTCGCAGGCGACTCACAGCAGCCCAGCTCCAGGTTGAGCTGTTGTTCAGCATCTTAGCTGTAGAGGGTAGTGTCACTGGCCCTCATATGTGGGAACCGAACCGGGGCCCTCTGGTGTCCGAAGTCAGTTCTTAACCATCACGCCACTCGGCCAGCCCAGAATTATCTTTTAAGAGAGGCAGTTACATGGGCTGGTTGGCACCAAGCAGTAGAATAGAAAGAACAGACCTGGAAGACAGGCCTGTTACAATCCAGGTGTGTGTGGTATGTGGCGAGAGCAGTGCAGGGCCACCATCTTCACCGGTGTGCCCACCTGTCCGCCAGGAGTCTGTGACCTATAAGAGAATACGAAAGTGTGTAAGGTGGTGCCTGGAATATAGTTAGGTAGAAATAAATGGTGCTAAGATGATTAGGAGCAGATTTTACAAACAACTAATATAGGGAATTACGTGAAAAGCAACCTCATGCTATGTTCTAGATCACAGCCTAGAGAACACTACCTGCTAGACATTGTTCTCTACAGTCCTGGACAGAGCTCCCTGTTTAGTCATCAGGAGACCCTGCAAAACCTTTGATTTTCTGTGAAACATTGTTAAGCATATTGAACTATGTTTGCAAAAGCAGAATTTGGGGACACATTGAAACAAAACAAAAAGACACCATGCGTCAAGCCCTCACTTCACCAGAAAGCTAAATTTTCCAGAAGAGCCTTTTCTGAAAATTATAGTCATTCTGATTACTAAAATGTATTAAAATTGAGGCAAAACTCTAACATTACTGGATGGGGCCTGAGCACAGGTTATTTTTAAAAAAAACATTATTAATATTTTAAGCTTATTTATAACCATTGAGCCTACATAAAGACTTGTATGTCAATAATCAAGGCAACATTATTTAAAATAGCCCAAAAGAATCTATATATCCACAAACTGGTGAGGAAATAAACAAAATGTGGTATAAGCAAAGAAATACATGGGGTTACTTCCCTCAAGTTGCTGTAAGGAGCTCTGATGAGACAAAAATACGAGTGTGTGACCCCAAGATGATAAATGGGTCTGGATAGATCGCCAGCCCAAAGGAGAGCTTGATCAGCAGTGGGTCTGCATGTGGCTGTCTGGCTTCCTGCGTCATCAGCGAGAGGGCGTTTGGGACTAAATAAGCAGAATGGGTGAAATCCAACAATATTGAGTAACATTCAGACTTGAGTTAGATGTGCCTCAAGTCCCTGTGCATGGCACTTAGTAAATGGTGACTAAAAACACAGCCCCCAATTCCAGAAGGGTCCATGTGGAGCTGCAGGGAGAGCAAGAATGTTCCTGAAATAATCAACTTGGAGGAGAGGGCTCAGTGACATAGGGTTGAGGTGGTGGAGAAACAGCCCAGCAGACACCTGGGGATTTTGAAAGAAATTTGAGGCCTGGGGATTTTGAAAGAAATCTGAGGCATAGCCGTCCAACAGAACTTTCTGCAAAGAATATATTCTCTGTCTACACTGTCTAATGTGATAGCTGCTGTATTGAATACTTGAGGCTAGGATGACTGGGAAACTGAATTTCAAATTTTATTTAATTTTAATTATAATTTTCAAATAGTCACATGTACCTACTGTATTGGGCAGCACAGCTCTTAGCTCTGAAGATAAATGTCCCTCAGGCTACTGACATCCAGGAGGATTTCAGCAATTTTCACAGCATTCAACAGACCAGCAATAATAAAGAAGGACCATTAAGCCAAATTTGGTTCACCTTCTATCCATCACTGAGTCCATCTTTCTAGTAGAAGTTGTTTTTGAAGATGTGCCTCTTCTCTACTAATGCTCGTACACAAAATTATGAAAACTGTTTTAAGGAAATAGTGAAAAGATGAAAACTTCAGGTAAAAATTTCATCCTTTGGGAAGAACCTCTTTCCTAAATGATTTTGTCTTTTCAGGAGGCTGGTACTTTGCGTGTTGAATTGAAAAACAAATCCGAAGATTTGTCACCTTTAAAGACTTCTAATATTCATATTGTGTAATTCTAATGAATGTGATCTTGGCACAGGATATTTGCAGATTCACAGACTGATGTCCTTTTAAATTCAGGGAGATTATGAATATGGAGAAATAAAAAAGTACACTCAATACAGAATTCTAACATGGTCTCTTGGGATTAGAGAATCATTAGGAAAAATTGCTTTCTGTTTATTCCAGAGGCCCTGGGGGGAGTCTTGTGCTTCGCAGTTGGAATAAGAAGAGGGAAACGTGCCTGATGAGCAGATACAGAGAGCGCTGTAACGCCTCCTCTGTGCGTCCCTCAGCTTGGACCATGTTGGTGCCCAGGACCTGGGTGTTGCTGTTGAGTCCTCAGCTGGCTGTGAACTGATGCTTCACTCCTTCCTGCTGTCTCGTGTGGGGACAGAGCTTCAGTCTCCATCATGAACCTTCCAGGGAGTAATTCAGACTTCCACACAGAGGCCTCCCTCTCAGAGACCCCATCCAGGTGAGTCTGAGAGCCCAGCAGGTACTGAAGGAAAGGGTCAGAGCGGAAGGAAGCTGAGGACTCTTACCAGAGTCACTGTGCCCCTAATCAGCCCAGAGACTAGAGATCACCGTGTCTGTGTTCTTGGTGAAGTAAGTGACTTTTAATTAATTTATTCAATATATTAATAAGGATGCTCGAATCTGCACTATGGGGGCCATAGTTAACAATATAAGTGACGGGCATGGATGTACCGTTAGGTGACTCCATAGAACGAGTGAGATGCATGAAATGGTTGTAGTACAATGAAAACATAAACAAGGAGTTTTGCTGTTTGGGGAGTAGGAAAATAGTGTTAGGTGTGGAGGCCAGAGCAGTGAAGTGAGAGCATTTGGATAAAATTTCTAAATGGGGTGTATTTGAGCATGTTTTGTAGTCACTGCAAAGATCCAGGCCAGTGGAGGTAGAAACTACCTTGCAACAGACATTTGTGAGACATACATGGCAGTGTCTTGTCTCATGCTGGGTGTTCACATGAAAACATTATTTAATAAGTCTAAAGGAATACTAAATAGTTTTACTTTGAATTATTTAATTACTGGTGGGGCTGCATATATTTGGGGTTTTGTAGTTGTTTACTCTCCTTTTGGAACAGGTAGTAGAAATTCCAATCCCACACACAGTCTTTCACCCTGGTGGTCATTGTCTTCTATATTTTTAATCAGAAATTCTGTCACGCACTGGGAAGTATAAATTGAGGACTGACCTACTTCTAGGCAAAGTGTATACAATGCTAAGAACAAAACAGGTCAGTGATGGAGAAATTATGTCTGCAGGGTTGGGAACGTTCAAGAGTTTTAGGTGAAGTTCTGTTTCCCTCTCTATGTCAGTTTGTATTCTCCCCACCTGCCTTCCTTGGCTCATGGCCATTTCTCCATCTTCATAGCCAGCAGTTTAGCTTCTTCATCTTGTCTCTCGCTTCTACATCTAGAAGACAATTATAGTTGTCTTAGTCCCACCTGGATGATCCTGGCTCATCTTCTTAAAGTCAGCCGATGAGCAAGCATGTCCCATCTTCTACACCAATCCTCCCTTATTATGAAAGTATCCAATGCAAAGGCACTGAGATAAGGTGTACACATATTTTGGAGGCCCTTATTCTGTTCACTTCAAAGTCTGTTAAAAGTGTGTTATTATGCGTCACTCGCGAGCCCTTATCTAAGAGAAATGAACACAGAATTTATCACAGTTTCTCAAATGGGTGAATATACTATTGCTTTAAAAATTCATGCAAAGAAATACTTGGTTCAGAAGAACTGAAATTGCCTACACCTGACTCTGGCACAGGACCTCAGCCTTGCTATTCAGAGTGTGGTCCACAGACCAGGACCTGCAGCATCAACACCCCCGGGGAGCTTGTTAGATATGCAGCCTCTCTGAGCCCCCAGGACCTGCTGACTGAGATTCTTATTTCTGGTAAGATCCTTGTTGATTCGTAGGCACACTCAAGTTGAAGTGCTAGTCTTGACAAGCTTTGCTCCCTTTCTCATTGTTGACATTGGGGGCTGAATAGTAATTGAGTAGGGGTGCTTTCCTGTGGATTGTACGTGTTTAGCAGTATTCCTTCAGGTAATGCCAGACACCTCCAGCACAAAAGCATTCCTAGATGTGAAATACTTCCAAGAAGCAACCTGAAAAAAACTATAATCATAATCAATGCCAATCAGTGCTCTCCTATTGACTTTGGACAGATCACTAAACCCCTCTTGTCCACTCCAGGGCCTTTGCACTGGCTATTCCTTCTTCCAGGACACTTGCCAACATTACCTTGCCTCTCTCTCCCTTTCTTCACTGAGGTCTCTCTTCAAATGTCACCTTGTTTGCAGGTCGTGACTAAATGCTCATGAAAAAAAGAATTCACTCGTCACTATCTTTTATAGACTTGCTTTTCTTTTCTTCATATGACCTGTCACCATCTGAAATGCCATGTATTTTTATTATTAGCTTGCATATTTTTTCCTCCAACATTGAACTGTATGAACTTCTATTTTTCAGCACTCCAATACTCACAGGCTAAACAGTACCTAAAAAATGGTGAGCGCTCAATTTATATTCTTGAGGTACATGAAGATTTTGTCTAAAACACATGACACTTTTGGAAAAAAGCAGATTGGGACAAATATTCGTAATCTGAGATGGCAAGGCAAGCCTCTAGAAGAAACCAGAACCATATAAAAATATTGAAATTAATCACTTGGCTGCAAAACATAAATTGTAGCATTAGAGTATTTGAGTAAAGTCAATTTGTATAAAAATTACTCATGTTATTTTCTTGTCTGGGAAGTCACCTCTTCTTCATGGAAACAGGGAATATTACAAGAGTTTCAGAATTTCTTCTCCTGGGACTTGCAGAGGAGCCAGACCTGCAGCCCCTCATCTTTGGGCTTTTCCTCTCCATGTACCTGATCACTGTGTTTGGAAACCTGCTCATCACCCTGGCCGTCAGCTCAGACCCCCACCTCCACACACCCATGTACTTCTTCCTCTCCAACCTGTCCTTTGTGGACATCTGTTTCACCTCCACCACCATCCCCAAGATGCTGGTGAACATTCAGACGCAGAGAAAAGTTATCACCTATGAAGGCTGCATCACGCAGATGTATTTTTTCACACTCTTTGTAGAATTGGACGTCTGTCTCCTGACCGTGATGGCCTATGACCGCTTTGTGGCCATCTGTCACCCCCTGCACTACACTGTCATCATGTACCCCCGGCTCTGTGGGCTTCTGGTTCTGGTGTCGTGGGTCGTGTGTGTCCTGATTTCCTTGTTACATAAATTATTGGTGCTTAGGCTGTCCTTCTGTACAGACTTGGAAATCCCCCACTTTTTCTGTGAACTCAATCAAATGATCCAACTTGCCTGTTCTGACACCTTTCTTAGTAACGTGGTGATGTATTTTGCAGCTGTGCTGATGGGTGGTGGATCCCTGGCTGGTATCCTTTACTCTTATTCCAAGATAGTGTCCTCCGTACGTGCAATGTCATCATCTCAGGGAAAGTATAAAGCATTTTCTACCTGTGCGTCTCACCTCTCGGTTGTCTCCTTATTTTATCTGACAAGTCTCGGAGTGTACCTGAGCTCTGCTGTGACCCACAGCTCACAGTCAAGTGCAACAGCCTCGGTGATGTACACTGTGGTCACACCCATGCTCAACCCCTTCATCTACAGTCTCAGAAATAAAGACATAAAGAGAGCTGTGAAAAGATTATTTGGGGCAGTAGGAACAAAGGGACAATTGTCCTGAGGCTGAAAAAGTGCCTGTGATTTCATGGCTCCAAGACCAAATTCTGACATTCTCATTCTTTAATCAGATTATGATTTTTGAAGTTTCTTCTTTTATTTACATGTATTCTAGAATTTCCATTTGTTTGAGTTCAACTTCTCTACACAATTTTTAGAAGTTATTTATTTTTTTCAGTACAATTGATATTCAATATTATTTTATACTAGTTTCAGTTGTATGCTGTCGTGGGTAGAGATTTATATAATTTATGTAGTGATCCCCCTTTTAACTAGTACCCACCTGGCACTATACATAGTTGTTGCAATATTATTTACTATATTTTGTATTTTGTACTTTACATCCCTGTGACTTATTTGGAACTACCAATTTGTATTTCTTTTTTTTTTATGTTTAGTTTCAGGTGTACAGAACAATGCAATAGTTATCCTTTTCACCCTTCGCTCAGAAACAACGCCCCTCCCCCATCTACTGCCAGCCCACCCGTGTATTTCTTAATCCTTCACCTTTTTCACCCAGTCTCTCAACCCCCACCCCTCTGGCAAACATCAGTTTGTTCTGTGTATCTATGAGTCTCTCTCTTTTGTTTGCTCATTGATTTTGTTCTTTAGATTCCACATATACGTGAGATCCTATTGTATTTGTATTTTTTATGTCTGTCTCATTTCAATTAGCATAATACCCTCCAGGTTCACCCATGTTGTCACAAATAGTAAGATTTCATTCATTTTGGGGGCGAACAATAATCCATTGTTGTACTTGTATGTAACACATCTTCTTTGTCCAATCAACAATTGAATGGCACTTAGATGTCTTCCATATCTTGGGTATTGTGAATAATGTTGCAGTGACCTAGGGGTGCATATATCTTTTCAAGTTAGTATTTTGGATTTTTTTGGATAAATACCCAGAAGTAGAATTGCTGTGTCATAAGGTGATTCTATTTTTAGTTTTTGAGGAAACTCTATACCGTGTTCCATATTGACTGAACCAATTTGCAATCCCACCAAGAGTGCAAGAGGGTTCCCTTTTCTCTAAATCCTCACCAACACTTTTGTTTGTTGATTTTTCATGATGGCCTTTCTGACAGGTGTGAGGTCATATCTCATTTTCGTTTTAATTTGCATTTCTCTGATGATTAGTGATATGGAGCATTTTTTCATATATCTACTGGACATCTGTATGTCCTCTTTGGAGTAATGTCTTTTCAGGTCCTCTGCTCATTGTTTAATGGAATTCTTTGTTTTTTTGAGGCTGAGTTGTATGAGTTCTTTATACATTTTGGATATTAACCTTTTATCAGATGTATCATTGGCAAATGTCTTCTCTCAATCAGTAGGTTTTCTTTTCGTTTTGTTGATGGTTTTTTTTTTTTGCTGTGCAAAAACTTTTCAGTTGGATGTACTTCCATATGTTTATGTTTTCTTTTGTTCCCCTTGCCCAAGGATATATCAGAAAACAGATGTTACCAAGTGCAATGTCAGGGAGTTTACTGCCTAAGTTTTCTCTAGGAGTTTCATGGTTTCAGGTCCTACATTTAAGTCTTTAATATATGTTGAGCTTATTGTTGTATATGGTGTAAGAAAGTGGTCTAGTTTCATTTTTTTTGCATGCATCTGTCCAGATTGTTTTGGCTATTCTAGGTCTTTGGTGGTTCCATATACATTTTAGGATTGTTTGTTCTATTTCTGTGAATAATGCTATTGGACTTTGGATAGAGATTGCCAGGAATCTGTAAATTACTTTGGGCATTGCTAAAAAACAAAATCAACTGAGTAAATTTGGAGATCTAATTGGCTTTATTAAGGGATTCATGAATGAGCAGAAAGCTGAATGAAATGGTTACTAAAACTATATAGAGAAAAATGCCATTGGTATTTTGATAGGGATTGCATTGAGTCTACAGATTGCTTCGGGTAGTGTGGACTTTTTAACGATATTAATTCTTTTTGTCTAATAGCACAATATATGCTTTCATGTGGGATGGAGCGGGCCCATGTGACCCATTACCTTACTGGTGCTTTAACAGAAATTTCCAGACTGATTGATTATGATTTCATTTCTAATAGAAGCGGAAACTGACATTAGGTCCGGGATTAAATCTAGGTTTGGTCTTGAACTTTTAGCACAAGTGATGCCATTTTGGACCTGTGATTTTCTCTTTAACTGTAGTATGAACATTTTAAAAATATTAATTTTTCCAATTATTGAGCACAAAATATCTTTCCATATATTTATGTCTTCGTTAAAATGCATAAATTGGTGAATTACAGGAGCCACACAGAAATTAAGACTACATATTGCATGACTATATGTATACATAATATGTAAATATAAATATAATTACATATAATTATGTATATATTAATTGTATAAATATTTGTAATTAATATATAATCTATATATAATTAATTTCTTTGTTATATGATTGTAAAAAATGTAGCCACCCTGATCCTATTTCCTCATTTCTGATGATGATATGGGAGGATGAACCTAATTAAGGTGGATGCTGTGAGTAGTAAATAATATGTTTGGAAATATTTGGTGAGTCTGAGAACAAATTTATAGGTAAAGGGTATATATGTACACATACGTATGTGCCCATTTTTACCTTAGTCCATTTCAGGTAAACACACACACAAACACACACACACACACACAACACAGACTCATTAAGAATGTCACCTTTAATTTTGAAAGAAAACTGGAAACAATTTGGAGAGAATAGAATTTAAAAGAATGAATGGTTAAATTAACATGAAACTACAAGAATCAGAAATTTATTCATATGGATTTAGAGTAGAATGGTTGACCTTAATTTGAATAATGAATTACATTTCCTATCTTAATGCACAAAGGCCTCAAAGTCAGAACCACATTTATTTTATGCAATGGAGAATTCATTAGACCAGCGAAGAGAGCAAATTTTCCAAATTGACTGTATGTGTCTCTTCTACTTAAGTTGTTATTTCAGGCCGGCCGAGTGGCACATTGATTAAGAGTTGGCTTGGGATGCCTGCTCTGAACAGCAGGGCTCTGGTCTGGATCCCACATTAGGGCCAGTGATGCTGTGCCCTCTACAGCTAAGATGGTGAACAACAGCTCAACCTGGAGCTGGGCTGCCATGAGTCACCAGCAATGGCGTAGGCTGCAGTGGAGCTGCAGTGGACTTCCATAAGCTACTGAGAGTGGCCGGCAGCCGGCGTGCGTGGCCAAGAGCTGCCATGAGCGGCCGTCCAGTAGCCAGCGACCAACCTGCCTCACCTGAAAAGAGCGCAAATGATAATACCAACATGGGCTAGTGAAGTGACGTTCTCCTTAACTAGACTGAAGAACAAAAGGACAGCAACTTGTCTGTTCCCCTTGCTCAATTCCTCAACATTGTTCCCCTCCCCCAGTTTCCCAATAAAATCTTTAAAAAAAAAAAGTTGTTATTTCAACACAAATGCAATAACCTCAGAGAAGAAAATAGAATAAACTAAAAGGCTAAAATTTACTATCCTACAAAAAATATATATACTTATTGGATAAACATATTACATTCCAATTGTAACAAATTATAACAGTAGCTGTATAAAAAGAAAATTCATGTTCTTATTATATTAGATTTTAGAACCCTGAAACAAGTCTCAATATACTAAAAGCAAGATGTATGCAGGGCCAGTTCCTTCTGGAGGCTCCAGGAGAGAGTCCATTTTGTCTCCTGTTCCAGTTACTTGTGGCTACAAGCATTCCTTGGCTCTTGGCCTCTCTCCATCTCTAAAGCAGCAGTGGAGCATCTTCCAATCTCCCCCTGATTCCAACTATTCTTCCTTTTCTTCCACATTCTAGGATTGTAGTCATTACATCAGTCCCACCTACATAATCACAGCCAACCTTCTTATCTGAAAGCCGCAGGCTGATAGCATAAGTATTCCAAGGGCTAAACTGCAGGCTGATAGAATAAGTATTCCAAGGACTACCTTAATCCTCTCCTCACTATAAAAAATAATGTATTCAAAGTTTCCAAGGATTAGGATGTAAACATCATTTAGAGGCCCTTATTCTGCTTATTGCAAAGTCTTTTCAGAACTGTATTATCTGGTGACACCAAAGGGCCCTCATATAAAATAAACAACACAGAAATGAGTGAATACAGTCGTGCATTACATGATGACATTTTAGTCTGTGAGGGAACCGCATATACGATGATGCTCGCATATGATAATGTTGCTAAAAGATTTCTATCACCTAGTGACATCATAACCATTGTAACAACTTTGTAATACAGCATATTGCACGAATATTTACCATCGTGTAACAGTTGCCTACAGTATTCAGTATAGTAACATGCTGAACAGGTTTGTAGACTAGGAGATGCAGGGTAACAGAATTTGTCACCCTAAAGTATGTCAATTTGGTATAAGGATTATTTTAGGCTGGTTAATTTTAAGAAACGGCAGACTTGGGAGAAGCTCTGAAAACCAAGTACAGTTACACTTTCTAAGGGATATTTACATTTGTAAGCAAAATCTCCATTTGTGAGGGGTTGATCCCACCACAAGTCAATGCTTTGAAGAGCCAAGGGACCTCATCACAGAAGAGTCCACAGTCTGAGACTTTGGAGAGAACTCTAACTCAGAGTTGTGACAAGGTGCTGGGAGGTGAGAACAGTGGCAGGTGGGAGAATCATGGAGAAGGAGTATCAGAAACAGGACTTACTTGACTTCTTCCTAGTTCCTTTCAATATTAATCTCCAAACATCACTCTGCCACCGAGGAAACCACATCCCCAGCCCAGCACCACGGTTCCCCAGGATCAATAAATATTAGCAATTACTCTTATGCTCAGAGATGAGCAAGTTTACACAGGTAGTAATCAGCTGGCTTCCCAGAAATTAGTGCAGGAAAATGGTAGCATATCGACTGGCCCTGGTATGAGACTATGAAAACAAACCAAATGGCTAACTTCTTGAGTCTGCAGAATTATCTTTTAAGAGAGGCAGTTACATGTGCAGGTTAGCACCAAGCAGTAGAATAGAAAGAACAGACCTGGAAGACAGACCTGAGTTACAATACAGGTGTGTGTGGTATGTGGTGAGAGCAGTGCAGTGCCACCATCTTCACGGGTATGCACACTGTCCGCCAGGAGTCTGTGAGCTATATGAGAGTACGAAAGTGTGTAAGATGTTCCCTGGAATATAGTTAGACACAAATAAATGGTGCTAAGATAATTAGGAGCAGATTTTACAAAAATTACTAATATAGGGAATTACGTGAAAAGCAACCTCATGCTATGTTCTAGATCACAGCCTAGAGAACGCTACCGCTAGACATTGTTCTCTATAGTCCTGGACAGCAGCTCCCTGCTTAGTCATCAGGAGCCCCTGCAAAACCTTTAATTATCTGTGAAACATTGTTAGGCTTATTGTACTATGTTCACAAAAGCAGAAATTGGGGACACATTCAAACAAAACAAAAAGACCATGTCATCAAGCCCTCACTTCACTAGAAAGCTAAATTCACCACAAGAGCCTTTTCTGAAAATTGTAGTCATTCTGGTTACTAAAATGTATTAAAATTGATGCAAAATAATAACATTACTGGATCGGGCCTGAGCACATGTCATTTAAAAAAAAACCATTATTAATGTTTTAAGCTTATTTATAACCATTGAAGCCTGCATACGGACTTGCATGTCAATAATCAAGGCAACATTATTTAAAATAGCCCTAAACAATGAATATATCCACAAACTGGTGAGGAAATAAACAAAATGTGATATAAGCAAAGAAATACATGGGGTTACTTCCCTCAAGTTGCTGTAAGGAGCTCTGATGAGACAAAAATATGAGTGTGTGACCCCAAGATGAGAAATGGGTCTGGATAGATCGCAAGCCCAAAGGAGAGCTTGATCAGCAGTGGGTCTGCATGTGGCTGTCTGGCTTCCTGCGTCATCAGCGAGAGGGCGTTTGGGACTAAATAAGCAGAATGGGTGAAATCCAACAATATTGAGTAACATTCAGACTTGAGTTAGATGTGCCTCAAGTCCCTGTGCATGGCACTTAGTAAATGGTGACTAAAAACACAGCCCCCAATTCCAGAAGGGTCCATGTGGAGCTGCAGGGAGAGCAAGAATGTTCCTGAAATAATCAACTTGGAGGAGAGGGCTCAGTGACATAGGGTTGAGGTGGTGGAGAAACAGCCCAGCAGACACCTGGGGATTTTGAAAGAAATTTGAGGCCTGGGGATTTTGAAAGAAATTTGGGGCAAAGCCGTCCAACAGAACTTTCTGCAAAGAAGATATTCTCTGTTTGCACTGTCTAATGTGGTAGCTGCTGTATTGAACACTTGAGGCTAGGATGACTGGGAAACTGAATTTCAAATTTTATTTAATTTTAATTATAATTTTCAAATACTCTCACATACCTACTGTATTGGGCAGCACAACTCTTAGCTCTGAAGATAAATGTCCCTCAGGCTACTGACATCCAGGAGGATTTCAGCAATTTTCACAGCGTTCAACAGACCAGCAATAACAAAGGACCATTAAGCCAAATTTGGTTCACCTTCTATCCATCACTGAGTCCATCTTTCTAGTAGAAGTTGTTTTTGAAGATGTGCCTCTTCTCTACTAATGCTCGTACACAAAATTATGAAAACTGTTTTAAGGAAATAGTGAAAAGATGAAAACTTCAGGTAAAAATTTCATCTTTTGGGAAGAACCTCTTTCCTAAATGATTTTGTCTTTTCAGGAGGCTGGTACTTTGCGTGTTGAATTGGAAAACAAATCCGAAGATTTGTCATCTTTAAAGTCTTATGATATTCATATTGTGTAATTCTAATGAATGTGGTCTTGGCACAGGATATTTGCAGATTCACAGACTGATGTCCTTTTAAATTCAGGAAGATTATGAATATGGAGAAATAAAAAAGTACACTAAATACAGAATTCTAACATGGTCTCTTGGGATTAGAGAATCATTAGGAAAAATTGCTTTCTGTTTATTCCAGAGGCCCTGGGGGGAATCTTGTGCTTAGCAGTTGGAATAAGAAGAGGGAAATGTGCCTGATGAGCAGATGCAGAGAGCGCTGTAACGCCTCCTCTGTGCGTCCCTCAGCTTGGACCACGTTGGTGCCCAGGACCTGGGTGTTGCTGTTGAGTCCTCAGCTGGCTGTGAACTGACGCTTCACTCCTTCCTGCTGTCTCGTGTGGGGACAGAGCTTCAGTCTCCATCATGAACCTTCCAGGGAGGAATTCAGACTTCCACACAGAGGCCTCCCTCTCAGAGACCCCATCCAGGTGAGTCTGAGAGCCCAGCAGGTACTGAAGGAAAGGGTCAGAGAGAAGGAAGCTGAGGACTCTTCCCTGAGTCACTGCAACCCTAATCAGCCCAGAGACTAGAGATCACTGTGTCTGTGTTCTTGGTGAAGTAAGTGACTTTTAATTAATTTATTCAATATATTAATAAGGATGCTTGAATCTGCACTACAGGGGCCATAGTTAACAATATAAGCGACGGGCATGGATGTACCGTTAGGTGACTCCATAGAACGAGTGAGATGCATGAAATGGTTGTAGTACAATGAAAACACAAACAAGGAGTTTTGCTGTTTGGGGAGTAGGAAAATAGTGTTAGGTGTGGAGGCCAGAGCAGTGAAGTGAGAGCATTTGGATAAAATTTCTAAATGGGGTGTATTTGAGCATGTTTTGTAGTCACTGCAAAGATCCAGGCCAGTGGAGGTAGAAACTACCTTGCAACAGACATTTGTGAGACATACATGGCAGTGTCTTGTCTCATGCTGGGTGTTCACATGAAAACATTATTTAATAAATCTAAAGGAATGCTAAATAGTTTTACTTTGAATTATTTAATTACTGTGGGGCTGCATATATTTGGGGTTTGGTAGTTGTTTACTCTCCTTTTGGAACAGGTAGTAGAAATTCCAATCCCACACACAGTCTTTCACCCTGGTGGTCATTGTCTTCTATATTTTTAATCAGAAATTCTGTCACGCACTGGGAAGTATAAATTGAGGACTGACCTACTTCTAGGCAAAGTGTATACAATGCTAAGAACAAAACAGGTCAGTGATGGAGAAATTATGTCTGCAGGGTTGGGTACATTCAAGAGTTTTAGGTGAAGTTCTGTTTCCCTCTCTATGTCAGTTTGTATTCTCCCCACCTGCCTTCCTTGGCTCATGGCCATTTCTCCATCTTCATAGCCAGCAGTTTAGCTTCTTCATCGTGTCTCTCGCTTCTGCATCTAGAAGACCATTATAGTTGCCTTATCCACCTGGATGATCCTGGCTCATCTTCTTAAAGTCAGCCGATTAGCAAGCCTGTCCCATCTTCTACACCAATCCTCCCTTATTATGAAAATATCCAATGCAAAGGCACTGAGATAAGGTGTACACATATTTTGGAGGCCCTTATTCTGTTCACTTCAAAGTCTGTTAAAAGTGTGTTATTATGTGTCACTTGCAGGCCCTTATCTAAGAGAAATGAACACAGAATTTATCACAGTTTCTCAAATGAGTGAATATACTATTGCTTTAAAAATTCATGCAAAGAAACACTTGGTTCAGAAGAACTGAAATTGCCTACACCTGACTCTGGCACAGGACCTCAGCCTTGCTATTCAGAGCGTGGTCCACATACCAGGACCTGCAGCATCAACACCCCCTGGGAGTTTGTTAGATATGCGGCCTCTCTGAGCCCCCAGGACCTGCTGACTGAGATTCTTATTTCTGGTAAGATCCTTGTTGATTCGTAGGCACACTCAAGTTGAAGTGCTAGTCTTGATGAGCTTTGCTCACTTTCTCAATGTTGACATTGGGGGCTGAATAATAATTGAGTAGGGGTGCTTTCCTGTGGATTGTACGTGTTTAGCAGTATTCCTTCAGGTAATGCCAGACACCTCCAGCACAAAAGCATTCCTAAATGCGAAATACTTCCGAGAAGCAACCTGAACAAAACTATAATCATAATCAATGCCAATCAGTGCTCTCCTATTGACTTTGGACAGATCACTAAACCCCTCTTGTCCACTCCAGGGCCTTTGCACCGGCTATTCCTTCTTCCAGGACACTTGCCAACATTACCTTGCCTCTCTCTCCCTTTCTTCACTGAGGTCTCTCTTCAAATGTCACCTTGTTTGCAGGTCGTGACTAAATGCTCATGAAAAAAAGAATTCACTCATCACTATCTTTTTTAGACTTTCTTTTCTTTTCTTCATATGACCTGTCACCATCTGAAATGCCATGAATTTTTATTATTAGCTTGCATATTTTTTTCTCCAACATTGAATTGTATGAACTTCTATTTTTCAGCACTCCAATACTCACAGACTAAACAGTACCGAAAATATGGTGAGCGCTCAATTTATATTCTTGAGGTACATGAAGATTTTGTCTAAAACACATGACACTTTTGGAGAAAAGCAGATTGGGACAAATATTCCTAATCTGAGATGGCATGGCAAGCCCCTAGAAGAAACCAGAACCATATAAAAATATTGAAAATAATCATTTGGCTGCAAAACATAAATTGTAGCATTAGAGTATTTGAGTAAAGTCAATTTGTATAAAAATTACTCATGTCATTTTCCTGTCTGGGAAGTCACCTCTTCTTCATGGAAACAGGGAATATTACAAGAGTTTCAGAATTTCTTCTGCTGGGACTTTCAGAGGAGCCAGAACTGCAGCCCCTCATCTTTGGGCTTTTCCTCTCCATGTACCTGATCACTGTGTTTGGAAACCTGCTCATCATCCTGGCTGTCAGCTCAGACCCCCACCTCCACACGCCCATGTACTTCTTCCTCTCCAACCTGTCCTTTGTGGACATCTGTTTCACCTCCACTACCATCCCCAAGATGCTGGTGAACATCCAGACACAGAGCAAAGTCATAACCTATGAAGGCTGCATCACCCAGATGTATTTTTTCAGTCTCTTTGGATTGTTGGATGACTTCCTCCTGACCGTGATGGCCTATGACCGCTTTGTGGCCATCTGTCACCCCCTGCACTACACGGTCATCATGCACCTCTGGCTCTGTGGACTGCTGGTTCTGGTGTCCTGGATCATGTGTGTCCTGAGTTCCTTGTTACATAGCTTATTGGTGCTGAGACTGTCCTTTTCTACAGAATTGGAAATCCCCCACTTTTTCTGTGAACTCAATCAGATGATCCAACTTGCCTGTTCTGACACCTTTCTTAACATCATGGTGTTGTATTTTTCAGTTGGGCTTCTGGGTGGCGGTCCCCTGGCTGGTATCATTTACTCATACTCTAAGATAGTGTCCTCCATAAGTGCAATATCATCAGCACAGGGGAAGTATAAAGCATTTTCTGCTTGTGTGTCTCACCTCTCTGTTGTCTCCTTATTTTATTGTACTATGCTGGGAGTGTACCTGAGCTCTGCTGTGACCCACAGCTCACAGTCAAGTGCAATAGCCTCGGTGATGTACACTGTGGTCACACCCATGCTCAACCCCTTCATCTACAGTCTCAGGAATAAAGACATAAAGGGGGCTCTGAAAACATTCTTTGGGATGACAGGTATTAAAAGAACAATAACCCCACAGCTGAAAAAGTGCCCTTGATTTCATGGCTCCAACTCCATATCAGCCTTTACGATCTTTAATGAGATTGTGTTTGTGGAATTTGCTTCTTCTAATTTCATTCTGGAATTCCCATTAGTTTAAGTGTAACTTCTCTATACAATTTTTATAAATTTTTTTTCATTTACAGTTGATATTCGATGTTATTTAATATTAGTTTCAGGTGTTCACTATAGTGGTAGACAGTTATGCAATTTTTGCAGTGATCCCCCATTAGTCTAGTACCCACTTGACACCATACATAGTTGTTGCAATATTATTACTATATTTCATATGCTGTACTTTACATTCCTGTGACTATTTTGTAACTATCAATTTGTATTTCTTATCCCTTCACCTTTTTCACCCACCCCCCAACCCCCAACCGTCTGGCAAACATCAGTTTGTTCTCTATATTTATGAGTCTGTCTCTTTTGTTTTGATTTATTATGTTCTTTAGATTCCACATATAAGTGAGATCATATTGTATTTGTCTTTCTCTGTCTGACTTATTTCACTTAGCATAATACCCCCAAGGTCCACCCATGTTGTCACAAATGGTAAGATTTCATTAATTTTTATGGCCAAGCAATAATCTATTGCATATACTTGATGTACCACATCTTCTTTATCCAGATCAATTGAGTGGCACTTAGGTTTTTTCCATAACTTGGCTATTGTAATTAATGTTGCAATGACCATAAGGGTGAATATAGCTTTTCAAATTAGTATTTTGGATTTCTTTGGATAAATACCCTGACATGGAATTGCTCAGTCATAAGGTAGATCTATTTTTAATTTTTGAGGAAACTCCATACTGTGCTTCATATTGGCTGCAACAATTTACAATCCCACCAACAGTGCACGAGGGTTCCCTTTTCTCTAAATCTTCACCAACACTTTTGTTTGTTGATTTTTCATGATGGCTCTTCTGACAAGTGTGAGCCATATATCGTGGTTTTAATTTGCATTTCTCTGATGATTAGTGACGTGGAACATCTTTTCATATATCAATTGGGCATCTGTACGTCCTCTTTGAAGAAATGTCTATTCCAGTCCTCTGCCCATTGTTTAATGGGATTGTGTATTTTTTTGAGGTTGAGTTGTATGAGTTCTTAATAAATTTTAGATATTAACCTTTTATCAAATGTATCATTGGCAAATGTATTCTCTTAATGAGTGGGTTGCCTTTTCATTTTGTTTATGGTTTTGGTGTGCAAAAACTTTCTGGTTGGATGTAGTTCCATTTGTTTATTTTTTTCTTTTGTTTCCTTTGCCCAAGGAGATATATCACAAAACAAATGTTACTAAGAACAATGTCAGCGAGTTACTGTCTACGTTTTCTTCTATGATTTTTATGATTTCGGGTCTTACATTTAAGTCTTTAATATATGTTGAGTTTATTCTTATATGTGGCGTAAGAAGGTGGTCCAGTTTCATTTTTTTGCATGTATCTGTTCAGTTTTTTCAACACCATTTATTGAATAGACCATCTTTACCTCACTATATATTCTGGCCTCATTTGTCATAGATTAAATGACCATGTAAGTGTGGGTTTATTTCTGCACTCTCTTCTATTGCATTGAACTATGTGTTTGTTTTGATACCACTATCATACTATTTGATTACTATAGCCTTGTAGTATAATTTGATATCAGGTAGCATGATATCCTCAATTTTGTTCTTTCTCAACAGTGCTGTAGTTATTTGGAGTCTTCTGTGATGCCACATAAATTTTAAGATTACTTGTTCTAGGTTTGTGGAAAAAAAAGAAAATTAATATTCAGAAATCATTTTCATTTTTATATACAATAATGAACTATCAGAAAGAGAAATAAACAATCCCATTTATAATTGCATCAAAAAAATACCTAGAAATAAATTTGACCAAGGAGGGAAAAGTCCTGTACTCGAAAATATATGACAGTGAAGAAAGAAATTGAAGAAGATACAATAAATGGAAGCATATATTGTGCTATTGATATGGGCCAAGCGGGTAACCTCCCCACTGAAAAACTTCTAAGTTTTCTTTCCTATAAAAAGTTTAAGTCTCTCTTTCCCTAGTTTCATAGCTCCTTAGCCCCTGGCTTTGATTACTCTTCTAATCAGTTTCTGAATCCTGGACTCAAGATTGACCCTAGCCTGAGTCACAGAATGTCTCACACCCTTGCTTCAAATAACTACTTAAAATCCTGTGACTTCCCAACATCCCCAAGCCATTCCTGACCTAACTCTTGGATAATTCCATCCCAGAGACTAAATAGGTTTTAACATTTCCCCAGGCCAGTATACTTGTTGATTGTAATCATTGATGCCTAATGTTCTTTCCAAACCCATTCTGGGCCCAACTCCTGGACAATTGACTCCACCTGAGTGAGTGACTGGTTGAATGGCCACAGGCTCCATAAGAGCTAACGGATTTATTAATTAAAATCTATTTTTCCTCATTCAAGAGCCTGGGGAATACAGATGATACCCCAGCAAGACTGCCGGTCACAACCAAAGAAGCCAATGGGGTCTTCCAGGCGGATCTTGAGACCCCTTCCTCTCATCTGAGATCAAAGAGGGCAAGAGTTCCGTGAATCCCCCAATAGGCAGGGACAGCTCTACGCTCCTGCCCAACAGGAAGCAGATACAGAAGAAAAGACCTCCTGTCCCTCAACTTCCCATACAGATTTTATGGGTATCACATCTCTCAAGGGGAAAACAAGGCAGGCAGTTAGAGGCAGGCATTGGGTCTCTGCATTCCTGCATGTCCAACACAACTCACAGAATGAGACCCCCCAAGAGACCTCCCCTCTCCACCCAAAACTTCCCTTTTCCATTGTTACTATCTACCCCTATGAGGAAACAAATGGGTACAAAATACCCAACTAGATTAGACCAATCAGTCACACCTGCTCAGTAAAGGCCACAACGACCTTCATTTCACCTGGGCCTCATTATACCATCAGTATAATATCATACATACATCTCCCTGGAAGTTCATGAATAGCATTATAACAGACTGAATTCTGGGAAGGAACATGTGCAGTCTAAAAACATGAGGTAATAGCCTGCTGTCAATCATAGGTGTCAGTCAAGTGATCCCACGCCCAGAGAGGAACAGCCCATTCTAGAGAAAAAAGGATAAAAGCTCCAATCCTGACCAGTCAGCGCCTTTTGAGCTCCTTCTTTTGCTCAGTCCGCTCCAAACTCTTTGGAGTGTACTTTCTCTCCTAATAATGGCCCTTGAGCCGTTCTCTATTCCTCGGGCAGCTTCTATTTCTTTGAAATGTACTATCTCTTCTAATAAACTGCTCTTTCACCACTTTACTTACGTGTCTCGTTCAATTCTTTGCTTGAGACAACAAGAACCTGGACATCGCGCTGAAAAGAGACCACTCTCTGGTAACACTGTCGGACAGGAGCAATTAAGAACGTTAGAATGTCCATACTACCCAAAGCAATCTGTAGACTCAATGCGATCCCTATCAAAATATCAATGGCATTTTTCTCTATACAACTTAGTAAACATTTGATTCAACTTTCTGCTTTGTCTGTCATATAGACGGTTTTTTCCCCTGTCCGTTTTCCTATCTTCACAAACATTTTCTAACCTTGATCAGAAATATTTGGAATTTTCTGTGTACTTCATGGGCAACATGGATTTCTAAAGAGTAATTTCTTCTCAAAAGACATTCATTACTGTAAGTAATGTGTTCTTGTTTGATGGACAGAATAGTCGTAAGTTGCATTACTCGTGTGGAAAAAATTTCACTTGGCGATTGAGCCAATTTATATAATTTTATTTTATAGGAATATCTGAAAACCACAGTTTTCACTTTCGTGTCTTTCTTTCTACATCAGTAGCTTCACTGCTCTTCCTGATAATGTGGGCTTCATCATTGTTCAATTTAAGCCTCAGCCTGTTGCTAGTGCTGCTAGGCTGGGAAGGCCTGGGACACTGGCCTGGGCCCCCACTACTTGTGACTCAGACCTGAGACAACGTGTGGCAGGACCAAGCCTAGTGCTCCTTATTAGAATTGCAACAACATCAGGGAATTATGAAAATGCAAGTTTTACTACTGGCAGCTGCAGCATGCCTGAGGGCCACACAGGTCTGGGGAGGGAGAGAGACAGGGACACAGACAATCAACTGAGTGGGGAGGGGTGTTGAAGCTTGGGTGCTTATCTAGTAGCCATGTCATACACCTAGGAATATGCTTATTTTGAGATGGATGTCTTTGAAATGGAAGCCTTATAAATCAAATGTTTAATGTCAGGCATTCACATAGTAACATGTTATAGTATTTTATACCTGGTCTCCTGCTTTGATTGTCGAATTCACTTCGGTGCCCAGAATATGGACAATAGTCACTGGTGAAAACTGATTCTCAAGTATGTAGCTCCCAGTGGGGTCTGTATGGAAACATACAGGATAGGTTCAGAGAGAAACAGAAAATGTATGTATGAGATTCTGAGCTAAGGATGAGGTCAGGGACCTGGGGCTTCAGAGGGGAGGAGCATCATTAGCAGGACAATAAGAATAGCAGAAGTTCAGTAGTTAGCAGTTTGCTCTATCCTACACACATAGGTCATAAAATTTGTCTCATAACTCTTATTATGGGCAAGGCCCCAAATTAACATTCTTTAAAGAAAAGGTAAAAGTTTCTCTTGGGCCTGCAGGGTCCCAAAAAGAATGCACATACATATTTGGGGTGACTTGTTCTGAAATTCTACCATAGGGACCTAGTTTCATTCTTTTGCATGTGTCTGTCCCGTGTTCCTGTCACCGTTTATTAGAGAGGCTCTCCTTTCCTCATTGTATAGTCTTGGCTATTTCTCATAAATTAATGACCATATGCTCATATGTGTGGGTTTATTCTGGGCTCGACTCAGTACCATTGTCAATGAAAGAACCTCCAGCCTAACACAAAGTCTATTAAGTGTTTATTTGAGCCAAAATGACAATTGCCAGGAAGTAAAATCTTAACAAATTGAGAAAATGCTCCAGAGAGTGGCAGTTTTGCAGCTTATTTTTTACATTAGACTAGAAGGAGAAGACATCAGGAGGGTTACATGACATTCACTGGTGGAAGATAAGGGAGACGGGAGAAACCTAAGTGGGGAAATCTCTGGGACTGGATAAAAAGTATCACAGAGAGACAGGTACTTCTTTACATTGGTTGGTACAGGATAGTTGTCATTTAAGTACGTAGAGATGGTAAGTGGGCAACAAGATAACAATGTGGTCTCGTGCTCTGGTGCTGGGAATGGTGCCTCCAAGGGGTCTGGAAAAGGAGACCACTGACATTTCAAAGCCATGTTATCTTAGATGCACAAGACAATAGACAATTCAAAGTTAAAGATTCACCCTTGTCTGGGCCGGCCGAGTGGCGCGATGGTTAAGAACTGGCTTGGGATGCCAGAGGGCCCCGGTTCGGATCCCACATATGAGGGCCAGTGACACTGCCCTCCACAGCTAAGATGCTGAACAACAGCTCAACCTGGAGCTGGGCTGCTATAAGTCGCCGGCGACGGCGTAGGCTGCAGCCCCTGTGGCAGTGGGTTGCCATGGGCTACTGTATGTAGCCAGCAGCCAGCGTGAGCGGCCAGCAGCCGCAGTGAGTGGCTGTCCAGAAGCCGGTGACAGGTGTGCCTGGCCCGGGAAGAGCGCAATGATGGTGCCAACTTGGGCCAGTGAAGCGACATCCTCCACAACTAGACTGAAGAACAAAAGGACAGCAACTTGTCTGTTCCCCTTCCCCCAATTCCCCAGCACTGTCCCATCCCCCAATTCCCCAATTTAAAAAAAAAAATTAAAAAAAAAAAAGATTCACCTTTGTCAAGGACACTACAGTCCTAGCATGTGCAACTTACCATGACCCACTTCTAGTTAGGAATTTTTATGTTCATGTCACCCTGTGTGGTGACTTTGGTGTCTGTGTTTGTAAGGTTGAGTATGTGGCCCCGTTTTCATCTATACCATACTGTTTTCAATACTATAGCTATGTAATATAGTTCAAAATCAGGGAGTGTGTGATGTCTCCAGCTTTATTCTGCTTTCTTAGGATAGTTTTGGCTCTTCTGGGTCTTGGAGATTCCAGATAAATTTTAGATTGTTCTATTTTTGTGAAACGTGCTATTGGAATTTTGATAAGGATTTCAATGAATCTGTAAATTACTTTGATATCATTAAAAAAGAAAAAATCAACAGAGCAAACTTGGAGATCTAATTGGCTTTATTAAGGGATTCATGAATGAGGCAGCATCCCATCCAGCAACCAGAGGGAACTGCCAGTGGCTGTACAAAATGGAAGGTTTCCATAAAAAGAAGGGTGGGGCAAAGAGCTATTAACAAAAGAAATAAGAAGATTAATTTTAGACTAGCTTATTTTCTTTTGGAGGAAGGGAACAGTAAGGGTTTTTATCCTGCAGATCTCCTCTTCCTTCTGTGGGGGATGGAGAGGGCCCCTGTGACCGATTGATTACCTTATTGGTGCATTAACAGAAGATTCCAGACTAACTGATTAAGATTACATTTCTAATAAAGGTGGAAACTGCCTTCCGATCCAGGATTAAATCTACTAGGTTTGGCCTCATGCGCTTTTAGCACAAGTGATGCCATTTTGAACCTGTGATTTTCTGTTTAACTGTAGTATGAACATTTTAACAATATTAATTCTTTCAATCATTGAGCACAGAATATCTTTCCATATATTTGTTTCTTCTGTAAAATGCATAAATTGGTGAATTAAAGGAGCCATACAAAAATTAAAATACACATTGCATGAATATATATATATATAATTATTTAATCATATAAAAAATAAATATGTATAGTTATATATAGTTATATATTATTGATATAAATATTTATAATTGATAGATATAAAATCAATATATAATTAATTGCTTTGTTATATGATTGTAAAAAATGTAATCACCCTGATCCTATTTCCTCATTTCTGATGATGATTTGGGAGGATGAACCTAATTCAGGTGGGTGCTGTTAGGAATAAATAAAATGTTTGCTAATATTTGGTGACTCTCAGAACTCTATCACAGGTAAGGAGTGTATGTACACATACACATATGTGCATTTTTTAAATTAAAGTTTATTGGGGTAACAATGGTTAGTAATGTTACATAGGTGTCAAGTGTACAATTCTGTAATACATCATCTATATATCACATTGTGTGTTCACCACCCAGAGTCAGTTCTTCCATCACATATATTTGATCCCATTTACCTTCATCTACCACCCCCCTCCTTCTTACCCTCTGATAACCACTAAACTATTGTCTATGTCTATGAGTGTTTGTTTCTCTGTTTGTCTTGTTCCTCCTTTGTTGCTTTCAGTTTTATATCCCACATATCAACCTGACTTTATTTCAGGTAAACACACACACGTACTACACAAACTCATTAATAATGTCACCTTTAATGCTGAAAGAAAACTGGAATGAAATTTGGAGACAATAAAATTTAAAAGAATGAATGGTTAAATTAACATGAAACACCAAGAATTAGAAATGTAGACATATGGAATTAAAGCAGAATCGTCGATCTTAATTTTAGTAAGGAGTTACATTTCCTATCTTAATGCAGAAAGGCCTCAAATTCACAACCACATTTACTTTATGCAATGGAGAATTCACTAGACCAGCTAAAAGAACAACTCCCCCAAACTGACTTTACATGTCTTCTTCTACTTAGGTGGGATTTCAACATAAAGGTGTTTACCAGAGGGAAGCAAATAGAATCAACTGAAAGGCTAAAATTTACTATCCTACAAATCAACAAATGTATTTATTGGATAAATGTATTACATTCCTGTTGTAACAAATTACACAGTAGGGGTATAAAAGAAACAAATTCATATTCTTACTGTTTTAGATTACAGAACCCTGAAACAAGTTTCAATGGACTAAAATCAAGATGTCTGCAAGGCCGGTTCCTTCTGCAGGCTGCAAGAGAGAGCCTGTTTCCTCTCCTGTTCCAGTTTCTCATGGCCACAAGCATTCCTTGGCTCATGGCTTCTCTCTGATCATCTCTAAAGCAGCAATGGAGCATCTTCCAATCTCCCTCTGATTCCAACTATTCCCCATTTTCCTCCACATTCTAGGAATGCGGTGATTATATCAGTCCCACCTGTATAATCACTGCCAACCTTCTTATCTTAAATCCGCAGGCTGATAGCACAAGTATTCCAAGGGCGACCTTAGTCCCCCTTTCAGTATAAAAAGTAATACATTCTGAGTTTCCAGGGATTAGGATGTGGACATCTTTTGGAGGCCTTTATTCTGCCTATTATGAAGTCTTTTTCAGAACTGTATTATCTGGTGACACTCAAGGATCATCGTATAAAAGAAACAACACAGAATGTGTCACAGCCTCTGAAATGAGTGAATACAGTCATGGACTGCATGATGACATTTTGTTCTATGAGGGAACCGCATATAGAGTGATGCTCCCATATGATAATTACGTTACTAAAAAATTCCTATTGCCTAGTGACACGTAACCATGGTAACATCTTTGTAATGCAACACATTGCACGAATACTTACCATCATGTTACAGTTGCCTACAGTATTCAGTATAGTAACATGCTGAACAGGTTTGTAGACTAGGAGCTGCAGGGGAGCAGAATTTCTCACCCCAAAATACGTCAATTTAGCACAAGGATTTTTTTAAGCTGGTTAATTTTAAAAAACAGCAGACATGGGAGAAGCTCTGAAAACCAAGTACAAGTTACACTGAATAAGGGATATTTACATTTGTAAGGAAAATCTCCATTTGTGAGGGGTTGTGTCCCACCACAAGTTAATGCTTTCAAGAGCCAAGGGACCTAGTCAAGGCAGAGTCCTCAGTCTTAGACTTTGGAGAGAACTCTAACTTAAGGTTGGAGTAAGGTGCTGTGAGGTGAGACCTCTGGCAGGTGGGAGAGTCATGGAGAAGGAGTAATAAAAACACGATTCACTTGACATCTCACCTAGTCCCTTGTGAAGAGAGAATCAGCAGGAAAAATTTCCAGTCTGTCCACACCAGTGTCCCACAGGGAAATCCGGTGCCCAGAGGTGGCTGTTATAATGGAAGCAGTGCCTAATGAGCAGATAAAGGGAGCTGAAGGTATCTACTCTGCTGCATATGCAAGCCTGGGCTTTACAGGATGTGTTTGCTGCTTTTGGATTTCTAAGCCTCGTGGGGACCAATGCTTCTATATATCCCATTGTATGTTCACCACCCAGAGTCAGTTCTCCTTCCTGCTGTCTTGTCTGGGGACAGAGCTCCAATTTCCATCATCAACCATCCAGGGCGGAATTCAGACTTCCACACAGAGTCCTCCCTCTCAGAGACCCCATCCAGGTGAGCCAGAGAGCCCAGCACATACTCAAAAAAAAGGTCAGAGAGGATGGAACGAGAACTTTCATCTGAAGTCACCTGAGAGTCTAATACCAGCCTAGCCCAAAACTTAGAGACGGCCATCTTTGCTTGCTAGGCAGACTAATTAAATTTTTTTTATAGCTTTCTTTTAAGAATTTTTTATAAAGTTTATTGGGGTGACACCGGTAGTAAAATTATATACGTTTCTAGTGTACAATTCCATAATACGTCATGTATGCATTGCATTGTATTTTTATTACCAAAAGTCAATTCTTTTTCCATCACCATATATTTAACCCCCTTTACCTTGTTCTGCCACCCTCCTCTCTCCTTACCCTCTGGTAACCACTAACCTGTTGTCTGTGTCTATGAGTTTTTGTCTCTTTTCTTGTTTGTCTTATTCGTTTGTGGCTTTCAGTTTTATATCCCACATGGGAGTGAAATCCTATGGTTCTCGACTTTGTCTGTCTGGCTTATATTGCTTAGCATGATAAACTCAAGATCCATCCATGTTGTCACAAATGGCACTATATCATCTTTCTTATGGCCAAGTAATAGTCCATCAAGTGAATGTACCATGCCTGCTTTATGCTATCATCTATCAAAGGACACTTCGGTTGTTTCCATGTCATGGCCACATTGAATAATACTGCAGTGAACACAGGGGTACATATATCTTTATGGATAAATGTTTTCAGATTTTTGGGGTAAATACCCACTCATTAATTTTTTTATTATGTTAAATTGAAGTTTTTTCCACTAACTTTACTGTTTGGCTTTCATTCCCTTATAAATGTATAGATGTGTTTGGGGGAATGTATGAGAAGTTATAAATTTTGTGTAGTCAATTCTATCAGTCAGTCTTATTGTATCCCCCCTCCCCCTCACATTACTTTTAAATGTAAAACCATATACATCCTCTCCCATCTTGTGAGTGGAATTTTTTTGGCATTCATTAATGATTCCCTCTATCTTTTCCTAAGCATATTTGAATCCATTTATGTTACAGGTAGAACTTATAACAGTAGATATGGCTTTCTCTACTGCTTCTCAAAGGGATTTTTTTATGTTTTTCATTCCAGGTATTTGCCCATCTATATGAATAAGAGGCTCATACTGATGTGATTAAATTATTGTATTTGCTATCTTTCCTTTTAGGATTAGTCTGATATTTTTATTTAATTTCACTACATGCAGTTACTTGAATCTGCTATTTTTAACCTGGTTTTATTTTGCTAGCCATTCTTTTCATTTTATGAGATTTCCATTTCTCAACAATTTTTTCTTATAAATGCATACCTTTGTGAAACCATATAGGTAAACAAAATAAGGGTGGTCCTTGTCATTTGATATCACATTATAATGCAGAAGACCCAGTACAATGAAATAGTTGTGGTATGACATCATGTCCTCAGGGTAAATATATGAAGAAAGGGAATCCATCAATAGTTGTCGCCTAAGATGGAGTTTACGAAATACATGTGGGTAGGAATTTGCATGTTGGACAAAAAACAGAACCAAGACGACTGTACTCATCAGATGTGACACAAAAGAGGTCAAGATTCAAAGCCCAAGAATAGCAAAAGAAAGAATTCCACAAAGAAAAGTGAGAGAAGGGTCAGCCTCACACGCCTTTGGGCCATATAAAAACAAGGGTGATCAAATAAACACGGAATAGATGCAGGAATAACAGGGGCTGAGGTGGACGCCTTGATGAGGCCAGTGGAGCAGGAAAGATCCGGTTGGTGTGTGGTCCCTTGAGTCTGAGGTAACTTCACCACCCTTGCTGGCTGCCTCTTCCCTCCACCTGGCCTTCTGCTGAGCGCCTCATCTTACTGCTTTTCCTTCATTGGCAGGAACCGACTATTTTAAAGTAATCTTGCATTTATTGTAGTGGATTTCTGGTTTTTTTACTGTGTCCCAAAGTAAGATATTCCTTTTACATTGTGATCCATCATGCCTGCACACAAGATAGCAACACACACACACACACACTCACACACACAGGCCTGAACAAAGAGACCATGCAACGATTATTTATGTACCCTCACTATGTATGTACTAATATTTTCTTTTGTGCCTAGTGATTCTATTTAATTCTACAAACCTCAGTCTGACACCCTAATGGGTCCTGATACAGAACATGGAAATCATTCCTTTAGTGTGTCCTTCATACCTAGGTTACTATTACCTTTTTCTCTTTTTTTTTTCTCTCATCATTGGCAATTTCTTTGAGAACGCATACTCTCATTCTGTCATAGAATACTTACTTATTCTGCTATTGTTCCCAACTAAGGTAAGGCTGATGGTGGGAAGGTGGTGATATGTGTAACATGCTACATGCCTCAAGGCATTCACTGTCTAGCAGGGAAAAAAGACATTGAATTACATAAAAATTACACCATGGGCACCATAACACCTTAATTAAGTGCATGAGAAAGGGTCCTTTTCCTGTGACAATGTCAGTATTTCATCTTTTCTTATGACAGAGTAGTATTCATTGTCTATATATACCATATCTTTATCCAGTCATCTATCAAAGGACACTTTTGTTTTTCCATGTTTTGGACACCATAATTAATGCTGCAGTGAACATCAGAGTACATATATCTTTACGTAATAATGTTTTCAGATTTTGGGGGTAGATACCCAGGAGAGGGATTGCTTGGTCATATGGTAATTCTACCATGTACCAAAATTAACTCAAAATGAATTAAAGACCTAAACATAAGACCTGAAACAATAAACTGCAGAGAAGAAAGCATAGGGACTAAATTTATGGAGCTTGGGTTCAAAGAGGATTTTATGAATTTGACCTCAAAGGCAAGGGAAGTAAAAGCTAAAATATATGAATGGAACAATATCAGACTAAAAGCTTTTGCACAGCGAAAGAAACCATCAACAAAACAAAGAGGTAACTAATCAAATGGGAGAAGATATTTGCAAACAACACCTCCGATATGAAGCTAGTGTGCAAAATGTATAAGGAACTCATACACTCAACAACAAAAACACAATCCAATTAACAAATGGGCAGAGGACATGAACAGAAACTTCTCCCAATAAGACATACAAAAGGCCAACATAAGTGATATATGAAAAAATGTTCAACTTTACTAGCTATTAGGGAAATGCAAATCAAAATCACACTGAGATATCACCTCATACCTGTTTGAATGGCTATCATCAACAAGACAAATAAAAAGTGTTGGAGAGGCTGTGGAGAAAGGGGATCCCTCATATACTGTTGGTGGGAATGTAAATTGGTACAGCCACTATGAAAAACAGTATGAAGGTTCCTCAAAAAAAAATTATTGTGATTTTTAAATGAATCAATAATTTTTTAATTTCTTGGTTTTATGTTCTTCTTTTAAAGTTTTTATTAAAATACACCTAACATATAATATTATATTAGTCCCTGGTGGACAATATAGTGGTTAGACATTTATGTAGTTTACAAAGTGATCACCTGACTTGTCTAATACCCACCTGGTATTATACATACTTATTACAATGTTATTGACTTTATTCCCTATGCATTACTTTACGTCCCCATGACTATTTTTAAACTACCAATTTGTACTTTTTAATCCCTTCTCTTTTCATCCCTGCACCCCAATCCCCTTCCTTTCTGGAAATCATCAGCTTGGAAAACACACTATTCTGATTCCTAAAGTTTTGTACTTAATGTCATTTACAAAAGTCTCTCCCCATTTCAGCTTTAAAAATACCCTGCTGTTCACACATATTGTATATTTCCTTTTGTAAATTGTAGGTTTATTCTCTTTGCACATTTTCAAGGGGAATGTTCAATTTGTGAGGTCTTGACACCATAAAGTTATTGTTCTTTTCTCTTTTAAACAAACTGTTATTTACTATTTATTATTTCGTTATTCTGGGGATTGAGGCACTGTACCTGAGGTGGCATGTCGCCAGAACCAAAGAAGTTTTCTTCATCACAATCTCTCTGGGAACACCGCAGATTATTAGATTCTCTCTCTCTGTCTCTATCTCTATCTCCATTTTACCTCTCAGTCTGTTTAACTGATTTTCTAAAATATAGGACAGAAATGGGCATTCAAAATATAGCCCCATTTTTACATGTCCATTGGAGATTTACAAACCGGCATTTGGGTGTTCTTTCTATATTCTCTCAGGGAAAGGTAATCTGGTGTTGACAGCATGCCTTGTATCTGTTCTTTCCTAATTATTTTGCTTGGAGGTTAGTACAACCTGGTAGTACCGTGGCCCCAGGAAGTTATAGCGTGAGTGTGTGTGTACATGTATGTATGTGTGTATGTGCATGTGTGATGTGTTTGTGTGTGTTGTGTGTGCGAGTGTATGTGTGTCTGTGTGTGTGGTTTATGGAGAATGAACAGTTCTCAGGGCAGGGGTACCTATCTCATATAATCCAAAATGTATCCCTTAAAATTCAGAACTCCAGAATGTTAACCAACAGATGTAAGTAAAGGAGAGATCACTTCTACTCACTGAAGCCCTTGGAAATAAAATGAATAAAGCACAAAGAAGAACATGTGAATAATGGACTCCCTGTGTCTTGAAGTTTCATCTGTAGCAGACAGGCCTTCTCATTCCTCAGCACTCTCTGACACCATCTCTATCACTCTCCTTCCTCATTCCCCTCACCACATGGCTGCCTTGTGAGACTTGATTATTTGAACCGAGTGCCAACCTCAGGCCTCTGCACTGGCTCTTTCCTGTGCAGGCGACACACTTCCCAGATGCCTTCATGTCTTCCCGTTGTCTTCCTTCAGGTATCTGTTAAATGGCACATTCTTTGCAGGTCTTTCTCGATTCCCAGTAAGAATAATATGCTCATCCACTTTCTTTTATACCTACTTTCTTTTTCTTCAGAGCATGTACACAGACTGACATGGTGTATGATTTTTTATTTGCTTATATTCTTTCTCCCTTATGAAATTTTAGGAAGTTTTGTTTCATAGCATCCGACAGTCCTTGACTAGAAACTGGTCAGAACTCAGCATATATTCCTCAAATGAGTGAAAGAATTTGTATATATTATGTATGCATTTGAAGCAAATCATAAATTGTAGCATTTCAATATATCACTAGTGTCCATGTGTGAAGATTAATCTTGTTATATTTTTACTCTAGTCATCACCTCCACCTCATGGAACCAGGCAATGGTACACAGATTTCAGAATTCCTTCTCCTGGGACTTTCAGAGGAGCCAGAACTGCAGCCCCTCATCTTTGGGCTTTTCCTCTCCATGTACCTGATCACTGTGTTGGGAAACCTGCTCATGATCCTGGTCGTCAGCTCAGACCCCCACCTCCACACGCCCATGTACTTCTTCCTCTCCAACCTGTCCTTTGTGGACATCTGTTTCACCTCCACCACCGTCCCCAAGATGATGGTGAACATCCCGATACAGAGCAAAGTCATAACCTATGAAGGATGCATCACACAGATGTATTTTTTCACACTCTTTGCAGGATTGGACATCTATCTCCTGACCGTGATGGCCTATGACCGCTTTGTGGCCATCTGTCACCCCCTGCACTACACAGTCATCATGCACCCCCGGCTCTGTGGACTGCTGGTTCTGGTGTCCTGGATCGTGTGTGTCCTGAATTCCTTGTTACAAAGCTTAATGGTGGTGAGTCTGTCATTCTGTACAGACTTGAAAATCCCCCACTTTTTCTGTGAACTCAATCAGATGATCCAACTTGCTTGTTCTGACACCTTTCTTAATAACCTCGTGATGTATTTTGTAACTGTGCTGCTGGGTGGTGGTTCTCTGGCTGGTGTCCTTTACTCTTACTCTAAGATAGTTTTCTCCATATGTGTAATGTCATCAGCACAGGGGAAGCATAAAGCATTCTCTGCTTGTGCGTCTCACCTCTCGGTTGTCTCCTTATTTTACTGTACAATCATAGGAGTGTACCTCAGCTCTGCTGTGACCCACAGCTCACAGTCAAGTGCAACAGCCTCGGTGATGTACACTGTGGTCACACCCATGCTCAACCCCTTCATCTACAGTCTCAGGAATAAAGACATAAAGGGGGTTCTGAAAAGATTCTTTGCGGTGGCAGGAACAAAAGGGACAATCATCCTGAGGCTGAAAAAGTGCCCTTGGTTTGATGGATGCAGGCCTCAAATTTAGACATTGTGATTCTTTAATTATATTGTGTTTGTAGAATTAAGTCTTTAATATATGTTGAGGGCCGGCGGAGTGGTGCGATGGTTAAGACCTGGCTTGGGATGCCAGAGGGCCCCGGTTCGGATCTCACATATGAGGGCCAGTGACACTGCCCTCCACAGCTATGATGCTCAACAACAGCTCAACCTGGAGCTGGGCTGTCGTGAGTTGCAGGCGACGGCGTAGGCTGCAGCCCCTATGGCAGTGGGTTGCCATGGGCTACCGTGTGTAGCCAGCAGCCAGCGTGAGCGGCCAGCAGCCAGCGTGAGTGGCCGTCCAGAAGCCAGCGACTGATCTGCCTCGCCTGGGAAGAGCGCAATGATGGTGCCAACTTGGGCCAGTGAAGCGACGTCCTCCACAACTAGACTGAAGAACAAAATGACAGCAACTTGTCTGTTCCCCTTCCCCGATTCCCCAGCACTGTTCCCATCCTCCCAATTCCCCAAAAATCTTTAATATATATATATATATATATATATATATATATATATATATATATATATATATGTTGAGTTTATTCTTATATGTGGCGTAAGAAGGTGGTCCAGTTTCATTTTTTTGCATGTATCTGTTCAGTTTTTTCAACACCATTTATTGAATAGACTGTCTTTACCTCACTGTATATTCTGGCCTCATTTGTCATAGATTAAATGACCACGTAAGTGTGGGTTTATTTCTGCACTCTCTTCTATTGCATTGAACTATGTGTTTGTTTGTATGCCACTATCATACTATTTGATTACTATAGCCTTGTATTATAATTTGATATCAAGTAGCATGATATCCTCAATTTTTTTCTTTCTCAACAGTGCTGTAGTTATTTGGAGTCTTCTGTGATGCCACATAAATTTTAAGATTACTTGTTCTAGGTTTGTAAAAAAAAAAGAAAATTAATATTCAGAAATCATTTTCATTTTTATATACAATAATGAACTATCAGAAAGAGAAATAAACAATCCCATTTATAATTGCATCAAAAAAATACCTAGAAATTAATTTGACCAAGGAGGGAAAAGTCCTGTACTCAAAAATATATGACAGTGAAGAAAGAAACTGAAGAAGATACAATAAATGGAAGCATATATTGTGCTATTGATATGGGCCAAGCGGGTAACCTCCCCATTGAGAAACTTCTAAGTTTTCTTTCCTATAAAAAGTTTAAGTCTCTCTTTCCCTAGTTTCTTAGCTCCTTAGCCCCTGGCTCTGATTACTCTTCTAATCAGTTTCTGAATCCTGGACTCAAGATTGACCCTAGCCTGAGTCACAGAATGTCTCACACCCTTGCTTCAAATAACTACTTAAAATCCTGTGACTTCCCAACATCCCCAAGCCATTCCTGACCTAACTCTTGGATAATTCCATCCCAGAGACTAAATAGGTTTTAACATTTCCCCAGGCCAGTATACTTGTTGATTGTAATCATTGAAGCCTAATGTTCTTTCCAAACCCATTCTGGGCCCAGCTCCTGGACAATTGACGCCACCTGAGTGAGTGACTGGTTGAATGGCCACAGGCTCCATAAGAGCTAACGGATTTATTATTTAAAATCTATTTTTCCTCATTCAAGAGCCTGGGGAATACAGATGATACCCCAGCAAGACTGCCGGTCACAACCAAAGAAGCCAATGGGGTCTTCCAGGCGGATCTCGAGACCCCTTCCTCTCATCTGAGATCAACGAGGGCAAGAGTTCCGTGAACCCTCCAGTAGGCAGGGACAGCTCTATGCTCCTGCCCAACAGGAAGTAGATACAGAAGAAAAGACCTCCTGTCCCTCAACTTCCCATAGAGATTTTATGGGTATCACATCTCTCAAGGAGAAAACAAGGCAGGCAGTTAGAGGCAGGCATTGGGTCTCTGCATTCCTGCATGTCCAACACAACTCCACCCAAAACTTCCCTTTTCCATTGTTACTATCTACCCCTATGAGGAAACAAATGGGTACAAAATACCCAACTAGATTAGACTGATCAGTCACACCTGCTCAGTAAAGGCCACCACGACCTTCATTTCACCTGGGCCTCATTATACCATCAGTATAATATCATACATACATCTCCCTGGAAGTTCATTAATAGCGTTATAACAGACTGAATTCTGGGAAGGAACATGTGCAGTCTAAAAACATGAGGTAATAGCCTGCTGTCAATCATAGGTGTCAGTCAAGTGATCCCACGCCCAGAGAGGAACAGCCCATTCTAGAGAAAAAAGGATAAAAGCTCCAATCCTGACCAGTCAGCGCCTTTTGAGCTCCTTCTTTTGCTCAGTCCGCTCCAAACTCTTTGGAGTGTACTTTCTCTCCTAATAATGGCCCTTGAGCCGTTCTCTATTCCTCGGGCAGCTTCTATTTCTTTGAAATGTACTATCTCTTCTAATAAACTACTCTTTCATCACTTTACTTCCGTGTCTCGTTCAATTCTTTGCTTGAGACGCCAAGAACCTGGACATCGCGCTGAAAAGAGACCACTCTCTGGTAACACAGTCGGACAGGAGCAATTAAGAACGTTAGAATGTCCATACTACCCAAAGCAATCTGTAGACTCAATGCGATCCCTATCAAAATATCAATGGCATTTTTCTCTATACAACTTAGTAAACATTTGATTCAACTTTCTGCTTTGTCTGTCATATAGACAGTTTTTTCCCCTGTCCAATTTCCTATCTTCACAAACATTTTCTAACCTTGATCAGAAATATTTGGAATTTTCTGTGTACTTCATGGGCAACATGGATTTCTAAAGAGTAATTTCTTCTCAAAAGACATTCATTACTGTAAGTAATGTGTTCTTGTTTGATGGACAGAATAGTCATAAGTTGCATTACTCGTGTGGAAAAAATTTCACTTGGCGATTGAACCAATTTATATAATTTTATCTTATAGGAATATCTGAAAACCACAGTTTTCACTTTTATGTCTTTCTTTCTACATCAGTAGCTTCACTGCTCTTCCTGATAATGTGAGCTTCATCATTGTTCAATTTAAGCCTCAGCCTGTTGCTAGTGCTGCTAGGCTGGGAAGGCCTGGGACACTGGCCTGGGCCCCCACTACTTGTGACTCAGACCTGAGACAACGGTGTGGCAGGACCAGTCCTTGTGGTCCTTATTGTAATTGCAACAACATCAGGAAACTATGAAAATGCAAGTTTTACTTCTGGCAGCTGCAGCATGCCTGAGGGCCACACTGGTCTGGGGAGGGAGAGAGACAGGGACACAGACAATCGACTGAGTGGGGAGGGGTGTGAAGCTTGGGTGCTTATCTAGTAGCCATGTCATACACCTAGGAATATGCTTATTTTGAGATGGATGTCTTTGAAATGGAAGCCTTATAAATCAAATGTTTAATGTCAGGCATTCACATAGTAACATGTTATAGTATTTTATACCTGGTCTCCTGCTTTGATTGTCTAATTCACTTCAGTGCCCAGAATATGGACAATAGTCACTGGTGAAAACTGATTCTCAAGTATGTAGCTCCCAGTGGGGTCTATATGGAAACATACAGGATAGGTTCAGAGAGAAACAGAAAATGAAGTCTGTATGAGATTCTGAGCTAAGGATGAGGTCAGGGACCTGGGGCTTCAGAGGGGAGGAGCATCATTAGCAGGACAATAAGAATAGCAGAAGTTCAGTAGTTAGCAGTTTGCTCTATCCTACACACATAGGTCATAAAATTTATCGCATAACTCTTATTATGGACAAGGCCCCAAATTAACATTCTTTAAAGAAAAGGTAAAAGTTTCTCTTGGGCCTGCAGGGTCTCAAAAAGAATGCACATACATATGTTGGGGTGACTTGTTCTGAACTTCTACCATAGTGACCTAGTTTCATTCTTTTGCATGTGTCTGTCCCATGTTCCTGTCACCGTTTATTAGAGAGGCTCTCCTTTCCTCATTGTATAGTCTTGGCTATTTCTCATAAATTAATGACCATATGCTCATATGTGTGGGTTTATTCTGGGCTCGACTCAGTACCATTGTCAATGAAAGAACCTCCAGCCTAACACAAAGTCTATTAAGTGTTTATTTGACAATTGCCAGGAAGTAAAATCTTAACAAATTGAGAAAATGCTTCAGAGAGTGGCAGTTTTGCAGCTTATTGTTTACATTAGACTAGAAGGAGAAGACATAAGGAGGGTTACATGACATTCACTGGTGGAAGATGAGGGAGGCAGGAGAAACCTAAGTGGGGAAATCTCTGGGACTGGATAAAAAGTATCACAGAGAGACACATGCTTCTTTACATTGGTGGGTACAGGATAGTTATCATTTAAGCACGTAGAGATGGTAAGTGGGCAACAAGATAACAATGTGGTCTCGTGCTCTGGTGCTGGGAATGGTGCCTCCAAGGGGTCTGGAAAAGAAGACCACTCTGACATTTCAAAGGCATGTTATCTTAGATGCACAAGACAATAGACAATTCAAAGTTAAAGATTCACCTTTGTCTGGGCCAGCTAAGTGGTGCGATGGTTAAGCACTGACTTGGGACGCCAGAGGGCCCCGGTTCGGATCCCACATATGAGGGCCAGTGACACTGCCCTCCACAGCTAAGATGCTGAACAACAGCTCAACCTGGAGCTAGGCTGCTGTGAGTCGCCGGCGATGGCGTAGGCTGCAGTCCCTGTGGCAGTGGGTTGCCATGGGCTACCGTATGTAGCCAGCAGCCAGCGTGAGCGGCCAGCAGCCGCAGTGAGTGGCTGTCCAGAAGCCGGTGACAGGTGTGCCTCGCCCGGGAAGAGCGCAATGATGGTGCCAACTTGGGCCAGTGAAGCGACATCCTCCACAACTAGACTGAAGAACAAAAGGACAGCAACTTGTCTGTTCCCCTTCCCCCAATTCCCCAGCACTGTCCCATCCCCCAATTCCCCAATTTAAAAAAAAAAATTAAAAAAAAAAAAGATTCACCTTTGTCAAGGACACTACAGGCCTAGCATGTGCAACCCACCATGACCCGCTTCTAGTTAGGAATTTTTATGTCACGTCACCTTGTGTGGTTACTTTGGTGTCTGGGTTTGTAAGGTTGAGTATGTGGCCCCGTTTTCATCTATACCATACTGTTTTCAATACTATAGCTATGTAATATAGTTCAAAATCAGGGAGTGTGTGATGTCTCCAGCTTTGTTCTGCTTTCTTAGGATAGTTTTGGCTCTTCAGGGTCTTGGAGATTCCAGATAAATTTTAGATTGTTCTATTTTTGTGAAACGTGCTATTGGAATTTTGATAAGGATTTCAATGAATCTGTAAATTACTTTGATACATTAAAAAAGAAAAAATCAACAGAGCAAACTTGGAGATCTAATTGGCTTTATTAAGGGATTCATGAATGAGGCAGCATCCCATCCAGCAACCAGAGGGAACTGCCAGTGGCTGTACAAAATGGAAGGTTTCCATAAAAAGAAGGGTGGGGCAAAGAGCTATTAACAAAAGAAATAAGAAGATTAATTTTAGACTAAGATATTTTCTTTTGGAGGAAGGGAACAGCAAGGGTTTTTATCCTGCAGATCTCCTCTTCCTTCTGTGGGGGGATGGAGAGGGCCCATGTGACAGATTGATTACCTTATTGGTAATCAACCTTACCTTAACAGAAGATTCCAGACTAACTGATTAAGATTACGTTTCTAATAAAGGTGGAAACTGCCTTCCGATCCAGGATTAAATCTACTAGGTTTGGCCTCATGCGCTTTTAGCACAAGTGATGCCATTTTGGACCTGTGATTTTCTGTTTAACTGTAGTATGAACATTTTAACAATATTAATTCTTTCAATCATTGAGCACAGAATATCTTTCCATATATTTGTGTCTTCTGTAAAGTGCATAAATAGGTGAATTAAAGGAGCCATACAAAAATTAAAATACACATTGCATGAATATATATATATAATTATTTAATCAAATAAAAAATAAATATGTATAGTTATATATAGTTATATATTATTGATATAAATATTTATAATTGATAGATATAAAATCAATATATAATTAATTGCTTTGTTATATGTTTATAAAAAATGTAATCACCCTGATCCTATTTCCTCATTTCTGATGATGATTTGGGAGGATGAACCTAATTCAGGTGGGTGCTGTTAGGAATAAATAAAATGTTTGTTAATGTTTGGTGACTCTCAGAACTCTATCACAGGTAAGGAATGTATGTACACATACACATATGTGCATTTTTTAAATTAAAGTTTATTGGGGTAACAATGGTTAGTAATGTTACATAGGTGTCAAGTGTACAATTCTGTAATACATCATCTATATATCACATTGTGTGTTCACCACCCAGAGTCAGTTCTCCTTCCATCACATATATTTGATCCCATTTACCTTCATCTACCACCCCCCTCCTTCTTACCCTCTGATAACCACTAAACTATTGTATATGTCTATGAGTGTTTGTTTCTCTGTTTGTCTTGTTCCTCCTTTGTTGCTTTCAGTTTTATATCCCACATATCAACCTGACTTTATTTCAGGTAAACACACACACGTACTACACAAACTCATTAATAATGTCACCTTTAATGCTGAAAGAAAACTGGAATGAAATTTGGAGACAATAAAATTTAAAAGAATGAATGGTTAAATTAACACGAAACACCAAGAATTAGAAATGTAGACATATGGAATTAAAGCAGAATCGTCGATCTTAATTTTAGTAAGGAGTTACATTTCCTATCTTAATGCACAAAGGCCTCAAATTTACAACCACATTTACTTTATGCAATGGAGAATTCACTAGACCAGCTAAAAGAACAACTCCCCCAAACTGACTTTACATGTCTTCTTCTACTTAGGTGGGATTTCAACATAAAGGTGTTTACCAGAGGGAAGCAAATAGAATCAACTGAAAGGCTAAAATTTACTATCCTACAAAACAACAAATGTATTTATTGGATAAATGTATTACATTCCTGTTATAACAAATTACACAGTAGGGGTATAAAAGAAACAAATTCATATTCTTACTGTTTTAGATTACAGAACCCTGAAACAAGTTTCAATGGACTAAAATCAAGATGTCTGCAAGGCCGGTTCCTTCTGCAGGCTGCAGGAGAGAGCCTGTTTCCTCTCCTGTTCCAGTTTCTCATGGCCACAAGCATTCCTTGGCTCATGGCTTCTCCGATCATCTCTAAAGCAGCAATGGAGCATCTTCCAATCTCCCTCTGATTCCAACTATTCCCCATTTTCTTCCACATTCTAGGAATGCGGTGATTAGGTGATTACATCAGTCACACCTGTATAATCACTGCCAACCTTCTTATCTTAAATCCGCAGGCTGATAGCACAAGTATTCCAAGGGCGACCTTAGTCCCCCTTTCAGTATAAAAAGTAATACATTCTGAGTTTCCAGGGATTAGGATGTGGACATCTTTTGGAGGCCTTTATTCTGCCTATTATGAAGTCTTTTTCAGAACTGTATTATCTGGTGACACTCAAGGACCATCGTATAAAAGAAACAACACAGAATGTGTCACAGCCTCTGAAATGAGTGAATACAGTCATGGACTGCATGATGACATTTTGTTCTATGAGGGAACCGCATATAGAGTGATGCTACCGTATGATAATTACGTTACTAAAAAATTCCTATTGCCTAGTGACACGTAACCATGGTAACATCTTTGTAATGCAACACATTGCACGAATACTTACCATCATGTTACAGTTGCCTACAGTATTCAGTATAGTAACATGCTGAACAGGTTTGTAGACTAGGAGCTGCAGGGGAGCAGAATTTCTCACCTCAAAATATGTCAATTTAGCACAAGGATTTTTTTAGGCTCGTTAATTTTAAAAAACAGCAGACATGGGAGAAGCTCTGAAAACCAAGTACAAGTTACACTGAATAAGGGATATTTACATTTGTAAGGCAAATCTCCATTTGTGAGGGGTTGTGTCCCACCACAAGTCAATGCTTTGAAGAGCTGAGGAACCTAGTCAAGGCAGAGTCCTCAGTCTTAGACTTTGGAATGAACTCTAACTCAGGGTTGGGATAAGGTGCTGTGAGGTGAGACCTCTGGCAGGTGGGAGACTCATGGAGAAGGAGTAATAAATACGTGATTCACTTGACATCTCACCTAGTCCCCTGTGAAGAGAGAATCAGCAGGAAAATTTTCCAGTCCATCCACACCAGTGTCCCACAGGGAAATCCGGTGCCCAGAGGTGGCTGTTATCATGGAAGCAGTGCCTAATGAGCAGATAAAGGGAGCTGAAAATATCTCCTCTGCTGCATATGCAAGCCTGGGCTTTACAGGATGTGTTTGCTGCTTTTGGATTTCTAAGCCTCGTGGGGACCAATGCTTCTATATATCCCATTGTATGTTCACCACCCAGAGTCAGTTCTCCTTCCTGCTGTCTTGTCTGGGGACAGAGCTCCAATTTCCATCATCAACCATCCAAGGAGGAATTCAGGCTTCTACACAGAGTCCTCCCTCTCAGAGACCCCATCCAGGTGAGTCAGAGAGCCCAGCACGTACTCAAAAAAAGGGTCAGAGAGGATGGAATGAGAACTTTCATCTGAAGTCACCTGAGAGTCTAATACCAGCCTAGCCCAAAACTTAGAGATGGCCATCTTTGCTTGCTAGGCAGACTAATTAAATTTTTTTATAGTTTTCTTTTAAGAATTTTTTATAAAGTTTATTGGGGTGACACCGGTAGTAAAATTATATACGTTTCTAGTGTACAATTCCATAATACGTCATGTATGCATTGCATTGTATTTTTATTACCAAAAGTCAATTCTTTTCCATCACCATATATTTAACCCCCTTTACCTTGTTCTGCCACCCTCCTCTCTCCTTACCCTCTGGTAACCACTAACCTGTTGTCTGTGTCTATGAGTTTTTGTCTCTTTTTTTGTTTGTCTTATTCGTTTGTGGCTTTCAGTTTTATATCCCACATGGGAGTGAAATCCTATGGTTCTCGACTTTGTCTGTCTGGCTTATATTGCTTAGCATGATAATCTCAAGATCCATCCATGTTGTCACAAATGGCACTATATCATCTTTTCTTATGGCCGAGTAATAGTCCATTGAGTGAATGTACCATGCCTGCTTTATACTATCATCTATCAAAGGACACTTGGATTGTTTCCATGTCGTGGCCACATTGAAGAATACTGCAGTGAACACAGGGGTACATATATCTTTACGGATAAATGTTTTCAGATTTTTGGGGTAAATACCCACTCATTAATTTTTTTATTATGTTAAATTGAAGTTTTTCCCACTAACTTTACTGTTTGGCATTCATTCCCTTATAAATGTATAGATGTGTTTGGGGGAATGTATGTGAAGTTATAAATTTTGTGTAGTCAATTTTATCAGTCAGTCATATTGTGTTTCCCCTCCCCCTCACATTACTTTTAAATGTAAAACCATATACATCCTCTCCCATCTTGTGAGTGGAATTTTTTTGGCATTCATTAATGATTGCCTCTATCTTTTCCTAGGCATATTTGAATCCATTTATGATGTTACAGGTAGAACTTATAACAGTAGATATGGCTTTCTCCACTGTTTCTCAAAGAGATATTTTTATGTTTTTCATTCCAGGTATTTGCCCATTTATATGAATAAGAGGCTCATATTGATGTGATTAAATTATTGTATTTGCTATCTTTCTTTTTAGGATTAGTCTGATATTTTTATTCAATTTCACTACATGCAGTTACTTGACTCCGCTATTTTTAACCTGGTTTTATTTTCCTACCCATTCTTTCCATTTTATGAGATTTCCACTTCTCAACAATTTTTTCTTATAAATGCATACCTTTGTGAAACCATATAGGTAAACAAAATAAGGGTGGTCCTTGTTATTTGATATCACATTATAGTGCAGAAGACCCAGTACAATGAAATATTTGTGGTATGACGTCATGTCCTCAGGGTAAATGTATGAAGAAAGGGGATCGATCAATAGTTGTCACCTAAGATGGAGTTTATGAAATACGTCTGGGGAGGAATTTGCATGTTGGACAAAAAACAGAACCAAGACGACTGTACCCATCAGATGTGACACAAAAGAGGTCAAGACTCAAAGCCCAAGAATAGCAAAAGAAAGAATTCCACAAAGAAAAGTGAGAGAAGGGTCAGCCTCACACGCCTTTGGGCCATATAAAAACAAGGGTGATTAAATAAACACGGAATAGATGCAGAAATAACAGGGACTGAGGTGGACGCCTTGATGAGGCCAGTGGAGCAGGAAAGATCCGGTTGGTGTGTGGTCCCTTGAATCTGAGGTAACTTGACCACCCATGCTGGCTGTCTCTTCCCTCCACCTGGCCTTCTGCTGAGCGCCTAATCTTACTGCTTTTCCTTCATTGGCAGGAACTGACTATTTTAAAGTAATCTTGCATTTATTATAGTGGATTTCTGATTTTTTTACTGTGTCCCAAAGTAAGATATTCCTTTTACATTGTGATCCATCATGCCTGCACACAACATAGCAACACACACACACACACACACACACACACACACGCACACACTCACACACACAGGCCTGAACAAAGAGACCATGAAACAATTACTTATGTACCCTCACTATGTATGTGCTAATATTTTCTTTTTTTTTTTCTTTTTTTTTTTTTTTTAAGCTGAGCCATCCTGCTACCTGTTGGCAGCTCAGCGGCTGCTCAGCTCGGGCTGGACTCGAACCGCTGTTGCTCAGAGCTCAAACTCTTGAGCAAGCTCTTAACCAACTAGCCACTCGGCCGGCCCCTAATATTTTCTTTTGTGCCTAGTGATTCTATTTAATTCTACAAACCTCAGTCTGACACCCTAATGGGTCCTGATACAGAACATGGAAAACATTCCTTTAGTGTGTCCTTCATACCTAGGTTACTATTACCTTCTTCTCTTTTTTTCTGTCATGTTTGGCAATTTCTTTGAGAACGCGTACTCTCATTCTGTCATAGAATACTTATTTATTCAGCTATTGTTCCCAAGTAAGGTAAGGCTGATGGTGGGAAGGTGGTGATATGTGTAACATGCTACATGCCTCAAGGCATTCACTGTCTAGCAGGGAAAAAAGACATTGAATTACATAAAAATTACACCATGGGCACCATAACACCTTAATTAAGTGCATGAGAAAGGGTCCTTTTCCTGTGACAATGTCAGTATTTCATCTTTTCTTATGACAGAGTAGTATTCATTGTCTATATATACCATATCTTTATCCAGTCATCTATCAAAGGACACTTTTGTTTTTCCATGTTTTGGCCACCATAAATAATGCTGCAGTGAACATCAGAGTACATATATCTTTACATAATAATGTTTTCAGATTTTGGGGGTAGATACCCAGGAGAGGGATTGCTTGGTCATATGGTAATTCTATCATGTACCAAAATTAACTCAAAATGAATTAAAGACCTAAACATAAGACCTGAAACAATAAACTGCAGAGAAGAAAGCATAGGGACTAAATTTATGGAGCTTGGGTTCAAAGAGGCTTTTATGAATTTGACCTCAAAGGCAAGGGAAGTAAAAGCTAAAATATATGAATGGAACAATATCAAACTAAAAAGCTTTTGCACAGCGAAAGAAACCATCAACAAAACAAAGAGGTAACTAATCAAATGGGAGAAGATATTTGCAAAGAACGCCTCCGATAAGAAGCTAGTGTGCAAAATGTATAAGGAACTCATACACTCAACAACAAAAAGACATTCCAATTAACAAATGGACAGAGGATATGAACAGAAACTTCTCCCAATAAGACATACAAAAGGCCAACATAAGTGATATATGAAAAAATGTTCAACTTTACTAGCTATTAGGGAAATGCAAATCAAAACCACCCTGAGATATCACCTCATACCTGTTTGAATGGCTATCATCAACAAAACAAATAAAAAGTGTTGGAGAGGCTGTGGAGAAAGGGGATCCCTCACACACTGTTGGTGGGAATGTAAATTGGTACAGCCACTATGAAAAACAGTATGAAGTTTCCTCAAAAAAAAAATTATTGTGATTTTTAAGTGAATCAAAAATTTTTAAATTTCTTGGTTTTATGTTCTTCTTTTAAAGTTTTTATTAAAATACAGCTAACATATAATATTATATTAGTCCCGGGTGTACAATATAGTGGTTAGACATTTACATAATTTACAAAGTGATCACCTGACTTGTCTAATACCCACCTGGTATTATACATACTTATTACAATGTTATTGACTTTATTCCCTATGTATTACTTTACATCCCCATGACTATTTTGTAACTACCAATTTGTACTTTTTAATCCTTTCTCTTTTCATCCCTGCACCCCAATCCCCTTCCCATCTGGAAATCATCAGCTTGCAAAACACAGTTTTCTGATTCCAAAAGTTTTGTACTTAATGTCATTTACAAAAGTCTCTCCCCATTTCAGCTTTAAAAATACCCTGCCGTTCACACATATTGTATATTTCCTTTTGTAAATTGTAGGTTTATTCTCTTTGCACATTTTCTAGGGGAATGTTCAATTTGTGAGGTCTTGATACCATAAAGTTATTGTTCTTTTCTCTTTTAAACAAACTGTTATTTGCTATTTATTATTTGGTTATTCTGGGGATTGAGGCACTGTACCTGCAGTTGGCATGTCGCCAGAACCAAAGAAGTTTTCTTCATCACAATCTCTCTGGGAACACCGCAGATTATTAGATTCTCTCTCTCTGTCTCTATCTCTATCTCCATTTTACCTCTCAGTCTGTTTAACTGATTTTCTAAAATATAGGACAGAAATGGGCATTCAAAATATAGCCCCATTTTTACATGTCTATTGGAGATTTACAAACCAGGATTTGAGTGTTCTTTCTAAATTCTCTAAGGGAAAGGTAATCTGGTGTTGACAGCATGCCTTGTATCTGTTCTTTCCTAATTATTTTGCTTGGAGGTTAGTACAACCTGGTAGTACCGTGGCCCCAGGAAGTTATAGCGTGAGTGTGTGTGTACATGTATGTATGTGTGTATGTGCATGTGTGATGTGTTTGTGTGTGTTGTGTGTGCGAGTGTGTGTGTGTCTGTGTGTGTGGTTTATGGAGAATGAACAGTTCTCAGGGCAGGGGTACCTATCTCATATAATCCAAAATGTATCCCTTAAAATGCAGAACTCCACAATGTTAACCAACAGATGTAAGTAAAGGAGAGATCACTTCTACTCACTGAAGCCCTTGGAAATAAAATGAATAAAGCACAAAGAAGAACATGTGAATAATGGACTCCCTGTGTCTTGAAGTTTCATTTGTAGCAGACAGGCCTTCTCATTCCTCAGCATGCTCTGACACCATCTCTATCACTCTCCTTCCTCATTCCCCTCACCACATGGCTGCCTTGTGAGACTTGATTATTTGAACCGAGTGCCAACCTCAGGCCTCTGCACTGGCTCTTTCCTATGCAGGCGACACACTTCCCAGATGCCTTCATGTCTTCCCTTTGTCTTCCTTCAGGTATCTGTTAAATGGCACAGGTCTTTCTCGATTCCCAGTAAGAATAATACACTCATCCACTTTCTTTTATACCTACTTTCTTTTTCTTCAGAGCATGGACACAGACTGACATGGTGTATGATTTTTTATTTGCTTATATTCTTTCTCCCTTATGAAATTTTAGGAAGTTTTGTTTCACAGCATCCGACAGTCCTTGACTAGAAACTGGTCAGAACTCAGCATATATTCCTCAAATGAGTGAAAGAATTTGTATATATTATGTATGCATTTGAAGCAAATCATAAATTGTAGCATTTCAATATGTCACTAGTGTCCATTGTAAAGATTAATCTTGTTATATTTTTATTCTAGTCATCACCTCCACTTCATGGAACCAGGCAACGGTACACAAATTTCAGAATTTCTTCTCCTAGGACTTTCAGAGGAGCCAGAACTGCAGCCCCTCATCCTTGGGCTTTTCCTCTCCATGTACCTGATCACTGTGTTGGGAAACCTGCTCATGATCCTGGCCGTCAGCTCAGACCCCCACCTCCACACACCCATGTACTTCTTCCTCTCCAACCTGTCCTTTGTGGACATCTGTTTGACCTCCACCACCATCCCCAAGATGCTGGTGAACATCCAGACGCAGAGCAAAGTCATAACCTATGAAGGCTGCATCACACAGATGTATTTTTTCACACTCTTTGCAGGATTGGACGTCTATCTCCTGACCGTGATGGCCTATGACCGCTTTGTGGCCATCTGTCACCCCCTGCACTACACGGTCATCATGCACCCCCGGCTCTGTGGACTGCTGGTTCTGGTGTCCTGGACCATCTGTGTCCTGAATGCCTTGTTACATAGCTTATTGGTGCTGAGACTGTCCTTCTGTACAGACTTGAAAATCCCCCATTTTTTCTGTGAACTCAATCAAATGATCCAACTTGCCTGTTCTGACGCCTTTCTTAATAATATGGTGTTGTATTTTGTAACTGTGCTGCTGGGTGGTGGTTCTCTGGCTGGTGTCCTTTACTCTTACTCTAAGATAGTTTTCTCCATATGTGCAATGTCATCAGCACAGGGGAAGCATAAAGCATTTTCTGCTTGTGCGTCTCACCTCTCGGTTGTCTCCTTATTTTACTGTACAATCATAGGAGTGTACCTCAGCTCTGCTGTGACCCACAGCTCACAGTCAAGTGCAACAGCCTCGGTGATGTACACTGTGGTCACACCCATGCTGAACCCCTTCATCTACAGTCTCAGGAATAAAGACATAAAGGGAGTTCTGAAAAGATTCTTTGCGGTGGCAGGAACAAAAGGGACAATCGTCCTGAGGCTGAAAACGTGCCCTTGATTTCATGGATGCAGGCCTCAAATTTAGACATTGTGATTCTTTAATTAGATTGTGTTTGTCGATCTTGCTTCTTTTACATTCTGGAATTTCTGTTTGAGTGCCACTTCTCTATATAATTTTTTGAAATTATTTTTTTCAGTTATAGTTCACATTCAATATTATTTTATATTAAATATTGGTTTCAGGTGTACAGTATAGTTAGACATTTATATAATTCATACAGTGATTCCTTCATTTGTCTAGTACCCACCAGGCACTATACATAGTTGTTGCTATATTATTTACTATATTTTGTATGCTGTACTTCATCCCTGTGACTGTTTTGTAATCGCAATTTGTCGTTCTTTATCCCTTCACCTTTTTCACCCAGCCTTTCTATCCCACCCCTCTGGCAAATATCTGTTTGTTCTCTGTATCTATAAGTCTGTTTCTCTTTCTTTTTTTTTTAATTTTGTTCTTTAGATTCCACATATAACTGTGATCATATAATATTTGTCTTTCTCTGTCTGACTTATTTCATTTAGCATAATACCCTCCAGATCCTTCCATGTTGTCACAAATGGTAAGATTTCACTCTCTTTAATGGTCAAGTAATATTCCATTGTATATATGTACCACATCTTCTTTATCCAGTTGTGAAGTGATGGGTACTTAGGTTGCTTTCATACCTTGGCTATTGTAAATAATGCTGCGGCAAACATAGGGGTGCATATACATTTTCGAATTGGTGTTTTGGATTTTTTTGGATAAACACCCAGAAACAGAATTGCTGGGTCATAAAAGAGTTCTGTTCTTAATTTTTTGAAGAAACTGCATACTGTGTTCCATATTGGCTGCACCAACTTGCAATCCCACCAACAGTGCAGGAGGGTTCCCTTTTCTCCACAGCCTCTCCAGCACTTATTGTTTGTTGATTTATTGATAATAGCCATTCTGACAGGTGTGAGTTGCTATCTCATTGTTTTAATTTGCATTTCTTTGATGATTAGTGATGTTGAGCATCTTTTCATATATCTATTAGCCATCTGTTTGTCCTTTTTTAAATTTTGAATATGGGGCATATTTAACTATGTTTCCATATTGATGAGCTCAACCAGACCTAGGGATTCCTTTCAAACATTACCTTGTAACAGTAATTCACGAGACATATATTTCACAGCATCTTCTTTCACTCTGGGTAGTCGCATGAAAACAATTTATTTAGTAGCTAAAAAAGGGTAATATGAAAGAGATTTATTGTGCAATTATTTTATTGTCTGTTAGGCTGAATAGATCTGTGGGTTAGTTAGCCATTTGCTTTCTCCATTATAAATTGTCTGTTCAAGTCTTTTCCTTTTCTGGTGAGGTCACAATGTTGTTATTGGTGTTTTTCATTGCATTCTCTAAAACAAGGATGGAGGATTGTTTTCACCAACTTTGCTCTTTGCTATTGAATTATCTTATGTATGTAGAGTTGTATTTGGGGAACTTTCAGTGTTTATGAACTTTTTGTGGGCACAACTATGAGTCACTCATAATGTGTTCTTGCCTTACTTGATTTTTTGTTTTGTTTTGTTTTTACTAAAAGTATTGGGCTGACACTTTAATATTCTTCCCTTTTGAATAATCAAATGGGATTTCCTTTATAGGTTACTGTCTTCTTTTCCCTGGCTGCCTTGAAAATTCTTTCTTTGCATTAATTTTTGAGAGTTTTAATATAATGTGCCCTGGAGCAGGCCTTTTGGGATTAAGATAATTTGGTGTTCTGTTAGCTTCTTGGGTTCGAGGATCCAGTTCTTTTTATAGTTTTCAGAAGTTCTTGTCTGTTATGTATTGAAATAGGCCCCTTTTCCCTTCTCCTCCTCTTCTCCTTCCCTTTCTGGTATACTCATCATTCTTCTATTGATCCTTCTAATGGAGTCAGACAGTTCTTGTGGACTTCCTTCATTTTTCATTTTACTTTCAATTCTCTTCTTCCACCTGCGTCATTTCTAGATTTCTATCTTTACTGTCACTAATTCTTTCCTACATCCAGTCTGCTCTATTTCCTAAGCTCGTTAGTTCTTTCTCCATTGCTTTTATTGGGTTCTTCAGCTTCAGTATTTCTGTTTGGTTCTTTTTTAAAGTTTAAATCTCTTTGGTAAAGTACACCTTTTGTTCGCTGATTTTATTTCTGTGCTTGTTGAATTGCTTGTTTGAGTTTTCTTTAAAAAAAACTCTTACTGAGTTTTTTTAGGACTTCAGTCATAAATTTTCTGTCATTTAAATCACAGTCCTCCATGTCTTTAAGTTTATTTTCTGAAGATTTTTCATTTTCTTTCTGAATTTCATTGTTACCTTGGTTAATCATTGTGCTTGATGGACTATTTCCCTGCCTGGGCATTTGTGGGAATGAATTTTATTTTCTTTTTTAAGTATTTTACACTCCACTGTTTAGCAGATTGATAACTAGAGGTCTTTTGTTTTCCAGTAGGTGGTGCTGAAGCAAAGTTTTTTTGTTTGTGTGTGTGTGTGTGTGTGTGTGTGTGTGTGTGTGTGTGTGTGTGTGTGTGTTTTCTCCTACCTGTCCTACTGGGGCTTCCATGATCTTTGTGTCACCTCAGCTGTGGAAAATGCCCCATATTCCCTGAGGAGGTTGGCGTCCCCAGTTGCCTCAGTCTCAGGGCACCATTCCCGTGGATTTGAAGTGGCAGGCTATAGGTCTCCTGTGTGTTCCCTGGTGCCACCATCCTGTAGCCAGAATCCACTGGTAGAGCTGCTGTCTCTGAGGTGACCCTGCTGACTCTACCAGGCTGTGCAGTGATGGGTCAGGGAGGAGTGGGTGAGGAGAAGCAAGTTTAAGCATTTGGCTCTGATTTTCCTAGTAGGTTTAGCTCCCATGAGTATAGGCCGCTTAAGATGGAAAGTTTTTTTCATCCCTTTCATGATCTGCCAAGAAAATATTTTACTGCCAAGCGGGCCACAGAAGGATGGAATTCCCTTTCTGTGGAATTATTTGTCCCATGCTGGCAGTCTGTGGAATGCTGCAACCATTTGCACTGCTTGTCTGACCCTGACTGTGGGCCCAGCTTCAATGTGTGCCAGTCACCCAGGCCTGGTTGCTATCTCTGCCCCTTTGGTTGGTTCACTGGGGGTTGCGCCCCTACCCTTCACTGCTATTACATCTTCTGGGACCACAGTGAACACCGGACTCTGTGCAGCTTCTGTCTCTGTCCTTCCCCACCTGTCCCATCTACCCTGTTTGTGCCAATATGCCCACCTTCAGATGTCTCAATACATGGATCTTTCAGATGTATTTGTGTGTTTCACAAGGAATCCTTTGTTGAACTGTAGCTATTTAATTTGTTGTAACTTTAAAGGGAGAGGCCTAGAGGTCCTCTCACATAACCATGCTGGTGACATCACCTCAGATATATTTTCAAGTTATTGTTTTTATTTTTTTTTTGATATAATCCCAGAAGTGGAATTACTGGATCATATGGTAGTTCTATTTTTAATTTTTTTTTTAAGATTTTTTTAATTGGGGAATTGGGGGGGATGGGAACAGCGCTGGGGAATCAGGGGAAGGGGAACAGACAAGTTGCTGTCGTCTTGTTCTTCAGTCTAGTTGTGGAGGACGTTGCTTCACTGGCCCAAGTTGGCACCATCATTGCGCTTTTCCCGGGCGAGGCAGATCAGTCGCCGGCTTCTGGATGGCCACTCACTACGGCTGCTGGCCGCTCACGCTGGCTGCTGGCTACACACGGTAGCCCATGGCAACCCACTGCCACAGGGACTGCAGCCTACGCCATCACCGGCGACTCACAGCAGCCCAGCTCCAGGTTGAGCTGTTGTTCAGCATCTTAGCTGTGGAGGGCAGTGTCACTGGCCCTCATATGTGGGATCCGAACCGGGGCCCTCTGGCATCCCAAGCAAGTTCTTAACCATCGTGCCACTTGGCCGGCCCCTGTGTGTATTTCTTAAAGGGCCTGAGAAAGAAGAAGTAGGTTCCGACACGCAAGCCTGTTGGTTTGTTTGAAATCCCCGCTATTTGAAGTGTCTTGTTCCTCTGACGCAGGGGCTGTCTTATGACAGTGAGGCAGAGCACCAAGAGTGTAGCACCCGCGTCAGTAAGAATAGAAATAGTTTCCTTACCAATTTGAAGAGAAGTTTCTCCAAGCTTGGATAAGAGGTAGGATTGGAAAAAGCTCCTGTGGTCCCTTGGATCCCCATCACTGGGGGTCAGGAGGACCTGGAAAAGGCCGAATAGATGGCCGAGAGCATCTAAGTTTACTCCCTTCATCCAAACCAAAGGATCATTTGCCCAGACATCGGCAGAGGCTGCTATGAGAAGTCCCATGAATGCTACCACTGACGATAGTGATCAGGTCAGGTTGGCAGTTCAATAACTCACATTTTCCAGTTGTTATCACCATTATGATTATTGTGTGGCGGTGAGCTGATATCCAGAAGGACCAGATATTTTTTATGGTGACAAAATACACATAGCATAAATTTTACTACTTTGTTCAATTTAAAGTGTATAATCAATGACATGAAACACACTCACAGTGTTGTGCAACTATCATCACTATAGTTCCAGGATTATATTTCTTCACCCCAAAGAAGACTCCATAACCATTACCAGTCACTCCTGATTTCCTTTTCTCCCCAGTCCCTAGAAACAACAAACCTGCTTTCTGTCTCTATATTTGCCTGTTCTGGATATTTCATATAAATGGAATCATATATAACCTTTTGTGTTTGGCTTCTTTCACTCAGTATACTGTTGTCACTTCATCCACTGACAAGGATCACTGTAAATGTGTGACCCCAAACCCTCAATATAGTAGTCCCCCTTATCTGCAGGTTCATTTTAAATGGTTTCAGTTACCCACGGTCAACTGTGGCCTGAAAATATTAAATAGAAACTTTCTCAAGATGGTATCTTCAATAGTTGAGAAAGGAAGCTGTGGCAAAGACATTGGAATGGTTTTGGTGGACGTTGAGCATAGTTCAGAACCCTGTTCACAACTCCGAGTCAAGGTGCTTGGAACTCACATAGTCTTGAAAAATGTGCCTGCTCATGCCTTTGATAGACAAAGAAATTCCATCTCAGATTTTGAGGAAATTCTCCTGGGAGAGGACAACAGAGGTCAGATCCATGGGGAAAAGAACACCACCGTGACTAAGTGGCCCAAGGGAGGAGATACACATAGCTGACATCCAAAACACTCCCAAGGGGACAAAACTAGCAGAAAAGAAGTTTCATTCTATTTTGTCTCCTTCACACATGGGAACCAAATTGCTCGGAGAATAGAGTAACCATGGAAAAATTAATTTAATGAGGATTTGTGAGAATTCAACATCTGAGGCCCCAGAAATGTCAAATATGCACCATTACTCTTCTCACTTATAGCTCAACTGTCCCAGGAAGGAGAGAGTTCAACTGCCTTTTCAGAGAACCAATGCCTGGTAACGACCATCCTTCCCTTCCTTGCAGCTGAGTTGAATATCTATCACCCAGGGAAGAAAGGACCCAAGGAACTAGAGGTTCAGTGATGCCCTCAGAGTACCTGTTGTAGGAAACAGGTATGGAGACAGGCAGAGCTCTCAAGCAATGAACTTTGGTGGTACAAATGGGGATAACATAATGGTGAGAGTCCATTTACTTAAAACATTCTATACAATTCAATTCCTGTATCTCTCTCAATTTCTCTTCCTCTCAGCTTCCTTCCTCTCTCTTTCTGGAACCCAATTCTGAGGCTCCCTTACCTTCCTAATGGATATGGACTGTCTCTCAGCCCCCAACACCTCTCAAGAGCTTCATACCCAGCCATCTTATCCATTTTTCAACAGCCACTACAAGTGCCTGTATTCTCCTCTATCAAAGAGGAGAATTTCTATTCATTAATTTACTCATTCATTCAAACAAGAAATATTCTCTGGGATTCCACATAGCTAGCACTTACAAGTTCATTCATACCTCTTGTGATTTTCAGTTATTTAATGTTTCTGTGTCTCAGTTTCCACATTCCTCCCTAAAATGATGATAATGATAGTATCTGCTTCGTAAGGTTAATATGAGGATTAAATTACAGATGATAAAGCATGGGAAGTTTTTTCATTGTCTCTATCACCTAGTGAGCATCTATACATGTTAATTATCATCAATGCATTGCTGTAAACACATATTTATTGTTAAATCAAAAGAAATAGTGATACATACTAATCAGAAACAGTCTCAAATATATAGAGAAAAAACTGAGGGTTGCTAGATGAGAGCAGGGTGGGGATGAGGAAGAAGGTGAGGGGATTAGAAAGCATAATCGGTAACCAGAAGATTGCCACGGGGGTGCGAAAGGCAGTTTAGGGAATATAATCAGTAATGTATATATTTTGTAGGGTATCAGATGGACATGTGACTTATTAGGTAGACCACTTCATGGATGGTGTAGGTGCCTGACCACTGCAGTGTACATCTGAAGCTGAAGCAGAATAATAATGAATGTCAACTATAATTATATATATATATATATATATATATATATATATATATAGAGAGAGAGAGAGAGAGAGAGAGAGAGAGAGAGAGAGAGAGAGAGTCACAGGATGTGGAGTACAGCACAAGGAATAGGGTCAGTAGAACTGTAATATACATACAATGTCAGGTGTAGTAACTTGGGGGAGGGGGTTATCACTTTGTGAGGGGTGTAAATGTCTAACTATTACATTGTTTTGTGCACCTGAAACTAATACAAAAATATAGTGATAATGATAAAATGAGACAAGGCATATAAAACATAATACAAATGCTCAACACGTGGAGGTCCTCAACAAATTTTAGCTAATTTAGTAAATTTGTCACTCTCATTTTTGTGTATTTGTAAGTTTCCAGTCCATGTTCTAAGGTATTTATATTTTTGTTAATATGTGAAATAATTTTGATTTATTTTCTACGAGATTTAACTAGACATATGAACACTGCTGTTTTTTTCTCTTGCACCACTTTTTTGGTGAATTTCTATTTTTGAATAATTTTAGATTTAAAGAAAGTTGCAAAGACAATACAGAGAGTTCCCACAGTAATGAATATGTTTTGGAACCAGATGGAAGCAATGGCTGCAAAACATTCTGAAAACACTATATGCCACTGAAAGCCACTTAAAAATGACTACCAGTTTTACATATCTGTTTGTATTAACTGCCTTACTAAAATCATACAAAGTTAAAAGAGGTTTCCAGCTGCCAATTCATTATCTACAGCCAATACACCATCTTCAAACAATGAAAAGTTGACTTTTCAATACTTAGGCCTCTTATATTTTTTTCTCCTTGCATTGCATTGGTTGGAACGTCCCAAGAGTTGATAAATAACATTAATGATAGTAGACTTTCTTTTTTCTTTTCTTTTTTTTAAACTTTATTGGGGAACAATGTGTTTTTTCCAGGACCCATCAGCTCCAAGTCAAGTTGTCATCCTTCAATCTTAGTTGTGGAGGGCGCAAGCTCAGTTCCAAGTCCAGTCACCGCTTACAATCTAGTTGGGGGGGGAGGGCGGAGGGCGAGGGGGCGTGCATAGCCTACCATCCCATGCAGGAGTCAAACCAACATCCTTGTTGTTAAGAGTACACGCTCCAGAGCTGGCTGAGTGGCTCATTGGTTAAGAGTTGGCTTGGGAGCGCAAGATCTGAGCAGCAGGGCCACTGGTTTGGATCCCACATGGGCCAGTGATGCTGTGCCCTCTACAGCTAAGATGGTGAACAACAGCTCGACCTGGAGCTGGGCTGCCGTGAGTCGCCGGTGATGGTGTAGGCTGCAGTGGGGATGCAGTGGGCTGCCGTGAGCTACCATGAGTGGCTGACAGCCAGCGTGAGAAGCCCACAGCTGACGTGAGCTGCCGTGAGCCCCCGTGAGCCACCAGAGGGGTCATCCAATGGCTAGCAACTGATCTGCCTCAGCCAGGAAGAGCGCAATGATCACAATATCAACATGGGCCAGTGAAGCAACGTCCTCCACAACTAGACTGAAGAAAAAAAGGATAGCAACTTGTCTATTTCCCTTCCCCAAGTCCCCAATAAAATCTTAAAAAAAAAAAAAAGAGTACACGTTCTAACCATCTGAGCTATCCAGCCGCCTGTTGGCAGCTCAGCAACAGCGATAGCTCAGCTCGGTCGCAGCTCACTGGCCCATGTGGGAATAGAACTGGCAACCGTGATGCTCAGAGCTTGAGCTCTAACCAACTGAGCCACCCAGCCGGACCTTCTTTTCTTCTTTAATTCTTAAAGGGGAATTCTTCTGTTGCTCCTGCCAGGAAATCCCACCAGAGCATTTTTGGGGGTAAGTTTTGATGTTTATTTAATTCCTTCCTTAATTTTTTATCTGTTATCCTCTATCTTGAATCAACGTTGGGCATTCATATTTTCCCAGAAATAAATTCATTTCTTAGAGATTTTCAAATATTTAACATGGAGTTATAAGTAATATTATCCAACAAATTAAAGCATTTCCTTACCTCTGTGTTCATTTTTCTCATTCTTACTTTTAGGCATTTCTGTTCTTTCTCTCTTTTTATCTTTTTCATTAGATATCTGTCTAATTTTGTTTATTTGTTGGCTTTTGCCAAAGCATTACCTGTGAAATTTATTTTCCAGTTCTAAAATTTGTCTTCATTTTAATTATTAACTCTACTTTTATCTTAATTTTCTTCTTTACCTAGGTTTTTTTTATGGAAGTTTTATCAACAACATGTTCAAATTTTGAAGTGTTTCTATTTCTTGAGGATAGACTGTATGTGTGTTCATTTGCACTTTTGAACAATATAACAGAAGAAAATCAATCTAAAAATATAGATTCATGTTACCACTCAGATATTACCCCTGTTCATATCCTGGTGTATATTGTAGATAATTTTTTCCTTGGGGTTGTGGAAATATGTGTTTTAAATATAAAATGAAAACTCATATGCTGATTTAACTTTTCCAGCCCAGGAAAGCAGACAAAATATTCTTTCATAACAGTATATTAAGTGTTAGTTCTCTTTCCACATGATGGATTGCATTTTTGATCTTTTTAAAATGGGTTTCTTAATTCCCTCAGTGAAAAAGATACCTTATTTTAACTTCACCCTGGATTGGTGCAAACATAATTGCGTTTTTTTCAACTATTTTAACCTTTTAAACCGCAATTTCTTTTGCACCAATCTATAGTAAGAATGAAAATTTTCTCCAACATTTTACCCTTGTTACTTTTCATTTTATGAATTGTTAATATTCTATGCCTTTTTCCTAGTTAAGGCATCAATTTTTCTATGATTTATAATTGTCTTTATAAAATATTAAGTGTTATCAAATATTTTTTTGCATTCCAATTTTCTGCAAGGCTCATTTTATCATTCAGAATTTTTCAATTTATGGTCTAATTATTGATCTTTCTTTTATTTCTACCAAAGCCTTTTTTTTCAGAGAGAACTTCTACTTTCAAAGATTGTATATATTCATGTATAAGTTCATATCACCTATATATTTATCTATATTTTCTTCTAATAGTTTGTATAGTCTCTTGTTCCACACTTAACATTTGAAGTTCTGGGGGCATATGAATATAAGATTAAACTTTATGTTTTCTAAATACTTAATCATCTCTAAACAATTATTTGTACCTTTAAAATACCTTTTAAAGTAACTAAGAATAAAAAAATGCAAGTTGAGTTGGTAGAAAGAATTATGTATCTTAAATTATGCTGAACATGATGTTAAATCACAAAAATCTAAGGTTATTCCATGAGAGAAAGAATATAAGAATTCTAACACTTACCATAAATTTTAACAGTGTTCTGAGATTTCATACTAATGCAATAAGACCTAAAGATAAATAGGTGTTGTAAGTTAATATTATTTGAAGAAAGTAGATGAACGTTAGGGAAACTCTTAAAATTAATAGAAAATCCAGAAAATGAACATGACACTTTATAAATTAAGAAAAATCAAAAGCTTTCCTAATATAATAGTAATATCAGAGCTATAATGTAGAGGAGTTTATTCTTAATGACATAAACCTAAAATACATGAAAATACTGTGTAGAAATCCTGCCATTTGCAACACCATGAATGAACCTGAAGGACACTATGCTAAGTGACAAGCCAGACTCAAAAGGATAAATACCGAATGATTCCACTGATATGAGGTACCTAAAATAGTCAGACTAATAGAAGCAAAAATTAGAATGGTCGTTGCCAGGGGCTGGGGGTGGAGAAGTGGAAAATTGTTGCTAAATGCATATAAAATTTCTGTTATGCAAGATGAGTAAGTTCTAGAGATTTGCTGTGCAACATAATGTGGTATTGTGCACTTTAAAATGTTGAAGATAGAGCATAAGTGTTCTTACCACAAGCATGCATGTGCACACATACATGCACACACACACACACACACACAGAATACAAGGAAATTTTTGGAGTTGATGGTTATGTTTATCACCTTGATTTCTGTGATGGTATCATGGGTGCATACATATGTTTAAACTTATCAAGATCTATATACACTAAATAGATGCAATTTTTGTCCATCTATTATACCTCAATAAAGCTAAAAAGAAAAGATAAACTCATGTGAAAAGACAAACTCAATATTTAGAAACACTAAGACATTTTATTTAGAAATTTAATTTTTTAAAATTTAATTTGGGAGCATTGGTAATATACATGAAATGTAAATGATGATTAATAATAACATGGGTTATTTTTGTTTTATTGTTGTTGTCAGCAGAAAGACCACCCAAGGTCCAAAGGATCTAACATATAGAAACTACAACACAATAAAGGAATGCTTCAGTGATTGGAAGGTCTGCTTAGAGTTAGGGAATTCCCCTTTCCCACAAGTACTGAGCAAAAAGCGCAAGAGCAACCAACCATCAGGGATGCAGGGAAAGAGATGACTACTTAAGGATGCAGTCATCCAGTACTCAAGAAGTAGTGCTCTACTTAGTGTTCATCGGAGTTCCCTGGGAGGGCATGTTAAAGCACAGAGCACTGGCTCCATGCCCTGAGTACCTGATTCCCGAAGTCAGGTGGGCCCCAAAATGTGCATTGCCAACAGGCTCCCAAGCGATGCTGGTCAGGGATCACAATTTGAGAAACGCTGAACCTAGACACAGACCATTTTTCCAGCTAACAACAGTAACCACAGTTTGTCAGGAAAGGCAGCCAATCATTACCCAAAATGAATGACTATGATTTCCCTAGGTGTGGAGTAAGGATATTTCTATCATTCTAATGATTGTTTATTTGGAGTGAATTTTGCATTCTTTTTTTTCCCTCCTTCTGGGCAAACTCAGCAGTCCCATGGAAAGAGGAAACAAAACTAGAGTCAGGAACTTTCTTCTCCTGGGACTTTCAGAGGAGCCAGACCTGCAGCCTGTCCTTTTTGGGCTGTTCCTGTCTGCATACCTGATCACTGTGTTTGGAAACCTGCTCATCATCCTGGCCGTCAGCTCAGACCCCCACCTCCACACACCCATGTACTTCTTCCTCTCCAACCTGTCCTTTGTGGACATCTGTTTCACCTCCACCACCATCCCCAAGATGCTGGTGAACATCCAGACACAGAGAAAAGTTATCACCTATGCAGGCTGCCTCAGCCAGATTTTTTTTTTCATTTTGTTTGGATGCCTGGACAATTTACTCCTGACCATGATGGCCTATGACCGCTTTGTGGCCATCTGTCACCCCCTGCACTATACGGTCATCATACACCCCCGGCTCTGCGGGCTGCTGGTTCTAGGGTCATGGTGCATCAGTGTCATGGGCTCTCTGCTCGAGACGTTGACTGTCTTGAGGCTGTCCTTCGCGAACATGGAAATCCCTCACTTTTTTTGTGATCTTCCTGAAGTTCTGAAACTTGCCTGTTCTGACACCTTTGTCAATAACATAGTGGTGTATTTTGTGACTATTGTCCTCGCTGTTTTCCCTCTCTCTGGGATTCTTTTCTCTTATGCTCAGATTTTCTCCTCCATCCTGAGGATTTCCTCAGCTGGGGGCAAGTACAAAGCCTTCTCCACCTGTGGGTCTCACCTGTTGGTGGTCTCCTTGTTTTATGGCACAGGCCTTGGTGTCTACCTCAGTTCTGCAGCCACTTCATCTTCTAGGACAAGCCTGGTGGCCTCGGTGATGTACACCATGGTCACGCCCATGCTGAACCCCTTCATCTACAGTCTGCGGAACAGGGACATGAAAGGGGCCCTGGGATCACTCCTCACCAGGGCGGCGACTCTCAAGGATGAAGCAGTTATTGGACTCTCATGAGTAGCTGGGTGCACAATACTGAGAATCAGAAATCCTGGCTTCCTTTGTGCAATATTTTAAATTTTCCAAATTTTATATGTTCTAAGGGAGAACTTTCCTTGGGTCTTCCCTGTTCTTTTCCTGTTTTTCTTAAGGTTCTATCTTAGGATCTCTTTTTCGCTTTATAATCAGTCATTTTAACTTTGTATGAATAGAACCTGGTATTTTCTCAATTGTATCTTCCATAATGGTTTGGATTTTTTTTAATAAGTCTCATGCTTTTAAAATATATCCTCAGAAGTGATGAGATGTGTACCTATTTTGGAAGTGCTGTCCTGCAAACTCATTTACAGAGATGATTTCTGAAGTTATGTGAAATTCAGCAAAGTTGTAGAATACAAAATCAATATACAAAAATCAGTTGACCATGTGAAGAAGAGAGGGAGAAGACAACCATCTACCTGCTAAGGAGGGAGGCCTCAGAAGAAACCAGCCCTGATGACACCTTCTAGCCTCCAAAACTATGAGAAAATTAATTTCTGTTGTTTAAGCCACCCTGTTTCTAGAACGTTGGCATGGCAGCCCTAGCAAAGTAATGTACCCTGCTCCCACAAGTAACCCAGTAGGTACACAGATCTGTGACATGGGGTGGGGTGAGGCCAGAGGCTGAAATTCTGGTTTGAGACTGGGATCCCAGCAAAGTTCCCCCTGGTCAAACGTGGAGTAGGATGTTTTATAATGTGAACTTCAAAAAGGAATACATCTGCCAAGAAGGACTCCTAGTGGTTAACTGGGGGCAAAATCATAACCAGGGCCTAGCAGCCATTGCTGACAGAGACCTCTCACACACTCTGCATTTCAGGAAAGAGCCCCAGACTAGCCTCCCAGCCCCCTGTACTGCATTCCTGCTATAAGGGAGTTCCTGGAATCATCTTCCAATGGGTTGAGACCTCCCCCATCTTGGAACTGTGCAGCTATATCCTCATTTTCATCCATACTAACCAATCAGAGCAGCTCTGTAATGACCAATCAGGACACACAAAGCTGACCAATCAGGACTGTGCTATTTGGACCAGACTGTGCAAATGTGGGTTTCTCATTTGCATAAAATGAGCCAATCAAGAAGAGGGCAGGACCTCTCTCTTTTTTTTTTTTTAATTGGGGGGATGGGAACAGCACTGGGGAATTGGGGGAAGGGGAACAGACAAGTTGCTGTTGTTTTGTTCTTCAGTCTAGTTGTGGAGGACGTTGCTTCACTGGCCCAAGTTGGCACCATCATTGCGCTCTTCCCAGGCGAGGCACATCAGTCCTCGGCTTCTGGACGGCCGCTCACAGCGGCTGCTGGCCGCTCACGCTGGCTGCTGGCTACACACAGTAGCCCATGGCAACCCACTGCCACAGGGGCTGCAGCCCATGCCATCGCGGTGACTCCCGGCAGCCCAGCTCCAGGCTGAGCTGCTGTTCAGCATCTTAGCTGTAGAGGGCAGTGTCACCGGCCCTCAAATGTGGGATCTAACCCGGGGCCCTCTGGCGTCCCAAGCCAGTTCTCTCTCTCCCTCCCTCCCTCCCTCCCTCCCTCCCTCCCTCCCTCCCTCCCTCCCTCCCTCCCTCCCTCCCTCCCTCTCTCTCTCTCTCTCTCTCTCTCTCTCTCTCTCTCTCTCTCTCTCTCTCTCTCTCGGCAGCCTCCTTTCTGTCTTGATAGAGCACACTTTTTGTTTCCACCAGAAGCTGCATTTCCTTAGTTTGCAAACTGTTCACCTGCATAATGTCTCTCCTCTTTCTGCACCTCAGATTGAGGACTTTGACAATAAACAGAGGACGCTCTTGCCTTTGCATGGACTATTTCTAGTCTCTGACCATAAATGTCTCCATGGTGACTGCAAGTAGGTTAAAGAATTCTGGAGCCCTTCTTCCAAGTTTTTGTAATTGCTTATGCCCAACAGTTCTCTTAGGATCCTAGAGAATGCTGAGAGGAAGGGAGTTTCCCCAAAACTTACCTGTGCTTGAATTTCCCTCCCTTCTTTGGGAGAGATAGATGCTAAGTGAATCTTAATTTGATTTTTTTTTAAAGTATGTTTCCTGGACCGAAGGGTCATGGAGTTGAGTTTTACCCATGACAGCTAGAATCATGTTACTCTCTGTTTACTTCTGTTTTTCCCAAGCCTTTATTAAGGTCTCATTTAACATCCCACCTGGTTCATTAGGCTGTAGGAAAATAATGCTGAGGTCAACGTCCACCATTGTGTAGTAAGAAGACACAGAACCCGCTGGGGCTGGCATGGGTTGTCTGGGGCAACTCGTCTCAAGAGTCAAGAGGTCAGGTTACAAGTTCCAGCTACTCCTCCCCACTAGAAGTTCCTTCTTCTGTTTCCACCATGGGGCATATGAAGTAAAAGGTTAACTCAGAGGGCTAGGGGTGCTCAAAGCCTGCACATCCCAAAGAAAGAACTGGAACTTGATTGGCTCCTGGGAGGTGACCTCTGAGCCTTGGACTATCCTGCCTGATAAAAGTGTCCTTGTATACTTGGGGTCTTGAGGGAGTCTATGCTGACACTGTTATTTATAGTGAGTCCATTTTTGTTCACCAGGGGCCCTGGTCAATGCTGTATTAGTTTGACCTCTGGGGGGGACTAAAGAATGAGTAATTAAGGTCAGCAGGCACTCCATGCCTATACAACAGATGCCCTATAAAAACCTTGGATGCCAAGGCTCAGGTAAACTTCCCTGGCTGGCAGTATTTCTTCCATGTTGCCACACATAGTTGGTGGGAGAATTAACTTCTATCCAAGCAGTTCCACTAAAAGCAGACAATTGGAAGCTCACATGTGGTGTGTCCTGGACCATGCCCCGTGTGCCTCTTGCCTTTGCTGATTTTAATGTGCCCTTTCACTGCAATAAGCCATAAACATGAGCATCACAGCTTTTCTGAGTTCTGTGAGTCCTTCCAGCCAATCGTGAAACCTGAAGCTAGTCTTGGGGACCCCCTGACACAGAGGCCATGAATATTGTTTAATTATGGGAAATAGTGGTTCTCCTTTATCGCCTTCCATTCTGCTGCTCTTTGAGAAAATAAGGAACATGAGAAGACCCCTCACCTTGTGGAACCAGCAGCTTCCCGTACCCCCAACTCCAGGGAAAACATTTCCACCCTGCCTTGCTCACCATCCTCCCTCAAGTTTTCCGCATCAGCTCAGAGAGAAACAAAGACCATGCACATTCCTTCATTCCTGCTCCTTTATCTCAGTTTCCCCCAAACATGCCAGATAGAACATGTGTGTCCAGTGCACGGTCATTCAGGCAGCGGGCCTTCCGCAGGGCCGCCCTCACATGGCGCTTTCATTGCCTCCCCGCCCCCTGGATGCTCCCTTCTCTTGGGCCATGAGCGACTTGTAGGGCTTCCCTAGGCTGGGGAGGGTGAGCTCAGCTTCCTGCAGCTCCAGCTCCCGCTGAGACAAATGCTCAATGACTGCCGCTCCAATGGAGTCCCCCAGCACGTTGGTCATCGTGCGAAGTCGGTCCCTAGGGAGGGCGAGGGAGAGAGAATTCACCATTAACATCCGTTAACCAAGGCATGAAGAGCACCCCAGGGGAAAGGATGAAGCAGAGGGGGTTCGCTGTGTCTGAGAATTGGGGGTTCACATTACAGTCCAATCCCTGGTTATGCAGGTCCCTCCCTCTCTCTGTCCTGTTTCCCCTCCTAACAGATGCAGAATGGACCAGCTCTGACATGCTCACATTTGATCTCAGCAATGAAATGTTTTAAGGATGTAAACATCCAATCTAGAAAATTAGGGCTTGTGAGCTGAACAGCATATAGAATGAGGAGGTCCATATTTATTTTATGTAAACCTCCTGTTTTTAAAGTTGAGACTTTAAACATATATATTTGCAAGCCAGCTCTGTCCCATGGATCACCTTTTTGTGATTTCTACATAAAACAGTTAAAAAGGTGGCCTTTCTGGCTGATGGGTAAAGCCTCTATTGCTCGTCTCCTCTCCGCCCTACTTCCCAAGGTTAATTCTATGGAATTTGCGATCCACAGGCCATAGTTTGGAGTATTCTCCAAGGCCCTCTCTTTACTCTAAAATCCTAGAACTCTGTGTCTTTGCTGGAACGAAGGCCCACAGGTTGGGGGTGGGAGGAAGGGAAGTCCTGCAGGGAAAGCAGTGGTTGAGGGGAGACAGAAGCAGGGTCTAAAAGACACTCACAGGAACCAGTCCACAGCTATGATCAGCGTGATGTCTTCAGTAGGCAGGCCCACCGACGTGAGCACAATGACCATCGTGACCAGACCCGCCTGGGGTATGCCAGCAGCCCCAACACTGGCTGCTGTCGCTGTGATACTGCAAATGGAGAGAGAACACAGAGGGGCAGAAGGAGGGAAGGGAGAAATGAGGAAGAGAGTGAGAAAGGGCACAAGAGAAGGGAAGGGGTCAGTTCCCTAGAGCACCTTAAATTAAAATCCCCAAAATAAAAAGCAAATCTAAGGTGACTTTCATTAAGTGCCAATGCAGATAGGTCTTCTCATCCTTTGCCGGGACCTGGAAGTCCACCTGATGATGGAATTTGGGACATTTAGACAACTCATATTGTAGATGCAAAAGTAGGTATTTAACTAAGCTGCCTCGCGGGCTGGAAGAGGGCATAAGAATCAACCCAGGAAGCAGTTGTAAACCAGATGCCTGAGTTCCCTGTATGCACATATACTGGACGCAGGTAGGTCAGGACAGCCAGGTCCAGCTGCCAAGAATGGAACTCTGGGAGACAGGCCAAGTTTAGAGCCAAAAGAAGAAATTGGCTCTATGATGCTGAGCAAATTGTAAAAAAAAAAAAAAATTATATATGGTTTTGGAAAACTAAAAGGTAGAACCCATAAGAAATGAGAGAGATGGTGGTCCACCATCAAGTAGAGGGACTTGAGTGGATTAAGAGTAAGCTAGATTTTCACCACATCAACTCCGATTGCCTGGCATGGTGTGCTAAAAATTCTAAAGCCACTGAACTCACCAGGAAAGGCGCCAGTGCCCTGGAGTTGGCACCCCTCTTCCTGGTGGCCTCTGAAGTGCCTTCCCAAATTTTATAACTATGAACATGGGACCACTCAGGACACTTAGCCCAGACGATGTCTCTATCAAAACAGTGAATGAGCAAACGCTTGGGTTGGTGGGCAGAGAATGGTCCAGCAGACTCCAATCATTAGCCATACAACCTTGGACATAAAAACTCAGAGCCTCCATTTCCTCGTTTGTAGAATGGGAGACATATACCTACCTTGTGGGGTTATCAAGTAAAAGAGCACAGTGCTTCATGAATGGGGCTTCAAGAAGGGTCATTATCACCATTATTCTAAGTAAAAGAGATTATCTCCCCTAATCACTAGCGCTGGCATAAACAGTGATCTGTGGGTGCCCTTGAGAGGCACATAGCACACTCTCAATAGGATAAGCTAATTCCAGCTGTATCCAAGAAGCCAAATCAAATTTGTTTGGGTTAAGTTCAGATCAGGTCCAAAGTAGGAAATTCCAACCAAGAAACTGACCCTTGAGCATCTACCAGCACCGGAGTCACACTGAGTCTGTCTTCTTCCTCCAAAAACAACCCCTGCATAAGAGCATAGCCTTGGAGAGTTGTGTCCAGCATGTCCCAGCCATCTTCTGCTGGGAGTCAATGCAGAGTCCTTACTACCAGGAGCCCAGGCCATGAGGAAAATCCTCAGCAGCACTTTCCCAGGACCCTAAGTCTGCTGTGTCATCTGACTTCCAAAGAGACTCAGTGTACAACCATGAGTGTGTTGCTCAGAGCCGTATTCCCAGCTCCCGGGACAGAGTCAGTACTACTACAATAAATATATGCTGACTGATTGAACAAGAAGCTATTCCCTAATACTCCATACTTATGAGACCTGTGTCAGGGGACATAGGGAAGAGGAACCCCAGTCCCACGAGCTCCAGGTACTTCCTGCTCACATGAAGGCAGCATGGGGATGCTGACCGTGGGACAGAAGGCGGTAGGGTCTGCTGACTCAGACATTTCACCTGAGCAAAAGAATCTCAAACCATTGCCCACATATACCTTTGCTTCCTAGCCCAGCTTCCTTGAACGCCTGCTCCTTTTTCTCCTCCCACCCAGTGCTCTGAGGTTACCAGACTCCTGGCTCTCTCTACCTCTTCCCGCTAGATGACCTTAGGAAAGTAACTTAACTTGCCTCAATTTCCATTTCCTTCTCTCTAAAACAATAATGATAATTTTACCCACCTCAGGGGGGCATTGTGAGGATCAAACGAATGCACACAAAGGTACTTTGCACAAGATTGTTTACAGAGCCTTCAATAAATTAGCTCTTTCAACTCATATTTATTGAACATCTACCACATGCTACACACCTGGAGAAATTCCCATAGAAGTAAATCCCGGCCCAAATGGAGCTTACCATCTAGTGGGGAAGACAAGCAATAAGCAAGATGAATAAGTAAAACGCATACTGAGGCAGATGGTGCTATGAGGAAATGGTTCAGCCTAAGAAAGTCCAGACAGCAATTTTAAATAGGATATTCAGAGAATACTTCGGGGACATTGGAGCAAAGATCTGAAGGAGATGATAATGTTTGCTGTTATTTTTATAATGACTAAGTTGGAACTTTTGGGTGATGGGGCCCAGGAATCCATATTTATACAGAGGTTTTTTGTTTGTTTGTTTCTTAGCTGATCCTCCTGCCACCTGTTGGCAGCTCAGCAGCAGCTCAGCTCTGGCCAGGAATCGAACCACTGTTGCTCAGAACTCGCACTCTTGAGCAAGCTCTTAACCAACTGAGCCACTCGGCCGGCCCTCAGGAATCCATATTTATAACAAGGGTCTCAGGTTATTAGGATGCATCAACCATACTCTGGGAAATACTGGACAAAGGGATCTCCCACAATAGCATGTGAGAGGAGATCTGACTGGAACACCTTGCCAGATTCTAACAGCCTCGTGTCGAAGTCTCACCTTGACCCTTATCCAGCATGGGTGACTTGTCCCTGCCCACGTTCCCCCCTCTAATATCCAATGCCTCCCTTGACCTGGAGCTGAGCCTCCTCCTCCCCTAGCCAAGCTAATGACTTCTTGGGTCTCACCTGTTGGCAGGTCCCACTAAGACCATCTCACCTGATAGTTGTGATCTGGCCCAGGTTGAGCTCGTAGTTGTTGACTTGAGCAATGAAGATGGCGGCCAGAGCCTCGTACAGGGCTGTGCCGTCCATGTTGACAGTGGCCCCCACAGGCAGCACGAACCGGGTGATGCGGCGGTCTACACCCAGGCCCTCCTCCAGGCAGCGGAAGGTGATGGGCAGTGTCGCAGAGCTGGGGGAGAGAGAGCCCAGGGGGCTGAGAGCAGGGGATGGCAGGGTGGGGCTGGGGAAACAATGGGCCAACAGAGGGTTCCCCTTGAGAACACTGGGAGGCCAGGTGGGGGCCACAGCGAGCAGCAGATGGCAGGTCTCTAACATTTCAGAGGCGGATAACTGCATGGGGAAGAGGAACTCCTCACAACATGGGGCACACAGCAATGGGGTCCCCCAGACTGAAGTTCTCTTGACCCACTTAAAGCCAATAACTTAAGGCTAATTACTAGACTGATTCATGCCACAAGTTCACACTACCTATCCACTCCCAGAAAGGAGAGGACTAAGGGTCTTCTGACTTGCCACCCCTCAGGGCTAAGTGAGGAGTATTACAGGGGACCCCTATCCCCACTCCCCATGTTTGGTCTGAGAGTGATCTCAGCAACACTAACCCTCTCGGTCTCTCTCCCCACCACTTCCCAGAGGAGGAGGAGTAACTTAATTGATTGGTGAGTTTAGTCAAAGGAGTGAGCATCTCATTTGGGGTTAGCCAGTCCACAAAACATGTGCTCTGTCTGGTCAGCTTTGTGTCATGCAGTGAGAAACCTGAAACAACACAGAGGGCCTTTGGGTGTCCAGATCTGTGGTGACCAGGTGAGTTTAATTCTGGGGTACAATGACACCAATCCTACTTGGCTACAGATCAAAAGGCCATTATGGGCAATTTAAAAAAAAGGCATTATGGGCAATAAAGAAATGATATTTTTCTTATCACAAACAGTTTGTGATACTTCTTAAATTGTTTTAAATTTGGATGATGGGGGGAAATGAGCTCTTTATTAACCACCTAAAATCCCCCCCAAAAGGAGAAGGAAGCCAAGAGAGCTTCCAGACACATCTCAAATGGAGTGAGATCCTCTGAGCTAGAAAATGACTGAGAACGTGGGGCATGTTGGAACCTTCATCCTAACCTCAAAATTGGCAGCTGGTTTTTCTCCATATAAAACAGAGACACAGGAAAGGAGAAAAAGGGGTCAGGAGAGCCATCCCAGGACAAAGATCGGTGCCCAGGTGAGCCACCTGGAGAACTTCAGGAGTCCCTGACATTATTGAACAACTCAGAAGAGGCTCTGTAATGGGGGGAGGGTGGGTCTCCTACAAAAGCCCATGAAAGACAATGAACCTAGGAAGGGTACCAGTGATGGGGGGACAAGACCATACCTGGAAGACGTGCCCATGGCAGTAATGAGGGCCTGCAGCATGCCCCCGATGAAGGGGAAGGGGTTCCGGTGCGTGATGAGGAAGTAGATAAGAGGCAGGACACCACCAGCATGGAGGAACAAGCCCACAATGACGGTCAGGGTGTACATGCCCAGCTGACCCCCTAGGACAGCCATGTCTTCCATCTCTAGGATCTTCCCAGCAATCAGGAACAGGATGCCCACAGGTGCGTACCTGGGCCAAGCCAGACACCTGTCAGGGCCCCCTCATGACTTCCCCTACAAGCCCGCAGCTCGCAGCCCCAAAGGCTTTGCCCATATAAGACCCTAGAACCAGGCAGTGCTCACCCCACAGCACCCTACTCCACTCCAACATTTCCCATACATTAACAAACGGGGCTGGGCCCCACAGATATATCCCACCTCTTCTTCCTACTCACCCACAACTCAACCCCAGACAGCAGAAAAGGTCTTACAACTCCAGGGTATGCAATCTTCTAAGGTCTGACCTTCATCCACTCCCCCATTCAAGTCCTCCCACAATCCCCCCCAAAAAAATAATCTCTGTCTTCAGGACTCTCCCTAGACACTTCCCAGACAATTGCCATTTCTAGCCCTCTAACTTTCCTTATTCTCTGCCCCCAACTCTTTGTTCTACATTTGTCACTTTTATACCCCTATTGTCTTTCCCATAAGTGCATATTCTCACTCATTCACCAGCCCTGAGCTATTTTACCTAGGTTTCCCAAGGACATCTCAAACCTGTCTTATCAAATCATCTGTTTTTTCATTCACTCAACAAATATCTACTGAGCACATACTACATTCCAGTCACATGGTCCCTGTCCCCTGGTGCTTACATTCCAATGAAGGAAATAGGGGTACACATGGAAATGTGTAATTAAAAGCTTCAGGTGGTGAAAACTGCAAGAGAAAGTCACTGAGTAGGGCTGCTTAAGTTTGAGTGGTCAGGGAGGGCTTCTCTGAAGAGGTGACATTTAAGCTGAGGCTTGAATGATGAGAAGGACCCATGTATATCTGAAAGGAAAGCACTGCAGGCACAGTGCAAAGACCCTGAGATGAGCATTAGCTGGAAGTATTGGAGGAGTGGAGAGGCCAGTGTGGCTGGAGCAGCGAGTGAAAAGGGGAGTATAGAGGAGACAGAAGAAGCAAATTCATTGGGGGCTCACCTACTTTTCCCCACAGACCAGCCCATTGCTTAGTCTTGTGAGTTTCTGCCAGCTGTGCCATCATTCATCCATCACCAGGCTCAATTGTTATTCCTCTCTCCTTAGAAACTGAAGTCTACATTTGTCATGTGGATGTACTGGAGGAAGTGGGGACCTCTTGGGAAGTTGGTGCAATAGCTTGGGTCAGAAATGATGAAAGTCAAGCTAAGGCTGTGGGAATGAGGATGTGGGGGGACTTCTCCAGTCATACCTTGTTCCCCAAGCTGGGCTCAGGGTCAGCCCTGGTCAGTGGTTGTTGATTTATCTCCAAGTCTTGATGACCTACCTCTGTGATTACTCTGTAAATCCCTTTCCCAACTCCCTCACGTCTATCCTTCCACCTCATCCTCTGTAAAACTCCTCAGCCCTGAATCAACTGCACGTGACTTCTTTCCTCCTATACTCAGCCACCTGGTACATATAGATATTTCCCCCAACCATGTCAATGACACCACTAGAAACTCATGGTTCCCAATTCAGTTCAGCCTTCAAAGCTCCTTGTCAATCCTCTTGCTTGTCCTTAATAAGCTCCTTTCCCTTTCCTCTCAGCTGCTTTTCCAGGCTCTTAACTTGGCCACTAGCCCCCTACACAATTTTCAAATTATTTGGGATGATGTACAAGTCTTCCCCAATTTGGAACCAGACAGTCTTGTTAACATCTTCCACCACCACTCCCTAGTTAACATGCTCGGGCCTTCCTGAACTCACCATTCTCCAAACAACTCAGGTTCTTTCAAGATATGCATGTTCTCTTCCCTCTGCTTGAAGTGCCTCTCCCCTCTTCCGGTCCTGTTGGATTCCTACTCACCTCTCCAGGCCCAGCTAATAGGTGACCTTCTCCATGACTCCCTTTTCCCCTGCCCAGGCAGAGTGCACTGCATATCCCTCCACTGGCTCACTTCTCCACGTTCCCAATACTGTTTAATGTTCCTTTACAATACAACCTTCCACCTTGTATTATGTTGCTTTAGGATACGTCTGTCTTCCCCAAGACTTTGTGAGCTCTTGGAGGACAAGGACTGAATTTAATGCATCTTTGTATTCCAGAGTTCAAGATGAAGGTGAGCCTGGAAAAATGTCTGATGAATGAGTAAAGAAATTGGTGAAGATGTGAAGGAATTTAAAGAATGAATGGATGAATCAATCAATCAATTAAGAAATAATTAGTGAATGAATAAATAAGAAAATGAGCAAATGAGACATGAATAACTGGGTGAGACAATGAATGTGTTAAGTGAACAGATGAATGAATGCAGGAAATATGTGAGTGAGTGAAGAACAAATGCAGAGATGAATAAGTGGGTCAAAGTATGAGTCCAAATGAATAATGACTAAGTAAACAAATAAATTAATCAATCAATGGTTTAACTAATGCATGAATGAGTTCATGAATAAATTTATGAGTGAATGAATGTATGAATGAGTGAATTCATCAATGCATAGAAGAATGAATAAATAAATGAGAAAATGAATGAATCAATGCATGGAAGAATGAGTATCATGAATAAGTGAGTGAATGAATAGATGAACAAGAAAGTAAATGAGTGAATAAATCATTGCAGAAAGGAATGAATGAATGAATAAGAAAATAAATGAATGAGTGAGTAGTGAATTAATCCATACATATATAAATGACTTTGGCCAAATGGTCCCAATGACCCCTCAGCAGCTGCCCCACAGCCTGATTTCCCAGCTCTGGCTTCATCCTTCCCTTGTACCATCACTACCCACCCTATAATAGCCCAGCACTCACCAGATAATGATGCCCACCAGCCTCATAATAGCCTCATTGAGGCTATCGAAGAAGTCCCTCAGGACTCGGCCCTTGTGTTTCATGCCACCAATGACCAGCCCAAAGGCCACAGAGAAGACCACAAGGCCCAGGGCATTGATGCCATTGGCCGAGCCAGACACCGGCACAGTCTCCTCAAAGGTCAGCACCTCCTGCAGGGTGCCCAAGGCCCGTGTGATATTTTCCAGGAGGCTGGTTCCATTCTCTGTTGAAGATGGAGGAGGCATGGAGGCACTCTGCTCGGATCCGTTCTCCGTCCTCACAACAGTCCTGGTTACCAACCTCGTGCTGTACTGTGTCTTGAACTGAAATATGGAGGGATTGGGGACAAATGCAATTTAGTGGGTGCATCAGAATCATCTTTCAAACATCTTTCAAACACCAATCCCTGGTTCCCACACCCTGGAGAGTCTTATTCAGTAGATCTGAATGAGAGAATGAACGATTTGACCGATGCAGAGAAAAGTGAGTGAATGAATAGATGAATGAGTGAGTGAACAACCAATGCATGGAAGAATGAGTGTAGAGTCTTCATTTTGCACAAGTTCCGTGGGTGATTCTTGGACAGATTTATGGGCCTGTCTCCTCAACCACCTACAGTCAGAAGCCTTGGTTCCTCCTCTAGTACCTTCCCCAGGAAGCCCTTGGCCTACATCCTTCTCTCTAGCCCTCCCTTGATCATCACACCAATGGCCATTGCTCTGTCAGGCCCATCTTCCCACCCTTCACCCCTGGACCATTCACTCAGCAGCAAGCTCCCCCACCCTTCAAGCCTCCCTCATCAAACTGTACTTCCCCTGACCTGTTTGAAGCAGGCCTCCACAAGGTTGGGTGGGAACATATTTCTGCAGAAAAACATCAGATGAAGGGAAGGGGTTAGATGATGGAAAGGTGTCTAGAGTAACAATAGTAATAATAATAGCAAGGACAACGGTAACAATGGCAGCCAACATTTGAACACTTACTCTAGTCCAGGCTAAGTAAGCTAATGATCTGGTTGAAACACTACAATAACCCTAGAAGTGAGTACCACTGACATCCCCATTTTGCATGCACACACACACACACACACACACACACACACACAAAGAATTTATATAAGTTACCCAAAGCCACACAGCTGCTAAGGGGTGCAGATGGAGCTCAAATCCAGGTCTGTCTGAGCCCTTTGGTAGGACCATATGCCACCACAGGGACTTCACACATACATGCCAGTGACGCCTCAGGGGGGGAAAAACAAACAGACAGCTCCTGCATGCCTCCAACTCCCCCCAAGTCAGCGGCTAGGGTAGAACTATGGCTAGCCTTGATTCTGGCTGGCAAATCTTGCAGCTCTAAGAGAATTATTCACTTTAATTATTCAATTGAATTATTCAATCCTTCCAATTGAGCTTGGGAACAAACATCGCCTATCCTGAGCCCATCCCAAAATCTGCAGTTATCACCTCCCGAGGCTAAGGGTCTAAATATCCTATCCTAGGAGTCAGCTGCTCTCAGAAGATTTGTACGAGGCTCCAAGGCAGAAAATGGATACAAATAAAACTAGGCTCAACTTGAGTGTTGCATTTCCAGGCTGGGTCAACCTGTCCCCTTTGTCTCTCCTTGAACATAGGTTGTTGCACGTAGGGCCGGAATTCCCATCAAAATTAGAAAGGCCATCACCTGACCAGGTCCATGAAGGCATCGGCTGTCGGAATGGTCTCAATCCGGCCCTCGCGATGCAGCCCCTCCTTGGAGCCCTTCCCAGGATGGATTATGGTGACCATGAGGATGCCGATGAAGACCGCAATGACTGTAGTCACCATGTAGTACACAGCTGCCCGCATCCCCATCCGCCCTGTTGCCTTGTTGTCCAGGGACGCCATACCTGGAGGACAGGTGGTGCAGCCCCAAGCAGCCCCATCCACACCCCACCACCCACTCTCCCATCCATCCACTTCTTCCTCCCACACCACCAACTCAACAGCCATTCCACCAAGCATCCCTTTCTCCTACACCCCACCCAGCACCCACATCACCATCCTGTGACCCATATCATCATTCTTCAACCCCCATTCTATTTTCCATATACTTCCGACCTTCCTTTTTCCCAGGCACTGCTTCACTAAGCTTCCTTCTACTCCAAGCAAACATTTACAACCCCCACTCCACCTTCCATTTGTCCCAATTTTGCACCATAACCTCACTTTCATTCCACTCTTCATCTCACTATCCACCCCATAACGACATCCCCCTCTAACCTAGCTCACTGTACGCTATCTCTAGGAGATACTTTTGGCACCCTATCTAGACACCCTTTACCAGGCTGATACACCTATCCTTCAGCTGCTGAGTATGTTGGCTGCTAACAGCTCATGCTACCCCCCGCCCCCTTAAGAATTGCCCTCACAAAACAGGAGCTGCCTTACCCAGAAAGGTCCCATAGGAGACCCACAGCCAATGACTGACTGGCACAGAGATCCAAAAATCCAGCTCCTTTGACTCAGATGGGATCAGAGTTGGGGGGAACAATTCTGTAGCGTGGCACGCTCCAGAGCTCCCATGGGATCAGGCCAAGAGGCCAGCCCTCTACTGAACCCTCGTCTCTGCTACCTTCTTTCCCCACCCCAGCCTGCTCCCCCCACTTCCTCATGAGTTTCTCTTGACAGCTATCCTCAACAAATCGCTTGTGCAAATATCCCCATCGCAGGCTCTGCTTCCAGAAAACCGAACCCAAGAAATCATTCTTTCACACCTTTACCTTCATGCCTGTTCCAAAACCTGGAGACTACAATCAACCACTGAGGGGCCAAATCTGGCCCACTGCCTGTTTTTGTAAATAAAGCTTTATTGGGACACAACCATACCCATTTGATTACATGTTAACCTGCACCTGCTTTTGTGCTCCAATGGCAGATTTGAGTAGTCACAACAGATACGGCCCCTAAAGCTGGAAATAGTTACCACCTGGCCCTTTACAGAAAAGGTTTGCTGACCCTTGCATAGTCCATCCATGTTTCCATCTCACCCCCTACCACCTATCCTATCACTTCCCCCTCAAACACCTTCATCCACGTCATACTCTCTGACTGTCCATGCCATATTCCAGCTACCTTCCCCAGCTGCCCCACCACAGCCTTTCTTTCACCTCTAGATGATACTAAACTCCTGGTAGGTTGGTATTTTATTTCCAGTGAAAAGTACAGGAAAGTTACTGAGATAAGTGGTGAATGTCATATGGGGTCTGGAACCTGGGTCTGATCAGGACCTGGGCTGTGGTCAAGAGCTCTGGGCTAGGAGCACACTCCGTGTCTGAGGTCCTAAGTTGGGGAGATGGTCCCATGCTTGGGACCACTTTGGCTCTAGGTTTGAACTTGGACTCTGGGGTGGGTCATGGAAGCCAACACTGGCCTGGGCTCTCTCACCTGTGACCAGGCTGGAGACAATGAGTGGCAGCACCAGCATTTGCAGCATCCTCATGAGAAGTTCTCCAGGGAAAGAGAAGTACTTGATCTGGCGGTAGGTGAGCTGGTACGGGCGCAGGGCAAAGGCCAGGCTGACCCCTAGGGCCAAAACAAGGTCCGTGGAGTGGAGTTTGGGTCACTCAGCCCCAAGCAGGGCCATCCATCCCATGAACAGTATGTATGGATGGGGGTGAGAGAAAAAGAGAAACATGCTATATGAGTGTGTGTGTATGTGTATACATTGTGGAAATATATGGATTTATGTTACCATGTTGATATTGTAAATTTGTTTGTAAAGGTTTGCACACACATTCGTGTGTACATATGCACACACATATAACAGTGTAACTCATTTGTGCACATGTTTCTGCACCTGTATATACAGACCCATGCACATGAGATGCATGTTTTTCTCATGTGTGTATATAGGTGTGACTTATATGTATGTAGTTTTCACATATTGGGTGCATGTGTATTTAAGCTCATAAGTGTGCCAACATGTGTGCAGAGGAATGCATGTTTGTGTAAATGCGTTTGTAAGTTCTAGTATATGTGTACAACTATGTATGTGAGTTTATGTCTTTGCAACTGTAAGTTTTGTACATGCATAAAAATAATGTTTGTGTGTTCATATGCAGAAAGCATGTTTGTATAGTGTGTGCATGTGCATGTATGTACACATGCATATACATATGACATTGTGTGCACACACAGCTGTGTTTGCATGAGTGTGCACTGTGTCAGTGTCCCTGGGGTGGGGTGGCTGGTAGAATGGGACATGTGCATGTGCGCAGGTAAGAATGAGTAGGCAGAATGAAGAGACATGCGTGCAAGGAATTTTCCCTGCCGTCGCCGCCCTCCCAGCACACTCACCGATGATCACAGCGCTGACCGTCAGCAGGATAAAGGCGTTCTTGCGCAGGAAGCGCAGCACATGCTCGCGGGTCATAGTCTGCAGACGCAGGCGCGTGCGCAGCGCTCTCTGCTGCAAGTTCTCCTGCAGCCGCTGCAGCCAGCCCAGCCGGCCCAGCCGCTGACCACTCTCCCGCAGAAACAGGCTGTTGGCGTGGCTGCTCATCGTCTATCTGCGGGGGACAGAGGGGTCCGGGCCTGGTGAGGGGACGAAACAGAGGACGGATGTGGGTAGAGAGGGAAGGGTGGAGGAAGCCGTTGAGGAACTCGGAGAGAATCCAGACTGCAGGGAGGGTCGATGTAGATCGGCTGGGTTATGCCCCCGCTGAAACGCCGGAGAATACTGCCCAGGGTTCAAGGGTCACGTCCTGGCAACAAAGGGTCAAGGTGTCAGAATCGCTCAGGGAAGAGGCAGGGAAGGAAACCACAATATAACAGACGCTTTTGCCATTCCCCAACTCCAGCCCTTTCTTATTTCATGAGATCATCACAAGTAATTGAGGGCTGCCTCAGCTCACAAACCAATCTAACAAGCCTTTGCTGAGCGCCAAATGCATGCTACCTTGGGGCTAACCCCGTAAATTAATATGGTTTGGTGTCTGGCCTGGGGGTGCTGACGAGTGCGCTTTCAACAACAAAATCAATGACAGCGAGAGCCTGGCAAACAGTGAGTGCCCAATAAACGCATCTGCTCAGCAGAAGTGTCCTGGTGAGCAACAGGAAGAGGGGACAGTCCCTTGGGAAGGAAATGGTGACAGTCCTTGACCCCTGTGGCTCTTGAGGATCGGTCTTAGAAGGGAAATGTGATGCTCAGTGTATATGGGGTGCCAGCACTGTTTCCTCAGCTTCCAACTTTTGTGTCTCCTCTTTAAATTTGGCCATATCCATATAACCTTATTTACTGTCTAAATAAATGTATCTAAAGTGGAAACTTTATATACATGAGACCATTACTTTAGGTCATTACTAAATTATATTTTAATATACATTGGGCCGGCCGAGTGGCTCAGTTGGTTAAGAGCGCAAGAGCAATAGGGTCACCGGTTCAATTCCCGCATGGGCCAGTGAGCTGCACCTGAGCTGAGCTGCCGCTGAGCTGCCAATAGGTGGCAGGATGATGGCTCAACTGGTGAGTGCAAATGATCCTAATAACAAGGTTGCCGGTTCAACTCCCACATGGGATGGTGGGCTACTCCCACCCGCAACTAAGATTGAACACAGCACCTTGAGCTAAGCGGGCATGAACTGCCAACGGGCGACCAGATGGCAACTGGACATGGAGCTGAGCTAGCTGCGCCCTCCACAACTAAGATTGAAGGACAACAACTTGGCTGTTCCCCTTCCCCAATTCCCCAATAAAATCTTAAAAAAACAAAACAAAACAAAAAACAACATTAAATAAAATGCATATAAAAATGAACACCTGCCTATCCTTTTACCAAATAAACACTTTATATGTATAGGGCAACTTGGAAATGTGACTTTAATGGGCCTGAGGAACTTTTACCTTCGTGGACTCCCTTCTCCATTAAAAAAATTAAAAGTACATTTTACAACTGCATTGATATATAGATGAAGATATTATTTTGGAACTAGGTGGAGGTGATGGTTGTACAATATAGTGAATGTACTAAATGCCACTTTAAAATGGCCGTTTTCTGTTATGTGAATTTCACCTCATATTATATATTAAAACATGTCCTTTGATCTGAAAGTTTAATTCTTTCTTCTGATTTTAAAAGAAGTGAAAACATTTCCGTGTGTTCCTAGAAGTATCATGGGCCCTGGGCACTGGGCCCCCAATTCCTGAAGGGTAGGCAGCCTTGCCTGTATAGATCTCACTGCAAAAAAGTGGCAGTGCCCCTATTCCAGGGGTACTGGGAATTCTGTTACCCCTCCAGATTCACACCCAGGAAAAAGGCCGACCACTAGAGATGGCATGGCCCAGGCTTCCTTGCCCACTGGCTGCCCTTTCGGTCAGACCAGTGGAAGGCGGCAGGAGAATGAAGGGTGGGAGGTCAAGCATTGATTGTCCCAGCTCCCCCGCTCCACACCCCAGGTTGGCAGTGGCTGTGCTCCCCCACCTAAGGCCACAGCTCGCATCAGACAGTCCTCTATGCCTATTGGCCATTTGGACATCTTTGGGGAAATGTCTGTTCAGTTCCTCTGCCCATTTTTTTAATTGGATTTTGGGTTCTTTTTTTTTTTAATTGAGTTGTATGAGTTCTTTATATTTTGAATATGAACCCCTTTTCCAATATTTGGTTTGCAAAATTTTTCTCCCATTCTGTAGGTCGCCTTTTCATTGTATTAATGTTTTCTTTTGCTCTGCAGAAGCTTTTAAGATTGATGTAGTCCCATCTGTTGATTTTGCTTTTGGTGTCCGTGCTTTCGATATCATATCCAAAAATCATTGCCCAGACCAGCGTCACAGAGCTTCTTCCCTATGTTTTCTCCTAGGAGTTTTATTGTATCAGGTCTTACTTTTAAGTTTTTGATCCATTTCAAGGTAATTTCTGTGAGTGTGTGACATAGAGGCCCAGTTTCGTCGTTCTGCATGTGTTTATCCAGTTTTCCCATCACCATTTATTGAAGAGGCTGTCCTTACCCCGCTGGGTGTTCTTGGATCCCTTGACACCATAGAGGTGCTAACTCTCACTACAGTAGCAATCCTATCACAATATACAAATGTTTCAAAACAACATGGTGTACACCTTAAATTCACACCATGTCAAATGTATTTCAATTTTTTTAAAAAAAGGACAAGCCACCAGTCTCCCTGGGTGCCTCTCCTGCTCCCTCCCTGCAACTCGCCACTCAGGCTGGCTCCTAAGTGCCACACCAGCCATACTGGTGTCTCTTAACCCTGTCCATAGCTTTGTAAATAGTCCTTAACTTAAACTCTTTTCGATCCCCCCTTTTGAGTGTGCTATTTCCTGACTGATACACCAGATTCATCACACTGTTAGAAAAAACTCTCCAAGCCAAGGAAAGATAGTAAATATTGTATTTTATCTAGAGTTCTGTGCATATTTGGTTTGCCTGAGATTGTTGCACCGATAAGAACTTGGCCTCACTTAGCTAGTCTCTGAGGAATCACAGCTTCTGACACCTCTCCTGGCCACCCCTCAGCCACACCCCCACTGGCTGAATTCATCCAGGTCAGGTATGGGAGTCTGTAGGAAGTCTCAGTTCCACCAGCAGATAGGTCCCTGGACTTATTATTTTTTCTGCCACTGGCTGAGTGGCTACTTTTTGAGGTCACTGTCTTCCTTGCCCTCCTCTGTTCCCCCATATCTGACGGATGGGACATCTGCCTGAACTTTCCAGTTCTAAGCCCCCGGGGCCCCAATGCCAAACCCCAGTTGGGGTCTTGCTCAAAATAGATCCATTGATGCTGCTTCTCACCTTGCTGTAAAAAATCTCAGACATGGAAACACACACCACACAGGAAACGTAATTTCTCCCACTCCTCTATGTATGTTTCCAGTCACTGGTAGCTTAAAGCTACCCCTGGGTCCCAAGAGAGTGATCAGCTGAGATCTAAACTAGTCACAATAACTCCAGAGCTAGTTTTGTCTATTTCCTTTTTATTCCTGACAAAAAGTAGTATGGTGGGCCGGCCCAGTGGCCCAATTGGTTAAGAGCTGGCTTGGGACACCAGCTCTGAGCAGCAGGGCCCCGGTTCGGATCCCACATGAGGGCCAGTGACACTGCCCTCCACAGCTAAGATGGTGAACAACAGCTCGACCTGGAGCTGGGCTGCTGTGAGTCTTCAGCGATGGCATAGGCTGCAGCCCTGCTGCAGTGGGCTGCCATAAGCTACCCTGTGTGGCCAGCAGCCAGTGTGAGCAGCCAAGAGCCGCTGTGAGCAGCTGTCCAGAGGCCGGCGACCGATCTGCCTCACCCGGGAAGAGCACAATGATAATACCAACATGGTCCAGTGAAGCAATGTCCTCCACAACTAGACTGAAGAACAAAAGGACAGCAACTTGTCTGTTCCCCTTTCCCCCAAACCCCAGCACTGTTCTCCTCCCCCAATTCCCCAATAAAATCTTTAAAAAAAAAGTAGTATGGTATAGAGCTGGAATGGACAAATACTGCCCACTGCTTGTTGTAAATAATGTTTTATTGGCACACAGCCACACTCATTCCTTACATATTGTCTATGTGCTATCATGGCTGAGTTGAGTTGTTGGGACAGAGATTATATGGGCCACAGTACAATCTCTCTGGCCCTTTACTGAAAAAATTTGCTAACCCCTGGCCCAACAGAAGGACATATCAGAGCTCTTATTTCAAACCCCACTCTACCTTTCAGGAACAGGTGACCTGTTCTACATGGCTTAGATGGCCCAATTCATGTGATGATTAAAACGGCGCCTGGTGAGCACAAAATAGATGCCAACAGTGGTTGATAAAAAGCAGAAACCCAACAGACACACGATTAAGATAGAAGAAAATGCTGAAGTGGGAGGCTATCCTCTTATCAATTTTTCTCAGTCCTGTCTGCATCACTTGTCAAGCACTACTTGACTTAAGGTTTTCCCAGGATCTTGGCTTCCACTTGGACCTTTCCTCAGTCTCTCTTGGACCACTGGGGGCATCTACCCCTACCCTGAGTTCTCTCTGTTCTAGTCTCTCCCAGTCCTAGGCATTCTCTTGACCCTGTTTCTTAGGTCTCCTGCTTGGGAAATGGCCCTTCCAGTGTCCCCAGTCTCTGCAAGAGCTCAGGGATGGGTTTCTGACTTGGTTACCCCAACCTCCAGACTCAAATGAGATGTGCCGGTGGCCCCTCCGAGCCAAGGGAAAGAAAACAAGCCTCTTAGTTTCTAAAGCTGAAACAAGCTGCAGTGGGCAAAACAAGGTTGCTTTCCATACATTTTCTCAACACTCTGCTAGGAAATCACAAACGTCACACATCTCACACACACGGACACACAACCTCACACAGACAGCTGTTCAGACATACAGCCCCACACACACCTTCAGAAATCCAATTGCACTCGTGCAGCATCAGTCCTACAACTCCTACACACACAACACATGCACACACACTTGCCACGTTCATGTACACCATCCGACACACAGCCCCACACACACCTTCGAGGCCCTACACAACTTCCCTTTGTAAATGAAACTCTATACAGGCAGTGGCAGTCAAACAATTCCTACACACACACACACACACACACACACACACACACACACACACACACGCACGGCATGCAGGACACAAAACTTCAGACATTCAAATTCATTTTATTTAAATATTCAACCCCACACACCTCTTTGGGAAGGCGACCCCAATCATAAGTTGCCTCACACAAGCACACATCACCACCACCTCACACACATCTTTGGACCCAGCCCTCCTGCAGCAGTAACCAAAGTCTCGGTCACAGCCAGGTCTGTCCAGGGTTGGAGGAAAAAACCCGCTGATAGAGAAAGGGACCAAGCCCTGGAAAGGGACGAGGCATCAGGTACAGAGATGGAGCCTGCCCATGATTGGAGGCCACAGATAGAGGAACGGGTTGGGGACGAGGGAAGACGGGCAGAGACGCCCTGGGATGGGTAACTAACGCGGTAAGAAACTCACCAGGGCGACCGGGAGGTGAGCGGCGGAGACGACGCTAAGGGTCAGGAAGGAGCAGAGACAAAGAGCAGCCACAGATGGGAACAAGGGCACAGGTGGCGCCCCACCCGCCGGACCCCAGGGCGGGCCAAACCCGCCTGACATCCCGCCTTGCGCCGAACCTCAGGGCCCCTGCGCGTGCCGGGCCACGGTGTTCCCACTCACCCGCGTGCGGAGCGGCGGGATCGGCCTGCCCGCGCCTCGGCCTGCGCGCTGCGTCGGGATGCTTGAGCCGGAGCCCGGCGAAGCGCCCGGCTCGGGCAGCGGGGACCCGCCAGGGACAGCGCAGTGCTGGCGCGGGGACCGGACGGCGGAGGCACCCGCGCGGAGCCGGGAAGCGCTGTGCAGCGGGTGGGATCCGCGCGGGCCGTGAGCTCACGTGGGTCCGGGGGCGCCGGGAGGCCGGGGGAGGGGGCGGAATCCCCTCCGGGACGCCCCCCGCCTCCCCAGCGCCCAGACTGCAGCAGCGCTGGAGAAGCTGCACCTCGTGTTTGCGAAAGGAGGGGGATCCTGGGGTGGGCGGGGTGGGTGGCCTCTCCCGCGTCCAGCCCCCGCCCCCAGCGCAGAGCCGCGCCTCCGAGCCCCCGCCTCACGCCGCCTCCGGAGCCCTGCCCAGGACTGCACATCCCTGGAGAGCCCCGGACCAGCCTGGCACCACTGGGCCCGCGCCAGCATCCCGGGGGGGGAGGGGGAGGCCTGGGGAAGGCGCGGGCGCGAGCGTCCCAGTAACCACGGCCACCGCGTGGGTTCCTCAGCCCCATTTCTCCCTTCGGGCGCACTTTCTGGCCTTGGCCGCTGCGTGCCCTTGGGCCAGTCCCTCTCCCTCTCTGAAGCCTGGCTTTCTTAGCCAAACAACGGATATGACTCTTCTGACCCTACAGAAAATTCAAGCGCATGAGTGTGGAAATGCTCCATGCAGCGTGAAGCACTGTGCATAAGGGAGGCGAATAATTCCTGTTAATATTGTAATTAATATTATTCTTTTCAGTCTTTAGCAGAAAATTTTCGGACGATGTTGATCCTGCTTTTCTTCTCAAATGATACTGACTTGTCGCTTCCAACATCTCCCACCTCTCTTGAAAGCTAATTGCCATTATAAAAAGGTGAGCACAGAGCCACACACCTGATTAAAAAAAAAATCAATACATGTTTGCTATTATTATTGTTAATATTATCAAGAAGTTTTTTATGGTAACTTCCTAGTCTAGGCAGGCTCTTTTATTTATATTTAAACTACATCCCCCTATGAACTAGATATCACTACCCTCATTTGCAGATAAGGGGTCAGGAGCTCAGAGAGGTTCCGTAACTTGTCCAAGAGACAGCCAGAGAGCAGTACCTCAATTCCAGCTCTTTGTACATACAGCTCGGACTCTCCTCCTTGGCAATACCGCCTAGGTAGGCGGCTCTCAAACTTAGCAGTAGTTGAGAAGAACTAAGGGAGCTTTTAAAAAATCTGAAGCAGGGTAGCACCCCAGACCAATCACATCAGCGTACCTGGGCACAAAGCTCAGGGCTCAAGCATCCACATATTTTAATGCTCCCCTAGTGATTTCAATGTGTAGCTAAGGTTGAACCCCTGCCCTAGCTGTCAGGTTCTCCTGGGCATCACCTGCCGCTGCTCCCTGAAGCCTCCCCACACACACACACCTCCCCTGCTTCAGTCACTGGCTGTGCAAGGATGATTCTACATCCTTCTCTGAGCCTAGAGCTGCCGCTGAGCTCCTGGCTCTTACAGTCACTGGCTCCACAAATATTTCTTGTGCCTCCCTGTTCACCAGTCTGTACTAGAGGCTGGAGACTGAGCAGGCAAGAAGACAGAACACCCTTGCTCTTTTACACAAAATAATAAGTAAACAAAACAGCAGCAGTTTTCAAACTATTGGGTCTCAGAACCCCTTTACACTCTTAAAAATTGTAGAGGACTCCCCCCAATACTCACAATCCCATGATTTTTTAAAAATCAAATTCCAGTAGGGAGCATCCTAACCAGCGCTCCTCAAAACTGTCACGTCATCAAAAACAAAGCAAGTCTGAGAAACTATCTCAGGAGATTAAGGAGAAACAATGACTAACATAATATGGAGTCCTGCAGGGGCTCCTGGAACAGAAAAAGGATGTTAAGAGAAAACTGAGTAAATCTCAGTACAGTGTGGACTTTAATAATGTATCAATATTGGCTCATTAATTGTAACAAATGTATCATACTAATGAATGATATTAATACTAGGGGAAATAGTTGGGGCTGGGGGCACTCCCTGTACTATCCTCTCAACTTTCCTGTAAATCTAAAAGTGTTCTAAGAAATTGTGTCTGTTGATTTAAAAGATCATAGAGAGGGAATGGGTGAAACAGGTGAAGGGGAACAAGAGGTACAAACTTTCAGTTGTAATAAACTCATTTCATGATAACATAAAGAGCATATTTTTATGAAAAATAACATTTTCCAAAACTTAGTGAGAAGAGAGGCAATGCTTCACACATTTGCAAATTGCTTTGATGTCTAGCTTAATGGAAAAAAAGTAGGATTCTCAGGTTCTTGTTATGTGCAGACTCCATATTTGCAAATTCACCCACTCGCTTAAATGTATTTGTAGCCCAGAATCAATGCTCATGGCACTTCTGTGGCCATTAGCGGACATGCTCAGAGTGATGCAAAATTTGAACTGGCCAATGGACTGGTTCCCAGTTGAGGCTGAACAAGGCTATGCTCTGTCTTCTTGTTTCAGCTTTCATACTGTAACAGATATCCTTTTCACGGTCTATCTGGTGCCACATTTTTCACATTTTCGTGCTTTTTGTTGATTTACTGTTTAAAATGGCCCCCAGGCATAGTACTGAAGTGCTGTCTAGTGTTTACTAGCACAAGAAGGCCATGATATGCCGCATGGAGAATATATGTGTTACATAAGCTTCGTTCAGGCATGAGTTATAGTGCCATTGGCTATGTATTCAATGTTGACGAATCAAATACACACACACACACACACACACACACACACACACACACACACACAGGGTGCCACAAAAACGTATACACATTTTAAGAAAGGAAAAAAACTGTATTAAAATTGTAATACTCACTATATACCAATAACAAAAGATGAATACAAGTCACGTTTGACTTCTGCAGTTACATGAGGTGCTCAAAGTGGTTACCATCAGCATAATTTTAATATTTTTTTTCCTTAAAATGTGTATACATTTTTTGGCAACCTCTGCATATATATGCTTACACACACACACACACACACACACACACACACACATATCTTAAATTGGTGTCTTTAAACAGAATCACATATAAAACAGAATTAGGCATTGATTAATTGATGACTCATTGACAAAAATGTTGTGACCAGAGGCTCACAGGAACTTAACCCAGTATGTCTCCCTAGGAACAATGGTTTATTCACTAATTTGGTGTTTGCACAACTTTATAGAACAAAACTACCATAAATAATGAGAATCGAATGAATCTGTCATGATGTGTTGTTTTGGTTGAAGCATATAAAGAAAATACAACCTCACATGAACAGGTAATTTAAAAAGGGTAGAGTATTTTAACCTGCTTTTCAGGTAATTGTGGCTATTCTTTGAGACTACACCAAAATTCAACACATTTTAGTTTTTTAAAAGATAGTTGCAATGTGGGATCTGAAACTGTCAGTGAACTATTGTACTCTATTAACATTAAAACCCATTGAGTGCATCTTTACCAATGCATGATTTTAAAATATGATGCATTAGTCATTTGAGAAATAGTAGTTCACTGAATTACACAGATCTTCCAAGTATTAATACATTCCATTATTCAATAGCCAAAATGAATGCAAAAAATACACAAATAACAAAATATCAGCATTTCAAAAAAAGACAGGATCAGAATCTCTCATTTTCCTTTTGTTTAGGCTGCCATATGATTTGGCTCAGTGCTCACTGATTCTGTCTTTAACATTTTGATATTTAGCTCACCATGTATTTTTGCATTAGATTTGTGGAGTTTTTTTAATTACTGACATTGGAATATTATTTATTTTTTTACAGGAGAATATCTTTATTACCTCTGAATGGGAAAAAGATAATGTAACTACTTGTATATCTCCAAAGAATGACTCATAAAGAAAAAAGAATCTGATCTGTAATTGAAAAATAAATTATAAAAAAGAAAATAATAATTTTATCTATTTCACTGTCTTGAAATTACAGATAAGCAGAGTTGCTGTCTATCTCATTATCCAATTCATTTCTTTTAAACCATTTTATTGAGGTATACAAGGTGTATAAAATATGGTGAATGTTTAAATAAAAAAAATTATTACAGTAAGAGACACATTGCCATTAACCCCCCTCAAAATATTCCCCCTTTGCTTCGAACACACTTATCCCATCGTTCTGCCTCTTTCTGAAGCAATTCTGGAAGTCTTCTTTTGTGAGTGTCTTTAGTTGCCCTGTCGTAGCTGCCTCGATGTCCTGAATCGTTTTGACTTTGGGGAAGAGCCAGAAGTTGCACGGTGCCAGATCCAGTGAATAAGGTGGATGAGGACACACTGTAATGTTTTTATTTAACAGAAATTGCCGTATACCAGAAGCGATGTGTGACACAGAGTGTTGTCATGATAGAGGATGATTTACGGCACACTTTAAAACACACCTTCTCTCAACCATAGCTCACACCTGACTGACTGCACTGAACAATGTTACTAAGGTTTGACACGCCACTTCCCGTAGAAAATCCCTGCCCTTTCCATTGGATGGCACTTGGCAGCAGCATTAACCATATTTTTTTTGTCACAATGGAAAGGCTCTGTGTCACACATCGCTTTTGGTATGGCAATTTCTGTCAAAGAAAAACATTACGGTGTGTCTTCATCCACTTTATTCACTGGGTCTGGCACCATGTGACGTCTGGCTGTTCCCCAAAGTCAAAATGACCATGAAAGGTAAATGTTTTTAATCAATTCAGGACATTGAGGCAGCCATGACAGTACAACTAAAGACACTCACAAAAGAGAACTTCCAGAACTGCTTCAGAAAGTGTGTTCAAAGCGAGGGGGAGTATTTTGAGGGGGGTTAATGGCAATGTGTCATTTACTGTAATAAATTTTTTTTTTTTTAGCTGAGCCATCCTGCCAGCTGTTGGCAGCTCAGCGGCAACTCAGCTTGGGCCGGGAACCGAACCGCTGCTGCTCAGAACTCAAGCTCTTGAGCGAGCTCTTAACCAACTGAGCAACTCGGACAGCCTGTAATAAATTTTTTTTATTTAAACATTCACCATGGGCCGGCCAAGTGGTGCGTTGGTGAAGAGCTGGCTTGGGACGCCAGCTCTGAGCAGCATGGCCCCAGTTTGAATCCCACATTAGGGCCAGTGATGCTGCGCCCTCTACAGCTAAAATGGTGAACAACAGCTCAACCTGGAGCTGGGCTGCCGTGAGTCGCCAGCGTTGGCATAGGCTGCAGTGAGGCTGCAGTGGGCTGTGGTAAAGCTACCATGAGTGGCTGGCAGCTGGTGTGAGCTGCCAAGAGCCGCCGTGAGCGGCCGTCCTGTGTCTGGCGACAGATCTGCCCCACCCGGGAAGAGCACAATGATAATACCAACATGGGCCAGTGAAGCGACATCCTCCACAACTAGACTGAAGAACAAAAGGACAGCAAGTTGTCTGTTCCCCATCCCCGATTCCCCAATGCTGTTCCCCTCCACCAATTCCCCAATAAAATATTTTCAAAAATAAATGAATTAAATAAATAAATAAACATTCACCATATTTTATGATCACACCTCTTAATTGATATGTAAAAAGCAGAACATATTTAATGTATACAACTCAATGAGTTTTGGAATAAGTATACATCTGCAAAACCATCACCACCATCAAGGCCGTAAACACATGCATCACCTCTCAAAAACATTTCAATAATAATAGTCCAATATTATTTATTTTAATTACAGAGTTTTTTGGCACACCCTTACATATTGCACCCTAAGTGAATGCCCCACTCTCACCCTCACCCTGACCCTGTGAGTCTCTCTCTCATTCTCTAAATAAAAGAAAAGCTACTGGCTCCCTTGTACAGATATAAAAGGGCCTAAAAGAGGTTAAGCTGTAGCCCATATTATTGAGCTAGAGTTCCAGCCCACCCCTGGTCCACTCTGACCGTGGCGCAAGCTCTGGCCTTAGCATTAAGAGGGTAGGCCAGCGCGGATGGAGCATCCCCAGGCTGTCCCAGATGACTGTCCTGGTTGTGGGTGGGGCTTGAGCAGGGGCTGAGCCAAGAGGAGCCTGAAGTGGAGGAATTGAGGCTAATTCCTCTGTGGCGAGCCCTCCCTATTAATTAATTAGGGCAGAGCTGGCCTGCGGCATCCCCGCAGCCCCCAGAGTCATTAAGGGAGCGAGGGTCTCATTATCAGATGGCAGGTTCCCCATCATTCCCAGGGCCTCAGAGGGAGCAGAGGAGGGGTGAGAGAAAGGCTAGGCCCCCCTTCTCCAAAACACTCTCCTCCTTATTACCAGAGTGGCCTGATATGCAAGTGAAGTGTTTAAAACCACAGGCAGAATTTCAGGGGAGAAAAGGAGAGGAGAGTCAGAGATGAGGGGATAAATTGACTTGCCTCCAAAATTCAGCCTGCATTTATACTGATATGAGATACTCAGAATAGGTAAATCCATAGAGACAGGAAGCAGATCAGTGGTTGCCAGGTGCTGGAGGGAAGATGGGATGGAGAGTGACTGCTAATGGGTGCAGGATTTCCTAGTCAAACAAGTAATACCCAAATCCACTAATGTGGATGAGCTTTTTCAGGGAGATGGTAAGGAAGGAGAAGTGAATGGAAAACAGAAACCTAATGCATTAGTTAGTTACTGCTTCATAACAAGCTATCACAAAACTTACCAGCTTAAAACAACACATATGTATTATATAGGTTCCTGTAGGTCAGAAATCTGGTCATGGCTTAGCTGGGTCCTCTGGTTCAGGGTCTCTCACCAGGCTGCAGACAAGAAGTCAGCCGGGGCTGCTATCTCATCTGAAAGATGGGCTGGAGAAGGATGTGCTTCCAAGCTCACTAATGTGGTGGTTGACAGGATCCAGTTCCTCGTGGGATTTTTTTTTTCCTCATGGTATATTGGACTAGGGACCGCAGATCCTTGCTGGCTGATGACCAGAGGCTCCATCAATTCCTTGCCACATGGGCCTCTTCATTTCTGAAAGAGCGAGGAAGATAGAAAGCGTGATCTATTATAACCTAATCTCAGAAGTGGCATCGTTTAATTTTTGCCGTATTCTATTGATTAGAAGTGGATCCAGCCCACATGCAAGGGGAGGGGATTACACAGGGCATCAAGACCAGAAGATGGCGACCACTCGAGGCCATCTTCAAGGCTGCCGAACTCACCTGAAGAACACTATATTTGAGGGACTGGATGGCAGACAACCAGCCAGTGAAGGATCAAGTCTAGAGGCAAAAGGAAAAAGTGTGAAAGAGCACAGGGAAGGTGACTCAAGTTTCAGGTGGTCAACAATTTCAAATTCTACCTAGAGGTCAAGTTGAATGAGATGGAAAAGAAACTACAGAATTTGTCAATTGCCAGAAGACATAAATAACCTTTGCCTGAACCATTTTGGGGGACTGATGGGGATGAGAGCCATACGGACCAGTCCTTATCCCTCACCAGCCATTAAGGTCACCATCTTTGCAAGAGGTGACCAGGAAAAGCCAGGAAGAGCCTCCTCTCCCAGCCGGGGCTTCCCATTTTCTCCTGACACCTCCCGCAGGAAAGTGACCTCATTTCTCAAAGACAAAACTGATTCTAGGTCATATCCCCCTGGAACAAGAGACCAATTGATGTGATTATCTCCTAGAGAAAGGGGGGCACCTACTAAAAGTAGAACCTGGTGCCCCAGAAGGGAAGACATCAGGGAACCTGAAAAGGGGTCTCTGATAATTACCTGCCAAGATTTCAGAGTGAAGGGCATCAACATGCAATACCAACGGAAAAAAAGGAAAGAAGATGTAGAAGTTTTTGAAGGTTTTTCTTCCTCATACATCCTGCAATTTCACTCTATTTAATCCAAGGGCACAATTCTGCCCCCCTCCCCATTTTGTAATACTCATTATACGGAACAGGTGGTCCCAGCAAAGATGGCTGGCTACAAAGAGGAATTTGTGTAAAGCAAACTTCATTATAAAAATCAGAGAGCTAATTTAACAGATATTATTCCCCATTGGCCTGAGTTGAAATATTTGAGCTTCAGTTTACTGGGAGGAGGGAGATGTGGATAACTATAGAAGTATATATGAGGAGAGTATAGGGAAATGGCTACTGTGAAATCAAAACATGTTCAGAATAGATATCTCTGGGTGACAACATTATAGATGATTCTCTCTTCATTATATTTTTCTCTGTTTTATACAATGTGCATACATTACTTTCATAACATAAAAACAGGCTTACTTATTAGCTTAAAAGAAGTATTTGAGTTTGAAGAGTAGTGGAAAATTTTCCCAGACTTGGCTTACACATATAAATGTTTCTGTAGCATTTTTGGAGCATCATTTCTGTTCAGCCACATGTAGTTAATTAAATCTCTTGGAGGCTGAGAGTTAATCCCAGCCCTACTATGGTTTCTTCCAGGCACCTTGCTGTTTTAGTCTGTTCGGACTGCCATAGTACAATACCACAGACAGATGGCTTATAAACAACAGAAATTGAATTTTCACAGATCTGGAGGCTAGGAAGTCCAACTTCAAGGTAGCAGCAGACTTAGTCACTGGTGACAGCCCACTTCCTGGTTCATAGATAACCGTCTTCTCACTGTCTTCACGTGGTGCAAGGGGCAAGAGAGCCTCTGGGGTATCTTTTATAAGGGTGCTAAATCCATTCATGAGGTCTCCACTCTCATGAGAGGAAGGGATTGAAAAGGTGATATGAAATTCACCTTCCAAAGGCCCCACCTCCAAGCACCATCACATTGGGCATTAGGGTTTAATATGAATTTGGGGAGGACAGAAACATTCACACTGGAGAACCTGCCAAACCAGGCTGTGACCAGCAGCAGGCTTTGAAAGCAGAGAAAATGGTTCACTATTCCTCAAACCCAGGCATATGTGTCAGGCTAAAGGAAAATGTCCATAACGGGCCATCAAAGCCAGGAACTGGAAGTGACTTTTAAAAGTCGATACAGTCAAACTGGGGTTGAAAGATAAAAATGAGGAGATGTTGGCAGACTGAGCAATGGGCAGCAGTATGTATCGATTTCGATACTCGGACAATGGTGGTATACACTAGGAGTGTGTTGGCATGAATAAGTTGAATCAATTAAAAGCCAGAATGGGACAGACCACACCTCCATCCATAGCCCTAATGAATTTCACCAAAGACCGATGTTGGAATGGGAGTCCCCCACGTGTAGATCTGGCACAAGAACACAAAGTAATTTGGCACAAATACTACCCAATAGAGATACTCCAGACACTAGGCAGGAAACCAAGCCAGTGAAATCCTCTGGGAAAATGGAAGCACTAAATGAACAAAGCAGAGGTGGACAGTTGAGTGCAGACTGTTGTCCCAAGTAAGCTGTCTCCCTGGTTCTTTGTGAAACCCTCTCTGCATCTTCTAGTATTAGAAAAGCTTATTCATCTATTCATTCAATTAATAAAAATGAATAGTAAGCACCTGCATAGTGCTTACTCTATGTCAGCTACTGTGGAAGCTCATTACTCATATTAACTCATTTAATCCATGCCACAATCCTATTATCCTAGCTGAGGGGTGAGGAAAGGGATACACAGAGAAATCAAGTGACTTTCCTAAGATCACACAGATGGCAAGTATCAGAATCATAATTCAGACCCAAGTTGTCCAGCTCCAGAATCTTGACCACGGTTTGAGGCCCCTACTAAATGCCCACGTAAAGATGCCACTGCTAGAAGGAAATAAGGTGATATGATAAAGAGTTATGGGAGAGGGATGGAGGGCAGTATCTTCTTTTCTTCCCCAGATTCTGACCTGCTTTCCATGTTGGAGGAATTCCCCATCATATGAGTCTCAGTGAGAAACAGAGTCTTTCTTCCGCTGTGGAAGTGGGAAATTCAGACATGAATCACTTTCCCAGCTTCCCTTGCAGCTGGAGCATGGCCAGGTGACACAGACTCAGCCAGCTAGCTGCAGCCACCTTAGATCCTGGGGGCTAAGTAGACAAAGAAGCAGGTACCATGGAGAGCTTAACTCCATGGCTGCAGTAGCAGTGACATTTCCACGGAACACAGATGCAGCTGAGAGTTCTGCAGGAGTAGCCACGTTGTCCTCAAGGACCTACCACGCTTCTGCAGGTTTTGGCCATGGTTCCGTCAGGTCATCTTTTCTGTTTCTTGCACTAAAAATCCTGAGAGGCAGGAGAGAGTCGGGGCTTAGATATAATGCTAAGGAAAGATCCTTTTAAGATGGTGATATTTAAGCTGGGGTCTGAAGATTGAAAAGGAGCCAGCCATGGGAACGACGTGGAAAGGAGTATGCCACAAAGAGGAAACAGCAAGTCGAAAATTTTGAAGTGGGAAAACTGCTTAGCTGCTTAGCGCGCTGGAAGAAGGTCGGTGTTGCCGGCGGGTAAGAAGCAACAGCGAGAGGTGGGCTAGATGACGTCAGCTTTCTGAAGGAGCGGTGATTCCAAACCACCTCTGCAGCGCTCCAAAGACTCCATCTAATACCTGCCAGTCGCCTTTCCCCTCCCCCACCCCTAGAACTCTGCGGCTCTTGCCACCGTTGTCATGGTGATGGGCCCATTGTTTCACTCATTCTTCAGGCCAGGAAGGAGGTGCGTGTGGTTGGGGGAATCCTGCTTCTTCTCGTGGAGGACCCCGCCCAGGCTGGGGCACCAAGCAGGGACCATGCCCGTGTTGCTACCCCGGGTTGAGCACAGCAAGGACATGCGCGTCGGGGCTGCAGCATGGCACGAGGCGGCCCGGGCCAAGATGCAGGCGGCGCGCCAGCTGACTAAGCGCTGCGGACAGGAGGCAGTGGCCATGTGGCAACCCAAAGACAGGGTGCTGGATCCGCACGTGGCGCACCACCTCCACCGGGCCGCCTATATCCAGCCCTGGCGCTTCCACGTGAAGATGCTCAACGGCGGGGGCACCTTGGAGAAGCCGCCGCCGGGCGAGGGCGTCACTCTGTGGAGGAGCAAGATGAAGCCGCCGGTCTGGCACGCACGCCTGCCGCTGCCCCTGAACCGCGACGCGCTCGCCCTGCAGACAGCCGAGTTGGTGCACGCACACGCGCGTGGGGCGCGCCTCACCGCCGCCCGCCTGGCCCACGCGCAGCAGCAGGTCAATGGGCAGCTGCGGCTGATGCAGCGCCAGCGAGAGGCGACGGATTACAGGCTCAGCGAGGTGCGAAAGGGCCTGCTGATCAACCAGCAGAGCGTCAAGCTTCGGGGCTACCGGCCCAAATCTGAGAAGGTGGGACCGCTCCCCCAAGCCTGGTCGCCAAGACTGGAGCCTTCACTCAGCCTGGGCAAAACCCACTCGGTAGTGAGAACACTCCTACCAGGCCCCAGTTCCAGTAAGGGCAGAAAAAGAGGAGGACACCCCAAAGATGAGGTGCCTTGGTGCCCAGCCCCAGAGAGGGAAACCCCCTCACCATGGGGATGAGATCCTCAGTCCGCTTGCGCCAGAGTGGGTATCTTTCCATTCCCCCCAGCCGGGAAGAGAGGATGGGACCCCGGAGTCAAACTAGATGACATTCTTCCCAAAGAGAGACACTCACAACCCCTAGCACAGGCATGCAATCACCCATCCAGCCCCCAGGCCACAGGATGAGACCCTCCTGTGGGCATGAGACCCTCAATAATCAAACCCAGTGAGAAATGCCCAGCTAAGAAGAGTGAGTGATGTCCTGGTTCCAACCCATGAAACCCTCCTCAAAATGTAAAAAAAAAAAAAAAAAAAAGCCTCCTCTAGCCTCAGGGAGTGAGAACCCCTCCCCAGGCCTCATGGGGAGAGAAAGGAACAGGTCCTGCCTACAGGTTGAGACCTTCAGACTCCTTGCCCCTCTGCCCAAGAGTTAAGCCCCCAGCCAGGAAGAAAGAATGACACCCCTAGTCACAGTCCTGGTGAAATCTTCCCCCCAAAGTGAAACCCTAAACCCCCACTCCAAAAGGGGGGAACCCATTCCTGGGGAGGGGTGAGACCCCATTCACAGGGTGAGATTCCTAGTCCTAGCCCCCAAATCAAAGACCCCCAAAAGGCAAACCCTCATCATTGCTATGATGTGATCCCTGCACTTCTAGCCAGGGAGGTGGGGATAAGACCGGCACCAAGGAAGGGGGACCTCCAGCCCTATAGAAACCTTCCCCTAAGGTGAAGTCACTTCCATCCCAGCTCACTGGACTCCTACCTGTAAAAGGGAGAGGCCACAGCCCCCCTTTCTGGCTAGTAAATGAGCCCCCTGAAAGGATAAAGTCTTCTCAGAGAGTGAGACCTCGACAGGGTGGGAGTGCCTCCAACTCCATTCTCCAAACCCAGGGTTAATGAGGTTGGTAAACCCTCTGCCTCCCTGGAAGGAGAACTCTCCTGCTGGTCCTCTCCTGAGGGTGTGAATATCTCTTTGTTTTCCAGGTCCCTGACAAAGCTGACAGTATGCTTACCTGGGAGAAAGAGGAGTTAAAGAACATGAAGAGGAAGATGGAGACAGACATGGAAAAGTCAGAGGCCATGCTCAAGGTCGGGAATACCCGGGACTGAGTGATGGGGGCCGGAGGGGGACCCCGGGCTGCCTAAGGGGTACCACTCTGACCTTGGGGACTGTAGCAACAGCAAATGTCTCAACCCACTCACCCACCCGCCCTGATGACATTCACCATATTTCCGCTTTGTGAAATGGAAAAACTGGGTGTCTAAGGTGTGGAGCTGGGCCTCAGAATAACAATGAATACCCCCTCTGTGCCAAGCCCTGTGCAGTCATCGAGTTAGCTCCTTAAAACACTCCTGCGAAATAGAAATTGTGGTCCCCTACTGGAGATGGGGAATTTGAGGCTCAAAGAAAGATGGCCTTACACAAGGTGAGCACTAGCCAGCAGCAGGGCTGTGGTTTCAAGGGCAGGTGTCTTAAAATTTTCTCCAGCATTAGTGAGGCATAATTAACCATTTAAAATTGTGTGTGTGTGTGTGTGTGTTTAAAACGTACAATTTGATGGTATATGTATACATTGTGAAATAATCACCACAATCAACAATTGATGTAATTAACATATCCATCACCTCACACAGGTACCTTTGTGTGTGTGGTGAGAACATTTAAGATCTACCCCCTTAGCAATTATAAAATAGAGCAGGTTAACTGTAGTCACATTGTTGTACATTAGATCTCCAGAACTTACTCATCTTGCATAACTGAAACTTTGCAGCCCTTGACCAACATCTCCCCAGTTCTCCCTCCTCCCAGCCCTTGGCAATCATCATTCTACTCTTTGCTTCTGTGAGTTTGACTATTTAAAATTCCATGTATAAGTGAGTCATGCAGTATCTGCCTTTCTGCATCTGGCTTATTTCACTTAGTACAATGTCCTTCAGGTTCATCCATGTTGTCACAAATGGCAGGATTTTCTTCTTTTTTATTTATTTATTTTTTTGAGGCTGAAAAAAAAATATATATATATATACTCACACACACACACACACACACACACACACACACACACACACACACACTGGGGGTGCCAAAAAAGTATATACAAGTGGACACTGGTCAGCGTTGCCCAAGCAGTAGTTTGCTGTAATCAGAAGTGTCTGGACGCTGATGTAACCACTTTGAGCACCTCTTGTAATTGCAGAAGTCAAACGTGACTTGTATTCATCTTTTGTTATCAGTATATATTGATTAATACAGTTTTCCTTTCTTAAAATGTGTATAAATTTTTTGGCACCATGTGTGTGTGTGTGTGTGTGTGTGTGTGTGTGTGTGTGTGTGAATATATATGTATATATGCAATATATATCACAATGCAATAGATTGGGGGGGAGGGACTCTGAAGACCTCTGAAGAGGGTTCCTAATACTGATTAGGGAAGAGGAAGGGAGACCTTAATGCTAGGGGTGGGGTGGGATAGGACCTGAATGCAAGCTGAGGAGGAAAGGGATGGCACAGGAAGACGGAGATGTAGGTATAGCCAGTACTACCGCTCCACTTTAAATACGGGGAAATCGATGGGGGAGGGGCTTTCTTGAGGGGCCAGGGAAAGCCAGACACAGAACCTAAGCAACTGACATCCCAGACAGGGAAGCCACCACCAGCCCCCACTGCTCCCTTCTCCGGGTCATTAAAGGCTTCTGGACAGAGGGTGGGGTGTCTGAGCTTCCACTTGGAAATTGCTCCTTTCAGGCCACAGCAAGAACTGGAGAGGGTCAGCTTGGGGGCAGAAACGATTGGCAGCCCCCAGCAGAGAAAGCAATTCCAGCCACCTCCCCACAACCTCCCAGCGCACTTCCGGACTTCACCTCTACCTGTCTCTCCTTCCTTGCCCCCAGACCCTGGCCTCTTGCAGGGACACGCTGGCCTTCTGCTGCAAAGAGAGGCTCCAAGCTGTGGATTTAATGAACCAGCCACTGGCCAAGGTTCTGGGGCAGGCCGGCCGCCGCTCCTGGGTGAACCTCTCCAGGGTCTCCACCCCGCAAATTCAGGGCCAGAAAACGCCGCCTCCAGACCCTGTGGGCACATACACCCCAGGTAGGCCCCCACAGAAAGGGGTCCACTACAGTGGACCCTTCCACGTCTCAGCTGCCCGTTTCCCTGGGGAATTGCTCCCCTAGACCAAAAGAGAGGGCTGAGTGCCAGCCTAGAGCTAAACCCACTTTCTGGATTAGCTCTTCCCCCTGCATACGCCTGCTTCCCACACGCCCTCAGTCACTCCCGCCCAGACACTCCGGGACGCTACTCATACTCACCCCACTAACAGTCTTTCCCCTGGACTTTCTCCTAATCCCTCAGTAAAGCCCCCTCGCCCACGGCCCACCACCACATGAGAATAGAGAGGGGGACGCAGAAAGCCAGGGTGGGGGAAAGGAGAACTTGGCGATTTGCGCGCGTCCCGCCCTCCCGCAGAGTGCGTCACTGCGCTGTATGAAGCCAAGCGACTGTTGATGGAGTCCAAGGACACCTTGCAAGAAATGGCAAAGAACGTGCAGGACATCCGAGAGCGACAGCAGCAGACAAGCGATCGCGTGTGCGCCTCGCTGGCCCAAAAGATGCGCGAGACCTCGCAGCTGAAGGTGCAGGCGGCGGGCGCGGCTCGGGAGTTTTGGCTGGGGACTAGGGTGGAAGAGTACCGAGGCCGGAGAAGGGGCGCACAGGACAGGAGGAGAGGGGACAGGAAGCCAGTGTGATCCCCCTGCGCTCCCACCATTCACCCAGGAAAGAATGAACATGGCCTTAGGACTAATGAGAGGAACTATCCACCGGTGCGCGAAATTCAACCAAGAGATGTACATCACTCGCGACCTCATCAAGGTATGATTTGGGAAAAGGGTCCGCGGAGATGGGGCCAGGGGTGCCCGCGTCGGTTGGGCCTCACTGCTCCACACACTGCATTCCGCCAGGGTCCTCTGTCAAAAAATCACCTGGAGACTCGAGAGAAGCTGGACAGACCCCTGGTTCGCGTGTACCAGAGACACGTGGGCACCCAACTCCCCGAGGCCCAGCGCCTAGCCCAGGTACGCCCCTCTGCGTCCCCCTTCCGCGTCTCCCCACCCTCTCTAGGCGCGGCCTCACCCTGGTAAGACTACTTCCTCAGGCACACCTGGTCCACGTAAGAACCCCTTCCCCCCACACCCAGGTTGGTCATTCCTTCAACTGTAGCCCAGTATGAGGCCCTCCAATACCCACATCTGTCTCAAATAAGTCCCCTCAACCTCTCTCTGTCCGCCTCACCCTACTCCACTCCCTCATGATATGACTCCTATCTCAACCCCATCCTAAGGAGGCTCCTTCCTGCACACTTTGCCCAGATGCTCCCCCTCGTCCCATGTCCGCCCCGCCCCTCACTCTCCGGGTGCGTCCCCACCCTCAGCCCTGTTCTGTCGTGGTTCTTTTTCAAGCACATCTCGCCCCCAAACCCATGCAAGGGCCGCCCGCTTCAGCTATGCTCTCGCCCGGGTGGGGCCCTCCTGCACGTACGTACGCCTGACCCAGTGTGTCCCCCCCCTCCCACCCGAGGTCCACCGCTTCTTCAGCTGTGCTCCTTTCACACGCACACCTGACTCAGGTGTGTCCGCCCCCCTCGCCCTGCCCTCGCTCTGGCTCGCGGGTCACTTAACAAGGCCCCGCCCCCTCTCCAGAGCACAGACAAGACGCAGCGCCACATCTCGCTCCTGGAAAAGAACCTGGAAAGTCTGCTCGCCACGCGCAAGAACCTCACCTACAGCCTCAACTGCAAGAAGATCGGGCATGACGTGGACTACGACGCGGTGCGCCTGCGCCTCCGCCAGCGGCACCCGCGCGTGTGCTACCAGCAGGCACAGGGCCTGGTCAACGACTTGGACCCGAGCACACCCGCGCGCGTCGAGTCCAGAGCCACCCCTGAGTGACAGGCGTACCCCCTGCTCCAGCCGGCTGGTCCTGCACGCACGGGCTGGCCCTCGGAGCGGAGACTCACAGCCTGGTGGCCCTCCCTCTCCCCTGACCCACCCTCCCTCCGAGCGCCCTCTAGCAGATCTATAATTTAAAAATAACAAAAATGACATTTATTAGGCATCTATTATATGTCAGTCACTTACTCTACAACACGTTATGGGCGGTGTATCCTGGAAGTTAACCGGATGGATTTGGGTGCCAGATTTCTGGGGGTTCAAATCCCAGCTCCCTGATATCAAGCTGTGTGGCCTTGGGCAAGTCACTGTCCCTCTCTGGCCTCCGTGTCTCCACCTATAAAATAGGAAGAATTGCAGCACCCACTTCAAGGCTGGTAAGGATAGATGAGTTCGTATGGTGGCTGCCTAGACATTATCCTCAATGCACTGAGTTATCATCCCCTTTTTCCAGCTGAGGAAACTGAGGCACAGCAAGGTTAAGCAGATGCCCAAAATCACACAGGAGCTTCCCCCGTAGCCCTTTCTAATGGAGGCTTATTCTCCCGGACCCCGAGCAGCTCAGGTGGGAAGGTGGGATTGAGTCCCGTTGCCCTTTTCTCCATTTACCTAGGGGGTGGGGGTACTGCTCCTTCAAAATTCACAACATCATGCATTTTTTGAGCCTCTACAAAGTGCCAGGTTCTTAGCCAGTCACAGGGTGCAGCAGTGAGAAAGGCTGACCTCATCCCTGCTCTCAGGGAGCTCACAAGTAGATCAAGCGCAGCCAACATCATCCTTTTGATGCAGTTCTAGCATGGCCTCCTACAGGAAGCCCACCCGACTGCACCCAGCCATCCAGGCACAACTCATTTTCTCCTCTCTGTTCTTGTAGCCCCTTGGACACCGTCCCCACCCTCATATATCTCCCCCCCATCACAGAACTCCTCACACCGACCTGTGATAATCATGTGCTCTCCATGGGGAGATTCCAGGGTGTGGCATACAGAGAATAGGGGGTGTTCATTCAAACCACAAATATTTCCCAAGCAACTGCTCTTTATCAGAGGCCGTGTTTGGTGCTGGAGTTACAGTGAAGACCAAAACAGATGTGGTACCTCCCTCGTGGAACTGACCATGAATAGCCCTCACAAATATTCTTATCTTTTTGGCAAAGCCAACCAGTCACATGGACACAACATAGCCCCCCCCCCCCCCAACATTTTACAGAGAAGGAAATGAAGTTCAAAAAGGTGAACTCCTTTGCCCAGGGTCACAGAGCAAGCAAGGGACAAAGCGGGACTAAACCTGGGTCTGCAATCTCCCTTGCTCCACAATACAAGTATCAACCATGGGCTCACCATGACCTTCACTGGTCCCCATAACAACCAAGTGGAAAGAAGGTCAAATATGTCCATTTGACAGGGGAATACACACACACAAAAAAGAGCTGCCTTGGGCCGGCCGAGTGGCTCAGTTGGTTAAGAGCTCGCTCAAGAGTTTGAGCTCTGAGCAACAGCGGTTCGAGTCCAGCCCGAGTTGAGCAGCCGCTGAGCTGCCAACAGGTAGCAGGATGGCTCAGCTAAAAAAAAAAAAAAAAAAAGAGCTGCCTGCCTAGGATCACAGAGCTGAGGAGGAGTAGGGTTGAGGGGTTCAAACCAATCGCCTCTAACTCAATCATTGGGCATCACAGCCAGCTTCCTTATCTCAAGAGGGACTTCACAGTCTGGGGGTCACCGGGAGCTCCCTGGGACCCAGAATTCCCCAGGAATGTTTTTCAGTGACGTACCAATCAGGATACCAACAGGAAGCAGATAACACGTAATTTGAGGGAAGTTTAACAGAGATAACAGTCGATCCTCATTATTTGAAAAGTCTGTATTTATGAATTCACCAAACTCAGTAAAATTGATTTGTAACCCCCAAAACCAATATCATGGTGCTTTCTCAGTCATTTGCAGATGTGCACAGAACAGTGAAAAACTTCAGTGGCCCAACATGGTCAAACAAGCTGCAAACAATATGACACTCTGCCTTCTTGTTTTAGCTTTCCTTTTTAAACAAGCATCCAAATGGAATATTACTCAGCCATAAAAAAGAAGGACATCTTGACATTTGCAAAAACATAGATAGGTTTAGAGGGTATTATGCTAAATGAAAGAAGTTTGACAGAGAAAAACAAATACCATGTGTTTTCACTTAAATTTGGAATCTAAAAAAACAAAAAACAAAAATGAATAAAATAGAAACAAACTCAGATACAGAAAACAAACTGATAATTGCCAGAGGGGAGGGGGATGTAGGATGCGTGGAAAAGGGAAAGGGGATTGAGAAATACAAGCCTCCAGTTATAAAATAAGTCATGGAGATGTAATGTACAGCATAAGGAATAGAGTCAATAATATTGTAATAACTGTACAGTGACAGATGGTTACTAGCCTTATTGTGGTGATCACATCATAAGGAATATAAATGTTGAATCACTATGTTGTACATATAAAACTAATATTATATTGTATGTCAACTATAATTTTTTAAAAAGCAAACATCTTTTTCAAGGTCTACTTAGTGTCATGTTTTTTAGTATTTTTACTCTTTTCGTTGTTGATTTTTATTGTTTGAAACAGCCCTAAGCATAGTGCTGAAGTGCTATTTAGTGTTCCTTAGTCAGGAAGGCTGGTATGTGCTTTATGGAGAAAATACATGTGTTAGATAAGCTTCTTCTGGGCATGAGTTATATAGTGCTATTGGCCTTGATTTCAATATTAATGACTTACATTAATATATAATATATTTTTTAAACAATATGTTCGAGTATTAACTAAGGCATCTTTAAACAGAAACACATAAAACAAGGTTATGTATTAATCAGTTAACAAAAATGGTGTGACCAGAAACTCAAAAGAACCACCTCTTATATTTCCCCTAGGAACAATGGTTGAGTATTTTGGGGACTTTATAGCACGTAATGACCACCAATAATGAGATTTGCCTAAACGAGATATGACAATTAAGTTCACAAACTTGTTGCAACAATGTTGCTAACCTTTTTTTATATCAGAGGGAGTATTCATTGTGAATTTATACCAACTGGGCAAACAGTTAACCAAGTTTACTATTTGGAAGTGCTGGAAAGGCTGCGTGAAAAAGTTAGATGACCTGAATTTTCACCAACAATTCATGGCTTTTGCATCACGACAATGCACCAGCTCACATGGCAGTGTCTGTAAGGGAGTTTTTAGCCAGTAAACAAATAACTGTATTGAAACACCCTCTCTACTCACCTGATCTGGTGATTTCCCAATGACTTCCTTCTTTACCCGAAGATAAAGGAAATATTGAAAGGAAGACGCTGTGATGACATTCAGGACATCAAGGGTAATACAACAACAACTCTGATGGCCATTCCAGAAAGAGTTCCAAAATTGCTTTGAAGGGTGGACTAGGTGCTGGTGTCGGTGCATAGCTCCTCAAGGGGAGTGCTTCGAAGGTGACCATAGTGATATTCAGCAATGAGGTATGTAGCACTTTTTCTAGGATGAGTTCACAAACTTAATTGTCCAACCTCCTATTTGCAAAGGTATATGGATAAAGGTATAAAAATATATGGATAACACAGTACCAAAGTGCAAATTATTGCAGGGAGCCACCTTTGCCACTGGTAAGTCTGAAGGGACAAGGTGGTCAGAAGCAGCCAGCCTTGTAATGCTGCTGAGTGGTTGCCCCTACCCCCTCCCTCCACTGGTCAGTGTTTCCTGTGGGTCAAAGCCAGAGAAAGGAAGCCCATTGGTGCAGTCCATACATCCTCCCAGGACACAGTCGCCACCACCCTGCGGATGGAGCCTCTTGCAGTCCTTCTGGGGCTGGGGATTGTCTCTTTGCCTGTGTCTTTGTCCATTCATCCTGCCCAGAAACCTCTCATGAGGATGTAAATACTCCCTGTGTGCAATGCCTTACCCTCTGGGTTGAGCCTGCCATCCTCATTCTTGCTGACACAGCCCATTTGTGACCTCAGTCACACAATGTTCCCCAACAGCGTTTGCACAACTCCCTCAGTTGACTCAGAGCTGAGATTTCAGCGGCTGCCCCAGGCCAAGTTGTGGGCAACAAGGTGGGGCGTCATCATCCCCACAGGGGAGATGAAGAAATAGTCCGAGCAGTGACAAGATTTAAAAAGCCACCCAGCAAGTGAGGGGTTAAATCTGAACTTTAAAAAGTGTGAGGACGCCCCCATAAGGGGATAGCCACTGCTCCCAAAGAATGGGCCAGGTACCATCCTCCTGAGAACAACTACAGTGCTTGGCAATGAAGCGGCTTCCTGGGCCACAGTCCAGACCTACAGGATCTGATTCCCAAACGGCAGGGCCAAGGGCTGTGTGCATTTCTAATGAGCTTCTCAGGGAATTTGACTGCACACCAATGTTTAAAATGTATTTCCTCCCTGCTGTCAACTTCCCAGGGCCAAATCCTACAGGGAGGGGCCCCATGGAAAAGTTCTCATTTTAATTTCTTTTAAAGTCAGAAGAAACATGAATACAGAATGTTATATATTATTTATATTGCATATGATATTTTATATTATGTGACAGGTCATATAATTGTATACTGTAAGTATTAAAACTATTGAAATGATAACTCCAACCTGGGTTATATTTATCTTTACACCAATGCAGATTTGTTCAATATTTTTAAATTGTGGTAGGATACACATAACATCGAGTTGACCATCTTAACTATTTTAAGTATCCAGTTAAGAGGCATTAAGTACCTTCACACTGTTGTGCAGCCATCACACCATCCATCTCCAGAACTCATTTCATCTTACAAAACTGAAACTCTGTCCCCATTGAACACTAACTCCCCACCCCCCTTCCCTACCTCGGCAACTACCACTCTACTTTCTCTCCCTATGGCTGGATCACTGTAAGTACCTCGTATGAGTTATACCAGTGCAATTTTAAAATAATTTTAAAATATTTTTATGAAGGAGCCCATAAAGTCATTCAATTAGTCACTCAGCTGCATCAGCTGAAGCCAGCCCCTGTGCTGAGTAGTAGGAGCAGACATGTTTTGCAATCAAACACCCTGTTGATTTTACTCCTAAAAACTATAAATCTGTCTGCTTTCCTCCACCTCCTGCCCTCCACACTCCCCTCCTCCATCTTCTACTCCAAGGAGCCATCGCCGTTGCCTGGGTGGTTCTACAGCCTCCTAGCTGGTCCTCCTGTCACCATCTTCCCTGTAATGCACAAATACGTCTCAGCCAGCATGAGCGTTCTAGTCTATAGAGCAGATCCTTGCACACCCACGGCCTCTAGAACACAGTCCCACTGGCTGTTATAACACAGCCCCCTTTAGGCTGCTATAACAAAATACCAACTCGATGGTTTGTAAACAACAGTAATGTATTGCTCACGGTTCTGGAAGCTGGTAAGTCCAAGGTCAAGATGCCAGCATGATGCCATTCTGGTGAAAGCTCATGTCCTGGTTCATAGCTTGTACCTTCCGGCTGTGTCCTCACATGGTGGAAGAAGATCTCAGGGGTCCCTTTTATAAGAGGGTTAATCCCATCCATGGGGGCTTCATCCTCATGACCTAATCACCTCCCAAAGGCCCACACCTCCTAATACCATCAACTTTGGGGGTTAGGATTTCAATCTATGAATTGGGGGAGGGGATACAAACATTCAGACCATATTGATCTGACCTCATCACCTGCGGCCCTCCTTCTGCTCCCCCATCGTCTCAGCAACTCCCCTTCCCCCATTTCAACACTTTGAGCTTCAGCCTTTTTCATTTCTGTATGAGTTTCCTATTGCTACTGTAACTACCACAAACTTAGTGGTGTAAAACAATGCAACTTTAGATCTTACAGTTCTGGAAGTCAGAAGTCCTGACTGGATTTCACTGGGCCGAATTCAAGGTGTCTGCAGTACCATGGTTCCTCCAGAGGCTCTAGGGAAGAATCCATTTCCTAACCTCTTCCAATTTCTAGAGGCCGCCTGCATTCCTTGGCTCCTGGCTTCTCCCTCCATCTTCAAAGCCAGCAGTAGCATCTTTAAATCTCTCTCTGACTCTCTTTGCTTTTACTGTCACATTTCAGTCTTCTGACTTCTGACCCTCTTGCCTGCCTCTTATAAAGAGCCTTGTGATTACAATGGGCGCACCAGCATAATCCAGGATAATCTCCCCATCTCAAGATTCTTAATCACCTCTGTAATGTCCCTTCTGCCAAGTAAAGTGACATATTCACAGGTTCCGGGGATTTAAACACGAATGTCTTTGGGGATGTGAGGGGGGCATTTTTCAGCCTACCACACTTTCTTCCACACTTCAAACTTTCTTTTGCCTATAAGCATTTGCACATCTTACTCCCTCTGCTTAGGAAATTCTCTCCCACAGTGTGATATCAGTGAACGGAGATTATACCCATTCTGTGATGCATGTCATGAGTTGTTTAACAACACTTGTCACAAAGATGTTTCTAAGAACACTACTTGCCATTTACATTGCGGGAAAAAATTACAAAAAAAATTCTCTCCCTACCTCTTTTCCTGTCCAGCACCATCCGTTTTCCTGCCCCTTGCCCCCCAATTAGGTCAAACTTCCAATTATACATTTCCAAGCACCCTGCACTTTTCCTTCATAATTCTCATCCCATGTGTGTGTGACAGTCCAGTGACTTGTCAGGCCCCTGAGGGTAGTTTGGGGTGATGCCTTACTTTGGGGTGCTCTAGAAGCAGACTCTGAAACAAGAATTCAAGTGTAAGAAGTTTATCTGGAAAGCAATCCCAGGAAGCCCCCAGATAGGAGCAGGACAGTGAAGCAGGGAAGACAAGGCAGCCAGCAATGGGTGTTACAGAGGTTACCACCGTGGACAACTGAGGCTCAGTCCTGCTGGGACCTCCCAGAGATCGTGGAAAGCATGTACCTCAGTTATTCCAGCCAAGGAGTGAGGGAGCTGGGGTGCTCCACCAACTCTAGTCAGTCACTGATTGAGGGCTGCTCCCGGGTATGAGGACTAACTCTCCCCGCCCCCCCGCACATCTGGCCTGCCCTTTGCATGGGCCAAGCAAGCTTCAATGGCCAGAGGCAGCCTTCAGGGAGGGAGTTGCAGGGACTAGTGGTTGGGACCACCACGGGACTGCTGCCTAGGAGATATGGGTGTGACATAAATAACATTTGCTACAGGGAGGGGTGGTGTCTTTCTTACTACTCCTGTATCCCCAGTACCTGGCACATAACAAACATTGGGTCAATATTTGTTGCATGAATCGATGAATAAGCAGATTAACTTAAAGAAAGTTTGCAGGGTGTTTCTTCTATGTGCATTGCCTTATTTTTTTCCCACCAACAAAACCACTAATTCTTTAATTGCATCAAATATCATAGTCAGCATTCAAATTTGTCCAATTAGGTCATTTAGAAAAAAAAAATTGTTCAAAGCACAATTCCAAGTAAGGCCCATACAGTTGTGCAATGCCTTATTTAATTTTCAGTTTTAGAAATGCAAATGTTCCTTTGTAATCATCCGGTTCCCCGTGATTTTGCTGGCTTCTTATCTTCCCATTTTTCCTGGAAAATAAGAGGGTGGCAGGGGAATCAGTACAGTATTATCTATACTGGGAGAAGCAGGCCTGGCCTTGTCCCCTCCTAGTGGCGCTACTTAAGCACCTTGCTTTACCTCTCTGAGCTCCGATTTCTCGTCTGTAAAACTGTGGGTAATAGAACTACCTCTCTCACCAGTTTGTTGTTAGGATTCATTGAGACAATATTGTATGTGATTTACTCCAGTGCTTGATAGAGAGGGAGATCTCCATAAATGCTCATGCTCATTTTTTTTATTGAGGCGAAATTCACATGACATAAAATTAGTCATTTTAAAATATACAATTTGGTGGCATTTGGTACATTCACAATGTTGTGAAACCACCACCTTTATCTAGTTCCAAAACATTTTCATGACCCCAAAAGAAGACCTCATATCCTTAATCATTCCCATTCTACTCTAAGGAAGATCTCTCTACTTCTCAGAGAAGTCTAACCATGGGGAAGGTGCTTTGTGAAGTAGTGAGTTCCCTGACTCAGAAGCAGTCAAGCCCAGGCTAAAATTTGCCGGGGACATTATACTCAGGAGACTCACATAGGACTAAAACAGTAGTTCTCAACCAACAGAGATTGGATTAAAACAGAGATCCCCAGCCAGAGCAATTCTGCTCCCCAGGGGACATTTGGCAATATCTGGAGGCGTTTTTGGTTGTAACAACTAGGAATGCAGGTAGGGGGTACTGCTGGAGCATAGTGGGTAGAGGCCAGGATGCTGCTAAATGTCCTGAGGTGCCCAGGACAGACCCCCTGCCATCACAATGAATTACTCAGCCCAACATAGTCAATTGTGTCAAGTTCGAGAAACCCTGGACTAAACTAGGTGCTTCTCAGTGTCATCTTCAAAATCGAACATTCTTTTTGTAAAATAGCTTTATTAAGGTATAATTGAGAAATAAAAATTGTATATACTTAGCGAGTACAACTTAGTGTTTGATATACGAGTTCTGACAATTAGGTTCGCAAACTCACCCTAGAAAAAGTGCTACATACCTCACTGCTGAATATTACTACAGTCACCTTTGAAGTACTCCCCTTGGGAATCTATGCACCGACGCCAGCACCTAGTCCACCCTTCAAAGCAATTTTGGAACTCTTTTATTGAAGTGGCCATCAGAGCTGTCCTTGTATTACCCTTGTGTCTTGAATGTCATCAAAATGTCTTCCTTTCAATATTTCCTTTATCTTCAGGTAAAGAAAGAAGTCATTGGGGGTCAAATCAGATGAGTAGGGAGGGTGTTCCAATATAGTTGTTTACTGGCTAAAAACTCCCTCACAGACAGTGCCATGTGAGCTGGTGCATTGTCGTGATGCAAGAGCCATGAATTGTTAGTGAAAAGTTCAGGTTGTTTTCATCTAACTTTTTCATGCAGCCTTTTCAGTACTTCCAAATAGCAAACTTGGATATCTGTTTGTCCAGTTGGTACAAATTTATAACGAATAATCCCTTTGATATCAGAAAAGGTTAGCGGACTGAGGCAGCCATCTTGCTCTTGCCGCGTGCTGGTGTCGGAGGACCCTCCCTGCTTCAGATTTACCAACAGCATGAATCAAGAAAAGTTAGCCAAACTTCAGGCTCAGGTCCGGATAGGGGGCAAGGGTACAGCTCGCAGAAAGAAGAAGGTGGTACACAGAACAGCTACAGCCGATGACAAAAAACTTCAGAGTTCTCTAAAAAAACTGGCTGTGAATAATATAGCTGGTATTGAAGAGGTAAACATGATTAAAGATGATGGGACAGTTATTCATTTCAACAATCCCAAAGTCCAAGCTTCCCTTTCTGCTAACACCTTTGCAATTACTGGTCATGCAGAAGCCAAACCAATCACAGAGATGCTTCCTGGAATATTAAGTCAACTTGGTGCGGACAGCTTAACAAGTCTTAGGAAGTTAGCTGAACAGTTCCCTCGGCAAGTGTTGGACAGCAAAGCGCCAAAACCAGAAGATATTGATGAGGAAGATGATGATGTTCCAGATCTCGTAGAAAATTTTGATGAGGCATCAAAAAATGAAGCTAACTAAAATCTCTTCTGGTTTTTGGAAGCTGGCATGGACTAGATTTAACAGATCAGCTATGTGGTTCCAAAGTTTTACAGACACGGAGAACATCAACTGTTACTAGTTCAGTAATATAAATATTTTGTATATTAATAATGCTGTTTGTTCAGCATTTTTTGGTCATTTGATTTTGCATTTTGCACTTCCTCCCCGGATCTATTCTTTTGGTCAAAATACGAAGTATTGGTGCAGTTTGAGGGTGTTTTGATTTTTGATTCTTGACTTTTTCTTTTGTTTTTTTGTTTGGGGTATTTTTGGTGTGTGTATGTTTATGTATGTGTGTGGGTATGTGTGTATACAGTGGAGAGCAAATTGGAAAACAGTTCTATTTATCCTCCTCCTTCCCCCAATAGAAATAAAACAAATCTTTACATTTAAAAAAAAAAAAAAAAAAAAAAAAAAAAAAAAGAAAAGGTTAGCAACATTGTTTTGACTCTTGATTTGGACTGATGGAACTTTTTTGGTCATGGAGAATTGGCTGACTTCCACTGTGCACTTTGACACTTTGTTTCAGGGTCATATTTGTTTCAGGGTACACCCATGTTTCAGCACCAGTGATAACACAGCCCAAAACATCGACTTGCCTCTCCAAAAGGTCTTGGCAAACGTCAACTCTCCTTTCCTTTTGTTCATCGGTGAGCTCCTTCCTTCAGGACCATTTTTACACACACCTTTCTCACGCCAAGATTTTCAATTAAGATTTTCCTGTTTCTCTGTCGATGTTTACTTGCTCTGCTATGCTTCTCACAGTCAGCTGACAATTTTGATGCACAATTCGACGAATTTTTGCAATTCTCCTCATTACTGATCACCTTGACCTGTCTTCATCAGAGATGCATTTTCTCCCCTCAGAAAAACATTTAATCTATTTGTACACTGCTGTTTTCTTCATGGCATTATTCCCATAAACTTGGACTAACATGTCCCTGATTTCACTCCCACTCTCGCCAAGTTTGACAAAAAATTTAATGTTTGTTCATTGCTTTAATTCAAGCTCAGACATTCTCGTGATGGCACACAAAGACACGCAATAACAATAATGAATGCCACTCAGCAAAACACACCACACGTTGACATGAACACAGCTGTGAGACACTGATATACCAAAGTAATGGAAACCTTACCGAGCTGTTTGTACAGAGCTGCCAATGTAAGCGCTTGGTGGGAAGTTCGTGAATTTAATTGTCAGACTTCGTAGGTTTCAGGTGTACAATAAGGTAATACATCATCTATATATCACATTGTGTGTTCACCACCCAGAGTCAGTTCTCCTTCCATCACCATATATTTAATTCCATTTACCCTCATCTACCACCTCTCTACCCCCTTACCCTCTGGTAACCACTAAACTATTGTCTGTGACTATGAGTTTTTGTTTCTTTATTTGTTTGTCTTGTTCCTTTGTTGTTTTCAGTTTTATATTCCACATTATCAGTGAAATCATATGGTTCTTGACTTTTTCTGGCTGACTTATTTAGCTTAGCATAATAATCTCAAGACCCATCCATGTTGTCGCAAATGGCACTATTTCATCTTTTCTTATGGCAAAATAATATTCCATTGTGTATATATACACCACATCTTCTTTATCCAATCATCAATCAAAGGACACTTTGGTTGTTTCCATGTCTTGGCTGCCATAAATAAAGCTGCAATGAACATTGGAGCACATATATCTTTACTGATAAATGTTTTCAGATTTTTTGAGTAAATCCCTCTCCTGGGAATACACTGTTGGTGGGAATGCAGATTGGTGTAGCTGCTATGGAAGGCAGTGTAGAGGCTCCTCAAAAAATCAAGAAAAGATTACCATATGACCCTCTTAGCAAATTTCAAATATACAATACAGTATTGTTATCTATAGTTACCACCTTGTGCATCAGATTTCCAGAACTTATTCATCCATCATAACTGAAAGTTGGTACTCTGACTAATCTTTCCCCCATTTTACACACCCTAACCCACCCCTAGTCATTGACCACCATTCTATTCTCTGCTTCTGTGAGTTTGCAAAGTCAAAAACTCTTGAGCAAATCCTGGGAGGAAATATAGCAAATGAGGTTATTTCAGTGCATCCTTTTATCCATTTAGGGTGACACCCAAGGTCCCATCATAAATACTTCTACCTCAAACTCTAGCATCTTTGGGTGATGAGTTCTCTCCATCAGGTCCAATGCAGTTTTGTGGGCAGTAAACCAATCAGTAAGTTATCTGCCCCATACACATCAAATAAACAGTGTCCAGAACCAAATAAGCGATGGTGATACCATATGACCCTGCAATCCTTCTTCTGGGTATCTACCCCAAAAAATTTATCCATAAAGATATATGTACCCCTATGTTCACTGCAGCATTAGTCACAGTGGCCAAGACATGGAAACAACCAAAGTGTCCTTTGACAGATGATTGGATAAAAACGTGGTACATATATACAATGGAATATTACTCGGCCATAAGAAAACATGAAATAGTGCCTTTTGCGAACACGTGGATGGATTTTGAGATTAACATGCTAAGCAAAATAAGTTAGACAGAAAAAGTCAAGAACCATATGACTTCACTCATATGTGTGATATAAAACTAAAAGCAACAAATGAATAAGACAAACAAAAAACCATAGACACAGACAACAGTTTACCAGAGGATAAGGGTGGAGAGAGGTGGTAGAAGAGGGTAAAGGGGGTCAAATATATGGTGATGGAAGGAGAACTGACTTTGGGTGGTGAAAACACAATGCAATATATAAATGATGTATTATACAACTTTACACTTGAAACCTATAATTTTACTAACCAATGGCACCCCAATAAATTTAACTTAAAAAATCCTAAAGGACAAGCTAATTAAATAAAGCCCCACAATGAAATGGGGAGTTAACATTGAGCAGTGTTTGGTCACCAGTAAATGGCAATCTTTCAAGGCAGACTTTTAAAGGTTTTCTGCTCTGGCAATAGAGTAAGCTCATTTTGCTCAAGAGAAACTCAGGCTTTTGTTTCAGGGCACATACTTACAACAAGTAGATAAATAAGTCTTGGAGATCTAACACACAGTACCGTGATTATAGACAACAAAACTATATTAAAAACATTCAACTTGCTAAGAGGCTAGATCTTAATTGTTCCCACCACTGTGGTCATTATGGGACATGACAGAGGGGTTAGCTAGTGCTACAATGGCCATCATACTGCAACATAAATGTATCAAATCACTCTGTGGTACAGGCTGACCTTGGAGATACTCCAGGTTTGGTTCCAAAACCACTACAATAAAACGAATATCGCAATTATGTAAGTCATATAAATTTGGGGGTTTTCCAGTGCATATAAAAGTTATATTTACACAATACTGTAATCTAGTAAGTGTGCAGTAGCATTAGGTCTTTAAAAAACAATATACATACCTTACTTAAAATACTTTATTGCTAAAAAATGCTAACTCTTATCTGAAAAATGGCATTAGTAAACTTGCTCAACACAGGGCTCCAGAGACCTTCAATTTGTAAAAAACACAATATCTGCAAAGCACAGTAAGATGAGGTATGCCTGTACCCCTTAAACTGGCATAATGTTATATGTCAATTACATCTCAATTTTGAAATTGTTTTAAAAAACTCAGGAGTAAATTTGAAGGCTGAAAACATGCTTTGTTTTGTTTTGTTAATTTGCAAGGGAGCCTCACCTTCAGAGAACTAGCTATCAGCATTAAGATTTGACATATACTTAAAAGTTTAACCCACACAAGTATGGTTATTATGTTCAGCATTCTAATTGGTGGAGAAAAAAATAGTTCCTCACGGTGGTTCTGCGTAGGGATTAGCACTGCAAAATATCAGTAATACATTGTTTTCTTTTAAGGAGTCAGCAACTTATGGGCCTGTATTCATGATCTATTGCTATATAACAAATTATCCAAAAACTCAGTGGCTTGAAACAACAACATTTATTATCTCTCAGCCTTCTGTTTCAGGGTCTTTCAGGAAGCTGAAGTCAAGATGGCAGCTGGGGCTGTGGTCTCATTGGGAAACTTGGCTGGGGGAGGCTGCGTGTCCAGGCTCACGCACAAGGTTGTGAAGGATTCAGTTCCTCACAGGCTGTTGGCCAAAGACCACCCTCCATTTCCTGCCACACTGGCCTCTCTGACATGGTAGTCATGTCCTCAACGTGTGAAAACCAAGGAAAGTGAGACAAGCCAGAGACAGAGAACAGGGAAGAAGTCACAGGCTTTTTGTAACCTAATCTCAGAAGTGACATCCTGTCACTGTTGCCACATTCTACTCACTAGAAGTGAGTCACTAGGTACAATCCACATTCAAGGTGAGCAGGTGACACAAAGGAGTGGCTACCAGGAGATGGAACCATTGTCAACAATGTCAGAAGCTGCCTATATTTAATTTATTTGGGGTTTAGTGCTAAGAAAAACTATTGAGCGGCTTAAGAAAAGACCAGGTACACTTTTTGTGTGTGGTTTTTCTCAGGATGCAAGGGGTTTTTCTGACATTCTTACATTATTTGCATGTTTAGCCATGATGGGAATTTGGATAACCTAAAGACAGACGGAAAGTTTCACTTTCCCACTTCATTCTTCCCTTTTAGAGAAATTTCCTTGTCCACTGTCCCCTATGACTTCTGGCTTTGCCTCAGGGAGGGTCTTCCTTGCCCATCTCTCTCCGAAAATACATCTTAAATGGGCATAAGAGATGCAACTTTGGGGAGGGAAGGTGCAGAGTCCAAAGTTCACTTCCTGGTGATATAGATTTAGAGCCAGAGATGTTTGAAGGTTTGAACAATCAAAGGCTTTTTGACACAACAAAATTGCAGGGAATTCTATTATAATCCCTTTTCCAGAAGCAATTTTCCACCCAGGCACCTTTTCACACGCTAGCTAGGATTCTCTCTCACTCATTTGTTCCCATCTCTTTCCTCACCCATTTCTGAACACAAAAACATGTTTGTGACTCTTTCTTGCAAGAGTAACCACAATTGTCATTTCTGCTTGATCATGGTACTAATACATGATAATTATTCTTTTTATCTTCATCTTCTGCCTCATTAATAACACTGCATTACAGCCATTGTTAATTGCTAGTAAATCTTGACATTCCCACATCCCTGTGAACCACATCCCTCCCTGGGAGGCTTGGCTCAGCCTATTGATCGTATCAGTTCATGGCCACCTCCTCTATGCTGCTCCTTTCCGTCGTCCTCGCCATGACAAAGACACACCACAGTTTTCAAAACACCAACCCGCTCACCAGAACCAGTCTCCTTGTATAGAGTAAAGAGGCAGTTTTCCTAGGTGTGGCAGGGTCCTGCCCAGGTCACCAGCCAGTTCGTGAAGGTCAATTAGGAGTCTGCAGCTGTTTTCTAAGTCATGGATATTGGCCATCTCAACTAGGAAGTGATGTTGGAGCAGAAAGGATGGATCCAAGAGGTAGTTTAGAAAGTAAAATCGAGTGCTTTCTAAATAACAGACACTTTTCGAAGTGCTTTGGATATATTAACTCCTGACAACAATCAAGTAGGTGGGCATTACTATCTCTTCTCCACAGATGAGGATCTGAGCCACCAAGGGTTTCCATAATTCAAGCCACTGGAGTCAGGCATCCAACCCAGCCAGTCTGATTCCAAAAACTACGTCTTTGACCATTATGCTATTGTGCCTTCCGCACTGCTTGCTATAGAGTGAATATTGCCCACTTATTTTCATCCCTTTCACCTGCACCCCCTTACACACACACACACACACACACACACACACACACACACACACACACACTGGTAGGGAGAAGAAACTGGTAGGGAGAGGAGCAACTGAGGCATGTAGATGCCCAAAGGGTGTGCCAGGCCAAAGAACATGGCTGTGCAGAGTGGGCCCAAATGGAAACCCTGTACCCATTAAACAGTCCACTGTATCCTTGTCCCAGCCTTTGCAACCATTAACCTAGATTCAGTCTCTCTGTGTAGATTTTACTTGTTCTTATTCACAGTAGCCAAAAGACGGAAGCAACCCAAATGTCCATCAAGGGATGAATGCATAAACAAAATGTGGTCTATCCAATACAGTGGGCTATTATTCAGACAGAAAGAAGAATGAAACTCTGATATATGCTACAATACGGATGGACCTTGAAAGCATTATGTTCAAGTAAAAGGAGCCAGACACAAAAGACCACATGGTATATGGTGCCACCAGATTTTTAAAAGCCCCAGATGAAGCCTACTGAATGGGAGAAGATATTTGTCAACGAGATATCTGATAAGGGGTTAACATCCAAAATATATAAAATGCTCATGCAACTCAACACCAAAAAGACAAACAACCCAATTAAATAGTGGGCAGAGGATATGAAGAGACATTTCTCCAAAGAGGACATACAGATGGCCAATAGGCATATGAAAAAATGTTCAACCACACTTAGCATTAGGGAAATGCAAATAAAAACCACAATGAGATACCACCTCACACCCGTCAGAATGGCTATCATCAATAAATCAACAAACAGGGCCGGCCAAGTGGCGCGATGGTTAAGAACTGGCTTGGGACGCCAGAGGGCCCCGGTTCGGATCCCACATATGAGGGCCAGTAACACTGCCCTCTACAGCTAAGATGCTGAACAACAGCTCAACCTGGAGCTGGGCTGCTGGGAGTTGCCGGCAACGGCGTATGCTGCAGCCCCTGTGGCAGTGGGTTGCCATAAGCTACCGTATGTAGCCAGCAGCCAGCATGAGAGGCCAGCAGCCACTGTGAGCGGCCATCCAGAAGCCAGTGACTGATCTGCCTTGCCCAGGAAGAGCGCAATGATGGTGCCAACTTGGGCCAGTGAAGCAACGTCCTCCACAACTAGACTGAAGAACAAAATGACAGCAATTTGTCTGTTTCCCTTCCCCCAATTCCCCAGCACTGTTTCCATCCCCCAATTCCCCAATAAAAATCTTTAAAAAATAATAATAATAAAAAATAAATAAATCAACAAACAACAAATGCTGGCAAGGTTGTGGGGAAAAGGGAACCCTGGTGCACTGCTTGTGGGACTGCAGACTGGTACAGCCACTATGGAAATCAGTATGGAGGTATCTCAAAAAACTGGAAATGGAACTACCTTATGACCCAACAATCCCACTCTTAGGTATTTATCCAAAAAAATCCAAGACATTAATCCGAAAAAATATATGCACCCCTATGTCCATTGCGGCGCTATTCACAATAGCTAAGACTTGGAAACAACCAAAATGCTCATTGGTAGATGACTGGATTAAGAAACTATGGTACATTTATACAATGGAGTATTACTCAGCTATAAAGAAGAAGGAAATAGTACCATTTGCAACAGTATGGATGGAACTAGAGAACATTATACTAAGTGAAATACCGTATTTGCCAGCGTATAAGACGATTTTTTGGCCCTGAAAAATATGCCTCCAAGTGGGGGATAGTCTTATACGCCAGGTACACTTCAGATAGACTGCCCATAGTGCTTGCCCCCCGATGCCCGCCCACTTCATTCCACATACCGTTCAGGCATCAGCAGCACTGCTGGGTGTATGCTCGGCTGTTATGCGATTTTGCTGTTATGCGATTTTACCACACTCGCAAAATCTACGGTACCAGTCTATAGAGTGTGTTTTCTTTAGTGAATTACCGGTATGTTTACCGGTAATAAACTTGCACTGTTTTATGTATATGTTTGATTACATACAGCCTTGTGACAGTTTTCCTGCATGTCATAAGCATTTGAATATAAATTAAAATGTTGAAATCAAATCTGATATTGTTTTACCTTTTATTTGGTGTGTGGAAGGTGTGCAGAAGAGGGGGTAGTCTTATACGGCGAGTATATAACAAACTCTGTATTTTGAGTGGAAATGTTAGGGGGTCGTCTTATACACCCAGTCGTCTTATACGCCGGCAAATACGGTAAGTCAGTCAGAGAAAGACAAATACTATATGATCTCACTTATACGTGGATTCTAAAAAACAGAATAAACGAGAAATGTAAACAGAAATAGTCTCAGAGACACAGAGGAAAAACTGAGAGTTGCTAGTTGGGAGGGGGTGGGGATGAAGGAGAAGGGGAAAGGACGAGACAATATAAACTGGTAACTACAATATGGCCTCAGGGATAGACAAGACAGTCTGGGGAATATAATCAATAATGTTGTAAATATTTTTTAGGGGGCCAGATGGACATTCATGTCTTGTTAGGGAGACCACTTCATAGTTGGTGTAGAGGCCTGACCACCACACAGTATATCTGAAGCTGACGTTGAATAATAATGTATGTCAACTATAATTATATATACATATAGTCACGGGACATGGAGTAGAGAGTGGGAATGGAGTCAATGGAATTGTAATAGATAAGCATGATATCGGGGGTGGGAGGGCAGTAGATGGGGGAGCGGGGTTGTCACTTTGTGAGGGTGAAAAGGATAACTATTGCATTGTTCTGTACACCTGAAACTAACAATAAAATTTAAAAAAAATAGCCCCAGATGACTGTGACATGCAGCAAAGCTTTCGAACCAGAGCTTATACTATGCTGGGTTTCAATCAATAAAATATTGATGCCCTGGCCATATATAGAAGGTCAGAGAGAGAATTCTTTGGTTGCCAGACCTGCTTCAGGTCACCTTGAGCAGCTTGGGCTGGTGCACTTATCCTGCTGAGCTCATGTGACCTTCTCAGGCTGGACTTGGGAGAGTAGCTAAGCCCTTTTTAGGTATCCTTTTCATTGATCTGATCCTCAGGCATTGAAGGAAGTAAAATAAAAGGACTCAGGAGTCCTCTGAGCCCAGCTGTGCCACTTTTGAGCCCACTTGCTTAACTTTGCTAAACCCCTTTTCTCTGTGCAATCTTAGTCATCAGGGTGAGAGTTCTCATCCTTCAGATGCTTCAAGTTGGTGCCTGAGATTGACAGCTGCTTGCCTGTGCTCCCCATTGTATTGCAAGCTCAGTGACTTGCAAAACTTCCCGAAAGGGAAGGAGCATCTGGGGCACATGGGCGTCTTCCCAGCTATGGCTGACAAAATCCTGTTGGATGAGATCCAGTTGTCTTAGCTTGTTTACACCCCAAGGGAGCCTGCGCTGATGAGAAGTTGCCAAGTCTTTAAGCAACACCACCTCCTTTTGATGCGATCTCACTGCTACAGCTCCACAGGCAAAGGGGCCCCAAAGGTCAGGAGCTGAGGTTTGAATGGAACAATGGGCTGGTGACACAGAAGAGAAGAGAGGCATGAAGCAATAAAAAGGTTCTATTGCTACAAAGATGATTCAAGCATGCGCCCAGAGGGTGAGCATGAGTTCTTTGGGTACATGGCCATTCTCTGGCTGTGTGCGAAAGCAGCACATGCCAACCATGCCTATGAACTCACACAAAAATGGTGCCCAAGAAGTGCATATCAATATAGTGTTTGGGGAAGGCAGGGGGAAGGTAGTGACAAGAAAGGGAGCAGGAGGGCCGGCTGAATGGCTCGTTGGTTAAGAGTTGGCTTCGGAGCGCGAGCTCTGAGCAGCAGGGCTGCAAGTTCGGATTCCTCATGGGCCAGTGACACTGCCCTCTACAGATAAGATAGTGAACAACAACTCAACCTGGAGCTGGGCTGCCGGGAGTCGCAGGCGACCGCGTAGGCTGCAGTGGGCTGCCATAGGCTACCATGTGTGGCTGGCAGCCAGCATGAGAGGTTGGCAACCAGCATGAGCTGCCATGAGCCGCTTTATGCAGCTGTCCAGTGGCCGGCAACTGATCTGCCTCAGCCGGGAAGAGCACAATGATCACAATACCAACATGGGCCAGTGAAGCAACATCCTCCACAACTAGACTGAAGAACAAAAGGACAACAACTTGTCCGTTCCCCTTCCCTGATTCCCCAACGGTGTTCCCTCCCCCAATTCCCCAATAAAATTAAAAAAAGAAAGAAAGAAAGAAAGAAAGAAAGAAAGAAAGAAAGAAAGGAAGAAAGAAAGAAAGAAAGAAAGAAAGAAAGAAAGAAAGAAAGAAAGAAAGAAAGAAAGAAAGAAAGAAAGAAAGAAAGAAAGAAAGGAAGGAAGGAAGAAAGAAAGAAAGAAAGAAAGAAAGAGAGCAGGAGACGAAATCCAGGTCTGAGACCTAGACACATTCTTTTCCTTCAACTGGTCCTGGTTGCGTACGTATGTTCAGTCTGTGGAAATTCATCGAGCTGCGCACTTATGATCTGTACCTTTTTTCTGCGTGTAGTTATTCTTCAATAAAAAGTTTTCTAAAAGAAAATTAAAAAGGAGTTTTTTTCATATTTACCAGCATAGAAAGATGACCCAGACATGTAAGTAAAGTGAACAAAGCAAGTAACAGAACAGTTTGGAGGAATGAGCCAACATATTTAACAAACAGCTATAAATGAGTAAGTCAATGCACAGGTGGGGATTTGGAGAGAAACTGCCCCACCTGGTGCCTGAGTTATCTTGAAATCAAAAGAAGAATTGGGAGGATGAGAATGTTCAAGTGTTTTTAAATTTTGTTATTGTGATAAAATAGACATAACAAAAAATTTACCATTTAACCATTTTAACCAAGATTTGTGTGTCAATGTTTATAGCAACATCATTCACAATAATCAAAAGGTGGAAACAACCCAAATGGATGGATGAATAGACAAATTAGGTCTATCTATACAATGCAATATTATTCAGCCGTAAAAAGGGATGACATACTGATACAGACTACAACATGGATGTACCTTAAAAACATTATGATGAGTGAAAGAAGTCAAACAAAAAGACCACAGTTATGATCGTTTCATATGAAATGTCTGAAACAGGGAAATCTATAGAGACAGAATGTAGCTTAGTGGTTGTCAGGGGCAGGGACATATGGAGGGGATTGCACCAGTAACTAGAGGGCACAGGGTTTCTCTTTGGAGGTGATTAAAATGTTCTAAAATTGACTGTGGTGATGGTTGCACAAGTCTGCAAATATAGTAAAACCCATTGAATTGTATACTTCAAATGGGTCAATTGTATTATAGTGAATTATATCTCTTGAAAGCTGTTAAATAAAATGAAGTGAAGTTAAGCAAAGTGAAAGGACATGAAGTGAAGTGAAATAAAGGCTGAAAAAAGAATAAAGGAGGAAGGTCATGAGAAAGAGGAGCAAGAAACTGAATCAGCTATGAAACATCAGGTGAGGCAGCTGGACTGGACTCTCTGGGGCTGGACCCTCCTGGGTTTGAATGCCACTGTGCCCATTATTGGTTGGGTGACCGTAGGCAGTCATTTTACGTCTGTGAGTCTGTTTTCTTTTCTGTGAAATGAGAGCAAACAATGCTGAGCTCTTAGGGCTACTGAACACTCAGTGAGTGTTCATAAACAAGTGAAGTTGGCATTATCTGCACAGCTGAATGTGTAAGAGATGGAAGTGGGTGCAATGATGGCTTTGAAGATAGCCAGATGAGCCGGACCTGTGGGTGCTCTGTGGGGGGCTGGCGTAAAAGCCCTAGCTGGCGTGGAAGCTCTGCCTCAGCCTCCTTAGCCAGGGGTGTTGGCGGAGCTTTGCCATCGCTCATTCCGTGGGCGTTTGGCTCCATTTCCTCAGCAAGGGTGTGTTCCTCCTGTCATGAGGTTTCCTAAGTGACAGAAAACTTGCTGACAATAAAGGCCCAGACGGCTGTGCTGCCCAAATCACAGACAGGTCCCTTGGGAGAAACCTGGGACGATCCTGCCTGTCAGTCCCTTCTCCAAGGTCAGCAGGTGGCCCTGACCTCTTTCTTGGTGGTGCCCAGTCCTGTTGGCAACTAGGAGAGCGGTGAGACAGCCTGGCTGTAAGAAGCAGCTACTTCTGGAATCAGTAAGTCATTTGACAGACATTAGCCTGTCTCTCTCTCTTTCACTCCCTCTCTCTCTCTCTCTCTCTCTCTCTCTCTCTCTCTCTCTCTCTCTCTCTCTCTCACTGAATGAATGCATTTTCTGATCAGTTTTCCACCCACCCGCCCACCCATCCATCCATCCATCCTTTATTTCATTTGTTTACTTGTTTTTCATTTGTTTACTCAACAAATTCTCTCCAACACAGCCTCAGGGCCCATTCCCACATTGATGACCCTGATGGAGACAAAGATAAAGAAGTCAAGCTTTCAGTCCTAAAACTGGAGCTGCCAACTCAGCCACAAGAATAAGAATCAAAAGCACCACTGTAATGCAGGTCAAAACAGGCAGAGCTGGGGAGTCCAGAGAAGGGAGAGACAATTTCCAGTGGGTTAGCAGGGATCTGTGCTGTGCTGTGCAGTTAGCACTGGCTGTGCTGTGCCATTACTGTAAAGCATCTAATGTTCTTTTAAGGTCCTTTTCCGATGAGAAAACTGAGTCTCAGAGAGGAGGCTCAATGTCACACAGCTGGGAAGGGGCCAAAGCAGGACTTGATTCTGGTTTATCCAGCTCCAGAATACACGTTCCTTCTACTCTCACTCTCCTCACACACAGTATTTGGTTCCTTTTTTCTTATAATATTGGCTCCACAGTGTGTGTGTGTGTGTGTGTGTGTGTGTGTGTGTGTGTGTGTGTGTGTGTGTGTGTGTGTAAGGCAGAAAAAAGCAAGAAATTTAATGTTCCTTTCTGTTACAGACTAGAGCTACAAAAGGGCAAGGAGCATGTCTTCTCAAAATGTAGCTCATAATAGACACTCAGGAAATATTTGTTGAATAGATAGATATATGGGTGGTTGGATAGATAAGTAGATGGATGGATGGATGGATGGATGGATAGATGAGTGGAGGGATGAGTGAATGGTGGGGAAAGACCTGATGACACACAAATTGGCAGAAAAGTGTCTTAACTAATAAAAAAGCATTCCAGGCTGATGAGAAAGAAAAGGCAAGGAGATGGGAAAATGCCAAGAATATGGCAAAAGTCATTCTGTTCAGCCAGAGAGTAGAACAGGACTCAGATGAGAATGGAGAACTCAGACAGATGTTCAGGATCAAGGCAGAGGGAGGGAGATGGGTTGATCTGTTTGGATTAGAGACCCACTGGGAGAGTTTCAAAGTAGTATTCCCCATGCTGATCATCATCTCATTTCAAACCCAACCCCGAAGCATCGCCTTGTTGATGCCTCTTAAACCAGTCAGCTCCTGGGCGGCAGAGGGGAATACACAGGGTTGCTTGTCCTGCTTATCAGTCCAGTAATGAGTCCGGTCCATCACAGGCTGATTCTGAAGGAGGAATAGGGAAATTTCCAGATGGGTGGCATTGTGAAGTGGACCTACCAGGAGTTCTGGAGATCCAGGGGTGAAAGACGCCACTGGAGTGTTACACCAGAAAGGACACACTTCATGGACCGTGACCTCTTGCCCAGGTCTGACCATGAAACCAGTTCCCACCACTAGGATCCTATTTGCTCTCAAAAATCCAGATACACAAACTATGGTCTATGCCCTGAGCCTCTCTGCCTTCCTTTGGAGACCTTCAATCCGTCTTCTCTTGAATCCTAGGATCAGCTAAGGGTGCTGAGAACCGGACTCAGAATCAGAAACATGAGCAATCCTCGGCCTCTGGAAAAGGTGGGCTGGGTGAAGGTTGGGGGAGAGGGATGGGAGCCTCTGGAGAGAGGGGAGGTGAAGAGCTTAATGCTTCAGAGACAGTGGACGGGGGAGGAGGGGCAGGGAGGGACACGAAATCATGGCCTAAATTCAGAGCTAGAAGTTGCTTTGTGATCATTCAAATAGAGAAAGACTCAGATGGAACTCAAGTCGGGTTGGGGGGAACCCTACTACAGCTTTCTCAAAGTATCCTGCATCTGCTTTGAAAAGAAAATTTGACCCCAACGTCCTTTTTCCTCAGATGGGATAAGATAGGATCTCAGCACTAGCTTCAGAAATTCTGAGACCTGCGCATGTGAGAAAGTAATGCTTAGAACACTCTTGGAAAAGATGGAGAAACAAACCACCTAATGTGACAACTGAAAGGAACCTTCAAATTTCTTCGCACACACGCGCACACACACACACACACACACACACACACACACACACACACACACACTCACACACATTCACACACACAGTCTATATTTGGAAACTGAGACTCAGATAGGAGGAGTGACTTTCTCGAGTTCATACAGGACTAAAACAGAGCAGGACGCCAGGAAGGAAACCAATTTTGGGTGTTGAACACAAAATAGAGTATACGGATATGGAATTATGTTGTACACCTGAAATTTACATAATCTTATTAACCAATGTTACTTCAATAAATTTAATAAAAAATAAGAAAATAAAGGATACCAAGTCAAATTAGAATTTCACAACCACAACAAATAATCTTATAGTATAAGTATATCCTGTGTAATAGTTGGGAAGTATTTATACTAAAAATCTTGGGTTGGTTTTTTTTTATATATATTAATCTGAAATTTGAGTGTAACTGGGCATCCTGCATTTTACCTGGCAACCCTAACCCCAGGCCTCTTTGGACCACATCTCCTGCTTCTCCTTGACCTCCCTACCCCTTTGATTATTTTTGTCATCTTTTGGCCCAGGAGGCATATGACATGTCAGGCGCCCGTCTAGCCCTGACGCTATGCGTCACCAAAGCCCGGGAAGGTTGTGAGGCGGACCTAGATGCCCTGGAACGAATGTTCAAGAAGCTGGGATTCCAGAGTACCACGAAGAGAGACCCCACCGCCCAGGTATTGTGCAGCCCAGCCCCAGGCCAGCGGAGGAGGGGCTGGGCCGGAAGGTGGGCTCCAGGAATACACTTGAGTCTGGCCATTTCTCTCCCTCTAGCAATTCCAGGAAGAGCTGGAAAAATTCCAGCGGGCCATTGATGCCCGGGAAGACTTTGTCAGCTGTGCTTTTGTGGTGCTCATGGCGCATGGGCTAGAAGGTCGCCTCAAAGGGGAAGACGAGCAGATGGTCGAGCTAGAGAACCTTTTCAGGGTTCTGAACAACAAGAATTGCCAGGCCCTGAGAGCGAAGCCTAAGGTGTACATCGTGCAGGCCTGTCGTGGAGGTGGGGACAGAGCCAAGGACGGAGTTTGTGTTCCTAATCCAGCACCATCCCATAACCCCAGATCTAGAGCCCACTGCTCATCTGTTTTATGACCTCCTCCTTCCCCCATCTTTCTCTGAGTTTGCCTTTTCCTCTTCTTGATGTTTCAGAACAAAGGGACCCTGGTGAAACAGTAGGTGGAGACAACACTGTGATGATCATAAAAGACGACCTTGACACCATTCCAACGTACACGGACACCCTCCACATCTACTCCACTGTGGAGGGTATGAGCTTCCAGTTGACCCAAGGTGGCTCCTGCTCCCCTACCTCACCTACTGCTCCTGACCCCTGAGGCACTCCTCCAGGACCCACCCTCTTCCAGGCCTCTTGCACCACACACCCCCCTCCCACCTCCATTGGAGCCCACTTCTCTGCCATCCCCTGAGCCCACTTTTCTGCCATCCCCAGGGTACCTTTCCTACAGACATGACCAGGATGGCTCCTGCTTCATCCAAACCCTGGTTGATGTATTCTTGGAGAGAAAAGGACCTATCCTGGATCTTCTCACAGAGGTGAATTGGGACAGTATGTGAGATAATTTAGATGAAATAGATACATTTCTATAACAAAACCTTTGGGCAAACTTTTTTTCTAATGGTTATGTGCTTTTATAGCAGATTAGGAAAAAAACATATAACAAGAATGTCTAACCAATGATTCCATAGAGATGATGGTATCGGATGAGACAATAATAGTCACTCATCTGAGGGCAGGGATACTCACCTTCCCGCTTTTCTAAACTTCTCCCCATGAACCCATTATACTAACTCCCCCAGGGGCCAAGCCCCAAGCTGACCACACCTATTGCAACAGGTAACCCGGCGGATGGCAGAAGAAGAGGTGGTTCAGGAAGGAGAAGCGAGGAAATTGAACCCCCAAATCGAAAGCACCCTTCGGAAACAGCTCTATCTGCAGTAGAAGTAGAAAGAGAACGGAGGGGCTCCCTTTCTGGAGCTCTCTCTGTCATGTGGATGTTTAAAGGCAGCTCTCATCACTTCCTCCAAATCTTCTCTTCTCAAAGCTAAATGGCACCCAATCCTTTCATCACACTTCTTATGCAGGTCCTTCTTCAGTCTTTTCCTGTCTTGCTTAGAGCAACCCACCTAAAACTGAGCACGAGGCATGATGGTAACAACAACATCACCTTCCTCAGGCTGGACACTTTACATCTATAAATGCAACCTAAGAGAGTAATTGTTTATTCCACTTTCTGTTCCTATGCTCATCTGAAATCTTCTTTCATAAATCATACCCATACAAATGTAGCTGCATAAAGCAAACGATTTTCCCCTGATAAACTAATGCCCACTCACCACCTCTTACCTTAATCAAAGCTTTGGGGGCTCCTGAATCTCACCTAGGGTTCTAACCTCTTCCTGAACCCACATCTATTCTTATCTCACAGAAATTCACTCTCAATTCCTAAAAATTCAGTCAGGCAAGAATTGTTCTCTCTCTCTAAAACACCCCCTTCCTTGGCGAGCAAGCTGGTACCTTAACACAATTCTCCTAATTCATGGGCTCTCTCTGGCTAATGGAAACACCTCCTTCTTTTCTGGATCTCTGCCTCTTAATTAACACTCACCCCATCCCCACCAACTAGGCCCTGGACTCTGCCTTCTCTCCAAGAAAATCCATCCATTCTCATGGTTTCAACTTCCAACCACTCTGAATCAGAGTATGTTGGAACTATGGTAAATCCCCTAGTGTCATCCTGTTATTTTGTAGACAACATGATAAAGGCCCAGAGAAGTTAAATGGCTTGGTAAACGCCACACAGTAAGTCAGGGGCAGGATCAAGTTTGGTTTCCAGTCCAGCCCCTTTCCACTGCCTGCTAAGTCTTAACCCATCAGAAAACTTTTCTAATTAGAGAAACCACCTAATAAAAGTTCTTCTTACCTCGGGGGTAGGAGCTCCCTGGAAGACTTCTAGAAATCTTTAATAACCAGCATTCAAGGTTACCTCCATGAAATTCCAGCACTGGGCTGGAAGGTGGATCAGATGCTCTGCCTTCCAAGTCTATGATGCACGTCTCTCTATCTCTAGCCTGGACCTTTCCCACGGAAATAACTTGCGGTCATACCTGCCATAGTTGAAAACTCATGGTTAAAAATGAGTCTTTTCTTTCTGGTCTATCCTCCAAGTGTTCCCTGGCACCCTCAACCTCAGACCCCAAGTTCGGAATTCTGCATTTCTCTATAGCACCCTTCCTTTAACCTTCATATGCCACCAGCCACCATACCCAGCCCAACCTGACTTTGAGACACATCTCATATCTGCTGTCTCTTCCCTTACATGTCACTCTCTAGGCTCAAGTCCCACTTTCTCATGTTTGCATTTTTGTACCAGCTTCTTTCTTTGCCTCTCTGCCTGACTATTTCACCCCTCCTCTGCCCTCCATACTATCTACAATTCTTGATCTTCCTAGAACACCCAAGAAGACACAATGACACCCCATCATTTAGAGACCAAGGCCAAACTCCACATCCTGATTTCTTACACCCTTACAATTCCACCTCCTCCCAGCAATCAGCTAAACTCATCCCCCAATTCCCCCACCAGAGCTTTTGCTATCACCATTCCTCAAGCTGGAATGCTCTCTCTCTCCCTTCAACCCCCTTTCACTGCCTCCCACCCCTACTTATTCCAGAAAGCCATTCCTAATAGTTTTTCTAGTTGATTCTGCTCTCTCACCCATGGTGAGACACTGAGGATTACAATTCTTAAGGGCAAGGAACAAGTCTTTGATTAACTTAATGGGTGTTCAGTAAATATTTGTCAAACTTTAAAAGTATGTGTTGGAACCTTTGATCTGTACTTAAACCATGAGGCTGATGTGAAAGGCATTATGGATTTGGTTTCTTTTTTCTGAAGGCCAGCTGCCTTCCAGGTGTGTCCATCATGAACAGAGAATCAGGAGCTCATCCCATCTCTTCCATAAAAGCAGATGTGTTAGGAATTTGTAAAGTTACAAGCCACTCTTCCATGCCAAGTGGCTATATCTTACATGATGGTTCCATCTCCAGAATATTCCCAAAGAAGTATCCAGACACAGAACTGTAGCTTTCTACAACCATAAGGGACCATGGAGATCAGCAAGTTACAGGATCACAAATATTTAGCAAGCATGCCAACTCTCTCTATCCAGGTGCTCATTGCAGACATAACTAATCAGTCATACCTCTTCCCTACTGAACTGGGGTGTAGCCTCAAAGTCTTTCTTCTTGCAGCACTCCAAGCAGCATGGTATATCATTCCTGACCCAGTTTAACCCCTTCATTAGGAAGTAATTTGTCAAGTGTCACCACATTCTTAAGCAGTAAACACAGGGCTCCTCATCTATGGTGCCATGGCAGCTTTACATGTAGGAAGAGCAGAGCAAGTGGCTGAGGCAGGGGTGAGGATACAAGGACAAGTAGATCTGGGGTGATGCACATACTGAGTCCTATACACCCACCCATGTGCACACCTGTGCTCTGAACACCCAAAGATTTTGGAGTCTCCAAATACAGGACTCAGCAAACTATGACCAGCTTGTCAAATCCAGTCTGCAGCTAGTTTTTATAAATAGATATTTATTGGCACAGTCATGTTCATTCATTTACATATTATCAATGGCTCCTTTCACCTTACAACTGCAGACTTATGTAACTACAACAGACATCACATGGCTGGCAACACTGAAATTAGTTACTACCTGGCTCTTTACAGAATAAGTGTGTCAATTCCTGCTCATATATCCCTCCAGCAAATTCGCATTTTGCTGAAGTTGACCAGAGTGGCTCACCGCCAAGAACCATACCTAATATAACAGGCAACACAGTGCTGAAATCCATGGCTTCATTCTTCAAGAACCCTCATTAAGGGCTTCCCCCAATTATTTAGTAAGGATTTGAAAGTTTATCCTGTATTTTGTAGGGTGTCAGGTGGTCACATGTCTTGTTAGGGAGACCACTTCATGAATGATATAGAGGCTTGTACACCTGAAGCTGACATTGAATAATATTGTATGTCAACTATAATTTAATATATATATAGTCATGGGATGTGGACTATAGTGTGGGGAGTGGAGTCCTTGGAATTATAATAGATATGTATGCTATGGGGGGGTGGGGAGTGGGGTGGTGGATTGGGGGAGAGGGGTTGTCACTTTGTGAGGGATATAAAGTATAACTATTGCATAGTTTTGTACACCTGAAACTAATAAAAATTAATTAATTAAAAATAAATTTAAAAAAAAATAAAGTTTATCCTGGAAGTTTATTATTGAGTATCAGGGGCAGATCCAGGTTTTACAGGACCTACATGATTTGTGTGGGAGTCCTTCCTTAAGAAAAAATATTAAAATACCAACACAGAGTTAGTACAGCCCCAGAGCACATTATCAAGTCTCTCTCTGGGCCTTGGAGGGACTCATGAATGTGGGGCCTTGTAGCTTGTGCTGTGTTTACTTCACAGCAAGTCCACCTCTGTCCACCACCTGTGCTCCAAATCATCCTCCAACTACAACAGAACAGTCATTTTAAAATGAAAAATCTGACTTGTCATGCATATTCTTAAATTCTTTCAGTGATCTCTCACTGCTCTTTGGATAAGGAAAAAAAGTCTTGACTTTTAGGTCCCACAATCTCATCTCTGCCCCTTCACTCTTATTGATGAAAGTGTTTTTAAAATAGATAGTGGTGTTGGTTGCACATCACAAATGTCATTCATTCCACTGAATGTACACTAAAAAGTGGTTCAAGTGGTCAATTATATGTTATATATATTTTTATCATAACGTTTTAAAATAATAGTGTAATATACTAGATTTCCGGTCAAAATGGCAGGGTACATAAATGCTGTGCTTGCCTCCACTCATGACCACATCAAAATTACAACTAAACTACAGAAGAACCATCACTGAGAATCTCCTGAAGTCTAGCTGAAAAGAAGTCCTGTAAGTAAGGATATACAGAAGCCATGTCAAGACTTGTAGGATAAGCAGAGATGCCAAATGGTCTAGTCCCACACCCTGCGTGGCAGTTAAAAATTGGGAGGCTATCTCAGCTGTGGAGGTACCTCCTGAGGAGCGAGGGGTCTCAGCCCCACACCAGGCTCCCCAGCCCAAGACTCCAGTGCTGGAGACAGAAGTCCCCACAACTTCTGGCTGTGAAAACCAGCAGAGGTTGTGGCTGAGTGAGATGGCAGGTGGCTGGAGTCCCAGGCGTCCTCCCTGAAGGGCCCACACATGGACTTACTCACCGACAGACTAACTCACTCTGAGCTCCAGTGCTGGGGCAGCAGCGCAAAAGATACCAGGGATGTACGGGGAGGAACTGAATTGTCTGGCTTCAGAGTGAGGCCTGGAGGGGCAGCTTTCTTTCAGACAGAAATGCTGGCAGAAGCCATTGTTCCTTTATTGAGCCCTCCCCGCTCCCAGTGTTCAGACTTAAGCAGGTGCCATATGTGAGTTGAACCTGGCTAACACAGTTCAACCAGCCTGGTGATTCCCCAAGACCCCACCCTGCCCAACTTCCAGGCCCACCCAAGCTGTTCCCAGTGACTTTTCCATACAAAGGACCTATCTTGGCTCATGCTTTGGATTTTCCTAAAAAAATCTCTCAAAGGTACTCAAACCCCAAACAAGCAGCATTTGACCACAGCATGCCCTGTACTTCTTGCTAAGCAGCTCCAAGCCAGCACTAGCAGCAGCCAGTCTCAGTTCACAGCTTAGTCTCTCCCAGGCACCTCCAAGCCCAGCATGGGTGGTGGCCATCTGCAGATTACTTCATGGCTCATTCCAGGTGGCTTCAGGCAGGGCACAGGCTGCAGCTGAATTTGGCCAGTGGTGAGGTTCTTCCCAGAAGCCCCAGGACTGGCACACCTGGTGGCCAGCTTCAGACCAAGCTGGATTACTGGCTTCAGATTGAGCTGGAGCATCACCTGCTGCCTCTGCAGCCAACACACTTAAAGGTCAGACTTGTCAGGCATCAGAGCCATGTTACAGCAAATCCTGCTCCATAGGGCCAGCTCCTCCACTGTAGGCATGGCCAATCAGACCAATGGTCAGTTCCTCCCACTGATGTGCAAACAACAACCAAGGCTCAAATACAACAGGAGGGCACACACAACCCACACAAGGGACATACCTGGAGCATCCGGCTAAGGTAACCAGGGATACTGTACCACTGAGCCCCACAGAATACGTACTACATAAGGCCACTCTACTAAAAAAGAAATGACAGAAAACTTCCCTAATCTGGTGAAAGAAATAGACATACAAGCTCAGAAAGTGCAGAGAATCCCAAACAAGATGAACCCAAAGAGGCCTACATTAAGACACATCATAATTAAAGTGCCAAAGATTAAAGACAAAGAGAAAATTTCAAAAGCAACAAGAGAAAATCTGTTAGTTACCAACAAGGGAGTTTTCGTAAGACTGTCAGTGGATTTCTCAACAGAAATTTTACATGCCAGAAGGGACTGGCATGAAATATTCCAAGTGATAAAAAGCAAGGACCCAGCAAAGCTATCATTTAGAATCGAAGGACAGATAGCTTCCTAGACAAGAAAAAGCTAAAGGAGTTCACCACCAAGCCAGTATTACAAGAAATCTTTTTTTTTTTAATTGGGGAATTGGGGGAGGGAACAGCCTTGGGGAATCGGGGAAGGGTAACAGACAAATTGCTGTCCTTCTGCTCCTCAGTCTGGCCGTGGAGGATGTTGTTTCACTGGTCCAAGTTGGCACCATCATTGCGCTCCTCCCGGGCGAGGCAGATCAGTTGCCGGCCTCTGGATGGCCGCTCACCGTGGCTACCAGCCGCCCACGCTGGCCGCTGGCCACACATGGTAGCCCATGGCAACCCACTGCAGCAGGGGCTGCAGCCCACGCCGTCGCCATCGCCGGCGACTCACGGCAGCCCAGCTCCAGGTCGAGCTGTTGCTCAGCATCTTAGCTGTGGAGGGTAGTGTCACCGGCCCTCATATGTGGGATCCGAACCAGGGCCCTCTGGCGTCCCAAGCCAGCTCTTAACCATCGTGCCACTTGGCCGGCCCACAAGAAATCTTAAAGGGACTTCTAGAAGAAGAAGAAGAAGGAGAAGGAGAAGGAGAAGGAGAAGAAGAAGGAGAAATATGAATAATAAAATGGCAATAACTATATGTCTATCAATAATTACTTTAAATGTAAATGGATTGAATGCTCCAATCAAAAGACATAGGGTGGATGAATGGATAAGACAACAAGACCCTTACACATGCTGCCTACAAGAGATTTACTTCAGATCAAAAGAAACACGCAGACTGAAAGTAAAGAAATGGAAAATGATATTTCATGAAAATGGAAACAAACAAAAAAAAACTGGGAGAGCAATACTTATATGAGACAAAATTGACTTTAAACAAAGGCTATAACAAGAGCCAAAAAAGGACCCAGTAATCCTACTTCTGGGTATTTTTCTTAAGAAACCCAAAACACTACTTTGAAGGGATATGTGCATCTATATGTTCATTGTGGTGTTATTTACAATAGCCAAGATATGGAAGCAACCTGGGTGTCCATCAATGGATGATTGGATAAAGAAAAGGTAATACATATATGCAATGGAATATTACTCAGCCATAAAAAAAAATAAAATCTTGCCATCTGTAACAACATGGATGGACCTAGAGGGTATGATGCTAAGCGTAATAAATCAGACAGAGAAAACAAATGCCATATGATTTTGCTGATATGTGGAAAAGAACAAAATAAACCAACAAACAAAACAGAAACAGACTCATAGATACAGAGAATAAACTGGTGGTTGCCAGACAGGAGGGGGGTTGGGGGGATGAAAAAGGTGAAGGGATTAAAAAGTACAAATTGGTAGTTACAAAATAGTCATGGGAATGTAAAGTACAGCATAAGAAATATAGTCAATAATATTGTAATAACTATATATAGTGCCAGGTGGGTACTAGATTTATTGGGGTGATCACCTCATAAATTATATAAATGTCTAACCACTATGTTGTACACCTGGAAGTAATATAATATTGTATGTCAACTGTAATTGAAAATTTTTTCAATTCTTTTAAAAAATAATGTAACATATCAAAAAACAATGAATTATACATTAACCAGATGAAAGAGATTAACATCACCAAGGATGTTGTGGATTTCATATACTCCCTGATGTAATGTAATTAAAGATGATGTAATGAAATAATATGATGTAATGTGATTCACCTCTGGGGTGTTCTTTCCAAAAAGGTGTTTTTAACAGCTTTGTTGAGATATAATTCACATACCATGCAATTTAACTATTTAAAACATACAATCCATTGTATTTTGGTATGTGACATTATCATTTCTTTAAAAATCCATAATCCCAATCTAATCATAAGAAAAACAGCAGACAAACCCAGATTGATTGACATCTAAAGGATACCCAGCCAGTCCTTCACAAGACTGTCAAGGTCATGAAGAATACGGAAACTTGTGAAAAATTACCCCAAACCAAAGGAGACCAGGGAGACAGAACAATTCAGTGCAATGCCGTACCCTAGATTGGAACAGAAACAGGGCAATAATGGAAAAACTAGAAAAATCTAAAATTTAGGTTTTTTGGGGTTTTTTGTTGTTGTTTTGTTTTTTTTAATTGGGGAATTGGGGGGATGGGAACAGTGCTGGGGAACTGGGGGAAGGGGAACAGACAAGTTGCTGTCCTTTTGTTCTTCAGTCCAGTTGTGGAGGACGTTGCTTCACTGGCCCATGTTGGCACCATCACTGCGCTCTTCCCGGGTGAGGCAGATCAGTCGCCGGCTTCTGGACAGCTGCTCACTGTGGCTGCTAGCCGCTCACGCTGGCTGCTGGCCACACACGGTAGCCCATGGCAACCCACTGCAGCAGGGGCTGCAGCCGTCGCCGGCAACTCACGGCAGCCCAGCTCCAGGTTGAGCTGCTGTTCAGCATCTTAGCTGTGGAGGGCAGTGTCACTGGCCCTCATATGTGGGATCCAAACTGGGCCCTCTGGCGTCCCAAGCCAGTTCTCAACCATCGCACCACTCGGCCGGCCCTAAAATTTAGTCTTTAAAAAGCAAATACATGGGATGTTTTCTTCCCAAGATGCCATAACCCCATTCTAACAATGAGAAAACATCAAACAAACAAATTAAGGGACACACTAATACCAGACCCGTAAAAACTATCAAGGTCATGAAAAACAAGACAAGAGACAGAGAAACTATCATAGATCAGAGGAGACAAAGAAAACATGACTGCTAAATGCAACGTGGTATCTTGCATTGGACCTAAGAACAGAATACATTTGTGGGTAAAGTGGTGAACTCTGAATGAACTCTGAATTTAGTTAAGTAGCACTGTGTCAATGTGAGTTTTAATAAATATACCCTGGTTAAGTAGGATGTTAACATTAAAGGAATAAAACAGGAATTCTTTGTAATATTTTTTTAACTTTTCTGTAAATCTACAAGTATTCCAAAAAAAAAAAAAAGAATTTATCTAAAACACACAAAAATTATAATTGGGGTAGTGTTTGTTTCTCTGACTTAACGCTGATTGCTACAGGTGTAATCATCATTAATTTTAAAATAAGGGAAGTAAACCTACAGTATCTAATCTATGTAAACAAATTTGTCAATTTTAATCCATTGCTATTAGAATACAATGTAATTTTGAGGCATGATAAAAGATTGGCAAATCAATGCTAATTCCTTTTAGCATTTCAACATTTTTTTCAGTTTCATTGAAATATAATTGATCTACAGCACTGTGTAAGTTTCAGGTGTACAGTATAATGATTTGACTTACATATATTGTGAAATGATTTCCACAATAAGTTTAGTTTACATCCATCATCTCATATAGATACCAAAAAAAGGAAAAAAATGGATTTTTTCCTTGTGATGAGAACGGTTAGGATCCACTCTCTTAGCAACTTTCCAATATCCCATCGGCAGTGTTCACTACAGTCACCATGCTGTGCATGACATCCCTAGTACTTATTTATCTTATAATTGGAAGTTTGTACCATTTGACCACCTTCCTTCAATTCCCCCTCACCCAACACCCCACCTCTGGTAACTCAAATCTGATCTCTGTGAGTTTGGCTTGTTTTTGTTTTGTTTTGTGTTTTGTTTTAGATTCCACACATGAGTGACATCATGTTAAATTTTGACATTATACTTAACTTGAGAAGAATTTAGATTTTGCCCCTGGTGCTTGAGGTCAGAACGCTATTGTGTCAAGATGAAGTATCACTGAGCCACTCTATACCACCCTGGATGGATTTACCTCTTTAAGTCAACATACCTATTCCTTTGGACAGGTTGAGGGGAGGGGAGAGTTGAAAGAGATTAGGGAACAGATATTGAGCATTTCCTGACCACACCCAACATTTTCCCACTGATTATTCTGTAGAATAGGGTGAAACCAGCGTTGGTGGGAAGGCTGAATGAACGATCCTCCCATCCAAACCACAGAATTAAAGAACGTTTGCACAACCAGGAGACATGCCCCTGTTTGTTCACATTGACTATGCTTATATCCAAATGGAGTTTACATATTACAGTCTCCCAAACTTTGGTCTTTTGCATGCTACATTCGCCCCATTTCTACATATCCCTGTGTTATTATTTCACTGATATTTTTCTTTAAAGCAATTTTATTTTATTTTTTACTTAAAAGGAAATATTATCCATACAATACAATATTGTTTGATATTTAAAAGTAATGAAGGGCTGATATGGGCTACAGTATGGATGAACTTTGAAGACATTATGCTAAGTGGAAAAATCCATGTATTATATGATTCCATTTATATGAAATGTCCAGAACAGGCCAATCATAGACCCAGAAAGCATATTAGTGAGTGGAGGGGTTAGAGGGAGGGAGCAATGAAGGGTGACTGCTTAATGGGGATGGGGTTCCCTTTTGGGGTGATTGACAAACAAATTCTGGAATTGAATAGTGGTGATGATTGTACAACTCTTTGAACATACAAAAGACCATTAGAATTGTATACTTTCAAAGGGTGAATTTTATGGAGTGTGAATTATATTTCAGTAAAGTTGTTATTTAAAAAACGAAATGGTTACCTATTATGTTAAAGGGAAAAATCAATATCACTTGCCATAAATAGGAGATAAGCATAGAAATAAAAACATGCCCCTACCAAATGCCACATACTGTTCTAGGTACTGGAAATAGTGAGATTGACAAAACCCCTGACCTCATGGAACTTACATTCTGGTGGGAAGACTGTCGATAAACAAATAAATAACACTATATTATTATTATTATTATTATTATTATTATTATTAGCATTATTATTATACAATATTATTCTTAGTAGCACTAAGTGCAATGGAAAGAAGGCATCGCAAGGAGTTAAAGAATCATGGGGGGAAGACCCTTTTTATTGTGGTAAAATACACATAACATAAAATGTACCACTTTAACCATTTTTAAAGTGTATAATTCAGTGGCACTTAGTACATCCACGACATTGTGCAACCATCACCTCTATCTAGTTCCAGAACATTCCATCACCCCAAAAGGAGACCCCATGCACTCATGGCTGGTCAGGGAGGTGATAGTTGAGCAGAGATCTAGTTGAAGGAAGAGCCAGTGAAAACCATGTAAAGATCTGATGGTCTTTGTATGTGACCTTCACCCCTGTACTATTATTTTGTTCATATTTTTCTTTAAAGTAATTTTTTTATTACTAAAAAGCCAAGTTTTATCCCCACAATGGAATATTATTTGGCAATTTAAAAAATGAACAAACTACTGATTGACACTATAGCATGGATGAGCCTTGAAAACATATGCTTTTAAAAAGGAGGCGACTCTTGTGGCTCTGGGAGGAAAACAAGGCCCATAGGCAGAAATGTTAAGGAAGCAGATTTTAGCTTAATCTCGGGAAGAACATTCCAGCACTGAACACTATCCCCCTCCCCACTGAAATCATCAGCTCTGAACTTCAAGATCTCTCTCCTCAAGTCCTCCAAAGCTATTTAAGCAAAGCTCACCCATGAAAATAGCCCCAAAAAAGGCTGTACAAACAGCAGGCACAAAGGAGGTGTTTTATGCATTTGACAGTCAAAGAAATGCAAATTCCACAGGCCCGGAAAGGACCCTGTTAAAACCCTAACAAATCAGCACGGAGTTTTACCAGCTAGTACTAATATACATATATATATATATATATATATATATATATATATATATATATATATATATATATGTATGTATGTATATATATATATATGTATATATATATATTGTTACGACCTTTGGAAAGCACTAGCTTTGTTTGTCAAGAGCTATAAAAATGTTCTCTTCTTTTGATCCAGTAATCCCACTTCAGGAAAGTTATCATAAAGAAATAACTCAACAAAAGAAGAAAAATAAATTAAATGGTTATTGCAGCTTTATCTACAATTTTAAAAATCAACAAAAGGTGGACCTCCCGAGTGGCGCATTGGTTAGGAGTTGGCTTGGGACGCCAGCTCTGAGCAGCAGGGCCCCAGTTTAGATCCCATATATGAGGGCCAGTGATGCTGCACCCTCTACAACTAAGATGGTGAACAACAGCTCGATCTGGGGCTGAGCAGCCATGAGTCACTGGCGATGGCATAGGCTGCAGTGGGGCTGGCCAGCAGCAGGCATTAGCTTTCGTGAGCCACCATGAGCCACAGTGAGCCGCCGTGTGTAGCCGTCCAATGGCCAGCGAGCAACTGCCTCACCCAGGAAGAGCGCAATGACAACACCAACATGAGCCAGTGAAGCCATTTTCTCCACAACTAGACTGAAGAACAAAAGGACAGCAATTTGTCTGTTCCCCTCCCCCAATACTCAATAAAATTTTTGAAAGAAAGAAAAAAAAATCAATCAAAATGTTAAGTAAATCATTATTGATGTGCTCTATGGAATATTAAGCAGCCATTGAAGTGGTGAGTAATGAACACTATGTAGCCTTAGAGGGGAGAGTGATCATAGACCATTAGGGAGGGGAAAGCTCAGAGAAAAATAATATGTTCCATGCATTCCTAACCAAGTGCAAATAAATATGCATATGGGCCAAAAGTAGAGAAAAACTATACTGTGGAAAGTTCTTCTTACACATACAGACACACACAGACACACAACACATGTTTATATACACTCATATGTCCAAACAGTACACATACCCACATGGAATTACACATTCATATACACACATAAACTTGCCCACTCAATACACATGATAGGGTAGGTAGGTAGATAGAAATGAGCAGAAGGAGGGATTTAGCCCTGATTACAAAGCCACTTGCTGCAGCTCCTACTTGGCTCAAGACCCCTGGCAGCTGCCCATCAGGACTCCAGGCTTATCTCTAAATCAAAGAGATGTGTTGTTAGAAGTCAGAGAAGAGGGGGACAAATCCTGTTTGTCAGGATCATCAATACCTTACTAGCCCACTCCTAAGGGATGTGTTTACATATCCCCCCAAATCAAGGGGATGTGATTACCCAAGCCCCTAAATAAAAGGGATATGTTTACACATGCCCCTAACTCAAAGAAATGCATTGCCAGAGGACCAGGCACCTCAGGGGTGAGAAAGAGAGATAAGGGAAAGGACAGGGGGAGGCAATTCTACCCATAGAAATAAAAGCCTTCACACGATGTAAGCCGGGGCTGCTTCCTTCTCTTGGGTCAGCCTGCTCCACATCTCAGAGTGTACTCTCTTTTACCAATAAACTTCTGCTGTTCATGCTGCGCAAATTTCCATCTCTTGATTGAATTCATTCCTTCAAGAAGACGAAGAGCTGAGGTGTTCAACGTCATTTTCCCGGTAACATATGTGCCCGCACAATACACACACAAACACATTCACAAATGCTCCCTTCTCCTTCAAGACCTGGCACACATCACCACTTCTGTGAAGCATCCCTGGCCCTCTCAGGTAGTACGAGTAGCTCCTTCCTTTATTATCTAACACTTTGGAGACCACTGTTCATCCCACAAACATCACTTAAGCACTGCCATTCCTCCAAGAGCTGGGCACACAGCAGTAGCCAGATCCAATGTCTTCCCCCCAGCACTCTCACTCAGTTATAACACTTACTTCATTGTAATGGAGTTTTTTGTTTATATGCCTGTCCTTCAAACAACCTCAGACAGGTTCACTACAGAGCCGAGCTGTCCTGAGTGGGATGTGCTAAGAGGATACTGGATACCCACTCAGGACAAAGGATCGAGACTTGAGAGTTTGGAGGGTGCACAGAAACAAACCTGAGAGAAGACAGCGATAATGATGATCAACTGCTTTTCACAAATAAGGAAACCGAAACTCAAGAGGTGACATCACTTGCTTACATTCCTGCACCACAGAAGGAATAGGGGTGATTATCTCACTGTGGTTTGCTGGCAAAGTCTCCCTGTTCCTCCCACTGTTGTCATTGGGAAAGCCTAGAGATGCCAAGTTACAGCAACAAATCTTTAAAGGCCTATCACCTGGTGTTGAAATGTCCCAGTATCTCCCCCAAGGGCATCAGCCTCTAGAAGCCCAGAGGTACAAAGATACAAAGTCAGAAGTACAGGGCAACTGGCCAGCTCTGCGCAGCAAGGTGCGCCTGCCACCTGCAGGAGAGCCAGAGAACAGTCTTGCTTAGTGCTCCTCTTTCCAACCATGACCTTCATTCAACCCATGGGCATCATGTTGATCTGTAGCAACAACCCAAATTAAGGTGTGGCGCCGTCTGAAACTTTCTAATCTGCCTCAAGTGAATCAATTCCTTGTTGACTGTATTACTGGCCACCGTCCATCAGATTGGTCAGAATAGCCCTTCTCTTCCCATTTGCCCCAGCTAGACTTCACTCCTTCCTGGCTAGGTGTGACTAAGGGCTATGACTTTGAGAATGGAACACTGTCATTTTAGCTCTGGGGGAACATCTCAGGGGCTGCAAACATTATACATGCAAGCCTGCTGAGGTCTAGAAGCCAGCACTCAAAGGAGCTTCAGTGAAATAATCACAGGCACTTTTATTGAATGTTCACTGTATTCAGTAGCTGCCCTATGCCTGGTATCTACACCATGCCATTTAAGCCTCACAATCTGCTGGTGAGGTGAATAATAGTATCATCCTTGTATCTCAGGTGAGGAAAGGAAGGCTCAGTTGTATTTAGTCAATTCCCGAGGATCTCACAGCTGCCAAGTGGCAGAGTTACAGCTTGTCTGAGTTTAACCACTACACTCTTTTGCCTCCCAACATTCCCAAAGACCAGAGCCATATACCGGGGAAGGTACACAGTACCACGGAAAGAGGTCCAACAGACTGGGCTCAAGTTCAGACTCTACCACGTTTCAGCCGAGTGACTCTGAGCCAACCTCTCTCAGAGAATGCTTACTGAGCACCTCTGATGTAGGTTCCCAGATCTTTGGAGTATTTTATTTATGATGCTCACTTGAATACTGGCTATCAATTTTAGGGATCCTTTTTCCAAAAAAAAAGGGAACTTAACTCAAAATATCTTAATCAAGTCATACTGTACAGCAGTGAAAAGAGATGAAACACTGCTATACACAACAACTGGAATAAATCTCACAAATACAATGTTAGGTCAAAACACCAGAAATAAAGTATGCATACCATATGTCTGGGTTTAAATAAAGTTCAAGAGAAGGCATAACTAATCTATGGTGTCATAAATCAGGAAAGTGGTTATCTTTGGGGAGAAGAGATTGAGTAAGAATGGGGGAGTCATAAAGGGGCTTTGGGGTACTGGAGAGACAGAGAGAGAGAGCAAGGGAACATATATAGTTTTATATATAGTTTCTTATAAACATATAAGAATTTATATATTCTATTATATACACACGGGTGTGTATAGTTTTTGATAAAGTTAAACATACACTTTACATATGACCCAGCACTCATACTCTTAAAGATATGAAAATTTGTGTCCATGCAAAAACCTATAAATGAATGTTCATAGCAGCTTTATTTGTAATATCCGAAACTGGAAACAACCTTCAATGAATGACTGGATAAACACATTATGGTTCGTCCATACCATGGATACTACTCAACCATAAAAAGGAATGAACTATTGATACATGCAACCACTCGGATGGGTCTCAAGAATATTATGCTTAGTGTAAAAAGCCAGGCATTGTCAAAAGGCTACACATACTGTATGATTCCATTAACATAACATTTTGAAATGACGAAAACATAGTGTGAAATAATATATGTACAAAGTATTCATTTTAGCAAAAACTGTAAACATTCATCAATAGAAATATGGTTACATAAATTATAGCACCATCTGTTCAATGGAAAATAAGGAGCTTTAAAAATATTAAGGATATGAAAATATCACCAAGCTAAATTAAGTGATAAATGCAAGATGTAGAACAGTGTTATAATATACTACTTTTATGTACAAAAAGGGAGAGAATAGGTGTGTGTGTGTGTGTGTGTGTGTGTGTGTGTGTGTGTGTGTGTAGACTCCAAAAGGTTACACAAGAAACCATTAACAGGGATTATCCATTGAGGCTAATTCCCCTCATATGTAAAAACCTCCTAGAAATTAATAAGAAAAGGATCAATATCTGGAAAGCAAAACGGGCAAACTGGAGGGGTGGGAGACCAAGTTGGAGGAAGGTGTTTCATTATTTCACAGCATGACTCTTTTCTTAACCAAAATCAGTATAACACATTTAAAAGTTAATTTTTTTAAGACATCAGAAAGCAAATAGAGGAGAAGGTAAAAAATAGAAGGATTCCAGGAGATAGAGAGGCTTTCTGGGGAAAGAGAAATAAGTCATGACATGGACACCCCAACAAAAAGAACAAGGCCCACCGAAATTGGTGGGCAAAAGTGGAAGAGAATCCCTCACTCCCACCCGAAGTGGGCTTGGTAGGGATAACAATAGGCTGCTGAAGACTGAGCCCTTCGTGTAGCTGACAGGAAGGCAATTTTAACAAGTCCGTGGTTCAAAACCCTAGTGCCAAGCACAGCACCTGACCTATAGCAGGTGACCCAGAAGTGTTTCATAAGTTCATTCATTTGACCTACATTTATTGGTTGTTTATCACTTTCCAGGAGCTTTCATTGGTGAACCCAATGAAATGAACAGTACAAGTTCCCTTTCCTCATGGATTTTCCATTATGATGGAATGAATGAAAGGTCATCTCCAACTCAGGCATCTGAATGCCCTTGGACCTTCAGACCACCCTGCCTGGGAAGTGCCATAGACTCAGTCTGAGCTGGGAGGGGACACTAGGGATAGTGTCCTAGTGAGAGTAACCCCCAGTGACTTCTCCACCTCTTCACACACCCCATCATCCCAAAGAGCCCATACACTGGAGAATACAAGGGTAGAAGTAAAATAATTAGCATCTTCCTTCTTAACAAGGAGCCATGGGATTGGAGTCCCCAAGTGACCTCAAACAGTAAATATACTGCTGTGTCCCTGGCCCCTGCTCACCTGTCCCAACCTGGGGGGGGGGGGGGTGATTTTCCCCCATAGACGTCAGATTCGCCCCAGCCATCACAGCTGAGTGACCTCCTCATGTCCTTCCTGGAGGTTTAGCTCTGACCTCAGGATCCTCTGGCAGCCAGTGGACAAGGAGCCTTGTGATTGAGACCAACCTCTTAGTGACACCATCTTGGTAAGTCAGTTAGGGGTGGAGAAGGGAAGTTAACTGGATGGGGTGGAAAAGAGGACTCCTTTTCCTTCCTAAATACCCAGAGAGAGGGAGAAGTGACTGAGGCCAATACAATACCTGCTGAGTGGACAAAGGCACAGAGGGCAGAGGAGGAAAAGCATTTAGGGTCTGTGGTGGGGGGACACCTGCACAAATGAGAGAGACACTGAAAACCAGCTTTCTCCTATGTGGTGGCTCCCCAAGTGTGGTCCCCAGGCCAGCATCAGCATCCCCTGGGAACTTCCAAGAAGTCTGATTCTCAAGCGCTTCGGCGGACACTGTGAGGCATGGGCCCAGCTACCTGTGTTTTAACCAGCCCTCAAGGTGACACTGACACACGCCCAAGGTTGAGAACCACTGCTCTCCTGTTAAAAGGATTTCACATCAACATCCAGGGACTGTTGGAAATGCGTGGGCCAGGAAGGGACTCAGAGAGTACAGGCAGACCAGAGAAACCTGACAAAAACCTCAAACCCAAGTCCAAAAGTCCTTGAAAAGTAATGTAAGGCTTTCCTGGAGATCTCTTGAAGTTACCAAGGAAGAGAGTACGCCGCTAACCTTCTTGAAAGCCCATTTTCAACACTTCTTCCACCTTCAAGGGTCCAGCTCCTCATCCAGGTGTTTGCATCTCTCCCTCATTCTCACAACACCCGAGTACGATGAATGCATTGATGGCGGGTCCGTATCTACTTTCTCAGCTATACACACAGGCTACTATTATACTATCTATGTTCCAGCTCATTCCACTCGTGTGGCATGAGAATCGAGGGGTCCTTGCCAAAAAATCTGGGTGCAAAATCCTTTCAGATTTTTACAGTTTGACTCCCAAATTGTTTCCAATGATTTTGCTTACATCTAATTTGACAGCAATTGTTTTTTTAGTGATGCCTTTTTAGCAAGTCTTTCCAAAGCATTCAATTTGGATTTTATAAAACCACGTTTCCCTCTGCCCCGCTCCCTCCCTCTTGCCCTCTATACTACTTGGTCATCATGAGCCCCCGTGTCTGGGAGCCGTGGCTGATTACCAACTTCCAGTCGCTCATGCACACCTGCCTCATGGCTCAACGGACCTTCTGCACAGGCTCTGAAATCCCCCACTTCTGCGACCTTATGCCCCTGCTCGGACACGCACACCCATGAGCTGGTAATCTTGGCTTTCGGCATTCCCGTGGGCATCAGCCCATTCTCATGCACCCTCCTCTCTTGCGCCTGCATCTTCCGGGCAGTCTTCAAGATCCTTGCTATTTGGGGCAAGTGGGAAGTCTTGTCCACTTGTGGCTCTCACCTCGCTGTGGTGTCACTATTCCATGGCACCGTATTGGCCATGGACTTGCAGCCCGCACCTCCAGCCTCCTCCCAGAAGGACAAGGCGGCTGCCCTGATGTGCGGGTGATCACCCCCATGCTGAACCCCTTTATCTACAGCCTAAGGAACAAGGACACGAGGGTGGCCCTGAAGAAGCTCCTCAGCAGAACAGCCCCCTCTCAGTCCTAGGAAAGAACTGCTATCAAGTGCCTACTGTGCACAGGACCACAGTTGGGTGTCGGAGACACCGACATGCATGCCATCCCTGCCCTTGAGGCATTCAGAGTCCAGCAGGGAATAGAGACATGTAAGTAAATCATTACAACATGACAAATATGCCACAAAGAGATGGATGAAAAGCTATGGGAACCCAAAGGGAGAGGCGTGTATTTTCCCCATGATTTATCTTCCCCATGAAAATCAGAGTAGCAGGGAGGACTTCCAAGTAGTCTTAAATTAGCCCTCTCTGGGGTATCAGCCTTATAGAACTGCTATGTGAATAATACTAGTCAAATGAGAGATCGGCTACCCTCATTTTAATATTGATCATTTTAATATTGATAAAGACGATGCACATTACCTAGTTATATCACCATGTTTCCTAAGTGACTTGGGGAAGGACTTTGGTAGCATCTCATGAGACTAGCTCTCTTGCTATTAGCTTCAACAGCCACTAGCCTCAGTCTCACTGGCGGCCTTGTGGCCATAACTTTGGGTGGGGATCACCGTCATCAACAGGACTCCCATGCCTTCCATGCCCCCCCCCCCACATTGGATCATTGGAAACAGTGACACTTGGCTCATGGAGATTGTGATTCAGTGGGCTGACCCTGGACCCTAGCTTTTTCATAAGCTCCCCAGGTGGCTGATTCAGGGAGTCCACAGACCACAGTTTGAGGACACAGCTCTGGACTAGCTCCAGACTCCATGTGTTTCCTATAATGTCTGTCACCTGACTCCAAACCCAATAAGATTCTACAGGCACAATTGGCAACAAGCAGATAGGGTGGCCTGGAATGCACGGAGAGTTCGTGTTAGGGATTGAATCGTGTCCTCCAAAAAAGCTACGTTAAAGCCTAACCCCCAGGACTTCAGACTGTGACCTTCTCTGGAAATAGGGTCTTTACTTAAATTTACTTAAAAGTACTTTTTAAAAAAAAGTGATCAAGTTGAAATGAGGTCACTAGGGTAGGTCCTGATCCCGTATGACTGGTGTCCTTATAAGAAGGGAGAATTTGGGCCGGCTGAGTGGCTCAGTTGGTTAAGAGCTCGCTCAAGAGTACGAGCTCTGAGCAACAGGGTTGCCAGTTCGATTCCAGCCTGAGCTGAGCTGCCGCTGAGCTGCCAACAGGTGGCAGGATGGCTCAGCTTAAAAAAAAAAAAGAAGAAGGGAGAATTTGGACACAGACACATAGCCAGGGAGAATGCCATGTGAAGGTGATAGCAGAGATCAGGGTGATGCTTCTACAAGCCAAGGAATGGCAGTGATTGCCATCAAACCACCAGAAGGAGGGGCATGTGTCTCAGAGACTCCAGAAGGAACCAACCACCCTTTGATCTCGAACTTTTGGCCTCCAGGACTACAAGAGAATAAATTTCTGTTGTATAAGCCACCCAGTTTGTTATGCAGCCCCAGCAAACACATACAGTTAGTTTAGTAAACGCTGGCATTGTTCAATAATCACGACCAAATACACCTTCTCAAGTCCATGACCTGCAGAGTCTTCTGATTGAGGAAGTCTGGGCTGCAACTGGAGAAAAAGATGAAGGATTTAAATTCGTGGATTCATTTTCTGGGTCTCAGTGTGATGGCAATAATGACACCAACAGCTGAGATTTTTTTATGTACCCGGCACAGGGCTAAGCCCTTTATATGCATTATGAAATAATTAAATTTTCAACAACAACCCTATAAGGTAAGTAAAATTACTCCTTGTTTTACAGATGAGGAAACTGAGCCTTGAAAAGAGAAGTTGCTAATGAGTGGTAGCCAAGGTTCATACACAGGACCCATCTCGGAGCCCCAGGTCTTAACGACACATGATATTGTCAAGAATTCAGTGCCTAGACCAGGGGGCTGCAAACTAAGGCCTGTGAGCCAAATCCAGCCCTCAGCCTGTTTTTATACAGCCTGCAATATAGGAATGGTTTCTATATTTTTAAATACTTGGGGAAAATTAAAAGAAGATTATCCCATAACAGGTTAAAATTATATAAAATTTTATCGCCCATAAATAAAGTTTTACGGGAACATGTTCATTCATTTATGTATCATCTCGACTGATTTCAAGCCGCAGGACAGAGTTGAATAGTCTCGACAGAGACCCTATGGCATGCAAAGTCTAAAATGTTTACTATCTGGCCCTTTACTGAGTTTGTCCATCCATTTTCTATAGAAAATGTAAAGCCTGATACTCATGTAGGTCCATGAATCAGAAACATCAACATTATGGGCAGTTTGCTAGAAATGACGGCTCAGACGCCATTCCAGACCACTGAATCCTAGTTTTAACAACAACCCAGGGGATTATATAGGCCTTCAAGTTTAAGGTTCGCAGGGATAGATGGGCGATGAGGGCGTGGGAAGGCTGCAGAGATTTGGGACCCGAATAGATCTTCAGTTCAGAGATAAGGGAAAACTGGAACTGGGGCGTTTTTCCAGCCCCTGCCATGGACATGGTCCTGGAGAGGACGGTCATGCCAAATGCTTTGAAAGAATTGCGACTACAGTTCGAGGAAATGGCCGCCAGGTGGCGATAGTGCCACTTCACAAATTGGATCTGAAGTCTTTTTCAGAAACTTTTATCCTGGCTGTGAACTGGCCCAGTTCCACCCACCTCAGGTGTAATCAATCGGTCCCTGGACGGGAACAGCATGTGCGAACTTCCCATGTTGGGACGGAGCCTGGGTTGTTCAGAGAAACGGCCCACAATGAGAGGGGAGAGAGGTGTGCTGGGGACTGTGGGGGGCAGCAGGGGGCAGCCCTCACCGCTGGGATTGGTCCACAGGCAGAAGAAACCATGATAAGGGCTAATTTAATTTAAGCAAGGGTATGGGGGGCACCTGTGCTTCAGAATAAACCTACTGATGAGCCATTCCATGGATTAGGGGGCAGCAAACTTTATGCAAATGTTCAGAGAATAAATATCAGCTTTATGGGTCATACAGTCTCTGCCCCAATGACACAGCTCTGCTGTTAAGAGTGGAAGCTGTCACTGTCTATACATTGTCTATGTATAGATGCTACATCAAAGAATGGGTGTGGCTGAGCACCCATGAGACTAGACACTGAAATTTGAATTTCATATCATTTTGCATGTCACGAAATACAGTATTTTTTTAACGGTTGCATTGAAAAATGTATTGAAGTCATCTCAATGATTCAGAAAGATCCCCAACTAATAGCTACCTTCCATGTGCTCCTCTCTCCCAAATTGTTGATAAAATATAGCATGTAACTTTTTTTAAGAAAGTAAAAAATATTGCAGAAATGGTTTTTCTAAAGATGATGCCACAAGACCTTTACATATTCTGCTCCCTCTTCTCCACTCCGTCCCAGAGTTAATGCCTCCTTAGCTTTGAGATTTCAGTGCAAACCCCACTGCCTCAGGGAAGCCTCTCCTCACCCCCTCCCTGCTCCAGCTACAACACGTACCCTACTACACTCATTATCCCCTCATTCTCATCACATCAGTGATTTCATGTCCATTTGTGTGATTCTTGGATGAATGTCTATTTCACCCACTTGACTGTAAGCTGAGAGCTGGTGACTGAGACTGTTCTCTTGTTTATCTTCCCCAACTCCCCACCCCCACACTTAGTAAAACAGCCACTCGAGATATATTCGTTGGGCCGGCCGAGTGGCGCGTTGGTTAAGAACTGGCTTGGGGCGCCAGAGGACCCGGTTCAGATCCCACATATGAGGGCCAGTGACGCTGCCCTCTACAGCTAAGATGCTGAACAACAGCTCAACCTGGATCTGGATTGCCGTGAGTCGCTGGCGACAGTGTAGGCTGCAGCCCCTGTGGCAGTGGGTTGCCATGGCTACCGTGTGTAGCCAGCAGCCAGCGTGAGCAGCCCTCAAGCCGCTGTGAGAGGCCGTCCAGAAGCCACGACTGATCTGCCTCGCCTGGGAAGAGCACAATGATGGTGCCAACTTGGGCCAGTGAAGCAACGTCCTCCACAACTAGACTGAAGAACAAAAGGACAGCAACTTGTCTGTTCCCCTTCCCCCAATTCCCCAATAAAAATCTTAAAAAAAAAAAAAAAGAGTAAAAGCTCTTTAAAAAAAAAAGATATATTTGTTGAGTGAATGAATTAATGAAGAGATGAATGAATGAATGGATGGATGAATGAATGAGGAGGCAGTGTGATGGCCAAATGAGGTAACTGAGGTAGGCTGGGTTGGCATAGAGATGTCTAAGAGTCAAGGTTAAGTTGCTGTGCTATGTGATGTAACTCCCCCACCACTCCCCCTACCTTCGGTAAAGCCTGTCGCACACCAGGAGCCTTGGTGAAATCAAGGACAGGAACAGGAACAGTGAGCTCACAGTAGAACTATTTAATTCAGCAATAACAGGAGACCATGAAAAAATAATCATCTAGAAAGTCTCCAAAATCTCAGCGAGGGTGTTGGAAGGGTTGTGAGCCAACTTATCTAGATTTGAAGAAGCAGAGTAACCCTGGCCAGTGTTAGAATACAATAACACTTCTTTCTCACTTCATGGGATTTTATTGGGTAATTCAAAGAAATTTTGTAGATTCAGACACTGAGGTTCAGGGAGGGAAAGTGACTGTCCCAAGTCCACGAGCTGGATTGGGGGGGATTCTAATCTAGCCTAGTGTGACCCCAAAGCCTGATCCCTCCTCTCGCCATCATGATGCTGGATGGCCTCACAGGTGGGTGACTTGCCCAAGGTCATGCTACAGCTTGGAACAGCTCAAGTCCTGTTCCATGACGGGCTCTGGGGTACAAAAGGTGGATCAGCTGGTGGGAGTAACCAGAAAGCCTTTTCCAGCAAGGCATGGGGAAGGAAGGATTCAGTAAGGCTTGAACCCAAGGTCCTGGAAGGGGAGCTCCTACTCCCAAATATATATTTGCAAGGGATTTGGAGAGTCACTTCCATCTCTATGAACCTGTGTAGTGGGAGGTCCCCGAGACTACCATCAGGTTTAAAGATTCACTAGAAGGACTCACAGAACTCAGCAGAGTTGTTATACTCATGGTTTATTACAGAGAAAGGATACAGATTAAAATTAACAAAGGTAGGGCCAGCCGAATGGCTCAGTTGGTTAAGAGCAAGAGCTCTGAGCAACAGGGTCGCTGGTTCAATTCCCACAGGAGCCAGTGAGCTGCACCTGAGCTGAGCTGCCAATAGCTGGCAGGGTGGCTCAGTTAGTGAGAGCACATGCTTCTAACAAGGTTGCCAGTTCAACTCCTGCACGGGATGGTGGGCTACACCCACCTGCAACTAAGATTGAACACGGCATCTTGAGCTGAGTGGCCGCGAGCTGCCCACAGGCGACCGGATGACGACTGGACTTGGAGCTGAGCTAGCTGCGCCCTCCACAACTAAGACTGAAGGACAACAACTTGACTGTTCTCCTTCCCCAATTCCCCAATAAAATCTTTAAATAATAATAATAATTAACAAAGGTAAATGGGGCAGGGTCTAGGAGATACCAGGCACAAGCTTCCAGTCATCCCCTCCCTGTGGAGTAGTGTGGACAGAGCTTAATTCCCCCAGCAATGATGTGACAACACACATGGTGTACCGCCAACCAGGGAAGCTCACTTGACTCTTCGTGTCCAGGGTTCTCATTGGGGGTTGGCCACTGTATTAGTTTCCTATGGCAGCCATAACAAAACACTATAGACTGGGTGGCTTAAACAATAGTAAACAACATTAATTAATATCCTCACAATTCTAGAGGCTGGAAGTTTGAGATTAAAGTGTCAGCAGAGTTGGTTCCTTCAGAGGCCTCTCTCCTTGTCTTGCAGATGGCCATCTTCTCCCTGTGTCTTCATACCATCTTCCCTCTGCACACACACACCTGTGTCCTAATCTCTTTTTATAAGGACATTAGTCACATTGGATTCAGGTCCACCTTAAACACCTCATTTTGATTTAATCACCCGTTTGAAGACCTTATCTCCAAATACAGTCACATTCTGAGGTCCTGGGAGGTTAGGACTTCAACACAGGAACTTGGGGGAGGGGACACAATTCAGCCCATAACAACCACGTAGACATGGCTGACCACCCCTGTGGCTCACCTCAGTTACTCAGTCTCTGACCCCTCCAGAGGTCAAACTGATACAGTGTTCTTCAAGGCCCCCACTGTAAATCACTGTTAGCATAACTCTCTGGCATGGCCCCCAGGTATACAAAAAGAGTCCAAGGGCTTAGAAGCTATCTCCCATGAGCCAGTCAAAGACCAGACCTTTCTCTGAATTGTTCAGGAGAGCCCAGAGCCCCAGGATTGGGGAGGGTGGAGGGAGGAGCTAAGGCATGACCTGGGGTACCTGCCCGCCCCGGGCTATTGGTTTCCACCTGACCAGCCACCCCTCTTCCGGCTGCTTCCCCTTCCTCTGGGACAGCCAGGATCTATGAAGCACTGGTGGCCACACAAGCACCCCCAGGCCCTCAAGCTTGGCACCAGGGCAGCTCTTGGCATGGCTGCAGGTGGCAGGTTGCTGAATGTGTCCTGGAGCCTGTGCAGGAGCCTTGCCAGCAGGAGAGCCTAGCAAGCCTGCAGCTGATGAAAGGCAGGCACTGCCAGGGCGGCTGGGAGCCAAGCTGCACCTCGGCTTCAGCTCTATAGCTGCCTGGCTGGGGTTTTCCAAGGGCCACTGGGAGGCTCTAGCCAAGATATGCTGCCCCGCTGACTGCCACCCAAGTGACACCATGCCCCACCTCAGGAAGCTGCCTCGTGGTGATCCAACCACCCTCTCTCCCTCCAGGTCCTCAGTGCTGCCCTGGTGGACATCTCTGGGCAGCCACCTCTTCCCTGGTTCCTCTGAGGACTGACTCCTGACCAGGGAGGTCTGCATAGGCTGCAACACTCGCCTCCTCACCCTGGAAGATGCCAGGTGCAGGCAAGGCTCAGGTGCAGGAACAACTGGGAATGACAACAGGGGGTGGAAAAGGTGGGGGGCTGCTCCCCATAAACTTCTCCACCTTCCATTCTCCAGGAACTAAGGACCCTGGGGGGTGGCGGACAGGGAACTTAGCCCACAGACACATGCCCCACCCCCATCATCCCCACCCCCACAGCCTTGATGGCAGGGGGAGTTAAGTCTTCCTTTTGGCCAGATAAGGAAACTAAGGCCTAGAGAGAATGTCTGTATTTGGGGTCCTCCAGAAGATGATCTAAGTTAAAGATTAAAGTGCAAGTAGTTTATTTGGGAAATGGCCCAGAAAATGCTGGAAGGGAGGTGGAGACGTGAGACAGGGAAGAATAGGAAGTTAGTAAAGATTGCACTGATAATTTTCCACTGTGTGCAGCTGGAGCTCAACCCCATAGGGACTTCTAGGGGTCAGTGTGGAACCTCAGTCATTCCACACAAGGGGGGAGGGAGCTGGAGTACTTATCCAGCAAATCCCATTGTCTGTCACAAAGGTGCAGAGCTCTGTTCAAACCTGACCAGCTCCCTCTACCTGCGTTTCTTCTTTCAACAAATCCCCGTATATACTGGGGGTTAGTTTACCCACCAGGCACCATAAGCACAGCACATCTGGCCTGCAGCTAGTGAGAATATTTGAGGAAAAGAAAACACACACATGTGCACACATGCAGCTGTGAACTCCACAATCCAAACAGCAACTACCAAAATCCAAACGAATAACAGTACAAATGTCACAAAGTGTGAAACTTAGCATTCATAACCATTTCAGTATGTATAATTTGTAGAACATTTGTTCTCATTTATCAAGTATTTCTGATTGCTGAGAAAGAATCATAACCAATTACGGATTATATAAGCTACATGTAGTCAAATAAATGCAACAGAAAAAGTACAGAAACCCTGCCAAAAGGTTTACCAAAAAATAATAAATGTTTATGACTGCTTTGTAATCATTTAATGTTATATGGGTGGGACCAAGGGCTGCTCTCAGCTCCATGTCAGCCTCTGGCTCCTCTGAGGTTCTGGGGTACCCCAATGGGACCTTAGTCCTGCACCCCTGCCTTGGACTTGTGCAGAGATGTTATCTTGACCCCCAACCTCTATCCTCGCTCTCAGCACCTCCTTAAAGGCATCTGGACAGAGATCTGATAGGGTGCACCCACCCCTCTCCAGCCCGACTCCTCTCAAACACACACATATCCAAAGAAAAATGAACAGAGTCTATGAGATCTGTGGGACACTACCAAACATACCAACATACGCATAATGGGAGTCCCAGAAAGAGAGAAGAGAAAGGGACAGAAAGAATAGTTGAAGAGAACGGGACAGAAAGAATAGTTGAAGAAATAATGGCCACAAAATTTCCCAACATTGATGAAAGACATGAATCTACACATCCAAGAAGCTCAAGGAACTCCAAGTAGGATAAATACAGAGATCTACATTGACACATTATAAGCAAACACACCTCCTCTGTCCAGGCTTCTTGGCCACGCCATCCTGTCTAGGACTCCATCACCTGGCACCTGATCTCCTACCTGAACATTCAGCAGTGAACAAGACATTGAAGCATCTGGTGGAGCCCCAGTCTAGACAAGGAAGCAGATAAACTAGAACAAACTACTGGAGCTATTAAGTTCAAGCTGTGGCAAGTCTTCAAAAAAATAAAATACAGTGATGTAATCATGACTGGGTGAAGGGCCTCCCAAGGAGGTGCCACTGGAACTAAAGGATGAGAAAGAGGCAGCTTTAGAAGAACCAGGGCTTCTGAGGCAGAGGGAACTACATGTGCAAAGGGCGTAGGGTAGGAACAGCTTGATGTGAAGGAGGAACAAAGAGGAGGCTGAGATAAGGGTACGACAAAGGGGATGAAACCAGAAGTCTTGTTAGAACTGAATTTTATTTGTCAATCTGGATTTTATTCTAGGTAGGGTGAGCAGTCATGAGAAGACTGTTCAGCAGGAGTGTGCCATGATCTGATTTCAGCTTTTCAAGTCCACTCTGGGTGCTGCATAGAGAATGGAATGTAGAGGTGATGTGGGTTAAATTTTCTAAGATGGCCACAATAATATGTCTCATCCCATATCCTCTTGCACAAGGTCACTTTGACACACCGCCCACTGAGAGAGATGGGATTTATGTCCTCTCCCTTTGAATCTGGTGCCAGAAGTAACATAGTGTGATGCCCGAGGGTGGGTCAGCAAAGGTATGCAGCTTCAGCCTTGTTCATTTTTGGATCCATATAAGACTACCTGCTGGGAGGGGAGGCCTGTGTAGGTGCTCCAGTGCACTGCCCCTGAGGAGGCCCCAGCCCACAGCTGGCATCAATTGCAAAGCCTGTGAGAGAACATGCCTCCAGATGATTTGGGCCCCCCCATCTGTTGAGTCACGCCAACTGAGGAGCAGAGACGATGGATGTCAGCTCTGCCCTGCCCAAACTCCTCACCCACATCTGCGAGCATCATACAATAGCTGTTTTACACCACTGAGTTTTGGGACGGTTTGTTAAACAGCAGTAGTAACTGGAATTCGGGAGCGGGGAGAATTGGTTGGAGGAGGGAGGCACTGGAGTGGCATCAGGTAGACTACAGAAGAGGGGGTGCCATCGAAAGGAGTAATGCCAGGGCTTGCATCAGGTTAGAGAAGTAGATGAGGGAGCGAAGGGGTAGGTGCAGGATGTCTTTTGGAGGTAAAGCCAAGAGAACTTGCGATCACTAAGGAAGGGGGTAAAGAGGGAAGACAAGGGACCCAGGCTGCGCCTCCATATAGGAGCTCGAGCCCAGGAAGGCAGCCCAGAACACCCCCGCTTTCCCTCCCCTCCCGGCCCGGGGCGACTACATCTCCCAGAATCGCTCGCTCCGGCCGCGGGAAGGGGAAAAAAAAAAGTTTGGGCCAAGCATTCCCGGAATGCGCTTCCTGGTGGCGCGGGGCGCGGGGCGGGCGGGGCAGCCCGGGCGGGGCGGGCGAGGGGCGGCGCGGCCGGACCCGGGCGCGTACTCGGCCCGGCCGGGGCCCCAGCATGGCCGAGCCGCTGCTCAGGAAAACCTTCTCCCGCCTGCGGGGCCGGGAGAAACTTCCCCGGAAAAAGTCGGACGCCAAGGAGCGCGGTGAGCCGGGCAGGGGGCGGAGGAGGGGGCGCTGAGCCCCGCCCAGCCTGGGAGGGGGTCCCAGGGCCAGAAGGAGGGCCGGCTGGGGAGACAGGGGGAGCCCCGCGGAGCCCCCTGCGGGCTGGGGTGGGGGTCTGGGGACGGGCAGGGGTCCTGAAAGGCTAGGGCTGGGGGGAGAGGGGCGCGGACCGTTATGTGCGCCTGGCCCAGGATGCCAGCGCTGAGAGCTCCTTGGGAGGCCCGGGAGGGGGCCTCGTCCCTGACAGGAAATGGGGCCGAGATGGAACGCCTGGAGAGTGGAAGGAGGAGGACCTGGGAGACCGGGATACTGGGGCCCAATCAGGCCAGGCAGGAGGCACCCTGATCCCTGGACACCGTGATAGGAGATGGGGGCACACTCCTGCAGGAGGGAGAAACTTGGCGCATCAATCACAGGGATGAGGGCACTTCTCATCCCCCTCCCACCTATTAACCAGTAACTGCAGCTGCATCCGCCTTAGGCAGCCCCAGGAAACTCGCCCCTTGACACAGATGGGGAAATTGAGGCACAGAGCAGTTGGGTAATTTGACCAGGACTAGTAAAATGACTTAAGCAGCTCTTTGGACTGTGCTCCTAATACAGACCCAGAAGAGAGAGTACTTGGGGGGGGGGGGGAGGGGCGGGGTAGAAATCGGAGGTGACCAGAGGAGGGAATCTGCAGGCAAACAAGACGAAACCTTAAAGAAATGGGTGCTGCCTGGGACAGGAAATCCCAGCAAGGAAGGAGTTAAAGGAGGGATGCCAGATGACTCCTGGATCTGACCTCCCCCCACCAGCCCTTCCCAAAGATTCCCAGAGTAGAGAAATGGGACTGGGTGCCCACGCACAAACACACAGGAAACAGCCTGGGATGTCAGAGAGGGGAAGACAGAGCCAAGGGGAGGCGCCAAGGCACTGACCACGGGGGTCTGGTCTTGGGCTGTGAGGCGGCTGACTCCAGGGTGGGGGCAGAGTTTGGAAGACAAACAGGCGGGGGGGGGGGGGGGGGGTGACGTGCTCGCGGTCATGCCTGCTCCTGTCTTCTGAGCTAGCAAGCCAGTGTCCACTGTGTGCTCTGTGCTTGACCATGACACAAGGGCCTAGGGAGCACTCCCCATGCCAAGCTCCCTAAAGGACCCCTGGAGAGGGCATCAAATCCCCCCATGTCACAGGACAACACTGAGGCTCAGAGATAGGAAGTGACTTGCCCCAAGCCACCTAGTGACAAGAGACAAGGAGGGATGCATGCTAGGGCTATAGGGAGAGGAGTGGGGAATCAGAGCCAGGAACACAGCCCTGGCCTGAAGAAACCCCACCAGCTAGCCCCCTGAGGCTGGAGGTGGAGGGACGTTAGGGGTTAGGGACATAAGGAACTAAGATGGGGTGGGCTCTAAGCTGGCAGCTGATCCCATTCCAAACAAACACCCCAGCCCCTGCTAGGGCAAGGGCCTGGGCTGGGGCTGCTCTGGGGGGTTGAGGGGGTGGGGGTGGGGGTGGGGGTTGGGTCTCACACCCTTGCTCACTGCCAGGCCTCCCAGCCCAGCATCCAGAGCCCAGCCCTCCAGAGCCAGAGCCTCAGGCCCCCGAAGGGTCCCAGGCTGGAACAGAGGGGCCCCCCAGCCCTGAGGCATCTCGCAGTCCTGCACGGGGGGCCTACCTGCAGAGCCTGGAGCCCAGCAGCCGCCGATGGTTGCTGGGTGGGGCCAAGCCACCGGAGGAGGCCACTTTGGGGCCTGGGGCGCCTGGCAGCGGGGAGCCTGCTGGAGAGATCTGGTATAACCCCATCCCCGAGGAGGATCCCAGACCCGTGGAACTTCAGTCCCCAGGGCCACAGCCAGACTTGGCTGAGTCAGAGGGCCCAGCCCAGCAAGGTGAGCGCAGCCTCATCCACCCACTCCCACCCACTCCCACCCAAGCTCCCCAAGATGACCAGGCCTCAGCCCCATCCCAAGACCAGGTTTCTGAACCCTGAGGTCTGCTGTTCCCACAGGTGTGGCCCCTTCCAGTCCCCCAACCAAAGCCTCACGCACCAAGTCCCCAGGCCCTGCCAGGCGCCTCTCTATGAAAATGAAGAAGCTGCCGGAGCTACGGCGCCGCCTGAGCCTGCGGGGCACCCGAGCTGGCCGTGAGCGCGAGAGGGCCGCCCCCACCGGCTCTGTCATTAGCCGTTACCACCTGGACAGCAGCGTGGGGACCCCGGGGCGGGCAGCCGTGGCGGGGAGTACTAGGGGCCCTCAGGCTGGGTACCTCAGTGATGGTGACTCACCAGAACGCCCAGTGGGTCCCCCATCGCCCACCACCTTCCGGCCCTACGAGGTGGGCCCATCAGCCCGGGCACCCCCAGCCGCACTCTGGGGCCGCCTCAGCCTGCACCTGTATGGGCTGGGGGGGCTGCGGCCATCACCCGGGGCCACCCCTAGAGACCTCTGCTGCCTGCTGCAGGTGGATGGAGTGGCCCGGGCCCGCACAGGACCGCTGCGTGGGGGGCCCGACTTCCTGCGGCTGGACCACACCTTCCACCTGGAACTCGAGGCTGCCCGGCTGCTGCGGGCCCTGGTGCTGGCATGGGACCCTGGTGTGCGGCGGCACAGGCCCTGTGCCCAGGGCACTGTGCTGCTGCCCACAGTTTTCCGAGGTAGGATGCATGACTGGGGGAGGGGCAGTAGGGCACAGAGTGCCCTTCCCATAGAGTGCCCAGGGCACTAAGCCCAGGGTGGGGCTGTGGCTTGGAGTAGGAAGCCAGGGCACAGGAGCCTGTGTGGGTAAACCCCACTCAGGTCCTCTTGTGTCTTCAGGGTGCCAGGCCCAGCAGCTGGCTGTGCGCCTAGAGCCCCAGGGGCTGCTATACGCCAAGCTGACCCTGTCCGAGCAGCAGGAAGCACCAGACACAGCTGAACCCCGTGTCTTCGGGCTGCCCCTGCCGCTGCTGGTGGAGCGGGAGCAGCCCCCGGGCCAGGTGCCCCTCATCATCCAGAAGTGTGTTGGGCAGATCGAGCGCCGAGGGCTGCGGGTGAGCCTCTTGCCCCATCCCAGTGGGTCCCCAGACCTCAGATCCACTCCCCAGGACACCCAGTGTACAGAGGCCAGGCCTTCCCCCAAACCCTGCCTGGGATGCTCCCAGCTGCAACCCCAGCCTAGACAAGGGCAGGAGGTGCCCAGGCCAGAACCTATGGGTCATCCACCCATTTAGTGACACAGGATCGCAGCGCTTCTGGAGTTCAGAGTCTGATCAGGGAAAAGACGACTCCCAATAGCTCACAATGGCTGGGACAAGAGTGAGGAAGCTGGAAGAGCTTAAAACAGGACTTCACCTGCTGGCCATGGTAGTCAGGGAAGGCATCCTGGAGGAGGTAACAAGTGAGCTGAGGAGGAGTCAGGACAAGTGATCCAAGCAGAGGGTTTACAGGGCCAGGTTGTCTAGGTGGGGACCCCATGACAGGTGTCAGAGGAGCAGGAAGGCAGCCAGTGAGGCTACAGCTAACCCCCAACCTCTCAGCCCAATGCCACTCTGGCCCACACCTCCAGTCCCCGCCCCACTGGGCCCTGGTCAGTCTGTGGCCCTAACAAGAAGACATCCCCTCTCTGCTCCCACCCTCAGGTCGTGGGGCTTTACCGTCTGTGTGGCTCAGCAGCCGTGAAGAAAGAGCTTCGGGATGCCTTTGAGCGGGACAGTGCAGCTGTCTGCCTCTCTGAGGACTTGTACCCCGATATCAATGTCATTACTGGTCAGAATGCCCATCCCTCCCCTGCCTGCTCCCCATTCAACCCTCACCTCAAGGCAGTCCCTGTGGCCCCTCTGGGACCTCACCTGTTCTATCTGGCCTTGTTTTCACCTTCCTGCACCTGTCCTCCTCCTCTTCCCCGCTCTCAGCCCCAGTTGACCCCTCCAGCCTGAGAAGCCAGGGATGCTCTGACCAGAGTGGGTCCTGTGTCCACAGGCATCCTTAAGGATTATCTTCGGGAGTTGCCCACCCCACTCATCACCCAGCCCCTCTATCAAGTGGTCCTGGAGGCCATGGCCCAAGGGCCCCCAAGCAGGGCTCCCCTCAGTGCAGAGGGCACCCGTGGGCTCCTCAGCTGCCTACCGGATGTTGAGAGGGTGAGTTGGGCCCAGTGGGAATGGGTGGGACAGGGAATGAATTGACATTAGTGGAACATTTCACCCATGCCTGGGCTGGCGATAGCCATGAGCTTGTGGCATCATCAACCCTAGAAAGTAGATGCTATTAGTATCCCCACTTCATAGATGTGGAAACTGAGGCCCAAAGCAGCTGAGTGAGTTATGCAAGGTTGCACAGCCAGGATATATCAAAAACTCAGACTGAACACATGTCTGTCTAACTACCACAGGGGAAGTTCCTGGCTATTGGGATCCTGAACAAGTCCCGACGCTCTCTGTGCTTCAATACCCTCATTTATAAAATTGAATGAATGCGTCCTTCCTAACACACAAAGGAGTGGGTTCAAGTCCAAGCTTTGCCATTCTAAAGCTGTTGTCTTTTGTCTCCCCTCTAGCAAATTGGGATCATAATACTAATACCTAATGGTTAGGTCTTAGCTTGGTCATCTCCCAACTGTGAGACCTTGAACCTCGGCTTCCCCCATTTAAGCCGCTTTAGTCTCCCTTAGATGCGACAGGGGACCGGCTTTGGCCCTCTAACGCCCTCCCAACTCTCCTCAGGCCACGCTGACACTTCTCCTAGACCATCTGCGCCTCGTCTCTTCCTTCCATGCCCACAACCGCATGACCGCGCAGAACCTGGCCGTGTGCTTCGGTCCCGTGCTGCTGCCAGCGCGCCAGGCCCCCACCAGGTCCCGTATCCGCAGCTCTGGCCCGGGCCTTGCCAACGCAGTGGACTTCAAGCGCCACATCGAAGTGCTGCACTACCTGCTACAGGCCTGGCCAGGTGAGTCCGCCCCTGGCCCGTGCCGCCAATCCGGGCCAGGCCACTGCGGCGATGCTTTTTTGGGCGGCCAATCAGAGTCTCGAATTTCAAGCAAGCCACACCCCCTTATCAGAGTAAACCGTTATCTAGTTACCTCAGCAACCAGCAGATCCAGCCAATCCATGCTTGACGTGGTCAGAGGCCCTGCCTAAGGTTGCCTGAGCAACCAGCTCAGCCAATGAAATCGTGATCCGGTCACAGGCCTTGCCTTTTGACAAGCTAGTCAGGCTGGCTACTAGAACCACCAGTCAGAAACCTGGTTGCCGCCGCTGTGCGTGATGTCATCACAAGCCTTCCCTCTCTGCAGATCCCCACAGGTCCCCAGAGGCTCCGGACCTCGCCCCATACCTGCGGCCCAAACGACAGCCACCGCTGCACTTGCCGCTGGCGGGCCCAGAAGTAGTGACTCGGCCCCGCGGCCGGGGTGGTCCTGAGAGCCCTCCGAGCAACCGCTATGCCGGCGACTGGAGCGTTTGCGGGAGGGACTTCCTGCCCTGTGGGCGGGACTTCCTGTCCAGTCCGGACTACGACCATGTGACGGGCAGCGACAGCGAAGACGAAGACGAGGCAGGCGAGCAGAGGGGCGCCACTGACTTCGAAGACGATTTCGAGGCGCCCTTCAACCCGCACCTGAACCTCAAAGACTTTGATGCCCTCATCCTGGACCTGGAGAGAGAGCTCTCCAAGCAGATCAACGTGTGCCTCTGAGCCGGGTGGGACCCCAGTTACTAAGGGCCGGGCTCCTGGTTGCTAAGACAGTGCCCTGACTACCTAGAGGGACCACACATGTCGCTCAGGCGTAGCTCCTGGTTGCTGAAGAGTTGCCTGGCGACCCGCCAGTCAGTGAAGAGATACTGAGAATCATTTCTCATTTCCAGTGCTAAATATTTAGGCACTGGTTACCAAGGCCCAGGAACTGGGGATTCTTGGGACCGGTTGTTGTGGCCATCCTTTGTGAGCACCAAGGGCTTCTCCTGCTTGCTGAGCTGGCCTCTCTTGCCTCCCCTTGGCTAAGGAAACACCAGTTACTGTGAGCATCACCCTGGGATAGTGAGACATTCCCAGTCCTCTTGCTGCTGCCAACCAAATCAGTATTAGCTTTGAGCACTGCACCCTGCTTCTCCCTCAGAGGGCCAGAGGACTATCAGGAAGTGCTGTTTGGGGCAGGGTAGGGGGCAGCCCCTATCCTAGGCTCTAGCAGGATAGGGACAGCTTGGGGCTTACAGAAAAACAGATGGTTTCCCCACTCTTTTCCAGGGAAAACCCCACAATTGCCTCAAACCAGCAAATGAAGATCGCAGAGTCTGGCCCTTCCCCTCCCCAGTTCTTCCTCCCCATCCCCAAAGAAATTGAGCACTTATAAGGCCTCCCTTTTGGAGGGGCCCCACCTGAACTGTCAGGCGGGGGGCACTTTGGTACGGAACATATTTATTGCCTCCGTGCGTGTGTGTGTGTGTGTGTGTGTGTGTGTGTCTGTGTGTGATGAGTGTGCATGGACACGTCTGGAGCGGGCACGTGGGGCTCTTTCAGGGACCACAGAGGGGGAAAGGATTCACAAGGCCGGGTACCCTGAAATCCCTAGTACTAGTGCCTCAGTGGGTCCTAGAGTCCCAGTGGGAGAGTAGGGTCCCCTCCTGTCTCCCCCCACCCTTTTCCCTCATTTCCATCTTTGTGGACAATAAATCAATATGCACAGGTTCTGGAATGAGTACCTGGGCCCACGTGGACCAGAGGTGGTTTATTCAGTGTGGAAGAGGAGAGAGAAAGGGCACAACTGGGCCCGTAGAAAAAAAAGACCCCCGAGCTCTCTAGCACTGCCAGGGAGCCTCCCTGAGACCTGACCCCTCCAACCCCTCCCTGTCATTAGGGCGGGATGTAGGATCATTGGGCCTCATGGGATGGACCTAGGGCAGGCAAGGATGAGACTCCAGACCAGCTAGGCACAGTCCAGGAATAGCACCCATGAGGCCCTACATGGCAATGGAGCCATCGCGGAAGTCCGTCCTCCCAATGAGGATGTTAACCACGACTGGGTGGCCATCTCGGCACTGCTGCTGGGCATCACGTAGCACCTTGACCACCTGATCCTTATTCTCCCGTGAGAGCAGCAAACCCTGGGCCCCCAGACCCATGGCTGCCTTGTGATAATCTAAAAGGGGACGTCAAGTCAGATGGTGGCAGGGGCCCAGCCCACCAGAGAAACACACACCCAGCCAGGCCAGAAATAGCTTCCCTCCCCACCCTGCCCAAGTCCCTCACCAGTGTAGGCCAGGCCACAGGCCACATTGCTGCCCAGACTGGGCACCTGCTCCCGAGAAATCTGGGTCCAGCCAGCATCATTCCCTATCAAGGCCATCACTGGGATCTGCAGGGAGAGGATGAAGCTAGGTTGCAGCATTCAGCCCCCAGGCTTGGCCAGCCAGAGGACAGAGGCAGGACCTCTGCCAGAGAGAAGTAACTTCTTCCCCAGCCCAGCCCTGATGACATCTCCCAGAACCCCAGGTTTCCCCTGGGGCAGCCCAGTCACCTTGTGTCTGACGAAGGTGTCAAATTCAATGAGGCTGTACCCAAAAGCTCCGTCCCCAAACAGGCACCAGACCTGAGATGGGACAGGGAATGAATGAGGTGGAGCATGGCCCAGAAAGCAGCAAGCCTCCTGCCTCCAGTGTCCCAACTCACCTCAGCATCTGGCCGGCACAGTTTGGCCCCAAGTGCAAATCCTGCACCAACCCCCAGAGTCCCAAAGGCCCCTAGGAGAACCAAGAGCAGGTGGCGGTGAAGGGGGATGGATGGTGCAAGCTGCCCCGGGCGTAGGCCTTTCCTTACCAGGATCAAGCCAGCGCAGGGGGCCACGGGGCTGCACCAAGTGGGCAGCAGTGCCCACAAAGTCCCCGCCATCCACCACCAGAATCGAGTTGTCGGGCAGAGTTTCCTCCACCAGCTGTAGCACCCGCACAGGGTTCAGGTGCTGGGCTACGGATATCTCTGCCTTCTCCCTGCAATGGAGCAATGCAGGTCAGCAGAGCCTGCCTGGACTGCCCCACCCCCACCCCCCACCCGCACCCCATCCACTCCATCAGGCCCCACCGAAAGGACTGCTCCTTCTGCCGGTCGCCTTGCCGAAGCTCCTCTGCCCAATCTGAGGCCCATGTCTGGCCCTGAAGGCCCTCCACCAGCTTCACCACGAAGGAGCCCACGTCTCCTGGGGAAGGAAAAGGGCACAGCTGTGGAGAAGTGGCCTTGTCCTGCCCTTCTAGCACCAGAGGCCCAAAGACAGGAGGATGCCAACAGCAGCCCTGAAGCAGGAGGCAAGGAGGCAGGACAAGGGCACTCCTTGGGCAAAACGGGCAAAACACCCCAGAGCCTATCAGAACCAGGTTAGGGCAACCAGGGTGAGAAGGTGGGCAAGGTTTAGGGAGCACAAAGCAGATTAGAATCCCAAGCCGACCTCGTCAGCTGCCTGCCTCCCTGTCACACCACAGATCATGCAGTCCCATCAATTCTACCCTGAAACACATCACTACAAACACCTCCATCCATGAAGCGCGTCTCTACAACCCAGGCACGCAGAGTGCTTGTGGAGTGACCAATAAATGAGCTGGTGATTTTATCATCTCCATTCAGGAATGATAGCCTGGAGGCTCAGAGAAGTTGAATTTCTCCTCCCTGTCCATCCCCGCCTCAGGCCTTGTCATTTCCATCGTGACCCTGTTTAAGAGGCCCCTTGGCGCCACCCGGCCCCCTCCAACTCGCTGCTCACCGGCTGCTACAGTGGACCTTCCCCAACACAAATGCAATGGTGCCATTTCTCTGCTTGACACAAGAGTTGCCTGTCACCTACGCTGCAGGGCAGTCAACATCCTAGAACAATGGGCAAAGCAGGGCACAGAAAGACCATGGGAAGGGAGTGAAGGGGTTATGACGGGATGACAGAGGCCTCAGGGGCCAAGGAGTGAACTCTGTCCTGACAGCAGTGGGCAGTGTGGGAAGGTTTGCAGCCAGGGGACATGATCACATGCACATTCCCAGGCTTTCCCTGGGGCGCACACCCGCCATTGGTTCATCCAGAAGCACCAGTCTGAGCCAAGCATTTGTCTCTGGCCAACTGGGTGCCCCCTGGGGCAGGGTCTGGGCCTTGATCAGCAGCACCCAGCTCAAGATAGCTGCTGCAGAGGCAGAAGGCCCAGGTGTGGGGTGGGGGGTGGCACTGGGGGCTCACCCTGCACGGCCTCCTGGGGCTTCCAGAACATGTCTGAGTTGATCAACATCTCTTTCCGGTTACGGTTGACAATGATGATCTTGCTGCTACGGCTGAGGACCCGGCCATAGGACATGCGGAAGTCACACACGGTTCCTGGGGTGGGGGACAGGGGGACAGTGGATGGAGGGCCAGTGTCCTGGGGGGTGCCCACTACCTTACTTAATCCACCCTGGCAGACTGGATGTAAAAGCGTCCCTGTTCTTCACCTCTCCCTGGATCCGTGCCACCTGCAATAGCTTTGCAGCTCCCCCAGCACTTGAAACTGGGCTGACCTGGGGACGTGCTCTGGCCAGCAGAACATGTCAGAAGTGCTGGCATGTGTGCCTGAGACCACGCTTCCAGGAGCCTCGCAGCTTCCACTCTCTAATAACCTTGCTCCCCCAGCCCTGCATGTTTCTCATCCTCCGCCAAGTGAACCAGCCTAGGCCGCCTGCTGGGCGATGAGAAACATGGAGATAGAGAAGGTGAGAGAACTCAGAATCCCAGCTGAGGCCACTGCAGCCCAGCGACAGCTAGCCAACCCCAAAGTATCTGAGCCAACCCAGCCTGGATCGGCACAGCTGCCCTCCCGCCTCCCCGACTGCACACTCCTGAATGAGCCCTGCCAAAACCAGATCTACTACCTCACCTGTTCCTGGGTCTTGAGAAATATGTGCATATTAAGCCACTGAGTTTGGGATTGGTTATTATACAACAGCTATCTGATACAACTATTATATGCCTGGCAGGCTTTAAAGCACTTTTATGTGAAAATGTATATGCCATATGTGCATGTGCTATATAAATGCTGTATAATGCATACAAATGCAACTGCTGTGTAGAAAGTCCTGCAGGAGCCCACTGTATGTATGTCCTCCTTTGTGCAAAGCTGGGTCACTGCACACAACTGCAACCTGGCAAGAGTTCACCTGAATTTCAAATTCAGGGTTGTTCAAAATCCTTGACAGGGGAAGAGGTGGGATCAGGGGTGAGAGGGTAGGTGATGGTGAGGGTGGGATGCCAGCGAGTACCAGACTAGGAGGGGCAGGGTTACAGGGTGAGGGAGGTCCAAGAGGGAGGGAAAGGGAAGGGTGGGGAGGAATCTGAGGCCCACCTGCCAGGATGACGACATCTGCCTTCTTCAGGGCGGCACTGCGGTTCTGCCGGATGTGTAGGGGGTGGCTGCGGCCCAGCAGCCCCCGTGCCATCCCGCCCAGGAAGCAGGGGACACCCAGGGTCTCCACAGCAGCCCTTTGGGTCCAGGTAGAACAGAGGTGAGTGTGGAAAGGGCACCAGGGGACCAGGGAACAGGAATGTGATAGTAAAAGCAGGACTAAGACTTCTCACCGAAGCTTGTCGGCGGGTGTTGGGGGCAGCAGGGCCTGGCTCCCCAGCACCATGACAGGCCTTTTGGCCCGGCTCAGGATCTCCACACAGCGTTGAACCTGGGGCGAGAGGTGGGGCTTAAAGAGCCGACCCTGAGTCACCACCGGCCCTCCAAGATCAAGGCCCCAATACTGACTCAGGGAGAGTCCATCCTGCCAGGTGGGGACCTTAGCCAGGGGAAGAGAGGCAATTCACCTGCTGAGGGGATGCCTGGGGAATGTCCAGAGGCAGGGGCCCCTCAGGCTGAGGCTCCCAGGCTCCTGCAAAGAGGTTGGCCAGGTGATTCGCTAAGTACCTGTGAAGAAGAGAGGAAGGAGTGGTTACCAGGGTTCATTACTGGGGTTCCAGGAGCTGAAAGAGAAGAGGACCAGGAGGATAGCGGAATAGGCACAGGGGTAGTCGAGCAACGACCCAGAGACAAGACAAATCCCAGCGCTCGAGCCTGTTGCCTCTCGGAAGCTTCTGGTGACGACCACAACCTGACACAGACCCTCAGAAACAAGTGACTCAGGACTGGAGTGCCAGGATCAGGGCAATAGCTGCAGAGCCAGGCAGAGATGGCTTTGCCACTTCCTAGCTGTGTGACTTTGGTGAAGTGACTTAACCTTTCTGAGCATCCTTCTCTGTAAAATGTAAAAGGGAACCTCCCTCCCAAGGTTCAGTGATCTGTCCATTCAGGATACAAAGCACTTTGCAAAACCCTCCATCAGTGGGAGCTAGTAACATCATCAGTAAGCTTGCCTCTTCCTCTGGCTTCCGGCATCCCGTTCTTTGTCTCTACTCATTGGGTCACAGGGCCCCGAATTTCCCTGAGGTCCTGTGCAGGGCTCTGGAGACACACGCATAAATCCTGCTCAGCCCTGCCCTCAAGGAACACTCAATCCAGCCAAAAACAGACATGTGGGCATTGGCAAGAAGCAGTTGGAACTGGAAACTTTTGTTTCTCCTTGAAGGGGGAGCCAAGGCTGCAGAGAATGAGAACAAGCCAAGAAAAGAACCATGGGGACTCCAATTGGGAAAAAAAGCAAGGGAAGGGTCAGCCTTGCAGGAGGCTGAGGAGGGAGGCCTGAGGCAGAGGAGGAGGACAGAGTGGGGGGGGGGGGGGGGGACTGGGGGCCAGGGAGCAAAGAGGCTGTCAGATCACAGAACAAAACTGCTTAAAAATTCTGCCTCCCAGACAAGGTTACCAACCATTTCCTATGCGTTAGAACTCTTGAATGCCCCTCTCTACTTCTGGTTCCCTAACTAGGTTAAAGGAAGGATGGGAGACACCTTGCCTTACTACCTGATATGACACTGGATGCAGTCCCACTCTTATTTAAGATGATGATTAATTCTTTATATAAGTCAGTATTTGCACTATCAAAATGACCTCATTTATTCTCCACAAAAATCTTAGTCTAGAGAGAAAAGCAGGCAACGTTCATCCACTTTACAGATGAGGAAGCTAAAGTCAAGAAAAGTTTAATCACAATATATGAGTCAAATCATTATGCTGTACACCTTAAACTTATACAGTGCTGTCTGTCAATTATATCTCAATAAAAATGGGGGGGGGGGAGGTTTAATCATTTGCTCAAGTTAATGCAGCTAGTTAGCGGCAGTCCTGGGCTTCAAACCCATCTCTCTGGACTTTCATTTCATTCATCAGAGATGGCACATAGCTCTATTGGGTAACGCACTGAAGGCTCCCCCAGGCTGAATCCTCATGTGCCATTAACAAGTTGGATGACTTTGTGCAAGTCATTCGGTAATAATCCCTTACACTGTTAACTCAAAGCGTTGTTATAAAAGATATTGAGTAAAACTGCTACTCTTTGAGCTGGCCCTCAGAGCGCATCTCACATGCCCAGGATGCAGGGACCTGTCTGTCGCATTCCCCCATTCCCATCCTGGTGCCTGACACATAGCAGCACTAGCTAAATACACAGAGGAGGCCTGGCAGGAGGAGGGCAAGGATAGGCAAAGGGAAGTGATGAGCGGAAGGAGGAGGAGAATCGATTCTCCCTCCTGTGCCGTTTCGGCCAGGTGCATCCCTGTGGTGACCAAAACAGAACCTTCTGCATACCTCTCTGCTTGCACTGTGCCCCTAGGTGGACCCCTTTCTACCCGCTCAACTGAAGGAAGCACCCCTCAAACTCATAGCTATTGCAGGAAAAACTTCAGGCTTGTCCCAGGCCAGCCCCGCTGCCCTGCTCTCTCCAAGATCCTGGCCACTTGCCACTCAAAGCCCCAGAGTGAGCTGTGCCTGTGCAGGGGCCCTCTGTCACCTTCTCCAGGCACTCATATGTGACCTATCCACATCTCTACATCCCATAGCCACTACCCAGATCCATCCATTATCACTTCTCATCCGGAGACCGCCACACCTCCTCCCTGGCTTCCCAGCTTCCACCCAACCCCACAGTCCATTCTCCAGCAGCAGCCTGAGGGAACGTAATAAAAACCTGAATCAGGGTATCCCACGCCTCTGCTTAAGGCCCTGTAATGCTTCTCAACGGATCTCAGATTAAAAACAAAACCGCATGTACTCCCAGTGGGCCCTGCTGGCTGCTCTGAGACCAGCCCCTACCCCTGTTCTCACCTCCTGTGCCACATAGGCCACCTTGCTTTCCCAACCCACCACATTTGTTCCTGCCTCAGGACCTTTGTATATGCTATTCTGGCCACCTGGAATGCTCTTCCCATGGTTGGCTCCTCTCAGCTGATGTGCAAATCAATGAATGAGTCAAAGGAGAGATGGGTGCTAGCAGAAAGCCACAGGACATGACAGGAAAAGGGGGAGTGCATGGTGGGTGGGGGGCTACTCACCAGGCAACCACTCGACCCATGAGGTCCTTGGGTGGCTTGGCTGGCACCATCTCCTTCTGGACCATGAAGTAAGGGTACAGTATGTCAATGGGCAGCTCCACAAACACCGGGCCTGTGGGGACAGGGAAGATGCTGAGCCGTGCCTCCCTAGCCCCCAGGCCCTAAGGCCTGACCACTGCCCAGCCCCCTACCACCTACCCGGTGTGCCTGACTGAGCAGCAGCCATTGCAGCCCTCAGGGTGGGTATGATGTCCCGCACCCTTCGCACGGAAGCACAGAACTTGCAGAGTGGCCGGAACAAGGACATCTGATCAATGGCCTGGAGTGCACCCCGGTTCTGGTGGAGACAGGGGCCCAGGGGAGTTACCATGTGAGCCCTTCGAGTCCCCCTGGAACCGCCTCTGCCCCCCAAGGACAGAGCACCTGCAGCAGAGTACTGGCAGCCCCACCCAGAAGCAGGACTGGGGACTGGGCTATCTGGGCATTCTTCACCGCTGTCACTGTGTTGGTGAGGCCAGGGCCTGCCGTCACTGCCGCCACGCCCACAGTCCCTGGAACACAGACACTGTCACTCTCTGCACCCAGGCCCATGCTTCTGGCCATACCCAAAAAACCCCTGCCCCCAAAGACCTCCTCCCCCATCCCAGTCTCACCAGCTCCCAGCCCTCTCTGCCCTGCCCTCACCAGTCAGGCGAGCCACAGCGTCGGCAGCAAACACAGCCGTGACTTCATGGCGCGTGTCCACCACACGGATGCCCAGCTTCTCGCAGGCCACCAACAGTGGGGAAATGTGCCCACCAACCAGTGTGAAGAGGAACCGCACGCCATGGGCCCTCAGCACTGCTGCCACGCTCTCCCCACCATGCCTGATGCTTGCCTTGTCCACCTGGGCCCACGAAGGGGGAGGAACAAGGCTGTCAGGGGCCAGGACAAGGGAGCCAGGGCAGGTGGTCACAGGGGCAATCCTCCTCCCCAAGAATGAGGGTGGGAGCAGAGTCAGAGGGCGGGGGAGGACACATGTTATACAAGAGGCCCAGAACAGGGCATGTCAACCTACCACATCCTCTTGTCATTACAGTTGGGCCTTGAACAACACAGGGATTAGGGATGCTAACCCCTGCGCAGTCGAAAATTCACACGTAACTTTTGACTCCCCAAAAACTTAAATACTAATAGCCTGTTAACCGGAAGCCTTACTGACAATATAAACAGTTGATTAACACATATTTTGTATGTTATATGATGTTTCCAAGAAAAGCATAAGGAAAATATATTTACTGTATTTATTGAAAAAAATCCACATATAAGTGGACCCAGGCTAGTCAAGGGTCAACTGTATATACTTTTACAACTACGGGGACCACGACTTGCCCAAACAAGGTTCGAAGTCCCATAGAACCAAGACTATTAAGCACCCCACTCTGTTACACTGCCCACCTGGGGATGGTGGGCAATTAGGGAAAGAGGAGGGAGAACGTGGATCTACAGAATCCAGGGGTGTCTGGTCAACAGCAGGAGGCAGGGGTCATCGGCTGTGACTCTAGAACGGCATGCCTGTCCTCCAGTATCAGGGCCTGGTAGCCCGACTGCTGACGCCAACCTACCAGGCTCCCTCCCACTCACTATGCCAAGCGCAGTTGACAGGCTGCCAGCCACCAAGTGCCTGGTATGCATGTGACCGCCCAGCCCCAGCTTAGTCAAAGCCCCGCATATCAGATAGGCCAAGGACTTTGCCTTAAATCTCCAGAAGTCCTCAAAGCCAATGGTGTTGCTTCTGACTAGGAGAGAAAAAATTGAGAAGGGATCGTTTGCTCCAGGCTACGGGAGGAAAGATTGGGAAAGGGATAAATTTCTGAGAGGAGTCAAGTAATTCAGAGCCAGGTCTGTGGGGTCGGCTCTTCCCCAAAAGAGGTTATACAAATTAACTACCACTCCTCTCTGAGCTTCAGTTTCCCTGCGGAAAATGCAGACAGAAACAAGCGCATCTATTCAGAATCAGGTTGGGTATACGAGAAAAATCTCTCTAAAGCAGAGAGTAACTGTCACAAAACTGTCACCGCCACTTCTTCTGGTGCTTGCCTTCATAACACCGACCCCAGGGTATTTAGGGAGCATTGTTTTGTGAAAAGGGCTCTGACCCCTGGGAAAAGAGGTGGGCGGAGTACTGCAGCTTCCCGATTATCTCTTACTAGGCAAAGTCCAAATCCTCGTGTGTAGCTTGGCAATGGGGGCAGGGTCCTGGAAAGAACCTCCCGACCAGTCCCGAGCACCCGGAGTTCATTCCTCCTTTACTGCCCCCAGCCCACCTCCCATCTGTGCCCCCGCACCTTGTGCAACAACCGATAGAAGAGCCCCAGGTGGTGCGCGGCGCCCAGCACGGCAGCCACTAACGTCCCACTGACCAGGAGTAAGGAAGGGAAGCAGCTCCCGGCAGGGGCGGCGGCCGCGGGGATCTCCATGAGGTGGTACCTGAAAGAGAATGGGCAGTTCCAGTTCCTGGACGCACAAATACAGTATCCGAAAGAAGGGCACACCCTCTTCTCCCGAGTTTCTGCGTGGCTACACCCTTCACGCGGGTAGGCTTGGGACGAGGCCACGCCCCTTAGGCACCAGGCCACGCCTCCCAAGTACAAGGTCACGCCTCTCGGGAGACCAGGCCATGCCCTCTTGCAACGCTCCCCCTCTTACGTCACCATCACCCAAACTAGGCGACCACAATTTATTGCGACCACAACAGCCTCAAAATAGTTGTTTTCCCACTTACCTGCTTCTCAATGGATAGGCGAGAAGCCCCGCCTCTCTTTTACATCAAGGTCCCGAATCTCAGCCCCAGCAGTGAGCCCACCCCACGTCTACGTCACTCCGACCAATGACGCCACGCCCCCAGGTTGGCGTGCACAACCCTCTCAAGCTAGGCCCCGCGCCCGAGTGAGCGCTGGAGCCCGTGCCTGACCCTGACTCCAGGCCGCAGATGGAGACTAAATCGCGTCAGGATGCTTCTCCGACCCCCAGGGCATTTCAGCCTTCACCTATAAGAAATGGCGCTGACTCCAGAGGAATTCGGCGCCCTTCGTATCACGTGACCCCGGCGCACCGCCGTGCCCCTTACGCCCACTTGCATCAGCAGCGCCCCTTAGCCGGCAGTCGTGCGTGCGCAAAGCCGTAGCTACGCTCGGGGGTACAGGCACCGCCTTTAAGAGCTGTTTCTCTACTGGCCGCCTTGTGCACAGGCCCCGCCTTCCCTCGCCTTTCACTGGCTTCCACTGTAAACCACGCCCTTCTTTACAGGACGCCACGCCCATCGGCCTCAGCGTCTTGCCAAGATCCTCTCAGGGCCACCTTCAGGGCCTTCCATTGTTCCCACATTGCAGGCCCTATTTCCGGGCCTTCTGAGCCCTTACTTCTTTCCACGCCACCTGGGCCTTACTCCCCGTCACGTTGGTTGGAGATGAACTTCCAGAGTCTTATCATCCGAGGGCCTGATCCCAAACAGGCCCCGCCCCTCGGTCTAGCATCAGGTCCCGCCTCCTAGCTTACCGTAAAGCTACTACAAAGGCAAAGGCCCCGCCTCCGCTGTTGGCCCTACCTCTTGGGGTTTCACTGGTCCAAGTGCTGGGGAGTGATGCTCCAGAGCCCAATGGTCCCTGGTTCCAGCCCGCGTTCCACCGTATTTCAGCCGTCTGGCCTCGTGATAATGATCTCCCCATCAGTAAAGGGGATGTAATTCTGATACCTAGGACTCTGCTTCTGGCCAAGACAAATCCTGCCATTTTTACACTGACTCCCATTCCTTGTCAACTTTTGGGATTTTCCTCTGAGAATTCCACCCCACCGTTCATTGTATCTTCTAATTCCTGGGTTTTAATTTCATCCATTAAAAAAAAAAACTCCTCTGTTGGCCCCAGATTCTCTACCTATCTCTGTCCTTTGCTCCTCTCCAGCAAAATTCCTCCAATGATTTATCAGCACTTGCTGTCCCATGTGCCCTCCTCCTATCCCCTCTTGAACCCACTCCAAACAGTCTCTTCCCCACCACTCTCTGAGAGCTGTTCTGGATTATCCCAACAGCCTTAAAATGGGTCTCCTCTCCCTTCTGTCTCTCATCCCACTCTCCCTGCCTGTAATTGAAAGGATAAAATGCAAACTTCACAGAAAGGACTTCTAGGCCCAATTAAACTCTAAGAGCCAATTTTGTCAAGCACTTTGTGCAAGGGGCTGGTCCATGCACTTTTTTTTTTTTTTTAGTTTTATTTTTGTGTATAGATTTGCTTAACAATCACTGAATTTCTAGGCCAGGTTCAGGCAACTAAAGAGCCTTTATAAGTAGTTTATATTGTCTAGAACCAAGGAATGCTGCAAACCCCATCTGGAGCAAAGTGGGAAATAACATCTTTCTAAAGACAGGCTTAGAAATTCTGATCCAGTAGGTTAAGATGTTTCCTTTCTCTGGTAGCAGGGCTGAGTCATACCTGGCTGCTAGACCACCACTCACAGGTATAGCCAAGAAAACAGGATACAGACCACCAAAAACAAGACCAACTAATCTACCCCGTATTATGGTACAGGTTTCACAGTTCAAATCACCTGTATTCAACGGTAAACTTACAAAACCTTTCTAAGATACGTTTGCTGTCAAAAATGGGATCCCTGCCATTGGTAAACCTGCAGCTATACGAGCCTGTGTCACATTTAAGATGTGCCGAAAAAGACTGTTCGCTATGAGGTCACAGAGAGCAGCACTAAGTCCAATATTGTCAATCCATGTTCAAGTAGACCCCTTTCTGCTTCTGGAAGTTGGTTAATTTTTCTGGTTATGATATCAAAAATTTGGTTTTCCTTGACCGTATAATATGGTTCATGATTTTCCATCTTGAGCCTTATGCTGTCCTTCCAGCACTTGGTAATTCCTGTCATCTTCCTCAGCCGCTAAGGCTCCCTGCAACCTTTGCACCAAGTCCATGCACTTTTGACATTATTATAACTCATTTAATCCTCACAACAGCCCTGTAAGGGAGGTGTATTATCATTATCCCATTTTACAGATGAGGAAACTGAAACAGAACTGAAAAGAACTTGCCCAAGGTCACACAGCTTGTAAGTGAAAGAGGCAGAATGTGAACTCAGATAATGCTGCCTGGGCCCCCAGACTGGGAGCATCTCAAGAATGGGTATTGTGGGGCCAGCCGAGTGGCTCAGTTGGTTAAGAATTAGCTTAAGAGTGCGAGCTCTGAGCAACAGGGTCGCCAGTTTGATTCCCACATGGGCCAGTGATGCTGTGCCCGAGCTGAGCTGTCGCTGAGCTGCCAACAGGTGGCAGGATGGCTCAGCTGGTGAGAGCACGTGCTCCTAACAACAAGACTGCCTGTTCAATGGTGGGCTATGCCTGCTTGCAGCTAAGACTGAACTGAGCACCTTGAGCTGAGCTGCCGCCTGGATTGCTCAGTGGATAGAGCATGCACTCTTAACAACAAGGCTGGTGGTTCAACTCCCACATGGGATGGTGGCTACGCCCACCCACAACTAAGATTGTAACACAGCACCTTGAGGTTAGAGGCCACAAGCTACCAACGGACAGCCAGATGGCGACTGGCGCCCTCCACAACTAAGATTGAAGAACAACAACTTGGCTGGTCCCCCTTCCCCAGTCCCCCAATTGAAAATTTAAAAAGTGGTTATTGCATTTCAACCGTATGGCCTCCCCAGGTCTCTCACAGGGTGTAGCATTTGGGGCCCACCCAATCCCCTTGTGCTTACATCGGATTGTATTCTGAGTTGGGAAGCCAGAGAGGATTTTGAACAGCCTAAGTCACACAAAAACTGCATATGATTGTTTAGAGGGGCTTTATTGGTAATAGCCCAAAACTGGAAAAAACAAAATATCCTTCCATAGGTGAATAAACAAACTTCATTCATTCCATGGAACACTACTCAGCAATAAAACATGTAGGGATTCAGAAGGAGTCACCCCAAGATGTGCCTCTGTGGTCTGCAGATTGTTTTGAGCTAAAGGCAACCAAGACCCTACAGGCTCAGGAGAAACTTCTGCCCCACCCCTTTTAACTACCTAGAAGAATTTGAATTACAGGCCTTGCCCATAATAAGAGATTATCAGCAATAACATCTTTTGGCCTATCTATAGGGTAGGGCAAACTTCTAATTACTGAACATCTGTTCTTCTTATCATCCTGCAATGATTTTCTCCCCTCTGAAGCTACAAGGTGCTTTACCTCATCTTTAGCTCAGAAAAACATATATGCCTCATTTTCCCTTTCTGTCTCTGACTCTGTCATGTATGTGAGGTTCCCATACCTACATATGTAATTAATTTGGTCATTTTCTCTTACTAATCTACCTCATGTCTATTTGATTATTAGACCCACTGAAAGAACCTTGAAGAACTTTCCTCCCCCGCAAAATACAAACTATTGAAACACACAACTTGGATGAATAATAAAATAATCATGCTCAGAAAACAGATTTGTGGTTGCCAGAGGCGGGGGTGGGGGGATGGGAGGGAAGGTGGTCAAAAGGTACAAGCTTCCAGTTGTAAGATAAATAATTCCTGGGGATATAATGTACAGCATAGAGACCATAGTCAACAATACTGTTTATATATTTGACAGTTGCTAAGACTCTGCTGAGATGCAGGCTCTCTCATCACAAGAGAACTTTTAAGGTACAAAAAACTTTAACGATATGAGGTGATAGATGTTAACTAAATTTATTGTGGCAATTATTTTGCAATATAGACATTAATCAAATCATTATGTTGTATGCCTTTAACTTATCCAGTGTTATATGTCAATCACATCTCAATAAAACTGGGAGGAGGGAGTATCCTCTATCCACAAGCTCAAAAACAAAAATTATGCTGAATGAAAGAAGCCAGTCTCAAAAGGTTTTACACTATTAACATATTATTCCATTGATAAGGTATTCTCCAAGTAAAAAAAACACAGTGAGGGAGGGCAGATCAGTGTTTGCCAGAAGTATGGGATATGAATGGATGTGATGACCACCACATCCACAGCCCTTAAAAGGAAGGGATTTTGTACTTCTTTGAGCCCCACATTCTTTCCTGTAGCCTGGGATGTGGATGCAATGACTGGAGCTAAAGAAGTTACTTTGGGTGGAGCATAGTTTGGGAGTGGAGTCAATAGAAAACTGTAATAGATATGTATGATATCGGGGACGGGGGGGTACCGGGGGGGAGTGAGGTGGTGGATTGGAGGAGGGGGGTTGTCACTTTGAGGGGTAAAAAGTATAACTATTGCACTGTGTTGTACACCTGAAACTAATTTTAAAATATAAATAAAATTAAATTAAACATATATATATATATATATATATATATATATATATATATATATATCCAAATGTATGTGCCAAATATATATATTGGGTTGTCAGAAAAGTCATGACGCATTTTTTCTGTTTTTCATTGCAAAATGCATCATGACTTTTCTGACAACCCAATATATATGCAGATGTATAATTTTATTTATGAAATTTGGATGTAATCATTTTCAAGAAGTTCGTATGATGTATAAAATTATCGTTATTACTGTAAGTACTGCTATATATAGACAATGTTAGATGTTGTCATAAATGATGTAAATTTTATTCAAATATTAAAACATTTCTGTTATGTTAAAAAAAAAAAAAGAAATTACTTTGGGGCTCCAGTAGCCACTGGTGCTGCGCTGGGTCAGGTGCTGATTTGACAAGATTAAAGCTGCAGGAGAATGGACAGGGAGGTACAGAGAGATGGAAGGATCTTGGATTTGATTGACGTTTGTCAAGAAGATAAGCTGCCTTATGAGGATGTTCCGATACCACTGAATGGGCTTCCTGATGCTGAGCAGGACAACGGTGGCACCATAGAATCTGTTAGAGAACAAGAAATGAAGTGGACCGACTTGGCCTTACAGCACCTCCATGAGAACGTTCCCCCCATAAGAAACTGACACCTGGCTCCTTTGTCATGGATGCATTTTTATTTTATTTTTTTTTAAATTCATGGACAAAAAAATGTTTTCTTTCAGTCTCCTAATTCAAATCTTTTAACAACAGATAGATCAGCCCTAAAAAACGCACATCAACTTAGTTTGTGGCAGCAAAGTGCAATGTGGAAATATTTACCAGAATGAGAAACTGATTTAGATTTCTCAGGAATGCAGAATATTTGGCTCTTTGAACCTAGCTTGTGTTTAAACATGTTTAGTTATAAACATTTGCCTTTTTTTTTTTAAGATTTTATTGGGGAACTGGGGGAGGGGAACAGCGTTGGGGAATTGGGGAAGAGGAACAGACAAGTTGCTGTCCTTTTGTTCTTCAGTCTTATTGTGGAGGACGTTGCTTCACTGGCCCAAGTTGGCACCATCATTGCACTATTCCTGGGCGAGGCAGATCAGTCGCCGGCTTCTGGATGGCCTGCCGCTCACTGCGGCTGCTGGCCGCTCATGCTGGCTGCTGGCTACACAGTAGCCCATGGCAACCCACTGCAGCAGGGGCTGCAGCCTATGCTGTTGCCGGCGACTCATGGCAGCCCAGTTCCAGATTGAGCTGTTGTTCAGCATCTTAGCTGTGGAGGGCAGTGTCACTGGCCCTCATATGTGGGATCCGAACCAGGGCCCTCTGGCGTCCCAAGCCAGCTCTTAACCAACGCGCCACTCGGCAGGCCCTAAACATTTGCCTTTAACTCTAATTTTGCTTTACTGTCAGCGTTCAACACTTCCCAGCTACTTGTATTAGCCCTGTGACAGAAGTGATTGAAGACATGAAAGAAAAAGAAAGAGAAAGCCAACATACAGAGAATTACCAACTTCTCCTATATCCCCGCTTGGAGAAGCAGTCTGAGTGGAAGTATATGAAGCCTGTAGAAGTAATAGATACTTATTATAGAAGCCCATTCACTGACTACTGGAATTCCTAAGATTCCCCATGGTGTTTTCAAACTTTGGATACATTTACAAATTAAAAGGGTATCTGACATGTCTCTCTGCTCTCCCTACCATTTCTTTTGATGCCTCTAGAAAGGATCTTTGGCTAGATGAACCACTAGTTTTACCCAGTAATGGGATTTATTTTCTCAAGGCCCTTTGAGATATAACTGAAACACCAGGGAGTCAGTATTTAGTTATACATTTATATGAAAACTTGTATTTTGCAAAACACATTCATGTATATTTATCTCTTGGAATTATTTGCCTCCATTAAGTGGTGTCTGTCTTGTTGTTCTCTATCCAGACTGTAAACTCTGTGGGAAGAGGCCTTGGCTCATACTTCTCTAACCCTCACTGAAAACACTAAATAATTGAAATCTCAAACAAACAAAAAAGTTACTTTGGACCCAGAGATGGAAGCCATGATTTAATTAAAGCAGAGCTACTTTACCAGCCCTGAATCACCCACCTCTATCCAGTTTCAGCTACTGTGTTTTAGGGTCTCTTTGTTATAGCAGCTTATACTGTACAATAGCTAATCTAAAAGTGAATGCCAGAAGTGGGGTTCTGCAGTGATAAGTGCCAGAAGTAGTGTTCTGTGATATTAAAAATCTAAACTATGAGGCATTGACTTAACAATCAGGTAGTAGGTCACAAGGACACGGATACAAGGTGGAAAGCTGTTGATCCATGTTATGTCATGGCAAGCCCACAGGTAAAACTGTGATGTCTTCCATGACAGATTGAGTCTGTAGCCCTCTGGGAAGCTGTTGAGAGAAGACAGACTATTTGTGTGTTTGCTACTTCTTGCTCGCTTTTGCTCGCAAGACAGACAGAGAGTTGTACTGGGAAAGCAGTGATGGAAGAGACCATAATTATATTATGGTAGTCCCTCTCCGTGCAGGCTACAATTTAAATTGATAGAGTCTGGTGATTTGGGGCTCACAGGGAAGCAGTGATACAAAAGTGGCCCTGAGAAGGCAAGTTATAGCAAGAGATTGACCCCTTCATAGCAGCGTCAAGAGAACACCAAGGTCCAATCACAGAGGCCAGGAAATCAATGAGGGCAGTATTTGGGTTTCAGGACGATGTCAAATGGGTGAAACTTGAGGACATGATGCTAAGTGAAATGTCAGTCACTAATAGATAAATACTGCATGTTTCCACTTATATGAGGTACTTAGAGTATTCAAAATCATAAAGATAGATAAGTAGAATGATGGTTGTCAGGGGTTAGGGGAGGGAGAGGGGGAGTTAGGGTTTAACGGTAGCAGAATTTCAGTTTTACAAGATGAGTAAGTTCTGGAGATGGATGGTGGTAATGTCTGCACAACCAGGTGAATGTATTTAATGGCACTGATCTATACACTTAAAATAGTTAAGATTGTCAATTTTATGTTATGTGTATTTTACCACACTATAAAAAAATTGTAAAAAAAAAAAAAAAAAGAAAAGAAAAGAACTGTGTCAGAGGAAATCTTTGGCCATGACTGATTGCACCTGGAGCTGCCTGGAGACAAAAAGATGGGACACCTAAATCTTGGAGAGAAATCATGAGTCTGGACTGGAAAAGACTGTGGCTCTTTGGCTTACAAAACAATGCCCCAAGGTCATACCATGAGACCTCCAAGATCAGACTATCAGGAAATGAGCTGCAAAAGCTTCAGTAGTAGCCGTGGGAAACAGAGGACAGTGAGGAACCTCCCAGGTGTCCAAGCTAAGGACCATGGAGGACAATGGACAAAGAACTTACAGCAAGAGGAGAAGCCTTCATGATTCCTGCAAAATTTTTGAATTGCGAAGCTTCAGTGACTTCTATGTGTTTCTCATACTTCCATCGATTTTTTTTTACTATGGTTTTAATGTTTATTTTGCATGTAGATCAGAAACTTTTTTTTTAAGTTTGTATGTTGCCATCCCAGGGATTGAAAGACAGATCTTATATTTCAAATTGGTAGAGTGAATGGATGGTCCGTTAGGCTATGTCCCTTGGAGTGGGATACTGTACATATGAGAAGGAGGGTGCATGGATATTGTGTGACATTGAGTATAGTGGCACCAGTCCTTCTGGTTAGGCTTGTCTAGAGAGGTGCCTTCAGATCTTTCAAAGCCAAGGTATCTCCAAGCAAACAAACCCTTCTCTTGCTAATATCGACTGTCTCTCATAGCATAACTTTTCTAAATTTTATTTTTTTTACTTTTAATTGTGGCAAAATGCATGTAACATGAAATTTACCATCTTAACCATTTTTGTGTCCAGTTCGGCGGCATTAAGTACATTCACATTGTTGTGCAGCCATCACCACCATCCATCTCCAGAACTTTTTTATTTTGCAAAATGGAAACTTTATCTCCATTAACCCCTCCCTCCAGCTCCTGGCACCCACCATTCTATTTTCTGTCTCTATGAATTCGGCCACTCTAGATACCTCATATAAGCAGAATCATACAATATTTGTCATCTTGGCTTATTTAATTTAGCATAATGTCCTCTAGGTTTATCCACGGTATAGCATGTGTCAGAGTTTTCTTCCTTTTTAAAGCTGAGTAACATTCCATTGTATCTATAGACCACATACTGCTTATCCATTTATGCATTGATGGACTGGTGGCTTCCACCTTTTGGCTAGTGTGAGTAATACTGTTGTAAACATGGATGTATAAACCTCTCTCTGAGACCCTGTTTTCAGTTCTTTTGGATGTATACCCAGAAGTCGAATTGTTAGACCATTTGGTAGTTTTATTTTATTTTTTTTGAGAAACCACCATACTGTTTTCCACAGCAGCTGCACCATTTTACATTTCCACCAACAGTGTACAAGGGTTCCAATTTCTCCACATCTTTGCCAACCCTTGTCTGGGTTTTTCCTACTAATCAACCTGATAAAAGTGATAGCATAATTTTTAATTCATCATTTTTCCAACACTCATTCTTTCTTTAATATTGCCAACACTTCCCCCAGAAGAGATAGAATGAAAGCCCTATCCTGACACAAACACACAAGTCAATTTCTGGTTTTCCCAAAGAGGGGACTAAGACAGCCCAGTGATACTAAAGGAACACCACAATCCACGTTTCCCCACATGATGTTCATGTGCTTTTTCTGACTAATTGGCTTTTAGAACAAGGCCCTCAATTCCCCCAAAATTGTACTAGCAGGAAATGAGCTGAGAAAGCTTCAGTAGTGGCCATGGGGGACAGAAGACAGTGAGGAATCTCCCAGAGGACAAAGCTAGATATAGAAAGAAAATGAGCCATCTTGACTCCCTATAACTTTTTTTTTAATTTTTATTGGAGAACAGTGTGTTTTTCCAGGACCCATCAGCTCCAAGTCAAGTAGTTGTTTCAATCTACCGTATTTGCCGGCGTATAAGACGACTCGGCGTATAAGACGACCCCCTAACATTTCCACTCAAAATACAGAGTTTGTTATATGGTCGGCTGTGTGCGATTTTGCGAGTGTGGTAAAATCGCATAACAGCAAAATCGCATAACAGCCGAGCATACACCCAGCAGCGCTGCTGATGCCTGAACGGTATGTGGAATGAAGTGGGCGGGCATCGGGAGGCCACTATGGCACGGGGCAAGCACTATGGGCAGTCTATCTGAAGTGTACCTGGCGTATAAGATGACCCCCCACTTGGAGGCATATTTTTCAGGGCCAAAAAATCGTCTTATACGCTGGCAAATACGGTAGTTGTGGAGGGCGCAGCTCAGTGGCCCATGTGAGGATCGAACTGGCAACCTTGGGTTATGAGCCTGTGCTCTAACCACCTGAGCTAACCGGCCGCCCAACTCCCTATAACTTTTTTGTTTTTTCCCTATAACTTTTTAAATCTTGCTCCTCAGTCCTTGGCCTCTGGCTAGTAACAAGGGGATGGGTGAGAAGTAAAACATCACTTAAAATGTCTGTTTCAGTTTGAGAGGTGGGTTTTGGAGCTGCAGGTATCAGAAAACCCAAATGCAAGTGGGTTTAAGTGATATGGACAATTTATTCTGTCATGTACCAAGAAGTGTCATTGAGGACACAGAGTTTTTTCATCTTTTCTACTCTGCCATTCTCAGATGTTGTGTCACAACATGGCTGTAGAGAGTCCAGACACCTTCTCACACAGACTCAAATACAGGCAAGAAAAGAAAACGTCTCTTCTCACAACTTCTTTAAACGCAAGGAAACGATAGAATCCCCCTTTGCTGACTTGCCTTCCACTCTTATTGGCCAGAACTGAGTCACGTGCCCATGTCTATATCACTCTCTGTTTTCCTGGAAAATATCATGGTGGAAGCCCCCTTACCAGTGTTTAGCTTGCTCTTTTTTTTTTCTAGTTCCTTGAGGTGTAAAGTTAAGTTATTGATTTAGGATCTTTCTTCTTTTTTTAATGTAAACATTTACAGCTATGAATTTCCCTCTAAACACTGCTTTTGCTGCATTTTGCAAGAGAATGAAGTTATTATGATTGGCTTATGATAATCAAGATTCTCAACTCTGGGTCTAGTAGAAGCCCAGTTTCCAAAATTTCCCTGAAACCTAGACTAAAGTAGGGTTCTGTTAGCAAGAAGTAAGAGGAAAAATGAATGCTGGGTGAGCCAACCTGCACGATAGGCTCTTCCTAGAGTTCATACGGGGGAAAAGAGAAGGATACCTTTAATTTGCTCCCTCCCACACACACATATACCCTTATTAGTTATCTATTGGTTATCTATTAGCTAACTATTAATTATCTATTGCTGCACAACAGATTACACCAAACTTAGTGACAGAAAATGACACGTTTATTATCTCAAATTTTCTGTAGACTAGGAATCTGAGCATGGCTTAACCGGGACCTCTGCTTCACAATCTCTCATGGGCTGCAATCAAGGTATTGGTCAGAGTTGAGGTTTTATGTGAAGGCTCGGCTAGAGGAGAGCCTTTTTCTCATTTTGCTTTTTTGGGTTTAGGCTAGACTCAGTTCCTCAAGAGCTGTTGTGCTAAGAGCCTCAGTTCCTCACTGTTAGCTGGAGGCTTCTCTAACATGGAAGCTTGTTCCATCAAATTCAGCAACAGAGAGAGGCTGCAGGCAAGACGGAAGTCAGGATCCTTGAAACCTGATGATGGAAGTGATATTTTCATATGTTGTTGTTTAGAAACAAGTTACTCAAAGGGGGGAAATTACCTAAGTACCAGGAGGTAGGACCACTGGGGACCATTTTAAAGGCTCCCTGCCCCCTCTGCCCCCTCTTTTAGATTTCAGGATTTCGGTGCCTGACCACTTGTTTCCCCAACTTCTTTCCTTCTCTCCTCTTGGTACTAGAAAGGCTTCTTCCCCCAACCCCTTCCTGAAGTAGACGCCACCTTCTTCTTTCCATTGAACAACAATAGCACAATAATTTCAGGGGAACACAATTTAATGGGTAAGAGGAGAGGATTTCAACAATCACAACAGTTTAGCATTTTCAAAATCTTATCCTTTTGAGAGTCTTATAATCATGTACATGCTGAGATATGCAGAACGAGTAGTAAAATTAGAAAACAAAGAAACAAAGACAAGATATAGTGGTCCATATGAGAAGTCAGGGTTGCCAGAGATGGTGACTTGGTTTTCCCAACACAACCAGAGGTGGATATATAGAGAGAGCTTTTCTTAGGCTTTATCTCCTTCTTTTTTAAGAGATTCCACTTGTAAGTGTATCAGCCAGTATCCAACAGGAAATGGATGATGCACTCCTGATGGAAATAGAGAAGCAGTTTTTTAAAGGGGCTGTTTGTAAAGATGCGGGGAGAATTGAAGGCTGATGCAGCACCCCAGAGCTAGCAAACTGGAGAACTGTTAACATCCATGTGCCTGAAGGTGCAAAGAAGAAGGTGGTTACAGCTACCCAAAGAAAGTGGCTGTGTGGAAGGAACTGTGGTCTCTAGTTTCTTAACAGCCATCCATGGCAACCAGGTAGAGAGAGATTTGGGAGAACAATACATTGACCTTTCTCTCCTCCTGTCTTCTATCTCCTGCCTGTGCCTACCATTGGCCAAACATAACCAGAAGCCAGAGGACAAAGACCCATAAGAGTGGTCCATACAGGTTGGTCTCCTGAGACATAGAGCAGAATGGAAAAGGGTGGACCTGTTGGGACAAGTGGAAGGTACAGCACATTAAGCACAGACCATAGTTTCCTGGAAAATATCATGGTGGAAGCCCCCTTACCAGTGTTTAGCTTGCTCTTTTTTTTTTCTAGTTCCTTGAGGTGTAAAGTTAAGTTATTGATTTGGGCTCTTTCTTCTTTTTTAATGTAAACATTTACAGCTATGAATTTCCCTCTGAACACTGCTTTTGCTGCATTTTGCAAGTTTTGGTATGCTTTGATTTCACTTTTATTCATCTCAATGTATTTTTTTATCTAACTTGTAATTTCTTCTTTGACCCATTGGTTAAGAATGTGTTGTTTAATTGCCATATATTTGTGAAGTTTCCAGTTTTCTTTTTGTTACTGATTTCTCATGTCATTCCATTGTGGTCAGAGAAGATACCTTGGATGATTTCAATCCATCACCAAAGTTAAATTAAACAAAAGTGAACTACTAAACCACAATGAGCTACCACTTTGCTTCTCTTAGGATGGCTATAATTTTTTTAAAATGGAAAATAACAAATATTGGCAAGGATGTGGAAAAATTCCAACTCTTATACACTGATGCTGAGAATGTACACGACTATAGAAAACAATCTAGTGATTCCTCAAAAAGTTAAACAAAGAATTACCATATGATCCAACAATTCCACTCCTAGGTACACACCCAAAGGAATCGGAAACAGGGATTCAAACACATACTTATGCACGAATGTTTATAGCAGCACTATTCGCAGTAGTCAACAGGTGGAAACAAACCAAGTGTCCATCAACAGATAAATGAATAAACAAGATGTGTGTCCATACACTGGGATATTCAGCCATCAAAAAGAATGAGGTTCTGATACATGTTACAACATGGATGAATCTTCAAAACATTATGCTAAGTGAAAGAAGCCATGCACAGGAGGACATACAGTAAACGATTTTATTTATTTGAAATGTTTAGAATAGGCATATTCATATAACAGAAAGTAAATTAGAGGTTACCAGAGATTGGGAGGAGAGGTTAAATGGGGAATCATTGTTTAATGGATAGAGAATTTCAGTTTGGGATGATGAAAAAAAGTTTTGGAAATAGATGGTGGTGACGGTTGTATAATACAAAACTGTGAATGTAATTAATGCCATCGAATGGCACACTAAGAAAAGTTCAGGTAGCAAGTTTTATGTTATATTTATTTTACCACAATAAATTTTTTTAATTCCCCCTCCTTTCTTTTTCTCCCATCATACACCAAAGAAATAAAAGATCCAAGAGGAAGAGAGCTAGAGGATCATCACGAAAATAACTTCAGTTCAGTGTGCGAGTCTGATAGGAAAAATAAACAAACGCAGCCTTGGGTTGGTGACAAATAGCCCCCACCCCCAGAAAAAGTGAGAAAAGTTTTGAATGAGACAAAATAAAGAGTTACTGGAACCAGTAGCAATCCCTGCTCACTGCTGATTAAATCACTACCCTTCATTGCCTGTCCAGGTTGGGCAGAGTCAGTGGCACCTTCCACTGGTGACTATCCTGCACTGCAGACCACACTGCACTCCCCACAAAGTCAAGGTGATCAAGACAAAAAGAGAAGGCAACCTGCACAGAGTTCACACTAGATATCAGACATTATTAGTTAATTGTTTTATTATATAGGCTATTTCATTTAAGGTTCTTGGGGTGGCCCGTGTTTTCCAGGTGGAAAAACTGAGTGTCAGGCCGGGCATGTGATCATGAAAAAGCTAGAGCTGAAATGTAAAGCAAACGTTTATTTAAAAATCCGGCAGCTTCGTGCCAGGGTCCTTCTCAGAGCCACCCTGACTTCCTTGTTGCGCAGAGTGTACACCACCGGGTTCAGCAGCGGCGTCACCACCGTGTAGAAGACAGCCACCAGGCGGTCCTGGTTGAGGTTTCCTCCAGACTCAGGCCGCAGGTAGATGATGGAAGCACAGCCAAAATGCACAATGACCACGGTGAGGTGGGCCGCGCAGGTGGAGAAGGCCTTGTGCCGGCCGGCTGCCGAGGGCATCCTCACGATGGTGGCCACGATGAAGGCGTACGAGAGGAGGATGAGCAGGAAGGAGACCAGCACCACGAGGATGCTAAGGAAGAAGATGGCCAGAGCTTTGCCCGCACTCTCAGCGCAGCTGAGCTTCAAGACTGGGGCGATGTCGCAGAAAAAGTGCTCTACACGGTCACTGCCGCAGAAGGGCGAGGAGAATATCATGCTGGTCTCGATCAAGGCCACCGAGAACCCTGAGCAGAAAACCAGAGCTCCCAAGCAAAGGCAGGCTGTAGGTCTCATGATCACTGAGTAATGCAGGGGATAGCAGATAGCTACATAGCGGTCATAACCCATTAGGGTCAGGAGGAAGCAGTGGCTACAACCCAGGCCCAGGAAGAAGAACATCTGAGCCCGACAGCCAGCAATGGAGATGGCCTGGCTCTCCATGAGCAGATGAACCAGCATATTGGGGATGGTGACCAGCGTGTAGCAGGTCTCAGAGAGGGACAGCACCGCCAGGAAGCGGTACATGGGCGTGTGAAGGGTCTGATCCATGTGGATGATGGTGATGATAGTGACATTGCCACTGAGGGTGACCAGGTACATGAGGAAGAATAGCATGAAGAGAATGGTCCTCAGGTCTGGGAGATTGGAGAAACCCACCAGCACAAACTCTGTCACCAGCCAGGTGGCATTTTCCCACTGTTTTTCATGAGTCTGGGAGGAAAGGAGAGAGTAAATACAATAGAACAAGTTACTAAGAGTCTGCTACACAACAGGGACTGGTGGCATGAGAGATCCTTGTTTTACAAAAAAGAAGAGACTCGGAAATGATGTCACTTGTTTTCCTAATACCACCCAGCTAGCAAGTGTCTCTTCAATAACAAGAAAATCATAGACATAGAAACAACCTAAATGCCTGTCAACAGATAACTGGATAAAGGAGATGTGCTGATATATACAATAAAATATTAGTCAGCCATGAGAAAGAATGAAATCCTGCCATTTGCAACAACATGGATGGACTTTGAGGGCATTATGCTAAGTGAAATAATTCAGACAGACAAAGATAAATACCACATGCTCTCACTTATACGTGGAGTCTAAAAGAGCCAGACTCATAAAAACAGAGGAAAATGGTGGTTACCAGGGGTTGGAGGGCGGGGGAAGAGGAACGATGCTGTTTAAGGGTACAAATCTGCAACTAGTAGATAAATAAGTTTGGAGATCTAATGCACAGTAGAGTGACTGTAGATAACAATATTGTATTATAATCATCAAACTTACTAAGATACTACATCTTAATTATTCCCTCCGCAAAAAAGAAATGATAATTCTGTGACAGGACAGAGGTGCTAATTATTGCTACAATGGCAATCGTGTTACAACATGCAAACATATCAAATTAACATGTTGTACACCTTAAACTTACACAATCTATGTCCAATATATTTCAATTTTAAAAAAAGAAAAAAATCACCTATAAAGAATAGAAACTATATTTGGGGTAGGGAGAGATGGTAAGAACATCAGTGCCTTAGTTTGAGCCTCCTAGAAACAGATCCTGAGGCAAGGATTCAAGAACAAATAGTTTATCTGGGCTGTTATCCCCCAAAACATGGGTGGGAAAACGGGGAAGGGACACGGGGAAGAGAGAGCAACAAGGAAATCACCACTGTGGGCAACCAAAATTTAACCCCACCTGGGGAACCCTGAGGGACAGTGAGGAAGCCAGGGTGTTTATCCATCAACCTCCTGCTTGTCATTGCTTGAGAGTTTCTACCAGGAAAAATGAATCTCTCATTTCCAACTTGACACATGTACAGGGAATTCAAAGCCTAACTGGTGAGAAAGAAATAATAAGGGCCAATGGGATGGGGCCGGGAGTTTACAGTGCCTGCCACATTCCAAATACCCGAGAAAGACAAAGCTTGTAACATTGCTGTCATCTAAATTTATTTAAATTTTATAAAAATTTAAAATTTTTATATTTTAGGGCTGCACTGGTGTAAAGATGAATGTAATCTTCAATCCTAAAAGTTCATTTATTTCTGCTTATCTTAAAAGAAATTTAAACAACTTCATGGGCCCCTTAATAGTATTGTGAGCCCCCAGACACTGTGCCTAATGGATACATCCGTGTTCATTAAGTGGAAAGTCACGCTGAAATGATTGACCATTTTAATTCAAATGATGAGATTTATAGAAATGCTGGATTGGCAATAGTTTTATCATTTTATAATCAATTAATCAATTTCAAAAATATTGGGTTGTCGGAAAAGTCATGACGCATGTTTGCAACAGATGGCACTAGTTCGTTTTTGGAAGTACTAGAGTCATTCACATCTATGTTATTGCTATGTCATTTGACAGCTGACAGTTCTAGCTTCATTCTAAAAAAAATTGAGCAATTTGGTTGAGCTTTGGAGATTTTACAAGTTGAAGGTGGAAGACCAAACTGTGCATTTTTGCCATATTTTACTGTTTTACTTCCATAAAGGGAAGAACACACTTCAAGCTTGTGAAAAGTTGCATAAAGTTTACGGTGACAATGCTCTACAAGAACATCAGTGCTAACGATGGTTCACGAAATTCCGTGCTGGTGATTTTGATCTCAACAATGCTTTTCGGTCAGGGAGGTCCACCGAGGTTGATGATGACAAAATAAAGGCATTGATCGAGTCAAACCCACGTTACATGACACGAGAGATTGCAGAAACATTGAACATCCATCATTCAAGTGTTCACGACTACCTGAAGAAACTGAGATACATAAGCAAGCTCGATATTTGGGTTCTACATGAACTCAAAGAAGTTCATTTGACGGCGCGTATAAACATCTGCAATATGCTCATTAAACGTGAGGAAAACGATCCTTTTTTGAAGCGACTGATAACTAACTGGTGATGAGAAATGGATTGTTTACAACAATGTGGTGCACAAATGGTCTTGGTCCCGACGTGATGATTCACCTCAGACAACATCGAAAGCAGACATTCATCCAAGGAAGGTTATGCTCTCAGTGTGGTGAGATTTTAAAGGTGTCGTGTTTTTCGAGCTCCTACCAAGGAACCAAACAATCAATTCAAATGTGTACTGTCGGCAATTGGACAGTTTGAACAAATCCACCATCCAGAAACATCCGGAGCTTGTTAATTGTAAATGAGTTGTGTCCCATCGTGACAACGTGAGACCGCACACGTTTGATCACACATCAAACATTATTGGAGCTTGGATGGGATGTGTTGCCACACCCACCATACTCACCTGACCTTGTGCCGTCAGACTTCCACTTGTTTTGCTCTCTTCAAAACTCCTTGCGTGGTATAACGTTCAATTCAGATGAGGCTGTAAATCAGCACCTTATTCAGTTTTTCACAAATAAAGATAGGTCCTTCTGTGAATGAGGAATTATGAAGCTCACTGAGAGATGGCAAAAGGTTATTGAACAAAATGGGGAATATATCATTGATTGATTTTTGTTCTTTATATAAATAAATGACCAAAAACATAGACAAAATACATCATGACTTTTCTGACAACCCAATATATACCTATATTGGAATGTTTTTGAGAGTACTTTACACACATTTGAAACATAAGACTCTGTTTTAAAGGAAATGGTCCTAATGCAATCTTTCCCTGCTTATCAAGAGTTAATTGGTTTAGGGGTGGCCAGTTAGCTCAGGTGGTTAGAACACAGGCTCATAACACCAAGGTTGCCAGTTTGATTCCCACATGGGCCGCAGAGCTGCACCCTCCACAACTAGATTGAAGACAACTACTTGAGTTGGAGCTGATGGGTCCTGGAAAAACACACTGTTCTCCAATAAAATTTCTTTTTAAAAAAAAGTTACAGTAAGTCCCCAACTTACGAACATTCGAGTTGCAAACTTTTACAGATATGAACAGACCTCACATTACGAACATTCCTAGATGCGCACAAATCGCGGAAGTAGCTCACATGTCTGCCGGACATTGTCACAGTTGTGTTGCTATATGTTTACTGTGCAGTGCGACAGTGTACAGCAGTAGAGTGCTCAGTCAGAGCCCAGGATGTCCGGAAGGAAGAGGAAAAGTAGTGGTGATGTGGAGGGGACTGCTAGGAAGCATCTAAGGTGTATAAGACTCACTTTGTCGGACTTACGAACGAATCTGACTTACGAATGTTCTCCCAGAACGGAACTCGTTCATAAGTCGGGGACTTACTGTAATTGGTTTAGAAATAAACAGTTCAACCTGGAGATTCTCAAATACCTCTGGAGACAAGGAGGTGAGGACTCTCCTCTCAATAAAACCACTAGATGGTTTATGCGCCATCTAGTGGCACTTGGGGTAATCTGCAAGCCAGTGACCTTTACAAGAGGGTAAATCTATACCACTGAAAATGCTCATCCACAGCAATGGGACCAGAGAAATTGAGAATGATCGTTTAAGTGTTTTGGAAGTTTGCTGAAGCTTAAATTCTGGAAAAATAAATTTTAGATTTTAGTTCTGAATATATAGAGAGAAAAACAACAAAAATGTGCTTGGTGGAGTCCAAAGATATCCTGGTTATAAAGAAGACAAGTCGGGACCATCAGAGAACTTAACAGAAGCAATGAGGAAGGGATGCCCTTTTTTTTTTCATGAAGAAAAGAAAACCAGTAAGCAGGAAGCAGGCAGTCATGTTGATCTAGCACAGGGATGCATACTTCTTCTGTAAAGGGCCAGATAGCGAATATTTTAGGCTTTGTAGGCTGTACAATCTCTGTTGCAACTGCTCAGTTCTGCCATTCTAGTGTGAAAGCAATCACAGACAATGTTTAAATGAGTGTGCGTGGCTGTGTTTCAATAAAACTTTATTTACAAAAGCAGGGAGGGAGCAGGGTTTGGCCCTCAGACTAGTTTGCAACCCCTGATCTAGCACAAGTAAAACTAAAAGAATATTCAACTTAGCAAAACTCCAGCGAGGTGTTCTGAGGGATTTGTGCTATGAAAAAAAGCAAAGCTTGACTTGAAATCTTCAGAAACTAAAGCAAAATGAAAGTACAAAACCAAGAATCTCAGACTCTGCTTAAGAAATCTATCCAAGAAATGGCACACTGGGCAAAGTTGCCCACAGAATTTGTCTGAAAAAGGCTCTTTTACTGCAAATTAAACAATATCAGCGAGAACATCAGAGCCCTTATATAGAAAGAATGATAGAAACAACTTACCTAGAAGCCTGCATGGAGAAAAAAGTATTTGGCTATGACTACTTAAAAATATAATTTCTGAAGATCACAAAACATTGTTAAACTGAAACAAACTTACAGGCAAACCACAAACCAGAAAAAGGTGTAGTCCTAAAAAATGTTTAGTTCTTTCAAATCATTAAAAGTTATAAAATACCGAGTGGTGCGTTAGTTAAGAGTTGGCTTGGGACGCCAGCTCTGAGCAGCAGGGCCTCAGTTCGGATCCCACATGAGGGCCAATGACACTGCCCTCTACAGCTAAGATAGTGAACAACAGCCCGACCTGGAGCTGGGCTGCCATGAGTCGCCGGCGACGGCATAGGCTGCAGTGAAGCTGCAGTGGGCTGCCATAAGCTACCGTGAACTGCTGGCATCCTGCGTGAGCGGCTGGCAGCTAGTGTGAGCTTCCAAGAGCCGCCATGAGCGGCCGTCCAGTGGCCGGCGACCCATCTGCCTCACCTGGGAAGAGCGCAATGATAATACCAACATGGGCCAGTGAAGCGACGTCCTCTTGCAACTAGACTGAAGAACAAAAGGACAGCAACTTGTCTGTTCCCCTTTCCTGATTCCCCAACGCTGTTCCCCTCCCCCAATTCCCCAATAAAATCTTAAAAAAATAAAAAAGTTATAAAATAAATAAGTCCTGGGGATGTAATGTACAGCATGGTGACTATAGCTTAAAATACTGTATTGTATATTTTAAAGTGGCTAAGAGAGTAGATCTTAAAACTTCTCGTCACAAGAAAAAAAAATCTGTAACTATGTGTGGTAATAGATGTTAACTAGACTTACTGTAGTGATCATTTTGTAATATATACACATATCGAACCATTATGCTGTACACCTGAAATTAATGTTATATGTTGATTATACCTTAATTTTTAAAAAAGAAGAAGAAAATGAACACCCAGGCCCACCCCCAATAGTTGTAGGGTTCAAATGAAGGCTTACACACCATACGACTGAATATTTAAAGTTTAAAATTAACAAACAAATGAAATATGTTCTAACTCCTCACATTGAGGAACATACCTTCATAATGATCTGGAAATGACCTCCAGGAATAAGTCAGCCCTTCTTGGGCATCTTAAAGACAGGAATTGTAAAGGAAACCCCTCAAGGTGCACTCAGTGTAGGAGTCTCTTCTGCCACAATTATCCAGCCTCTGCTTGTGTGCCTTCAGCAACAAGGAGGTTGCTCCCGGACAAAAGCCCCTAAGACACGGAGCAGAAACCCTGTGCTCAAGATAGCCCTTCAGTGACCTGCAGGGACAAGTTTGAGCTCTGGGATCAGACAGGCCTGGATTTGAGTGTTGATGCCTTTACCTCCTAGCGGGGGTGTGACCCTGGACAGCTGGCTTTGCCCCTCTGAGCCTCATCTGTGAACGTGGCGATTGATCCATTGAGTTCACAGATAAGCATCGGTAAGATCCCCTGAACAGTGCTACGAACCCTTTGGTCTCAGATTCCTTGCAGCGAGAGACAGGATTGCTATTCTCTGCTTTGCACCAGTGGAGAAGCAGGGCATAGACAGGATAATCTGCTCACATTCTTACTGTCATGGTACCAGGATTCGAAGCCGGGAGTCTGTCTCTGCAGGCTGTTCTTTAAGGGCTGCAAGTTTGCAGGCTCACCTTTCATTCTACACATATTCATTGAGCATCTGTTTTGTGCCAGGTGCTGCTCTGGACACTGAGGACACAGCAGGGAACTAAATAGGAAGACATCCCAGCCTTGGAGGAGCAGAAAGTTCTCGGGAAGTGAATCGGGCAATAAGCAATGAATGTTATAACTAAACAAGTGAGAGTGTGTATGTGCTACAGAAAAAGAAAAAGCGGAGCCCTTGAAAAATAATCGAGGAGTCTGAGGGGGGTTGCAGCTTTACACAGGATGGTCAGGAAAGGGCTTGTTGAGATGTTCGGTCACTCTGGAATATCTTGTTTCCCTTCCCCCATTTTCAGATCTTGCCTCTAGGGCTGGGAACAACCCAAGGTGGCTTCTCCAGCCAGGCAAAGGCCTGAATTCACACTTGAAAGAAATGAGCAAATTAGTCAAGAGGATACTAGGCGAGGGAGGCAGGGGAGACGGTTCTAGATAGAGGCAACAGCCCATGCAAAAGCCCTGGGGCTGGACTCTGCCCGAAACAGGAAGAGCAAGGAGGAAGAGAGGATGGAGGAAGTGAGTGAGAGGGAGGAAGGTGAGGGTGTGGAGGTGATGGGGGCATGTGAGTAGGGTCTTGTGGATTGCAGTGAGGACTTCAACTTGTATGCAGAGTGATGTGGGAGCCATGGAGGACTCTGAGCAGAGGAGGAACACGACTTGACTCAGGTGTTCCCAGATTCCCTCTGGCCCCTGTGGGAGAACAGAGTTGGGGGGGACATGAGTGGAAGCCAGGAGACCAAGGAGGAGGCTGGTCCAGGTGAAACAGGATGGGAGCTGGACCAGGGTGGGGGCCATGGAAGTGGTGCGAGGTGGCCAATTCTGTACAGGTGGAGCCCACTGAATTTCCGGACAGGTTAAGACGTGGGTGTGAGAAAAAGATTGTACAGGTGGAGCCCACTGAATTTCCTGATAGGTTAAGACGTGGGTGTGAGAAAAAGAGCAGGGTGTGGGAGCTGGCAGAGAAACATCAGGAGGGTGGCTGAGACTGGTCCAGCCAGGAGTCAGAAGGAACTCTGCTTATGTCAGGGAATGCCGGGGAACAGACACACACCCAGCATGGTAGACTCATAAAGACAGCCAAGCCCCTGTCCACCCTCACCATGGAAGTGGCATCTCCGCCAGCCCACTGCACCCACCCCAGAGAGAAGGAAGAAAAAAGAGGGACTCGCTGAATGGGGCTGAAATTTATCCCTGCAACAGCTGAGAAGCAGTGATTTTGAATTTGCCTCAAGGTGTCCAAATTCTGCTTTTTGTGACAGGTGAGAGTGCCTGTCCAAAAATAAGTCAGGTTACAAAGCTAGAAATTTCCATATTTGCATACCTAAACCCCATGAAAATTTTACCCATGATAGAGATCAGCAGGCCAGCTGTTTGCTTGGTGGGATTGGTAGTGGTAGCCAGTGGGTGCTGCTGAGTTTAGGGACATGCTGATACCAACCCCCCACTGTGAGAGTGAGGGATTTAGGAACACGTTGGATTAAGGTCTGAAGTTGTTCCTTTTCCTCTTTCTTCTCGTTAGGAAGCCCCTTCCCTACCACCTTTGAGCCCTTGCCGGTAAGTGACTATATGAGTATGTGTGCATCCACGCGCATGAAGCTCTGGGGTACGTGTGTGCGTGTGTGTGCCTGCTGCCTTCAAGGCACATGTGTGTGCATTCATCTTGCACTCCATGTGCTCACCCACACATGAGCCGAGGGGTGGGCTGGGGTAGCTTCCCCAGCGAGACAAAGGCCCTGAATCCACACTCACCATGGCCGGGGGAGGTGCCCGACTGCATCACTTTGCTCGCTGCCTGAGAGAGGAGAGGCTGAGGACCTGGGTCCTGTTATACAAGGGGTCCCTGGAGCTGCTGTCCCGGGGGCCCCTTAGTCACTAACAAGACCCCCAGGGCTCAGGCTGGCAATACCCTGTGGGTTTTTCCTTTCTGGAAACTGGAGGCCCCAGGGTCTGCTTCCCTGGCCCCCAGACTCTCGTGGCAAAAAGTGGGGGAAGGACTAATTATGATTTCTTTTTATGGATGGAAGTCACAAATGCACTCCTCACTCCGTCAGCACTCCCAGTGCCCATCGGCCCCCACAGCACACTGAGCAAGGCTGCCACCCCATGGAAGAAGCATGCCCAGCCCTGCCCTCAAGGGGGGAAAAGGAGGGAGTGTCTTTCTAGTTGCTAAATAGGATCCTGCCCATTCATGAATCATTAAATAAAGCCAATTAGATCTTCAAATTAAAGGGGAGAGGGGCAGAAAGAAGTAGTTCCCTTGTTATTATACAAATGTTGCCCAGGCTTCACTTCTCATCATAACCCCAGCCCGTCAATCCCTCTCCCTGTTCTCCCCAGGATTAATTAGTTGCCAAATCTTCTCTACTCTTCCTCCTCGTCTTCCTCATCCCTTCAGCCCTACCCTAACTCAAGCTGCGTCATTTCCATCTGTTCCAAAAGCCTGCAGCGTCGCCTCTTCCTTCCAGTTCGTCCTCTGAACCAGCCGCCCGAATAAGAGCTCTGACTGTGTTCCCTCTCCACTCAGGGACTTTCCATGGCTCCCCATTGCCCTCAGAGTCAAGTTTAAAATTCCCCATCTTCACATTCAAGACCCATAGAGATCTGGCCTCTGCTACCCTCTCTAGTTCCAAATCCACTCATTGTTCCATGCGAAACGATGCATGTCCATTTACTAAATTACCAATAAAAAAGGAAGTGAGGCGTAGACCAAGCCATTTCAAAGTGTTGACCCGTCCTCTGAGATCTCTATGCTGTTTTACATTCTTTTGCCCCTTCTATGTTCTTTCTCTTACCCTGCTTTTAGCTTCCTGGCAAACTCCTACTCCTCCTGAAAGACAAGTCTCTAGCATAAAGAAGATATACACACGTCTTCTTTATCCATTTATCCTTTTAGCTAATGTGAATAGTGCTGCAATGAACGCGGGAGTCCTAGCTAAGAAATGTAACCTCATGAGTTAAATTCCATGACTGGACATGAGTTGTCTCATGATTTTGCATCCCTGCTCTATACCAACAACCCCAGTCATAGCTTGGGCTCCCCAAGAAGCAGCCCTGAGACAAGGATTTGAGTAGAAGTTTATTCGGGAGGTGGTCCCAGAGAACACAAGCAGAGGAGGGGAGAAATGAGAAAAGACAGGGAAAGAAGTTAATAAAGCATAGGTCATCAGGCAAGTTACCCCTGTGGCAGCTGGGGTTCATTCCCACTACAAACCTCTGAGAAGCAGCATGGAACATTTCTCAGTTGCTTCCACAGAATTCCTGCTTCTGCAAACCTGACTGCCCCTCAGTTTACCCCAACCCCAGTTCCAGAGCACAGACTGATTGCTTTAAGAAATAAGTACAGCCCATATCCCATTGCCATAGTGATTGGTTAGAGCAGCAGTGCTGAAAAGCAATTTTACCCCCAGAACAGTTGGCAATGTCTGGAGACATTTTTGGTTGTCACAATGGAGAAGGGACATCTAGTAGGTGGGGGCCAGGGATGCTGTTAAACACCCTACGACATACAGAAGAGCCCCCAGTAGCGAAGGATTATCTGGCCTCAAATGTCAATAGTGCCAACGGTGAGAAATCCTCAGTTAGAGGAGGCACACATGACCGAATTGGAGTCAATACAAAATTAATCCCAAGGCTAGAAGCTTCTCAGTTCCCTGGAAAATGCAATATGGTCTATGATCTTTGCACCTATTTTACTAACACAGAGGGAGGGCTGGAGTTGTGTGGGTGGGAAGAGAAGTTGGGTTGGGTACCATGTAGAGCCTGAGGATGACACTAATGTCCAGAGAAAAATCTGTAGAGATGAAGAGAAACTCAGCCCCTGTAGACCTCATTTGAGCCACTAGATCAAATCTCCCCTGAAGCTGGTCTTTTTAGTTATATGAGCTAACAAATTCTCTTTTTTTAAGCCAGCTGGGTAGATTGTTGTGTCACGTGCAACCAAGAGCACTCCAAGTGACAGGGAAATCAATGAACATTGTCCCATTCTCTCTTTCTGGAGGACTCCAGTGTGAACACAACCTTGTCTTGGAGCACAATTAGTTGCAAGACATAGAATACACCCACGCTGGTATATGTAAAGGAGTATTTATTACATAAGTGCAGCATTGTCTCCAGGCCCCATGGAAACATGAAGTGGAGGTGAATTTCATGCAGAACCAGCATTAGGCACTTAAAAGGCAATTAATAAATACATGTGATATGGGGCCAGCCAAGTGGCTCAGTGGGTTAGGAGCGCAAGCTCTGAGCAACAGGGTCACCAGTTCGATTCCCACATGAGCCAGTGAGCTGCGCCCAAGCTGAGCTGCCACTGAACTGCCAACAGGTGGCAGGATGGCCCAGCTGGTGAGAGCATGTGCTCCTAACAAGGTTGCCGGTTCAATGGTGGGCTACGTCCACCCGCAACTAAGACTGAACTTGGCACCTTGAGCTGAGCGGCCGCAAGCTGCTGACAGGCGGCCAGATGGCGACTGGACTTAGAGATGAGCTAGCTGTGCCCTCCACAAATAAGATTGAAGGACAACTTGACTGTTCCCCTTCCCCAATTCCCCAATAAAATCTTCAAAAAAAAAAAAAAAAACCCCTGTGATGTCAATGGAATGATGATGCTCAATTAACTGGAATTAATACTTCTTCTGGAACTGAGATACTCCTTCCCACTCTGGAACTATTTGAGCACTCATCTCTGATTCTCCCAGCATATTGCTCCATTCTTCTGATCTGTTTGCAGGAAAACCCACCACCCCAAACTGGCCACCCATATTTCTTTTTTTTTTTTTTTAAGATTTTTTTTTATTGGGGAATTGGGGGGATGGGAACAGTGCTGGGGAATTGGGGGAAGGGGAACAGACAAGTTGCTGTCGTTTTGTTCTTCAGTCTAGTTGTGGAGGACGTTGCTTCACTGGCCCAAGTTGGCACCATCATTGCGCTCTTCCCGGGCGAGGCAGATCAGTCGCCGGCTTCTGGACGTCCGCTCACTGCGGCTGCTGGCCGCTCACGCTGGCTACTGGCTACACATGGTAGCCCATGGCAACCCACTGCAGCAGGGGCTGCAGCCTACGCCGTCGCCGGCAACTCACGGCAGCCCAGCTCCAGGTTGAGCTGTTGTTCAGCATCTTAGCTGTGGAGGGCAGTGTCACTGGCCCTCATATGTGGGATCCGAACTGGGACCCTCTGGCGTCCCAAGCCAGCTCTTAACCATCGCGCCACTCAGCCGGCCCTGGCCACCCATATTTCTTAATCTGCCGGTGGCTTTAAAAGCTCTATCCACCAACTGACAGCTTTTTAAGCATCTCCATTAAACAATGTTCTCAAGTGAGAGAATCTGATTGGCTCATCCTAAGTCGTGACCACCCCTGATCCAACCAGTGATGCCATCTACCAAAAGAAGAAGCATGAGTGGGCAGCCACGCCAAATGGGTTTAACCCAAGATGGGAGTTCAAGTTAGCCTTGGAGAGACAGAAGCCCCACCACTATCACCCCCCACCTTACCTAGACACAGACCAATGACACTGAGCATTAACTACTCCTTTATTAGGTGATGATGGGAGTGGGGACTGTACAATGCAAGGTCTGGGAATTTAGCTACGCAGGGATTGTGACCAGAAGCCATATTATAAAAATAGCCTAAAAATTCTTCTATTCTGCCATGGGGCTGGGTGCGGAGAACCAGGAGAAGGGGTGCCACTCAGGCAGGTCCTTCCTGTCTTGTAGTCCCATATGTACAGGGAGACAAAATAAAATGCACACATCTCCCCTGGTCCTCATCTTCCCACCAGCCACCCCCCAGTTCCCAAAGGGAGGTGGCCCAGGCTCTAGGGTAGGGGAGGTGTTTGGGGTGGGTTCTCTGGGGCAGGAGGACCCTTCCCCCAGTAAAGTTACAGAACAAGTTCCATCTGGAATGCATTGAAGTGAGGGAGGTGGGGTGGGGAGGAGGCTCCCACATCTTGCCGACCCCTGGCCCCAGAGGGTGAGCCCAAGGGTGCCTACTTGGTACGTACCAGGGTCATGTACTCGGTACACAGGATCCCGGTCATGCCTGTGTACTCGGTACACAGAATCCAGCTTGGCCGAATGGGCCCACAGACTCAGCCCCTCGGGGGTACTGGGGGGCTTGCAGGGGGCAGGAAACATCTCCATATATATATTTTGTAAAAAATAATAATAATAATAATAGGTTTGTTTAAATGAATTTGTTTCTATACAAAATGTAAAAAAAATAATAATAATCCACTCGTGTCAGAGCGTGAGGAGTGAGAGAGGTCAGAGGAGGCAAGAAAGAAAGGAGGGATGAGGGAATTGGGGAGCAGATAGAGGGGAGGGCAGGAGAAGGTCCCAGACTCATCACAAGATCCAGGGGGTTGGGGTCAGCCCACACCCCTTATAAATAAAGGAAGACTGAAGCCCTAGACTGGTGACCTACGTCGGTCACACTGCAAGGTGGGATGGTACAGGAGGGTTGGTGAAGAGAGAGAAGAGGATGAACAGGATTAAAGGAAAGTGAACAAAAAGAGAGTAAGGATGGGCTATCTCTACAGACCCCCAAAATCCAAGAACTGAGAAGCGTCTCAGGCCAACACCTGCCTCTTGGGGGTAACTTCAGGCTGGGGCCCCAGCTGGGTCTGGGCCTGAGCCAAGGGGCCAGGGACAGACAGGGGGAGCGCCTGGGCAGGCAGTGTCCCAGCAGCTGTAGCTGTGGCCCCGGTAGCAGTGGCCGGGCTGGGTGTGGAGTCAGACCAGTCTGAGAGCGAGGGAGGTGAGGGGCTGGCCCAGTGCTCGGGGGACTCGGGGGATGGGGTCAGGTAGGGATGCTCGCTGGGGACCCGCAAGAAGTGGGACTTGGGAGGGCTGCTGTGGGCCCCAGCTGCAGGGTACTCCTCACCATGTCCCGGGGCTGCCAGGTATGGTGGGGGACGCTCCTGGGGGGACACAGGAGTCCCAGGGTTCAGCAGCTGGGGTCCTGGTGCCAGTGGCAGTAGAAATGAGGGGCCTGGCGTGGCAGGCGGGGGCAGCCGGGCCCAGTCAAGGGGAACAGCCACAGGGTTCAGCAAGCCCAGGCTGAGGACGCAGCCCCCGGTGGGCTGGCGCCCTAGACCTGCCCGGCCCGTGCCACCAAGTTGTGCCAGGGACACAGCCGTGGCAGTGGCACCTGTGTAGGGTCCCTCTAGAGGGAAGCCTCCAGGGGATGCAGGGGGCCCACCAAAGGGCCTTGGGGAGTCCAGTGAGTCCACAGGCGAGAGTGTGACCGAGCTCTCGGCCAGGGGGCCCGGGCAGGCCAGTGTCAGCTTCTTGCCCCGGCCCCGGGTACCCTGCAGCCCCAGCCCTGCCTTCCCCGGCGGCCTCCGGCTCTTCTTGCCCCCTGACTGTGCCGCCTTGAGGCCTGGGAGGAAGGCCCCAGGTGGGCAGAGCAGGGGCCCCAGACCATGGGGGCCCGGGGGGCTGCGGGGCCCGCTGGGCTGGTCCAGCAGACGCACGATGTCCTGATGCAGCCTTTCCTGGGCCACATCACGTGGCAGCCTGTCCAGGTGGTCAGTGATCTCACGGTTTGCGAAATGGTCCAGCAGCAGCTTGGCAGCCTCGTAGCTGCCCTCCCGGGCTGCCAGGAACAGTGGAGTCTCCTCCTGGGGAGGCCCAGAACCCACAATACATCAGGATCACAAGGACCAGGATGAACTCCCAGTTAACATCACAAGAGCTACCAGTTCATACTCTCCAGCCCGATAGACCTGGCTTAGAATTCCAACTCTGACCCAGGAGCCTGCGCAAATGCTTTCCTGTGACCCACATTCATGGAGCACTGAAGCTCCAGGCCCCAGAGCCAGGACTAGGGTGAGGCACTCGCCTTAGGTACGAAATTTAATGGGGCGATAACAACCTCAGCCATCAAAATATTTTAATGCAATGTTTTTTGAAAATGTAAATTAACGCAAAAAAAAGTCCATAACAAATAAAATATGGACATTTTAAAAAAGGATAGAATTCACCCCTGTACCTCTCTGAACTTCATTCTTCTCATCTGTGAAATGAGGAGAGTAATACCACCTTGCTAGGCTTTTTAAGCAACAACCACGATAGTTACCTTTTACTGAGGATCCGTTAAGCACATTACTTCACTGAATCGTCGGAAGAGGCAATGAGATGGGTACTACTGCCTCCCCACTTTCACAGATGAGAACAGAGGCTCAGAGGAGGTAAGTAACTTACCCAAGGTCACACTGCAACTGCCACAGACTTCCTCCTCTGATCTACTGTTGGAGCCTCTTGGGCCCAAATCCCACTCTTGAAAGCTGGCTGCAGGCAAGGTAAATGCCCCCACTAGCCTACCCCACCCTGTTCTCTGCTCCCTGTGGGGGGCTGCGGCAGGGCTGACCCCCAGGTGGGCCAAGGGCTGAGGCTCACCTTGCTATCTTGCATGTCCTTGTTGGCTCCATTTTTGAGCAGGGCCAAGGTAGCCTCCACGTTGTTGACAGCTGCGGCCCAGTGTAAGGCTGATTTCCCTGGTGGGAGAGGGGAGAGGTCAGGGTCAGAATCAGGCTCATGTCCTGGCCCCCAAGGCAGGGAAGCAGGAAGTGCCCAGAATATAGCCTGGAGGGCGGGTAGAGAAGCAGACCTGCCATGAATATCTGAGCACCTGTATTTGGGTCTGTGTGTGTGTGCAGACCTTTCCAAGGGAGACACTGTACTTGTGTGTGCACACTTGTACATGTGATTCTTCATACACAGAGGAAACTGTGAAGCCCTCACTTGTTAGTAGTTAGAGATGTGCTGTCCAGTGCAGCAACATTCTTTAGATTTAAATTAAATAAAATAGGCACCAAGACCATTCAATGGGGAAAGGACAGCTTTCTCAACAAATGATCCTGGGACAGCTGCATCTCCACATGCAAAAGAATGAAGCTGGACCCCTACCTCACACCATATACAAAAAATAACTCAAATGAATCAAAGACCTAAATGTAAGAGCTCAAACTATAAAACATTTAAAAGAAAGCATAGGAGTAAATCTTCACAACCTTGAATTAGGCAAAGGATTCTTAGATATGACGCCAAAAGCACAAGCAACAATAACAACAAAAACAGATAAATTGGACAGCAACAAAATTAAAACTTTTGTGCTTCTGAGGACATTAAAAATGAAAAGAAAACCTACAAACTGGGAGAAATATTTATAAACTACATATCAGATAAGAGACATACATAGAATATAAAAAGAACTCTTTTAACTCAATAATAAAAAATACAAATAATCCAATTTTAAAAATGGGCAAAGAATCTGAACAGACATTTCTCCAAAGGAGATATTCAAATGGCCAATAAGTGCATGAAAAGATGCTCAATGTCATTAGCCATCAGGGAATAAATATCAAAACCACAATGAGATATCAGTTCACACCCTTTAGAAGTGGCTATAAACAAAAAGACAGATAATAAAAAGTGTTGGCAAGGATATGGAGATATTGGAACCCTCATACACTATTGGTAAAAATGAAAAATGGGGCACCCGCCGTGGAAAACAATCTGGCAGATCCTCAAAAGTTTAAACAGTTGTCATGTGACCCAGAAATTCTGCTCCTAGGTATCCATCTACCTAAGAAAAATGAAAAGATATGTCCACACAAAAACGTGTACACAAATGTTCATGGCAGCATTATTCATAAAAAGTAGAAACCACCCAAAAAGTAGAAACAACCCAAATGTCCATCAAAGGATGGAACGATAAACAAAATGTAGTGTATTCATACAATAAAATATCATTCGGTCATTAAAAACAAGTAATACTGATACATACTATAACATTCGTGAACCTTGAAAACATTACGCTAAGTGAAAGAAACCAGTCAAAATAGACCACATATACTGTATGAGTCCATTTATATGAAATATCCAGAATAGGCAAATCCATAGAGACAAGAAGTATATTAGTGGTCGCCAGGGGCTGGGGAGCTGAGGGCTTTGGCAGAGGGGGATTGGAAGGGGAGGTGATGGCTAAGAGATGAGGGTTTCTTTCTCAGGTAATAGAAATGTTCTAAAATTTATGGTGACGATATTTGCACAACTATGTGATTATACTAAAAGCCAGTGAGTTTTATTTAAATGGGTGAATGGTATGTGGATTATATCTCAATAAAGCTTGTTTTTCAAAGCAGGCAAAACAAAGGTTAAAACACTAAATGAAATAAAACATTTGGCTCTTCATCCTCCCTAGCCACATTTCAAGGACTCAATAGCCATGTGTTGCCAGTGGCTACCATATTGTATAACACAGACTGAGACTATTTCTATCGTCACAGAAAGTTCTATTGGACAGTGCTCCTTTCGAACCATATTTCTCAACCAGGGGTGATTTACCCTGCCAGGGGCATTTAGCAATGTCAGAAGACATTTTTGGTTGTCATAACTGGTAGGTGGGGTGCTACTGGTATCTAGTGGTTCAAGGCCAGGGGTACTGCTTAACATGCTATACTGCACAGGACAGCCCCACCACCAAAAATGAACCGACCACAAATGTCAATGGTACCAAGGTTGAGAACACCTGCTCCAAAGGATTTCTGTGCATATCTGAGTGTATATCTACATCCGTGACATGAGGACAGGTGGTGAATCTGCACAACTATGCAGATTCTGTGCAAGCAAGCCACCTCTGCGGAAGGAGTAGTCACCACTACAGGTTTGACCAATTTACAAATGTATTACACCAGCTGCCCAGCAGGGCAGCAGAGTAAGTTCTTCTAACAAAGTATTTAGTTGGAAATGAAGTGTCTTGGGGAAGGGTGCCTTTTTCTAAATCATTGATGGACCCTAAGGGCTAGTGAATGCCATAAAAAAAAAAAACTAATAAAAATAAAACATGCATGAGAGTGTAAGTCCATGTTGAAGCCCTGTTATGTGTACATGAACTTCAGTGATTGGGTCGAAACATGGGTGTGAGTTCAACAAGACAGTCAGGGTCCATGTGACACCCTCTCAGCCCCCCACCCCCGCCACAACTATCCCCCCCTATCACCAACCTACCAAGCTCGTCCACAGCATTGACGTCAGCATGGCTGGCAATGAGCTCTTCCACCATGCCCTCCACAGCTAGGCGGGCCGCCAGGATCAATGCCGTTGAACCATCCGCCATGCGGGCATCCAGGTCTGTGGAGCGGTTCCGGATGAGAATCTAGGGGAGAGGGGGTGCAGCAGGGATAGTCATGACAGGCACATGGGGACCAAGAGCACCTCTAAGCCCTTAGAGGTCACCAACCCCCATTTCCCCTAGAATCAATGAGGTTCAGGGAGCAGCTACTTTCCAGAAACTGTACTCCCATATATCCCCCTTTTACAAATGAGGAAAGTGAGCTCTGAAAGACAGAAGTGGGGTTTGAACCCAGATCTTTCTGATGCCTGTCCCAGCTCTAAGGTCAAAAGGGGTAGACCCATCTCACCTGGAAAACACCCTGGGCATCGGCAGTGACAGCTGTGTGCAGGGGGGTTCGGCCCGAGTGGTCCTGGGCATTGGTGTCTGCCCCAGCATCCAACAGCCGCTTGGCTGCATCGGCCCGGGCATAACGGGCGGCCAGGTGCAGGGCTGTCTCGCCTGTGCGGTCAGTCCGTGCCCCGAGCTGGGCCCCCTGACAGATCAGATCTGAAATGATGCTTGCTGACGTGTCTTCTGCCTCATCCTCTTCAGCCGGCATCGGCTCCAGGGCCCCCCCACAGAAGGAGGCCAGCATTAATGGGGTGAAGCCATCTGTAACAAACAGGGGCATATTTCAAGGGAGATGGACACAGAGGCCTTTCCAAGGAATCCTATTGAGGGCACTGCAGGAGGAGGAAGTGTGACACATGCATGCACATCTGCACAAACGCTGTGTCAAGTGCCCCAGAAGCCAACCCAGGATGAGGATTCATGGGCATGTGATTTGTCACAGAAGAGCTCCTAGGCACAAGGGGATACAAGACAAAGGAGGGAGGAAGTCAAAGAAGCATGCACCTCAGACAAATTCTCACTGGGTTATTTCAGTCTGATCCCAAAGGGGTGTTCTAGAGGCTACCACATCTAGTGTTATCATACTGCTGGAGGCAAAGGAGCTGTGCCTTTCATACGCCCACACCCACTGGTTAAGAGCGCCCCTAGGGAAATAAAACCACTGACGGACTTCAAATAAGAGCCACAGTTGCAGGCCATTTGGAGCAAAAGCAAAATGGAGCTGGGGGAGGAATAACCTGAAATACGGCAAAGATTAATGCAACAGGATCTAGATAACTGTCTGCTGCACTATGCATGTGCATTTGCCCTGGTGCACTTTGGGAGACACTCTCACCACATTCCCAGCCTCAAACTCTGGGTAGAGCTGAACCCTCTCCTTCAGGGACAGGCATGTCGCCCAGGCCTGGTCAATCTACATATTCCAGCCCTCAGGCCACACTGATTGGTTCAGGGATGAGCATGTGACCCTAGTCTGTCCAATCAGAACTCATCCTGGGACTTTTGCTGGTGCAGACAGGGAAAAAGGTTTTGTAAGGCTAGTCCTACCTGTAGCCAAGGTGTCCCCAGGAGAAAGCCTGCCTGGGCTGGAGCAAAGAGGTGGTAAATCATGGGTCCAAATGTGCCTGATACTTCCAGGTACAAGAGCCAGTAAATGCCTTGTTTTACTTAAGCTAGTTTGAGTTGGGCTATTATCACATACAACCAAGAGCCCTAATTAACATACAGACCCACAGACAAACACCTGGACACACATAGCTCTCCCCAGAACACAGACCCAGATACAAATTCTTACAAGGACAGGTAAGGGGCATCTTGCATACGGAGGGGGTGCCATCACTTACCTGGGCCTCGCACATTGACATCCATGCCATCAGCATCTGCATCACCCTGCGGTGGTGTCAATGCCATGGCTGGTGCCACACGGATGTCAGCAGCAACCAGGTGGTGTTGAGTCCACTGGCGGCAATCTACAGCATCCTCAGCCGCCACACCAGGCTCCTCCACCTGGAGGCATAAGGACCCAGATTCTCATGAGTTGGAAGAGAGACAGTTAGAGGGGCAGTCTGGGCATCCCCACAGGTTTCCTCATGAAAACGTACACACAGCCCCCAAAACCTGATTGTTTTCTAGATGAGGAAACAGGAAATTGACATACTGGAGCTCAGAGAACTCATAAGAGGAAACACTGGGATTTTAATCCAAATTGGAAGGAGGGAAGCACTGGGACCTTAAGGTGGGTGATCAAGGAAGAGACACAGAGTATAGCACCTGTTAGCACATACCTGTCCATGCACTAGACATTAACACACCAAAAATGAGATTAAAAGAACAATTCTACTGACAACAGGATCAAGAAGAATAAAATATTTAGAACTAAATTTTAACAGAATAAATGCAAAACTTGTATTCTGGAAAATACAAATCACTGGTAAAAAAAATGTGGGGGCATGGGGGTCCTTCAAGGATCAGTATTAATCTGTGAACATGAATATGATCATGAGGTATCAGGACCAAAGAGTCACACACAAATATATTGATTTAACTTCGCAAGCACAGCACCTGCGTCTCTAGCAGGAACCTAATAAATTTTAGACTCATGCTCCAAAAGGTATGAGTGATGTTAAGGAAACAGGGCAGAATATCCTTAGCCAGCCTGCCAGGGCACTTAAGAGCCTTTAGGCATCAAACATAGAGCCTGACCAAGGCAGACCTGAGCTTAAGGATTCAGGTGACTTCCTCTGGGCTCTCCTACTGACCACTGGGGCCCCACCCAGGACCCTGAAGGCAGGAATCAGAGGAGGGGGCACAACCTTCAGTCGCTTGGCCTCTGGGCACTCCGTGTCCATCCAGTCTGTGGCCACCTCCCCCATTAGACTCTCGCCCTTGGCCATGTTCCTGTGGGGATAATGGGAAAGGCATAGGGGAGAGAGGACAATGGAAACACATGACCTGGGGAGGATTTGGGATGGGGTCAGAGCAGAGGTCCCAGAAGTGAGGTCGGGGTCTGGATAGGTCAGTAGGCACAGGGGACAGGGCTGTGGTACAGCGCCTAATGGGGGGTGCAGGATGGGGTCAAGGTCACAAGGGTATAGTCAGGGGCTATGATGAGTGATGGCCAGGGTCTTAAGGTGGAACTGTGGAAGGGACAGGAGTGGGGTCCTAGGTCAGAGCAGTGAGCTATGGGATAGGTAACGGTCATAGGCATACATCAAGGGTTACAAAATATGACGTCAGGGGTCGTGGAGGATGGAGTTAGCCTCATAACAGGTAAGAGATATAGTCAAGATGAAGAGGTTGTGGAAAGAGGCCAGGGGGTCATGGGGTCACAGGAAAGGGGTTACGTCAGGGTGGGGTTGAGGGTCTTAAGAGACAGGTCAGGGAGTTGAAGGTGAGGCCCAGAGTCAAGGCCAACATTGAGGATTATGGGGAACAGACACTGAGTTGGGATGAAAAGGGGGTCAGAAGGGGAGGTCAAAGGTCAGTGTGGGTTAGATAGAGAGAGGTCAGGGGTCAGGGATAGGTTGGGGTACAGACAGGGGTCATGGGGTCAGCAATCATGAGGGAATGAATGCTGAATATCAGGGTAAAGTCTGAGAGGCCAGGATCAGGGTGGGGTCAGAGTGGGGTCAGGATAGGATTTGAGTCAGGGTATCTGGGACATAGAAAGTGGGGTCAGGGGTAACGAATCAGGGGTGATCCCCAGGGTTCATACAGCCAGTGGTCAAGGGGATGGACACTGGGATCCAGGCTGAAGTCAGACGTTAGGGTCCAGATGGGGTCAGAAATCAGAGTCAGGTCAAGGTGGGCTCAAGGGCTCACAAGGCCCATCAAGTCAGGTATGGGGAGTGGGCAGGGGACTCACTTCATTCCCAGTGCATCTTGGCCCACAGGCTCCCGCCGGCCCTTATGGCCAGCAGCCACATCTTTGTGCAGTGCAAAGCCCTCAGGGAACCAGAGGGTGCTGTGCTCACGCTTGCGCCGGGCCACCATGACGCCCAGGATGAGGATGACCAGCAGGAAGACGGCGCTGGCAGCCAGCAGTGGCAGCAGTGGCACACTTGGTTCTGGCAGCTCCAGCGGCTCCCCTGTGGACAATAAATGGGGACTTCAGCCATGGCCCAGGGCCAGCCCACCGTGAGAGCCCCAGTTCTAGCCTGGTCACCCACACGCCAGGCTCACCTCGCGCGTCCCGCAGTGGGTACGGGAAGTCCAGACGCTCCACTGCGGACAGTGCTCCCAGGTAATCAGCTGCACTCTGGGCATCGGGGAAGCAGTGGTCATTCTCTGGTGACTGCAGGCACAGCCGGTTGTCAATCTCCAGCATCACCACGGAGCTGTGTGGACACAGGGTTGGGACAGGTTGGCTCAATGGGGCACCTGCTGCCAGCCTGGCACCAATCCCCAGTGCCAGGCTCCAAAGAGCTGTGTCCACTCACCATGTCGCTATGGCCCACCTGCCCCCATCCGGCATCCAAACCCACCCCCAAAACCAGTATTGCCCTGGCTACCAGTGTCCTCTGAACCATGACTCCAGTGAGCATTGTTTTCATGCCAACATCTCTCGTGGATGCTGTAGGCACATGCCCAGATCTCCTGTATCAGGCTGGTGCATCCGTCTCCCAACTACTATGGCTTCTAACAGCTGACAGCCACCCCTTCTCCGGAGAAGAAGGTTCTCAGCAAAGTGGGAAACCCCCTCCCTTGGGAGGTGACACCCCTTAAGACAGCCCTCAGCCAGTGACTGGCTGATGCAGGGTGTACAAAAGCTGGCCCTCCTGTCTCAAGGTGAGACTGACGCTGAGGTGCTATTCACGCTCCAGAGCTCTCCAAGGAATCAGACTAAAGCTAGACCCTTGCTTCAGTTTTCCCCCTGCCCCATCCTGCTGCCCTCACCCCTCTCCCCTGAGACCACTCCTTCAATAGGGCACACATATCTGAATCCCCATCTCAGGCTCTGCTTCCAAGAACCCAGTTCTCCAACTCCCTCTTTCCTTGGGGTCCCCAACACCCTACATCCTGATCTCTTCCTGTTTCTCTAGTTGCCCCTTCTCCTCTTGTAGCCACAGAACCAATTCAAACTGGTCCTATCCTGTTTCTAACAAGACCTGGAAGTAACGTTTACCCCACTTATGAGTAACACTTGGGGACATAACTCATGAGTAACACTTGTGAACCCTTAACTGCTCTCCCCATGGAACCCAAGGACATGACCGGAACCTGAACACCAAAACCCCTTCAGAAGCAAAGGGTCTATTGTCCAGGAAGATCCAGTGTGAAACCCCTTAAATATTGCCCCAAACCTTGGACCAGGGAGACAGATTTGAGTCTTGCCTCGTGGCTCCTTGCGAGCCAAACTTGCAAATAAAAGCCCGTTCTTTTCTCAAAAGCCGGTGAGTCCTTGCTTGGGAACACTCTTTTCTGATCTACTTTCCCTCATCCAATTCTTAGGTCTCAGTGTCCCAGGATCATTCTTCTATCCGCATTTCTCTCCCCACTTCTTTGAGTCCCTCCCACGGCTTCAATGATTGTCAGCTCTCCTTTGTCTTTCTTCTCTCTGTCTTCAGTCCCTGATCACCTTCTGGGGGTCTCCACGATACCCTCAGACTCCTCAAGTTCTTCAAGCCCCAAAACAACCCCGACTTTTCACCCTGTGTCTTCAGTTTGATGAGACATCCTCCAGCCACTCACCCCAGCGAGGGACTGGCACATCAGACACTCTTCCATTTTCCCTAGTCCAGACACCCAGTCAGAGCATGAGCCCCCCGCATCTCTAAAATCCAGCCCCCCTCTCTGTGTCAGGGTCCCACCCTGCTCAAAGACCACACCTCCCTCTTGCTCCTCTACCAGGCCACCGGCAGGAGAGTTCTAGATTTTCCATTTCTAAACAAATAAACAAAAAACTACACGTGCTCTTAACCACTCTGCTACACCCCTGCCTCTCCAGAAGGAGGTAGCTCTATATCCAGGGGCAATCCTGCTCCCCAAAGGTCCCTTGACCATGTCTGTCACATCTTAGGGGTGGGGTGCTACTTGCATCTAGTTGGGGGTGGCCAGGGATGCTGCCCAACACCCAATAGTGCACAGGATGCTCCCCCCCATAGCAAATAATGATCTGGCCCCAAAGATAAATGCTATCAAGGTTGAGCTGTGCTGGACTTACTGCCAAGAAGACTCCCCAAGATGTCAAGTGGAAACACACCAGACCTGATCCATGGTACCCCTCTCCCGTCCCATGCTCAGTGCCTGAGCAGCCCCCATGGCTCCTCAGGGGGGAACCAACCACTCACCCGATCACCTCAGGGGCCAGCTCCCTCCGGTTCCGGGCTTCTGAGCCAGGGCCAGGCCGGTGGTAAGGGAAGACCATGGCCTGACCGCGCTCATCCAGGCGGAAGCGCAGCGAGGTGCGCAGGATGCCGCTGAGCCGCTGCAGGAAGTCGGCACTGGAGCGCAATAGCTCCTCGGGCGGCAGCAGCACTGTGAGCACCAGCACGCCGCGGGCCAGCAGGGCCGGCACCTCACCTGCGCAGTCCAGCCCATCCCAGCCACACTCCTCCGTGTTGCAGCCCTGGTCGCAGCGGCCGTCCGCAAAGTGGTCCGCGCAGTACTTCTCATAGAACGGGCTGGGGGTGGAGAGGGGACACTGTCAGGGGGCCTCCGACCCCCTGCACACATAGCACAGAGCACCCCGACTCTGGAGACAGAGGGGGACAGAAAGTGAGCAGAGGACTAGAATGTATCCGCATGTGTCAGGCTTTCCTGAAAATCCATCCCTTTGCTCAGTAACTATTAATAAATCACTATTGCTAGAAGTCTACCAGATTCTGGGTGCTGCTGTAGGCACCCAGGGTATGTATGTCCAGGCACAAATCCTTGAACACGTGGAGGTGGCATTCAAATGGGTGGGGACAGAGGTTAAAGAGAGAGAGAAAGAGAGAGAGAGAAATGGAATTAAATGCTAAGGAGAAAAATAAAGCAGGAGAAGTGCTGGGGGTGGCCAGAGAGATCACTGAGAAAGTATGGCTGTTTGAGCGAACACTTGAAGGAGGTAGGAGAGGAGCCATGTGGCTTCCTGAAGGAAGAGTACACCAGGCAGCGGGAAAAGCCAGTACAAAGGCCCCCAGGTGGGACCAAGCTCGGGGTATGGGAGAAAATGCAGAAAGGCCAGGGTGACTGGAGAATAATGAGTGAGAGGGAGAGGAGGGGTGAAGAGAACAGGTACATAAACGTGAGAGAAAGAGTCCAGGCAGACAGAGGGACACAATGTGGGACAGAAGGGACAGAGCACAGGATGGAAGATGGAAGGCATGGGGCAGACAGACAAGGGCATGCACAGACATAGAGCGGGGCAGAAGAGAGGCAGGGATAGACAGGCATGGACAGATGGATGGGCATATAAAGGGGCAAAAAGGAGTGCACGGAGGGACGAAAGGACAGACAAGAAGGACATGGATGAACAGATGGGGCACAAAGGTGGACAGATACATGAGGCACATAGACAGATAAACGGGCATATGAATAGACAGATACACAGACGAGAGCCAAGAATGGACAACATACAGTTGGGTACACAGAGGGTCGAAAAGAATTCATGGATGGACAGCAAGACCGACAAACAGGGCACAAGGAGAGACAGATGGAGTGCAGAGGCAGACGGAAAAACAGACAGGTGGGATACATGGATGGACAAACAGATGGAAACATCGGGACAGTCAGGGCAGGATGAACAGAGAGGGCAGGCACACAGGTGGACCGACAGACAGAAGTGGCATTCGGCTAGGCAGACAGGGCACACTAAGAAACAGTAGGGGCAAATGAATGGACAGCCCAGCAGACAGTCTAACGATGGACTGACAGATCAAGGCAAATGGATGGACAGGTAGAGGCAGGGCCCATTGGATGGTCAGATATGGCACATATCAGACAAGACACAGACTGGGGTGAACGTATGGACAGACGGGAAGAAAGGCGGGGCCCATGCACGGACAGACAGATAGACAGAAAGACAGGAAAACAGAGGGACTCACTTGCAGGTGCGCTCGCGGCCGCCATCCCTGCAATCGAAGTTGTCGTAGAGGCAGGCTGGGGAGCTGCAGGCGGGGTCACAGCGGCTGTTGTTGAAGAGGCGCCAGCACTGCACCGCCGCACATTGCCGCCAGGGGTCGCCCACGCTCAGTGAGCAATCGCCGCCGTCCCAGCCACAGCCCGGGCTATTGCACTCGCGGTCGCAGTGCTTGTCCCCGCTCTTGGCCTCGCAGGCGGCGCTCGGGCACAGCGGCTCCTCAGGGACCTCCGGCGCCGCCGCTGGCACCTCGCAGTGTAGCCCGGCCCAGCCCAGCGGGCATGCGCAGCGGAAGAAGGGCGCCGACGGTTCGGGGTGGCAAGAGCCCCCGTGGAAGCAGGGGGAGGGCACGCAGCTGGCATTGGTGGCCCCAGCGGAGGACTCCCGAAAGCCACGGCAGGCAGGCCCCGACAGCCCCGGGGGGCAGGCGCAGCGCGGCCCACGGACCGTCTGCTGGCACGGGATGCCCACCGGACACTGCAGCTCCCGGCACGAGCGGGCCACCCTCTCGCAACGCGGGCCCCAGAACGGCTGAAGGTGGGGTTGGGGGAAAGAAAAATAAACACGGGGCAGGGGGGCGGGTGGGGGATGGAAGAAGGGAGAAATAGGAAGGAGAAGAGAGAGAGAGAGAGAGAGAGAGAGAGAGAGGAGTGTCAAGACTTGGGACTGCTTGAGCAGCCAATCTCCCCAGATTCTACCAAACTTCTCCCCCACTGCAAGACCCACCTTGCACATAAGCTTCACCTTCCCCAGGAGGCCATGCTTCCAAACCCCAGCCTCACACCCTCCTCCAGGTAATGTCAACATTTCCCAGAAAACCCCTTCCCTTCCACCCCTTCTCCCCTAAAGCCACATCTTCCCACCAGGCCATGCTCCCACTCCTCTCCCATAAACCCTGATGTGACAAGCCACCCCTACTTACTGGGACACAATGGCAGGCAAAGGTCAGTGCACCCCCAGGACCTTGGCCATGATGGCATTGGCCTCCATGCTGGCATGGCTGGGACTCACAGGGAGACAGCACAGTCTGACAGCGGGGACCTGGGCAAGCAGTAGCCAGTGGATCAGCCACAGTAGGGGACACAGGCAAGATCTCAGGCCAGCCCCCTTGCCCATGCTTACCTGTGAAACCCGCTTGGCAAAGGCAGCGGAAGCCCCCACCTGGGTCCTGCAGGCAGTCCCGGGTGTGTGCCACATGGCAGGCACCCAGGCGACACTCGTTGATGTCTGCCTCACAGCGCAGGCCAGTGAATCCGGGGGGGCAGGTACAGTGGAAGCCACCCACCAGGTCCACACAGGTACCATTGTGCAGGCACCGGGGGCCTGGGTCCAGGGGTAGGCCTGGGCCACAGTCATCCTCATTAATCTCACAGAGCACACCTGGGGGAAGGGAGGATGGGGTAGCAGTCAGGAGGGGACAGAGACCCAGCCTCACAGCCTGTTTCCCAACCCTGGCATACCCAGTGTTCCAGGGGGACAGGAGCAGAGATATCGGGCCACAAGGTCAATGCAGAAACCCCCATTCTGGCAAGGCTGGGAGGCACACTCGTCCACGTCATCCTCGCAGTTGTCACCTGCGTAGCCAGCAGGACACTGTGGTAGGGGTGAGACAGGGATCCACTCAGCCCCAAGGGACATAGACACTCTCCGTGAAGACAGAGAATCCCAGCACAAAAGGACACACACAGTCATCCAACACATGGAGTCATGCCCAGTGCACAGACAACACACACCCAAACACAGAAGGACACCCAGACATGGAGGGCCACAGACATACCCAGTGCAGACGGACACACACATACAAACACAAAGCACAGACACACAGGAGGAAACACCTGGATATCCAGATATACCCAAGACACACACAACCAGAGACCACACTCAGACACCCGCACATGCATTCACACCCAAAGAGACATCATGCACAGAGAGACATATAGATATGCACAGGAACCAACCAAAGGCAGAGGTGCACCCAGACAGACAGAAACACCACCAGATCTACCCAGAGTGACACTCACAAAGATATACTCAGTCACAAAAGCAAAAACCCTACAGACACACAGAAATGCGTGTCCAGACACACCCAGATGTGACTAGTTCCCCCTCTCCCCTCCCCTGGGTGCCCCTTACCTCACATACATAACCTCCCATGTAGCCTCGGCAGGTGCCCCCATGCTGGCAGGGCTGGGCCAAGCAGGGGTCCACCTCCTGCTCACAGTGGCTGCCTGTGCGGCCCTCTGGGCACACGCAGTAATGGGCGCTGTCCTTGTCCACACAGTGCCCACCAGCCTGACACAGCTGCTCCAGCCGCACCCCTACACAGAGAGCCACCTCAGGAACACACTCTCCCCTCCCTGCTCCCATCACGCACAGCACCACCCAACATCCCCGCTGCCACCAGTCACCAGGGTCCCACCACACTCCATCAGGTCATCATGCATCCCCCCCAACTGCACAATCCTAGTCACTGACACACACACACACACACCTTCACTGCACACACCAGCTCAGTCACACACAGATGTCATCCAAGTTGTCTTGCAGTGACAGACACACATACCATCCTGGCCGACTGTCCCAGTCACACACCTACACACATTCAGCCATACACATCATGCCCATATGCTCCATTGCACCCTAATTGGGCTCACGCTGGCAGGAAGTATATGCACATGCACCCTCCCAATCTGTACACACTGGTCAGTGCTCCCCCTCACCCATCTGGGCTGCGGCCTCTCTGCAGGGCAGGCTCTGGATGTCACAGAGGCTGCCGCTCCACCCCGGAGGACAAAGGCAATGGAAAGAGGTCCCTGTCGGAGCACAGCGACCCCCGTTCTGACAGGGAGCATGGCTACACGCGTCTACCAGCGTCTGGAAGGGAAGCCCACAGTGTCGGCGCTCAGGGAACCGCGGAAATTGCGACCCAGGTTCTCCCCCAGGGTCCGGGCCAGGCTCCTCACCACAACCCCCTGCAAACCTCCCCGCAGGACCCAGGCAGTCTTCTCCCCCAGGGTACCCAGAAGACCTCAGCCTAGGATCCCATGTAGGCTTCTCTCCAATTACACCCCTCTAGACTCCTCTTCCACCCTGCCCCCAGTGACCCCGCCCACCTGGCACTGAGTGCCTGTGAAGCCCACTGGACAGGCGCAGCGGAAGCCAGGGTGGGTAGCAGTGCAGACGCCCCCGTGTAGACAGGGCCGCGAGAGGCAGGAATCGGCCTCGTACTGGCAGTGTGCACCAGTGTAGCCAGGGCGGCACAGGCAGCTGAAGGAGTTCACGCTATCCACGCAGGTCCCACCATTGAAGCAGGAGCTGGAGGGGAAATGAGGGTGGGTCAGGCCCCGCCTTCTCACAGGCCCCACCCTCCCCTAGGCCCCGCCTAGAGTTGCATGGGCTCACTTCCTGACCACTACTCCCCACTACCCTCCAAGAGAGGCTGCAGCCCCAGCGGAGGTACCGCCAGGTCCTATCCCTTAACTCCAGTTTACCAGGTACTTCACTACTCATGGGAGCCACGTGCAGGCCCCCACTCTGGTCTGGCTTCACCCCCTGAGGGACGAGAGTCTCTAAGATGATCTGCCCCTTCCCACACAGTGCCCCATCAGGCATCAGAGTCCTAAGGTGGGTGCCAAGCCGATGATGCCCCTTCTTGCCCCCACTCCTTCTCAGGTCCTGTGCCCCACCCAACATCAGGGTCCCGGAGCTTCCAGTAGAGGCCCTATCCACCTGGGGCTGCAGTTAGGTAGGTCCTGCTCACAGCGGAAGCCTCCATAGCCTGGGGGGCAGGTGCAGGTGAAGGAAGCCACGTGGTCAGTGCAGGTGCCTGGGCCACAGGGGCTGCTCATACACTCGTCCACGTCACGGGCACAGCGGGGGCCAGCAAAGCCGGGGAGGCAGGAGCACGAAAAGGAGCCCACGCGGTCCTGACAGGAGCCGCCATTCAGGCAGGGGTCTGTGATCAGCAGGGAGGAGGTATGATCACTCACCTCGCCTCACCCCATCAGCCCTGCCTGACCTAGCCATACCTTGCATAGCAGGGCGCTTGGGAGGAAAACAGGCTTAATTGGGAGGGGCACATTTGGTCAGAGGAATCGAATTCTGTCTCCTCTGTTGCCTCATTCCCTCCCTTATCTCACCTATGTACCTATGTGGAGGGGGAAGGGGTTGGCAGAACCAAAAGTTCTCTTTGAGCTGCCAAGCACATACTGTTAGTTGTGTCTGTTTAATTCTTGGACTCAGCACAGAAGGCCTCCTCCAGACCTGTGCTGGCCAGTATAGTGGCCACTGGCCACATGTGGCTGTTGAGTTCTTGACGTGTAGCTAGTCCAAATTGAGAATGTGCTGTAAGTTAAAATACACACCAGATTTCGGATTCTGAAGACTTAGTATGAAAAAAAGATTGCAAACTATCTTAAGTTTATATTGATTACATGTTGAAATAAAAATTTTTATATATTAGGTTAAATAAATGTATCACTAAATTTAATATCACCTTTTTTGTTTTTTGTTTTTACTTTTTTATGTGAGTACTAGAAAATGTTTAATTGCATATGTGGCTTGGGTTATTTGTCTATTGGACAGCACTCCTGGAGAACTCACTGGGGGCCTATTATCGCATACTTTACACACAATCCTAACTCGCTTGCTGCCAGAGAAAATGCACAGGCTTCAGAGTCAGACAGACGTGTGCTCCAATCCCAGCTCATCCCCTTACCTGCTATGTGACCTCAGGCAAGTCACTTAACCTCTTTGGGCCTCAGATGCATGAGTAAAATGGGGAGAGGAAGAAAACTATGAAGATGAAATGAAAGCATAGTGGCCAGCACACGGTATGTGCTTCATAAACATGTTTCCTTAGGCGGCATCCCCCAAGAGCTCCCCTGAACTCACTGGGGTCACAGTCATCGATGTCCTGGTCACAGGAAGGGCCACTGTATCCTCCATGGCAGGTACAGCTAAAACTCCCCGCCAGGTTGGTGCAGGTACCATGGGGACCGCAGGGTGAGGGGCTGGCACATTCATCTACATCTTGCTGGCATCTCAGGCCTGGGGTAGGGGGAGTAAGGTGACATCTAGGGTTAGAGGGTGCAGAGTAGGGTCTAAGGGTACCTGTCACTCAGGAAGAACCTGAAGGCTGAGATAGGTGAATGCAAGAACAAGCTATGTTGTCATTTGCCTCTGGGTGTTTTGCACATACTATTCTAGAACTTCCTTCTTGCTTCATTGAGTGGGGAATGCATTCTCTGATTAAGATCTGCTCCTCCAGGGGCAGCCGAGTGGCGCGATGGTTAAGAACTGGCTTGGGACCCCAAAGGGCCCCGGTTCGGATCCCACATATGAGGGCCAGTGACACTGTCCTCTACAGCTAAGATGCTGAACAACAGTTGTGAGTCGCCGGGGACGGCGTAGGCTGCAGCCCCTGCTGCAGTGGGTTGCCATGGGCTACCGTGTGTAGCCAGCAGCCAGCGTGAGCGGCCAGCAGCCGCAGTGAGCAGCCGTCCAGAAGCTGGCGACTGATCTGCCTCACCCGGGAAGAGCGCAATGATGGTGCCAACTTGGGCCAGTGAAGCAACGTCCTCCACAACTAGACTGAAGAACAAAACGACAGCAACTTGTCTGTTCCCCTTCCCCCCAATTCCCCAGCACTGTTCCATCCCCCCAATAAAAAAATCTTTAAAAAAAAAAAAAAAGATCTGCTCCTCCAGGAAGCTGTCCCCAAACCCTCAGCCTGAGACCTAGCTTCTCCATATCCCTTCCTCTTCTCCAGAACTGACCACAGCGGCTGCAAGTATCTGTCCAGCTCTGTCCCTTCCCAGAAGGAAGCTCCCCTAAAAGACGGGGCCAGGGTGAGTCACCAGCATCACCCAGTATGAGGCAGGGAAGAGGGTGGTGAAGGAGAAGAGGAAGAAGAAGCAGCTTGTGTACCTTGCCAACCAGGGGGGCAGGAGCAGACAGTCAGCTGGCCAGGAGCAGACTCGCAGTGGCCCCCATGTTCACAGGGGTTAGGAGAGCAGGGAGACAGCAACTCACACTGATGGCCTGTGGTGGGCAGGAAGAGTGAGGTAATTTCGAAAGATTATTTGTTCCCATCACCCCCCAGGGTCCCCACCCCTAAGCTCCAGGGGGAAAAGAGGAAAGGAAAACAAAGGCAAACATACAAAAGAGAGTGGAGCAGAGGGAAGTAAGAAGGAAAAGGGAGACAAAGGATCCTGGGAAGGGAAGGTGGGGACACATACCCTGGACACCAGGGGGACAGATGCAGTGGAAGCTTATTCCATCGCTGGTACAGGTGCCACCGGCCCCACAGGGCTGAGACTCACAGGCGTCCTGAGCAAGGCTCTGGCTGCACCGGGGGCCACTCCAGCCAGGCTCACACTCACAGCGGAACCTGGAGGGGGAGGCAGTCAGGGCTGGCACGTGCGAGGGGGTGGGGGTGGGGTTGGTCAGGGGCTGAGGTGAGGCCTCACCCTCCAGGCGCATCTCGACAGACACCATGACTGCAGGGTTCTTGGGCACAGGGATGGCTCGGGGGGAGGCACAGTGGAGGCAGGGAGCCAGGTGGGCAGAGGCAGCGGAAGCCATTTTCCCCATCTATGCAGGAGCCTCCCTCGCCGCACGGGCTGGATGCACACTCGTTGATCTCCACATTGCAAAGGGGCCCTGGGGAACATGCAAGCAACCTCATCCCAGGACAAGAACAATCGGGCTAATGGGGATGGACAACCTAGCCCCATTTAGCATGGCCATGCCCTTGAGCAAGGACATTCTCACTCTCATAATATATCAGCTCTTGTGCAGATTAAATAGCCACCTCCTCAAACCAGAGCTGCCTTCCCCCAGAATGATCATCCTCATCCCCAAACTTAAAGTCACTTTCATTTTCACTAAGGATTATCTTGGCCACACTCAGAAACACCCCCATCCCTTCGAGGCATCCTCATCTGTTCCAGGATAAACTTGAGCCAATATGGGAACAACCTCGTGTCAATGAGAAAAAGCAAAACCGCAGGGCAAAGCATGGACAATCACGTTGGATAAACAAGTGCAAAGAAAGGGGCAAAACCTGACCAAGAAAGATGGATGAGTCCACCTTCACCCTCTAAAGACCCCCTTTGCATGGCAGCCGCTTGCCCACCTGTGAAGCCAGGCTGGCATACACAGTCATAGCGGTTGATACCATCCCGGCAGATTCCAAAGGTGCATGGGTTGCTGGCACAATCATCAATGTTAACCTCGCAGTTCACACCTGAGGAAGGGGAACATGACACAGGTAGCCACCACTGTTTCCCGCCAGAGGCACCATTACCAAACCCTCTGTGCCCCTCCAGATGTAATGTTCCTGCACAGCCCAGTCCTTGGTCCCACCTGTGGTGCCAGGAGGGCAACGGCAGAGGTATTTGTCCACCAGGTCTAAGCATTTGCCCCCGTGGCGGCAAGGCTGGCTGCGGCACTCATCCACCTGGCTCTCACAACGCGTGCCCGTGTAGCCCGGGGCACAGGCACAAGAGAAGCTGGCGATGCCATCCACGCAGCGCCCATGGTGGCACGGGTCCGGGGAGCAGTCATCCACGTTGAGTTCACACAGCGGGCCCTCGAAGCCTGCAGGGCCACAGGGTCAGGCTGCGCCCACTTGCCAAGGTCCTGCCCACAGCTATGGCTCCAACAAGTCCTGACTCAGCTCTACCTCAGGCCCTGCTCATCGAGCCAGCAGGAGGCGAGCTCAGTTCAGGCCCCACCCCTAGTTGGCTTCCACTCCAACCAGCTCTAGGCTCCAGGACTCGCACCTGGCCAAGCCACTGCCACAGTTAAATCCCACCCTCAGCTGTGGCCCGCCTCCAATTCTTACGCTATCAACCTTATTGTGCCTCTCCTTCAACTGCAAACGGGGACTCTTGGGAGGTGCCCGCAGGTAGTGTGTTGGACACTCCCCACCCAGTTACAGGCACCTAGTGCCCAGCCAGACCCTTTAGCCCCACCCCTAGCTAGCCTCACCTCCGTTTAAGTCTATCATTGGCTCCGCCCCTGGCCGTCATTTGCTGCAGCCCCGCCCCCAAGCTTTCTCCCAAGCTGTTATTGGCTCCACTAGCCCCATCTCGATTCTTGCGGAGTCTGTCATTAACGGGCCCTCACCCTCTGCGCAGCGGCACTCGTAGCCATCAGGCTGGTCCACACACTTGGCTCCATTCCGGCAGGGTGTGCTCGCGCATTCATCAACATCCAGCTGACACAAGGCCCCGCTGAAGCCTGGGATGGGGAGTGGGGTGAACAGAGGCCCAGACAGGGCAGAGCAGTCACCCCTCGCAAGGCCTGCCTTGTTTGGGTAGGAAGTCCATTTGCTTAGTTTTAAATTAATTTCAATGTTTTTCATAATGTGGTTTCTATTGTAATAGTTTTCCGCTAACATGGTCTCATAAGCTCCCATCCTGGAACTTTTGACACTGCATGGGGCCTATCTTTTTCAGGATCCCTGGCCCGGGGTCCTTACCTGAGGGGCAGGTGCAGCTGAAGCCATTGACTCTGTCCTTGCAGACCCCGCCATTGACACAGGGGCTGCTCTGGCATTCGTCCAAGTCTACCTCGCAGTAGGTGCCTGTGAAGCCTGGGGATGTAGTGGGGGAAGGGAGGGGGTTAGGGCGGTGGGGCCTACTCTCTGGCCTGAAGGGAGAGCAAGGGGGGAGGTACTGCCCTTAACACTCATAGTTCCCCTGAGCCTTGTTGGCCTTGCCCGCAGCCCAACCCTAGATTCAGTTCTCATCCTCAGGCTGGACCTTCACCGAGTGGTGGTCCCAACAGGTCCAAGGCTTATGAGACTCCATATGGACCTTGCCTTCAGACCACCCTCTTCCCTTGCCAGTCCGCGGACTATGCTCTGTCCCCAGCTCCCAGCCCCGGGACCCACCAGAGCTTTGTGCGCAGCCTCAAGTCCCACCCCTGCATTAGCGGGAGACTGTCTGCAGGCTCCACCTGGATACCACTCCATTTGACCACGCCCCCAGCCTCGCATGAAATTCAGCTCTGGCTCCACCGCTATCTCATCCCAGGCTTCAGTCTCTCAGGGTGTCATTCCGAACCCAGTCCCACCAGAGCCTCCCTCCGGGCCCTGCCCCCTGTCTCGGGCCCCGCCCCTGCCACATCCACCACGCACCTGCCATGCAGATGCAGGTGAACTGGCCTATGCGGTCCAAGCACGTGGCCTGGTTGCGGCACGGCCCTGATAGGCACTCGTTTACATCAGTCTCACATCGCGGTCCGGTGTAGCCACGGCCACACTGGCACAGGAATGAGCCCTGTGTGTTCACGCATCTGCCCAGGTGCTCACAGGGGTTGGCGCCTGTGGGAATAGGCACAGCCAGTGTGGGTGTGGGCGACTGAGGACCAACCTGTCTTCTTCCCGACTCAGACAACGCCTCCCTCACCAATGGAGCACTCATCCACGTCCTGGTCACACGCGCCGCCGGTGAAGCCTGGTGGACAGGTACAGATGGCCCTGCCGTTCACCGGGTTCGTGTCGCAGATAGCATCCTCGTGACAAGGATTGCTGACACAGGCATCATCCAGATGACACAGAAGCCCTGGAAAGGGGCAGGCAGAAGTCGAGGGCAAAGCCTCCAGCTTTGTCCAAAGTTCCCACAGTCCAACATAGTGTTTTGTGTTTTGTTTTTATTAACCTGTAGTGTATTTCGTAGCTATTTTTTCCCATTTATTATGAAAAATTTCAAACACACAGAAAAGTTGATTCATATACCCACCACCTAGATGCAGCTATTGTAAGGTTTATCTATCGTTTTTTTTTTCTGAAGCATTTCAAAATGAATTGAAAATGTTCACATATTGTTTTTAAATCTGTCAAGTCTTTTTCTGATTATAAAAGGGTCCTACCTTAAGCCTTTGCTTCTTCAGTACCCTCTGCCTGACATGCCCTTCCCTCCATTTCCAAGTCCCCCTCCCGAACACCTTCTCTGACCTTTGCCACTTCCACAGGTCCCCTCTCTTTCTTGGTCACAGGATAGTGCTCCATTCCCATGGCTTCTGCCCTGTACTGTACGCCGCTATCCACCCAGGCTTCTCCTAGGCTTATGCTTTGTCCCAAATCTGGCCTCCAACATAATCATTCTAATGCTCAAGTCAGACACCATCCTTGCCCCGCCTCCCCCAATAACCATCAATGGCTTCCTTGCTTCCTACAGGGGAAATAGCCACTCACCAGTCTTGCCCATGGGGCAGGCACAGTAGAAGGAGGCCACGCGGTCATGGCAGGTGGCCCCATGGAAGCACACAGCTGTAGCACAGTCATCAATATTCTGACTGCAGCTCTCACCCGTCCAGCCATTGACGCACACACAGCTGTGGCCACCCAGTGTGTTAAAGCAGGTGCCCCCGTTGTGGCAAGCGTTGGGCTGCAGTTGACACTCATCCACGTCCTCTGTGCAGAATTGGCCTGTGGCACACAGGTGCACCAGTCCAGATACCCAGACTGTGCACACCCACCCACTCAGCTCCCTCTAGCCCCAGGACCCACCTGTCCACTCGGGAGGACACTGGCAGTTGTAGGTGTTGACACCATCCACACATGTCCCCCCATTTAGACATCGGTGCCCTGGACAATCATCCACATTCACTTCACAGTTCTGGCCATCGAACCCTAGCGTGGGAGGAGTAGACAAGGATGGTCATTGCCAGGCTGGCCTGCTGTTCCCCAATCCCTGCTGCCTCCCTTAAGAATAGTTCCCTCACCAGGAAGGCAGGCACAGTCATAGGTGAGATCACCACTCTGTCTACAGGTGCCTCCGTTACGGCATGGTGAGGGAGCACAGGGCACTGTGGGGTTCTCACACAATGGCCCCATGTAGCCAGCTGGGCACTGGCAGCGGAAGGAGCCAGGCATGTTGAGGCAGGTGCCACCATGACGGCAGGGCCCTCCGCCCACCCGGCACTCATCCATGTCACTTCGGCAGCTGCGGCCCTGGTAGCCAGGTGGGCAGGAGCAGATGTAGCGGCCATCGGGCCCCACCGAACAGCGGGCACCATGGGCACAGGGGCTGCTGAGGCAGGGGTCCGGCAGGGAGCAGTCAGGGCCTGGAGGGACCAGGAGAGGGTGAGCTTGGGCAGACCACACCCTTGTCTGCCTCGGGCACCCCTCCAGATCCTCCCTTACCTCGGAACCCACGGGGACAGCGGCAGGAGAAGCGGGCGGTGCCCGCTACCACTGAGCTCTGGCAGACACCTCGGCCAGCACAGGGGCCTGAATGGCAGGGATCTTCCAACTGGCACCGCTCACCCACCCAGCCTGGAGGGCACCTGCGGGCAGAGACAGCTCAATGGGGGAAGGACAGCTCCAGACACAGAGATACACACAAGACAGGAAAGAAACACACAGGCAAACAGAGCAATAAACACACTCATTCATGCATGCAATTTATTCCGTGAGACCTACTATATTCTTAACAATAGAAATACAGCAGCAAACATAATAAAATTGGTCCCACCCTCTTGATGCTCACAGTGAAATTGGGCGAAGATATATAAATCATGAATTAATATACAACCTGCCAGCAGGGGGTGGTGAGGACCATGAGGGCCATGGAGGATAGAGTATAGAGTGGTGGTTCCAGAAAAGAAATGTCCACAGAACCTGTGACTGTGACCTTATATAGGAAAAAAAAGTTCTTTGCAGATATAACTAAATGACAGCTATCAAGATGAGATCCTCCCACAATCTCCAGATGGGCCCTAAATCCAATGACAGATATCCTTTTAAGAGAAAGGCAGAGGGAGATTTGGGAGTAAAAGAAGGCTGTTTGGAGGCAGAGGTTGGAGTGTTGCACCCACAAGCCAAGGAACATCTGGAACTGCTAGAAGGTGGAAGAGAAAAGGAGTCTCCCCTAAAGCCATTGGAGAGTGTGTGGCTGCCAACCCCTTGATTTTAGACTTCTGGCCTCAGGAACTGTGAGAGTGAATTTCTGTTGCTGTAAACCATCCAGTTTTGGGTCATTGGTTACAGCAGCCACAGGAAACTAAGACACAGGATTAGGGGGAGAGAGAGCTGGCGGGAAAGCAAATATGTTTTCACAGACGGAAGGAAAGGAGAGGGCCATGGATCTGCGTGGGGAAGAGAGTACCAGGTCGAGAGAACTGCGAAGTCTGACTCCAGAAGACAACCTCCCAGGCACACACAGACAGACCCAGAAATACACACACAGATACACACACAGAAGGGTGCACCAACTCCACATATGGGCCTGGCAAATACTCAGACACCAACCGGCAGACTGGGTCACACATACAGGCAACTCTCACCTGGACAGACAGGAGGACCCCCCCCACACAAATCTACTCCTTTCCTGGGGACACACACGCCCCTTCTTTCCACTGGGGTGAGGAGGTAGACACCAATAGTGATGCCCTCTTGTAGAGGGGAGGCCCGCAGCTCCCTTTCCAAAACCACCAAAGCAAGCTGGATGGGGCGTGAGGGAAATATAAGAACTGGGAGGGGGTGGTCTTAATACTGGAAATCTCCAGGGAAACACTGGCGGCGGCGCGGTGGGGGGGGGGGGTGTCAGAGGGGCTTGGAGAGGCAAGAGGGTCCAGACCCCACCCCTAACGCTGTCCACCCCTGGCGCTGCTCCCTCCCTCTGGCTTGTCCCAGTTGCTCTGGGCTAAACTCGAGCAGCTGACTCAGTCCCTAGCGTCATCCACAAGATCCCCCCCCACCCCGGCCCCCAGCGAAACAGGTCGGGGCAAGGCCAGGCAGGGACGCAGATAGTGTCAGGAGGCTAGGGCCCAGCTCCCAGCCCCCTCCCCAGAGGCTCTCCAGGGCAAGGACGTCTGCCACCACTGCGCGCCGGGAGGGGGCGCGCTGCGCGGGGCGCCCCGGACTGCGGGTCCCACCGCCAGGCAGGGCGCGGCCGCGCGGCCCCCTCCCGGCGCCCCGGGCGTGTTCCCACGCTCTGCGCCCCGCGCCCCTGCCGACCGGTCGGGCCGGTTCCAGCCTCCGCCCGAGCCCCGCCCCACGGCCTGGGTTTCGGGGGAGACCGACTCGGGGGGAGATCAGGCTTGTGGGGGGTTAGCGGGGGGAGGCGAGGACTGGGAGATAGAGACAAGGGTTTAGGAGTCTAGTTTTTGGGAGAAACTTGGGGTATTCATGGGGAAGGTGACAGATTGGGGCATCCCAGTAAAGACATGAGTATTTGGGACCTTGAAGGAGATGGGGTGTGGGGGGCGGGCGTGGGGAGTGGTTCCCACGGCCCACCTCTGGGGACTGAGCCCGCTCCACTGCGGGCAATCCAGGCTCCAGGCAGCCGCGCGCGCCGGTGATTCACCTGTCGAGGGGCGGGGCAGCCGCGGGCGCATTCACCTGTCGGCAGTATTCCAGAAGCGGAGCTCCACTGCGCAGGCGCTCGGCCCTGCGGCTCCGCCTCCCAGGTGAGTGGCTCCAGATCAGGTCGCCCTTGCCCCCATTTCCACCATTGCAGACTCCCAACCCGAGGAACCCGCTCAGCCCAGCTAATCCCCCCACCCAGGTAAACCGAAGTGGGGTTCCACTCAAAGTGCGTGTATAACTTCAATGGGGCTCTCCAAGGTCTAAAATCACGCGTTGTTGAATAAACGAATGCTGGAATGAATCAATTAATGGCTACTGGGTGAACTGCTATTACCAATTACATTATAAAAGGAACCAAGCATTTTCTCATAGTCTTGAGAGGTTCCCTCTTATGACACATACTTTCTGTTTCTGTCGTTACTATTTATACTAATAATCCCTATGCTGAGTTCATCGTATGAAGGACCTATTTAAATCTGTAGAATCACCTTGTAAAGAAGGAACTATTATTGCCCCATTTTCCAGATGCAAAAACTGAGGCTCAGAGAGCTCAAAGCACTTGCTCAAGGTAACCCAGAGCCCAGAATTCAAACTGAGCTCTGCCTCTGTTCAGCTGTCTCCCAGCCTCTGCCCTGCTTCCCCCAGCTCTCCATCTTTCCTTGTGTTATTATCCAACAACCAAATTCTTGGTCCTCTTTGTAGTCACAAGCCAGGGAGAAGCACCCCTATTTCACAGATGCAGTGAGGTTCACAGAGGAGAAATAAGTAACCCATGGTCACACAGCAATTAAGTGGCAGAGCAGGGCTGTATTACAGGCCTCCTGTGCCCCCACCACTAAATCTTGAGATAAAGTAGGGTGCAGATGGTGTACTCACAACTGCAAAGCCACTGCTATTGGTCCCTGAAGATTTGTTGATTGAACTATAACTACCTCCATCAGGGGCTTTACATGTGACCTCAGGCAGCGGAGAATTCTGTTTAGTTGGGGTTACTGGGCCCATTTTCCAGACCAGGACAGTGAGGCCTAAAGAATTGCAGTCCCAGCCAGTCAGCAACATGATACAGGATTTGAACCCAGGCCAGGCAGACTCCAGAGCCCCTGCTCTTAACCCTGCTGATCCCAACTGGGAAACAAGAGGTTGCCCAAGCCACACACACGTAGGAATGGTAGAAGCATCCATGGTGGACACAGAGGCAGGGAGAAAAGATAGACCACCTCCCCACACAGGGCCCAGTGATGGCTTGGAGCCAGGCACTCACAGGCAGGCAGCCTCCCGGGAGGGCAGCTGGGTGCAGCGACCTCCATTCGCACATGGGCTTCCATCCAGGCAAGGAGGGGCTGTGTGGGGGCAAAGGAAGGTGGGCAGGTCAGCCAGATGCCCAGGAACCCCAGCACGGAGTGACAGGCATCCTTTCTCCCTCCCTCAGGCAACAGCTGCACTGCACTGGGGGTGTCTCTGTGGGTGCAGGGAGCCCCCGCATCTACAGTTCCCACGGCCCCCCCCTTCCTGCCCTGGCCCCAGCTGTTGGGGCTGCAGCTGTCCCTGCCAGCTTGAGCCCTGGGAACCACAAGGCAGGGGCGGGCAGGAAGAGGCGCTGACTTGTGCCAGATGTGGGGGCGCTGGAGGCTGCCAGAATGGGGGGTACTGAGGCAAGAAATGAGGGTGCCCAGTGTTAAAGGGAGGTCTGGGTCTGTGTGCCCAGATCCTGGGGTAATGGAGGAGGTAGGGGCAGGGAGTCCTGGGGCCATAGGTCTCCCGTCCAGTGATGTTGGGCATCTTCTCCAGCAGGGCAGCCCTGCGTAGTAGCTCTGGGGAGAGAAGCCAGGGCATGTACCCCAGGTGCAGCCAGCACTGGGTGTTGCAGGCATAGGGTGTGTGTTGAAGGGAGGGGCAGCTGGCACAAGACATGTGCTGCCCTGTCCAGAGTCCTCATCCCTGAGGGCTGTGTCCCTCTGGGGTGTGGTGTAGTCTAACTGTCCTGCCAGATGGGTCTGGGGCATGGTTGGGTGTGAGCTAGTGAAAAATTGTGTGTGCTGACAGGTGTGGGGCCACTGTGTTCGTGTGTGTGTGTGTGTGTGTGTGTGTGTGTGTGTGTGTGTGTGTCACAGAGAGAGAGAGAGAAAGATGGAGGGAGATGGAGAAAAACAGACAAAAAAGGAAAGTGGAAGCAGGCAGACACAGAAAGAAGAGATAGAGAAGTATAGAGAAAGAGAGATAGAAAGGGAGAGACAGAAGGAGTTGGGCTGGACATGAGAATGGGCCAACATGGCATATGTCCCCTTCCTCAGGGGACAAGCAGAGACAAGACACTATCAACCAGACAGGGGCCTGTGTTTGTGAACTCATACTGGAGGCCATGTGACCCACACTGTGGGCCTCAATGATCTGTGGGATGTGTAGGCACATGTGTGAGTGTGAGATGTGCATGAGTGTACAGATGCACGGGCCATATGGATCTGTTGTGCGTCCATATATGTGAACTGTGTATTTGGGTGTACAGCTGTGTGTCTGTATGCGGGACCTGTGTGCACAGGTGTGCCTGTGTGAGCTAGGTGTAGGTATGTCCTTGGATCTGTGTCTGTATGTGTCCAAGTGTGTGCAGGCAGCATGTGAGGCGTTTGGCTGGTGCACATCAGTGTGTGAGCTGGATGTGTACGTCTGTGGGTATACTCTGTGTGTGCACATCTACATCTCGGTATGTGTGACCCAGGGCTGTGTGTGCTCACCGGCCCCGCGGGGGCGGCCGCTCTTGCCCGGTCCTGCCTGAAGGGGCCAAGGAATGGGCTGGGGAGGTGGTTCCCTTCAACACCCCCACCCTTCCCAGCGTCCAGCTCCACACTGGTGCCCCGGGACCCCTGGTGAGGGCTGGTGGGTCCGCGTCCCTCTGCCGCCCGCCAGGCCTCCCTTGGGAGGTGGGGGTGCGTACTCGTAGCCCCCGCCCGGGCCCGGCCGCCGGTCCCGCTTTGTCTGGCAAATAAAGCGCGAGGCCGGCCGGGGGGAGGGGGTGTCTAGACGGCTCGGCCATTGTCCCGAGCGAGGGAGGGGTGGGGGAGGGGCGGGGGGCCCCGGCCGGCTGGGGAGGGGCTCGGGCGGCGCGGCCCGGGCACTGGAGCCTCAGAGGAGCACGTGGGCTCGCGCCCCCTTCTTTCCCCTCCCCTCCCAGGGCGGGAACGGGGTCCCGGGGCCGCCCGGTTCCAGCAGCCCAGGGGAGAAAGCAGGGCTGTGGGCTGGGGAAGGGGCGCGGGCGCCGTTGCGGCTCCGGCTCCTACTCGTATTCCGGCTCCGGGTCTTGCAGCGTTCCAGCCTGGGAAGTTTCCTCGGAGTTCAGAGCTCCGAGAACTTCGCGCCCCCTCCCCGCCCCCCGCCCAGTCAGGCCCGCCCGGGTTGGGGGGCGGGGGGCTTTGTACGAGGGGTCACCGCCCTGGGGGTACTCGAGCTCCAATCGTGACCTTCCCAGGACTCCAGATGGCCGTGGGTTGGGAGCGAGCCCCAGATTCTTGGTACCCCCCGCCCCAATTTTGAGTCTCAGATCCTCGCACCTCGAGCTCCCAGTTCCAGACTCCTGAGCCCCTTCATCCCCAGCCCTATCGCTCCTGCGCTCCAGTGCCTCCGGCCTCTGGGGCCCTGCACCCCATTCTGAGTCCCAGCCCCCCGGGACTGGCACGCAGCCCCGGGCTCTGCGCCCCGGCCCCTGCTTTGGCCCTTGGCTCCCGGGCTTCCCCCTCCAGCAGACTTGGGGGTCCTTGCACTCTGCTGCTCCCCCTCCCCACCCCACCCCGCTTACGTCCAGCCCTCTAGGTCCCGGCCCCTCACCTGCAGCCCCTGGCACCGCTAGCAGCAGCAATAGGGGCAGTGCCCGCACAGACGGCAGTGGCGGCAGCGGCGACATCAGGCGGCGGCGGCGGCGGCCCCGGGCCCCAGGCCCCATGGCGGCCGGCCGCGACCCTCCCTCCCCCCTCCTCCCTCCTTCCCTCGGCTCCGTGCGCGTCCGGGGCCAGCCTCCGCGCCGCCAACTTCGCCGAAGTGAGGCTGCCGGGCCGCCCCGCCCCCAACCCTGGCGGCTCGCCCCGCCCCGGGGCCTGCCCTGCGCTCCCCGCCCCCCGCCCGGCCTCCTGGGGTCCCTGCCCACCCTCCACCCACCCACACAGCCTGGGACCCTCAGAAGCTCGGAAACTCTGGCCACGCGGGAAGATGCGGAACCAACCCGCAGTGGCAGACACACCCAGCCTGGTGAATACTTCGCTCCCAGCACACCCAGAGCCGAGGATGCACACAGGGCCAAGATACAAACACAGGCCCCCCCAGACACCCCAAAACTGAGGCCAGGCACTTCCTTGAGAGGCTCACGAACACACCATGCACAAATGCAGAGCATGCACAAAGTTTTACCGAGACTTAAAATCTGAAACACTCGCAAACCCGAAACCTCGGCCTTGAGCCTGGGGCCCCATTTGCAGCCTTGGACCTCAAACACACACTAGGAGTCTCATGGATTCGGGCAAAGACACACATACACACTTCTTACTCCCCTTCCTCACTAACCTCTGTGAACCCCAAAGGTCCACCTCAGTTCCCTGAAACCCCACACCACTTTGCCTCTCAATTTGATCAATTGCCTTTTCCAGAATTTCCCCATCAAGGGAATGGGGACCTCTGAAAGGCCACAAACCCAACCCTGAAGGAACTGTCATTCTGGGGAAGAAAAAGCCAGACACAGACTCCTGTGGGCTCAGGGCTGGGTTTGTGGGCTCAGAGGGAGAGGCAGGGTCCGCGGAGGGCTCATAGAGGGGTTGCTCTGCCTGGGAAGGGGGAAGGGTTACTTATTTCTTTATTCATCAATTCAGCAAGTAGGTATAAAGCTCTAGCTCTATGCCTGGCTTTGTTCTAGGGGCTGGGGGTGCACCTTCCACCCCCAGAGAGGGCTTCCAGAGGAGGGTCCAGTGGGATCAGCCTGGATGAACTGGAGAGATGATATCCTGGTAGAGGGACAGTCCTGCACCCAGAGGAGGGGACAGAGTCGGGAGGGAGAATGGGCAAGCCAGGAGTGGGGTTGGCCTTGAGGAGGAGGAGGAGAAAGAGGTCAGGCTGGCCCCCTGGTTGGTTTGGTGACAAGGCTGCCATGAAGAGGAATGGGTTGGGAGTGAGGTGCTGATTCCTAGGAGTCTAGGGGTCACCCATGAGGCAGCTAAACACTGGGGTTGAGCATAGAAGAGCCATGATAGGAGATAGTCACATGGGCACCCCAGAGATCTTTGGGCAATTTTAAAACCTTTTCTTTTAAAATACTTTAAAAAAATACTTTTAAATGTACAATAATGTAATTTCCATATGCCCTTCACCCACACTTGGCCACATTTGCTTTATAATTACATATTATAATTACATAAATATATATATATATATATATATATATATATATATATATATATATATATATATATATATATATATAGAGAGAGAGAGAGAGAGAGAGAGAGAGAGAGAGAGAGAAGCTGCAGACACTATGTTCCTTTGCCCCCAACACATCACTGTGTGATCCTTAAGAAGAAGGGCATGCTTTTACCTAAACACACCACAGTTTCTCCCTCAATCCATATCCAAAGTTTTCTGTTGCTCTAATAATATCCCCTATAGCATGTTTCTTTGCTGGTCCAGGATCTAATCCTGGCATCCTTTAATCTGAATTGGTTCTTCAGCCTTTCTGTGTCTTTCATGATGTTGGCATTTTTTGGAGAGTCAAGGTCACTTGTTTCACAGAATGTCCCCCAGCAGGCTGGCCTGCTGGTTCCTCCTGACCAAGTTCAGGTTGTGTGTCTTTGACAGGAATGGCAGAGGCCATGTTGGTCCTCCCCCGGTACATCGTATCAGGAGGCACCTAATGTCAGTTCCCAGCACTGGTGATGTCAAACTTTGACCATTTAAGTGAAGTTGGTCAAATTTCCCTACTGGAAAAGTACCATTCTCTTCCCACCCACCCCCCTTGTCATAAACAAATGTTAATATCTTGTGGAGAGATACTTTGAGGCTGTGTGAATATCCTGGTGTCCATCAAACTTTCATTCACTGTTTTTGTCATTTGTTAATGATTTCCTTGATGATTTTTTTAATTGAGATAAAATTCACAGAATATAAAATTAACCACTTACTATTTTTAGTGTAACCACCACCTCTATTAGTTCCAAGACATTTTCATCACCCCTAAAGGAGACCCTCTTCCCATTAGCAGTCACTCCCCATCTCCCTGCCCCAGCCTCTGGCAACCACTAACCTGCTTGCTTTCTCTATGGATTTGCCTGTTCTGGACATTTTATATAAATGGGACCATGTACTCTGTGGCCTTTTATGTCTGGCCTCTTTCACTCAGCATCAAGTTTTTGGGGTTGGTTCATCATATTGTAGCATGTATCAGTGCTTCAGTCCTTTTAATGGCTGAGTAATAGTCCATTGAATGGTTATACCATATTTTGCTTATCCATTCACCCACTAGCATGTTGGATAATTTTTATTTTATTTATTTTTATTTTTTATTTTTTTAGATTTTTATTGGGGAATTGGGGGAGGGGAACAGTGTTGGAGATTGGGGAAGGGGACCAGCTAAGTTGTTGTTCTTCAATCTTCGTTGTGGAGGGCGTCAGCCGCCATCTGGCTGCCCGTCAGCAGCTCGTGGCCTCTAAGCTTAAGGTGCTGTGTTCAATCTTAGTTGCGGGTGGGCGTAGCCACCATCTCATGCGGGAGTTGAACCAGCAGCCTTGTTGTTAAGAGCGTACACTCTATCCACTGAGCCATACGGGTGGCAGCTCAGCTCAAGGTGCCAAGTACAGTTTTAGTTGCAGGTGGGCATAGTCAACATCCCATGCAGGAGTCGAACCCGGCAGCCTTGTTGTTAAGAGCACACGCCCCATCCACTGAGCCATCCCAGTGGCAGCTCAGCTCAAGGTGCCGAGTTCAGTCTTAGTTGCAGGTGGGCGTAGCCCACCCAGCGACAGCTCAGCTCGGGCGCAGTGTCACTGGCCCATGTGGGAATCAAACCGGCGGCCCTGTTGCTCAGAGCTCATACTCTTAAGCCAACTCTTAACCAACTGAGCCACTCGGCCGGCCCTTGGATAATTTTTAAATGCTGGAAGAGGAAGAGGTGAAGGAGGCAGAGAAGTACCATTAGACAGAAAGGAGAAGCATAAAAAGCCAAGGGTGAAAGTTGAATGACTGACCAGTGCCCGGCATCAGAGATGACCCCCAGCCCTGTTGAGGCTGGCAGATAGTCCAGCTCCAGGGGACAGGAACTGAGGACGCTCTGCCACTCCCATCTTATGAGTGCAGCCCCTATCTGGGAGGGGAGCTATTCACCCATTATACGAATACAGCCCCATGGGGAGGGTATCTGCCCATTTTATGGTGACTTGCTGGAGGAAGAGCTGAGATTGGAACCCAGGTCTGAGTGACTCCAGGCTGCATGGAGCTGGAGAGGTGGGGGTGGGGATTGGGAAGAGAAAAAAACAAAAATTGCATAAGAAGGGGCACAGTCTGACTCACAAGGAGTGTGCTGAGTCAACAGGCCCATGGGGCTGGCGCAGCTTGAGTCCTCCCCATGCTCATCATCCCAGGAGGAAATCCAAGGCCCCTGGCCTGGTAGACCTGGGTCGGTGTCCATCAAACCTTCAGTCACTGGTTTTGTCATTTGTTAATGATTTCCTCTGATAATTTTTTTAAATTGAGATAAAGTTAATCACTTACCATTTTAACGTGTTCAGTTCAATGGCATTTAGTGTAACCATCACCTCTGTCTATCTCCAGACCCTCCTGCCCCCCTCATCATCAGACTGAACCAAACTCCATCTTCACCCGGCAGGCCTTGCGCGTTCCTGGCCTTTGCCCTCTGCCTGGAACAGAAGCACCCAGCTGGACAGAAGCACCCTTTTGCTTCCTCCCGAAGCATGAACTCATAGCAAATATGTTCTCTTTGGAAATGTGTTTTCTTATAGTTATAGGACATACTATGCTATTTCCTGTACATGCTACCCTTTTGCCCATACCAGTCCCTCTTTCTAGCATGACTTCCCTCCCCCCATTCCTGTTCCTCATGAACTCCTGTTCATTCTTCAAGGTTCCAGCTCCAGGAAGCCCTCTCTGCACCCCCAGACCTAGCTCCTCTGCTGCCCCAGGCTTTACTAGCGCCCTCCTGCCCTCTGGCTCAGCCTTGCCCACAAGGGGCTGCAGGTATCTGTGTCCTGCTGTTTCTTCCCTAGACTGGGAGCTCCCTGGGGGCCAAGCATCACCCAGAATGGGGTGGGCACATAAGGGGTGACATTGGAGGGTTTGGTGACTCAGGAAGCGGCTGAAGGAGTTGAGATGCCCAGCCCAGAAAAGTTGCCACAGGGAGCTCAGCCACTCTCTTCAGTACCATTCTGGGGGCCTGGGGGTCCATAAAAGAATCTAGGAGCTCAGGGGCAAAGGTAGGGGCTCCAGGAGGGGGGGGGGGCTAATTCCTCCCCTGAGCCATCTGAGAAAGGGTTTTCTGCTGGAATGGATGCTGTAGGAGATGCTGAGCTTCCCGTCTCAAGGAGCAACCAAGGAACTGGGCACACATTTTGCTAGGCAGGAAGTCCAGAGTCTGTGACTGTGTATGATACAGCAGCCCCTGGTCTGTGGCAGACAGAGACAGAGAGGGAGCAGTAATGGTGAAAACAGGCTGAGGATGGCATGTGGGGAGTGGAGACAAAAGGAAGAAAGACATGTTTACAGAGCCCCTACTATGTGCCAGTCCCTTTTGAAGCCCCCACAATTCAGAGGGGACCCAGTCAGCAAGCAGAAGGTGGGGTTCTGACTCCAGGGCTCTGCTGCTGTCCTCTAGCCACTGTGGCAGGACCAGCCCAAGGTGTCCTGATCCCTGGGGGGACAGGACAGTCAGAGTGACCATTCCCACGGCCTTGCAGCGGGTAGCCACACAATTCCCAACATGGTGGGGGTAAGGAGGGCTTCAGCCCTCCCTCCTGCTCCTGCTGGTTGCCTTGGCTGGGGACTGCATTTCTCCTCAATGAGTTCAGTCCCCAGGGATGCGGGACCTGGGGCCAGGCCAAGACACAGCTGCTGGGCCTGGGCCCGCTGACCAGGAACCTGAGAACGTGCCCTTGGCTTCTCCTCCCAGGACCACAGTCCTGCCCTCTGCACGGAAGCTGGGGCCAGGCCTTCATGCCCAGACAGTGGGTCGTGGGAGCCTAACCAGAACGAGCAGGGGTGAGGGCTGCCGGGTGTGAGTCCTGGGCAAGAGTGGGATGACTGGACCCCAGGGGTTATGGGCAGCAGATCTAGCCACTGCCTCCCTAGGGCCCTCTCATGCTCAAACCCTCCATGGCTCCCCACTGCCCAGAGTGATACCCTTCTCACCTCATCAGTCTCACTTTCCTGTCTCCCACCCTTCCCCATCTCTGCACACGCTATGCCCACTGCTGCAAGCTCCCTTCTCATACCCAGAAAGCTCCTTTTACCTGATAGCTCACTCTGAGAGGCAGCTCTTCTTCATTCAGTCTTTCAACAAACATTCACTGAGTCCCTAGTTGGTTCCAGGGTACCAACACAGAGCCAGTTCCTGCCCTGATAGGAGAGACAGACAAGAAGTAAATAAAAACCATCGAGGGTGACATGAGGGAGGGAGAGATTTCAGCACTGGGTGGGGGAGGTCAGGATAGAACTCGCTGATGAGGGGACATCAGAACTGAGACCTGAAGGAGAAGAAGGAGCCAGTGAGGCAAACAGCCAGAGGAAGGGTGTTCAGGCAGAAGAAACAGCACATGCAAAGGCCCAGAGGAGGGAGGGGTGAGTGGATGAGAAGAACAACTAGGAGGCCAGGGTGCTGGGTGCAGAGTGAGCAAGTGGTGGGAAGTCAGGGAAGCTGATGGGGGCCAAGTCTGAAGGGGCCAAAAGGCCTGGGATTCTGTCCCAAGCATAGTGGATGCCACTGGGTGGTTTTAGCAGAGGGAAGCTGATCTGACTGAGGTTGTAAAAGATCACTCTGGAAGGTCTGCTATCTCTTCTCCCAGGGAGATTTCCTGCAGCTTCACATGGTCTCCTCTGGCCTCTGGCTCTCACCACCCCTTCCTTTTCGACTCCTACCCCGCCACGTGATCCTGCCTGGCTACCACTTCAGATTCTGAGCTCCATGGGCATCTGTCTTGCTCATTGCTGAATCCCCAATGTCCAGCATCAAGCTCGGCACAGGAGATGAAAAAATTGTCAGTTGATGAATGAATGTGCTCCACACATCTTGAGTCAAAGCAGGACCCAGGAGCTGGAGCCTGAATGGGCCCCGTACCAGCCCTTGAAATGTCCCTATCTGGACACAGACATGTCCAGCCCCCATTAGATCAAGGCTGGGTCAGAGGAAGGCCAGGGGCTGGTGGGACTTCCTGGAGGAGGAGGGGTTGTGAGAACTGAATGTGGATGAAAGGGGAGTAGAGAGAAGGGAATTCATTTTAAAGGAGCTCTGAAGCTCTGGGCAGGGGAAGAGAGGAGGCCACTCCCCAGCCCTTCTGGGGGCTGTGGTTTCTCCGCCTTAGGACCCTCCATTGGGTGGGACACCCAGTGGATGTCTTGGCCTCACAGGCCCTGGGCGCAGATCACTCCAACCTTCTATGGCCACAGCCTCACTCAGGACCCCATCTCCTCCTGCTCACCTCTGAACTATGATGCTTTGATGTCCTTGCCTCCCTGGATCCTGAAACTTGTCTTTCTTTCTGAAGATGTGGCACTTGTCCTCCCCACCTTTCCTACAGCTTCAGAGAAGGGGAGTGCCTCCCCCAGCCCCTCTCCCTGCCAGGGCTTTTCATTCCCTCCTCCCTGGGCCATAGGTTGAGGTCTCCTGTAGGAAAGTGCTCATCTCACATCCCCCACCCAGCCCCCAAGCGCCTGTCTCTGTCCCCAAATCTTTCCCCACTGCTGGCTTCATTCTTCCCCTTTTCCACTACACTTTATGCCCTGGGTGACTGACCTCCCAGACTGTATCAATGGACAGCTTTGTCCCCTGGCTTCCAGGTGGGTTTGGCCAATAGGAGGCACTGGCTTAAGAAGAAGCCAGAAGAGAGAGTGGGGTATTAATTCTCCTGCATCCTGCTCTGTAGGGTCACTTCGGCTGACTATGGCCTTTGACCAAAGGCCCTGTCCACGCACATCTCTTGCTGGGCTCTGCTAACCTCCTTCCTTCCTCTTGCCCGGTCAGGGGGACCTGGACATGGTAATAGCTTTCCATCGGTACTTGTCCAGTTGGCTTCCCCAAACTCTGCCTGCTGCATATGATCCCTGTAGCAAAACTGACTCACATCACCCTATTTGAATGTGCCAGTTGTTTCCTCCAGGCTTCGGACTAGGGTTACCACTCTCCTCTCCCCATCCCTGCTTGAATGTACTCAGAGCACCCATGCCCTCTGTCCTCAGCTCCCACTCCAGGGTTTCCTCTCTTATGATCTGCATAGCTCAGTCCTCTCAATCTCTCATTGTCTTTTGACACTAGAAGCTATGCCCCTCCTCCTTGACACTTCCCTCCTACATTGCTGGAACACCATGCTTGCCTGCTTCCCCTCTTCCTTCTGGAGGTCTCTCTTCTCTGCATGTCCCTTAGATGTTGGGGGCACCTGGGACTCAGTCTTATCTTGTTCTCCACTGTTCTGAGGGAACTTCATCCTTTCTCCCAGTGTCAGTGCCCCTCCGCCCCACCACACACGGGGCTCCTCCCTGGGCCATCATTGTCTTTAACCTATTAGATGCTTCTAGGTCCTTGCCCCACGGGTCCAGCCCCCAAGTAGTATTCTAGACACACAGATCTGTCCAGGATCCACCCCTGCTGGGCCCCATCATGCTGGGGATCAAGCTCCTGGTCCAGTGTTTGAAGTCCTTTGCAGTCGCACGTCTTTCCATCTCAAACTTTCCTCCCCGTCTCAAGGAAATGTTAAAACATCCTTGCAGGGTTCCGCTAGCTTCAAGGCCACATTCCCTCCCTCTCCTCCAGGTAAGTCAGCCCTCATTCACTCGGGCCAGACCACATAGGGCTGGCAATGCCCACGCACGGTTCCGTTTTCCGCACCCCCGCCCCGCTTCCTCTGGTGCAGGGCCAGCGGCTTAGAGCTGGTGGCAGAAATAGGTGAATGAAAGAAAAGAAAAGAGAAGAGAAGAAAAGAAAAAAAAGAAAAGAATGATGGAAGGTGGTTTGGAGGCGGGAGCTCAGAGCGGGGAGAGGGAGAGGCGGAGCTTGTGAAGGGCATCGGCTCAGCAGCCCCTCTTCAAGCCCTCTGGGTCCCGGCTCCCGCCCGAAGTGAAGCGCGCGCTGAGTCCCTAAGCCGGAGAAAGACGCGCCTGAATTGGCTGAGGTTGGGGGAGGCGGGGCTTCAGCCACCTCCCGGCCCCTGCTACGCGGAGGCGGAAGACAGCGCCTTTTCGTTACCCTGGAAACCGTCAGCGGACCCCGTCGTCCCAGCAACTGTCAGAGGCCTCCAGTCAGCTTTCGCCGGGACCTCCGATCACCCAGACAACCGCTGCCCGTTCCGGTCAACCATCAGCCCTTCCCCCGTCACCCTGACAACTGTTGCCAGACCCACCATCCCCTGGACACGCCGTCCTGCTCCTACTTGCAGGCCTCCTCGCCCGGCCCCCTCCCGCCCATCTCCGAGCCCCCAGAGGGGCATTACTCCGGTCACTTCCCCGGGCTGAGGCTACGCGCAGACCCGGCCTGTCTCCCAGCTCGCACTTTTGCGTGGGACTGTCCATCCGCTACAGGGAGCTTTTCAAAATGCAAGACATGTCCCTTCCCTGCTGAAAATCCTCCCCCCTGCTTCCCATGAGAATCCAGTCCAAGCTCCTCCAAACTCCTCGGTCTGGTTGCCTCCTCCCTCACCTTGCCCCAGCAGCCACTCATCTCCACGTTTGTTACTCCAGTAGCCCGAGATTATTCCCGCCTCCCACCTTCCTATTTACTGCTCCCCACTCCACGAAAAGTGTGCCCCCCTAGCGAGGAAAGCCTTTCCTGAACCCCGTCTCACACTCACATACCTCTGATGCCTCTTAACTCCACAATGGGGCTGTGCTCTTGTTCACACTCTATCCCCAGCGCCTAGAACAGTGCCTGACACATATGCTGAGTGAAAGGATGTTATGCTGGGGACAAGGGCGGGCAGAGAGGGGTGACCAGCAGGCAAGTTTTGGCCCCGCAGGCAGGCCCCATTCCAGAGATGAGACTATTTCTGAGGACTGCTGGGTCCCCAGAGAGATTTGTCATGCCACAGGTCATGCCACTGTCCCCAAAGACCAGGCAAAAGCTGGGGAGATAGACGTTGATGCTGTGACTAGCCTGGAGTTGGATGGTCCACCCTTGACTTGGACCACTCTCTTTTGGAGGCTGGAGCCTGGGCCCCCAGAAAAAATCAGCAGAAATTGTCAATTTGGAGCAGATGATTCCAGGAGCTCTGGAGAGGCAGGCCTCAGACGCCAGATGGCCATTCAGGGAGCTGGTCCCTTCCTGTGCCGTGTCCAGAATCTCACATATCCTAAAGGAGAGCTGTTTTCCCATGGACCCAGAGACAGGATCCTAAGGATCTTTCCCAGGCTGCTGTGAGAGAACTTGACCTTACAAGCTCTGGAATCATGACTGGGAGGGAGATCATGGCGGGGAGCTGCCCAAGGCTTGGCTGGAGAAGAGTCTGGACATCCACCTGCCTGCACAGGAAGGTCCTCCCTTGGTGAGCTGGTTAGGAGCCAGGCAAGGAGGCCTTCTACGCTAGGAACACCCACATCAGTACTGTCCAATAGAACTTGTTATGCTGATGCCCTTGAAAGATGGCTAGTGTGACTGAGGAACTGAATTTTTAATCATATTTAACTGATTTGCAATTAAATGGAAATAGGCATATGTGTCTACCAGTACTGTACTGGACAAAGCAGCATTTAGCTAAAGACCCAGACTGGAGGTAGAAGCCAGGGACAGGAAGGTCAGAGTTACGGCTTGCGGGGGGTGGCAACTCTGTCAAGACTGGTGCCCCAGAGAAGGAAAAGAGGACACTCAGCATCTAGCTCTACGGAGAAGCAGCATCCATGGTTCTCCAGGGTCAAAGTGCTTGCTCACATGTGTACACACTCATGCCTGTGTGTGAGCAAATGGGTTGGTGTGCCTAAGGGCACCCGCTGATGCACCTGTGTGTGACCTAGGAGCTCCATGCCTGTGCACAATCCAGGAGACCACCTGTATATGTACATTCTGTGGACTCCCAGGTGCATGCAGGCCAGCGAGCGAGGGCCGCTAGTCCAAAAGGTCTTGCAAGAAGGCCCACATGTACTGGTGCATTTCCTCAGGGTGGCTCTGTGGGATCCAGTGCCCTGTGCCTGGCAGTATGTGAGCCTCCAGCCGGCCGGGCACAAAACGGCTGCTGATGGCCCCAACCAGCCCCTGCTCGAAGTAGGTGTCCTTCTCCCCCCACAGCAACAGGGTGGGCGTGGCCAGCTCCTGGGGCTCCAGTGGGACGCTCCTGTGGCCAAGACAGACAGACAGGCAGAAGGATGGCTGCCCCATCCCCTTCCCCACCAACTCTCCTGAGCTTCCAGCTGGGTCTGGTCTCACCTGAAGATGTTTCTATAGTAATTGAGGGGCCCAGTAAGGCCATTGGGCTGTGAGAAGTCATAAAGGAAGGCCTCGAGCTCGTTGGGGCTCAAGTGTGGGATGCCCCTCTTGTGGTGGGTGAGGGTGGTCTTGAGGATCTGGGCACAAAGCAGGACCCGGGCTTCAGTGCTCAGCCTACCCAGTCCCAACCAACCACCCTCCACCCATCCCCGGGCCTTCACCCCATTGTACCTGGAAGTCAGACATGGACAGCAACTTCTCCGGCAGCCAGGGCAGTTGGAACAGGAACATGTAGTTGGAACGGAAAAACTGTCCGATGTGACGTATTGAGTAGTCTGGGGAGAGGGAACAGCAGACATGAGACCTGGGCCTGGGGTGGCCCCACAATCCTACATCGCTACATATACCCAGGTTAGGCACACAGATGTGCCAACACTCAGGCATGCCAGTGCTGCCTGCCTGAGTCTGTGAGGACACCTGATGTCCACCCTCACCCTGGCATCACCTTCTCTCCCTGCTGAGTAATCACTGTATCCGCAGAATGGGGGCACCTCCCTCTGCAGCTCCTGGGAGCCCCCAGAGCCACTGGTGTGCTTCTCCTGTCCAGGCCTGGATACATTTCCCCTGCTTCATTTAACAAACATTTATTGAGCACCTACTGTGTGCCAGGTCCTGTTCTAGACCCTGGAGACATAGCAGTGAATGGGACAGATAAAACTCCCTTGATCTCAGGGAGCTGACAGTCTAGAGATGGAAACATGAGAAATAATGAGAGAGAGAGAGAGAGAGAGAGAGAGAGAGAGAGAGAGAGAGAGAGAACGAGCATATAGCTATGACTATAATCCTGGCAATTAAAATCAGGTGATGTGATGGACATCAGGTAGCCATAGACAGCATCTCATGCTATTGTAGTTGCTTAGTTACCTACGTCTTCACTCCTAGAAGAAAGCTATTTGATCTCTCTTGGTTTCCCCAACTGGAACATGGGGATAATAACACTTTCTTAAGCCTAGAAAGCTTGTGTACGTTACTGTATGAGCAATTGTTACCTGTAAGTACTCAAAAAATGTTACTCCTGTGTATTGTCATTGGCTATAGAATGGGAATGCCCCTGGGGAAGGGACCCAGGTTCACCACTGCGCCCCCAGCCCCTGGAGTGTTGACTGGTAGATGGAGAAGTGCAGACACAAACATATGACCCCACACAGGCACATTCCAGCGTCGCGGACTCCTTGATATACCTTGGTACACCGACATGGGGGCAGCACTGACCACCACCATCCGCTCCACCAGGGATGGGTAGTAGATGGAGAAATTCCAGGCTAGGAGTGCACCCCAGTCGTGGGCCACGATGATGGACTTAGAGTAACCTAGGGGACCAGAGGAACCGGAGTAAGTGAGATACCAGGTAGAGGTGAGTGAGGGAAGGGGGAGGCCAGAGCTGGGATCCGGACATGTCCCCACCCAGGCCCAGGATGACATCCTGGATGTCTGCCATCAGCAGGTCGATAGTGTAACAGTCCACGTCCCTGGGTGCGTCGGAGGAGCCGTATCCACGCAGGTCCACAGCCACCACATGGAAGCGGCTCTGGAATTCCCGGAGCTGGTAGCGCCAGGAAAACCTGTTAGGCAGGCAGAAGAGGGAGGTTGAGTCAAGGTCCCCAAGCTGCACCTACGCCCTGCGCCTAGCAGAGGCCTTTGGCAACCCCACCTTCCTGCTCTGGACTTCCCAGAAAAGAGGATGGGGAACCCCAGGCCGAGGGCAAGGTCACAGCGCCCTGCTTCCTGCGCAGTGTCAACATGGATCCCTCTTCGTCCAGTCCCTTACGGTCTTCATCCCTGTGCCTCCTCGTATAGACCCCTGTCCCGTGAGTACCCCATCTGGGCCCTATATCTTTACTTCCCCTCGTCTACCCAGCCCTTCTCCAGCCTCCTGGATGCCCTGGTGGTCTAAGCTCCATCTCTCCCCAGCCCTGTACACCAAGGCCCCTCGGCTTCAAACATACCAGTTCTCCGGGAAGCCGTGCAGAAACAACATGAGGGGCCCCTTGCCGCGACCGGCGGAGACATAGTGCAGGCGCAGGCCGGAACTCTGGGGGAGGCACAGTCTAAGACCTGGGGAACCCATCCAAGGTCTAAACCCCTCCCCCAGCCTTGTGCCGACCCAGATTTGGATTCAACCATTTGCGCTCTGTTCACTCGGCTCCGGCCCCGCCTCCTAGGCTACTCGACCCCCCGTATGCCGCGACGGCGCCCTGCGCACGCTCACCTTGAGGGTCAGGAAGCAGTGCTCTCCCAGTACCGGGTCGCTCAAACAGGCTGGTGGGGTGCGCCGGGGGCGCCCGCAGCAGCCACGCCTGGGCCGGCACAGCACGTGTGTGAACGCGATGCAGCCGTAGGCTGCTGCGGCCACCAGCGCAGCGGAGTACACCAGGATCCAAATGAAGGCGCGCAGCAGCTTCAGAGTGAGACGCGACGGCGCCAGTAGAGCGGTCACCACCAGCTCGGGCATGTCGCCGCGTTCGGGGACGACCGTGCTACCGTCGGGGGTCTGAACCGCAGGGGGCGCGGGCCGCAGCGGAGAGGAGGGGTCCGGACGGTGGAGTCCACCGCCTTTGGCCTGGGATCCCTCCGTGCCGTCGGAGCTTGCTGAACGTGCCGAGAGAAGGGGCGGGAGGCTCAGATCGAAACCGCCACAGCACACGACTTACCTGAGTGCCAAGTAAACACCGGGGCGTGACGGCCACAGGGAGCCAGGTTAGGGTGCGGGGGTGGAGCCTGCGAGGACCATGCTTCGGTAGATAGGGAGGAACCTTGAGAAGAGGTGTGAGGGGCTAGAACGGCGGGCGGGGCTTAAGAAGAGGGCGGACTCCCGCAGCAGGTGGGTGGGTGGGGCCTAAAGTCTAGAGGGAGACAGGGTCCTGTACAAACAGGAAAGGGGACTTCCTGGGCGAAACGGGCCGAGACTGGAGCAAAGGGGCGGGGCACTGAAGAGTGGGGGTGGCCTACGGGCCGAAAGGGTGGACCGAACTTGGCTCAGGAGCGTTAAGGGATGGGGGCGTGGCTTAGGAGGGTGGACGGAGAGAAGGCGGAACCTAGAGAAGGCGAAGTCTAACGTTGGGCGAGGGTCCGAGGGAGAGGGCTGGGCCAATGACCTGGGGGCTGGCCTGGATCCCGGTCATTTAGCCAGGGGCGGAGCCAAAGCCTAATATGGCGGGTCGAGCGGGCCCGGAAGGGGAAAGATGGGGACAGGCCGCGCTACGGCTCAGACTAGGAGAGAGGCGCGGGCGATTGCCGTGGTCCGAGGCGGCCTCAGGAGCCCCAGCCACCGCCTCTCCAGAGCTCCCTGTCCTGGAGCGCGCGACCCTCCCCTCGGCCTGGCTCCGAGAGACGTAGCAGCACCTTCACCTAGCCTTGGTTCCAACGGCGGCTCCTGCGGCCTCGACCCGGCGCCAGCTTCCAGTTGGCCCAGAGGGCCTGTAGGTCCGCCCCTGCAAAGCTATGATTGGACAATGGCTGTCATTGACGTGCAGGCGACAGATCCCGCCCGGGAGACAATCCGCAGATGTTGAGGCCCGGGCTCCGCCAGTGGCGGCCAGTTGTGGCAGGGAGACTGATTTCTACGAGGACTAAGCCTGTTGAGTCACGGGATGTGGCCGAAACAGGAAGGGGGCCCGGGCGGGGTGAGAGGCTTCTTCCTCCTGTTTTGCAACCATCCCCTAAGATCCTGAACATTTTAGGGTCATTCATTTAACCCTTATAACAACCCTATTAAGTGTAGGTGCTATTATCACATCAGTGTATTACAGATCACGAACCTGCAAGTCGGGGATTAGTCATTTGCCTAAAGTCATACATCTGGCTAAACAGCAAGCCAGGACTTTCAGGGAAAAGTGGCACTCCTGAACTTCCTCTCCTTCCACCTGGTGGCTGCCATGGGAACCGCTTTTAGCTTTCCGCTGGTCCTTACCTAGGTATCTCTAAATGTGCTTATTCCTTTTTTTTTTAAAGATTTTATTGGGTAATTGGGGGGAGGGAACAGTCAAGTTGCTGTCCTTTTGTTCTTCACTCTAGTTGTGGAGCACGTCGCTTCACTGGCCCATGTTGGTATTATCATTGCACTCTTCCCGGGTGAGGCAGATCGGTCGCCGGTCACTGTATGGCCACTCACAGTGGCTCCTGGCCACTCACGCTGGCTGCCAACCACTCACGGTAGCTTATGGCAGCCCACTGCAGTCTCAGTGCAGCCTACCCCGTGGCTGGTGACTCATGGCAGCCCAGCTCCAGGTCGCGCTGTTGATCACCATCTTAGCTGTAGAGGGCAGTGTTACTGGCCCTCATGTGGATCCGAACCAAGGCCCTGCTGCTCAGAGCTGGTGTCCCAAGCCAACTCCTAACCAACGCGCCACTCAGCCTGCCCTATGTGCCCATTTCTTGATTACCAATTTGGGACATTATCCCCTGACTGGATCATGTCACTACCACTGGACGTGCTGTTTCCATCTGTCATTTTTGTTGGTTCCTCTGACATGAAGCACCAGTAATCCCTTTTTGTCACCTCCCACCCTCCCTTTCACCTTCCACTGTTTACTTTGTATTGTGAACACTACTGAACATTATACCGTCCTGGGATCACACTTAATAAGTCTGTGGGTTGCTACTTAAAGGGGAATAGTGGTTATGTGGTTGTGTCTCAGTAAACAATGCATTGTCCAGTAGTCGTCTATGCTTACACTGCCTGTATTGTACAAACGTTTGTTCTCCCTGCACTTACTACCCACCTTTCTTTTCTTGCGTGATTAGCCTGTTATAGCTTTGGTTTCTTTTCCACTTTCCATCAAATCAATTCTGACTACTTGATGACCCTATATCCCTCCTGAGTTCTTTAACCTTGATGCATGGCTGGTGGACACCTGGGGGCCTGCTTTCCTCCGCTACACAACACTGACTCCCCCACCCTCCAGCCGCCAGTTCTACCCTCAAACAAAGACAGCAGTAGTCACAGGATGGTAATTTTTATATTCAGTACAAATGTTTATTTTTGCAATGAGAACTGCACAAAAAAAAAAAAAAAACCTTTAGTATATAAGTGAAAAGTCTACGAATTCCCTTCTACAAATGTCTAAAGTGTTTAATACAAGTCTCAGATTCACTGACATTAATTATTGGCCAAGCGATCCGTGCATACAGTACATTGGGGGCTTGGTACACACCTCTCACTCTTGTATAGGACTAAGATTTCTAGTACTGTGGGAGGGACTGAGAAATGGCCAGAGAAATTAAATAGTAGATCCAAATTCTAATTACAACCCAGTTAGAGAAACACTCATAAGGGAGGTGTGGAGAGGCCCATGGCAGAGTTCACTCTTTAGAAGGTGCAGACAAACCATTTCTCCAGCTAAACAGTTGGACCTGGCCTGGGCAAGTTTTGGAACACAGAACAAAAATGAGGGGCTGGGACAAGATGAAAAAAACCCCAAAGAACCAAAATTTAAGTCACACTTGAACCAGCACAGTGGTTTATGAGGAAGTGCCTGTGTGTGTGTGTGTGTGTGTGTGTGTGGAGGGGTGGCAGGGACGTGGGGTGGGGGTGGGGAGCTCTGGTTGGATGCCTGAACTGCACCCTAGCCAGGTTTGGCAGATCCCAAACACAAGACAATACATGGTACCTTTCTGGTTGAAAAAGAAAGCGGGGTATGGGTTAATAAACAGTGCTAGAAATGTTTCATTCAGTTTGTATCTCTGCATACATGTAAATGACACTTTCATTTTACATCCTAGGGGCTGCTCCTGGGTACTGCCCTTGCTTTGGGGTGGGCACACAGGCAGGGAGGGTGGCATGGAAGCCACCTGGTGGGCTCTCTTGGGCAGGAATGTGTACGTGTGCGTCTACATGCGTGGGGGTGAGGATTCAAGTTGGGGGGGATGTACACTTATCTAAGAATATCTGGTTAACCCTGAGCTTAAATGAAAGGAGTTAGGAAGAGGCAGGCAAGGTGGGCGATGTGGCCTGAGTCACCTGGTGAGTGGGGTACAAGGAAGGAAGAGGGTGAAGGAGAATACTGTCTGGAGTCTGGCCAGGTTCTGCTGGAGCATTGTCACCTGCCTAGGAGGGAAGAACAGGTACCTGGACTCTCTGTCACAGCTTCAGCTTGGGATGGCACAGACCACGGACTAGGTGGCCCCTGGTGGGAGTTCTTGTACAAATGTGGTCTGGGGTCTGGGGACCCCGGGGCCTAGCCTAGGCAACAGGTGGTTCACAAAGAAATATCAGGGAGACGCCAGCATTAAAAAAGAGAGATGTGTTTATTCCATGATCAGTACAGACGAAATGCATATTCACCGTATGAAAGTCAAACCAGTCACTGACTCCAGAGTTTGGCCAACACTGAGGCACCAGCGTTGTGGTGTAGAGTGGGTTCTCATGGCACGCATAACCTCACCAGGGGCTCAAATTATAAAATTAAAAAAAAAAAAGGTGGGGAAGGGGCTGCTGGCTGGATGGGTAGGCACCGTGCAGGAGGCCTCTGCCCCTCCCTGCCTGTGGCCCCCAAGCGCCCGCCTCATCCCCTGGCCCTTCTTTTCCTGTTAAAAAACAAACAGATTTGACATTAAAAAAAGAAAAAGCCAACGAATTGGGGTGGGGGAGAGAGAATGTAGCTTTCTGGTTTTATAATTAAAAATAGACTAATAAACTTTGAAACTGAGTAAAATATAAGCAGTTTTTTTTGTGTGTTTTGTGTTTTGTTTTTTTTGTGTGGGTTTTTGAGTTTTTTAACACCAGTTGGTGGAGTCACCAACAAACTTCAAAGATATGCCAACTATGTTTCACTATACACAGCCACGGTCACACACTACCCACAGCGCGGTGGCAGCCGCCGCCCAATGAGGAGAGGATCACACCATTTCAGAGATAAGCAGTGCCATTGTGTTTGGAGAAAAGAGAATTAAAAATAAAATAGAATCCAACAAAAAATATATATATAGAAAAAAACAAAACAAAACAAAACAAAAAAACCCAGAAACACAGGTGGGAAGGAACTGACTTTGGTTGGTGGCCTCACTCGCCGGGAGAGGCCAGCCCACACGCGTGTGACAGTCACTTCGCTCTGGATTGCCATGGACACACACACCTCCACGGCACTATTCCCTTTTGCACAAGCGAACACTTACAGAGAGCGGCTCTCGATTAAAGGCTTGTGGGGGCAGGGGAGGGGTGGGATCTGTTCAAGGCAGTCAGTGCCAACAAGGGGATGGGCTGGTGCCCTCGCCCGCCTCCAGCTCGCTCGAGTCTGCCCTGGTCTCCTGGGAGCAGGCAGCAGAGGCTGGGGTGTGGGGAAGGATTCCCGGCGGGCAGGACGTCATAAACGTCATGTTCTTGGGGACAGAAAACCAGTCACGGTGGCGGGCAGCAACGATGTCCTGTGTATACTGTGTAGACATTTGGCGGAGAGAAGGGCCTCTGCCAGCACGCGGGGATGCGGGCTTGGGTCTGGCCGGCACTTGCTCGTGGCGAGACGTGCTCTGAGCTGACGTCCTGTGAGGGTGGTGGGACGTCCAGCTGGCTGTAAGGCAGATGGGCTCTGCGGTCCTCAGCTGCCCGTCAGGCCCGCCCCGGCGTAGCATGCACGAGGGCCAGGCCTGGAGACTCGCCCTGGCCGCTGCTACCACCTCCGCTGCCGCCCCTAACACTATGGAGAGTCAACGTTTTGCCAGAAAATCAAAGTCAGAAGTCACCTAGGTGCTCTCAGAAAAGATTTTCTTCAAATATTGACAACAGGTCACTCTGGAAATTCATGTCAATGGTAGCTGCCATCTGGAGGGGACAGGAGGATGGGAGTCAGGGAGTGAGACGAGGTGCCCTGCCCTTGCTTCTCGCCACCCCGCTTGAGTATCGGCCGCTCCCTCAGGCCCACACTCAGGACTGCTCAGCACTAGGCCTGAGCCACCTTGGGGCCCAGAGGCCAGCAGATGTGGACAAGCAGGTACTGTTCCGAGCACCCCCGATGGGCTCCCTGCCTATCCCACCTCTCGGCGAGTGATGCCCCCACCCCTCTCTGGGTTCAGGGTTCCCTTCTGCAGCTCTTCCAGGGTTGACTCCTGCTCAGGGGTCCCCAACAAGGCCCCTGACTCACTGCTTCCCGGCGCCTTCGCTCCTGCTCTCGCTTTCGGGCCAGCTCCCGCTGCTGGTCCAGCATGGACTGAGGCTGGGAACTCTGGGCCTGGGGGGCGGCGGCTGCAGCAGCAGCGGCCACGGCGGCTGCCTGCTGCTGCTGCTGCTGCTGCTCTTGCCGCTGCTGCTGCTGCTGCTCTTGGCGCCGGCGTGCCTCCTCGTGGGCTCGCCGGGCCTGTTCCAGCGCGTCCTCATCCTCGCGGCTCCTGGGCAGAGTAGGGCTCCGGGTCAGCTGGGGGCCCAGGGCGCCCCCGGAATCCCCGCCCGAGGAGCCCGTGCCCACCTCATGCGCTCCTGCCGCAGCCGCTCCTTCTCCTTCTCCGCGTGCTCGGCCTGCGCCTTCAGGGCCTTCTCGCGTTCCTCCTTCTCCCGGGCTGCGCGGCGGAACTGCTCGAAGCTGTCGCTCGAAGACTTGGCTGTGGAGGATGGGGTGGTGGGGTGCTTCTGCACCAGGCTAGCCCAGGAGCCCATATTCTTGATTTTGAGGTCCTGTGAAGCAGAGACCACTGTGGGTGACAGGCTCATCACCATGTGGATGCCTCCCTGGGATGGGGGTGAAATGCATTCGTGGGCCCACGGTCCCTACTTTTTTAGGTGCAACTGGCGTCTTCGGCTCCTGTTTCTGTTTATCCTTGTCCGGGGCCCCTGGTGGGGGTGCGTTCTGCTCAGGGGGCCGGATCACAGGCCTCCCGACATCCACGGGCTTCATCTCAGGCCCTGGAATACAAACAGCTTATGGGCCTGGGCCCTCCCATCTGGGCGGGCATGGTCGGCTGGCCAGCCCACAGGAAGCTCACGTCCAGCCCTGGCCAGGGGTGGAGAGGGCACTCACGCTGGGGCAGGTGGACGGGGGCCTTGATGCTCTCAGGGTGCTTGGGGGGCTCCGGCCGCAGCGAGGGACTGAAGGGCTCGCTGCGGATGATGGGCGAGTGGATCTTTTCCTCCTTCACCACCACCAGGGGCTGGGGCTGGGACTGGACCACGGAGGCTGCACGCAGCTCCTGGGACAGCACAGGCATGGCGGCCGGTGAGGCGGGTGGGCGGCTTTGGCCCCGGCCCGCGCCTGACCCTGGGGGCCGAGGCCCAGCCCTGCTCTTTACCTGCTTCTTCGGCTGGACACTTTGCTGGGGCGGCGATTGGTGGGTCAGGCTCTGGAACTGTGGCATCTGGGGGGAATGTATCATAAGCGGGGAGGGGGCTTCACGGAGGTGACCTAGGAGAGGGGGGACAAAGCGTGTCAGTGGAACTGGTATGGAGGCCACCGGCCCTGGGCCTGTGGGCCAGCTCAGTCAAGCTCTGAGCTCAGCACACAGCAGGGCTTTGTGGAGCCATGCACTCAGTCCTTGTGTTTGACGCCCATGTGTCAGAATCATTAGGAAGATTTGAGAAGCGCGGGCTCTGATACATGTGATTTCAGGTGGGATCTGGGCCTGAGTACTTTTCAAAAGCTCTCCAGATGGTTCCTACAGCATGGCCTGGGTTAAATACAAGGCATGTTAACCCCAACAGAGCAGGCAGCCTGGCCCCTGGCTGTCCCCATGTGGCTCAGCCTGCCTGCCTGGACAGCTGCTTTGGAACTAGAGCTGGCCTGGAACTGGTCTGCACCACACCAGAGCTGGGAGACTAGGTTCTGGGCTAGTGTGTGGTTCTTGTTGGTAGCAGGCCAGCCCACCCAATTTTATCCATCCAATGGCTAAGGGGACCCAGGCACCCACAGGATCCAAGCACCCAGCGCAGGGCAGGAGCCTGGAAAGCCCCACTACTGACCCCTGGGAAAGGCCTGGCCCATCACTGAAGCCTGACACCTCAGCCTTATTGGTGAGGAAACAGTCCGAGGTCACAGTGGGCTGGCCCTTCAGGACTGGGCAGCTGGAGGAGCCACCGAGTCCTGCCCTCAACTCTTCCATCCACCTTAGCAGGGATACACCCTCCTGTTTGAATCTGACATATGTCGGTCAGCTCTGCCATGGGACAAGCCACCTCTCTGCAGAGCCTGTGCTCCTGGTCCTGCCTCCTGCCTCACGTTGAAGGGCGTGCAGGCCCTTCCAGTGACCGCCAGGCCTGCTTCCAGCTGCCGTCTCCCAGCACAGACACTCTCGGGCCAAGCATGGGGCCCCGGGCCAGAGGAGCTCATTTCAGTAGGCCTGGAGCTGACTACAATGGACACACCCTGCAATCTTTAGAGCCAGAGAAGCTGTTGGGAGATGACACGGTGGTGAGGACCATCCTATCCCTGCTCCTTGGCCCCCAGCCCTGTGTGGCTAGTTCTGCTGGCCTGGGTGCTAGGAGGCCTTGCTCCAAGCCTGTCAGCCAGCCGCAGGCACATGGCTGCGACAGCCTCCTGTCTGGGTAGCTCCCTCGGGAGCACCTGCTGAGGCTGACCAGGGTGACAGCAGACCCCCAGGCCTATGATTTGTAGGAATTGCTTGCCTGCTGGTGGGTTCCTTCACCAGCATCTAGAGGGGAGCCCAGTGGTGCAGGAGTAGCGCCTACAAGCTGGCTCAGTGCCCAGGAATGCCTGCTGAGTTCCTTCAGACTCCAACAACTTGGACTTTGACTCAAATCCCCCAGCTGGGCTCCAACCCATACTGTTCCCTGTGACCACCCTCGGCTGAGAGAGCTCAAGGAGAGGTGGCCAGAAGGACCTGCCCAGCCTTCACTGCTGGTTTTTCTAAAGGCATCTCATCACCCGCCTATCACTGCCCACCACGGGTAACCCAGCCTTGCTCAAGGGTGAGAACAGGCACAACTGCACAGTCTTTCCCAAGGAGGACAGCCAGCTGTTCTCTGCCTAAGGCTTCAGCAATCTACTTGGCACCTGGCAGCTTTTGCTGGGTTTAGGAACAGTCACGACATAAAGTCAAGACCTTGTTTTTCAATGTGTTGGCAGCACTGCCGCATCCCCAAGTCAGGCTGCTGGCCCACACTGCTAAGTACAGGGACCTCAACTATGACCTTCACATGTCACCACACCACAAAGCATCAACTGCCACGTTCCGCTACCAGGACCAGCCAGGATGTTTCTGTTACAGATGCTTCAATAGCAAATGCCCAGGAAAGGCACGAGGGCGTGGCCAGACCAATGCTGCCGGAGGAAAAGGGCAGCCTGAACCAGGCAGCAGGAGATGGGACTGGTTCTTAGGGATGGTGGGGCGCACCACCTTTTGAGCTTCAGCCCCATTTTCCCCGACACAGACCTGGCTCCATGAGGTGGGCCTCATGATAGGGGGAGCAGAGTTCTCAAACAGCCCCCACTGTCCAGACCTGCCCCTGGTTCTGCCTGGATCTCACGCCCCACCATTTGTTAAACTAGCTCCTGCTCATCTGGGTCACCTCTTCCAGGAAGCCTGTTCTGATCCTGAGGCAGATCAGGTGCCTCCCTGGGCTCCTGGCTTCCCCACCTAGCAGGAATCATGATGCACTGTAACACTTGTGATTGTGAGTTCCAAGAGGAGGGCCAGTGGGGGCCTTATTCTCGGACATTCAGCCTGCAAGCAAGCAAGCCAGATACCTGATAAACACACTACAAGAAGCACCTATGCCCCGTCAGCCACCTCTCTCCAGCTTCAGCCTGAAGCATAAGCTGACCTGTCTGGCTGCTCCAGGACAAAACCCTGGGCCCAGTACCAGGCTCCCTGGAGCCCAAGAGTTAGGGGGGGCCACTTACCAGTTGAGTAGGGGTCCGACTTGTGATGCCGGGGTGAAGGGTGGTGCTGGATGACTTGCTGAGGCTTCGCAGGCTGGGGCGGGGGTGGCTGCTGTCCTGGGGGTGGGTGGGGGGGCTGTGGGCCTGGGGGTGGCGGGGGCTGCTGGATGTGGGTGGGGAACTGCATGGACTGCATGTGCACAGGCCGGGGGGGTGGCTGGTGCTGCGGCTGGGGCGGTGGCTGTGGCTGGGGGGGTGGTGGAGGTGGCGGAGGCTGCTGTAGCTGCTGCTGCACGGAGGGGTGGGGTGGGGGTGGCAGGGGGGGAGGAGGCTGGGACTGCACCTTCACGGAAGGAAGTAGAGGTGTGGGGGGCTGCACCTTCTGCAGCTGTTGCAGGTAGAGCTGCATCTGCATGGAGGTGAGGGGCGGGGCGGGTGGTTCTTCGTCCTCCTGCAGCAGCACTTGGGGTGGCTGGGCCATGGGGGGCTGTGGGAGCAGCGGGGGCTGGGCCAGGGCGGGTGACACTGCCGGGGGTCGGGCAGGCTTGGGGGGCAGGGCAGCAGCTCGGTTGCTCGGCCGCGATGGCTGCTGGGGCAGAGCGTTGTGCAAAGCTGGAAGGACACAACAGTGCAGCAGTGAGGCTTCCGAGGCCCCAAGCCTAGCCCTTCCACTTCATGCTGACCTCCTACCCATCTCCCTCCAACCAGCACCCTCTCCTCACCCTCCTTAGCTTCCCACTAACTCCAGAATAAGGACAGGTCCCAGGGAGGTCTACAGGATCAGGCCCTTACCCGTCATCCTGCCCTGCGCCGAGCCCTCCAGCTCTCTCCCTCCATCCCTCCCTCGCACTGCTCCCATCTTCACTCTCACCCCCCACCCCCACCCATCAGACCTCCCTGTCTGGGATGACTGCGTGTCCCCCCAGCCCTGAATGGAAACTGCCGAGGGGTCACATCATTTTTCATCTCACAATGACTGGCCCAGCAGAATCAAATCAGTACCAAAGCAAAATTCTAAGCAAAGCCTATTCTGGGGTGTCTTCATTTCCACAATGGCCCTGGGAAGTTGCTGGCATCCCCTCAGTGACAACTGAGGCTAAGATGGGTTCCAAAGTTTGCTCCAAGTGTCCAGTTGCAGTGGTGAGACCGGGATGGGAAGGGGCCTCCCCGCACCCAGGTGGCCATAGCCACAGCTCACCTGGAGGAGAGACCACCGAGTGCTGGTTGAGATGAGGCGGAGTGCTGTGCTCGGGCGGCTGGGGCAGGTGAGGGGGCAGCTCGGGCTGTGGCAGGTGCAGGATGGGTTGGGTGAAGTGGCCAATGGGGTCAAAGACGCTGCCTGGGAGCTGGGGCTCCAGGACAGGGACCTGGGCAGCGATGAAGGGTGGGGGCGACGACTTCATTGCAGGAGCAGCCTGCTGCGGCATGGAAGGTGGGGGTGGTGGGGGCGGCGGCTGCTGCTGGGGAGGTGGGGGTGGTGGGGGCTGCTGGGGAGGTGGTGGGGGCTGCTGGGGCCCAGGGCCTGGGGCCTGCTGCAGCTGCTGATGGTGGTGATGATGGTGCTGCAGACAGACAAATAGACACACGGGCTGACATCAGGCAGGCAGAACCCCCTGAGCCAGCCCCAGGGTCTGCCCAGGGACCACAAAGGGAGGTGGCCACCACTCCCCTGAGACCACATACCTTTTTCTGCTCCCTCCCAGGGTGCCCCTTCTTTTTTGACTTCGGAGCCATCTCTGCAGAGGAAAAGAGAAGGTAGTGAGGCCTGGGGAAGACAGAGTATCCTTGGACGTACAGCCAGGAGAAAACAGGGTGAGTTCAGAAGGGCTGGTGACAATGAGAAGGGTGGCTGGATTCTGTCTGGGAAGGGAATCGGTCACGGGGAAGGGAGAGACAATGTGGGGTCACATACCCATATGCTTTCCGCTTTACTTAACAGGGACCACGCTTGAAAAGCCTCCCTGCCCAGCTCCTGACCCCTAGCTCCATCAAAGGATGACACCCCGGGCCTTGGGGACTGAGCTGTGGAAACCTTCTTGCCCAACGTCTCCCCTTACTTGCTGGTCAGAGGCCACTACGGTGACCCAAAAGTGTGCGCCCCAACCTTTATCGTGGAACCACCATGGTGTTCAAAATGATCACATCCATTTGACAGATGAGCAAAGTGAGGCTCAGGGAAGTTAAGGAACTTGCCCCAGATCACACTGCTGTGAAGCAGCCACAGTGGCCTCCAACTGAGGTGCACTCCTTCCCATCACCCTAGGGATAGCAGATATGCAAACTGGGGTGAGACAGACAGTGTGGTGCCCATGTGGGCCAAGCCCTGGCTACAGAGCCATGGGGACAGGTGAGGAGAGTACTGACATGTGGGAAGGCCACAGTGTGAGCACTTCAGGGGAGGGAGGGAACGCAGGCAGGCTGCTCCGCCAGCCTCCCCGAAACCACCAGGAACAGACAGGGGAGGTGCTCAGTGCCATGGCCATATTCCCCTTCCTCTTGGGAGACTGGTCTCAGAGAAGATCCATGTTGGGACACAGTGGATGTGCTTCAGGAAAAAGGCAGTATATGCCCTGGTTCCTCAGAGGCCCACAGCTTGTTGCCACCGCTGTGTGAACATGTCTGCGAGGAGTCTGCAAGAGCCAACACGCCCCAGCATGTCCCACTCCAGTAGAAGGTTATGCTAAGGAACTTGCCAGATGGGATGCCCCTTGACAAACCCCACCGGTGTGCAAACCCACAGGGAGAGAAGCCCGGCTGGCACTTATGGGCTAGGAAATGATGCAGTTGCCAACCACCAGGTGGGAGGTGGGACCCATGGTGCCTTTTGGACTCCTGTCACCTTGCCAGGCATCCCCTGAGCTCCTTGCCAGGGCGCTGGCTCTTGCTGCTGGGGTCAGAAGACAGGCTTTGCCCAAAGCAGGGCTACCTCTGCTTGTAGCTGCTTCACGAAGGGCCATGCTAAGCTGTGAGGCACATGGCCTCAGGGTGCCAAGTGTCACCAAAAGGGATGAGAAAGGACCTTGTGCCCTGCGAGAGCGCACCACTCCATGGAAAAGACAAGACAGCGACACAGACCTCAGTAGCTAGACACATGTTCTCATACAAATGGCAGCAACTGGGGACACCTGGGACATGAGAGCCACAGGCCCAGCCCCAAACAGGAACACTACAGATTCCAGGATACAGGGCTCAGGATTCTGGGTCACAGTAAGAAACCTGGGGAGAGGGACACTCTTGTGGATAAGATATATAAAAGGGGAAAGTTTAGGGGTTTGCAGGATCAGGGACACAGGATGTCTGGCAGCTGCAGGGTGGGGGTCAGGGGAAAGCACTGGACTAGAGAGGCTGTAGGCCCAGGATCAAAGGGACCCTGCATGTGCTGGGGGAAAGCTCAGCACTGAGAGGCCACTGAGTCAAGGACGTGGAAGAGGCCGGGGTGTTCTTCATGAATGGGCTCCTGTTCCAGAACCAATTCCATTAACATAAACTGTAGCTGGAAGGAGGCTGGGGGCAGTGGCTCATATGCTGGGCATGCTTTTGGAGGGCCCTGTAGGGGGAGCTGGGGAAAGAAGGGGGGTCAATGGGTAAATTCTGACCAGAAGACACGTCATGGGAGAGAGAGGGATGGGCAGGGTCAGGGCGGCCTGTCATTTTGTGGCCCTGGGGAAATACTGTTTTCCCCACCATATAAGAGGGACAGTGGCTCTGAGCCCTCACAATTTCCCCGTAGGCCCTGAGCAGAGAGGACCATACGAGAACTCATGGGGAAAAAGTGCACTGAGGCCCTGAGGGTTCCAGGCAACAAATCTTGGCTGCCTTGGAAGGGTCACTGGGAGTACCCCAGGGCTCCGAGGCAATGCCGGGCAGGGCAGGTCTAGAATAGGAGAGAGGCTGGGAGGCGCACAGCACACTCCCAGCACCACAGGACTAAAGGGGCTGGAGCCTATTTGGGACATCGCGTCTGGCTCACGTGGCCCGAGCCTTGTGTCGGAGTGACTGGTGGGAAGACAAGACAGGAAGTACACGGCTTCACGACATACCAGCCCCAAGACACCCCCACACAAAACTCTCTAGAGAGGGTTACATGAAGATGGCCTCAAGTACTGTGTGATCTTTATTCCATGAAAATCTTGAACTCAACACAAATGTCATCTTTACATAGGATGGTAATTGTACAAAGAATTAAAACGTTTTTGTAAAATCTGATTAAAACACTGATTCCTCCCCCCACCCTCCCAACTCAAAGGAAGGAGACAGGGTGGAGGGTAAGGGCAGGGCAGAGGCGCAGAGCCCCTCAACTGAACTAACTGGGGAGCCTTGGCACCAGCGGACACCTGGGCTTCCCACCCGACAGCAATTCCTCGGGCCTCGAAGGCCACTGGTGTTGAGGCCTGGCTGACACCTCCCACTGCCCGCACACTGGGGGCTTTAATAAAAAGTGAGTGGGCACTGCTCTCTGATGTTTCTGGGGCACAGGTGACAGCTTGAGTCTAAAGATCAAGTTCTCTGCCAGATGGAAGCCCCATGGGCACGAAGGACGGGGTCCCTGGATAGCAAGAGTGCAAGGACCCCGCAGGAGAGCTGGCCTGTGGCTATAGCCTATGTGCAACTGTGTGGGAAGAGGTGCAGGCGGCACACAGGCGGATACTGTGGGAATCCATGCTGCCATTTGTTCCAAAACAGCAGAATCTTCCCAGAAAGACAATGCCAGCGGCTTCCCAACTGTCCTGTGGGAATCTCCAGGCATGAAGCCCCCTGGCCTCAGCCAGGCCGAGCTGCACTGGCAACACATCAGGAACAGGCCAAAGGGCAGCTCAAAATAGTCTGTTTGGCAAATAGAACTTGACTGGAAGCTGACTGGCCAGAGGATCAGGGAGCAGTCTGGGACTCTAAGCATCACTGCAGGGACCTAGAGGTTTTGGCGAGGCTGGAGCTAGAGCCCAAGGCCAAAGCCAGTCTGGGGCAGTTACAGGTGCTTGGGCCTGCTGACAGTGAACTGCACCGCCTCAGGCCTGCTTGCAGTTCCAGGAGGCTGACTCCAAAATGCAGCTAGGCCTTGAAGAAGTACACACAAACTACACTTAAAAATGCTCCTTAGGGGACTTCACATCAGGCAGTTTCTGCTGAGATGCTGGATTCATGACCAAAAAAGGGCCCATATTTATTTTTAGAGCAAAAAAGCCTATTCAGTGTCTCTCAGAGGACTTGGATGATGTGGCCACCCTGGTCTGCCCCACCCCCAACGGCTGCCATTGATCCAGGGGACTAAAGACTAGGAGGGTGCTCTGGTGTCCACGTCCCTCAAAGATGTGCAGGGAGCCGGCCCCGAAGGCTCTGACACCCTCACCACTGACCAACTCAGTGCTCTGGGTTTTTTGAGCCCTTTCTCGCCCACTAGGCCAGAGCCCAACCCCATTGGGGAGAAGGGATGATGGGCTCCAGGGGCCAGGTGAGCTGGCGACATGGCCGCTCCTTCCCGAATGCCCTCACCAGAGGCCTGCCCAGCAGCTCCTGCCCATTGCAGCCTGCTTCTAATCACCTGGGAGGGACGGAAGGCAGCCAAGGAGGTCCTTTCTCTATGTGGCTTTAGAAGAGGCCAAACAAGTTGGGAAAACGCCCAACAGGCAACAATGGGAACAACAAAAATCCAAGGACTCCAAGGAGCTGTGAGTCAGCTATGGCTGGTGACAGCCTCTGGCTGATGAAGCCTCATGGGCCACCAGAGAGAAGGCATGCTGAGGGACAGCCCCCACTCCTCATTTGGGAAAGCTCTAGATGTTAGAGTTTTCTTCCTTAGGCTGAAGGAGATCTCCCCTGGGCTAACATCACTGCCAGGTCCAGGACAGAAGCGGTTAGGTCCAGAGTCCCAGAAAAAGACGGAGGGATGAAGAGAGAGAAAATATACTTGTGATGGGGCCTTGCACACGGAGCAGCACCACACATATGCGTGTGCTGAGGGATTGTCATCACCCTCTGGGAGATGCCACCCACCCGGAGGAGCCCAGACGACCAGGGAGGCTGGGCAGGACAGCCAGGCAGTCTGTACACAGGAGGCCCGGGCGACCAGCCAGGCAGGCAAGCCTTCCCGGAGGCGGGACTAGGCGTGTGCTGCTCTGATGGACATGACTAATGCACCCTGGGGACAGGCCCAGGGCTCTGAGAATTCCATAACTTGATGGAGTCCTGTCCCTTTCACGGAAGAAAATGGACTTAAGCTAGAGCTTGCTGGGAAGGAATCTGGAACTGAAGACCGTTTTATTAAGAGTCCGTGTCCAATGATTAGGCAGGACCTACATAGAGGGAGAGAGAAACCAGTGTGAGAGAAATGGTGTGGAATGTACCGTTTAAGTCACAAGAACAGAAGAACCGCAGACCGAGCCAGCCTCCTGTGCCCTGCTCACTAACAGGGCACCAGAGAACGGCGCCGGAGCCTAGGAACCCTGCCCCAGCCTGGCCAGCCTCAGGTGGGGACAGACCCACCTTCCCCCCTTAGAAGGGCCACGAATGTCTACAATACCACCCTGAGCCTGTTTATGCTTCTAGACAGACCTACTTCCAATAACGGGTCCCCTATGCACCCCGACATCTTCTTTGCCAGACTGAATGTGAGGCCCCTGCCTTGTCCTACTTGCTGTCATCCTGCAGACCAGACTGATGTGCCACGCTATGAGGCCCCACAGACTCTGAGCTTATCCCCCTGGGTCTGCTTTGCAACACCTTGTCCATCTCAGGGAGCTGATGCGGCCCTCCCTCAGGGCTTGGGTGGGGGAAGAAAAGCCTCCAAGACTGGGGCTCTCGCACGTAGGACCTCCAGCTAACACCTCATCTCTGCATTCCTATAAACCCCAAGAAAAAAATTACAGAGCAACCAGTTACAGACACTGTTAAGGAGGGCAAAAAAATAAAAAACAGGACAAGGAGGAAAGTCATCCTTCCTTTTTCTGAGGCATCCAATTTGGCTCCCCTTGACCTGAGATAGGCGTGAGGTCATTCCCACCCACACAGCAGAGCAGATGCCTCTGCTGGAGTCACTGATGCACCAACACTGTACTCCCATGGTCCCCTAGTGTGTGCATGGGAAAAACCCGCCCACCAGCTGGCCTCTCACTCAGGGCACATTCCACAAGTCTGGCCCCGCCCGGGGAGCCCCAGAATCCCACCAGCTGCGACCTCTGCGGGTGTGGGTGTGTGAGGGGTCACCTGGCAGTATGGGCATACCGGCTACAGTGCTGTCCCCTCCAGGTCTCTGCCTATCCCCCACCAGGAGCCTCTCCCCTTCCCTGAGAGCAAGCAGCACACCCTTGGAGTTGGCAGCAGCAGGCCCCAAGAACGGACTGGGACCGAGTCTCTCAGATCTCAGAGACCCCGAGGGTCGGAAGCTGAGGCTGGTTGCCTGGGAAGAAATGTCCCATGGCCTCTATCTGCACTTTCCAGCTCAAATCTTTCCAAAACATCAAGCATTCCTTTTTCCCCTGGAGCTATTAAAAAAAACACCCACATGCTCCAATCCTGGGAAAAGGAAACGAGACTAAATAAAATAGCTGGAGTGTGCTCCTGCCGCAACTAGAAGACCAGACCAAGTCCAAGAGAACTTCCCCACACCTCCCTGAACCCCAGCCCAGGTAGCTGGGGGCAGCAGCTGCTCCTGAGAGGGACACGAACTGTGTGTCCACCCCCACCCAGAAGGAACCAGACATCAGCAATGTGATGGGGGAAGCTGAAATAAGAGTCCTTGGACATCACTGGCCCCATGAGCAAGGATGACGTGATCCCCGCACTGGTGACAGAGGCCATACCTCTGCCCACAGCCCACCTGGGACAGCAGTGGAAAGGGAGGAACCAGGGCACCCACCTCGAGACTACCCAGCTGAGATCTACAAATGCCTTAGGGTGGTGGGAAGGTGGCACTTGTACTCACCCCCCGCCCCCCCCCCCCCCACCGCTTCCAATACTGAACCCTTGAGCAAATCCAGATTTCATCAACTGAACCTCAATAAAAGGCCACAACCCAAATAAAGTTGGGTTCATAGAACGTGGTAGGACTGGCCAATAGCGCTGAATGCTGCTGGACAGTGGGAGCAGCATGTGGTGGTCTGGGACCATGCTGGAAAAGCAGTGCCCCTGCTCCCCTCCACCCAATTCTGGGAGCACACCGCCTCCCTGAATTGCAGCATGGCCCCCAGGACCAGCCCCGTGCCCTGAGCTGTCCTTGGCATCCATGTCTGAATAGCAGTCAGAAGAGGGGTCCACATAACACCCCCCCAATCCCCAATTTAGTGCCTCTGGTTTCTTTCGGTGACTCATGTCTCAGGGCTGTGTCAGCAGAACTGACCCTTACTTAACACAATGACAAAAATAGGTCCTTTCAGGAATTTCGGCTCCAATCCAAATGGAAACACAAGAACAAGGAGGGCAAAACAATTTAAACCCCAAAAGACCAAGGAAAATACATCCAATGTCCCCCGTCCCCCGCCCCAGCAGAACTGCCTGTAACTGGTTGCAGAAATCAGGGCTGCTGGACTCCATAGACCCAGCACAAGCAGCTGCTGGAGGAGCTGTCTGGGAAGTGAGTGCAGTTTCCTGTGTGGGGTGGGGTGGCGATGGTTGCATTCAGTGGTTCAGGGGCACAGGCTCCCACCCCAGGACCTGGAGCGTCTCAGCTAGAGGGTACAAACCCATAGAGCAGGTCCTTCCATTGAGCAGAAGCCCCAGCTGGCTCACGAAAGAGCTCCCCAGTACAAACTAATGGGGAAGAAAAAGCCAGGACCACAAAGACAAAAGGGACCCGCACAAAGCCCAAGGTGGGGAGGGTGCCTGGGAAGAGAGACAAGCTGGAGGTGGCTGGATTGCCAGAGCCCCGGTGCCTGCAGCTCTGAGATTGTAAATCTCACCCTCCTTCCCGCCAAGACAGCTGTTCCCAGGACTCTCAGATTACTTGTTGCACAATCTTTCCACTTTCTTTAAAAGGGGGAAAAATGTGAAAAAAAATAAAGAAAACATCTTGGCAGCAGCAGAAAGCTGATGAAAATGCCGTCACGGCCGCCCCACAGAGGCGGCAGCAGGCGGGTGCAGGAGCGTTCCTGCTGAAAGCAAAGGCACCCTGAAGAGGAGCTTGGGGGCCAGGGACAAAGGCCATAGTCACAGCCCCCTAAGGTGCCACATCAGCCAAAGCAGATCCTCCTCAGCCAAGCTGCACTGTTTTTAACGACCAGGTCCCCTGCCAGTTTCAGCCCTTAAGAGTTTTCTTTTGACTGCTTGGGTCCTTAGGAGAAAGACTGTGAAACCCCTAGAAGGAGCAGCCTGCTAGGATCCCCGAGAGAAGGCAAATTGAAGATATGGCTGGCACCCAAAGTGAGAAGTTAGTGGCTACCAGGAATGCTAATTCAGCCCAAGAATAGGGCCATTCACCTAGCTAAAGGCAGTGGCCTGGCGGGGCATGGGGTGCAGCACCCCCTGCTGGTTGATGGATAAAAAAGCAATGGGGGTGGTGGTGATAGAAAAAGGGTAAAGGATGGCAACAGAAGTGGGCATACAGTAGGAGGTCAATAATACAAAACATGCCCTAATGAATTTCATCTATTTGGGCCCATGGAAAATGAGGTAATCCAGAATTTGGAATCCTGGAGAAGCCCTCAGCCCTCCCACTCACTTGGGAAGCCTGCTGCCCTAACTGTAAAAGGGAAGTGACAGTGATGAGACCCAGAGGCCCCTGCTTCTCCAGACCGAGGCAGGCTGAGCCCACACGAGGCCCTGTGTGCGCACGCCTCGGAGCAGCATTGCTCTTCCCAGCTGCTGTAAGTGATCCTCAAACCTCCAATGATACCATCATCAGGTCACATTATTTACATGAACTGATTAAGTGAAGCTTATCTTTTATTCCCAATTAGAATAAAATACCAGAGACGGGACAGGTCCACGAAAAAAACATGCCAGGCTTTGTTCCCCCGAGGATCATCAGGAAAGCCCAGTCTCCCCACCACTGTACAGCTCTCAGCATCTCCACCTGCCCCAACTCCCATGCCGAAGCTGTTGCTCAGGTGGAGCACACTTTCAGGCCCACGGAGCATAAGGAGGGTTGTTAGAGGTGCAGGACACATGTGTCGAAATGTGTGCAGTTAGGAGCAGCCAACACACTGAGTCAGCACACTGAGGAGGATGGTGGTCCCCTGAGCCTAGTGACTGCAGGGGCAACAGCAGGCTGCTCCACACCTGCCGAAGCACGTCACCTGGGACGGTCGCACCGCATGCAACTATGATGCAGGGAAGACTGAGAGAATGGACAGAGTTACGCTAAGACTGATGCCACCACCTGGGCCCCAACACCCCACCTCCTGCTCCCCATTGGGCCCTGCAGTGTCAGCACCCTCAGCCACTTGTCCTCTCAGCCCAGGCCACAAAGGGTGATGGGGGAAGAGAACTAGGTGCTGGGCTTCCCACTGCCCCACTTGGAGGATTAACAGGGTGGCCAGGCAGTTCTGATGACCACCACATCTGGCCTCTGGTAGCCAAGACACAGGACGGAGTGGTGCTGACCAAAGGCGAGAGTGAGATAAGACACTGAGTTAGGACCCTAACCTGTTTCGGAGTCTTCGCTGTCAGAGGAGCTGGACTCACTGGTGCTCTCTGACTCTGAGGATGAGAAGCCCTTCATCTTCGAGGAGCCAGCAATCACATCCACTTTCTCAGCTGCAATAAAGCAATATGGCCTGAGTCAGGTGGGGCCCGAGCCCAGGGCTACTCTTAGCCCAGGCACACTCCTCTGCCTGGAGGAAGGGCCGGGGGAGTCTGTGCCCCATGAGCCAGAGGGCTGCCCCTAAGGGCCAGCTGCGATTGTCCCAGATCCCTGATGGGCCCCATGTTTCCCAGTGGTGAGATGCTAGCCTACTGCTCGCTAGCCAAAAAACTTGTGTTATGTTGGAATTTCAAATCCCCCCTACCCCAATCTCTCAGAATCCCCTCTGCAGAGTTCAGCAGGATTAAGAGATAGGCAGGAGGAAATTTCCTAAGACGAAGACTGTCAGGCTAGGGTTCCCTCAGACTCTTCTGGCAGCGGGTGAAGAGGACCCAAGAGGACATGACAGCCAGAGACAAATTAAGACAAGGAAAGAGCCCTGGGAAGGGGCCCAAGGACCCCTGGAGTCAGTCTGGGCTGGGATGAAGGCTGTGTGCAACACCCGGATGTGGATCTTAAGTCCTACTGGTCTTAAAACAAAAGCTGAGTCGAAACAAGTTGCTTGTAGCATGAAAGGACTGCCTGGGAGACTGAGAGAGAGCCATGCCACACTAAGACCTCTCCTCCCAGTCTCGCCCCTCAGAGGCCCCAAATGGGGGGAGAAGGTGGCTTTTGGCAGAAGACTCAGTGGCAACAGCTGAGGACAAAAGCAGCTGCTGCTCAGAGGAAGCCTTAGGACACCGAGGTGCAGGTGGACCCCACAAGGCCACCAGCCAGAGAAGCCAAGAAAGGCACCGACAGCCCAGGGTAGAGTATGATGTTACACCCATTCAGAGGTGACTATGTCAAGGACAGATTTTATCACTGGAGAAAAAGCCTGCAGAAGAAAAGGGCCAAGTCTGGAAGGCAGAGTCACCTGAGGTGCCCAGGGAACCTCCAGGTCGAAAGGGCAGGAGGAAGCAGCTCATCCCACCCTCCCTTGTCTGGAACCCCGTCCAACCCCAGGGAGGCCAAGGGCACCTTGAGGTTTTCGTTTCTTCCGCAAACAGGAGGTGACGTAGCGCTCCAGTTCTCTCAGGGTGGATGGCTTCAGGGTCTCGAAGTCAATCTCAATCTCATCGGGGTTGGAGTTCTTGAGCGAGGGCTCCCGTGACTGGATGATGTGCACCACTCGGCCCAGCTTCTCTCCTGGGAGCTTGTTGATGTCCAGGCTGAGCTGGCGCTTCTCCTCGTATGACATAGGTTTGCACTTGTCCTCCTCCTCTGACTCATACGCTGGAGGGGGCTTGCTTTTCATGGGTGCCGGCTCCTTCTTGCTACGAAGGGACGATGCAGGCGCCATCAGGAATGGGTCCCCCAGGAAGCCGGGCACCCACTCCTTCATTAGGGGCTTGTGGGAGGCTTCCATGCCTCTACCCAGTTGGTCTTCGCAGAAACGGGATGGGGGTGGGGAGGTTGCTGTAGCCTGTCCTTGCTATCTGGACGTACTATTTGCCATACTCCCTCCCTGGGGAGAAGGGCAGAGGTGACCACCCTACAACTGGGGCGGGTGGGGTCCCCACTGGGGCAAGTTGAGGGCACAGACCTTGTGTTGCTGTTGCTGCTGTTGTTTTTCTTGGTCTTTTTGGGAGGAAGTTCCTTGGCTTTGCTTTTCTTATTCTCTTCTACTTCCTCTTTCTTTTTGTGCTTTTCTTTTTTCTTCTCCTTCTTGTCTTTCTCTTTTTTCTTTGGTTTGTTCTGCTGGGGCTGCGAGAGGGCTGCAAGCTGCTCGTGCACGGCTTTGAGCTACGGAGCACACAGGAAAGACACACTGGTCACTCTGGTCTTGACATGGACCCCCAGGCGTCAGGGCCCAGGCATGAGGGAGGGGGCTAGCTGTTAGCTCTGTGACCTGCTGTCCTGCAAGACTTCCAAAGTGCCATCCCACCCAAGCCCTGGACTCCAAGGATGGCCAGAAAAACAGCCAAAGCCAACAGATCCCGAGCCTCATTGCTATCCTGGTCCCAGGAGAAGGGTCCCTAGGAGGCTGGGCAGTAGTGCAGACACACTGGGGCGCTAGAGCCTGATTGCTGGCTTGTAAGGAGCAGGGCGACCATGTAAACCCTAGGAGATGATTCCCTGGCTCGGCCTCCTTCCAGACGCTGGAAGGATCCAGAAGCCTCGCCTCTGCCCAGGAACCACCATGTCTCCCCACCTCCACATGCAGTGTACTTATATTGTGTGTTCAACATGCCTGTGACTTAGCAGAGGGCACCACTGGGAATTCTGCTCCTGCTGGGACTCTGAGCCACGGCCATCTTGTGGAGAACTCTGGAGAGACTGCCCAATTCATAGATTCTGGAGGGACTGGGGTTACTGGTGCTCTTACCTGCTCCTGGAGCTCCGCCAGCCGCTGGGCTCGCTCCTCCTCAGAGTCATCAGTTGAGCTGTCACTGTCCGAGGAGCTATCGCTGCTGCTGTCACTGGATGAGGGCGGGGCCACAACCTTGGTCGGGGGTGGCACCGCAGGGGAGGACACAGGCACCACAGGCTCCTCAGGCTCATCTGGCATCTTGGCAAAGCGCATCTCGAATACATCCTGGGGGGAAAGCCGTGCCCATCAGGGCTGCTGGGTCCCCAGGCATATGGGTGGAGGGTGGCTGGGCCACGGCCCAGCATCACCACAGCCTCACTGGCTGCTGGGGTCAACTGAATAGGAAGCAAGCAGGAGGGTCAAAGAGGACTGGGCCATCAGTGACCCTCTTCCTGTCACTGAGTCGAGAGGCTGGCCAGGGCTCCCTGGCAGCAATTCCGACACGCCTCTCTCAAATCTCACACTGAGGATAAAGGTGCTCCTGATGTGGCCTGGCAGCCACTCCCTGGGAGACACAGCCCAAGTAAGGATAGGTGACATAAGTCACAGAAGGCAGCCGCCCACTGAAGATGTCAGTCTGGGGAATCCTTGCTAGATGGTGGGCTGCAGGCAGGACCCCTAGAAGTGCCCTGTGGCTCCCATCAGGTTGGCACCCAGTCAGCACATCCTAAGGGAGCCTTCTGGATGCCAGGGCCAGGCACCAAGACACAACAGTGGGCAGAACAGGAGGTGCCGCCCACCTCCAGTTCACTTCCCGCAGGGAGTGGCTGGGTTCTGCAGTTTTAGAGTGGTCCAAGCAGAGGAAACAACACGTGCAAAGGGCCTAAAGTGCAAGTATTGTCAGCATAGAGCCTGCGACCAGTGAGGTGGCCGAGCTCCTGCTACAGCGGGCACATGTCTGTGTCTGCCTCCTCAGATCACCTCTGGGGCTTGTAACTAAGTAGAGCCGTGCCACTGGCTGAGGTGTCTCCAGGGCGTGCCAGACAAAGTGAGAAAGACACAGGACAGTGAATGTAGGGGTGCTGAGGACAAGCTACATGGGGGAGCCAGAGTGGAGAGGTGTAAGCAACCTGAGCAGAAGCCACGGGGCTACTGAGTTCAGGATCCTACCCCAGGAGACTGAGACTTCCAACTCTTAAGATCCAGGAATCTGATGGGACTGTGGGGTCATGGAGCTCAGGGGCAGCAGCCCTACCTCGGCACCTAGAGGTCCAGCTTTGTGCTACCTCACCAACCAGCTGGCAGGTCCCTCCCTACCCAGAGAGCTCCAACATGGTAAATCTAGTGACGACAGAGGACAGCAGTTAAAAGGAACAGGGCTGGCTTCCCAGCAGGATTTGGGGATTTGCTTTAAGCCTTAAATTAGTCAACATGGCATCTCACAGGACGGAAGGGACTTTAAAGAGAGCACTGCGGCCCAGGAGGCCCAAGAAGGCCATGGGGTTGAGCTCTAAGGCTGCTGTTTCAAACTGGAGCACACTTGACAGGTCTAGCCCTGGAAGCCCTCCTGATGTCACAGGTTCCAATCTCCCCTCCCCCTAGGCAGCAGGGCAGGTGTCCTACACAACTGTGGTGCTGTCCCTTCCACTCCAGACCAGCCAGTTTGGCCTCCCCTGAGGCAGCTGCTCCTCCTGGCAAGGTACCTGTCCGGACTCTGCTGTCTGAGTAGTTTTGTGATTAAGTCTTAGAAGGGCAACACCTTTCTAATTTATTCAGAGAGAAACCCTGGAGCACATTTAAGGGCAACTGAAAAGACAGGAGGAGGGAGGGAGCCTCACACCAGGGCAGAGGCCTTGGTGGGAAATAAGATTCTCCCTGTGCACGATGGCCTGCATGTGGGCAGGCATGGGTCCCCGAGTGATCCACACAACCATCTGGAAGAGCCAGGCCTGCTCCCAAGAAACAGGAAGCAGGTTGGAGAAATGTGTCTGAAAAGGTGTCATGAAGAGAAGACGGTGGCAAGCAGGGCCCAGCACTCAGTGTTACTGGGAGGTGACCCTTTACCAAGTGGGAGCTGCCTCGTGCCACCTGTCTGTTGGCCCAGCTTCCCCGCCAGCTGCCAGGCAGCACTACCCTTGTCACAAGGACGTTCCTGTTTTTTCCCCACAGGGTGGGGCGGCTAAGGAAACGGGAGATGGCACTCACTCTGGCGCATCTCAGGGTGGACCCAGCTCCCCCGTCTGGCATGCTGTCATCTGTACCCCACCCTGACAGTCTGGGTCACACATACTGTGATTCTTTGCATCAGCAAACCACACTGGTTTCAGAGCAAGTACCTCCTCTCACTTGAATGTTGACCAGGTCACCTACTCTGGGCCTACATCAGATTCTTGGGGGAAACAGACCCCATACTCCTTTTAGTGAAACAGAGATGTTTAGATGTTGGGAGGCCACAGTGCCCAAAGACCTCCCAGGTGAAATGACCCGAGGCCAGTGCAGCTGGAGACCCTCGGGGAGAAGTATGGCCAGGTCAGCCCCTTCTCAGCCATGCCTGGATATTGCTGTGGGGTTTGGCCACAGTCAGTATGTAGAGGCTGGGAAGAGGGAGGAAGCAGGAGACCACTAGGTGCCAGGTGCTAGGGTGGCAGCAGTGAGGAGAAGACAGTCAGACACACCCCCAACCCCCACCACCAAGCTTCCCGTCTCTGGGATCTAATGCAGGATCTCAACATACTTCTCAGTTTAATTTTTTTCCTTACTTTAGAAATAACTGCATACCACTTTGAATTTGCACTTTTTCTTAAAATAAAACTGGTAATCCACATGGGTACTAAACTTCCTAAATTATTCCTCACTTCACAACAGAGCAGAGGGCAGTACCACCAGCAGCTGTGGTTCCAAGCCACCCTCAGGCTCCTGAGGAAACTCTGAGCTCAGAGGTTTTTGACCATGGCTGCCAGGCAGTGGGATGTGGATTTTCGAAAGGCCCAGAATGTAGAGGCTGGAAGAGGAAAACAAGGTAGATCCTCTTCCATACCACATTTCCTGGGTAAAGCCCAATCCCTGGGCATAGACCAAGAGACTGTAGGTCCCAATACCTCTTAACAGAGGCAAACCAGGGCTGGGACTTTGTTTATCGCCCTCTCCATTGGGGAATCCAGCCAACTAAACCATGCTGATCTGGGAGAGCTTTGAGAGAAAGAAAAAAACAAAGACCAAATGCCATAAACACTGCAACTGTTTTCCAGATGAGAAGTCCGCGTAGGGAGCCTGTCATGCCAATTCCCCCACTCTCCTCCTGGCGTGTTACTTTCAGTAACATGGTGAGCCACTTTGCTGCAGGCAAAGCAGACTGAGGGCGGAGGCAGTCCCGTGCTAGCCCACATGGGTACTACACGCTTCTGAAGTGGACCCTCCTTGAGGGCAAGGACCTCATGCAGTCCAACCTGGTGCTTGGGGGGTCGTTTAGAAAGAGGCTGCTGTGTGGCAAGCATATCAGTGGTCTTGCTATGCGTAAACACCGTGTTTAGGCATGGTCACGCCACTCCCAAAAAGAGGGAAACACAAAAAAACCTTAAAACAGGCACAAAAATTAGGAAGACAGAAAGCTAGAATATATTAAAGAATGCTTTCTTTCTTCTTAAATAAAGCTGCTCAAAATAGCAACCTTTGGTGCTCGCAGAGAACTTGCTCTGATTTAGTTGTCTGCATAACAGCAAATAAAGGGTGTGGGTATCAACGTGGGAAAAAACGGAAAAAACTACTTCCGTCCTGGGGGTGTGGGTGGGGGGTCAGGTCTGCCTAAGGTGCTGTGCTGGGGGCACCACTGCCACCTGGTGGCCACATATGAAAATTGCAGTAAAATGATAAAGTCTGAGCTCCTTCAAGGATGGGAAATGCAAAAGTAAAATAGTGAACAGGCAGCTCTATGAAGAAAGCCAACAGACAGCACCAAATGAAGGGGGCCCCCCTCTTCAAAAAAACAAAAAATAACAAAAACAGGGGCCGGCCAAATGGCTCCTTTAGTTAAGAGCTTAAGAGTGCATGCTCTGAGCAACAGGGCCATCGGTTCGATTCCCACATGGGTCAGTGACACGGCGCCCGAGCTGAGCTGCTAACAGGCGGCAGGATGGCTCAGCTGGTGAGAGCACGAGCTCCTAACAACAAGACTGCCTGTTCCATGGTGGGCTACGCCCGCCCGCAACTAAGACTGAACTCGGCATCTTAAGCTGAGCTGTCGCCCGGATGGCTATGGATAGAGTGTGCGCTCTTAATAACAAGGCTGCTGGTTCGACTCCTGCATGGGATGGTGGCTACACCCACCCGCAACTAAGATTGTAACACAGCACCTTGAGCTTAGAGGTCGTCACGAGCTACCCGACTGGCACCCTCCACAACCAAGATTTTAGAACAACAACTTGGCTGGTTCCCCTCCTCCAATTCCCCAATTTAGAACGAACAAACAAAACAGAGCAAAAAAAAAACACTACGAGAAAATAAAACTATATATAAACAGTAGAAATTAAAAACCTTCAAGTCTGAGTGTGCATTTAAATAACAATAGCCAGGTCCACACTAGTAAAAGGTTTTTTCCTACCACAAGAGTTCAGGACACATCCTTTGAAACCAAGGCACAACTGACCAGGACAGGGGCCAAGTGAAAGAACAGGAGAGACAGTGCCTTGGCTCCAGTGAGGAGGCAGGAGATACTATGGCGCTGATTGTGGGACAACATGCAGAGCTAACAGACAGGAGGCAGGTGGGCAGCAGGGCTCAGGTGACCTCTGACTCGAGCGGATCCACAAGTCACCAAAGGCTTTTTGTAAGTCCTAACTTCTGCCCCAGAAGTACTCCACAAATGGCTAGGAAAGGCAGGAATGAGGAAGTCCTGCCCAGCCACCAGGTGGGGGTTGGAGTTCAGATGTGCAGACTAAACCTGAGTTCCAGCCAGAGTGCCTGCACCTTCTGACAGCAGGGCATTTTTATGTTATATATATAATTTTAAATAGTAAAAAAAAAAAAGAAAAAAAAAGGGCAGATTATAACAGTACTAAATATTGGCTTTATTCTCCATAATTTTTAATCCCTGATCTTTCTAGGTACAGATAACTGTTGATACTGGGTATATATATATATTTTCCTTAAAAAAAAAAAAAGAATGTGTAGTTAATTCACACGTTTATGCTGTAATTTGCCCCTCCCTTCCCCCCGTGTGCCCTCTACAGTGTGCATCACCTGGATCCACTTGAAGAGGCCATGGATCCCATTTGTTAGGGCATCATGGCCACACGATGGAACATCTAGATGCAGCTGCCCTGCAGCCGGAAGGCTTCAGGGCTCTGGTGAAGAAATGCCCACAGTCGAGCAGTTACTTTAGTTCACAACTGTGACAAAGTGTCTACCTGGCAAAAGTGTCCCCCGCCGACTTGAGACAGGTCTGTTTTGGAGAAGAGATTGGGCCATGCACAGCACACGCGCTCTTCCGGCCAAGGGCAACAGAATGCAGGTGGGGGGGGGGGGAGGGGGCTTTCAGTGGGACACCCCAAAACAAAATGCCCAAGACCAAAACCAAAACCAACCCCCCCTGCTTTACTCGTAACAAAACAATCCCAGTGTGAAATGTATGAGTTATCCTACAGAGTCCACTCTGCCAAAGCAACATGGCATTACACCAAAGCAAGTGACAGAGACACAATCTGCCAAGGCCCAGAGGCCTGGCCGGCTCAGGAACCTGGCCTGCTCTGTCGCAGGCCATCACACCCAGAGTTTCCCAGAGCCTCACCTGGAGCTTGCGGGCCATGGCCACCACCTCATGATCAGGAGGGTTGTACTTGTAGCAGTTGGAGAACATCAACCGGACATCAGCACCAAATTCCTGAGCATCACGGTACTCACGAGCCTCCAGTTTAGACTGGAAAGACAAGACAGGCTGTGTCTGCCTCTTCCAGCAGGAGGTGGCGGCAGAGAGGACTGCCTGTAGGAGCAAGCTGGTGTCCTCAGAGGCTTGGGGTTTACCCCAGGCCATGGAGAGAGGTGATCACCCTAGTTCTCAGCATCAGGTGGACAAGGAGACATTCAACAGCAAGTCTCAGGGCTGGAACTGCCCTGCTAGGATGCAAACCCACCCATGGGGTCACTGTGCCTGGCTATGGGGCAAGTGGACACAGAAAACTCTATAGAGGAAGAGCTTAAGCTCGAAGGAGAGGGCCGGGCCCAGTTCTGACCAGGCGTACACTGGTCTTGGTGACACAGGACAGAATAATGGTCAAAAGGAACACAGCACTGTCCTCTGCTGTGCCCATCCCATCTTTGGGCAGGCTTACTCCACCAGGAGAAAAATGCAAAAGAGCTTAAAATAAAACAAAAACAAAAGGCCTCAGAATACAATAGTGAAAATGCCCAAGAGTTGTGTGCCTCCTCTGAGAGAAGACATTAAGTCCCTGCTCATGATACAGAGCCTGGCAAAGTCACCAACCCCCGCTCTCCCCTGCGGCATCTAATCTGTGTAAGGTGCCTGTGGGCACTGAGCCCCAAGGCCAAGAAGGGCTCGCCTGCAGATGCAGGGGCAGCACTGCTGTCTGTGACCAAAATCGCCATTGTCTGGGAACATGTCCCCAGAGTTCCCAGCAGGGGGCGCTGGGCCCCTTTGGGCTGGTGAGGAGTATAGAGAGCAGCTGGGGCACAGTTCCCAAGAGCCTCCCCTGGCCCAAGGGGTGCCTGCCCACCTTGATTGTGCTCATGTCCATGGGGTGCTTGATGATGTCACAGTAGTCGTGCAGGCCCAGTGCCTCCACATCCACGGGCTTATAGAAGGGCCAGGCATAGGCTGCGTGCTTCTTGGCAAACATCTCCTTGAGGATGCCGCTGCAGCACTTGAGCTGCTCTGAGACCTTGCTGCTCTTGTCTGGCGCCGGGTGCTGCTGCGAGTCAGGTGCATCCTTCTTTGGGGGCTTCACAGGCCGGCTGCTCTCCCGCCGGGGGCCCAGCTTGGTGGTCTTGGGCTCTGGGGGCAGCGAGGGTGGCTCGTGAATGGGGTCGATGGTGGTGGGGGTGGTGGTATCCGCTTTCCTCTTAACACCCTTCTTTGTCTGCCAAGAGTACATGAGTGACAGTACGGTCAGAGGTGCGGCTGGCATAGTGGGCCCTTGGGGTCCCTCCTGAGGCCAGGTCCTTCCCAGGTTCCCAACCCTCCCGGGGAAAGGGAGGCCCTGTCCCACTACTCTGCTCTGCAGCTGGGACAAGTCCCCGCCAGGGGTAGGAGAAATGTGCCATTGAGTACAGGACTTGCCCACCGGAGGCTAATGAAATCTCCTGAAGCAGCTTCCTACTCAATGCCAGGGGCTCGCCAGAGCAAGGCCTGCCCGTTGGCCACTGTGGGAGACACGTTTCAGAGATTATTTAGCCAGCTTCTGCCAACATGCATGGTCTAAGTCAGAAATAGGAGGGGTCAGCAAGCCCCAGGATGAGTGACTCCTTTATGGGGTTTTTGGGTCAACAGCAGGGCACCAGCTTCTGGGATGTGCTGGCTCAAACACAGCAAGATTCCCCTGAAACACCCACAAGTGCCCCGGGAACCAGACAGGGTTTGCATAAAGTACCGGCAAGGATGGGTGGGTGACTGTCTCCTACCAACCTCGCTGCTATGGAAGGGGGCGGGGAGAACAGGGCAAGAGGTCACTAATGGTGAGGTTGGGCCACACTCACACATGCATGCATGAGATACTCACCTTCACAGGCTGTGGGGTGGCTGCAATGATGGGAGGGTGGCTCTGCACGGGTTGGGGGGCTGGTGTGGGTGGCGGCGGTGGCTGGGGAGGCACCGGCGGGGGTGTCTGCAGTGGCTGGGGAGGCACCACTGTCACGACGGAGGTCTGGACGATGAGGTCTGGGGTGACGGTGGGAAAGGGGTGAGGTGTGGTCTGCACAGGCGGTGGGTTCTGCTGAGAGGTCTGGGTCTGTGGAGGAGTCGATGCTTGTGTTGTGTTTGGTACCGTAGAGACACCAGGTTTTGCTGTCCCTACCAATCATAAAAGGGACATGTGGTTAGATGCCGAGCCTGACACATATACAGGTAGACCTTGTGGGGAGCACACATCTTCGTGGGCCTGGCACACGGTGTCACTGTAACTATTTGCCTAAGAGACAGAACTGCTTGAACACCCCGGACCTTGGCCAAATCTGGCCACCTGTCCCAAGAGCTCTCACAGCAGCAGCACATTGCATTCCACACTTCCCAGAGGATACTGGCTGCTAGTCCCCACTTGGGCACAAAGACCCTTCATGAGCATGGAAGCCCAGGCCAAAGGAACAGGAAATACACGCCGAGAGTCAGCACCAGGACTGTGGACAGAGGGCGGAAAAATGTTCCTTGGAGCTTTTGGGCAGTGCTGTCCTCATTCCCAAAAGCACTGCCTCTGAGTAAGCATTCCTGGCAGGGGCCCGGCATCAGTAGCCGTGGCCAAGGCATCTGGAAACCGGCAAGCCCCCACCTCCCTGAGCCATAGGGGAGGCTGGCTGGCTGATGCCTCCCTGCAGCTGTGCGGAGGAGCCCGGATATACAAGGCCCCACATTTGCCCCACCTGCAGACCAAACCCCTGGTCCCAGGGAGGGAGGGTGAGGTCCCTTGGCTGGACGCCTCTCAGCACGTTCTATGGCTAAGGGTTGACCCTTTAAACCAGCTCTTCCTGGTTACCCCTCGGCACTGCAGGGCAGCTGGCCCCCTCTATGCTCCTGTGAAGCCATCACTTCTGAGCAGGGTGGGAAGCCAGGTGAAAGCAAGGCACACAGCTCACAGCACAGCCACCTTGTCAGTGCCACCATTCTGCAGCATGGAGCCGTGGACGGCAAGATGCAGAAGGCAGGAGTGGGTGCTGAGATAGACAAGACAGCCTTGACTTCAGAAGACTTGGCACCAAAAAGCAGGCATGGCTCCAACACAAGTGGATTAAGATAATTCAGATAACAAACCTCAAGGCTCTAGGATAGGGATATTAGTTAAAATTGCCTTTGGTCAGATTTATTTCTTTTCTCTAAAAGGGAAAGTACAGACTATTTATGCACTGACGGGGTGAAGAATTCAAATGACTTAAAAATGCTTTGACAAGATTACACTTTCTTCTTAACTGAAGTTCATAAAAAAAAAAAAAAAAAAAAGGCAGGGCTGTTATTTCTACATTGAGAGAGGCTCACATGGTCATGGGACCCTCTGGGGCAGATCCACCACTACAACTGGCCCCACTATATCCAAATAGCAACATGGCAGCCAGTGTGTAATGCAGCCATCTTCCCACCACTCTTAGTCCTCCATTGGGGGTGGAGAAGGGCAAAGACTGGGGAGAAATAAAGCCATTTCCTTGCTCTTTCAGTGTGAGACTAACAGTGCTAGAGGTCCCCTACCTGCTTCTTTCCTCCCACGTCCTCTTCCTTTTGCTTGGACTATAATGATCTCCGTTTCTTCTGTGGGCAGTTCGTTGATTTTTTGCAAGAAGAGCTTCTCCAGAGCTTCTGCCATTAAGACTATGTCATCTCCAGGCTGGAAGAGAAGACACGTGGGCTAAGGGTCAGAAAGCCCTCCTATTTTTCTAGACAGACAGAGCTCCCCACACTGTGCCACCCACCCACCCACCCACCCCTGCCCCAAAGTGTGAAGCATCATATTCAGGGTCCCCGAACTGAACCCCAAAGGGCCACAACACAGTTACACTACCAGGCACTACAGAGGCTTATGTGCCTGCAGGTCTGCTGAGTCAGCACCTCCCTCTCTAGCCTTTTAAGCTTTGGCCTGTCTGAGAAACCATTCTAATGCCTTAAGCATCTGACAATCTCCAATCACATACAGGGGCCCTCCCTTCCATTAGAGCCTCATTTGACACAATTCAACTTCACTAGATATACTTGAATTACAAAGGATTTCTTGCCATAGATACGTTGGCAGGACTCTGACCATGTTTCCCAGTGTACCCCCAAGGCAGATCAAGGGGCTTGGGGCAACGTCCAACTTACACTGCCTTATGGGTCCCCACTGTCCCCTTGTCTGTAACATGCTGTTCCCCAATCGGCTCAAAAATGAGAACCTTGTCTGTGTACATTTCGCTTAAACCTAATGGTGAGAGCTGAGACTTAAAAATGTGGTAAACTTCAAGAAACTCACCTACCCATCTCTTCTGGGCAATTTTACCCACTACACCAGCAGAGGTCAAAAGCTGAGTTCTGTATAGTGTCTCCCTCCAGGGCCGTTCTATTTGAAAGGGTTGGTTTTAATCACATCTGTGGTCTGAACTGTAAATAAATGATCCGGCTTCATGGCATAGCCGAGCCGAAAGGTTTGGCTAATGGGTTAAGAAGTGATCTTCAGGTCTATGTATTAACATCAGGGGACACTTGATGCTATGGCCCAAGTTGACAATAGTCATGTTCACAGTTCCAGATGTGGTGGGCCCCAATACCCCCTCTCACATCAAGGTTTCTGTTCGAGTACACCTTTGCACAACTACATTTTAGTAGCCTTCTTCCCAACAATTTATATCATCCAAACGGGCATTTTAATGAGTTGTCACGGTCCTTCTCACACCTTCTCTACTAGACATGCTTAGGAACCAAAATCCCAAGGGTACCGGAAGCACATGCTTCAAGCTAACAAGGACGGTTTGGAAATAAAACATGGCAGCACCCCTCTCCCAGCAAAAAAAGCCCCACCAGTCACAGGCAAGACCATGGGTTCTACTGGGTTGTCGGAAAAGTCATGACGCATTTTTGCAACAATACATAGAAAAAATATGTCATGACTTTTCCAACAACCCAATATCATCCCTACCTCTAACAGCCTCCTCTGCAAGACTCCAATCCCGCCTACTCCAGCACCCCTGTCCACGGGTTCTAGACATGCCTGCCTCTTCCTCCTCCTCCTCCCCTCCACATGGGCAGCTGGACATTGGCCGCCCATCTCACCTTGTTGTAGATGTAACAATTTGTAAACATAGTGTTGAAGTCCTGGATACATTCCTGAGCATTCCAGTAATAGTTGTTTTCCAAGCGCTTCTTTATTGTTCCCATATCCATAGGTGTTTTAATGATCTTATAGTAATCCTGGAGAGCAGAGGGAGAGAGAGAGAGAGCAAAGGCCAATGTCACCTCTGCAGCCACACAGCTCTTGTAGGTGGGTCTGCGGATCTCACTCCAGATCACCCCACAGGTGCACAGCCTGAAGCTCTTCCACAGCATCAGTGAGCAATCTCAAGGGGACCCCAAGATAAAGTGGACCAGGGAAGGATACCCAAATGCTGGGTGGTAATTTGGAGGGAAAACGTGTAATTTTGCCAACTGCCCCGTCTGGGAATAGGTTGTCTTTGCTGATATCTAGGTTTTTCTATTTTTTTTATGTTAATATATCCTTCCATTTTAAATAAATAGGGAGAACAGTGCTTATCTAGTAAAACCACCTGTGGCAGGTTGTACTTTCTCCCCACCGTTTGAAATTTTACTCGTCCATAAAATACAAAGTACAGAACCAGCAGTTGAGCCCACCCGCAACAACTGGATGGATCCCTTGCTTTCTGTCACACTGAAGCACCATGGAGCAGAACTCCACCTTCAGTCAAGTTCACTGGACTTCCACTTTTTTGACTTGCACACAGTCTACCACTATAGAACAACTAACAACCAACCAAGTTAACTGCCAAATGAGGAATCCGCACAGCTTTCACAACCCTCAAGTAAAAAAAACCAACAGACCCAACTCCTCGGATCTTACTCTAAAAGTGTTAAACAGAAGGAGCCAGATGGCAGGCGTAGATGTCCTGAAGTCCTTCGGATCAAACACTCTACTACTGCCACAACTTTTCTCTAAATCTATAATACTAAAAGCCAAACGTTTACTCTTAAAAACAACCACAGGGGAATCTGGGGACAGCTCAGGCAGCACCTGGATTTCCAGATGGAAGGACAACAGAAGGCCAGCAGGCTCAGGGACCTGCCTGCAGCCAGCTGACCCCACCAAGAACTAGGCTTTGATAGGGAATCACAACCAAGTCCAAGTGGAAGCCTGATGGCAGGGGCAGGCCTATCTGTTAGCAAGTGCTGAGGTCCTGCCCAGGAACAGTGGTGTGCAGTACTGGAAAGGTGAGCTGGGGGTAGGAGGTTCTGAGTTGCCCTGACCCCCAAAAGAACAAAAGCCACCGGCTTACATGTAAGGGCTGGCTGAGATCCCAGACCTAGGCACCCTGGCCAGGAGGCTGCGAGGGGAGACTGAGCTACCTAGATTTTCTACATTATATTATGCTCCGACCACCTCTCCCAAGAGAACCAAGTCCAAATATAACTGCTTAAGTGGAAATTCAGATTTTATTTTATGGCCAGAGGTCTCTTAGAATGTTGTCAGTTGCTTAAAGTGACCATGGTGTATCAAGTGGCTCAAAGGCAAACAGGACAGTGATTGAGGATGGAGGAGGTGAGATGAAGACAAAAGGGGGAAGGGACTGACAAGGGGGGCAGTAGGCTTAGTCCAACCATACATGTGCACTGAATTTGAAAGAGGCAGACATTCTAATGAAACATCCAGCAGGGACCAGGGGCCAAAACACAAGTAAAGATCTGGAAGGCATCAGAAAACAGAAAAAGGAACCCTTTTTTGGCTGGCCCTATTAACATCTCCTGGGGTGGGGGTGGTCCCTGAAAAACTGGGCTTTAGCATGACATTGCTCCTAGCCAACCAGCCCCTGCCTCCTGCCGGCTCCTCACGATTTCCAACTTCTCTAAAGATATCGGGTCAGTGCCACCATTGATCAGTCTCTCTTTCCTATGTCAGAGATGCTGAGGGTGACTTCAAGAGTCATAGACAGGGGGATTCACACACTGTGCCCCTGGGGAGCCCAGTCTCCACTTCAGAGAAAAGACTTTGAACTCCCAAAGCCCTTGGCTTAAAAGACCACTCTCCCTTGTGGTTGTCCCACTGGCTGGGAAGCTGTCTTCTGGGGATCTTGGGTACCCCCAGGCCCCTTTCTCCTTTGCCTCGCCCTCTCAGCTCTGCATCATTCTGCACAAACCAACCCCTCATCCATTCTGGCCCTGTCGTGTTTCCCTTCAAAGCCAAATTTCTTGAAATGATGGCTTTGTGTCCTCACCTTCTCATTCACACCGTTGAGAATCTGGTTTCTACTTCTGCGACACATCTTCCTAAGGTCACCAATGCCCTCCGAAAGGCCAACAGGAGGGTCTGATTGAAATCATCTCTGGCCTCCCTGGAGCCTCCAATATGGAGACAAGGGAGACTGCTCTCTGAAGGCAGGTCTCCTTGTTCCCCTGTGCAGGCTCCCACCTCCCTCTGATGTGCTAAAAGCTGAGGGCCCCCCTGGTGTCTACCCCCGGGCTTCGTCTCCCTGTTCTTTGCATTTGCTCTGGGAAGGTCATCCTAACCTATGGACTGTGCACGACTGGCTCAGCCAGGGACCAGTGTAGCAACCTCTCCCAAGAGAGCCTCCCTCCAGTGACAGGTTGGCTGTCTCTACTCAGTGTCACCGACAATGACAAGAGTGGCTTCTAAAGCCCAGATTTGGTGGACCCTCTTTTGCCTCTATCCCCTTTCCTGAGCCAGTTCATGACCCAGACCTGCAGTGCCCCCTTTCTGACTCTTCCTGAGTTCACATGACATGTATTCAGCATAGTACTGAACAGTTAGTTGTCAAAGACACAGTGACCTTCAAGCCAGGAGGGTCACACTGGTGCATTCATCCTTCTTGAAACTGGATGTCTGGCTGAGGTTCCTACAGCTATGCAGTTCTAGCAAGCAAACCTCCACTTGGGTTGTTCAATTTTAATCCCTTGTCCAGGGGAGGGGGTGCAGGGGTGGGACTTGGCCAACAGCAGAGGGAAACTTAAAGGCAATCAGTCCTTGATGTTTTAAAGAAAAGAAAAAACATTTATCCCATCTATTCCCCAAGGTTCCGTTAGGGATACAAGTTGAGTTTCCAGAATCATTTGCTAGGGATGTGGGCAAACGGAAACCTCTCTAGAGAGAAAAGAGGCGCGTGGGTACAAAAGACAAAGAACCAGTGCAGTATGGCCACGATGGGGCAGGCAGACGTGAGGGAGTGTGCAGAGGCAGCTGGGGCAAAGCTGCACCCACACCCCCTCCAGCTACACCACCTCCATGAATGTGCTCCCTGGAAGATAATCTACCTTTCCTGCACTGTGCTCTGGGTGATGATGGTGCCATTACCAGAAGAATAGTGCTCCTGCAGCAAGCCAGCCCCCTCCCAACCGTGTCTACCTCTCCTAGGCCAGGTGACCGGGCCTAAGAAGCAAGGGGCAGATCCCCAAGTGCTCCCACTTCAGCTCTCCATGGAATGAAAGGAAAACTGCAAGTGCTCCTTCACCCTCGTTTCAATCACTCTCTACACCATTATTTCCTGGGATCCCAATCTCTTAAGAAACCAGTTACTGCTTAAGCCGTAAGTACATCCTCTGACCTTCCCCATCTCCATTCATCAGGACTGCTAAAACCACCCATTCGGTGCTCTGCAGGTATTGGAGTTCATGCTTTCACAACTCAAAGTGTAGCTCTACCCTGCCCAACAGTCTGTCCTCCCCAGGAGCAGTGCAGGAGACCTGGAGGACTTGGCCTTGGGTCCTGCTCAAACTACTCACAGGGAGGTTTAGCTTGACGGCATCCACAGGCTGCTGGAAAGGCCATGCAAACTGGTGTTTCCATAGTGTCTTGAGCACCACTTTGAGCAGATATTGCAGTTGGTTGGTCTGCCTCTTGGGCTTGTTGGGATTTGAGGTCTCCGGGGGTGGGGGATTGGTGCTGGCTGCGTTGGCTTGCTGGGGTTGGGCCTGGGCCTGCGTTGTAGACATTTGGGTAGTTTCTAGTCCATCCCCCATTACGGGCAGATTTCTCAATCTTGTCCCAGGGCCGCTCTCCGCAGACATTCTACTGATCCCATCACATTCTTCACCGGGCACTCTACAAGGGAAGAGAAAAGCCACCGTCAGAGACCAGGCAGCAGAGAGGCGCCAACATAATGACTTGCTCATCCCTCCCCCCTGGCTGTGGCCTCCAAGGACTGAGCTCCTCTGGCAGACTGGTCAGGTCAGCCAAGGAGCCACTCCATGTACTGACTAAAAAAGGGCCCCAGGGTCTACTCTCCTCAAAGACTCGTCATCTAGCAGGAAAGAGATGAGGCACCAGTGGAGAGGGACAGAGCATGGAAGCGAGACAAACAGGAGGCAGCAGGGGCTGCGGTGTTATGGAGGGAAGGAAGGACAATGAGCAACAAACCAGGTTTTCACAATATCTGAGAGCTTTTAGCAGACACTGCCTGTGTGTGAGACAGGATGATTTACAAGGTTCAAATATGTAATTTACGTTATACTGTTTGCATTTGTGGCTCACAAACCATAGACCCAAGTCAGTAGTGTGGTGAGCCAGGGCCGGGCAGGGAAGAGCAGGATGGTGGGCCTGCATGCCTTCGAAGGCCCACAGTCCACTGCTGAGTGCTCAAGGCAAAGCCGCACAGTTACTAAGAACAGCTTCTGGCAACTTAAATAATACATGTTTGCTAATTAAAGAAATCCCACAAGGAAACTGCTGATAATACAATAATGAATGCATACTCAACCTACTGTTTTATTAACTAGCTTTTCAAAGTTTATTTATAGCGGTACAGAGTCCCTCCTGTGACCTGCATGGGAGGTGGTGAGAACCCCAGCTCAGTGTCTGTCTGAGCACCCTGTCCTGTGCACTCCTCTCACCTATCAACCCCTGCTTCAGGCCAAGCTGCCAAACTCTACCAAAAACACCCCAACAAGGGCAACTTTGGGCACCTGTTCAGTTATTCCAAAGGTCAGGGGTACATGTTTCTATTGCCAAACTGCCCTCCAGAAACAAACCCACCCCTTCATCGAAGTGCTGAGAGTTCTCACACTCTATTAATAAGAAGGAACATCTGCTCAAACGTGTGCTGACCATTTGCATCCTTTTTGTGCACTATTTTTCTGACACTCTTCTACTGGCAAGAAAAAGCAATGATCAGTTTTAAACCCAGTGCCCAGAGTAAGACAGATTGTTGGCTAGGAGCTGCCTACATCAGAGGGGCGTTTCCATTAATAAATCCAGAAATTAGTGGGGGTATGAGTATCTCTCTGGCTGAGGGAGTCTGGCAAGGGCTTAGGAAAGAGGGTCGATTTTAGGACCAAAGAATTCTGGTCGGCCGAGGGGACAAGACAGGACAGGGCAAGCTGGTTGGCTCTGCTCATGGTCTTCTTTCTGGAACATTCTTAGCACATGCCAGACACTCTAGCTGCTGATGAATTACTTTATAATTCAGTCCAAGTGTAAATTTAAACCGAGGTTCCCACACAGGTTTTTATAAATGCAGTTCTGGAAAATCATCAAATCTTAAAAGCACCGGGGGAAAGCTTGCTACGTAAAAGCAACTGAGTGGAAGGTGTGTCATGGGAGGCTGTGGAGAGCTGCATCTCCTGAAGCAGGCAGGCTGACTGCCCCATATGTGGGTCCTAGTCACATGTCCCCAACTGGGGTCCTGGCTGCAGAATGAGCCTGAGGGCTGACAAAACTGACATGGCCAGACAGACAGCTTTCCTTCCACGGTGCTCTGGTCCGCCGAAGGTACAGCTATTGACTGGCTAGAACATGAAGACAGCATGCTGCTCCAAGGAGGCGGCTGCCACAGGGAAGGGAACAGGTAAAAGCAGTCCAAGGCTACAGTGTGCAAAACCTTGAATGATACAGATTCAGTCTGAGAACAGAATCCATGTTTGCTTTAAGAGGAAGGACTGTTTATCTTTTTTCACCAAACAGATAAGAGATTAAGAGCGCTTTTTGCCTATTCAGAGATGATAGGCCAATCACTTAAAAATAATTCTGAATAATTCATTAATCCTTTAGCTCACAGATGAGGACAACACTGAGAAGAGAAACACTCGTGCCACCTGCATGGAGACATCCAGGATGCTGGAGGGAGGGTGTATTACAGCAGCTGAGTCAGGTGTCTAGAGGAGGTCTTGCATCCCATGCTGAACTGAAGTATTTAATGAGGTCCAACTGTGTCTCAGACACCAGGTGAGAATTTAGTCTGCGCCCTCCCAGGGTACTCCCGAGCCTCAAGGACGGCTCCTGTGGTAACCTCTAGGACAGGTGTACTCTACCTGAACACTTGCCCAGGCAGAACACTTACAGGAAGGGGGATTAGAAAGTACTTTACGGGTGCCAAGCTGCTTCCTGGTACCTCTTGCACACATGGTGCTCGAGATGGGACAGGGGCACCTAGAGCTGGCACAAGGGCGTGATGGGCACTAGAGGTGGAGACCAGCTGGACAGCAGCCTATAGGGAGCGTCCCCAAGCTGAGAATAGCATGCCAGGCGTGCAGGACCACAGAGGGCATTCCCCTGAAACAACTTCATCTGACAGTGGGCCTCGTGAGACATAGCAATAACATAGCAAGCTCGCAGGAACGCAGTGAACGTTGTACAACAGTTTCCAAAGGCAAGTGTGACTGAGTAAGCCTACTTCAGGCCCTAGGGATACAAGGCACTTCCCTTCTCCCATCGGGGTACTTGTGGTATAAGTGTGGCTAGAACTAACGGCCACTTGTCGTCCAGAAAAGCAGTGCCTGTGGCATGAATCAAGGCAGGGTATGGAGACAGAGGTGCACTGGTGGGAGGGAGGCACATGAGGTGCGCCCCGAGCCCAGAAACTTCAGTAAAGGCACCACAATGAAAGCAGGAAGGAGGCCATCTACAAAACCAGGGAGGGGAAGCACCCCAAGGCTGGAGCAAGAGGTGGAACCATCAAAAAGAGGTTGCTTAGGGCCGGCTGAGTGGCTCAGTTGGTTAAGAGCTCGCTCAAGAGTTTTAACTCTGAGCAACAGCGGTTCGATGCCCGGCCCGAGCTGAGCTGCCAACAGGTGGCAGGATGGCTCAGCTAAAAAAAAAAAAAAAAAAAAAAAAAAAAGGAAGAGGTTGCTCAGAGAAGAGGGAACAGGGAAGAGAAACCGGGGCTAGACTGAATCTGCCTGAGAGCATATACTGGTGACCAAGGTGTGGTGGGGTGTGGTGGGCAGCCTGAGGAGGGGACAGAAGGAGGCACCTTGGAAGCTGCATTTGGCCGTGCATGGAGTCTTGCAGACCAAAGGTGTACCTTCGTACTGAGGTGAGTATCAAGGAAGAGAAGAGGATTTCTCTAAGTTCTCAGATTCAGCAGATCAAGAGTGGGACCTCTCATGCCCGTGTGCCAGCGGGACAGCCACCGAGATGTGCAGGCTGGCAGCCACGACTACCCCGCAAGAACTTCATGTGATCTAAAGTGGGAAAAAAACCTGCCTCCATCACTTCCTGTTTAAAGAGGTCATACTTTCCGCTGTTTTCTTTAACTGGAATGTTGGAGGTAGGGTAATTGTGAAGCTGCTCTGGAAAAGACTTTATTCTAATCTCTTTGCTTTATGAGACATCTCAGGACCTTGGGTTGAAACTCAACTCTCACACGATATGCAGCTTTATAATGGAAGTAGGTAGCCACTTGAAATGAGGCCATTCTTAGTTTTTTTCTTAATTGATTCATGTACTTTAAAAATAGTTGTATCTGTCATTTAGGAAAGAAAACCTCACACTTTTATAAAGTGTGTGTGTGTGTGTGTGTGTATATATATACATATATATGGAAAAAAGAGTGAGACCTCAACCTCAGAGAGGCAGTCTACAGCCATCTGCAGAGCGACATGCTAGGGCTCAGGTGAGGCTGTGGGATGGTTCACACACTATTACATTATCTGGAGAGAACTTAATGTTGTTTTGTTCTCATGGAATTTAATTTTACTGATATCCATGTGTGGCTTCTGATCTCATTTTCTTTCAAAACAAAGGTACTATAATAAAACAGTAAACTGATTTAAAAACACACACACAACCCACAGTTAAGGATACAAGTATCAAGACAAGATGGGTGAGGCAGGAGTGGTGAGGGCACCCCAGCCTCTAGGAGAGCCGTGGGGGAAGTGGTGAGGGCTGGCCATGTATAAAGAGGGCCTCTGGCTTGTGGCCTCACGCGGCTCTCTCTGGAGGGGAACCAGCCAAGACTGGCTGCAGGTGGGGAAGCCAGTGGGCTAGGAGAGTTTGCAGGAAACTTGTGGAAGAGGGAGGACGGAGAGGTGTTCACAGGAATGGCAGAGACTGACATGGGTAGGTAAAGAAATGGGGGTAATTATTTATTGGGCAAATACAGAAACTGGAGATGGGACCCGTGAGACAGGAGACAGGTGAATGACGTGGACAACTTGCCAGTCCGCCAGGAAGTAGCCTTTAGTCCAGTGGCTGCGAATGAGGCAGAGAGAGGTATAGGACATGTGAAGTGCTTGTTTTGACAGAAGGGCAGCACCACAGAGAAAGAAGTACGTCAGTGAGGTTAAGGATGCCTGTAGTCAGCTGGAAGAGGGTTTCCATGCAGCAGACCAATGTACCCAAAGGGATGAAAGGGATAAACAGCCCCATCATGAAGGGAGGCCTAGATGTGCTAGAGAAGCAAGCATGGGAGGGAGGGTGACATTAAGTGAGGATAAAGAATGATGTGCAGTTTGGCTTCCACCATTAGATTTCCCCTGGAAAGAAGCTTGGGAATCACACAGCCAACCACATGCCAGGTGAACCCTGGCAGGCAAGGGGCAGGGGCAGCCCTGTCAGCCACAAGGACACTTGGCAGGTCCCTGCCAAGTCCCACCAGGATGAAGCAGCCCTACACATTAAGTAATGACATTCAGGAAATCTCCAAGCAATGTCCTAAAGGCAAGACGTACTCGTCAAGGTAACTGACTTCTGGAGCTTTGGGGCTGGCTGGGCTATGCCTTCTCTTTCCAAATAGTCTGCGAAGCCCAGGGATGGAGAGCTCTGGCCGTAACCACTTTTCTCCACCTTCAAGCTAGGCTCAGATGGGCCATTGAGGGCAAAGATCTTCTGTTCACAAAATGAATGGAGCTTTTTCTACAGAAAACTTGACCCTCGAACTCTGCCTTGTCTCTGTGCTTTAAACCACCACCTCCAGCACAAAAGCCAAAACCTCATTCCATTCCTAGTCAGCCGGCTCACATTTGACATATGGTAACATTTTAATCTTCAAAACATATGAGATTGCTTCTAGTCTCACCCCACTTTGAAGATGAAGAAACTGAGGTACAGAGAAGTAACTTATTACACAGGATGTGGAAAGATCAGGCTACCCAGCCAGGGTGGCCCAAAATTTTACACAATACCTGGAAAGTTTCAGTGGGCCTCTGAACCAAGGAAGTCCCCAATTGTGAGCTGAATATGCACCCCCAGGAGGGTCCAATATTAACTGGCCACCATCTTAACTAACAGGAAAAACTAAAGCACAAGACCCACATACTTGTAGTGCCTGAGGTCAATTCCACAAGGAAAGAAACTACTGGAGATTTTTAGTTCAAACATAAAGGCATGATATGTGTTTGATAGACGAGATGGACTTGGGAGCCACAAGTACCTTGAAGTTTCTTTTAGGAGGCTCTGTGGACAACAAATGACAGGTGACATCCATGGGAGGGATCACCATGTACAACTGAGCCATGGGAATAACCATGAGATATGCAGGACTCCTGTTCTGCCCCACCTCTCGAGAGACCATGCCCAAACAACCTACCCTAAATGTTGCAGCTTGGCCCTCCCATGACTGTGGGCAAGTAAAAGCCTTTAAAAAACTTGAAGCAGCCATTCATTTGTACTGCAGCAAACATGAAGGAAACTAACAAGAATCTAGTCTGTTGTGGGCCAAGGAAGAGGGGCACCTGGCAAGCTGCTGAGGACCAGGGTGACTTTGCTGAGGCACAGAGCCAACTAGGCCACCGCCTTAGGTGAATTCTTCCCAGTGGTCGCCCATACAATCAACACTCCAAACAAAACAGGGGGCTACATGGGTCCCTTCCCTGTCACCTTGAGGTCTTGCATTTGCTGTACCTGGTGCTTCCCTGAGCTGTGTGTGGCTCTGAAGCTCAGTGATGCGCACGTGCGCGCACACATCTGGAAGCCTGAGGAAGGGCCATCCTTTACTTCACTCCTGTTCTCCCAATACACAGCAGGTGCTCAGTGAATGACTCAGGGATAGAAGGCACCCTACAATGACCCCACATGACTGTCACCCTCGAGTGTCCAGCTCAATCTAAAAGCTCTGGAAAAGGAATGCAGCTCTCATTCTCACAGGGAAAATGTGGTGATGGCCAGAACTTCACTAACTCAGCCAATGCATTCCGTCTGAGCTCCACGACAGGTCTGGGGACTCCACAGTCGTATGACATTCTTTGAGTGGTTAAGTAATACCTGGATGAGTAATGAAAAGGAGGAGGGCTGGGCTGCTCTGGCCATGAACAGGGAGTGAGCCCTCCTGTGGAGGGGTGAGGCAGAGAGGGACGAAGCTTGTGACAGACAGGAGTAGGCACACCAATGCAGTAACATAGGCACAGGTCTGGAGGCAGGAGAAACCAGTGCGTGCAAGGAGTTGAAAGGATAGGTGGAATGGCACAGTGCAGGGGCCACTGTGTCGACTGGCCAAAGTAACTGTTCAGACAATCCACTAAAAGAGCTGTTTATTCGAAAAAGAAAAAAGAAACAAACCACCACAGCAGTGTGAGAATGCACTCCTCCAGCCGGGCTCCCAACCTGCCACCCACATGCAAAAAAGAAAAAAAAAAGTGCTCCTTCCCCAGATGGCCTCTATATAAAAAGATCCCTCCCCAGGAAGTTACCACAAAGTTCCAACAGGAAGCCAGGACTAGAGAGTTAACAAGGGGGCCCAGCTCTGCCCATAGTCCTCCCAGCTCTATGGTTAGTCATCTTAAGAAGCCAGTTCACTGTAATGAATTGATGTGCTAAGGATGCTGTGAACCACCAAGTTTGGGAATCTCTGGGTTAATGAAAATAAAATTATTTTCCCAAGTTTATAGACCTCCCAGTTACGCACTCCTGCTTTAAAGGATACTGTCTGCTATCATTCCAACTCATTTAAGTGATCTGAAAACATTTTAAGGACAGACTTTATGTAGCAGACAACACAACTCTAATGTTTTTTACATTTCAAAAGAAACTATTTCGTTTCCTGGAGATTAGTGAGAAAGAGACACACAGACATAGGGTAGGCTTGGTTCTGGGACGCTGAGGGCAAGCAAGAAAAGGAAAACTGAAAGACCATTTGCACCTGCCCAGGAATCAGCTGACTTCTGGAGATTCACTTCCAGTTCTGCCCATTGTGAGAGGGTGAGTCAACCTAGTGGGTTGTGACCAGTTACACTTTGTACATGAGGTCCACCTGAAGTGTTTAGTCTCCCATAGGGCCCAATGAAGCCCAGTGACACTGCCTCAACTCTGTCCTGTCCATTCACTCACCCTCTGAGCTAAAGTGACACAGCACGCAGACAGCAAGATGCCAGGGAAGGGAGGGCAGATTGGTTGGAAGGTTCATAAATTCTGTGAAACATGGTGACCACACTCAGCAAGCCATCACACGTACATCTGCGCCAGGGCCTAGGAAAGCTCGCGCACTGGTACCTGCTGCTTCCCTGGCTGGTGCTAAGCACATGACCTGTATCCGTTTGGTTAATCCTCACAGCGACCCTACAAGGCAGGTGATGACATCATCCTCCTTGTCTTCATCTCCACGGAACATGGAAACAGAGTAGGTGGTAGACTGGTTGGCCAGAGGTCACCTGAGGCTGCGTGTCTTGAGTGCTTCTGCTTCACAGTTGCCTCTGCTCACCAAACACAAGGGTGGAGGCCTAGCTGACCAGCAGTGCTGTACGCCTAACAGGGCTGTAGTCTGGCCAATGGCACCCCACTTCAACATCCTGGCATTTATTAACCAGCGGGCCTATCCTCTCTGCAGAATGCCACATGGTCCTTGAGCTGGGTCTCAAGTCAGATTTCCAGGAGTGGTATTTCCAAAGAATTTCACCCCGTAAACAAATCAGACCCAAGATGACTCTTACAGCACCTGGCATCTGTTTGTGACATCAATGTGACTCAGCCCGCATCACAGGTGAAATCTGAAGCACGCTGCCCTGCTGATGCTGTGGAGAACGGGGTCAAGGGGAAGAGAGACCAAGTTGTTATTTATGTGTCCCAAGCAATAAGGGGCCCAGTGGGGCTGTGGCCTGAACCTGTTTCATGCCAAGCAAAATGCTGGCTGATGCCAGGTGACCCCAACCCCTCATGAAATTACAAGTTCACAGATGCACACATCCTTCAGGCAGAGAAAGCCAACCCCCACCCCCACCCCCACCCCCGCAAGGCTCTCCTATAAAGAATCATTTGGGAGAAGCGCAAAATTCTACCCAGGGACACAGAGAAGGGGATGGGGGGCTCTGACTTGGGTAAAAACCTGGCAATTTCTCAACACTAGTCAATTTGCAGCAATCTTATACTGTCCTAAGAACATCTTTCTTGGAATGCTGGTTACAGAAAACCAACACCTGAAGGTGCACTCCTTCCTGGTCCTAGAGCAGAAGCTACTTTCCATTCATAGCCACGGCCTGTTTCACCGTACAATCTGTGTTAGTGGAGAAGCACACATAGGATTCTTTTCCATTCGACTGGTTCAGGCAGCTGGTGAGAACAGCACTCATGTCATCAGCCAGACTGTGCTGTCTGGAGCCTTGCCAGTGGCTGTGAGCCGAGGCAGCTCCTAGAAGCCTTAATCCTCTGTCCCGAAGCTTGTACACGCCCTGACTCCCGCCTCTCGGACATGCCAAGCAGGGCCCCGTTACCTCAGACTGGGCTCTGTAGCTTGCCTTGAACTGGGTGACCCAGGGTGGAGATGAGCCAGCTTTCCTGCTAGGGGAGTACAGGTGCACTCAAGTTCTCTGTTCTCCATTGAAGGAGACCAGGCCTATAAGGACCCTGCAGCCAGACGGACTAGGAGCCAAGTCCCAGGCAGGCCACAGCCCATTAATCAGAATTCCAGTCCCTTTGCTTTAGAAACCAATTAGCAGGCCCATTAAATTAGAGTCATTGAGAATTTTGCACCATCCTTTCCCCGTGAAAGCTGCCAACAGCTGGAGGGATGAACAGCTCAGGTACAGTAAAAGGTTCCATTGTTACAAATGGGTTACATCATGGTGCTGATGGGTAAGTCTGGGAGGGTGGGTTTGTTAATTTAAAATGTTCCTGTGATGGGAATGCAGTAGAAACAAAACAAATCGAAACTTTGATGTGGACAAGATCAAAACTGCCAAGCTAAAACATATTCCAGCAGGGGCAGGCTAATTTTTCCTATAAAGGGCCAGAGAGTAAATACAGTCAGCCGTGTGAGACAGGTCTGTTGCAATACTCCATTCTGCTGTTGCTGTATCACGAAAACAGCTCTGACAATTCTTAGACAAATGAGTGTGGCTGTGTGCCAATAAAGCTCAGATTGGCCTGTGGTTTGCAACCTGTTCCATAGATTTCTAGACTTTGCGTCAAGGCGAGGGAAACGAATGTTGAGAACAAAATGTTATGTTAGAAAAGCAGAATGCAAAATTACAGATGAAACTAGTTAAAGATGTGCAAGTGGGTGCACACATGGAACCATAAAATGAAGTGATACAGTGGCAGGTCTGTGAATGACTACGACTGTTTACAGTGAAAAACCAACCGACCGACCGACGGACCGACCTATATGTAAAAACAGCCTGGCCTTTCTGCAATCTGCCCCCTTTAACAAGCCTCCATTGACCCCTGCTGGTGTGGTTGATCTGTCCGCCCGCCTGCCTCTCTACTTGGTGAGCTGGCCTCCAAGCACTCCAAAGTAGCCTTGACCTGGCCAAGTCTCCTAATTAGAGGTTGGAAGGTTATGACAGAAATATGATGCCATTAATTGAAACGCTGCATTCCCACTGACCTGGGTCTTGGGTTGTACCTTCCATAGATAAAAGTGACATTTTCTTCTGGTTGCCACTTTTAAAGCTATTACTCCAGCTCCTCACCTGTCTTCACTTTTACACCTTTTATCTTTGTTTCTCCAAAACAGTTGGTACGGTATATGTGGCAATAAGATTAATCTACACTATCATAAAAATTGCAATGTAATAGGACTGTTAATTCATGTAGAAAAATCCTGCTTTGAGAGATGGACTCCCAAGATGGCCACAGAGGCATGTAAGATTGCAAAGTTGAGGTGGGCAGGGAGGCCAGGTACTTCCTCCGCTTAGATGAGGGTTTCCCAGTAGGAAGGAAACTACTGAAACGAGGAAGAAGTCTAAGAGTGAGAAACTAGAATTAGTCAAACCAGGCTGACAATAGTCTTGGGCTTGGGCTGTCCTGGTATAAACCAGATGGCACACTGGTACTCTGGAATACTCCTGTTTACAACAAAAGGATAAAAACCAAGTTCACTATTCTCACAAACAAAATGTTAAAACTATAAAAAAACAAAACAAACTATGGTGTTTCTAGCACACGAGACACTGGGGATATGTTAGCGTCAACCTCCAAGCAAGTGGTCAAAGTTAAGCTGCTTAGGAATTTGGAAGGCCAAGTTGAGGGAGGTGAGCAATGCAATCAGTAACTTGCACAGCTGATGGCTAGCACCACACAAAGGAGAAGCAGTCGACTGCCTGTGGCTAAAATGTTCCAGAATGCGCCAGCTCAGCACAACAGGCCTGTTATATCTAAGTGGAAAAAACATTCAACAAGTAAGCAAGGATATCAGGGTGGGGGTGGGGATCCCCACAAAAACACATCATGTCTTTAAGTGTCTCTTCAAGCAGCTGAGTGGTGGCCGAGAGGGAGACTCAAGGTGTCCCTAGGACCCACCTATGCTCACTGGGACAAAAGGGGCTCAGAACAAATGGGGCTAGCACAAGAGCTTCCAGAAACACCCATGACCCAGACATCCAAGCAACACTTCAGCCATAACCACCAAGAGCCCTCAATGAGAGGAAAGGCAAAACCAGGCCTTCAATGGCCAAGAGGAGACATGTAAACATGTAAACATGTAGATACTCTGAGAAGCCAGGAACAGACATATCCATGAAGGACAAGGGCACACACTGACTTAGGGTTTAGAGATGCAGGAGCCTGGTTACCTTGATGAAGAGCTGATGCTGTGGGCTAACCTTTTCTTCAGTGATATTACTCTTTGACCGTCACTGAGAAGCTGAATTTTTAAAAGAAAGATTTGGGGGAAAGGTTACATCTGTCAGTATGAGGCACTCTCAAGTGGCTCCAGGAAAGACAACTTTTCCTCTCACCTTGCTTCACTTTTCAACAGGTTCAGAACCCAAATAGGGGTGGGGGAAGTAGAGTATCACTTTTCTCAAAGAAAAGGGAAACACTGTAAGCGATAAAGTTAATGTCAGAACAGGAAAGACCCTGAGTCTGAGTCCTCGGTTTCCAAAGTAGGAAATGAAAGACTGACTCAAGGTCCAAAGACATCAGTCAGTGACAGATGGCACCCTCTGAGGTTACAGCAAAGGCTGGTGCTCTGACAGTCAAGGCCAAGGCTTGCCTTTTGTCTCACATTAAGGGTAAGCCCCTCAGACAGCCACCTCCCCGCACTGCAGGGAGGGCTCAGCCCTTAGCAAACATTCAATGTCTACTTCTGCCCTGATAATCTGTGTCAGTTTGAGATGGATGCTTGGATTTAAATAACCAATCTCTTGGGTCAGCCAAGTGGCTCAGTTGGTAAATAACCAATCTCTCAAGAACAACTAAGGAAGCAAAGAACTGCATAGAGATCTGCTGCTTTGTGAGAACTAATGTTCTTGTCTGCCATTAATTACACCTGATTTCCACTGAAGTAAATGACCTACAGAAGTCAAACTTGCCCTAGCTCCTGACACTGACAGAGCCAGCACTGAGTTCTGTGTCCTAGGGGAGCCACAGCTGCAGCCAGGCTGGCATCTCACTCAGATTCCGTTGCGCAGCCGAAGTTTACTCCCTGGATAGCTTGGGCAGCTTGTCCTTAGCATTCACAAAGGTGAGGAGCTTTCAGCTCATCAGAAACCAAAACAGCCACCCACAGTGCACAGACATCACACCCCCAATGAACCTGCAGCTTTCCCTGAAACTTCTCCATGCCTTTGCATTAAAACTGTAAGAAATATTAAAGATATGGAGCTAACATTCACCACATAAAGCTTCAAACCAGTTCTAGTGTACAGAACTGAATAAAAATGCTCATTCAAATGGCACCCTCACTGGCTTGCTCAGGAAAGCTGGAGACCCATTACCCACTGTGCAGCTTGAGCCCATGGCCCTTCCACAGCTCTTCACACCTCTCTGGGATTCTGAATTCTCCCAGACACCACACTAGGCATTCTCATCTTGGAGAGAACAGAGTTGAGCTGAGCTGGTATCCCCACTTATGCTCTCTGGGGTCCCAATGGCCTCACACCAATGGTTCCCACCCTCTGACGAACTGGGGTAGGGAACTAGACAGAAGAGGAGTGACAGGCCTCCTCTCCCAAGTATCCAGTAACACAGACCAGTCAACATGTTCCTGCCACCACAACCAAGCCCCTTCCCTCTGCAAGCCTGACACTTAGTGGAGAAGCTCAGGTGTTCATAGGCCTGAGGCTTCGTTAGGATAGGACAGAAAATGAGAAAGAGGCCCCAGCTGAGAATTCACCAAGAAAACAACAGGGCTCGAAGTTCTTCAGTAGCCCAGTAAGAGATGTAAGGGGGAGACGTGGTGGAGGACAGCAGTGGGGGCCGCTACATGGAGAAAGCAGTAATTTATACTCTCACTATATCTACACACATCTAATAGAAATATAATGTGGCCACTAAAGCTCTGTAAAATTTTCTAGTAGCCGTATTAATGTAAAAAGGTGAATAGTGTATTTCATTGAACATATAATAGCATATGCCATTCAACCCAGTATATCCAAAATATAATTTCAACGTGTAGTCACTATAAAAAACTGAGACATTTAACATTCCTTTTCATACTTAGTATGCCTGAATCCAAGCGTGTGCTCCACACTTACAGCATATCTCTCAATTCAGGAGCTAAACTTTCATCCAAAATTTGTTATTTATATTTAGATACTATAAAATTTAGTTGAAAAAGTAGATTCATATACCCAAGGTGTTCCAAAAGTACTTAAAAGTCCTCTAACAACTATAAAAATTAAGCATAGTTTCAACATTTAATTAGAATTCAATAAAATTTTAAAATTTACTTCCTCAGTTGCACTAGCCACATTCTGATAGTCAAGAACCCCATGCTGACCTTACCATAAAGATCTAAAAGGTTCCTCCTCTACAAGCTAGGGTGTCAGGGCACACACTTTAGGAACTTGGTTCTAGAGCTGTGGGGACCCAGACCACCACATATTCAGGGTTGGTTTGATCCCACATCTACCATCTTCATCACCCACAGATATCCTGTGCTATAAGTCAACTTGTGTTTTATAAACTTAAATGTAATTATTCAATCATTAATATATCACACGCCACGTCTGAACCTGCTTGAATGAGAAAGACAGACGTTTTGGGAGGCAACATGGGAAATCGTAATATGGAATGCAATTACTGTTGATTTTCTTGTATGTAACAAAATGTTTTATTGTGGATTTTCTTAGGACAATGCTCCTTCCTTTTTAGAAAATTCAATAAAAACTTCAATAACCTTTTAATTTTTTATTTTTATTGTAGTAAAATATACACAAAATTTACCATATCAACCATTTTTATATGTACAGTTCAGTGGCATTAAGTACACTGACGTTGTGCAGCCATCAATCACCACCATCCATTTCCAGAGCTTTTTTTCATCTTCCCAAACTCAAACTATCCACATTAAACCCTAACTCCCCATCCCCTCCCCTCAATCCCTGGCACCCACCATCTACTTTCTGTCTCTATGAATGTGACTACCCTAAATGTCTCATGCAAGTGGAATCACACAGTATTTGTCCTTCTGTGACTGGCTTCTTTCACTTAGTATCATGTGTTCAGGATTCATCCATGTTGTAGTAGGTGTCAGAATTTCCTTCCTTTTTAAGACTGAATAACATTCCACTGTATGGATAAACATTTTTGTTTATCCATTCATCCATCCATGGGCACTTGGGTGGCTTCCACCCTCTGGCCATTGTAACTGATGCTGCTATGAACATGGGTGTACAAAAACACCTGTTGGAGCCCCTGCTTTCTAGAGAACGCTCTTATTCTTAAAGAAACCTTTGCTAAAGTACTTGAGGTAAAATATCACAGCTGCAACTTACTTTCAAAGGATTTAGGGGGGAAAAAACCCTGTGTGCTTATAAATAAAACGAATGTGGCAAAATGTTAATTGGCAAATCTACTTTTTTGTAGATTCGAAAACTTTCAAAATTAAAAGAAAAAAAAATCATTAACTTAAAAACCAGCACCAGCTGCTATGAAGAGAAAGCCAGTGTAAAAATAAGTACAATGAAAACAAAGTTGCTGGCATGGCTGCTGGCCCAAGATTTGGAGCTGCAATTGATTTGTACAAAGGGAGATTAGCACCCGAAGAGACCTTCTTCTCAAAGTGAGCGTGGGAAACTGACAGGGTAAGCATGTCCTTCTGCGACTAGCTAAAGTCACCTTAGTTAGGGATTAGGCATCCCACAATTTGGGAACATCACTGAGGGGATGGAGAAACCAGTCCAGCATGAAGGCTATTATAGAAAGGCTATTATACAACCCCCTAAAAAGGGTGGAGGATGGGGTCAGACTCCAAAAAAATTTAAGAGGACATTGAATCCTGAGCCCAGGAATACTCTCAATTGATGAACCATCACAAGGCAAACTCCAGTAAAAAGTTGGGTTACCTGGGTACAGGGGCAGGGCAGAACACAGCAAATGAGTAACAAGGCTTGAGTGAGACCACTCAGGAAGTTATGTGCCCTAAGCCCCTGCATACTCAGATGGCTCCCCGCCGCTGGTTAAGGAGTTCGGAGAGGCTTTGCATTTCCCTTGTTCTGGCCTCGGAGAGGCTGGTGCTGCCCAGGACGATGCAGGGTGCTGGGCAGATGTGAGGAAGTCAACACACAAGGGTAGCCCCCGAGCAGGTTGTCGGGTGCCATCCCCAGCAGATGGAGGAGGGCAGAGCTCTGAGTTCACCCTCAGTGAATGGCATGAATGAGCTCTTTCACTGGTGAAGGAGAATGCACAACGTACCATCTGCTGAGGGGAAAGAAAGGTCAGAGGAACAGGCACTGAGTCTTCAGCCTGGGTCCCCACCATGCCAAGGTGGCTGGAACAGGCAAGTCCTGAGCATGAGAAGCTAAACCACGTGAGCTCCAGTCTCACTGTCCATAACAATCAGGGGAAGCCAAAGTACAGAACCACACCAGAACTACTTCATGTCTGTCTGCTCACCTCTGGCAGCCCGTTTGGGTCCCTCACACCCCCGCCCAGTCCCGGCGAGGGGTGAGATGCTTCTTCACCCACGATGTCTCCAAATTACTCCAGTAGAAATCCAGGTTTCTTACTGAATTAAAATTGCTATCAGGGCAGCTCAATCTGATGAAGTCAAGAGAATGGAATCTGGGAAAGGTGTGGATTGTGGGCGATGGGAACAAAGCATGCTTGTGGGGGTACTGGACCCCCTGCCCCCACAGAAAGGAAGGCACAAGGCACTACCTTCCAGCATGTGAGCGGTTCGCGGTTCCTCAGCAAGGGGCTCAGGTCAGGTTCCTCAGGTCCACAGTGAAGGAATTCACACTTTGTTTTGTTTCATGGAGAGGTTTGGTTTAAAGGCAGGATGGACAAGTAAGAACCACCTGACCTCCAGGCTCAGATAGGGGGAGGGTATTCACACACTGAACACAATCCCCAGTAACAGAGGTGTGTGAGCAAAGTACTTTTGAAACCCAGAGAATGAATGGAGTCCCTGAAGACTTGAGGACCCATTTGGGGTAAAAAATATGCTCCCATCAAGCCCCCCTCCAACCTGATGACACTTAAAACCGAGGCTGTTTAGTGACATGCAGATTATTAGAAGTGTACTCAAATGGACTAAAAATTAGTACTGGATCACTTCAATTCTCTTCAAAATGCTGCACTGACTTATAATGGTTATTTTCAATGTGCCTTCACTAATCCTGTTACCATGTTAGAGCACAAAAATAGAATTTGTTTCCTTGGAGTTCACGGGTTGCCATAGAAATGACATCAAAATGCATTCTACTTTCAGGTGAAGAAATGCACCATGGGTGCAGAACAAGAAAAACCCTCATCAAATCCAGTTCAAACTCAAACCCCTTTAATAATCAATGAGTGCAAGTACACCTTGAGCACGGCCTACACAGTTGTGCCCTAGGCTTAGGGGTGGAAAAGAACTTCACTCAGTACAAACATATAGAACACCAGCCCCACGGAAGACCCTACAGTCAAACAGAACTGAGGAGGCCAGGCTGCCCTCCTGGCTGGGACCTGCCATACTCTCTGCCCCCGGCTGGGCACACCCCAGAGGCAACACAGCTCACAGCACATATACCTCTTTCCCTCTGAGCCCACTGTTTTCGTGTTTCTGGTCCATGTTTATGAAAATGTAAGCTCCCACCCCATCAACAGACACAGGTTCCCTTGTGGGTCAGGTTCACTATCTCTAGTGGGTAAAGATAAAGGCTATTATATACAGTAAGTCCCCGACTTACAAACATTTGAGTTGCGGACTTGCACAGATACGAACGGGCCTTGCATTACAAACATTCGTGATGCGAACAATATGCGTAAGTAGCTCACGTCTGCCAGACATTGTCACAGTTGTGCTGCTGTGTGCTTACTGTACAGTGCGACAGTGTACAGTAGTACAGTGCTCAATCAGAGCCCAGGATGTCCGGAAGCAAGAGGAAAAGCAGCTCCACCATCTCCCACCTACCCTCCCTCCTCCAGTTAGTAACTCTCTTCTTGTCAGTTCACTCCATGCAACCCCCTATATGCCAGTTGTTGTACTGTGCTGTACCACCATTTTAAGGTAACTGTAAAAGTAAAAATAGTTTATTTACAGTCTTTTTGTGTGTGTTTAGTTTTTTTTATGATTTACATTGTATATTTGTATCAAAGGTGTATAAGACTCACTTTGTTGAACTTACGAACGAATCCGACTTATGAACGTTCCCTGGAACCGAACTCGTTTGTAAGTCGGGGACTTACTGTAATTGATTTCAACCCAAGGTATGATTTGAGAGGTTAAAAAAGTGTTCTTTATAAATAAGAAAAAAAGTCTATTGCATTGCAGAGGCAATAGTCCCAACAGACCCTGGATGAAAAGAGGTGGGCATGATGGCACTTTAGACCCTGCAAGACCCGTCAAGGGGTTGTGGTAAGAAGGGTTCAGCTTGCTCCTTGTTAACTTTGTTCCTGTGATCTGACTACTGTTCCCCCATCCCCAACCAGAATATATCTGGCCTGCCCTGTTTCTGACTTTTGCTGCCCCTTTTCTCTGATATGTGTTAATATGTACCTGTATGGAATGGGTCTATAAGGAGATGGTGTGGATATGAAGAAGAGGCTGAAAAACAACTGGTTCAGGCTGGAGCTTGAGGATGACTAGGGTATACCTCTATCATCTGAGGTGTTCCTGGTTTAGTGAAAATTTTGGATTTCTCATTCAGCCATTCAACAAACCACTTACTGTGTATCTTGCAATACTGCAGGCTCTTGAGATTCAGCACAAAGACACCTGCTCTCATGGGTTCACATTTTGGCCTGGAGGTGGGGCGTGGGGGGAGATGGTGAAGGACAATCGAGAATGAAAATAACTATGTGATGTACTATGGAAAAAAGAAAGGGCATGGGGCACATGGGATTGGGACTTTTTGAAGTCCCTCCTCCTTAGGATTTTCCACAAGCAGGCTCTGTGGTTCCTGATCTCATTTCCTCCATATTATGCATTAAATGGGATTTGTTCACCCAGAGAACGAACTTTCTTCACTGAAAAATCTCATTCATGTGTAAACTACTCTGAAGACAACTACCCTGATATATGTCTATTTTTGAACATGGGGGTTTGTGACTTACTTGAAAATCACAGCTTTCATTCAGTGATAGCATCTTTACACTATCATCTTTAAAAAGATAATGAAAAAGGACAGAAATTTTTTACCTTTGAGAATTTACAAATAAGACAACACAGCTTGTTAAGCCATACTACAACTTCACTTTTTACCCAGAAGTTATTACGAGCATATGCACATTTTCCAGTAAAGTGAGAGTCAAGTGTTGGACTCCACCCCTCAGGCAGGTTACAATGACAGCAAACCCTAGGTTTACACTGTTACAGCCAGAATACTACTAATTCCTTCTGATAGTAACAGAATGATTCCCTAAATAAAAGCCACAATTGTAGGCAGTGCTGAATGACAGCTACTCAGCTGACCAATTTTTCATTTCATAAATATGCTCCTCCTTTAGTTAGGAATGCAGGCCGAGTTCCCTCGTTATGGCAACAAGCCATACTTAGTGACCCTAAAGTGAGAATTCTATCCCAGAATTCTCAGAAGTTCCACAGCTCCTATGTGCCAAAGGCAAAAGAGCGTCAAGTCACAAAATCATCTTGGGGAGATGCCTCATGACCCCTTATCCATGACTGCAGACTCAGGTGCCTTCTCTATACCTAAGGGTCTCTCTGCTGCTGGAAACAGAAACCCAGAAGCTCTTGGCATTATTTGGACTACACAATAGACCATAAAGAAAGCTGTCTGCCTCATAAAGCACTGTGAGCAAATAAAAATCTACAGATGGTTTTTTGAAAAGCCCAAACACCCCAAACTAAAAATGCCCTACTATCGGGTTTCAGTTTCAGGCCCTAGAGGACTCAAGGAAAGGAAGGAGGGCAGCTCTCTGCTCATCATTGGGCCAGCAGGACAAGCACCTCCTCTGGAGTTCAGCACCCTGGAAGGGCTGGCTCATGCCAGACACTGCCCCCCCTCCATCCCCGCCCACCACCAGTGCACACCCAGGGGTCCTCACAACAGCCATATACCAGCAATGCCAACAACTCAAGGCGGCCAGTGGAAGCACCGCTCAAAACAGTGACACCCAGACAGAAAAAAACAATGAATAGTAAACTTAACTTTAACTCAAAACAAGATTAGCTGAGCCTCAATAGTTTAGCTACGCCAGAGTGGTGGCACTGGGTAAGGCCACCACAATGCTCCACACCACCAAGAAGATAGGTTTATCTCTGGTTCCCAGGACACTAGATTAGAAGCAGCTCATTGAAAGGGGAGAGGAGTAGTTGAAGGCACAGAAGCAGGAAGCAACAGCTGGCAATTTGATAGCAGGCAAGGAGACATCTATGCTGTTTTACCAAAAGAAAAACAGCCAACAATTTAACTGCCATGGCAGAGGGCAACAGCCTTATATGACCTCACAGGCACGACTCAAGTCTGTGGTGAACACAATCAATATCCAGCATGGGGGCAAGGCACATCCATTAAAAGACCTATTATGGTAAAATATGCACAACATAAAGTTTACCACTTTAACAAGTACAGTTCAGTGGCATTACGTACATTTACATTGTTGTGCAGCCATCACCACCATCCATGTCCAGAACTTTTTCATCATCCCAAATTGAAACTCTGTACCCATTAAACAGTAACTCTCACTTTCTTCTGTACCCCAATTCTTGGAAACCACTCTTCTATTTTCTTTCTCTGCAGATTGATTTTTTTAGGTATCTCCTAGTAGAAGAATCATACAATATTTGTCCTTTGGTGTCTGGCTTCTTTCACTTGGCACAATTGTCTTCAAGATTCATCCATATTGTAGATAGCATGTGTCAGAATTCCCTTCCTTTTTAGGCTCAATAAATGAATATGCCACACTGTGTTTATCCATTTATGTGTCAGTAGACATTTGGGTTGCTTCAATTGTGAAGTGCTGCAATGAACACCGGTGAAGCCACACCCCTTTTTACCTCAGGGCAGATTCTGGTAATTCATTTCAGAAAGTCTTCCATCTCAAATGACTAGCAGAAATAGCTTCACCACTTAAAATAGTCAGGACCCCACTTGCCAGATTTCAGCAGGGCTCAAATGTAGCCACAATAGTCAACTGGACCTTGAGAATAAACCAGTCCACCATTCCCTCTGTCCTCAGACTAAGAAGGTGGTAGTCTGCAATGAAGATAGCACAGGAAAAATCCAGGGAGGAAATAAATAAAAGCCTTTAAGCCAAGCATGACCAGAAGAGCCTGCAACTTGCCCAGTATAAGTCTCTCCTCATGAAACTGCGGCTTCTGGATTGTCTACACTCAGCACCTGACCCAGTATGAAATCTTGGTACAAACAGTGGTTTACAGAACTGTACAGCTGGCAGCATCTGGGAAACCTTAAAAAAATATTGATGCCTGGGCCCCTTTCCACAGAGATTCCCAATGAAGAGGGTCCTGGGTGGGGGCCAAGTATTAGGATTTTCAAAAGCTCCTCAGGTGGTTCTAACATTCAAGCCAAGGCTGTGTGTGATTCACTGCACAATCAAGTAATGGGGTGCTGTGCCAGGACATACCAGGAGTCTGTGAGTTTGTACACATGTAATTCACAGTAACTTCCTCATAATCTGAAGCTACACATTTCTGTAAATGTGTAATAAAACTGAAGAAAACACCAAGGCAGAATGTTCTCCTGCCTTTGCATCTCTGCAGCTGTAACTGATAAAGGTCTAGACACACAGTTCACAGTGGAGTAGACACTGATCTCTATGTATACATCTGGCAGACAGGCACTCACTCCACTGTGATCTCCATCCACCAGCTTGGTGGAAAACACCTTCATGCAAAGATTTCCTGGGTCCACTTGTTTACTCTCCAGTTTGGAAGCCAAGGGGATGGGAAGAGGAATGACGGTATGTGATTCTGCTGCTAGCACTGAACACAACTGAAACGTGGCTGTAATTTCAGGGCTAATTTTTGGGTGCGGAAATTCCCGCTTTCCCAATGTTTTTTGCAGAAAAGACTTCTCAACATACCACAGGCAACTGGCAACCTAGGACAGGCTTATGCTCCAAATGTTCATCAAGCCAGTTCTTGGAACTTCACTGCTGGGTTCCCAGGGAAGAATGTTGTAAATGATGGCTGGATGCCAGGACTAATCCCAAATGAACAGAATCGCTGATCTCTTGGAGCCTGGGGCTCTAGAACCTGGATGACATCCAAGATTCCCAGGATGCTGAGAGCCAGTGTGGGGCGAGGCCTGGAGTTTGGGGCTCTGCATGGTGAAGTGGCAATGGCAGTCAAGGACAGTAAATGGCTGTCCCAGACCCTACAGGCCATTCCAAGAAAAAAGAATAGGTCAACCTTCAAAAAGGGAGGAGATAAAACTATTCTTCAGCTATAATTGTTTCCGCAATTGCCTCACCACTCAACTTTATACTGCTATTTTGTGCTGTCTAGAATTTCCAAGTCAGCTACCAATTAGAAGTGACATGAAAAGGGACAGTGGCCCAGGGAACAAGCTATACTGTTGAAGCTGCCCACCCCAGAGAACTAGCTTGCTGAAGGAAGCTGTGCCACATCTGAGCTCCTAGATCATCCTGGGGGCTCCATGATCTGGTCTCTATGCAGACTGTGTCCCTGGCACCTTTCAAGGGTTCTGGGCATATGACAGGAGACCGAGGATTCCAGCCAGGTTCCCTGTCTCTCTTATAGAGATATTCGCATGTGTGGCTCCTGGAATATCATGTCCTCCACAGCATCCCATTCAGGCAAACCCCTCTCCTTCAAAAAGCCTCCCCTGAGTCCCTGACACTTGCCCAACCCAAGTCTGCCTTAGGTGGACCTTCCCACAGTTCCTGTGGCCATTGTTTGACTCATCACAATCACAGGATCTACTTAATGCTGAGAAATTAGCTCCCCCCGCCCCAATATGGCCAAAGGCAAGGATGCTCTTCCTCACCACTCCTTTTCAACACCTTGCTGTAAGTCCTAACTAATGCTTTAAGACAATGAAAGGGGTACCAATTAAGAAGAAAAAAAACCGCTCTTTATTCACAGATGACATGGTTGTTTATGTACAGAATCCCAAAGAACTGACAAAAAAAACACCTGGAACTAAAAAGCAATTTGAGCAAGATTGCAGAATACAAGATTAATACACAAAAGTCAACTACTTGCCTATATACCATCATAAGCAATTGGAATGTGAAAATTACAAGCAACCAAAGCATCCACCAAACTGTGATAGTGTTAGGTTCCCTTTTTCCAAGTTCATATTACTATGGACATCATCCAGTCAGTGCCTGGCAGGTTGAAAGGTCCCAATGAATGTCTGAACAAAGCCAGAAACTAACCACAATGCCAGCAGACGGACGAGCCAGGGTGTCTTTAGATGCAGTAATGCAAAGTATGTCATGGCTGCTAAAGAGAACAGGGAGCTGAGAAGGTCAGCATGGGTGTGAGGTGGTACTCAATGTGCAGCCTACCGACTTTCAAACCACACCAAGCACTGGCTTCTGAAGCCGCACTCTGCCAAAAGGCAGAGCTTTAAATCTGAGTTTTGAAAAGTCCAGGAGCCTAAAGGGACACAAACCAACTTATTTTCAATCCTCTGAAAATCCACTCAACAATTATGGTGTGTTGATAGAGGCTTCTCTAATTTGGAAAACAACTAGTTTCTCTCTGGTTGTCCAAGCACATAAACCTCTTTTGTGGGAAGTAGCCTATGATGGCAGTAATGCCCTTACCCCCAGGTGAAACACTACTTCAGAGCCTGCCCACGTGACCCTGGGCAGGCATCTCAGCCTGAGGCCCTTCTATTGGGATTGTCAGTCCTCTTTCTTTCTTTTTTTTTAGCTGAGCCATCCTGCTACCTGTTGGCAGCTCAGCGGCTGCTCAGCTCGGGCTGGACTCGAACCGCTATTGCTCAGAGCTCAAACTCTTGAACGAGCTCTTAACCAACTGAGCCACTCGGCCGGCCCCCTTCTATTGGGATTTTGTTAATAGCTACCTTGTGTTTCTTCAAGGACCAAATAAAGAAAAAAAGCAATCAGCACAGTTTCTAGCAAATGATTAAAAAAAAAAAAAATCAGTTCCTCCCCCTCCCCAACATACAAACAGGTAAGCCCAAGATGTGAAACAATAGCAGCCTTCAGTTACAGCTCACAAGCTTGACAGAAGACACAGCATGGCACCCTGAAATGTCAGAAAGGCCAGGGAGACCTGCCACCCTAACGCTGACCAAGCCACACAGACTGCAAGGCTTCCCAAGTTGTTCCTTTTGCAGTTCTAAGTTTACTGAGAGTGTTTCTCTTTTCTGTTGCTTATAAAACATCAGTGGAATAGAGTATTCCCTCATCTTCACAGACAAGCAATGTACAAACAACACACGACCCCTCCACTAGGTCTTCCCAAAGTTTGTACATCGCCTTGGGGGGTAGGGGACTTCAGTTGTTTCTCAAGTCTTTGAGTCATCAAAGTCCCTTCCTTTGTTGTCAACTGGACAAGTACAAGAACTTTCCATTTGCATAGCTAATAGGTCTCTTTTAGAGCATATTGAAATTTCATCTTTTGGATCTGCCTTCACACAGGCTCAGGTTTAATGGGAGATGCCCCACCTGCTGACAAAGGGAATACAGATGTGGACTCCAACTAGGAGTCTTCGTTTTGTCTGTGTTTGGTCAGCCCTCATCACAGGGGATGATGTAAAAGGCAGAAAGCAGCCAGTTCACTTGGAAATCAAGGATAGAAAGCTAACAGCAGCACGGAAGGACCCAGCAGCAGGGAGAAAGGGACGCGTGTCTGCATGTGCCCATCCCCAATCTCAGGCATTTCTGCCATCTCAGCTTCGAGGCGAAGGTGAAGTATTCATAACAGGAAATTTTGTTACAGCCAGCAGTGTCCCCAGCAAGGAGAATCCAACAAGCCACAACCTGACAGCTGGCCAAAACACCGGGACAGGGGTTACTCAGCAGCCAACAACTGTGATAAAGACTCCACAGGTGCCTCAGGCAGGCCTACCTACTTGCAACCCAATCCAGACTTCATGATTAAGCAATGGTTTATTGGTGAGCTCTGCAAAACACACAAACATCAGTAGAAGACCACAAATAAGAAATATTTGCTGTAAGCACTGCTGGAATACTTGGTTTATTTTTGCCTAAATATTGGCTACATCTGTACAAGACTATGGTTAACTTGAATGGCTGTCAAGAAAATCTGTAAAATGCTTTTCTTGCATTCTTACTGTAAAAGCTTGTGGTCACATCACTCCTCCCCACTTTCCCCCCAAAGTAAGAGAGTACTTCTATACAGCTTCTTTAACACTTGTGAATTAAACCAAAATTATAACAATCTATTTCCTACAACCAAAAAAACCACTTAACAGAAAGAATGCCATATCATTCACCCCTAAATACACAATCAATCCAACTCCACCTGAGGCCTAAATACAGAAAACGGGTCCCATGCTAAGAGATCTCTTAAGCAGTCCAGGCTAATTTCCTAGGATTCTAGCACTTGGGTAACTGCTGGCACAAGTCAAGGGGCACCACAAACACTTGCAGATGTGGACACTTGGGGAGCAAACATGCACCCACGAATGCCTGAGGCTCTGGCCCAGCACTGCTTACTTGAGACCCACATGTCTGTCTTACAACAGAAGGGACAAGAGCTTTATTAGAAAGTGATCATTATGCATGAATGGGCAGAGTGCCCCTCTCATTTTAAAAAGAACCCCTGGTCTTAGAGTTCTGCAATTTTCACAGAAAGTCACACAATTCTTTCCAAGTATGGATGTGCTCCATCATGATAGTAATCAACTCAAGAGTAGGGGTAGGGTATGGGATGAAGGAATGTGGGGGTAGGGCCTGGGGCATTCGGGCTATGGCCAATCCTAACTAAGAAGCAGTTTCTTTGGTGATGCCCCAGCAATACATACCCTAGCCTCAGGCTAAATGCCCAATAAGGATGGATATAGAGAGGCACTCGGAACAGGGACACATTTCCAAGGCTCCTTTGATGGCCCAGCATGAGTGTACTCTGTGGCATAATGTTCATGCTTCCTCCTTCCTCCCCAAAGCAAGGCTGCATCAACAGGCTGCCACTAGGCAGCCACCAGTCCGAGCAGGGCCCAGCATTCCCTGCTCCAACATTCCGATGCTATCAGTCCTTACAGCAGGTGGCCACCAGCTCCAGCAGCTCACCCACCAAGGCTCTCAAGCAAAACACAAGACTCAACTGCTGCTCTGGGGAAGCTCGTAAGTGGTGGCTTTCATCTCTGGCTGAGCAGAGAACTGCTTGGGGAGCTTGTTTAAAAAACCCATGTGTGGAGCAGGGGCTGACTACAAAGAGAATTTGGGGGAATGCCTGTATCTTGATTGTTGTGGTGCGTTTGTTAGAGTGAATTTTATAGCATGTATAAACTTAAGAAAATGAATAAACAAAGAAACCATGTCTGGGCCCCACCCACTTCAGACCTGGTGCTGGGCAGGGAAGGCAGAGACAGACCTACAGGCAGAACAGGAACAGCCTTGTCTGAACCCCAAGCTCCAGAGCTAACCTGGGGGACCTTCAGCTAGAGACATGATTGTTAGGCTCATCTGGGAAATGAAGTGGTTCACAGAGCCCACCCTCAGGGTTGTCCCAAGAATTAGTAGGCTTACAAAAAGTGCCTACCATCTATGAAGTACTCGGTGTTGCTCAATCACAGCTAATGGTGGGGCAGGGAACCCAAACTAGTCTACTTTCTGGAATGATTCATCCACCCTGTGTAGAGACAGAGCTCCTCTAAGACGGGAGCTACTGAATATTGCGGAACAACTAAGTGTTAAACAGTGCTTTTCTGAAAGCTAAGCTCTAGTTCAAGGTAAAGAAGGGGTTCTGTGATTTGTGGTTTACACTTAAGACAGCAAAGCAGCAAGACCACCAGTCTCATACGACTAATAAAAAATCCTTGTGATCACAGAGTTTCCTGCACTCCTATCAGTTGGGAAAGAGGGGTGACTCCTAGCTCAGAGCAGGGGGAAAAATTGATAACAGTTTTTCCAGAAAGTGTTTAATATACGGGAAAGTTTGTTAATCTTTTGAAAAAACTAACCCTGATGGAGCAAATCTACTGCAGAATAGTTTTCATACTAAATTCTTCCTAGAGCAGCGGTTCTCAACCTTCCTAATGCCACGACCTCTTAATTCAGTTCCTCATGTTGTGGTGACCCCCACCATAGAATTATTTTTGTTGCTACTCTATAACTGTAATTTTGCTACTGTTATGAAATGTAATGTAAATATCTTTTTGTTTTCTGATGGCCTTAGGCGACCCCTGTGAAAGGGTCGTTTGACCCCCAAAGGGGTCACGACCCACGGGTTGAGAACCGCTGTCCTAGAGGATCTTAGCCCAATTTTAACATTTTGGTTAAATCTCAAAACTAGTAAAGATCTTTGCCATTGCAGGGATGGGGGAGGGAAGGGAGTTCCTAGAAAAAAAAATGCCAGAGAGGGCAATGACTCCCTATTGGACCCAACAGCACACCTTTAAAGGGTTCAGAGGGAACAAGCAGCACTAAACAGGACAATTCTGCCTGTCAACTGAGGTCTCCTGGGTAAAACATTTAACTGTCATCACAATGAAACGCAACAAAGCCACGAGCAGGGAAAAGGTCACCTTGCATCACAACACCTATATTCAGAAAGTTACTTACAATCGATATTCCCCTCATATTCTGTGTTCTGGTGTTGAAGGGACAACGTGTGTTCAGGCTCTATCTGTCACCTTTAACTGTGATGTGGCAGCCACTACCCATCATAAAAGGCCAAGGCTCACAGACCACTCTGGCTGTTTTATGTTGGGATGGTTCCAGTTTTTCAAGTGTGGACATTAAGGGACAAGAAGGGATCAACAAACATTTGATGGCTTTTTATTACATGCCCAGCTCAGTGGTCCCCTCAGTGAAAAGTATATGACAAAGCCCCTGATCAAAATGCCAGCAAGAACACTCAGAGCACGCAACTGGAAAACACTCCCCAAGCTCTCACTCTTGACATCTGACCACCCAGAGTGGAAGAAGAATGTCCACCCATCCTTCATGGTCATTATGCTGGTCATGGACATCTTTAACTACACACCACGCAATTCCAGCCCATTCTATCCCTCTAACGAGTTGTTCACAGAAGCCATACTGTGACACAAATGCCAACAATCACCAGATCCCCAGCCGTCTGTCTGTTTGCTCACAAGAACACACACCATGTGCCTGCACATGTGGTCAATGGCAGTCACTAAACAATCTTTTCTCAAGGCCCGAAGCTCCTGATTAGACGAGTGTTGAGATTCAGCCATGTGACTGCACCAGGGACATAGGAAGCAGTCATTTCTAGAACGCATCAGATATCGATCGCAACAATCTGCTCTAGGACTGACCGAGCACCTGCCTGTATCAGGCAAGCTTTGCAAGCGGCTGAACATTCTCCAAGCCACCAGTGCCCTGTTGGGGGATTTGCTCCGCAGCCAAACCTAGCCTGGCCATGATGCCTGTAGTGGTTGGCAGGCAACATGCTAGCAATAACTTTCCCAGTTAAGCGCCAACTTTCCCTGAGTTGTCCACATGCTTAGGGAATACAGCTGAACTCAGACCAAGAAGTAATTACTGAATGCCTACTGAGCTCGGGGCTCATGTGCTGGAATATTGTATTCTGACTTCACCAGAACCTTGCACAGTAGGGATTAGAATTTAAGTGTTGCAGCTGAGGACGCTGATGCTAGAAGAAATCTGTCATTTATCTGAGGTCACAAAGCCTGCAAGGTATTTAAAGGCTACCTAACTCCTCATCCTATACCCACATTTCCTGATAGATTCATTCAGGGCATACATTTGAAAGGCAAAACTGTAAAACTTCTAGAAGATAATACAGAACATGTGACCTCAGGTAGTGAACTTCCCATAACCATAACACAAAGATCCATAAATTCACCTACATTAAAATTAAGATCTTCTGTTTGTGAAAAGATACTATAAAAGTGTGGGGGTGGGGTGGCACCCAAGTAGGGGGAGATATCTGCAGAATGAAATCACTGCACCTTTACCCACAAAGATCTGGAACCGGACTTTACAAAGAACTGCAAATCAATTTTAAAAGATAAACAAGCTAAAAAAAAAAAGCAAAAGTTAAGAGTAGGCATTTCAAAGAACGACAATTAAATAAACACAAGAAAATGCTCACCTTGTTAACTGAAGGGATAACTGAAGTCATAATAACATTTTATATCCATCAAGACTGGCAAAATATAAGAAGTCAGTTAATGCCAATGCTCGTGAAAATGCAGTCCGGCATTTTGGGATATGCGAAGGAAAACTGATGCAATAGGTTTTTGAAATAATTTAGTATTATGGCATCCCCAATGGTCCAGTAATTCCACTCCGGGGCACATACTGAAACATTCGCACACGTCTCATGCATGCACAAATGCAGAAGGACGCTCATAGCAACATGCTTAATTGGCACCTCTTCTGTCCTCATTTCCTCCTCCAACAAAAACAAATCTAATGACTCAAATGCCCACCAATATAAGAACAAAAAAATTAAGATGCATTCACACTTTGATGAAAATGAGCTATAGCTACCACAGCATGGATGAACCTTAAATGAGGAAGTGGCAGAAGTCTGCAAATGGTATGCTGTACTGACATAAAGCTCAAAAACAACACAGCTCAGCAATGTATTTTTTAGAGGTGTATGCAACTGATACAAAAGTAAAATTCAGGGTACGCAAGGAAATGAGGTAGGGAAAGGAGCACATACAGAGCAAGTGACTAAGCTGATCGTGCCAAGTCTCATGTTGGGAGACAGAAATTATTGGGTCATCAGAAAAGTCATGATGTATTTTTCTGATTTCAATGCAAAAATGCATCATGAGGGGCAGCCGAGTGGCGCGGTGGTTAAGAGCTGGCTTGGGACGCCAGAGGGACCCGGTTCGGATCCCGCATATGAGGGCCAGTGACACTGCCCTCTACAGCTAAGATGCTGAACAACAGCTCAACCTGGAGCTGGGCTGCCGTGAGTCGCTGGCGATGGCGTAGGCTGCAGCCCCTGCTGCAGTGGGTTGCAATGGGCTACCATGTGTAACCAGCAGCCAGTGTGAGCGGCCAGCAGCTGCAGTGAGCGGCTGTCCAGAAGCCGGCGACTGATCTGCCTTGCCCAGGAAGAGCGCAATGATGGTGCCAACTTGGGAGAGTGAAGCCACATCCTCCACAACTAGACGGAAGAACTAAAGGACAGCAACTTGTCTGTTCCCCTTCCCCCAATTCCCCAGCGCTGTTCCCATCCCCTAATTCCCCAATTAAAAAAAAAATGCATCATGACCTTCCCGACGACCCAATAGAATCATTCAACAGTCAAGTGTAAATCACTGCACCTTTAATCGTGTAGGACTGAATCTACAGCATCTTCTGTGAAATCAGAGCACCTGAGGGTGGTAAGAGCAACCTTCTCTGCTGTGCCTGTCTCTCGTTACTAACAGTAGAGCTACTTGGTTCCCAGTACAGGATCTTCACATCGAGTCAGGTGGGGTGCTTCTGTCACCTCATTTAACTGATAGGGAAACAGGGGCTCAGAGGTTAAACAGTCTGTCCCAGATCACTGCCTGTTTCCAGCTTCAATACCACCAGTCACAGTTCATCTGTTCACCTCCTTAGGTAGTACATTCCATTTTCAGCATGCTCTAATATCCAGTGCAAAACACACCAGAAGTATAGAGAACTTCAGCTAAGCACGAAATGCAACACAGTGACTAGCTCATTCCCTTCCCAAGAAGAGAGAATGCTAATGGTGGTTTAACAATAAAGACTAACTTTGAAGTTATGGCTGGTTTCATTAACCTGTGAGGCACAGTCTGCAGAAGATCCTTGAATCCAATCTTCATCCTCCACCCTTGACCAAAAGCTGTTCAGCAACAAGAACAGTGAGAAAGATGAGTTCTGAAATAGTTTTAGTTTTAGGTAGGCTGGAATGCCTGTGTGTGAAAAATGGGGAGGGAGAATGTGGATCAGAACCCTTACCCCAAGATCTCAACATTGTATTACCTAAAAAGATAAATTAAAACACTATTAGAATGAAAGTTTACAGAAAATAAGTCTCATGATACAAACTTAAAATTCAACCTCTTGACTCTTTAGGCCTCTTAAAATCCAGGCCTGCACAACACAGGGCCACCTTGTAACTGGTGCATCACATGACAAAACCCCTGAGAAAATAGAACTACTAATTATCCTGCAATTGCTGTTCAACAGGAAGATCAGAAGGGTGGGAAGGGATAAGAAGTAAAAGCCTAACTTCTGCTAGGTTTAAAGGCATTTGCGCCATAATCAGAAAGACAATAAAAAGCATTAGCAAGGATGTGGAGAAACTGGAACCCTCATACATTGGGGGCTGTTGGGGATGTAAAATGGGACAGTAACTTTGGAAAACACTCTTGCAGTTCCATGGAAGGTTAAGCATAGTTACCATATGACAAAGAAGTACCACCACTAGGTATATACCCAAGAGAAAGGAAAATATGTCTACACAAAAACTTGTATGTGATCACAACAGCATTATTCACAAAAGCCAAAAAGTAGAAACTGAAATGTCCACAAACTGATGAATGTATAGTCCCACATATAAGCATATGACTGGATTTTCTGAACATTGGAGCTGCCCCCTTTTGGGGGAGCCAACTGTCTAGTGTGACAATCGTTTATCCAGAGGCTCTATGCTCTCCTTCCAAGGACAATGCGGGGTATTCAAGAAGCACCAGGAGGGAGAACAATGCCATTCAAGTTGTTGAGGCGAAAGTCACAGAACACTGAGTGCAGGGAGAGGCAGGGCCTGCCAAGAATGGTGCGGAAGGCACCCCTCATCTCTGCTACATCTGCTCATGAGTTGGATAAGGGCCCTCCCACTTAAAGGGTTTCAAAAATTAAGCTGCTCTAGTCACATTTTGAGGCACTGCATAGAGAAATGATAAGTTACAGTGATTCTGTGAGCCTTTTCAGAGTCAGACTGGCTGAAATCAAGACATGAGTCAAGCTACTTGCTATGGAAAATGTATTAGTGGATTGGGTTGAGAAACCAGGGCTGTGGGATAACTGACAGGAAGATACTCTGGGAAACCAGGAAGGAGTGAGGTCCAACTCATTTTTAATCAGTCACTTATTTTCTTTTAGGCTGTCCTGAAAGACATCTGGCTGGATGCTGTGGCACCACTGTTTGAACTATCTCCTGAGCCCTCTGTCTACTTTTCATAGCTGCCGGATAAAACCCCACCAACTCCAAATCAGTTTCAGCATGCAAACAAGACATGACGGGCAGTTTGTAGCGCCTGCAGGGTTCCGTGTCCAAGTTCTAACTTGTATTAAAAAATAGGCAAGTGGCTATTTGCACACCCATGTTCACTGCAGCATTATTCACAATGGTCAAGAGGTGGACGCCATCTAAATGTCCATCAACAGATGAATGGATAAAGAGTGAAATACCACCTGTTACAGAATAAGTACAATGGAACTTATTCAACCTTAAGAAAGGAAACCCTTTTTAAATGTAGCATGGATGAACCTGGAGGACATTATGCTAACTGAAAAAAGCCAGTCACAAAAAGACAAATATTGCATGATTCCACTTATATTAGGTATCTAAAATAGTCAAACTCTTAGAAACAGCAAGTAGGATGTGGCTGTCAGTGGCTAGGGGAAGGGGTAAAAGGCAAGTTCAATGGATATAGTTTCAGTTTTGCAAGATGAGAAAGTTCTAGAGATCTGATGCAGAACAATGTGCATATAGTTAACACTGCTGTACACTTAAAAATGTTAAGATAGTAAAATTATATGTTATGTGTTTAACCAGAAAAAAAAAAAGGCAGGCTTCAGGGCAAATTCTTCAACTCTAAACAGAGATAATACCCTCACAGGGCTGGTGTAAGGGTCAAAAGAGATGCAACAGAAAGTTAAGCGCTCAAAAGCACTATTAGTCATAATATTATTAAAAGTGAATGTCATGGTTTAGCATTAACTATTAAAATATTCACATTTCAGAAGCCTGTAATCATGGAGTAAAACCAAATGGACCACAGGGTCTGGCCTGCCGCCCACTAGCACGAGCTCTTCCGGCAGGCTTCGTCTACCTCACTCAGTTGACTCACCCCAGGCGGACCCCACCACCGGCAACTTCTGGAACCACAGCTCAGCCTGCAGTCCTTGCTTCAACCCTCGTTCTCTTTCTCCACACACAAAGATAATGCATCAAATGGGCCAACCCTGTCCCCAAAGCTCTGCTCACGAAATGGGGGTGGGAGATATATGGAACAAATGCAATAAAAGATATCAGATAAAGCAAATTCCAAAAAGGGGTGGGGAATTTTCTAGGGCAGAGACTAGAGAACATGATACTTATCTAGCTAACTGGAATTCATTCCAGGATGCATAGTTTTAGAAGGAAAAGCCCTTCCCAATTAAGGCTAATTCTCCACCGGAGTTCTTACCCCACAGAGGCCCAGCTTTCTCAAACCTGGGACCTTGCAGGGACTCCTTTTCCAACCTCCTGTAAGAGGGGTAAAGGGGGCACTTTCCCAGCTCCATAAATCAGGATTCACTCCCTGACTTCTTACCTTAACTAGTTCCAGGCCCCTCCTCTTTTCTCTCCCCATAGCCCCAGGGAGACCTCTCCCATCATCCTGGCAGTGCCCAAAGCCCCCAAGTCTAGCTAGACCTGTCCTTGCGTCACAGAATTGTACATCCACCTGCCTACAGAGCAATGTTGACCAGGATGCCACACGAACCCCCACGGTACTAAAGTGAGCCCATCTTCTCTATCACCTGTCAAAGCAGGCATGACATGAGTTTTCCAGAAGTCTTCAAGAGCTCACCTGCCACGTGGGGGTAGTAGTGGCCACCATGTGGGATAACCCAGAAACTGAACAGTTCTGTCAGTGCAGAAGTTCTACCAGACCACACTGCTTTAGAAACTGGGTGGGTCACTGTAAAATAAGTAAGATCCAAACTGGACTCTGAGAGATGGGGGAATTCTAGAAGAACTAAAAACAAACAACAAAAGGACCGGCCAAGTGGCTCAGTTGGTTAAGAGCTGGCTCAAGAGCAAGCTCTAAGCAACAGGGTCACTGGTTTGATTCCTGGCCCGAGCTGAGCTGCCAACAGGTGGCAGGATGGCTCAGCTAAAAAAAAAAGAAAACGCACCTTTGTGTCATGACCATGTGAGCCTGGATAGTTATATTACTGTAATACAGCATACCGTGATACTTAGTGAGTTAAAGATGAAAAACAAACAACAAAACAAAACAAAAAAAACACCGAAGACATGGAATGGGATAGCGGACTATTAGAATCCAGGGGCTCAGAGTACCCAGGATGGGAGTCTGGGTTTTATCCTCTACCTAGTGGGAGTTTTAGAGTAGCGGGAGAATTATGCTGCAATCAATCTATTGTATTTAGATCATGTACTCCCCAATTAGCTTACTAGTCCAGTTTTGCATGGAGCTTGTCTAACAATTTCTGCCATTTTCTCTTGAATAGACTTTTCTCACAGCTACTCAGAGCCAAACTCTTATTCAATAAGATCATTTGTCATTTTATAAAGTCAAAGAAAAGTTTTAAAAGTAAAATGAAAATCTGTTCCTTTAGGGCATGCTTGTTAAATTAATTACCACCTTTCTGGCACTGGGTCTCTGCCCACCACTGGAGAGACGTCACCTGCCTCACTCTCCCCCAGTCATGTTTTAATTGTATGTGGCACACAGACATGGGAAACACCTTTAACTCACTACTGAATCCTCACCACACGCAGAATATCACACAGTGCCTGGCTGCCTAGTAAGTCCTGCACACACACTCATGGAATCGCCCAATTTAGCATGTTTACTTCATGCAGGAAATTCCTTTTAAATAAGAATCCCTAAGTAGGAAATATGCACCCATGAACTGAACTCAATTCTACCCCACAATAAGCAGCATTCCAAGACTGAGGCTTACCATTATCCGAAGAGAACATCTACTTCACACTCCTGATTTAACAAGACTGGGGTGCCTGGACTAAAGATGACACTTACTTCAGCTTCCTGACTCCTCCAAACTCCTTATTCGGTGGTCACAGACTTTCACTGGGTCACCAAAACAATGGAGATGAAACCAAATCAAGGCATCTTGGTGCTCTAGTGGAAACCCTTTCAAGGTGAGGCTTAATTCCACTCATGATGCATTTAATGAAAAGGAGATCTTCCCAGCCAGAGTATTGGCCCACCTGAATCATTCCCCACCCTGCCCTGGTGTCTCCCAGGGACAGGTGCTTGCTTGCAAAACTGTCCAGGTCTCCTTCCAGGCCTCAGCTATCCTCACAGATGGAACCAGCCTAAACGCCAGATCCTTTCCTAAAGAAGGTCTCTCCTTCCTTCTTAGACTGTTTGGCCTGACCTCTCAGAGAGCAACTGTGAGGTCTACCTTGTTCTCATTATGTATCACTGCAAACATCTGCCCATGGCAATTCCCTCCACCCGGAGCGTGCAGAATAGAAGTTAAGACTGTGTGGCTCTGGAGCCAGGCGCTGCCACATACCAGCTCTGTGCCCTTGCAACCCTAACTCTGCCCAAAGGACTGAGCAGTCAGCTTATCCGCAAAACAGAAATGACACTGAGGACTTAAGGATTACATAGGGCCTTAGAAATCTAGCACCTGGTGCACACAGTAATCGCTCAAATATTCACTAACACGGATTGATCATAAATGTATGCTCAAGCTCCCAGTCTGGGGAGAACACAGTAAGGAGAAATGACCCACATTGCAGCTCCATACATTAAGGCTGCCACAAACAGCAAGATGCCCCACGTTAGACTTCACTGTTTCAGAACAGGCAAGCAGTAAATAACAGAAAAAAGGTGCCTTCAGAAAAAGTAGTTCTACCCTTTACTGGGAAGTCTATTCACAGACAACTTTTGCTAAAAGGCTTGAACCTTTTCACAAAGAGTCAATGATCAATGATAAGCACGGTCTCAAGGTAAACAATAGGAATGTGGAGTTCTGGAAGGCAAGTGGAAAATGCCACAGTCTGGGGAGGGTACCCAGCTCTCACAAGTGCAAGGAAAGGATGCTCACATGGGTTCCCAGAGCAAACAGGCCCAGAGATACCCTGAGAAATGACACTGAGGCTAGGCAAGCTAACTGCAGGATGCCTGTGCCTCAACTCAAAATGAGAGCTCCAACACTGGTAATTCACAACTGCATTCCTGGAATTACAAAGATATGTGAGTTATCATCTCAAAATAGATGAACATGAAGGTAGTGTTATTTCCAGACAGCTCATCTGTCAGCTCGATTGTTTCCTTGTCACGTCCTGCGTGGCAAGGGCAAATGGGACACGAGAGGGGCGGCGCAGATTGAATAAGATCAAGAGACAGAAGTCAGATTTGAGAGCAAGACCAAGGGACTCAGCCTAAGAAAGACTGAGTCCTGAATTAGGTCAATGCTTGGCTTTTATTGAGAATCTTCAAAAGAAGCAAACTGCAGAACGGTGAATCATTAACCGTGTATACGTGGGTGCCTTAAGGCTTGTTCCCATTACCGGACCCCTTTGTACTCCAACAAATGCTATGCCTTCGTACATCACTGCACAGTCCCAGGACACTCTGTTACATGTCCTCCCAGGGGAGACAACTGATATCATTCCATCAGGTCTCAGTTTTCCAAGACGCCCCCCGAGAGAGCTTTACAGATATCATTCCATCCGGCCTCAGTTTTCCGAGACACTCTCTCGACTACAGGGTATGAGGCTAATGCAGAGGGGGTGGTCGTGGGATTGGCTGTAAGGCAACATTTCCTAGTGTCAAAAGGAAAACAAATGAAGACATATACACACAACTTTACTACTTGGCAGCTTTTTATAAGTGAAAGCATTTCAAAGTCAAGTAGTTTTTAATGATTATAAAAGAAAACAACTTGTACACGGATGGTACCACCTTTTAAAAAACTCTTTTATGTATGCTATCTTGTTTGTTTCTCTTAATTACAGAAGGGGAAACTGCTTAAGAAACAAATATCATGCCTGTATAAGACTGTAATTCAACTGATTAATGGGATTAATCAAAGCCAACACCAACAGTAAATGAATGGGGAAAATATCCACTAACACATACAAGTGTACTGTATTTGCCGGCGTATAAGACGACTTGGCGTATAAGACGACCCCCTAACATTTCCACTCAAAATACAGAGTTTGTTATATGGTCGGCTGTGTGCAATTTTGCGAGTGTGGTAAAATCGCATAACAGCAAAATCGCATAACAGCCGAGCATACACCCAGCAGCGCTGCTGATGCCTGAACGGTATGTGGAATGAAGTGGGCGGGCATCGGGAGGCCACTATGGCACGGGGCAAGCACTATGGGCAGTCTATCTGAAGTGTACCTGGCGTATAAGACGACCCCCCACTTGGAGGCATATTTTTCAGGGCCAAAAAGTCGTCTTATACGCCGGCAAATACGGTAAGTTTAATCTTCACACTTTATAGAGATTAGGGAGGAGCAAAGGAGTTTTTAACATGCACTATTCTTAGAAGTCATAGCTTTTTTCCATCCTTTGACCACTCTGCCCCAATTACAGAAGTATGAATTATTCAAATTTATGGTATTGTATTTCTTATTCCTTCTACCAGAGGGATTTGGGGAGTGAGAATATAGTGGCACTGTGCACACCACCTGGTATAGCGTGTTCATATTCCTAAACATAAGTATATTATGCTAAAGAATAGTACTTTTCCACCCCACAAGTTCTGTCTCCCTCAGCCTGCAGGTTCAAGAGTGTGTGTGAACAAATGTCCCATGGCAGAGAGCAGGCGTTAGCCACACAAGGAATTGTAGCCATAATCATTCTATGTCTTACCCACATCCACCACCACCGAGTGATCAGGCTAGCTAGTGGCCCATTGGGTTACCTTCTGCAGCAAAGGCTCCAGACTGACACCAAATTGTACAGACAGTTTTAGGAACAGCAGCAGCTTCAGTGAAGGGCCCCAGAACACAAATCTTCCTTCATCTGCAAACAATGCAATAGGTCTATTCTGGCACATTCCTTACGCCCAGTAAAGAGAAAATGCGATAAAGAGGGGTACACAGAGGCCCCGGGCAGGTTTGCACCACTGCTGACACACAGGTTACTTGAGGGTTCTATAAAAAACCTCTGGAGGATTTTTACAAAATGGGTGCCCCACATCGTTCGTGTATTATAAATTTGTAAACATCTGAAAAAGCAGGATGCATGCAAAAAGAAAAGTCTTCAAAACCATCAAGAGCCTTTTAATTAACATAATAAGAAATTTCTCTTTCTTAAAGTAAAATCCAAGAATATCATTTTAGTACATGCTCCTTGGATGGGCTTTAGGGTTCCAAAAACTGCCCCAATTGTTTAAAGTTCATGAATACGCATTTTTCTGGAGAAAGAATCCACAGCATCCATTACATCCTCAAAGGGACCCCAGACGTCTCCTCAAGTTAAGAACCGATACTCTAGTGAAAAGCAGGGCTAGTCTCATCCCTGGTGACTGGATCCTCAACTATTCTGAGCCCCTTAAAGGACTGAATAAATCCAACAGTGAGAACTGTAGGAAAATTATTACTATAGCAGCGCTTAACACTTGTTTTTGATTATGGAAATCTGAGTAGGCTTTCTGTAATACTAGAGGAATGCCAAGCAGCAGACTTTACAAGAACTTAAGTACAGAAACAGTTTAGCAAATGGCAAAATGACGATGATAGTTTTTGCAGGCATAGATGAAAGATGAATCCAGTCTACCGAAATGTTCTCCATTATAATTTCATTCATGCAAACGTTTAGTGAAATTTATGCTTCCTCGTTGATCTAAGCCCACCTCACCTGTGTTTTTTCCTAGGGCTGTTTTTCTGACCAAAAGGGGCCCTGCCCTATCACTGGTGGCCAGAGTCCTCTCGCCTACCCAAGAGACTTTTGAGGCTTGGCTTGACTCATCCCAGAGCTCCCACAGCAGCTCTCTGTACCTGGGACCTGGGAAGATAAACGTGTCTTTCATTTATTCCTCTACTACGGGATTAGGAATACACACATCCTTAACCATCTTCATTTTACCCTTTTCTTGAGTACTCATTTTAAGCTTTGAACTAATTCTGGTTTATGACCTTAGTATGGAATATTCACTTCCCTTTCAGCCATCCAAAATTTCTAGCTTCAAGTTAGGGGGTACACTCTACTTCTAGTGTAAAAGACAGATGGTTCAACAAAAGTATCCCATATAGCATGACTCACAATAACGACCAAGATGTTGCTGGGTGGGGCTACTACTTGGGGTGAGCAAGTGGAGGGCAGAGATGGGCTACAGGTGCCAAGTTTGAGGTATTCCTGTCCTGCACATGGTCAGGGATGGGCAATGATCCAAGCCAGAATCTCCTGCCATGAGAGAGCTGCTGGGGAAGGCACGCTCTTGACCTCAAAGTCAGGATATCAGAGATAGAGAACAAGCTCTAATGTCCCTGTTGGAGCCCCACTCCAACTTCTTGTCACATCAGTCAACAAATTCCCTCTTGTAACTAATTTTATGTTTGCCTTACACACACACATAACACTCTATATATTTCTTGTTTTGCCTGTTGCAACCTTTACCACTACATGCTTTCTCAACTTCCCCACCCCATTCCCACTCCATATTGAGCTTCTAGCAAGCAAGCGGTGGGTACAAGGAAGAAAAGAAGCTAAAGATCAATGCAGTTCACCTGCTACTAGAAAGCATACCTAGGAAGTCACCCTTGGGGAAGTGATGAAGAGATAGATTGTAAAACAGCCAAAGGGGGTTGGGGGTGGAGGGAATCAAGGTACCCACAGTTACCACTAAGTTGTATCTATTATAAAACAATGTTATTTCACACTGCTCTGACATGACCACAATTAAGAAACACATTTTATCATATACACATCATATAAAATCAAAGTTCTTATGAAATACCCCTGAATGGGTGACAACCTTGGATGCTTACATTTTTTCCTTACAAAATCACCCCAACCTATTAAATTCATTTCATTACCCATAGTTTGAAATACACAGATAATAAAAAAATAATTATTTTCACTTAAAATCTAGATTCTGGTCAAAGTTTTTGAAGCACAAAAATATTATCCCATTTTGCATATGAGAAACTGGGGTTTGGGAGGGTATGGATCCAGTCTAAGGCAGGTACAGTTTGCCCCTACAACTCCTCCCCCCCTTCTTTTTTGCCCCTCCCCCCGCTAGGTTCCACGCTCCATGCAGTTCTTCTGTTTCAACATTCCCATGAAATATATTTCCTCAAACACAGTGGAAAGTGTTTCAAGTATAAAAGCCCCAAATTTATCAAACTTTGTTCCCTTTCTTTTACACAAAACAAAACCTCAAAGGCCAATTTGCCCACAGGCATGTATGTGTCACTGCCTGGGGTAGGACAACTGGGGACATTTTGCCACACATAAGGACACAGGAATTACTAATTCTTGTTTCGGGAAATTGCACAATTCCAAGCTCAACACCTCTCCCCTGGCACTGCTTCCATAGTCTCTGGACAAAATAGCAGCTAGGAACAAATAATGAGTTTCAGCTTTAAGTGGACACCAAGACCAGGAAGGTGACAACATGCAAAGTGAAGCCAGGACAGCAGGGTAGAGCAAAGCAAGCACCACCCCACCAACCACTAAAATACAACAGAAACCAGAGGCTCCCTCTCCCTCCACCAATCGGAATGCAATAAAGATGTGAGCTACCCCCCACCCATGTTTAAGCATACAAAACTCATTTTACAAATTAGGAAACTGAGGTTTAGGAAGACTATGGAACTTGCCTGAGATCAAGGCCAGAAGGGGGCTGGGCTGGGACTGAACCCTGACAGTGGACTCCACAGATCTCCCTGTCCGATACACAGTTCCACCCAAGCCCAAAGTCCTGCAATTTCCTACATTGGGCAGGACAGGACAACACTTGTCAAGGAAAAAAAAAAAAAATCACAGAATAGCCTACATCTAGGGTGAACCAAAAGATTTTACTTGTATGTCACAGATAAAAAATGGCACATTTAGGGCCAGCCGAGTGGCGCAATGGTTAAGAACTGGCTTGGGATGCCAGAGGGCCCCAGTTCGGATCCCACATATGGGGGCCAGTGACACTGCCCTCCACAGCTAAGATGCTGAACAACAGCTCAACCTGGAGCTGGGCTGCTGGGAGTTGCCAGCGATGGCATAGGCTGCAGCCCCTGTGGCAGTGGGTTGCCATGGGCTACCGTATGTAGCCAGCAGCCAGTGTGAGCGGCCCTCAAGCTGCCTTGAGCAGCCGTCCAGAGGCTGGCGACTGATCTGCCTCACCTGGGAAGAGCTTAATGATGGTGCCAACTTGGGCCAGTGAAGCAACGTCCTCCACAACTAGACTGAAGAACAAAACAACAGCAACTTGTCTGTTCCCTTTACCCCAATCCCCCAATAAAAATCTTAAAAAAAAAAAAAGGCACATTCATTCAAGTACTCTTTTTTTTTTAAATAGCTGAGCCATCCTGCTGCCTTTCGGCAGCTCAGTTCGGGCTGGGCATTGAACCGCTGTTACTCAGAGATTGCACTCTTGAGCGAGCTCTTAACCAACTGAGCCACTCGGCCAGCCCCATTCAAGTACTCTTAATTAGTGGTTAAATGCTCAGATCTGACCAATCTCTTAAAGATGTTCTCCAATTGTGTTTAACACAAAATGCATTCCACATGGAACTGGATCCGAATGGCTCCTAATAATGGCGACTGGCATGGACTGGTTCTTCTGGTCAACAGGCCCATGATCCATCAGCCTCCCAGCCAGAACTTCACTTCCCTGGCCCATCCAGCTGCCTTGCCTCCCTCCCAGGGAGGCCCTGATTTGTGACACAAACCTTCCAGAAGATCAGGATCCTTTAACCAAGCCCAGATGTCAACAAAATTCAAATGAGGGCCAAAGGTGGTAGGGAAGGTCCAGAGGGATGCTGTGCTTGTGCATTGTTGGAAAAACCTCAGCCCATATCAGCAACTTCCGCCACCCTGGCCATTGTCTTTGTTCATATAACCAGATTTTAATGAAATGGACAAATTACAGTTTAGGCCTGAGTACATTCTAGGCCAGGGGTTGGCAAACTGTGGCTCGTGAGCTACATGCGGCTCGTTGGGTATGTTTCATCTCAAAAGTTTGCCGACCCCTGGAAGAGCCAATTCTGTCCCTCACAACAATTTAAAAATTATTCGAGAGCCATAAATTTATTTTAACATAATCACCATTATGTGAATAATACCCTTTAAAAATTTTATAAATGAAACTACGATAGTTTTATTTTCATTTTCAATTTTACTTCAGAGCCACAGTTCGCGAGCCGCAGTTTGCTGACCCCTGGCGGCTCTTCCGTGTCAAAAGTTTGCCCATCCCTGCTCTAGGCTACCTTCCCCTGCTGAAAATCATTTCCCCAAACTCTGCAGCCAAAATCCCAGAGTAGAAGGCCCCAGAGCTGCCTGCATTTCCACCAATCCCATTATCACCACTTTTAATCTATCAGATAAAAAGAAATCTCACTTAAAAACAACCCCAACCCCACTTTAAATCAACTCATCCATTGGTTTCCACTCTCACCTCACTTAGAGGAGGAAGCACATTAGAGGGATCTGGAAGGCACCTGGCCCATCTTGGTGTCATCTGGTGCACTTTCCTAACCCTAGTCTCACTTCAATTCTTCGCCACAGTCAATGACAGCAAATAGCTAACCTTGAGAGGTCACTGCCTTTTATTCTCAGCTGAAAGATTCATAAGTGACAGACTGAAGGTCACAGAGAGGGCAGCAGGGCCAGGATTCAAACTGGGGTCTAACTGTGCTGCACTGGTGGTATCAGTCTGGAGCAGGTCAGCAGAAATGAGACAGGATTGGACAAGAGGCTGCTCAAACCCTCCGCATAGCATTCAGATAACACTGGGCTCCTATCATAGAGTGAGGAATTCAGGAAACAAAGTCCAACTCTGGACAGGAGAGAGTAGAAAGGTCAAAGGACAAACAAGGTATTGAGACATTTCTGCTTCTCAGAGCCCTCAGAAAACTCAAGATGACATTTTGTTTTTATACAACTGCTATTTGTGGGGGGAAATGTTAAAAACCTCACCCTCATAAACAAGACACTGTCAGGCTGTGTTTAGAGAAATGGAAATTCATGGATCTTTTCTAGAAAATGAATTTGTATCTAGTTTTCAAAAATGCACACCCTTTGATCTAGCAAATTCCCTCTCTAGACCTGGAAAAAAGAGAAAACTTTAAAATCATGCCCCAAAATAACATAAATTATGGTACATTCATATGATAAAATATTAAACTATTTAAAATAGAGCATTTTGGAAATGTCCACAATGTAATTTTTGAAAACTTAAAATTCCAACCCAATTTTGTTACTCATATGTAGAAAAACTCTAGACTAAAATTGTATGAGGTATTTTTTAACATTTAACATCGTTTTAACACTGTTTTCCAAATTCTTTAAAATGACCACGCATTAACTATGTATAGTATGTATGCTGTACACCTGAAACTAATATAAAATAATATTGAATGTCAACTTAATTGAAAAATACAGATAAAAAGAAAAAAATATAACCATTATACTACTTTTGTTTAAAGAAAAACCCTTAAAATCTCATTTTCCAATGATGTGAACCAATCAGTGTTAGTCCCCTTTAGGGTTTGGTCAAGAATGGGACAGATGGCTGCTTTGCCCTAACTTTGACACTGGCCTTACTCTTCATATATTTCTTTAGAATTAAATACATCCCATGATTTACACTGGGACATGTGGGTGCAGTTTAATCAAGTTTAATCACTTGTAGCCTGTTTAGATTGAAAAAAAAAAAGTGTTTTTAAAATCACTTTTTATAATAGTAGTACAAGTTTGGGGTGAATCTTCTAGACCTTCTTCTGTGCCTTATTAGCATTCCAAACTGTTTTCTAACAATGCAAAATTAAAAACACACACACAAAAAAACCCAAATGGGGATCACATCATGCAGTCTTTACTACATGTCAACATGCTGACATTCTTGCACTTTCATTTCCTCATTCTTTTAAATGGCTACACCATATCCCATTACGCTTTTCTTTTAAATCCTCTATGCAAGCCTGAGAAAATCAATGCAGTTAATTAAAGTCATTGCCTAGCCTCAAAAAGTCAGTTACCTCAACCCAGTAATTCCACTCCTAGGCACCTACCCAAATACATATGTCTACACAAAAACTTGTGTGAAAACGCTCACCACAGCATCATTCAAGAATAGCCAAAAAGGGGAAACAACCCAAATATCCACCAACTGAATGATGAATGGATAAAATGTGGCATATCCATATAATGGAATATCATTCAGTCATAAAAGGAATGAAGTACTGATTCATGGTACAGCACAAACCCTGAAAACACACTGAAAGTCGGAAATGAAAGGTTATATGTTGTATGATTCCTGAAAATATCCAGAATAGGCAAATTTATAGAGACAAAGTAGATTAGTGGTTGCCAGGGGTTGTGGAGATGGTGAGTGACTGTCAATGGATAGGGGTTTCTTTTTGAGACGAAAATGTTGTAATATTAGTTGTGGTGATGGTTCCACAACTGTAGAATATACTAAAACCCACTAAATTGTACACTTTAAATTGGTGAATTGTATCATGTGTAAATTATATCTCAATAAAGCTGTTATAAAAAACTAAAAACAAAACGATGTTCGATAGGGTTTTATGACAGTGTAATGCTCAAATCATACATAATTTATATTCAATAAAATTTTGGGGATGAATACATTAATAAAGAATATACGTACCAAATAAAAGACATTGTGCAAGTATCTTTTTGTCTTTTGTTGTACATAGTAAGAGCTCAGGAACTAAATTGTTGAGATGGATTGGCGAATCACATATACATAAAGTCAGAATATTAAAAAGTGCTCCATGTTTAAAAAACAAAAAATCAACTTTTTTACTGACACTATGAGATTCACGTTGAGAAATGCTACCCATACATGTTTATTATTAAGTATTTCATCTCCCTCTTAAAATACTTTCCCCAGGTCTGGGTTGAACCACAGCCCAAACCTACTTACCACATTTCAAACTGCTAAGTGGGAAGTGTACAGTAGACAGCGCGCAGAAACAATTGCATGCCATGCTGCTTGGACTATTAATAAGTCACTAATTTCTAGGGACCTTAATGTTATCTTAAAATTCACATTGTAAGCCACCACCTGACCAATTACATCCACTGTTAACAAACATTTTATTAAGAAGAATTATTTGCATTTGGTATTATGAACACACCAAATTCTTGCTCAATTATTTCTCCAGTTTATTCAAAGAATATTTCTGGTGCTCTTCTAGGTGCTGGCAACACAATAGAGAATAAAAATAGGCAAAACCAATCAAACAAAACCCTGCCCTCATGGAACTTACACTCTAGTAAAAAGAAATTAATCTAAGGAATTTCTATTTTTTACTAATTCATGTCTTATGAATTAAACATCAGGATCAACAAAGAATCCCCACAATCCTCACCTTGAGAATGTCTTTTCTAAACACCAAAAATCACAGATTTATAAAACACTAGTAGCAGTTCACAATGACAAGCTTTTCTTTCCTTCCTATAGATTTGCCAAGAACATAAAGACAAACATGATCTACAAGTTTATTCAAAATAAAAAACCCAAAACACTTTACATACAATTCTGACACACAATAACAGTGGGTTGTCAAAAGATTTAACATTCCAGTCTGAGGCACCAAATAGTTTTTGCTTTAAATTAAAAACAAAAACAAAAAAACTTCTATCTCCCTCTAGAATTTGTACATCTCAAGGCATTCAATAACCTGAATTGTGTAACACGAAAATACTGCATCGCCTACCTCCAAAAGCAAAAGTGCAATTTAGTACAAAGATCACAACAACTGGCTCAAAAAGATAACTTTTGGAAACAAAGTCTAAATTCCTTTAAACAATTCAATAATTTAGTGGAAATTTTACTGCAATTTTTACAAAGTGGCCAATGGCTCTCCTGCAATTCTTAGGTAATTGCCAACTTACCCTTTAAAATGCAGCCACTTTCATCTGTAGGCAAAATTCCTTATTTTCAGAAATTTGTCTGGGGCTGAATTCTAGCAAGATAAACAGGTGGGCTCATCTCCATACAGGTGAGACCAACTAAAACCATCTTTTAAGAGACTTAGTGTATACTCCACAGTCTGAGCCTTAGATACTGTTTCCTATCATCATTAATGGGTATGGTGGATAAGGGATACATTTTGTTTGAGATCAGGCTTTTGCTCCTCGATTTGATCAACGGAAACCATCTGAGAGGTTTATCTTCCCCAAGTTGAAACTTTGGGGGAGGGATTGGGGGAGGGATTGGTTATCTACAATGCACTGCCGGAAAGATAATCCCCAACCAAATTAAACCAAAAGGAATGTTTTATTAAATTGCTGACAAGGTCATGAAACAGACTGTGCCATCCCAAACCTTCCTGAATTGAAAACACATTCATAAATCCTGTAGAGTATCTCTTTCTTTACAATTTCCAAGGACTACAAATTCCAAGGACTAACAATTTAAGCAACTTGACAGCCTCATTCATGAAAATCTCCCAACCATTATTACAGCACCGAAGAACCACTGACTTAGAGGTACACTGTAATTTGGTTTTTGTAAACAGGGACAGCGAAAGCTCTCTCCAAGGTAAGCAAAGACACAATTGTCGTGAGGCAGCCTCCGTGAAGTCACTTCTTGCATCCAACACACGTAAAAACGAACCCAAAGACCAAAACCATAAACCCCCACCAGGCTGCACGTAACATTAAATGAGTAAACAAGTAAATAAAAATAACACTTCAAAAAATAACGCGTCGTCTTTAGTAAAAGGGAAATCAGCCACCCTAGCAAAGACACATGACTCATCCACCGGCCTGAACACGAGTATTTACACTGTCCACTACACCAAAGTGGGATTTCCCATCTTCATCCAAGGCCGGGCCTTGGGGGCGTCTCAGTCGGGTGAAGTTGTGCTATTTCCGTTTTGGGTTTTTTTTGGGGGGAGTCATTTTATTTCGCTGCATCACTACTTCCCCACATCCCCACCCAAAAACACCACCCCGCACAACACCGCAAATAGACCAGGCCGTGGCAAGGACATCAAGCTAGCACCCACCGAGCAAAACAAAGCACCCAGCGAGGGGCTGCCAAGCTGGAAGTAGGTGGGTAGAGAGAGTCAGGCTCACTCCCCCCAGGGGCCTGTCGCCGGGCAGGCGTTCAGCGGCAACCTCCTCCTGGGGACAAGCCGCGTTCTCCGCAGAGCTCCGGGGACGCCCGGGAAGGTGAGGAAATGGGGGCGGAGGCGCGCTGCTCCGGCCCGGGCAGGACCCAGGCGCCGGGGTCGGGGGAGAGCGCGCCGGACCCAGCCCACGTGAGCGGACCGGCTGAGGCCGAAACCGCCCCGGGGACAGCGGCGCCACGGCCACCACGCCAGGCCTGGACTTACCCAGGCCGGGCGCGCCGCGGGCCCCGCAGCGGCCGCTTCCTCCTCCTCCTCCTCACTTAACAAAATGGCGGCGGCAGGAAGTGCCGGGCGCCTCGGCCCGCCCCCTGCCCGCCCCCGGCCGCCCGCCGCGGCGCCCGCGCCCGCGCCCCCCGCCCGCGCCCCCGCCCCCGCCTCGAGCCCGAGGACGACGGCGCCAACGGCGGGGCGGACGAGAGAGCGGCCGGACGCCCCGACGCCAACGCCCCAGCGCAAGCGAGCGGCGCGGGGACGCGGGAGGCCCGCAGGCCCGAGCCCGCGTCGCCCCGGCCTCTCCGCCCCCGTGCGGCGCCGATGGCGTCGGAGCTGGCGCACCGGCCCCATTACGCAATGCAGGTGACGCGGGCCGCGCCGCGGGCCCCCTCCAGCCGCCCCGTGCTGCCCGCCGCCCCGAAGGGCACCGGTCCTCACCTGAGACGTTAGGCCGCACGCCGCCCCCGCCAGCCGCACGCCGCTGCTGCCTCCTTCTTGGGCTGCTGTGTGGCGCCGGGGCCCGCCCGCCGCGCCCACCGCTCCGCCGCGCTAACAGGCCCCGTTTACCCGCGGGCACCGCCGGCAGCCGCCGCCGCCACCGCTTCGGCTACTCTGCTGCGGGAGAGCAGAACAAACAGCCCTGCCGCCGCCACCACCAGCGCACTGACGTCACCGCGCACGCTGCGCGCGCGGCTCCGCGTCGCCGCCGCCGCCGCCGCCGCCCGGCGTGCGCGCTCCCGAGATTGCGCCCGGCGCGAGCGAGCGAGCTCGGGGGAGTCGGCGGCTGAGAGGTAACTGCGAGGCGTGCTCGCGGGGCTGGGGGTACCCAGTAGACCGAGCAAGGGGAGACCGAGCAAGGGGACTCCACACACGGAGATTGGGGATCCCGCAGACTGAGGGAGAGGACTCCTAAAATCGAGGGAGGGGACCCCGCAGACCGAAGAAAAGGATCCCTGGAGGGGACCGCTCACACGGAGCTTGGGGACCCCGCAGACCGAGAAAGAGGTCTCCTCAGATCGAGGGAGGGGACCCCGCAGACGGAGCGAGGGGACCTCTCAGATGGACGGAGGGGAGCCTGCAGGCCGAAGAAGAGGATTCCTCAGACTCCGCTTAGACTGAGGGAGCGGACTCCACCGACTGAGGGAGTGGACCAAGGGGAGATCATTGAAGGCTGCGCCTGAGGGGATAGATCTGAAGGCTGAGGGAAACGTCCAAAACTTAAGACGGGTCTGATAATTGACTCCCAAAGAGAGGAAGGACGGTGAGGAGTGATCCCAGAGGCTGATGGCAGAGGCCGAGGGAGAGACTCCGGTCTGAGGGAGGCCGCACCTGCTGGAAGGAGTGGAGGTGATGCTGGGCCGCTAAGGCGAGAGAGCTGCGATGGGGACCTGAGCGCTGGGGTGCGGGAAAGGTGAGGAGGCTGTAAGCAAGGCCGAGGTGGCATCTTTCTGGGCTAGCTATCGCTAAGATGTAAAGACTGGAAGGTGCTGGACTCCGGGCCTAGGGCACTCTCCTTCCAGTTGTCCCCCAGCTGACCGCCTTCTTGTCCTTAAATCCATAAAACGAGGAAATGAGGCTTAGGCCACTTGCAGTTTAAAATGCTATGTGAAATGTTTCAAAGGGGAAACAACCTTTCCCTTTTGCCCTTAATTTACTTTTAGCATTTTAAAAAAAATGGCAGACTCAACTTATTCTAAAAATTCTAAGTAATGAAACATTTCCTGATAGCCCTTTCTTTCAGAATGCTATGTGGATACACTAGGATAGCAGTCAATAGTTTTGTCTCTGTCATGAAAAGTTTGCTCACTTTTCACCAAGGGCAATCATAAATCACTGATGAGTACTGGGCACAGTAAAGACTTAATTTTACCCTTTAACAAAATATGAGACAACAAATTATTAAGTGCCAGAAATAAAGGTGGTAATGGTAATTGGTTCATTAGTAAACTTCCAATTTTGTATTATAGAATATTGTAACTTGTGAATATATCTGGCTCTGAATTTTGCATGCTCAGTAATTTGTAGCCAATGATTGGAAATGGAAAAGTAGGAAGGTACACGGGGCTAAGTGAATATGGGATAACAACTTTTTTTTTGAAGGAAACCAGAATATCCATTTTAAGCTGCCCTTTCCCACAATTGTTATTGCATTAGCCACTTAATTCATTGTTGTTGCAGACAATAAATGTCTTTGGAAGTAACTTGGAACTCCCAGTTTTCAAGTTACGTAATAAAATCTTTCATTTGACTCTAGTCACACTTCAATATTTAGCTTGATTTACTGGACCCAACTGGTGGGCTTTTTGGCTATTGCTAGAAATCAAATCCAACCTGAAGAGAATATGTATGCTGTAAAGGGAGTTCCAAAAGCTGTCTCCAAAAATCTTTTAGGATAACAATGTCTCATTCTTTATGTCTTCCATAGTGCATAGGCTAACTCCTCACAGATAGCTCAAATTCAGAAAATGTCTGTATCTAGTTGAATAAGTTTAATAGTCTCATTACTTAATGGTTCACATTTTAAATAAGCTATTTTTTACTTTCTCTTGTTATTACTGTGTTTGCAATATTAAAAACCCATAAGAGATTAATAAAAATATTAAGGAATGAAACACGAAGTAGCACACAATGTAATTCTGACTGGTATTATTTATTTTTAATACAGTAATACATGAAACCAGTTTAATTGAGCAATACTAAAGAATATAGAGGAAAAATAAAGCTTCCTCCCTCCCACTCCCCTACCAGAGTAACCACTATTATCGCTTTGCTGTGTTTATACCTGTGCTATCTTATAGCCACTGGCCACATGCAACTGAATAATTGAAATGTAGCTGGCTCAAATTGAGATGTGCTGCAAGTGTGAAATGCACATTGCATGTCAAAGATTTAGTATGAAAAAAACATCTAAAATCTCATTATTGACTTTATATTGAGTACATGTTGAAATATTCTTTTATATATTGGGTTAAATAGAATATATTATTAAACTTAATTTTAACCTGGCTATTTTTTAATGTGGCTACTAGAAAATATAAAATTACATATATGGTTTGCAATATATTTCTGTTGGATAGCACTGGTCTAGACTTTTTATTCTATGCAACAATATGTATCTACATATAGAAATGATGATGTTGTTATAAAACAAAGGGATCATTCCATACCTGTTGATTTGTAACATGCTGTTTTCATTTAATACATCTTGGAAGTCATTCCACATGGATACTTGGAGATCTGCCTTGTTGGGAGATAACTTGGAGATAACATATAGTGTGGTATGGATATATCATTATTTATTGTCCTATTTATATTTCATTTCCAGTTTTTCCATCATAATCATCAATATTACAGTGAACATCCTTATACATTTCTCATTTTCTTTTCATACTTGCCAGCATTTTTCCAAGTTAAAAACATTATGTAGTGTTTTCTTAAAAGGATAAATCTATATAGCATGATCAGCTTTGGAAAAGCTGGAGGTATTTGATTTGTTATGGCATGAATCCATGCCTATTTTCCAATGAGAATTTGCCCATGAGGCTACATTCTGGAATTTATAGTTTGCTCCTAGAGATGTTGAGTGACGCACACAAGATCACACATTTATACAGTTTAGAGCTCAGATCTCCTGACTCCATGAAGACTGCCTACATTTTTCCTGTAGCCTAGGAATTGACAAATATTTTCTGTAAAGAGCCAGGTAGTCAATATTTTAGGCCACAAAATCTGTATGTGGGCCATACAGTCTCTATAACATTGCCAGTCTTTGTAGCTCTGCCACTGTGGCACAAAGCAGCCATAGTTAATATGTAATCAAATGGGTGTGGCTGTGTTCCAGTAAAACTTTATGGATACTAAATTAAAATTTCATGTAAATTTCAGGATTCACAAAATATTATTATTTTGATTTTTTTCCAACCGTATATTAAAACTACAAAAACCATTCTTAGCTGGAAGACTATACAAAAACAGAAGCAGTCCAGATTTGTCTCATAGGCAGTAGTATCCTGATCCCTGCTTAGACTCTGAAGTCTAGAGAAGTGGAAATTTCTTTTTTTTTTTTTTTAAGGTTTTATTGGGGGAAGGGAACAGCGTTGAGGAGTTGGGGAAGGGGAACAGACAAGTTGCTGTCCTTTTGTTCTTCAGTCTAGTTGTGGAGGACATTGCTTCACTGGCCCATGTTGGTATTATCATTGCGCTCTTCTCGGGTGAGGCAGATTGGTCTCCGGCCACTGGACGGCTGCTCACAGCAGCTCTTGGCAGCTCACGATGGCTGCCAGCCGCTCACGGTAGCTTACTGGAACCTACTGTAGCTTCACTGGAGCCTATGCCGTCGCCAGCGACTTCATGGCATCCCAGCTCCAGGTGAGCTGTTGTCCACCATCTTAGCTGTAGAGGGCGCAGCATCACTGGCCCTAATGTGGGATCCGAACCGGGGCCCTACTGCTCAGAGCTGGCGTCCCAAGCCAACTCTTAACCAATGCGCCACTCTGCCGGCCCAGGAAATTTCTTTACTATTATACAGAAGCTATTCTGCTTGCAATTTTTAATAGATTTTTTTAGCAGTTTTAGATTTATATTAAAATTTAGTGGAATGTAATCCCATATACCCCCTCACTTCCCTTTTCCCTTTTCCCCCAGTATTAACATCTTATATAGTGAGGTACATTTCTTACAGTTGATGAGCCAATATTGATACATTATTAACTAAACTCCATAGTTTACATTAGAGTTCATTCTGAGTTGTACATTCTGTGGGCTTTGACAAATGTATAGTGACATGTATCCACCATTATGCTTGCCAATTTTTAACTCAGACTAGCTAGGAACAAAAATAAGCTTCAGAGTAAAGCACTACAATTCTGTCAGCTGCAAACGGGTACAAGATGGCCCTAAGTCTCTGCTAGTCTATTAATTTGTATTTTGCTATGTTTTGCTTAGTTTTGAAGTGTTTTACAAACATCATTCACTGTCACACTCAAAATAATGAGATTGCTGGAAAACCTAGTAGAAAGTAGAACGAAGAGCCATTCAATTGCCTTAAAAAAAGGGAGTGATTTTAAAAGTTTCAGAGTGGAAAGAAAATGCAAATGGGATAAAGTGCTTAGGAGGAAAGAGTATGGAGGTCAAAGAAGAAATAATAGTGGGAGCTCTCATTTGGTTCAGTCATTTAAAAAAATGCTCATCATTTCGGTCAATCGTTTTAGAAAAGTTTGGCCTCTTCTGGTGAAGTTGAACTCTGAAGACTGTATGGCCCTCTAATTCCAATCCCACAGAAACTTGCTGACACACTTAAGGTTCGGAATAGCACTGTTCCTCAGAGCCCCCACTGAAAACAACCCAAATATCCATCCACGATAGAACAAATATAATGAAAATGAACAAACCACAGCCATGCACAACATAGGTAAATCTTACAAACATAATGGGAAACTGAAATTGCAAATCATATGTGCATGTGTCATCATCCCTTTTTGATACAGATTTCTAAAACAGACAAAAATAGACAAGTTTTTAGGGAAGTAAAACTATAAAGAAAAACAAGCAGGTAGTTACCACTGTTTACCTGAGAGGGTGATCAGGAAGGGATGAGGGGGTTGGTAGGGGGACCAGTTTCTGATGTATAGCAGTATTCTGTTTCTTTTTTCAAAATTTGTTTTTTAAGTGTACAGTATTTTTAACTACAAGCACAGTGTTGTTCAGGTCTCTAGAAGTTTTTCATCTTACATTACTGAAAACTAATGTTTTCATCTTACATGACTCAGAACTGACTTTTTCATCTTCCACGACTGAAAGCTTCTGCTTCTTGACTAGCTTTGTAATTATTCACTCTGCTATACATACCTATGCTTTATGAATATTTTTGTTATATTTCAATTTTTTAAGGAGAAGAAAGAATGAATCTTACGTATTAGGAAAACTGCGCCTAAGAGAGAAGTGACTAGAAAAGGCTAATGATGAACTTGAACAAACTTCTGAATGTATGGCTAGGAAGTGAGCAGCATTGCAAGATACCTTCTAGTGTAAGACTCACACAGAAGGCTGGTGATTTGAAAGCTGAGAGGTTAAGCATGGTGAAACATGTTACTGATAAAATTTGGTCACGAGCCATTGATGGTCCCATAGGTTCAAGGCCTTGTGGAATCATCACAGCATCAGAATGAGTGGCAATGGGCCAAGTGAGGCTGCCCTGGCTGCTAAAAAAATTCCCTGTGGCATTTGCTGAACAGGGAAGGGTTTCTTGCCTTGATCGATAGGGAAAAATGCCTGATAGAACTTATTTCAGCAAGGACCCCAAGACTAGGCCCATTTTAAATGTTGGTGTAAGTACCTAACAGGACTGAAGCGTAAATCTCTTGTCCCTTTCATCTTCAAGACAAATGGGCTGATGAAGCAGGCTCTTGGAATATGATATGTTTATAAGATGAGCATCTATATCTAGATTTACCCTAGTATTGTGTGGTAGGCAGCTTTCAAAGATGGCTCCCAATGATCCCCACCTCCTGGTATTCACACCATTCTGTTATCTGCCCCCTTGAGTGTGGTCTGGACCTAGTGACTTGCTGCTAATGAAAAAAAGTAATGGGAAGTCACTTTCCTGATTAGGTTACAAAAGATTCTGACTTGAATCTGGACTCTGCCTTCTCAGCTTGCACATTTTGATAAAGCAAGCTACCATGCAGGAGAGACCCATATGACAAGGAACTGAAGGTGGCTTCTGGTGAATAGCCGGCACAGAGCTAAAGCCCTCAGTCCATCAGCTGCAAGGAACTTAAGTTCTGCCAACAACCACATGAGCAACATTGAAAGTAGATCCTTCCATAGCCATGGCTTCAGATGAGATCACAGCCTTGGCCAACACTTTGATTACAGCATTATAATTCCAACTAAGGACCCAGCTAAGCCACACCTCAATTGTGAAATAATAAATGTTTTTATTTTAAGGCACTAACTTTTGGAGTAATTTGTTAAGCAGCAATAGATAACTGATACATCCTGGGACCAACTATCCCCTTTCCCTAGGGAAGACATATCTCAGCCTTATTATGGGTTGATGAATAGTGGTAAGCAAGTTCTTCCTTTTCCCAGAATATTCCTTTAGCTTCCTCTGGTTTTGCCATTGCTGAGCTAAACAAACTGTATTTCAAACACTGGGGAAAATTGTTGTGGTCTTAGTTCATTTGAGACAATTAGTATTGTTGTGTTCACTATCCACCAATGGGAAGGAATTAGGGACTTATGTCTCTCTCTCTCTCTAAGAAGGCTAGTTTTCCTTATGGGAGCCATTGTAGTAGGGTAACATTTTGTCACCCTCAAGTTAGTCATTGGTCCCTGGGGGTTATCTCTAAAGAGGAATTCTTTTGGAGAGAATTTCATGGTAGTAAATAAGAGAAATTTGTGATGTATTTGTGAGCTCTCTGTCTTCACTCCTATTTAGAGAACTGTTACCAAAGCATCCGAGAAGCTAAAATCCCCAGGCATTTCCCATGGGGCAAGTTGAGGATTTGTCCTGAGTGGGTATCTTTGGGCAGGTTAGTGGTCAAAGACATGACACCCACAATGCCTGGGTCTTGCAGGCACTAAATACCCAATTTGTTGACCTGTGTCTCCTAAATTTAGTTCCCCAAAGGAGATTTCATATACTTCATGTTCTTTATTCAAAGAATCCAGCTTAAATGGATTGGCTGGAATTAAGAGTATTTGCAGGAACCTAGACAAATGGTCTTCCACATAAACTTAAATCAAATTCAAAATTAGGAGAATTACTGAGAATATAAATAACTTAAAAAAGAAATGTTACAAGAATGTTACATTGTACTAGAAGTTTTAGCCAAAGCAATCAAATATAAAAGGCATCCATATAGGAAAGGAAGAAATAAAACAATTTCTATTCACAGATGACATGATCTGATATATGGGAAATCCTAAAGAATCAACCAAACTATCAGAGCTATTAAATTCAGCAAAGTTGCAAGGTACAAGATCACACAAAAATTATATGTATTTCTATACACTAGCAATGAACAACCCAAAAATGAAATTAACAATTCCATTTACAATAGCATCAAAAGAATAAAATAGAGCCTGCCAAGTGGCTTAGTTGGTTAAGAGTGCAAGCTCCTAGCAACAGGGTCGCGGGTTCAATTTCCACACGGGCCAGTGAGCTAAGCCTGAGCTGACCTGCCAACAGGTGGCAGGATGGCTCAGCTGGTGAGAGCACATGCTCCTAACAACAAGGTTGCCAGTTCGACTCCAGCATGGGATCTTGGGCTTCTCCCACCAGCAACTAAGATTGAACACGGCAGCTTGAGCTGAGTGGCCACAAGGTGCCGACGGGCGGCCAGATGATGACTGGACTTGGAGCTGAGCTAGCTGTGCGCTCCACAACTAAGATTGAAGGACAACAACTTGGCTGTTCACCTTCCCCAATTCCCCAAAATCTTAAAAAAAAAGAATAAAATACTTAGGAATAAATTTAATAGAAATACAGAAGTTTCAGCAGAAATGCTGAAAACTACAAAACACTGCTTTAACGACATTAAAGAAGACCTAAATAAGAGTAAAGACAACTGTGTTCGTGAATTGGGATATTCTATCTTTTTTTTTTTTTTTAAAGATTTTATTGGGGAATCGGGGGAAGGGGAACAGACAAGTTGCTGTTGTTTTGTTCTTCAGTCTAGTTGTGGAGGATGTCGCTTCACTGGCCCAAGCTGGCACCATCATTGCGCTCTTCCCTGGCGAGGCAGATCAGTTGCCGGCTTCTGGACGGCTGCTGGCCGCTCACACTGGCTGCTGGCTACACACGGCAGCCCAGCTCCAGGTCGAGCTGTTGATCAGCATCTTAGCTGTAGAGGGCAGTGTCACTGGCCCTCATATGTGGGATTCGAACCGGGGCCCTCTGGCATCCGAAGCCAGTTCTTAACCAACGCGCCACTCAGCCGGCCCTGGAATATTCTATCTTAATACTGTAAAGATGGCAGTACTCCCCAAATTGACCTATAAATTCAACATAATTCCTACCCAAATACTAGCTGGCTTCTTTGTAGAAATTGGTAAACTGACCCTGAAAATACACAAACTCAAGGGACCCAGAATAACCAAAACAATCTTGAGAGAGGAACAAAGTTGGAGAATTCACACTTCCTGATTCCAAATCTTACTACAAAGCTACATGTGGTACTGGTGTAAGGGTGGATATATAGAACAATAGAGTAGAATTGAGAGTCCAGAAATAAACCCACATGGCTATGGTCAACTGACTTTTGACAAGGCTGCCACAGCTATTCAATGAGGAAAGAATAGTCTCTTTAACAAACGGTGCCGAGACAGCTGGATATTCACATGGAATACAATGAAGTTGAAACCTTATCTCACACCATATACAAAAATTCACTCAAAATGGACCATAAACCTAAATAGAAGAGTTAAAACCATCTTAGAAGAAAACATAGGGGTAAATCTTCATTACCTTGGATTTGGCAATAATTTCTTACATATGACATCAAAAGTACAAGCAGCAAAAGAAAAAAATTGGACTTGATGAAAAACAAAACTTTGCATCAAAATGCACTATAAATAGAGTGAAGACAGCCCAAAGGATGAAAACAATTTTTGCAAATCACATCTGGTGTCTAGTATCTAAAATATATATATATATATATATATATATATATATAAACATGCCTACAACTTAAAAAAGACATCCCAATTTAAAAACAAGCAAAGAACTTGAATAGACATTTCTTCAAAGGTAAATAACCAACAAGCACTTTAAGGGATGCCCAACACTATGTCATTAGGGGAATGCAAATCAAAACCACAGTAAGATACCACTTCACACCCACTAGGATGGCCAGAATAGAAAAAATGGAAAATAAGTGTTGGTAAGGATGTGGAGAAATTGGAATCCTTGTACATTACTATAATGTACAAGGACTATAAAATGGTATAGCTGTTATGGAGAAGTTTGGTGGTTCTGCAAAAAATGTAAACAATTACCATCTGACCCAATAATTCCACTCGTAGGTATGTACCCAAAAGGCTTGAAAACAGGTACTCAGATATTGTTCAGTGTTCTTAGCAGCACTATTCACAATAGTCAAGAGGTGGAAACTCAAATGTCCATTATTGGATGACTGGATAATCAAATGAAATATATACAATGGGATATTACTGAGCCATGAAAAGGAATGAAGTACTGATACAGACTATAACATGGAGGAACCTCAAAAAATTATGCTTAGTGAAAGAAGCCAGACTGAAAAGGTCATGTATGGTTCCCTTTAGATGAACTATCTAGGATAAACCCAGGGACAGAAAGCAGATTAGTGGCTGTCGGGGTGGGGGAGGGGCAATGGGCAATGACAACTAATGGGTAAGAGTTTCCTTTTAGGGTAAGGAAAATGTCTCGTACCAGTTATAGGTGATGGGGCTGCACAATACTGTGTGTACTCCAAATGCCAATGCATTGTCCCCTTTAAAATGGTTAATGGCTCATTTTACGCGAATTTTTTTTTAAATGTTACCTTTAGCAAACCATTTTCAATAGTGCCAAGTGTTTATTTTCTCACTTACTTCTGAAGCCAACCCTGTGAGAATGGATCAATTGCTCCCTACTCCACTATATTGCTCCCCAAACTGATTTCTAGGTTTACACTAATAGTGTTTTGAGAGGAAGTACATTGACTGAGTCTGATTGCAGAAAACCAACTAACCTGATAGGCTTGTGTCCTTGTGTAAGATGAAGTGGCCCAATAGTTTATCAAAGAGCCGTCAGGGTTCAATCAGTGCATAGCCACACCCATGGGTTTTTTCCATGCCCATCTTTTTATTGAGCCCTCCAAGGAAGCTACTGTAAAAAAAGATGAAATGCTAAAATGCTGTTCTACTCTACTTCTGTTACTTATATAAAGTTCTACTTGAACTCTACTATGCCTGTCTAGTCACTACTGGCCACACTTCTGGTGAGCAAGGACCACTTTCAGCCAGGTTATCAGGCAATGGAAGTGATTTATGGTCCAAAGTCTAATTTTGAATTTATTACCACTAGTGATATGTATTCTTGAATGAGCTCTTTGTTCATTACATTGTATGTTTCCCCTTTAGTAAATGTATTAATTTCATAAAAACTCAATGAAATCACACAGGTCCACAAGTTGTAATTAGGCCGCCATTCCTAAAAGGTTTTTGCTTGGGAATAGCAGGGATTGCCATGTTCATTAAACCTGTTTTTAAATAGTACTGGTGCTCTATGGAAAGTTCGTGGCCACTGGCATCTCAGACCTGTGTATTAATTTGGGTATCCCTATATCTTCGATGTGTGACCCTAAAAGTTCCTTAACCTCCCCCAGTTTTTTCCTCTACAAATGGTTAGTAAGTGATATTCCCAGTGAGGAAGCTTGCAATTTATTCCTGTCATCTCAGGAAATATGAGGGCATCCCTTTGTGCAACCTAAGTAGTTAGTCCTCATCCTAGGGAATGATGGCATGACTCATCCTACCTTTAGGAATAAAATGATGTGTCATTTCACACTGGGTGGCGGGGTGGAAAAACCTCACTGAAATTTAAACTTAATGACAGGCCTCAGATTACTTTTACAAGAAAAACAAAACAAAGCAACTTCATAGTTTTGTTATCCTTTTTTAGACTATCGATGTTCAATGCCATCAATGTTTTTGCCTCAAGAGAACAAGCTTCAAAGAGCACGTTCAACCTGTGACTAAGTCACACCTATGCAGTACTGACGAATGAGCAGAAACAATTGAGAGGCACCATTTTCTTGCTTAGTTTATTTTTTAGTTCTAGTATTGACTTTTTCATAAATATTCACATCTCCAATAAACTCCTTGAGAACAGTGCCCATATTTTTATCATGAATTAGCACCTGGTATACAGTAGATGCTCATCAAGTATTTTTACTATCTCTTTTTAAATATTTTCCCACTGGCCAGTGCTTCCCCAAATGTGACAGTTCAAAAGTTTACAGGGAAACAGACCCATCGATATCATTTCAAAAGGGAGTTACCTTCCAATTCTTTTGATTATATGAACATATAACTGGTGCTTGCTACACTACCACAAGCTAGCTTTACTTTCTCACAGATTCGGATCCCTCCAAAGGAGGTTCATTATATTCATTTTTGTATACATCTTATCTATGGCAATTTATATGGGTTTTCCATTCATGGGAGTCACACCAAGTTTTCTTTTAAAATATATTTAAGAGGAAGTAACTCACTTTAAAGGAAAAAAAACCCTGAAGTAATGCAGAGGTGGAACACAAATGAGGTAAAACACTGTGAAGGAGGTTCACCAAGGACTAAAGATTGGGAACCAGTGTCCTGGGCAAAGTGTCATCTTGTGGGGCAAGTGGGTATGCTTCCAGTGGTGCAGGTGTGTCAGATTCATCAGGCCTCTGAGTTCACTGACATGACAGAACATCACGTTAACAAGATTCTGATACATCTTGTGAGATCACACACCAGTCAGTGGGCTACAAAAGCAGAGGTCAAAAACTGATGCCAAAGCAAATTCTTGAAACTTAAATCTTTATAAAGCAAGATATATCCTAGTAATGAGCTGCTCCCAAACAAAATAATAATCAAAAAGGCATTCCGCCAGTGGCTGTATTTAACAAGCAAAGTATCATCGAAATCTAATTACCCAACTTTTATTATTCCAACTGCAGTGTAGAGAGGTCACAGCTGCTTGGGGGAATGTACAACTTCTGCAGCCTTCAAACTTAGGCAGAAAGCCACACAGCTCTGTAAGACAAGCCTGTGAGGTACACTTTTCTGAAGGAAATGGCTGGGTCTCTTCACCAAAATAAGTTTTCAGCATATTCCAGTTAACACATACCCTAGTACTGTTTATAAACCAAAGGAAAAAGAGCATTGATTCATATAACACATCCCCTGAAACAAGGAGAGGATCATTCTGTGAGAATAACATCTTTGGATTCTGCATCATTTTGTTTCACTTCGGCTTCCGTGGCAGCTGGAGCAGGAGGAGTGACTGTTATGACGCTTTCTGCCTCTGCTGCAACTCCAGCTTGGGGAGCTTCACTTCCAGCCTGGGCAGCCTCACCTCCAGCCTGGGCAGCCTCACCTCCAGCCTGGGCAGCTTCACCATCAGCCTGGGCAGCTTCACCACCAGCCCTGGCGTCTTTACCACCAGCCTCGGCAGCTTCACCTCCAGTCTGGGCAGCTTCAGCACCAGTCTCGGCAGCTTCACCTCCAGCCTGGGCAGCTTCACCTCCAGCCTGGGCAGCTTCACCACCAGCCCTGGCATCTTTACCTCCAGTCTGGGCAGCTTCACCACCAGCCTCGGCAGCTTCACCTCCAGTCTGAGCAGCCTCATGTCCGGCCTCTGCTTCATCATTCCCCTTCTCAGATGCCATTCCACAGGCTGTCTCTGCCTCCAGCAGTTGTTCAGGATGGGGACCACTAATGGCCTCTGCCGTGTCTACGGGGCCTTCCCCTTCAGCCAGCATTTCACTACTTCCTGGAGCAGGCACTCCTTCCCCCTCTACTGCCCTCACTGTTGCTGTAATCACCTCTGCTAAGACTTCTGCAGCCACCTCCTCAGGTGTCTCTTCTTTATCCTCACCTCCTAAATTGTCATCTCCTTCGATTTCTGGATCAACAGCTTCATTGGTGAAAGGGTCTTCCCCCTGGCCAAGAAGAAACACAGGTCAGCACAATCTAAAGAACTGGCCAAATGAGATGGAAGGAGGCCTAGGTTGCTGGGAGTTCAGGTTTTCATGATGGGCAGAGTCAACAAGAGAAATACTTTACACCATGTAAGTTATCCTACAGGCTCTCAGAGCCTAAAGATTCAGAAAAGACATCTCAGAAAAGCTTCACCAGAAATTTTTGCACTTTTTATTCAAGCATGTAACCATGAGGAAAAGCTAAAAAAGATTTAGTATCCAAACCAATTAAAAAAAACAACCCTTTTAACAGGAAGGAAGACTATTTTAAATTTTAGTTTTTAAACTCAGAGCCCTGGTATGAGGGTTATCCCCATTTTACAGATAAGGAAATGATACTCGAAGATCAGTAACTGGCCAGGGGTCACACAGTTATTACAGTCAGGAATCAAATTTAAGTCTGACACTCTCAGAAGCCAAATTTCTCAGGAGCATAAACTAAAACTGTCTCTTGTTTAGAAAAAGAAAACTAAATATTATCACTACAAGATTAGGAAATGTGTTTTAAAATATGGTGATTAGAAGCTTGAGTCTACACCTGAATTCAGACACTTTAAATCTGTTTAGGCCACAAAGTAAAACAATGATCAGTCATGGTTCTTAAATTGGTTATAGTAAGTCCTCACTTGATGTTGTTGACAAGTTCCTGGAACTGCAGATAAACCATGTATAACATAACCAGTTTTACTACAGACCAGCTGATACAAACAAGAGTTAAGTTCCTACAGCATCTCATCAATGTTTTAATGAAACGATGTTAAATGAAACGACATTATTCAAGAACCTGCTGCATTTAGATTCTGTGCCTTTAATGGACTGAATGCATTGTCAAATACTGCAGCATTTAGTAACTGAGAACAGGTCCTAGCCAGGCTATGCTGGCGCTTAGCTACCAGCCTCAAATGCTGAAGTCATGGGGCTGAGCATTTAGCAAAAACAGGCTTCCCAAGGATGAATCAGGGGCTCTTCCAACTTCTCTCCAGGGCACCCTCGTTGAGACTTTTTATTAGTCTGCCCCTGTCACTATCAGTGGTTGTGGCACCTCCGGTTCTTCCCTTTGATCCTCCATTTCAATGTTGGTTGGCTCTGCCAGCAAAACCTCTTTTTCGCTTCTTTCTTGGACAATTATCTACCTTGGATTCTTTTTTTTTAAAGCATGTCACCATCATTTGCTCAGTATTTTATGGATAGATAATCAAGGTTTCTCATAATGAGAGTTAGCACCATTATACAGATTAATCAAGCAGAATCACATCCCAGAATTCTCAAGCAAACAGTCTCAGGAATTCCCAAACCCAATACACTGCAATATCCTTCAATTCTTCAAAAGACTCAGAAATGCTAAATAATGCATTTGAGATAGTTGCATGCTCGCAGTTCATCCTCCGTTTCAAAAGTTTTTCCCATCCACTGGACTCCTAAACACAAACCTTGAGGTATTTTTCCAGCATCTTCACTATATGTCTGTTGTTCAAAACACTCTTAGCCACGTGGAGACTTGTTTTCTTGAACTGTTCAGCGGCCAGCTGCAAAGGGAACCAAATGCAGGCTTTTTAAAACAGCTCGTAGAGAGGAGCAAGAGAGCACGCTGGCCAGACTACAGCAAGTTGCCCTGAGATCAGCCATCTGCAGAGATGACTAACATCTTTCTTCACTGAGGAAAATCCTGAAGTGCCAGACTCCAAGCGTGTGAGAGAAGGCATTAGAGACATCAGAACTGACACCGTGAAAACGTAGAAAAGTCTGATGACCTTAAAAGATAAAAACATAAACACACCCTGATGCCCAGGTACCATGTGCACAAGCAAGGGTGAAATGAGCATTTCCAGATCAGAAGTTTTGTGGACCAAGTAGGGTAAGGGCAAGCTTTTCAGTTTTGAGTTATACTGACTTCGTAAGTTCAACAGCAAAAGTACAAATGCTCCAAAACAGAGCTTGACATCATACAGTAACCCCATGTTTATACAGCACTTTTGGCTGCTCTTTAATAAAACTGGCAGATGGGCAGGCCAGGTATGCTATCTGCATACCTGCTTTGCATAGCTGGGTAAACTAAGGACAGAAATGTTACACCAGGAGTCAGCAAGCTACAGCCAGTGGGCCCAGTGCAGCCACACCCATTCCTTCACTTAGTGTCTGGGGCTGCCTTTGCCCATCAACAGCAAACTTGTTGGACGGAGACCCTATGGCCTACAAAGCTGAAAGTATTTACAATTTGACCATTTACAGAAAAACTTACTCACCCTAAAACTAAACTTTTATCCTCAGGCCCCATCACCTAGTAAAGAGCAAACGTGTCCTGAACTCTGGGTCCCCTAGGCACTCTGCTCTGAATAGCCCTCAGCCTCACCTTACCAGTTTTTTTACCTCAGAAAACCAGTTTTTCAGCAAATGGGGAACTGACTGGTTTACAAGGAACATTCTCAAATCAGAAGAATTTCAGCTACTGTATTTAGTCAATTCTAAGCAACACGCTTTCTTATATCTTAATGGAAACTGGGATGTGTCTCATAATCAATTGATGAAGTGACAGACTTGATGGAATATAGCAAGAGCTCCTAAGATGTCAGCATTCCCCGTAAGACACAGAAGGTCCTGAACCCCCTGCTGGAAGCCTAGGAAAGCTGGCCTCCCAGCCTACACCAGGAGGGGACTCACCCGGCGGTTGTGATTGTGGTCCACAGAGTGCAGATGCCGCTGGAGGAGCTGGTGCTGCGCGGGAATCAGCATGTCGCAAGCCAGGCAATGAGCAGCCTCGATCTTCTTGAAGAAGTGCTCGTGGCCAATTCCTGTTGATGAAACCCATGTCATGTGAGATCTGGGACAGCATTCAAGTGATGCTTTCCTCCTGGCCCCCAACAAAACCCCCATTTTCTCCCTGCAGACCTCTCTGTGGATTTAGAACAGATTCTGAGACAGGCATCAGCTGCTTTCCAGGAATGTGGGGTCAGAATAGCCAGTCTCTACCCCGGGGTATTTATTACTTCAACTTTTCTCATCTTTTGGCCCAAGAAGGAAAAAACTTCAGAGTGCTTCACATCACTCTCGTAAGTCACCTACAGAGCTTCAACCTACACTAGGCCATGCTCAAGGGCCTCTTGCCATTGCTAAGTGCCCCTCCCGTGGGTCTTCACATCACATCCTCAGCCACCTGTGCTGGCTTCAGTCATATGCCTTAGCGCCACGCAGAACAGCACCCACACCAGATCACCACTCACCTTTGAAAGGATCTGGTTTTGGTTTTGTGCTTTCCTTCTCCAGGAGTTCCTGGCGCCGCTTCTCAATCTTCTTATTCCTGTTTACAATGTATTCCTAGAGGGATTGGGAGACAGCACCAAATGAAATCAGGAGAGGGTGGCAGCTCACTCACAGGTGGCTGCCAAGCCCCTAGCAGATGACAGCCTTGTCTCAACTGCTCCAAAGGTGAGAAGACAGCTATCATATCTGTTGGCAGAACTAGTGGGAACTACAATGGCTGGAGCTCTTGCTTGGCACTCTGACATGGGAACTTAACTGTTATTCTGGAGATAGAACCCTTGACCAAGTTTAAGTTTAGGCCCCTTATTTCCCTTTAGCTTCCCTTCTCTGTGAGGGATCTGACACCTGTAGGACCATTGAGAAACAATGTGGGAGGCCAAGCATGCCTCACCTGGAGGAACTCCACCGTCTTATCAGGTAGTTTGGTACTTATAAACCGCAATGTCTCTTTGTGAAATTTGCTTTGCAGATGCTTCTGGATTTCTTCATCTTCAAAGCTACGAAACTTGCATACGGAACAGGCAAACTGAATCCTGGAGAAGAGAAATGATGCAGGGGTAACCATCTCAGCTTACAACTGAAATGGAAGTGGGAAAGCGATTTCTGAACCAAGACTTCTGACTTCTCACCGGGTGTCGAGAGCAGTAGTTAAACCCATTTTCCCATCTTAACCCTCCATTAGGCACAACTGATCTCACAGAGTCATTGCACACAAATTTTCAAATATCTAACAGTTAACTTAAGTATCGTGACTCATCGCTTCCATATCTTCCCCCTCTAACGTACCCTATTGCCAGTCGTGTTCGTGACTTAGTACAGTAAAGATGTATTTCATAGCGGCATCTTTGTGTACAATGAATCTGTGAGATTAGTTGCGCCTGATGGAGGGTTAAGAACAGGAGTATAACCTCAAAAGTATTTCAAGTTGATTAACAATTGATTGCCACGCCCATCTTTTTGGCCCAAAAGCCAAGACAGCGGTTCTTAACCTTCCTAATGCCGTGACCCCTTAATACAGTTCCTCATGTTGTGGTGACCCCCAACCATAAAATTATTTTCGTTGCTACTCTATAACTGTTTTTGTTTTCCGATGGTCTTAGGCGACCCCTGTGAAAGGGTTGTTTGACCCCCAAAGGGGTCGCTACCCACAGGTTGAGAACTGCTGCCCTAAGAGAACACCCTAACGTGGAGACTATTTAGAACTATGGACTCCCTAAGCCTCTATCCCACTGCCCTAGGGGCACAGTACCTAACACCATAGCTTCTCAGATGTGTTTCTTTTTGCAGCCACTGGGATGATGCAAGGCACCCCATTTTATGTGACAGGAATTCCCAAAGACCTCACACAATTTAAAACTCATATGACCTAAGACCAATTCTCCTATGGGACGCCATGTAGACATGTCATGCTAAATTCTATGGATAAAAACTGAGGTTTCTGTCATGTGCTTTCTAAGTCTCACAAATGCAATCACACTGTAAAGTGAGGGGAGAGTGGCGTGTACACATCCATGCCTCCACAGTGGAGCGCTGCTTCCCTCAGCTTTGCCCAGGAACCTCTGGAACTTCTGGAGTAAAGGCACAGGCCCTGCGGCACGCAGGACACCTCTGCTGACTCAGAGTTCTGTTGGCCCCGAAAGCCTGGCTTTGGATCTCTGGACAAGCGCCACAAGTTTTTATAGGTACCCCTGACAAAGAGGTGAAGAGAAAACTCGCCTAGGCCCTATGTGCAGGACAGTCAGGAAGTTACTGAAGAAAGTGGGGCTCACGCTTCCCGGCTGCATCTTCACCTCCCTTGTGATAATGGTTCCAAGTCTCTCTGAGGACCCTCAGTCAGTAGGGCAAAGTCTAAAGGTTCTTTTTAAAAAAATGTCATCTTAGTTCCCACGTTGTATGAAAAAAGATGGAGTCCCGGCATCACTATTCATCTGTTTAACAAGGGTTTTGACGAATTTCTGTAACACTTGGAAGCTCCTACTTTTGGTTCTTGGCTTCCCTGCTTGTTAGTCCTTTTGTTGAGCATTCTTTGCACAGGAAAACCACTATCTCAGGTTCGCTGAAGGGCAAGGAGTGCCCCTCAATTCATAAAGAGAACCTGTGCAGAGAGAAGCAGTTGTGTGTGGTTAAGGCCTCGGCAACCAAACACTCCCATAGCCATGATGGCTTATGTGTCTAGTCAGCCACTTAATAATTGAACAAGACAGGCTCACAGTGTGGTCACACCAACACCCTTTAGGCTTTGCACTTTTATACTTCTTTTTCTATTTAAAGACAATTTTGAAGGTAACATCTATACAATATATAATTGCTACGTCAAACTCCAGAGGCGGGTCTGGATTTGGACAAGACACCAGAGCGCATCCTTAGCAGCTCTGCTGAATGAAAATCACATGTGAGATGACAAACACAAGCCGGGGGACAAGGGAACTCCCCTGAGATGACAAACACAAGCCGGGGGGACAAGGGAACTCCCCACAGGCCTGCAAGAGAGAAAGAGCCCCCTGCTGGGCACACGAGGAACACCGGGACCCACAGGCAAGGAGATGATCCACACGTGTTTCCCAAGTTTTGTCTCCCAGCACGCTGACTAGGATTTCCCCAGACACTTGAGTCAGCTTCACTGCATCGTGGAGTGAGGACAGATAAGCTCAGAAGAGGCTTGACAGCGCCCAGGCCCAGCCGACCTCCCCCCTCGCCTGTCTCCTCACCTGTCAGCTGCTCGGTCTCGCATTCTGTCTCTTCTCCTCTGCTTTTCCCTTCTCTTCTTCACTTCATCATCCTCATCATCCTTCTCTCCTGCAACAGAGAAGTCCCTTCGAGGCCTTCTGCGGAGCCCACAATGAAGCTGAGCACCTGGGCCTTGATGGGACCACAGCTTGGCCACCATACCCCGTGCTCCACCACTGCCTCCAAGGCAGGGTCAGGATACCCTGAGGCACCAAGAGGCTGTCCAAGCCTCCCAACAAGGATGGGCCTTTGAAGAACCCTTAGGAGTTCTCAGGGGAGATAACTCACTCCCCCCATGGCCTGATAAGGGGACATGGGCCGGGGACACGGCCCACCCATCCCGCTCACACTGCAGCCCACCTGCTCTCTGTCCTTCCCTATCCTGCTTTTCCAATCCAGTGCCCTGAGTGGGTCTTCTCCCAACATCAATTAAGAGAGAGAGAAGCAGTTCTTCCCAGGTAGAGGCAGCAGTAGGAAGGCCTCAACATAAAGCAAGCTGTTCTACCGCCCTCCGTCCCACCTCTAGGTGGACCATGAAGACCATCCCCATGGCTTCCTCTGAACTAGGGCCTCAGCAGGTCTGACAGTCCTTGCTGGCCCAAACTCTATCTTCTACTTACAGAAATTGTCACTCTAGGGCTTTCCCAGGGCTACGTGGGAAGCAATCCTAGAAAGAAAAGTGGGAAGAGACCCATTGATCCTCCGTCCATCCCCTGGAGCTAGCATAGGAGCTCCTCTAAGAGCCATGAAGCCCAGTGTACCAGTGAGAGGCCAGGCCAGGTCACCGCGGCTCAGGACCAGGGCCAGACACTGAAAAAAAATTGGATAAGCATCTGAACTGTAACCCCTACCCCTGATGCCAGTCACGAGACTGTCCCACGAAGATGGCGACCGGCGTGCGCTGCTCAGAAGCCTCTCAAAAGGGCGTGTGGGATTTTTGGCAAGAGTTCACTGCCTGAAACTATTACTGCTGTTTAATAGCAAAGTCATCCCGGGTAGGTAGCAGGACCTGCGCGCAATAAACATGTCACCTTTGCTTTAGCATTTTCCCCGCTGCATGAGCTGCTCAATGCTCTGTGTGGTCCCATGCTACAGAACAACTGTTTCAATAAACAGGGTGGGAGGACCTCAGAGGGTTGGTTAAGCCTGAACATATAAGGGAAGGAGCATCTAAGACAGGGGCCTTCAGAATTTATGGTAGCAAAGTCACAAAGGAGCCAACCTGTGATACTTGGGGGAAACCAGCTATGGACAGACCCATGGAAACAGGAAAAGAAACAAGCAGCTTTTGGATAAGATTAAGGCCATTGCGTCTCAGGCTGTTTCTCCATATACCCCCCGAGAGGTTTAACGTGGCTCTGCTCTTGCTGCTGACTTTGGACTCTTAGGACTTTGGCACTGGAACTGACGAGACCTGCTGAACAATGACTGCCTCTGGAGGATCTAGGCCTGGGTGTACCTGACAGGCCTCCCCACGTCCCAAGCTCCCAACCCAGGCAGGTGTCCAAACTCTGTCCCATGCAGCGACATGCACTGCAGTTGCCAGTACCCCATGATAAGAGGCTGAGAGCATGGCCCTGGGCTGGCAACTGAGGGGACTGTGGAAACAATGAAGCCCAGGAGAAAACAGTATGGGGACCGGTATTGGCCAAGGGGGAACAGAAGACAGGCTGGAGGGCACCTTTTCTTTTCTCTTGAATTTCTGAAACTCCTTTCCCTACCACTGCGAGCTGCTGCAAACACCCACAGATGAGTTTCTCACCCCACCCCCCAACCCGGCAGCCTGCATTGAGTGAAACCAACAGACTTGCTTCCAGTAAGTGCTGCTCCCAACACTGGAGCAAAGCCTCGGGGTGAGCACCACAGCCAAGGCCACCACCCAGCAGCCAGCCCTTCCATCCAGGCCCCAGGCTTGCACAGAAGCCCAGCCTGGCTGGAAGCTGGGTAGTGAGTGCAGGACAGCCAGGCAGACACAGGAAGTTCAAAGAGACACTGGGCAATGCCTACCTCTCTGCCTCCCGGAGTCGAAGAATTCGTCCTCCTGAAAAAGGACACACACGAAATTGGGCAGTGAGGTGGAATTTTCAGAACTCTCCACACCAGCCCAGCTCCCTCTTGATGGTCGCTGTGCCACCAGGAACCCAGCAACAATGTGTCAGGACAAGACCCAGGGCATGGGATGGAGTCTGAGTGTGTCCTCTCATTCTACTCCTGCTTGCCTTCTGAGATTCTGTGATGATGACTAAGTTGCTTTTTTATTAAAATCACTGACCTCTTTCAGCTCTAAAGCTAAGGAATAACCTCTGGCAATGTACGCCTGCACAGCTCTGCACATGGGAATGCCAGGAGCTCATTCATCAACTCTATGTCAAGAAACCCCAATCTGTAGGATGCTAGCTCCAGCACTCTTTACTGAAAATGGGCTTTACCAAGTTTCCGAACCATTTCTTTATACTTGCCAAAGCCTGTGACAAATCAGGTGTAGATAAAAATGATCTAACTAAAAATCAAAACACAGCCCATTCCTTAGGCATTGAGCTCAAGAGTAAATCAGCAATCAGCAGGTACGCAGATTTCCAGACTCAACCTAAGCAAGCCAGACAGGGGGCGAGCAAGACCCTCAAACGGAACATTCGGAACATTCACGGCATTCCATCCCATCAACCCTTCCCCCAACCCACTTGACAATCAGAAACACCTGAACAAAGGCTTCAGACCCCCAGATCTCCAGGCTGTATATCAGACCTCCATCAGAATTTGCAGGGGGTGGCAAAGACTCGCTCCCCAGGTCCTCATGCGTGGTCCTGGCTAAGAGCCGGCCTTAACCACCAGTCTCCTGTGACTGGTTGGAGGGACTGAAGGACATGAATGCAGCTCAGCACCAGCACAGAGTTGGCTGCAAACAAGTCTTCAGTGAATGTTTGGAAGCCTCAGCCTCCACAGCCACTGCACTCACTATGTGTGCAGCTAGGTGCATCACTATAAGACACAGGAGCAGCTGGGGAGGGGGCTGGGAATTTCTTCAGGAAGGGAAGGATTGTTGTAAGTGGAAAACTCTTAGAAACCTAGCTGCAAGTCAGGGTATTAAATCCACTTACGAGGTAGAGGCATCTACTACTGCAGCTGTCCCCGCCTTTGTGAGAAAGAGGCTAAAATAAGGAATAAATCCTGCACTAGAGACAAAGGAAGTTGACCAGTGAAGGTGGACTTACACCCCTGAATTCTTCGTCTCCCGATCGGAAGTCACCAGCTCCATCATCTACCAGACACAAAAGAATAAAGAAAGTCAGCCCCTCAGTGGTTGGCTCACTCCGTTTTCACCCTCCCAAGCTCAATGTTCAGGGTGACCGAGCTTGTCCCGATTATAGTGGGGGCTGTGGGAGCCCAGGTGACACACAGCACCCTTGAATTCCCGCATGTCCACTGTACAGACAAGCAGGCTGAGCACCAAGCATGCAACTGACTCATCTAACACCTACCCAGGCCTACTGACCCCCAAGGCATACCGTTTTCAGAAAAATCTCCTTCACTGTCAGCCCGGGCCTGTTTGGCATCTGGCTCCTCATAGATTTGCAACTGCTTCCGTTTCCTGCCCATGCCTTCCGGGCCGCAGCGGTCAAACCCTCTCCGCCTGGGCTACAGACACAAGCACATCCTGATGTACTGCTTACCCAGACCATTATGATGCTCCAGAGAAATGCAGAATGGTTGTAAGATCAGAGAACAAAGGCAGATAAGGTTTTCTCACAAAACAAAGATACGTAGTTGAAACCATCCCCCGCAAAATTTTATGCTGAATGAAAGAAGCCAGAAAAAAGACCATGTATTATATAATTGTATTCACATGAGATGTCCAGAACAGGCAAATCCATAGAAACAGAAAGTAGATTAGAGGTTGCCAAGGGCTGGGAGAGAAAACAGGGAGTGACTGCTAACAGCAAAAGTTTCTTTCTGGGTTGATGGAAATGTTCTAAAATTAGATGGTGAAGGTTGCACAATTCTGTACATTTTTACCAAAAGTTGAATTGTATACTTAGAAATGAGTTAATCTTACAATCTATAAATTTTACCTCAATAAAACTGTTTAAAAAGGAAAGCAAAGATGAGTTAGAACTTTGCAAGAGCTTACCCGATCCCTTATCCAGGTCTGTGACTGGCCACATCCATAGGGCATAGAGTTGTCATAACTGCCTGCCGCCCCCTGCATGCCCATCACGCTGTAGTTGGGGGCCATAGACTGGGAGAAGAGGGAAGGCGGAGGCCTGCTAGGGGAGGGGCCTCCCAGGCCCCGCCCACCAGTGTAGTTCAGCTCATTCCAGGGAGCAGACAAGGGCTCAGAGGAGGCCGTAGGTGGCAAGAAGGGGTCACTTCGCATGAAGGTGTTGGGGTTGCTCCGGTCCTGGAAGCGGCTCTGGCCCCGGCCCCGCATGAAGCCATCAAGGGAGCTCCGTTCACGGGTGGTGTCCCGGCAGTCGCTGTACTGACTGCCAAAACCACCGTTGCGGTCAGGCCCCAAGTCAAAGTCATAGTCATAGCTGTAGCTGGGGCGGTAGGGATTGTGCTCAGGCAGGCAAGGCCTGGAGTCATAAGAATCAAACGAATGGAAGCGGAAGGAGCTGCAAAGAAAGTACATCCATTACTACACATTCTGCGAGCGACCTCAATGCCTCCTGCAAAGCTGATCTCCCTGCACTCAGGATAGCAAAGTAAACCAAACCACCATGTGCCTCTCCTAAATTCTCAGAGGCAAAACAGACCAATACTCCCCCTCCAAACACTGATGAATGAATGAGGGGCATGAGCCCTTGGCCACAATAAATGGGGAGGCTCTGCTAGGTACCTAGTATAGAAATAAGGAGTCTGGCATATTTTAGCAATAGTCATGTCCTGAGCCCCACCACTTTGGAAACCAGCAAGTTCTATTACAATGCCTCTGTCCCAACGAAGGCCCAACTCATCTACCCACACTCAGGTGGGAGCCAAGGAAGAGACCTCCTGGGAGAGCAGGTGCCAACTCCCATCTGTACAAAGCCGGATGTGCGGGATCCCCAGGGAAGGGCTCAGGTCCATAATCACCTCTCCCGGTCCTGTATGCCCTCCCCACCGCCGCTGCTCCCGCCCCTGCCTCCTTCCTTGGACATCATGTCCAAACGCTGGTTGATCTTGGCAATGAGTGAGTCGGAATTGTCGGTGCATGGGTCTGGGCCATAAGAAGCCATATGCACAGCAGGGCCCCCAGCCACCAGGCCATCGCTAGCCTTGGTGGTCTCCCACGAGGCTGGGCCGTAGCTGTAGGTTGCTCCTGTGGTGACGCTGGTATTCTGGGCACTGTAATAATTGTAGTTTTCATAACCTGCCAGGGGGAGGAAGAGCCAAGTCAGACCTCAGCAGCCACAAGGTTGATCCATGGTGGACATATCTGGGGAGGAGTACCCACTACCCACAGAGAAAGAAGAAGGTCATGCGACCAAGTGCCTCTGGCATCTCCCACACTGCCTTTGTACACCTCACAAAGGCAGCAGGAAGAGGGAAGGGGCAAGGCCTTAGCTCTTGTTTTTGTGCTAGATCCTAAGACTTGCTTCCCATCCAAAGCCAGAGGTGGCTGAGAACCTAGGAGTGGCAGTTGGGGCTGCTGACAGACCCACCACAGGGCTACAGCTCCCAGAACACAATCACAACCCCCTCTCCCCACCCCTCAAGGACTCCTCAGCACCTCAGGCTGGCCTGCCAAGCCTTTAGGAGAGCTGTGAGCACAGCTAAGAGGGGATATGGGGATCTCTGCATCCCAGCTCCTCTCAGTGACTGATCAGAGGCGCTCTAACCCACTCACGGGTCCCCAGAAGGGCCTACCTTGCCAGCTGGCCACACCAGTTCCATATGCACCTTGGAGGAAACAAAAAACACACAACTTTGTTTGCAGAATGAAGGCACCTGAAACACTCCCCCACACACAACTGGATTTTGAAGGACAGTTGTTACCTCACTCCACTATCCACCGGGGAAGGCTGTGGGTGGCTGTAGCAGTGCCCTTGGTTTCCTATTAAGACCAGGAAAGGCTGGGGCCCACCAGCTCACCAGCTGTAAAACTCATTTCCTACGGAGATTCAGCTAAGCATAATCAGGGCTTCCCTGCCAGGCAAGCCCGATCTCCCCCATCAGGGCAATGTAAAGGATGCTGCAGCCTTCCCAGGAAGCTCATTCAGTGTGGGCCACCAGCCAAGAGGCCAGTGGGCCAGGTCCCCAGGCAGAGCCCTTCTAAAGTGACAGCACCCACCAGGAGCCAGAGCTCAGGCACTGCCAAAAACACCAGTGAATGCACCAGTGGAAAATCATATCCCCAACTCAATTGAGCAAGGAGACATTATGTGCCTGAGTGACATGGAAAGTTTCTCCCTGAGAAACTCCGTGATGGGCGGAGGAGTGATGTTGCCCCCAGTGGTGTTAGGGACAAATCCCAGGCTCAGAAAACAAAGGAAGCCCTCGTCCCATCCCCTGGAACAGCAGAGGGCAGGAAGCCTCACAATCAGAGCACATTCTTGTCCCTCAAATGTACTTAGCACCATGATCTGGACTCCAGAGCAGGGTCAGCAAACATGCCCCGGCCCAAATCTAGACCATCGTGAGTTGTTGCATAGCCCACAAGCTAAGAATGGGTTTTGTGCTTATATATGGTTGGGGGAGAAATAGTCAAGAGTATTTCATGACATATGAATTTTGACATGAAACATATCATTTACACATTTGTCAAAACACACAGAACTATATAACACAGTAAATATTAACGTGAACTATGGACTATAGTTAATAAAAGTGTATCAACATTGGCTTGTTACTAATAGGGAAAACTGCAGGGGTGAAAGTAGAGTGCGCACATGGAACTCTACATACTATCTGCTCAATCTTATACAACTGCTAAGAAACAAACTCAATTAATTAAAGTTTTTTGAGTATACTCTCAGCTATTCACTTAGAAAAAAATAACAAACTGTTGAAAAAGACTATAACTTATAAAAATTATATGGCATGTCCTTTAGTAAATATTACTGGCACACAGACGTATCTATTCCTTTGTAAGTTGTCTATGGTGGCTTCTGTACTACAGAGACCGTGTAGCCTGCAAAAACAAAAACACTTATTATCTGGCCCTTTACAGAAAAGGTTTCCTGGTCAGTCCCCATCCCTCAAATCAGCTTCTCCAGGCTATATAGTCCACTGTCTCCCAGCACAGCCTCAGGAATGGCTCTGTCACACTACTGCCTTGGGTTGGGGGTCGCAGGAGTCCATGCCTCCCTGCAAAGCAGGTCCCACTTACCCTGGGTGTTGGCGGGTCCAGCACTCCATGCCCCATAGCCTGTGAACAGAAAACCTGTGAGTTACAATCCTATGTGTCGATAAAGGGGGTCAATTATATGGCGATGGAAGGAGAACTGACTCTGGGTGGTGAACACGTAATGCAATATATAAACAATGTACTACAGAATTGTACACTTGAAACCTATATAGTTTTGTTGACCACTGTCACCCCAACAAATTAAAAAAAGAAAAAAACTCTATGTGTCACACTAGACAACAGGTGCTTCAGAGGTGCTCTGAGGAACCTAAAAGGATCGCCTCAAAGGAGCTCAGTGACAACCTTACACGAAGGCAGCATAACTACAACACTGACCCCTAAATGTCATCCCACAGCTGGCTGATTGCATCATCACACTCCACCTGCCTGAAGTCAAAACAGAGAAAAGAGAGGAATGGAATGGGCCTCAGACCAGCTCTGCCTGCTGCCAGCTGAGGAACCCTGGCCTAAGCCTCAGCCCCCAACTAAAGAGCTACCCACTAGCCCAGCATTAGGACACGGTCCCCTTCCCCACCCTTGGCTCACCCATCGAGCAGCCATAAGTGCCCATAACTGTGAACAAACTTTGGAATTTATAGACAACTGTGCCTCTCTAAGCCTTGCTTCCACGTAGCTTTGAACCCTCCAACATTCCGCTGGGCCTTCAAGTCCCAAGGCTTCAGCCTGGCCCCAAGGCATCAGACTGCACTCTCCTCTGTGGTGGCTCCCCACGCCCCTCCAGACCACCATGACAGCATGTGTCTAGTCCCTCTTCATCTGCATGTCCCTGGAGCCTGGCAGAACTGGGCACAGGCAGCCATCTACACTTGTCAAATGACTTCACCTTTATGAAGCAAGAAATTACTCTATCTCCCTTACCTGAACAACAAACCACTAGCTGAGTGCCTACTGTATATTGACACATGATGGGCATTGAGCACACATTAGCCAAATGCCATTCAGAGATCAGGGAGCTCAGAGGTTAGGGGACTTGATCCAAAATCAAACTGAAGTTTGCCCTCTATAGGGTACATAAACCTTCCACGGTACACAGCCTTCCACACCTGCAGAGAAAGGCAGGGTGGTGGTTCTAACAGCAAGTGACCAGTTGCAGGGCACTGGTCTAACAAAATGGCACATGCTGCTCACATAATTTCACAATGTCCCGAGATAGGTACTATTTCCCCTGTTGTAAAGGCCTGAGAGGCTCAGTCACTTGCCCAAGATCATGGAGCCGGGGAATGGGTCAGGAAGCAACTGTCAGGGCTCACCAAATCCAGATGGAAAAGTTACATAAGGATTCAGGGAAGCTGCAGCATCCAAACTGAGCCTGAAAGGTTTTTAGCAAGTAGAAAGTGGGGAGTGGGGGGGGACGCCTTTCCAAGCTAAGGGCGTGTGTAAGGCAGGATTACTGGCTGAGAAGATCGGGTGGGAAGTGAGGCAAAGAACGATGAGACCCAGTCAGGCCGCAGAGAAGACCGAAGAGCCAAGTTGAGCCACCCCCACGACCCTTGAGACACCCATGCACTCATGACCTCTCTGCCTCTGCAATTCCTGCAGCGGGATCCTGATAACGCTGCCACCTTTCAAGATCAGTGCCTTCTCTAGCTGCTGCAGCCAAGATCGGACAGCCTGCTTCTCGAACCTCATATACTTGGATAGGGATCTGAGCCTGGTCAAACCCCACCACCCCGCATATCCCAACTGTTCCCAGGGAGCCAACTCGTCTCCCAGCACACAGCAAAGTCTTCCCAGGAGGTTCTGATTCTCGAGACGAGGAGCAAGGCCCCAGAGACGGGCCGTCCTGCCGCAGGGCCCACAGCTTAAGTGAGGAAAAGGCACGTTCTCTCTTTAGAGTCCCCAGCACCTCCAGGCAACCATAAGGGATTGCCTGAAAGACAGTCACCAATCTGTCACAATCCCAGGGCACATTGGGTTAACAGCGTTCCACAAGGAAATACCTAGCATCTGACCCTCCTAGGTCGACAACACGCGCCAGGCGAAGCTAAACTCCGCAGCGCTGCACTGAGGTGCTGGCGGGGGAGAGTACGACCCTGCGCCGCCCGGACGCTTCCGCCAAGCCCCGCGGGTACCGGTACATGCTCAGCCGCTGGGGGAAGAGGACTCCGCGTCTCACGAACGCCGGCCGTGGCTCCGCCCCCTGGCGCCGCCATTTTGTGGCGTCTTGTGAAGAGGAAGGCGGGCGCGTGAGTTGTGCGGTCGGTCCCGCCGGGGCTGAGGGGCAAAAACGGCCCGGGCCGCCCAAGGCGCCCCCCGAAGCTCGCTGCAGCGGTGGCCCGCCAAGCTCCGCCCGCCTTCCTCAGGCGCAGCCAGCCAATCCACATAAAGCGCCGCGGGAGCGACGGCGCAGCAGTCCAATGAGCGGCGCGCGCGTGCTCCGGTTGCCTCTCCGCACGGTAGAACTGTGGTAACCGCACTCGAGCGTAGGCCCCGGCCCGCAAACCTCTGCATGGCGTACCCAGGCAGCACCTGCCCACCCCACCTCGCACTGGGCCGCACATACGAACCTCCGTAGCCCTGCTCCATGTCTCCGGGTCGGCCCTCCAGCCACCCCTTTTCTAAGCTGCCACGGGACGCATGCGCTCAATGCTCCTCCCGCCGCCCGCTACTGGAAGACAAGGCGCATATGTCACTCCGCCCAAGTGCTACCATTGGCTGGCTTTCACAGCGGGTCCTCTCCAGCTGGCCTTCCGGTTGCTCCGGCTCAGCGCTTAGAATCTTGGGAGTTTGGGTAGGGCCGCGATGCTTGACTGTGCGCAGGCGCATTACTCTTTCCCATGCCGCCAGTGCGCAGGCGCTCCCACCTTCTCCAGATCCCGCGCGCAGGTGCCCCCCAGCCCTCAGCGAGGCCCCGCCTCCCTCCAGCGCCAGGCACGGACAGACAAGCCAGAAAGTGGGATGGGAGTAACTTTATTAGACTCGACTTCCAGCCTCGGCCTCGCGGGCGCTGCCCGCTCCGGGCCCGAGTCATGGGGCACCCCCACCACCCTCCTCGTCGTCGTCGTCAGCCTCCACATCGAGGCCCGGGATGCCGCGGATCTGGCGCTCCAGCGCCCCGCCCAACAGGGGCACGGCCTCCTCGTCTTCCTCCGGGGGAGGCGGTGGCGGCGGAGACACATCCCCAGGGGCCGGCTCCGGGGGCACAGGGGGTTGCGCGGGCGCGCACTCGGCACCCTCCGCGCCCCCTGCCGCTTCGACCAGCGCCCCTTCATCCAGGGCGCCGCCCTCGCCCTCCTCCTGTTCCTTTTCTTCCTCGGGGCTGTCAGTGAAAGGGTTCTCGCCCTGCGGGAGGAGCGAGGATGCTGAAAGGAGGGCAGACCCCCGGGGCTGAGAGGCAAACATCAGTATGGACGGCTCAAAGCACCCCCTGCCCCAAGGGAACCGGGGCCAGGAGCCCCTGCCTCACCTTCAGGTAGCGCTCTAGCTTCGTGCTGATGAGCTTGTTGTTGAGGATGCTGCGGGCCACCATGAGCGAGGACTTCTTGGACTGCTCCATCATGAGCTGCGGGCAGGGCAGGCGGGGCTGGAGAGGGTGCTCTGGGCACCAAAAGAACCCCTACCCTGCCAGATTGGCGGGGCCCTCCCGCACCTCCACCTCCACCCCAACTAGATTGTGTAGGTTTGTAAGATAGTGTGCCTTGGGTACGGGTGTGGGGCCTTACAAGCATGGAGCCACAAACTGATTTGATCAGTGCTCAAATGCTGTCCTTCCACACCATACTTATTGTATGTAACTGATTAAAGACATGTCTTTACAGCTGTATTGTAGCAATCTGATTTACTTGCATAAAAATTTGCAGTGAGCAAACATTTAAAAACCTACTAAAAGCCAAATGTGTATCCGTAACAAAGAGCCAGCTGCCCTAATAAGCACAGAACTCTTTAGGATCAACAGGGAGGATATAAAAGCAGGAATACAAATGTCAAACAGTATATTTAAGTGATACACATTCTTTCAATCCATAGGATTCCCAGGATGAAGAATTATGCCCAGATGGCAAAGTTGAAAAAAGGCACTTCTTCCCTGCTGGCAAGAGGTTCAACTGTTACATTTTCTAGAAAGCAGTTTGCTGGAATATATCAAAATTTAAAATTTGAGAAATTCTGTCCTGGAATCTATCCTAAGTTTAAGAATTGGAAATATGCATGCACAGTGGTTGTAGTAGTGAAAAACTGGAAAGCACGTAAATGTTCTTCAGTAGAGAAGTGGTTAAATAGATCGTACATTCAAAGAATACCATGCAATTCTTAAAATAAGGCTCATCTCTCCCCTGGCACAATAATAAAGATAAAGGCCTGTATAACTGCGAGAGCCTTTTCTCTGGGAGAACTTACACCAAAATGGTAATTTCCTCAGTAGTGAGAGTACAGGCAAATTTCACTTCTGTCATTACAAAGGTAATAATGCATGTATAAAGTCATAAGCAGAAAGGAAACAATAAAGCCACTTTTGTTGGAGGGTTGGGGAGGAAAGACCACCTCCAAGACCCCTACTGAAACCCAGCCAAATCTTTACACCACGGTTCAGAAAGCCACCTCACTTGTGTTTCCATTTTCTCTACCACTTGGGGAAAATATTAATAGACCTCATACATGCTAAAAAGGAAACAAGCTAAAGATGCACAATTACGATACTACTACAGACCAGTTCCTCTTCAATTCTTTCTAACTTGCCAACACACTATCCTCCCTGGAGAAGCACAGGTGGACACACACAGGGTTTCCAAACATGGAGGCACATTTACATTGTGTCTACATTTTCGTTGTAATAACCAAACACCACCAGGATAAACTTAAATACTTCTATGCTGGTGCTTTTAATGCTAACAAACAGGTTCCCCAATGCCTGAGTATTCTGCAAAAAAGTTGTAAGCCGTGCTTCCTCCAATGTATTACAACAATGTACTTGTTGTCCCGTGCCTCCCCATCAGTATCAGATGTTACCAATGTGGAGTATTTTTGCTGTGTCCCATGGCATGTCCCTGCCCACCAGCAAATCCGAGTGCTCTGATACACACACTGGGATACCTGCCCAGTGTTTCCATGCGGTCATCACCTCCATGGTCTCTGGATTTCCCCGCTTGCTCAGGAAGGCTTCCTTTACCATCAAAGTAAACAAATGATAATCTAAATTTTGTTTTGTTTTTTACATTTAAGATTTCTGGAATTTTATTTTTTATTTTTATTTATTTATTTATTTATTTTTTTAGCTGAGCCATCCTGCTACCTGTTGGCAGCTCAGCGGCTGCTCAGCTCGGGCTGGACGCGAACCGCGGTTGCTCAGAGCTCAAACTCTTGAGCGAGCTCTTCTGGAATTTTAAATATATGGTATGAGGTAGGAGCCAACTTTCCTTTCCAGAAATTTGTAAGATAAACCAGTTTCCCTCATTGAACTAACAAAGTCCACATCCCCTTATCTACAAAACTGAAATCCAAAAGGAGAAGTTTTCCCCTAAAACTCATTTGGTGGTAAAACATGAGCTGACATTGTTTTTGTACTATCTTTATCCCACTTATACAAATCACTTGAAGAATCACTGATGGTTCAACTATAAGGCACTTTCCCAGGTCCTACTGGGGACATTAGTGATCAATTGTACCATGTAGCTACTCTGAAATCCTAAAATTAATTAAAAAACATCTGGCCCCAGGGTTTCAGATAAGGGACCCATACTGACTTTGACAAATACTAAGTTCTAAAACACATTGGGATCTTTCACTAGACTCTTCTGGTTCCAGTTTTATTGCTGTACCAATATCACTTTTTTTAATTTTAATTGCACTGGCTTTGCAGTAAATTATATCTACTAAAGCAAGGCCCTGAAATCCCTACTGCTTCTTGTATACTTTTCTTTGCTATTGTTACACCTAACTCTACAAATAAAACTTTGAAGTAATTTCAGCCAGTCCCCGTCCCCAGAGTTTGACTGGAATTGCACTGCCTACATTAATGTGGGGAAAACTGGTTTTTGTTTTGTTTTCCTATTAAATCTCCCATCTAAGAACACAGTATGTTCCTCCATTCACTGAGATCTTGTTTCATGTCTTTGAAGTTTAAGATTCCATAACTTTCTTAAATCTACATTCCTAGTTATTTCATACATTTTATAGTTACTGTACATATAGACTTTCTCCCCCATTTATGTTTCTAACTGGTTATTACCATTGAGTGGAGAAAAACTACTGGGTCATCGGGAAAGTCATGACGTATTTTTCTATGTTTTTCAATGCAAAAATGCATCATGACTTTCCCAATGACCCAATAGTACTTTTTCTATGTTATTTTGAATCCCAATCCCCTTACCAAATTCTATGAATTCTAAGAATGTTTTGCTGGAATCATTCAGCTTTTCTAAGAATATAATCATCTTATTTGCATATGCATTCATTTCCAGTAGTTTATACTGATAATGTTGTTTATTTCTTATTGAATCATCCTTGCATTCCAAAGGCAAACTTTTAAGTGTATCACACATTTAAAATCACTACTAGACTGAGCATTACTAGCACTTTATTTTTTAATAGTAAACTAATCTACAGTTTCATCTTGGTATTATCCTTATCAGATTTTTGGAATTAAAGTTAAAAAGGCTTCCTAAAAACAAATTCGAGGACAGACTTCCAGCATGGCAGCCTGAGCAGCAATGGTGGACCTGCTCCCTAGTGAAATGGATAAAAACAAAGAAAAAAACCAAACAACCATATAAAGTTTCTGGAAATTGTCCTAAGGACATACAGCAAAAGAAGAAATATTTAGTAAGGAAAAGCTACTACAACTCAGTAAAGAGCATGAGTTGTAGTGGTTAAAACATGATCTGTAGCTTCCCTGCCTCGCAGCTCAGCGTGATGTAAACTCCCCTATAGATGTTGCTGCCGAGAACACAGGCTTCCTTCTCTTCCCAGCTCATTACAGTTGAGGGCTCTATCTTCCCAGGAGGGACAGATGTCAACATCTAGTTTCACGCTGCTGAGGCTAAGTTCTGGGAAACTGAGAGGTAGGGACTCCCTTCTTCTATCCAGCCCCCACTCATGGAATGGTGGTTTGACCTTGGGCATGGCATGCTGAAAATACTGGCTTGTTCATAAAGCAGAGGTTCCATGTGGGGAGAGGCAAACCAAACCAAGAAGACCAGAGGTTACTACTGCCTCCCCACCCATCTCTTCCAAAGCAGCAGAGTCACTCAGAGAGATGTACTCCATTGTCCCCACCCCAAGCTCCAAAGCCTAGACACAAAGATTTTTACGAAGCGAGTAAAGAAGGGCTTAAAAACAATGAGCTCTCGCATCTCTTCCCAAAGGAACTTACTTCATTTGCAAGAGTACCTGGAAGTATGAGACTAAGGACTCTGTCAAAACAGTGGAGTGTGTGGAGAAAAGCAATTAAAATGAAGGGAGTAGATGTGCTAGCAATGTAAACTAAACCATTGGCTAGCTAGGTTACCAGAGAGAACCAGTAAAACACACAGCTAAGAACCTCCCTGGGTTCAGAATAAATTTCATCAAACAATGACCTTAAAAAAACAATCCCTGTAAAGAAGCCCAAATTTAATTCAATCATATTGAGAGCAATTTAGTGCCTCAAGGCATTGTTGAAAACAATAGAGCAATCAGCCAATAATTTGTGGGGTTTAACAGCTGACTGTAGTCTAGGAGAGAGACAGTGAAAGACAGTCCTGTCAAAACCACTGTTATCCCAGGGTGGCTGTGCACTTGCCCATGGCTATCTCCTCCAAGGCACAGTATCAGAGGCTTCACATTGTCAGGAAGAAAGACTTCACTAAAATAATTTGACTTGTCACTAAACAAATAGACAAGCAAAAACAATGATAAGACTTAAGGGGCAGGAAGAAGGAAAAGGCATGATGACACTGCCTCAAATAGAGATATCAATAAAGAGAAGTTAAAACAAAAAAATAAAAATCTTGGAGCTAAGGGCCGGCCGAGTGGCTCAGTTGGTTAAGAGCTGGCTTGGGAGCACCAGCTCTGAGCAGCAGGGCTGCGGTTCGTATCCCACATTAAGGGCCAGTGAGGCTGCGCCCTCTACAGCTAAGATGACGAACAACAGCTAGACCTGGAGCTGGGCTGCTGTGAGTCTCCGGTAATGGCATAGGCTGCAGCGGGGCTGCAGTGGGCTGCCATGAGCTACATGAGTGCCTGGCAGCCAGCGAGAGTGGCTGGCAGGCAGCGTAAGCTGCCATGAGCCGCAGTGAGCGGCCGACCAATGACCAGCGACCAATTGCCTCACCCGGGAAGAGCACAATGATCATATCAACATGGGCCAGTGAAGCGAGACGTCCTCCACAACTAGACCGAAGAACAAAACAGCAATTTGTCTACCTGTCTGTTCTCCTTCCTTGATTCCCCAACGCTGTTCCCCTCCCCCAATTCCCCAATAAAATCTTAAAAAAAGAAAAAAGGAACAAAAAAACCTAAAACAAAAAATCTTGGAGCTACAAAATACAATAACAAATGAAAATTTCACTAGAGGGGCTCAACAGTAGATTTGAACTGGCAGAAGAAAGAATCAGCAAATTTGTAGATCTATAGAGATAGTACAATACAAAAAACACAGAGAAAAAATAATAAAGAAAAATGAATAGCCAGACTGACAACCTTGGACACCATTAAATGACCCAAATATGCATAATGGAAGCACCAGAAGAAGAGAACGGAGAGAAAGGAGCAGAAAAAATATTTGAAGAAATAATGGCTAAAGACTTCACAAATCTGATGAAAAACTTTTTCATTTGCACATCCAAGAAGCTCAACAAACTCCAAATAGATAAACACAAATGTATCACACATTTGAATCACTACTAGACTGATAATTACTAATATTTTACTTAGTACTTTTATTCTTTAATAATAAACTAATCTACAGTTTCATCTTGGTATTATCCTTACCAGATTTTTGAAATGAAGGTTAAAAATGCCTCCTAAAAAACGAATTCAAGGATAGACTTCCAATATGGCAGTCTGATCAGCTCTGTAGAAATCCACAAAGCCAAAGACAAGGGTAAAATCTTGAAAGAAGCAAAAGAAATATGAATCATCACTTTTTGAAAGGGAACCCCAAATAAAGTTAAAAGCTGACTTCTCAGGGGTAATGAGGCCAGAAGGCAGCTTATTTAAAATATTTAAAATGCTCAAAGAAAAAACTGTCAACCAAGAATCCTATGCCCAACCAAGCTATCTTTTTAAAAATGAAGGTGAAGTAAAAACACGGCAATAAAGAACTGAGAGAATTTGCTGCTAGCAGACTGTACAAGAAATACCAAAGGAAGTTCAAGATGAAAGCAAGTGATACCAGATAGTAATGTGAATCCACATGAAAGAACAATAAAGATAATTATATAATTACAAGATACTATACTAGGAATGCATATTTCTTTTCCTGTCTTCTCAACTGATTTAAAAAGCAGTTGTATAAGACAATATATATAATTGTATTGTTTGGCCTATAACATACAGAAATGTAATGTATTTGCCAATAACAGGACAAAGAACGGGGAGTGAGTGAAGCTGAATTGGGCTAATAAGGAAATGGCTACAGATGGTAACTCAACTCCACAGGAAGAATCCAAATGAAGAGATCCAGAAGGAGAAATAAGAGGGCTAATATCACAAAAAACTAGAAATACGTAATTGCTCTTTCTTCTGTCAGCTTCCTTAAAAGATAAAAAAATTATATAAAGTAATAATTATACTCTATTACATTACTGGATTTGTAACATATCTAGATGTAATACTTCATATCATAATAATAATACAAAAACCTCCTATGCAGAGAGAGCTACATAGAAGTAACTTAATCTCAATGAAATTAAGTTATTGTATCTGAAAGAGATTTTTGAGAAGTTAATATGTATAAGGTAAGGTTTAGAGAAACGACTAAGAAAATAATGCCCAAAAATATAGTATTAAAAAATCATTAAAGAAATTATAACGTTACACTAAAAAATATTTAATATAGAAGAAAACAGGTGGAAGAGAGGTTCTTTCCTTTCTGCTGTAAGTCCGAGTGGCTGCTGTCGAAATGGGCAAGTTTATGAACCTGGGAAGGTAGTGCTGGTTCTGGCCAGATGCCACTCCAGATGCAAAGCAGTCATCATTGATGATGGCACCTCTGATTGCCCCTACAGCCATGCTCTGGTGCCTGGAATTGACTGCTATGCTTGAAAAGTGAGAGCTGTCATAGGCAAGAAGAAAACTGCTAAGAAGTCAAAGATCAAATCTTTTGTGAAAGTTTATAACTACAATCACCTCATGCCCAGAAGGTACTCTGTGGATATCCCCTTGGACAAAACTGTGGTTAACGAAGATGGCTTCTGAGACCCTGATCTGAAACACAAGGCCCAATGGGAGGCCAAGGTCAAGTTCGAAGAGAGGTACAAGACCAACAAGAACAAATGGTTCTTCAAGACACTGTGGTTTTAGATCTTTTTTGCTTCAGTAATTAAAAGTCAAATGAATGAATGAATGAATAAACAGGAAGAAAGAAAAAACGAAAGAAGAAAGAAAAAAGTAAAGTGGAACTAGAAGAACAACAGATGTAAATCCAATAGTATCAATAACATGAAGTATGAATGGATTAATAATCCAGTCAAAAGGTAGAGATGGTCAAAAAAAAAGAAGATCAGGGCCGGCCGAGTGGTGCATTGGTTGGGAACTGGCTTGGGATGCCAGAGGGCCCCGGTTCGGATCCTACATATGAGGGCCAGTGACGCTGCCCTCTGCAGCTAAGATGGTGAACGGCAGCTCGACCTGTGGCTGGGCTGCCGTGTGTTGCCAGCGACAGCGTAGGCTGCAGCCCCTGCTGCAGTGGGTTGCCATGGGCTGCCGTGTGTAGCCGGCAGCCATCGTGAGCGGCCAGCTGCCACGGTGAGTGGCCGTCCAGAGGCCAGCGACTGATCTGCCTCGCCCGGGAAGAGCGCAATGATGGTGCCAGCTTGGGCCAGTGGGGTGACGTCCTCCACAACTAGACTGAGGAGCAGAACAGCAGCAACTTGTCTGTTCCCCTTCCCCCGATTCCCTGGCGCTGTTCCCCTCCCCCAGTTCCCCAATAAAATCTTTAAAAAAAAAATCAAACTATATGCTGTACATAGGATATATTATACATTCAACAGAGTCAAAGATACGAGTAAATGTAAAGTAAAAGAATTGAAAAAGATATACAAACATCAATCATAACAAAGCTGAACTGGGTATACTAATATCCAACAAAAGGCATATAAAACAAAAATGTGCAGCGAACATTAGTAACAGTGTGTGACAAGTTTCAACTTGTTCAGTGCAGTCAGTCGGGTGTGAGCTACAGTTGAGAGAAGGTGTTTTAAAGTGTGCCCTAAATCATCGTCCATCGTGACAACACTCTGTGTCACACATCGCTTCTGGTATATGGCAATTTCTGTCAAATAGAAACATTACAGTATGTCTTCATCCACCTTATTCACCAGATCTACCACGGTGAGACTTCTGGCTCTTCCCCAAAGTCAAAATTATTCAGGTCATCAAAGCAGCCACGACAATGCACTAAAGACACTCACAAAAGAGGACTTCCAGAACTGCTTCAGAAAGTGGCAAGAACAATGGGATAAGTGTGTCTGAAGCGAAGGGGAGTATTTTGAGGGCTTTTAATGGCAATGTGTCTTTTACTGTAACACATTTTTTTATTTAAACATTCACTGTATTGTTTGATCACACCTCATAATGGTGAAAGACTAGTACTCACCCCACCAAATCAGGAAAAAGGTAAGAATGTCTGCTCTCACTTCTCTTCAACACTGTGCTGGATGTTCTAGCCAGGGCAATTAGTCAAGAAAAAGAAAAGGCATCCAGATTGGAAAGGAAGCAGTTAAACTATCCCTATTTGCAGATGACTCATCTTGTACATAGAAAATCCTAAGGAATCCACTGAAAACTATTAGATTAATAAACAAGTTCAGTAAGGTTATAGAATACAAAATCAATATACAAAAATCAATTGTATTTCTATACACATGCAAAGAACAACCCAAAAACGGAATTAACTCCATTTACAACAGTATCATAAAGAATAAAATACTTGGGAATAAATTTAGAAGTACAAAACTTATACTCTTGAAAACTACAAAACATTGTTGAAAGAAATTAAAGAAGATCTAAATATACAGAAAGACATCCCTTATTCATGGATTGCAAGACAATATTGCTGAGATGGCAATCCTACCCAACTTGATCTAGAAATTGAATACAATCCTATCAGAATACCGGCTGGCTTCTTTGTTGAAACTGACAAGTTGATCCTAAAACTCAAGGAAACTCAAAGATCACAGAACAGCCAAAGCAATCTTGAAAAAGAATAAAGTTGGAGGATTCATACTTTCCAATCCCAAATCTTACTATAAAGCTACAGTGTAGAACTGGTATGAGGATAAATACATAGATTAATAGAGTAGAATTGAGAGTCCAGAAACAAACTCACGTAGCACCTGACTTCTGACAAAGCTGCCACAACTATTCAGTGGGGAAAGAATAGTTTCTTCAACAAATGGTGCTAGGACAACCGGATATCCACCTGGACTAGAATGAAATGGGACCCTTACTTCACACCATATACAAAAATTAACTCAAATGGATCAAAGATCCAAATTATAGGAGCTAAAACTAAAACATAATAACATAGGGGTAAATTTTTGTGATCTTGGATTTGGCAATGGATTTTTAGATATGATACCCTAAGCACAAGCAACAAAACAAACAAACAGATAAATGGGACTTCATCAAAATTAAACTTTCGCGCTGCAAGACACATCAAGAAGAAAAATCAACCCGCAGAACGAGAGAAAATATTTGCAGATGTCTGATATGGGACTTAAATCTAATCTAGAATATATAAAGAACTCTTAATTCAGAAGACCAAACAACTGAAAAATGAACAAAGGATCTGAACAGGCATTTCCAACTCCAAGGATGACAAATGGTAAAAAAAAACAAACAACTATGAAAAGATGCTCATCATCATTAGTCGGTTATCAGGGTAATGCAAATAAAAACTAGAATTGATACCATTTCACACCAACACAGCTAGAATCAAAAAGTCAAGTAACAAGTGTTGGTGAGATGTGGATAAATCAGAACCCTCATACACTGCTGACAGGAATATAAAATGGGGCAGCTGCTTTGGAAAACAGTCTGGCAGTTCTTCAAGAAGTTAAAGAGTAACACTATTTGACCCAGACATTTCACTCCTAGATACATACCCCAGAGAAATGAAAACATGTCCACACAAATGTCTGTAACAACATTATTCATAATAGCCAAAAGGTGGAAATAATCCAAACGCCCAAATTGATGAAAAGACAAACCAAATGTGGTGTATCCATACAAGAGAATATTTTTAAGCCATACCAAGGAATGAAGTACAGATACACGCTAATGTGGATCAGCCTTGAAAACACTATGGCTACGTGGAAGAAGACCACATATTACGTGATTCCAATTGTATGAAATGTCCAGAATAAGCTAATATAGATTAGTGGTTGCCTAAGCACTGGTCGTTGGGGAGTGATGGATAAAAGAGTATGGGTCTCTGTGAGGTGATGAAAATGTCCTGATTGACTGTGGTGATGGCTGCACAACTGTGAATATATTAAAAACTACTGCATTGCATCCTTTAAATGGGTCAACTATATGGTATATTAATTATATCTCAATAAAGCTGTTACCAAAAATAATGATTAGAAGCTTTCCATTCATTTCTACAGCCTAGAATTTTAAAATACATAGTAATTAAATTGTATTCAAATTATCTCCATAAACTAACTACTTCTGGTACCTTCTTAAGTAACTTTCTAAGTAATCATACTAGTTGTTATGGCTGTTTTTCTTTTAACTTATTTTAGGGTCCACTTTGAGTTTAAACTTTGCTAGCCATCACTCACTTCACCTAGATTTTCCACTGTCCATCCCCTACAATCTGCCCGCTCCCTACCCCTTAATTAGCTCCCAAACCAAGAACCCGGCCTTGGCAGGATCCCTACAGCTTCTCTGTTGCCAAAGCCAATGGATATTTTCCTTATCTTTCCAGATCTCTCAGTGGCATATGCCAATCCTGAATCTCCTCCGCCAACCCAAGCCAGACTCCCAACCCCATCCCACTGTTGAGAATCACTGCTCTGAGAAAGGCCAGAGGTGAATTTGATGGGAATGGGAAAAGGTTGATAAATGCTATTTTCTACGTTCCCCTTCGCTGCTATCACCTGCTCATAAATCCTTTCAGCCTCCTCCAGCCAAGCTTCTCTCTAGCCCAGACCTGGTCCTCTTAGCTGTCTCCCTACGCTACACAGCCCCTCCATCACACCCGATCTCTAACAGTCGCCTCCAACCTGGCATGTCACCCATTCAACCAAAAACACACCTACTCTGGCTTCTGAGCTAGGCACTGGGGTTACACTGGAAAATAAGAGAATTTGTTCAATTTCTTACCAAAATGTATTTCTTTTCCTATACCATACACTCCCCTCCCCATCTTAGCACTACTACCCACCAGGTACTCAAGCCAGGAATCTGAGCTATAGCGGACTCCTGGTCACTCCCTCAAACAACTCTTCTATCTCGCCCTTCTCTTCATTCACAAGGTGGGGGCACACCTCGGTCTTGATACTGCAGCAGGCCCTCACTGGGCCCCGCCTCCCTCCCAAACCAGGTGCCTGAAGTCTCTAGTTTAACAGCAACTCTAATCTTGTTAGTCCCCCACTTACAAACTGTGCTGCCTACAGGAGCAAGCCCAGACCCCTCAGCCCGGGAACCTCTGAAGTCCAATCCCTCCTCTAGCAACACATGAACTGTATGCTTCTCCATTTGGTTTCTGAACTTAATTTGGCCACTGGCCCCTATGCACATGGACGTCCCCATATCCCACAGCCTACTGCTCCTTAGGGGTCAGCTCTGATGCCACCTCCTCCCACGCAGAGTCCCCATTTCCTGCCCCTCTCTCCGTAGCTACACTGACTGCACTGGACTGTAAATGTCCATATCTGCCTGTCCTCCGCACCCCCTGCATCCCTCACCAGCAGGTATATAAATCCAGGCCTTCCCCACAGAATGGTGGAAGGACTCTGGTGGCCACTCACCCTGCGGTTCCGGTTGTGATCCATGGTCTTGAGGTGTTTCTGAATGATCCCGAACTGCATGGGAATGAAGAGATCACAGGCTGCGCAGTGGGCTGCCTCCACCTTCTTCACAAAATGCTCCATGGCGATTTCTGTAGGGAAGGAGGAGGGAATAGGCACCACTGGTCCCAGATGCCTAAGACAGACCCAGGAGTTTGGGAGAAACACCCGACTAGCTCCACACTTCACCCTGCCACTTCCACGTGGGTCTGAGGCTGCTCTCACTGACGCTCCCTGGAGGAAGAAGGGCATCACGACCAGGAGGGCATTCTGAGGCCCTGCTGGGTGGGAGTGGGATGGAACCTCCTCACCTTGTGTCAGATCCTGGTCTCTGTAGATCTGCTGGATCAGACCATCAAGGTCCTCCACGGTTTTTCGGAGCTCCTCTGTCTTCTTGGTCTTGTTGGTGACATACTCCTGCCAAGAAATACCAAGGAGAGACCCAGGTTCGCATGAGCCGCTCTATGTCCTGAGGGGTCCGAGAAGGAAGGAGCAGCTGTGCCACTCCAAGGCTCACCTGCAGAAAGTCGGCCGTCTGCTTGGGGAGCTTGGTGCCTACGTACTTAAAGTGCTCTTTGTGGAACTTGCTATCGAGGTGGCTGGTCATCTCATCCTCATAGAAGGTCCGGTATTTGCAGAGAGAACACACAAACTGGATCCTGCCACAGGAGAGAAACGAGGGGCTGAGGCCTCGAGGGTCCCACAAAACAGTGCTGCCGCCTCACCCAACCCAGCTGCAAGCCCTGAACAGGCCTTGCTCACGGGCCTCTGAAGTGCAGTCCCAGCAGGGGGACAGGCTGGGACCAGTGGGGTTGGGAGCAGAAAGGGACGGAAAGTCTGCAGGCTGCAGTTACTGCACCGTAGGGGACAGGGAAGGAGCTCTTCCTTCCCACAGGCAGGAGGCTGAAGCCTGAGGCAGCAGCTGCTGCAACAGGCAAGGAGTCGCTGGAAGGTTGCCGGAGGACCTCTCTACCAAGGCTGGGCAGGACCTTGTGCACTTGGCCCAGCTGGGGACCGGAAGGAAGGATGCCCTGGCGTGAGCCAGGTGGCCCTGAGGTGCAGAGTGGAGTACGCAGTCCCGAGGCAGGGCCCGAAAAGGTGCTGCATCTTCCTTCTGGGGCCTGGGGGACTGAAAGGCCCAGCCCATCCTCTGCTCAGAGTGCTTGGGGGTGGTGTTGGGAGGGATGGGAGGCAAGCAGGCCTGGGCACCTGCTGCCTCATCTTCCTCTTCTGAGAAGAGACCAGTCTGAGCTGGAAGGAGGGCGCCCGCCCGGCCTGCCAGAGGGCAGCCTGGAGTCACCTGAGCGAGGTGCTCTGTCTGGGCCTGGTGTCCACAGCAGAAGCCCGGGGTCTGGGGCCTGGGCTGGAACAGGCCGCCGTGGCAAGGGGCGGAGGAGGCCAGCCGCCACCGAGGCCTCGGGGCGGGTCCCTACCTCTGCCGGACGTCCTTATCTGGGCCACGGGGTCAGCTTTGTCTGGAGAGCCCAGGGGCCGGGTGCCGGCGAGGCTGAGGAAGGTCCAGCAAGAGCAAGAGTCTGAGGCGGAGGAGGAGGAGGCAAGCGCCAGTGCGGGAGCCCTGAGGGCAGACAGACCCGACCAAGGGGCGTGAAGGACTCAGCCGCAGATAGGGCCGGCCTGACAGGGCCGGCGGGCAGGGCAGAGGGCAGGCCCAAGGCTGCCACAGCCCACAGGTGCTGCCATCTCTCCTGGGCACGGCGGTGGCCTCTTGGCAGCTAGCTGGGGTGGCACAGGCGCCTTGGACCTTGAGTCTCTGATGAGCTGGCCCCCTCCCGCAGGGGCATCAGGCCCCCAGTGCACCTCGGGGCTCGTGCACCGAGTGACCAAGCGCCGGAGCTTCTGGGCAACGGTGCCGAGCAGTGTTGGGTCTCAGGCCAAAGATGCCAGCGGTCGCCAGGCGGCCACAGAGGGACAAGGGATGAGTCAGGCCTTGGGAGCTGGGCCTGTCAGGAAGCAGGGTCCATGCACGGCCGAGCAGGTGGTGGCTCCCAAGGGAGGCCAGAGGGCGGTGAGGCGGCAGAGCTATGGCCCTGCTCTCCTGTTGGCAGCCCGACTGCGAGGCAGAGGCAAAGGGGTGGAGGGAAGCTCGTTACCTTTCCACCATGCGGTCTCGCTGCCGCTTCTTCTGCTTGTCCTGACTCTTCTTGCCTGCCTGTAACTTGCGCTTAGTCTGGCCATTCTCATCCTGGGCGCTCAGGGGCCCTATGGGAACAGAGGGGCACAATCACCAGCTTGGCTCCACCAGGTCAGGGCAGGCTCTGTGGCCTCTGGCTGGAGCATTCGCCGTCTACTCCAAGGGGTCCATTCTGAGAGCAGCTGTCTGAGCAAGGCCTCTGGCCGCGAGCAGACGAGTACCCTGGGCTGGACAGGGAACAGTTTTGGCCTAAGCCCTTAAGAGGGGAGGACACCCACTGACCCCACCGTTCTCCAGGACACCCACATTCTGCAGAGTGGGCCACGGAGAGGCTGGAAGGCACAGAGGCTGTCTTGGTGGGAACACTGGCACAAGTTCAAAGAGGCTGGGTGGCGGGATGCAGGGAGGCTCCAGCTGGAGCCTAAATGCAGCTCCCAGGGGCAAAGACCCCAAAGCTCACACGGCCCTGCCCACCCCTCACCGGGCACCGCGGCAACAGTGGGCTGAGGCTGGATTTACTGTTAGGTACCTGCTGGCGCTCATCACTCGGGTGGGGGGACACGGACTCCCAACACAGGGGCTGGAGAGGCGCTAAGGGAGAGGACACGCAAACCAGAGCCATAAAAACTGCACCAAGGGTCCCAGCTCGGACACCAGCCACTGAGGACTCAGACTGCGCGTTACTGAGGGACCAAGGGCAGGGGTGTACCTGGGGCTCCCCCACACTTTGCTTGTTGCCCCCACCCAAAGTGAAAACCCACGCTCTAAGCAGGAGCCATTGCCACCCATAGCCTCTGCCTGGAAGAATAGGGGCAGAGCAGGAAGGGGACGGAGGAAAAGGCGTCCCCTGCCAGCCCATACCCAGCCCTGCAAGGGAGGGCCCAAGCTGGCCACGTTTCTGCCACAACCCTGCCCTCAGCTGGAATCCCTCCCACAACGAGTGCCTGGAAGAGCCACCCCAGCACCCAGGCCACTCGGGAGACTCACCCTTGTCTGCATCCTCTTTGCCGTCTTCTTTCCCCTCCTCTTTTCCCTCTTCATCTTCTCCTTCCTAAGACACGATTTCAAAAATACAATGTCAAAGCATGTGCAACTGTTTATTAGTGGCTCTGCTATGGGCCAGGCGCCTCACATTCTTCCCAACAGCCCTTGCACAGAGGGCTCATACTGCCTTCGGCTGGGCGGCCTGCCCACAGCCTTGCTCCCTCTATCATAGCTCCCTGCCTCCATATGCTGGTCACACGTGGGTGCAAAGCTGCCTCAGGCCAGCCTGTGGCCCGTGAGAGTCCAGCTCTGTGGCACAGGGGTTTAGGCAGCCTGCTCTTCACCGGCACCCCTCCAGACAGAGTACACGGGCCGGGGCCACTTACTGCTCTGGAGCCCTTTTCCGCAGCGTCCGCACTCTCAGTGCCCTCTGCAGCTTCCCCCTCGGTGCCCTCATCTGGAAGGTGAGAGGAGGCACGCTCAGCGCAGGAGCCCCAGAGGGCAAGGGGTAAGGGCAGCGGCCAGTGTCCTGGCTCACCGTTGTCCGAGTCGCTGTTGTCTGAGCAGTCAGTCCGCAAGGCTTTGCTATCTGGCTCATCGGGACTGCCGCTCTGCTTTCTCTTCTTTTTCTTGGTCTGGGTCGGAAAGAGGGAACCAGGTCAGGGTGGGTGACCCCAGACGCTTTGCTCTGCCCAGTCAGGGGCCAGGAGGGAAGGCCTCCTCCACTCACCCGGAAGTCAGCTGTGGTCCAGGTCTTCCAGGTCCGCCTCATCTGCTTCATGCCGTTGCCAAACCCGAAGCCAAAGCGGGAACTGCCTGGGAAGGCGCCCCCACCACGCATGCCCTGGAACATGCCGTACTCGGGGATGATGTTCTGGGAGAAGAGGGAGGGCAGCCGGGAGGCACCAGGCATGCACTGGCCCCGTGCCCCCATGGGGTCTTCCCACATGCGCCCATAGCCTGAGGCCATTGGCCGGCCACTCCTGGAGTCCCGGGCCCAGCCCTGAGCCCGTGGGCCAAAGGTGTCGCCGCCACGCATGCGAAACTGGTCTCGGTAGGCATCATACTGGCCCTCGTAGGCCATTTCCATCTCAGGGTCAAGTTCGCCATAGTCGTAGCCTGACCGGTAAAGGTCACGCTCACTCAGGACGGCCCTCGAGTCACAGGCCTCGTAGGAATCATACCTGCAAAGTTAGAAGGCAAGCATCAGGGAAGGCCTCAGGTCCCATCGCCCTGCCTTCCCCCAAACCTCCCTGTCCTGGGGACAGGAAGCCTGGCTCCAGCACCTATGCCCCCTGCCAGAGGGGCTCAATGTTCAGAAATGCCAGTTAAGAGGCCTCTCAGGAGTAGAGTGTTAGAAGTAGGAAGGGCCCATCAGCTGATGTTCCCAAGACTGTATGCTGCCACTCACCTGCCTGGGCACCCTAAGAATGACAACTGGGGTGGAGTAGGTCTCAGCAGCAGAGACATCCCATAGCCCTTAGCCCTTTGGAAACACGTGTATGTGTCTTTGGTAGCCACAATGCCCAAAGATGCTCCTCGGCGCATGCGGGAGAGGAGGGAGGCGCAGAGCTGAGCACCCCAGCATTCTCCAGCACATGAATGCCTGTCCAATGGGCTGATAACACCCATGAGAAACCCTGTGCTGGTCTCATCTCTCATGGCTTGGGGAATCCCCAAAACCCTCCAAAAACCTTCACTACCCAAAAAGAGAAGGGGGACAAAATGGGGAGCATTTCCCAGGAAAGACTGCAAGACTGCCCAGGGACTAGAAAAAGTGCTCTATCAAATCAACCTGGAGCCCAGGGTTGAGCATCAAACCCTACACAGTAACAGAAAAGGCCGGCCAAACCTCCTGCCAGGGGAGACAGGGCACCAGAGAGAGCTGTTCTAACCGTGGCTGCAGTCCACAGCCCCATAGGCCCAGACCCTACTCATCTCACAGGCACAGGAGGCGGCCAGTGCTACCCAGTTGCCACTCCATCCCTCACCCCTGCTCCCTGGCTCCAGAATGTGGCAAGGTGGTACATATGCAGCAGTACAGGGTCCACATGGCTGCAGAGACAAGAGCCGAGCCCCTCCTTGCCTTTGGCAGCCTTAGTTCCAAGCACTGTACCTACCAGGCACGAGGGCAGGGTGTGTCTGGGGGTTCCCCTCACACTTTTTGTTTGCTACAGAGCCCATGCAAGGAAGTTCCCCTGGCACCCTCTGCTTCCCAGCAGCCCTACGGTCTCACCTGACCCTAGCAGTGCCTGGCCAGGCCCCTTCTTACTCTCCACTCTGTCCCATCTGTCAGCTGGAGCCATTAGGCCCTGTGCTAGAAATCTATGTGCCCCTCTTGCTAGGGCACAAGAACTCCTGGGCCAGCACCAGTTCCGACAGCGACAAACACCCACAACGTGATGCTGTGGGGTAGGGCAGGTCTGGGTGCCAGGCCCAGCTCCACCACTTACTCCTGGGCGCCTCAGGCCAGCATGTGACCTGCCTACGACTCATGTTCCCCATCTGCAGAAAGAGGTCGGTGACAGTGCTTCACAGGGCACTTCCAAGGATCAAGAGGAACACATCTGCCAGACACTGAAGAGCAGCCAGGAAGTGTTCACATCTGCCCTGTCCCTTATGTGGGAACGGTCCAGCCCACTGTGATCAGCCCCAACGGCTCACCCTACTCTTCACACTCAACCCAGTCAGTCCTGCCCTGATAGCGGGCAGGACGCACAGTCTCGCTCAAACTCCACATGGCTGTCTCCAGAGGAAAGGGCCACTTAACACCCTGCTCCTAAGAGCCATTTGGAGGGTACAGTGAAGGCAGCCCAGTTTGGACTTGTTGTTCCCCCTACAAGCTTTGGGAGAGGCTGGCCGTTAGGCAGTGGAATGAGGGGGGACAAAAGCCAGAGAAAGGAGGTGCACTAGACCCAAGCAGAGTCTCTGAGAGCCCCAGCAACAGAGCAAGGAGGGAGGAAGCAGACAGGAAGATGAGTCAGAGAAGGAGAAGCCAGCAGGCAGCAGGCAGCAGGCGGGAGGTACCGCTGCAGAGCCTCAGCCCCCAGGCAGGCACCCACTCACCTTTCTCCACCTGAGCCGTACACACTTCCTTGTATCATGTCTGTTTCCAAGTGCGGCACCATATCTAAGCGCTGGTTAATTCTGGACAAAACGGAATCGGCACTGGCGCTACCTGCAGCACTAGGGTTTGCGTTTGTGTCAGAGCTAGGCATTTCCCAAGAGTTTGAAGTGGCCATACCGTACCCATAGTTGGCGGTGTTATCCTGGCCATAGCCGTAGCCATAACCATAGTTCTCGTAGCCTGCAATGAGAGATACAGATGGAGATGGCACGGATAGGGAGAAGAGAGGCAGAGACAGTGAGACAAACAGAGACAAGTTGGGGACCCTAGCCACCCAAGGCTGGGTGGGCCCTAGCCCTCCCAATAAGGCCTTCTGTGAATGAATAGCCAGCCCAGAGCCCCTAAAGGTATTCCCCCAACACCCGGGGCCAAACTGGACAGTGGCAGAAACACGCCAGTTCAATACCAAGGGAGAGGAGAGCGATCACAGGAATCATACTTGCCTCTGTTTGTCCCAGAGTTCCAAGTTCCATATCCTACAAAAAGTAAAAGGGCAATTACATTTATAATTGCTTATGAGAGTTTAATTCAGGCACAAATGAAGACAATGACTCCCAGAGTCTGACTGGCTGTAGGAGACTGAACCTGTCCTTAACTGAGAAATCTGGAGCTTGCGAGCACCATGTAAATGATCCAGGCCACTTGCTGTCCACCTTCTGTGGCTTGGACCATCTGCTATTCAAGGAGCCTCCCCTTCGCAACATTCCCACGAGCTAAGGAATTTGGCTCCTCTACTCCTCCCTTGAGGAGCCAAAATTAGAGGATTACCCCCAATCCCAGCTAAGCACCAGTGCCTCACATAGAGTCTGCTGTACAAGCAGCTCAGCACAGAGCCCACATCCACTCTGCAGTCATGTCACTCCACTCGCCCAACAAAGCCATCTGGAGCAGAGAAACTGACCACCCTAGTCCCGCAAATGTCTGCCTTAACAGGGAGGGCCGCCAAGCCCTTGAATTATGTGTTGTACTGGACATCAGCAGAGGGAAGGACAACACACAACTCTGGATTATAAACTAAATATGCTCTGGAGTTTAAATAGCACATGAGAAAAATTCATTCCTTCAGGAACACAAAGTCACTGAGAAGTAAAGAAATGCAAAGTCAACTGAGTCAAGCAGACACGCTTCCTCCCCAGGAGAGTCCACGAGAACAGGCGACCACCTTCCCAGTATCTCTGGTGAGAGCCCAGGGTCATCTCCTCCTCCCGGTTCTCTCTGCCCTACAAACAAACCATGCTCATCCCAGGGCAGGACCAAAGCTTAGTGAGACGGTAGGATGATAAACAGCAGAATCCAGCCACAGAGGCGCAAGACTGCACACAATGAGAAGATGAGCCAGGGAGAACAGAGAGCAGGCTGAGGTCCTCCTCAATCCAGTACACAAACAGAATGGCAGGTGTCAAAAACCAGCGAGACACTTTAGGTGACCAGTACAATTAATGAACATGGGTGCAAGGGAGCTCACAAAGCAAAAATCCTTTCCGTCTGGGGAAACCAAAGCAGAGGCTACTCATTCATTCATTTATTCAACAACTGTCATCCTGAGCAAACACCGAAGAGGCTGGTAGATCAGGCCACTACTCAGGCCCAGAGTACTGCATGTTAAAGGAGAGACACCACTAACCAGTGAGCAGCAATAGACAGCCAGGAGAAGGGAATCATGTAACGAGTAACAGGAGAAGGAATCACGTAAGGAGTGACTGACGCAAGAAGGGAGGCTGGCAGTCACACAAGGAATAATGCACACTTAGCCCTGGCAGCTAACAAGAGCCTGGCCACGTGGCTGTTTGCATGAGGGACATTGGACACTACTCAAGAGAGGACTGGGAGGCAAAGGTAGACCCATCTGGGCTCTGCTTATGAGGCTAGAATATGGTCCCCTGGGGTTCAACTGCTAAGGACCCAGCAGAACAGCGAGGAAGCACAAGGGCAGGAAGCAGGAGTGGGCACTGACTCTGCGAGCTTCAGGGCAGGCCACTGGCTGCTGACAGGCTCAGACAAGCAGCCCCTATGTGCTATTTGCTATGCTGGGAGCAACCAGACTCCCTGATGGGCTCCCCTGCTGGGTCCCTTGGATGGAAGCCTTTGCCTACACTATGGCATTTAGGGACCCCTAAGACCTACCCCTTCCAAAAGAACATCCAAACTCACGTCCATCCCCAGAAAAGGTGAGACCACTGTTGACAAAGGGAATTTTAAGTACAATTAAAAAAAAAAAAAAAAAAAAAAGAAACAAACACGACTAAAGAAGATGGTCACAGTAAGCAACACTTAACAGAGGAAAAATAGTCAGTGAAATATCTCATGTAGGCATTAGAAGAGAATCTATTCAGCTTTATGTAGCACAAAGAAATGCTTCTAACAGTAAGTAAAATAAAGCAGGATACACAATTCTATTCACCTATAAATTATTCAATTACCTAAGATAGGTATACTGACAAAAGTTAAATATTAAAATGGTGGGATGTTGGTTGATGGTTTTTCAAACTGTTATTTAAATGTTGTTATATTTTTCTTGCAGTTTACGCCAGAAGGAAAAATACAACTGTCCCTATTCTTTCACAACATGATTGTCTACTGATAAATACTGAGATGTAAATATAACAAAATGTGCAGGATCTCTGTTGGAAACTACAAAACTTTAATGAAAGAAATCAAAGATCTAAATAAATGGAGTATTACGGATTGGAAGACTTAATATTGTTAAGATGTTAATTCCCCCAAACTAATCTATAGCTTCCAGGCCATCCTACTCAAAATCTCAGCAGGCATTTTTATAGAAATGGACAAACTGATTCTAAAATTTATATGCAAAAGCAAAGGAACTAGAATACCCAAGTCAATTCTGGAAAAAGAACAAACCTGGAGGACTCACATTAACTGATCTGAAGGCTTACTATATAGTAATCAAGGAAGTGTGGTTCTGGAGGAAATTTAGACACATAAATCAATGGAACAGAATTACAGTCCAGTAACAGACCTACATATTCAATTAATTTTCAACAAAGGTAAAAAAGGATCTTGACTTACACTGCACACCTTGTAGAAATATCAACACGAAATGGATAACAAAATAAATGTAAAATGTAAAAACTATGAAGCCCCTAAAAGAAAAATTACAAGAAAATCTTTGTGACCTTGGGTTAGGCATAAATTTCTTAGACACAACTCCAAAATCATAATCTATTAAAGATTGGTAAATTGGACTTCATCAAAATGAAGAACTTGTGTTCTTCAAAAGACACTGAGTAACAAGAGAATAAAGAGACAAGCCACAATCTGGGAGAAAATATTTGCAAGTGGCACATCTGATGCTTGGACCCAGAATATGTAAACCAGAGGGAAAATAATTCAAAAAAGACTTGCAATTTGGTACTACATTTGATTAAAAGGAGTGGGGCAGGAGAGGGAAGCCATGCAAACCAAGTTTCTCCTCATTTATGAAATACATGATACCTCCTTACTCAATTTCAAAACATTTTAAGTCTCCCTCTCCCACAGGAACTAGCTGCTAATACTTCCGGGAGTTTACTTATGTCCATTTACTCAGTAATTCTTAAGGGAATGTCACATGTGGGTTCAGTCTTTCCCCAGACCTTGGTAGTAAAACAAATTACCCATCTCAGCAACAAAGGCGTTATCCTTATTAATTCCAAAGAGGACTCCTTCTCAACAGACACTTAGGGTTACAGACCATGGAAATACCAGCTTTATTAGCAGTTACGTCCGCTAAAGCACACTGACAGAATATGTATCAGACCATCGGGTGGCTACTTCTGAATTAGATTTAGTGCGACTGTCCACGCTTGAGAAATCAATCAGAGATTTTCCCTCAACCCTGCATGCGAGGAGCTGTGTGGCTTGAGACAGCCTGACATCTCTAAAAACCTGCAAGATTCTAACATGCAGCCTCTCTAGCGCAAGGGGCCTATGCACTACCCTGGGGCTACCTTAATGGTTTGGTTTCTGCTCAGATCAATCCTTGGTACTTAGATTGGCAACCCTCCTTCCCAGGTCCTCAGTAAGAGTTTCTGAAGCCAGACCTTTGTCACATCCTTCTAACAAAATGTTAAAGGGCCAAAAGAACCAATTTCCGGCCCCAAGAACTCCAGCTTGCTGAAAAACAGACATCTCTCCCGTAACTGCCTCTGAGGAGAGCACCAGCTACTGTAAAAGCCCACCGCACCATTCTGTACAAGTTTAGATTTAGAAAAGTTAAGACAGAGTGACAGCAATGCCAAAGGCAAGAAGACACCAGACTGCTCTGCCAATGGAAGGCAGGTCACTCACCCTCTGAGTCCCAGGGGCGCACACTTACCATAATCACAGGTGGGCTGAGAGCTCGTGTCTGAGTATGTCGACTGCAAAGTGGTTTCAGATCCCTGGACAAAGCCTAAACAAATGCACAGTGTGGTTAATTTCCCCAAACAAGCCACATGATGATGACATAAGGCTACCCTTTATGTAGACTGGCTGGCAAGCCCTCACCTCACTGGAAAGCCACCAAATAGTCTAGCTTCTGAACACTTTAGTTACACCTCCGGAACATATTAACCAATGGAAAGGCAGGCTATGTTTAACTTGCTACACCAGAAGAACTGGATACAAATTTTCAAATATTTGAAACCAGTAACATATTTTGATAAATGAGTATTCAAATTACCATTCAGTTAAATGAGGGAAATACTTATATGAAATCACTGATTTATTGGAGGTGAGCCATCTCCAATTCAAATAAAGACAGGGGTTACTTTTGAACAACATTAAGACAATAATACCCGTTTATTCCCCCAACTCTGAAACCAAAACTGCTTTGTATTTTTCAGTTTTCCCATTAAAGCGTATGTATTTGATTACTTCTTAAATGTAATTACTTGGGTTAACATGTTTATATAGAATAAATATTATATACAACATACAGATATTATTTCCTATATTCTCAACTCTCAAGCTATTTCTCAACTTAAAATGAGTTAGTACCAAGTAAGGAAAACTTGAACCCCTATCAGGAACAACTACTCTTAAATGCTGGTTGTAATAGACTATGATGAATCCTAACACTATCTTTAAAACTACATTAAAAAAAATTCTTTTAATGATTAACCCATAGCACTAAAATTATGACAAATCCCGTAAGAGGCAATATTTGCCTATTCCCATCAGAGTCAACTCATGCCCTAAAAATTAAAGTCAGTGCCTCCAACAACTTATTTACAACAGAAGTGTACACCAAGTGCCTTCTCCTGGGGGTGGGCATTCACATATATGTTGACAGTCTCTAGTTCATCTCTTAAAACCACATCAAAAAAGATGACAGCAACAGCAGCCAACACTGAACAAGTGTTTCCACTGCAGGGTGCTAAGAGATTTATCTGCATTATTTCATTCCGTCCTCACCACAGTCAACAAGGAGACAGGGCCAAGATCCCTGACCCTGCAATTTCACAGTCCAAAAAGGTCTGCAAACCAAGTGCTCTCCTCAAATGTGGTACAATACTCATTTGAGGGCAAAACTGACCTCTTGAGGACAATTACGGTCTTTCTTTACACCACCTGCTAAGAAATAATACATTTAATTAGCAGGTGCTGGCCCAGATCCCGGTGTGGGTGCTGTGGAAGCTCCTCCTCTCAAACTAGAATTCAGAAACACACTCAGCTCCAAGAATTTCAAACAAGGATCAGTTGGCCCCACACTTCATCTTTAATTCCCAGAAGAGGGAAATGAGAAGAGGCATTGGGGAAGAAGAGAGCCGAAAATATACAAACCCAACCTTTTTTACCTTCCCTAATTAAACAGGGAAAATTCAAATGAATTCCCTCCAGGGACCCAGTCCCTTCCGGAGATGCCTAAATTCTAAGCATTGATGATTGACTGTCCACAAGAAACAGAGAAAGCATTCTTCAGATGGTTCATCCATAAGGAAACCTTGCAGTGTAAAAAAGTACCCTAACAGCTTTCTCCACTGTTTGTTCAACTAGCTTCTAGAAACTATTGGTTCAGTAATCCACAACAAAATGGCCCCAGGCTTTAAGTAATAATATGGTTTGTAACTACTACAGCTGCAATTGGAAATTATCACACGCTGACAAGAATACGCACTGAAACACAGAATGAAAGCTGCAGAGCCAAAGCTATTCAGGGAAGGGGGAGCCTGGTTCTTTCTTCTTTGGGAAAAAGGAAAGACAATCCGTCCAACCTTCAGAGCTCAATGGCAACCTCTGTCTGCTCTAGTTCTGTCCTCCCCACATTAACATTCTGTTCCATAGTACTATCTCCAGGGCAGGACCTTCTTTTCTTTAGCCAGTTATGCTCCAACTATAAGTAAACTATTTCTTGTTGGGTTCATGAAGCATTTTCTTCTTAGTTTGATTTACCAGCCTGATCAGCCCTGAGTGAAAAAAATAAAATAAGCAAAATTTTGGTCCTATAAAGCTAAGGGTCAGACCAGGGATTTATGATAACTATGCATCACAGCCCTCTCCCTCTTGGCCAGCCTCTCTGATATCTTTTTCACACAAAAATACAGAAAGTGGGCGGGCTGAGTGGCGCGTTGGTTAAGAGTTTGGTTGGGACGCCAGCTCTGAGCAGCAGGGCCCTGGTTCGGATCCCACATTAGGGCCAGTGATGCTGCGCCCTCTACAGCTATGATGGTGAACAACAGCTCGACCTGGAGCTGGGCTGCCGTGAGTCGCCACCGGCGACGGCGGAGGCTGAAGTGAGCTCCCGTAAGCTACCGTGAGCGGCCAGCAGCGGGCGTGAGCTGCCAAGAGCCGCCGTGAGCAGCCATCCAGTGGCCAGCAAGCAACTGCCTCACCTAGGAAGAGCGCAATGATAATACCAACATGGGCCAGTGAAGCGACGTCCTCCACAACTAGACTGAAGAACAAGAGGACAGCAACTTGTCTGTTCCCCTTGCCCTATTCCTCAATGAAATCTTTAAAAAAAATACAAAGCTTGGGCTGGCCGAGCGGCGCGATGGTTAAGAACTGGCTTGGGACGCCAGAGGGCCCCAGTTCGGATGCCACATATGAGGGCCAGTGACACTGCCCTCCACAGCTGAGATGCTGAACAACAGCTCAACCTGGAGCTGGGCTGCTGTGAGTCGCCGGCAACGGCGTAGGCTGCAGCCCCTGTGGCAGTGGGTTGCCATGGGCTACCGTGTGTAGCCAGCAGCCAGCGTGAGCGGCCAGCAGCCGCAGTGAGTGGCCGTCCAGAAGCCGGCGACTGATCTGCCTCGCCCGGGAAGAGCGCAGTGATGGTGCCAACTTGGGCCAGTGAAGCAACGTCCTCCACAACTAGACTGAAGAACAAAACCACAGCAACTTGTCTGTTCCCCTTCCCCCAATTCCCCAGCACTGTTCCCATCCTCCCAATTCCCCAATTAAAAAAAAAAAATACAAAGCTTCTCAGTTGTATTCTTTTTCTTCTTTTTCTGAAACAGCCTGCACGGTGGCCTCTAATGATTCTTGCCTCCTGACATTACGTTGTCCCTTCCCAGGCTGAAAGAGGTAGCCAGCGTAACCAATACGATACCATAAAAATGACTGAGTATGCCTTCTGAGGCTTCCCCCTTGTTCCCTCTCAGATCTTTCACTCTGGGAGAAACTTGCCACCATGTTGTGAGGACCCTCCAACAGGCCTGTGGAGAGGTCCACACGGTGAGGAACCAACAGACAGCATCAACCTACCAATCATGTAAATTTGAGTCACCTTGGAGGTGGGTCCTTCAGCTCCAGTCAAACCTACGGATGACTATAGTCCCAACTAACATCCAAGATGTAACCTTGAGAGATCTCAAGCCAGAACCATCCAGCTAAAACCACTTGTGTGTTCATAACTCACAGCATCTCGGAGGCAATAAATGTTCCTATAAAAAGACTGGTAGCATTTCAGACCTTTGTTTGAAGGCCTGATTCTGGGTTTTTCTGTCCAGTGTTTCCATTGGATATCTTTCCCCTCAGTGCCAGAGATGGAGACTCCTTTCCCAAGTACATGTAAACTAACTAGGTTCAAAAGCTGGACAAGTTATCAGAAAGATAAATTATCTTAATCACCTTTTATGACTAATGGTAACATTTGCTTTACTACCTGCAGAACTTCTCGTTAAAAGCAAAATAGCTGTCTAAGATGTAACTTAAAATGCCTTGACTTTAGTGGTCTGCTTCTTAAAAAGGAAAGGCATTATAAAGCTACTGTGGTTTTCAGTTGATCAAGACCAAGGAAAAACTAATTATTACCTCATTAGTTTGGCTACCTCAGTGCCCATTCAAACTCAGAATTATAGCCTACAAGATCTGGAGTTGAAATTCAGACTTGGCCATTAGTGACCTCTTGCTCAGTTTCCTTGTCTATAAATATGAATGCTCCATTATTAAGTTACCCCACAGCACCCAACCATTCATCTTCTGGTTTCTTCAGCAATTTTGCCTCTAAAAACCACATAACTGTCTTCCCGTTCTCGGTAAGACTTGGTAAAAAGGATTACATCTCAATTCCAGAGATGCCAGCAACAACTCTACTGACTTTCCTCCTGAACCAGGAAAGCTACAGAAAGGCTCGGGCAGGGTTGCCTAACCTTGGTACTACTGATTTCCAAGCCCGATAATTCTTTGTGGTGGGGACCCGTCTTGTGCACTGTAGGATGTTTAGCAGCATTCCTGGCCTCTATCTACTGGATGGTAGTAGAACCTCACCCAACCAGATGTAACAATCAAAAATGTCTCCCAACATTGCCAAATGTCCTGAGAGACAGAATCGCCCAGGTTGAAAACCACTAGTCTAAAGGATGATTGCTTGAAAAACTGGGGTTCTTGCCAAGCTCCTGACCTGGGAGCCAGAGGAGCAAAGCCTGGCACCACCTCTTTGCCTAGGCCAACATAAAGCAGCCTGTAGGAGCCCCAGGAGCTCAGGTTCCATTCTTAGTCCCAAACACTTTCATTAGAATGTGGGTTGCCAGGCAACCACACATTTTCAGCCTAATACCCTCATCAAAGAGGGAGGCCTAGTCTATGGCTCCTGACTGAGCAGCCTCATTGGTTACTGCCAAGGCAAACACAGCAAGCAGTTCAATTCATCCAGGGATCTTTATAATCACCCAAACATATCCCAGATCCCCTCTCTGAACTCATCACCCATCCGCCCCTTTGTTCAAGTTCCACTGGTCTCCCTGGAAGATCTTCCAAGGAGCCAGGCAGCTCCTGTCTCTCAGCTTTTATGTCAAGGGCTCCCTGGGCCAGATATCCTGAACTTCCTTACTCTATTCCGGTCTCTGCTTGAATATCCCCTTTTTAGAGATCTCCAACCACCCCATGTAATACAACAACCCCCTTGGGGTACTGACCACCCCAGAATATATCCCAGATTCATTTGCTTGCCTGCTGTGGTCTGCCCTGGCCTATAAACTGCTTGAATGATTCTTGCCAGTATTCCAGTGCCTATTCAGCACCTGTCACAATGAATTTGACAGAAGCCCAGCTACTCCTCCCAAGACTCAGTGCCCCGCTCGGCCCAAACCCTCCAAATATTTACTCCTCGCCCTGGGGCCTGGCGCATCTCCCACCCCGGGGCAGACACTGGGCGAGGGGAGCTGCGGCATGTTGCAGGAACACTGCGCGGGGGAGGGTGCGGCAATGGCGACCGCAGGCGAACCTGCTGACTGATCGTAAGAGCCTAGACCTGAGAAAGAGGCACCTGAGGCGTCGAAGTCCGAGGAGGCCAGGCCGGGGTGGAGGTGTTGGGAGGAGGGACCTCGAGCGCCGAGGGCGGGGCCCGCGGACACGGGCGACAGAAGCTAAGATCACGGGCGACAGAGGCTAAGGTCTCGGGCGACCGGGACACAGTGTGCAAGCACAGAGAACTGAGGAGCCGAGGGGCGCGAACCTGAGGCCACCGGCCCGCGGCGCCATTTTGTGACCGCAACAGAGGGCAGTGTCCAGGCCCCAATGGAGGAGCGGGTGAGCCGGTGCGGCCCAAGCACGTCCCTATCCCCCCTCCCCACCCCCACCCAGAGCTCAACCCCCTAACCTGCCAGTCCCACCTGTGTAGCTCATCGTAGCAGTGAACACTGCACCCGTGGACTCCAGTAACTGCTTCGCTTGTCCGACACTGCGATAGCTGCCACACTCACCCGGGCCCTTTCTATACACAACCGAGCCCCGCCTCCCGGCCGCATTGGCTCGCGCTGGGTTCTAACTTCACGCTTATTGGGCTATCATGCTGTCTATCTCGGACCATCCCCATGCTAATGGTTAGGAGTGATGCCAATTTCATGAAAGCCCCGCCCTAATCCCGCCTTTCGTTATCCTGAGCCCGCGATGATTGGCTGAAAGGAGGAGCTCGAAGGGGCGGAACTATGCACTACGGAGAGACCCGAGGTTCAAGTGCGGCCGGGTGAGAGGAGAGCCTGTTCCCTGAAGGCCCGCCAGAGGGAGCCGGATCTGCAGCGCAAGGAACCACTCCAATCCCGGCTCTGCCACCGGGTGCTGTGCCAACCTGAGCTTTTTTTGTTTTGTTTTACTTTTTAAATTATCTTTTTGGGCTAAGTTTCTAACGTCTCTGGCTTTCAGCTCCAAAACGAGTACGGTCAAACCACGTTGGAATGAAAATTAAAACTAATCCCCAAACAAGATGGTGGGCACACGTTCCAACATATGATAATGCATGTAATCAGTCCAGTGCTGGTTACACTAAATAAGTGTTATGTTTTGTGATCAATGGTTACATAATAACATTTATATAGCATGTTTATATTATATATTTAATAAATGTTTGTACTGTTTATCATCTCAAATGCTCCCTCATGCCCGCAAGGACCCTTTTAAAAAAATTCTCATACGAAAACTGAGCCTTGGAATTTATGATTTGTTCAAGTGTTAAAGTAAAAGTGTTCAAGTAAAGTGTTCAAGTAAAATTTATGATTTTAAGTGTTAAAGCTGGAATGCCCCTTCTAAAACCCTCTTGGTTCGTTCTGGACTTTGAGATCCTGCAGTGGCCCAGCCAGGCTCCAGCCCTGTCCTCAGCACCCTCACTGGATGTTTGGAATCCACATCTCATAACTTCTAAGAGATTACTTGACAGAGTTGCAGACACTAAAAATGGTACTTAAGTGTTTGTGAAAACTCATCAAGCTATACAATTATGACATGTACTTTTTTGTTTTACTTCAAGTTTTTTTTCAAGTATACTGTTTGCTGGTTTATATTAGAGAAGTGTCCATTTCTTTAGGTGTGATAATGACCTACTATTAAGAGATTAATTGATCTGATGACCAGGATGTGCTTCACCATAATTGAGGTAGGGAAGGGGGAGGAGGGCGTAGAGGGGTTATAGCTGAAACAGCTAAAGAGATTGGTCATGAGTTAACAATTGATGAGTAGATGAGGGTTCATTGTACTATTCTTTTGCAGGGTTGGAATTCTCCACAAAATGTTAGAACAATTCCTTCCCCAAAAATGAGACTTCTGCAGAACTTGCTACCATGTGGGGCATAGCTTATGATGCATTGAGAAACTCCATATATGAAGCACATAAAACTCTGATTAATGTACACTCCAGCTTTGGGGCTCAACTGTGTCACCCTCAGGGATATCTGCCTGCCTGTCCTCCAAATTAAAAGTCCCCTGAACACCTCCTGGGAAGCTTCCTTCATGGCACATACCACAGCCATCATTTTACCTTCATATGATGATTTTAACATCCAACCCTCTGCTTGAGACTCAATGGCTTAAGGGACATGCTCAGAGTTTTAGGAAAAGACCCCTCTGTGGTAAGAAATGTATGTGACCCTTTCAAGGACTCACACAGCTAGCACTACACGATAGTGGGTGGGGAGGGGCTTCTCATTTTACTTTATAAATTCTTGCATATTTTGAACTTTTTTTAATATCCAGCTTATATCACTTTTTAAACTAGTTTGTAAAAAGTTGACAGAAGTGCCTTTGGGTCAGCTCTCATCCCAAGAGATACCCTCCCTGCTTTCCAAGTCTCAGACACTCCTACCCAAAGTGTGGGATGGACAGCAAGGGTTGAGGCCTTCCTCCACCGGGCAAGATATGTGTCCTAACCTCCCACGAGCAGAAAGTCAAGTGTGCAGGCCAAGACCACTCCTGTGGGCATGCTGTCACAGCTTCTTAGCCCTCCTTCCCAGCCAGGTGCACAGTAGGAGCCAGGGTAAAAGAGCTGGGGACTGAGGAAGCAGGCCTCTTCTGTCTACATCCCATGAGTTCATTCCCACTTTCCAGCCCTTGGGCATTTAAGTGAAAACAATGAGCTGAAAAACCACATGCAATAAACAAGGAGGAGCCAATAAAATCTCTTAAAAATTTCAGAAATGTTCAATAAACATTTGCAGAGTGAGAAAATAAATAACATCACAGAAGAGCCAGCAGCTCCCTTTTCCCCCTTGTTACTGGGGTTCAGGGTGCATGTGTATCCTAACAAGTCACACAGGTTTGAGGGCGGGCCAGTCCCAGCTCTCTGAAAGCTCCTGGCAGCTGTGCACTCCTCCCTTCCCCAGCAGGGCATCCCAGAGCCCTTCGGCCTCAATCACTTCTCCATCCTGGCTCCCTTCCTGGACCAGCTGCCCAGAGCCCCCCACCAGCCATGCCATTGAGGGCAAACAGCTGGGAGCTTGGGCTCATCCTCAGCTGGGTCTGGTCAGTTTGGTAGCCAATGGGAAAACCCAGGGCCTCTGGGCGGAGGCTACTTGATCTCAGCCCCAGCTGCCAGCCGATGCCAGCCTGTCCACTCGACAGAAAAACACACGCTGGCCGCCTGCCCCTGGGTGTTTCCAGAAGAGAAATTTAATCTAATTTACATACTTCTAGGTACATCGATAACCAAAATGTGGCCACTGAAAAAAGTTAAAAGATCGATCAGCTCCCGGTTTCTAGCTGGCCCAGGATTGCAAAATAAAAAGATCCACGTTCCTTATTCTCTACACAAAACGCATTTTTAAAAAAGTGAAAGGTCTAGGGAGCTATACATAGAAAGGAACAGTGAAAAGAGGGAGGAGGGAGGAGGTGGGGGAGGAGAGTCCCACTCCCACCCCCACCCCCTCCAGGGCCCGGAGCCCCCGAGGCTCTGGGGGGCCTGGACATGGCAGGAGGCAGCTGTCAGCTCTGAGCTCTTCCCAGCTGGGAAGGCCCCTCTTGGGGGGGGGGGGGTGCAACAAGGATTTCCGTGGCATTGTGGGCTCAGTGGGGGCTCCCAGGCCCTGATGGGCCTGCAGCAGAGGGAGCCGTGCCTTCCCCTGAGCAAGCACCGTGGCATGATGTGGTCGTTTGACTCCGGAACTGGGGGGCTGGGGCAGATCCCGGGTCTCACGAGGTGCGTGTGTGCGTGCATGTGTGTATGTGTGTGTTTGCGTGTGCGTGAGTGTGAGAGAATATTCATGGGGGCAAGAAGGAACCAGGACAGGGGGTCTTTGGGGTCTTTGCAAATGACCACGGATGGCAAACAGAGCCCCGCCTGGCTGCTAGACTCAGGGGAACACTGACCTTCCCCTGTGACCAGATCGCCTACCACTGGGGACCTGGCCGCTGCCCCCATTGAATTGGGTGGGCGTGGGCTGAAAGAAGATGCCCTGGGTATGGCCCCAGAGTCCTTGGGCTGGGGGAAGGGTGCCCCGGCTGTAGTGTGCCCGGCCCCCGAGGGTGCCGGTTTGAGGTTTTGGCTTGCTCCTTTGGGAACGGAAAAGAAAGAGGGAGGAGAGGGAGAAGAAGACGGAAGAAGAGGAGGAGACAGAGGTGGCTCGAAAAGGAATCTGGAATGCTTTTGTGTTAGGGCGCCTCTGCCGCCGTTGTCTGTGCAGGTGGGGCCTGGGGCTCCTCAGGCGGGGGATCCGCTTTGGAAAAATTCATCTCCAGGATGTGCCGCTGTAAGTGCCGCACCCACTCCTCTTGGATGGAGAGGGGCCCCTGGAATTCTACCTCACAAAACCTGCATGGAGGACAGAGAGAGAAGTGGCCAGTGCTGGCAGGAAAGGAGGATGCGTAGCCCTGACCACACCCGTAGCATCCGGCACACCTGCTGCTGCTCAGTGTGGACAGAGCAAGCCCCAGATTTGAAAGAAGGGGGCTCAGAAGCTAGATGTTCCCCCATGGACAGCTATCTCTACCCATCACGGGGTATCGGTGGAGTCCCCATAGCTATGCTCAGGGCAGTCTGCTGGCTCAGGCGCTGGTTACGGGCCATCTGGCTTCCCAAGCACTTCTGCCATCTGACTAGAGCATGTGTTCTGATGAGAGAGAAGCAGATCCTGCCCTGCCAGGCTCTAGGACAGAAGGATGGAGCTGCAGAAACGGGGCTCGGGCACTGTCACCCCTGCTCATGCACCCAAGTCACCAGTTCCCTGCCCTTGCAGCCCTAAGGGAGGTCTCATAGCACAGGGGCCCCAGACCTGAGCTCATGGCTTCAGAGACCTGGATACAAATCCTACTTCTGACTTGGCCTGTATGGCCTGAGGTGGCCCCCTCACGTCCCAGAATCTGTTTCCTGACCTCTAATAATTTCCCCGGACTTGGGTAAGAATGAACTAAGATCTATTTTTATCTTAATCAGGCAGAAACTTGTCGATGGCTTACCGTGTGCCAGGCACAGTTCGAGTGCTTTATAAATACTCAGCTCTTTTAATTCTCATACCAAATCAATCAGATAGGTCTGCTATCCACCCCACTGTATAGGTGGGAATATTGAGGCATGGAGCAGGGAGTCCTTGCCCAAGGTCACTAAGCTGCTAAGTGTTAAGGTCTTGCTGGCTGCAGAGCTCAGAATCCCAGCCCAATGCTCTGAGGCACCTCTGTCTGTGAGGAGCCCTTAGCTTGGACCCAGTCCACCCCAGGGCATTCTTGAGGCTCCCTCTCCAGAACCCATCCTGTTCAGGGACTCTGGGGGCCAAGCCCCAGGAGAGCGGCCTCCCTGCCTCTGTCCCCCCCCCCCCCCAGGAGCCTCATACCTGCACTTGAGGGTATAGATGTTGCCGACGAACTTGACCAGTGATGTCTGGGGGGGCCGGGGCACCAGAGAGGGGACCGGCCGGACCCGGGGTGGGGGCTGCCGTACCTCCTCCAGCTTCTGCTGCAAGTCATTGGCCTCCTCGCCCCCCCTGGCCGCAGAAGCATCTGCAGGGCGGGCTTGTCGTCGCTCAAATTCTAAGGTAGGAGGGGAGGAAAGGAACGGGAGATAAGCTGGAGGGTGAGGCCCTCAGGGAGGCTGCTGCCTTCAGCAACTGATGAGCAGTCACTGTCAGGATTTGTAAAACAGGCCAACTGGTGACTGGATACCACCTGGCCCCAGTGACAGGCGGGATGGTGGATGGATGAGTGAATGGGTGAGCAACTGAGGAAGTGACTCCAGGGCAGAAGCACAGCAGAGAACCTAGGAGGTGGTCAGGTGGACCCACTGGTGCCCACCACCCTCACAACTTCCCACCCCCAACACTCACTGTTGATGTTCTGCCGCTGATGCTCCTCAGCCTTCACAGTACCCGGTGGGCTGGCTGCCAGAGGCCGCTCACCACTGTCAGCTGCCCGGCCAGCCTCGGGCCCTGGCTCACCCCCAGCACTGCGACCCACCACAGCCAGGCCCCCAGGTGCCAGACCCAGGGTGGGCCTCTTGTCGCCATCGCGGCCGTGGCCAGCACTGCGGAACTTCTTGGTGAAGGGGCGGCCGCCCTGGATGTAGCTGCGGTAGGCGCCCACCTTCTGGGGCCGGTGCTTGATCCACTCGCTCAGCGTCTCAATGGGTGAGCCATTCACACACCACTCGGTCACGCCGAACTGTCGCAGGTGCGCCCCGCGCGTGGCTGGCCAGGGCCTTGCGGTTTTCGAAGTAAAGGCCACACAGCTCACAGCAGGCCTCGGTGGCTGCAGGCAGAGGGGGCGCTGCTGAGCCCCAGCCCCAAGGGAGCAAGGGTACCCAGAAGGCACCGCCCAGGTCGGGAGCCAGTCCCGCCTCCCACTAGTGCCTTGACCCCCGCTGGGGGTGGGTGTGCATGAGGCAGTGCCCGGCCCTGCAGGCCCCGGCAGATGCCCTCCCGGGACCCTGCCACCCACTGCTTACAGGAGTGGGAGGTCTTCTCGTGCAGGGTCTTTGCTTTGAAGGGCAGTTCAGTCTGGATGTAGGTCTTGGCCTTGACCTCTGCAGGGAGGAGGCGGTCCTCCTGCAGGGGCCGCTTGGCTGCCACTGAGCCCAGGTAGCTGGTGGCTGAGGGCTTGGCACCGGTGATGGGTGCCAGGCTGAGCTCGCGGGGTACCTGGGCCGGCCCAGCTCCTGGTTTGCCTGGCCGGCCAGCCATGGGTACCAGCGGCAAAAGGGGCTGCACAGGCCCAGGAGCCGCTATGGGGGGCCCATCCTCAGCCAAGGCCGGAGCCAGGTCTCCGGCCGGTGGCTCCTTCTTGATGAGGCACGGCTTGGACTTCTTCTTAAGGATCTCCCGCAGCGTGTCAATGGGTGAGCCGTTGACGGACCACTCAGTCACACCCATCTGTCGCAGGTGGGAGCGTGCATGGCTGGATAGGCCCTTGCGGTTCTCAAAGAACTCACCACAGAACTCACAGCGGATGTCACGCACTGGCTCTGCCCGGGATGCTGTACAGGGTTGGGGGAAGGGGAGAAGAGGGAGTTGGCTGCTGACAGAAAGCCTCCAAGCTTAAGGCTAGTGTTAAGTGCCCAGCCACTCCATCCGTGCACCAGCAGACCCAAATGAACTGCTCTCTCGTCTGCCTCCAAGGGCCCTATGGACATCCAGCCGTTCTGCTTGTTCTATCACCTCAAATTTTAGCTGGCTTCAAGATGACTCCGTGACATGGTGACATGTTAAGGAACAAGTGCTCCCTTGATCCTGGGCTCAGATGCCAGCGTGCCTGTGACCCTGTGTGATGGTGGGCAAGTCAATTATCCTCTCTGAGCCTGTTTCCTCCTCTGCAAAATGGAGATGGAAACCTCTACCTCCCAGTATCACTGGGAAGGCCTAACGTGGAGCAGAACAGTTCAGAACGTGTGACACAAAGCCACATGAGTGCTAAGGCTAGGACTGGGCCATCCCACCTGCTGGGCACGCAGCAAGAGCTCAGCCAACCTGACTGAGTGAAAGGGCAGTGAGTGTCAGGGACATCGCAACTACTGCACACACACAACTTTGTTTAACCGGGCACACAGTCTTACTAAGTGCTTTATAACACTTCAGAAAACCACAGAGTGGGGATCATGTTGATTTCCATCTTCCAAAAGAGGAAACTTGCCCAAGTTCACAAATTGCTAGACTGTGGAACAGCTAAGATCATAACTTGAACCCGACTCCAAATGTCAAACTTAGTGACCACAAGTGTCAGACACAGTTTAGACACCCACTTCTGATGGGTCTATACTGCTGCCCATGGCAGACATCATTAATTGATCCCTGACGTCTCTCTCTCCCTAGGAATCCGGTTGGCAGCCACTACCAATCGATTGAAGATGGCACAAGAGGAAATCCTTTTGCCATCACTGAATGTATGAAAGAAAATCAAGCAGCAGCTCAGTTGCGTGTCTGATAGCAGTACTGCACACCTAGCCCCGTCTGCTGGACCTGTGTATCCCCACTTCCATTTTAACCCTGGGCCTTCTGGGTACCCCCAAGGCGGGGTAGAGGAGGGAAGGTAACCCCCCTACCTATTCTCCCTGCCTTGCCGCAGGGTCACACTTACACAGGTTCAGGGGAGTCATGTCTTCCCGTGGCGCCACCCAGGGACCCTCAGATGGGTGCGGCTCCCCGTGAAGGGCCCCTGGCAGCATCTCACGCTTGATTTCCACCCGCATTTGTTCAGGCTTCAGCTTCTTGGTCAGGGAGGATGTGGCGAGGCCCGGGAACATCTTTCGGGCCGTGGGAGGAGGAGAGGCAGTTGGTGAGTGGCCCAGGGGGCTGCCTGGTGGCGGTGGCAACTTCTTGGCCAGGGGTGAGAGGTGAAGGTCCGCGGGGCTGCGGGCTTCCAGTGAGCTGCCTGGACCTCCGCTGCCCACCACCTTGGCCAGGGCTTTCGGGCTGGGTCCCGGCGGGTTGTGGGGTCCACTGGGTCGGGACTGGGTCCGTCTCTTGAGGATCTCCCTCAGCGTGTCGATGGGTGAGCCATTGACGTACCACTCAGTCACCCCCATCTGCCGCAGGTGCGAGCGTGCATGGCTGGACAGGCCCTTGCGGTTCTCAAAGAACTCGCCGCAGAACTCGCAGCGGATATCGCGAGCTGGCTCTGGGCCAGAAGCTGCAGCAGGAGGAGAAAGGGGCAATTAGCACAGTGGGCAATGTCAGCATCATCACCTGCGGGTATCCTGGTCAGCTGGGTGTGGACAACAGCATGCCCACAGGCTAGGGTGGTGGTGGAGGGCAGGTGCAGGCCAGGGAGCTGAGGAGTGGGACAGGGGCCAGACACCCGGCAGGAGCGAGGGGAAGCTCCAAAGCCATAAACCCTCGGTCCTGACGGAGAAGGATGGAACCCAGACTCCACAACTCTGCGGGTCCCAACAAGGACTGGGACAGGAAGGCAGGAAGTGGCAGCCTAAGTGCCACCTGCCATCCAGACCAGGGACAACCATGGGCACCTTCCACACCAACAGGCAGCACCCCACCCTTGGCCTTCATTCTCAGTGAAGGTCACGGTCATGAAGGTCAAAGGCCAAGAGAGAGGGCCTAACAGCCGACTGCCAATAAGATCTCTGGGCAAAACCAGCCCACTGCCAAGGGCCCCTGTCTACTCCCTGCCCCAGCAGGGAGGGAGCCGTGACCCCCCCGGGAGGGGCTCCAGGGCCCGCAGGGAGGAGGGGACGGCTGAAGCGAGAACCTACAGAGGTTGAGAGGAGACGGCTCCACATCAGAGGCCCAGAAAATGCCGGCGGCTGCGGCGGCCGAGAGGTCCTGCTTCCCCCAGGGGCTGGCCATACCCGCGGCCTTCAGCTTGGCCTTCTTGGCCGGCGGTGGGGGGGGGAGCAAGGAGAGGGCCGCGGAGGTGGGAGGAGGCCGCCCCAGCTGGGCCAGCACGCCGCGCCCGGGTGGGAGGCGATTCTGGACGCCGACCCTCCTGATGAGCCCGTGGAGCACGTCTATGGGGGATCCCTTGGCGTCCGGGTCGCTGACGCCCAGGTGGCGTAGGTGGGCGCGGGCGTGGCTGGACAGGCCCTTGCGGGTCTCAAACCAGGCACCGCACAGCTGGCAGTCCAGCTCTCTGCCCCCGTCACTATCTAAAGCTGCGGAGACAAAACACAGGGTGGGGGTTCACGGCCGCCACCTTGGCTGGCCCTGGGGGACTGAAGCAGGAGGGCCTGGTGTGATTCTCAGCTGCCCAGGCCATCTGGGGTCCAAGACTCATGCCACAGGTTGATTTATAAGAGGTTCTGGGAAGCGAGAAGCCCTGCTCCCCGCCTCGCCCTTTTGGCATCAAGGTGAGTGTAACGAGCTCAAGCATGTGGAGACAGTGGCCCCATTCCAGAGGTCAGTCTGATGCTCCCAGGCCTTTGTCCCTGGGATCCCAGCTATAGGAGCTATGCAGGGTGGGTGGCAGGTACAAAACAGGGTCCACCAGCTGCCCAGCATCATTCGGCTGAGGGCACACCTGCTCAGGGCCCTGCTCCTGAACACATAGCAGATCATGGAAGCAACTTCATCAGACAATGAGGTGCCAACTGGGGTGCCCCGTCGAGCAGGGGGCCAGACCCTGGGCTCTAAGGGTCACCAACCTGTGGGAAGGCCTGACTTCCTAAGCGCTGCTCAAGTTATACCCGCTCACTGTGCCTAGGGCTTTCTTCCCACATTCTACTTAGCCAGGCCCACAGGCAGCCCAGAGGCGTGGCTCCACCCTGGGCACAGTCAGAGGTGCCTCTGCACAGGACTGATGGACAGGCCGGAGCATGTGAAGACAGGGCCAACCACGGGACCTGTCAGGTGGACCATTGTCTACCTGCAGGACCCAAGATGCCCCACGGGAGCCCTGGTTCCCTTTACTGCCCCAACCCTCAGGCCCAGAGAAGGCCAAACGCTGCCCTTAAGTGGCAAGGGTGACCCTGGCTGGCTCAGCAGCCACAGCCAGGCCTCTAGTGGAAAAACAACAAAGTGGGAGACAGGTGATAATATGCAGGGTGACCGGCCCAACAGGAGATGCAGAACTGTGACCAACACTCTGACTCAGTTGACCCAGGACACAGGAGCTGTGGCCCCCGCTGCCCCCACCCTGGGCCCTATAGCTCAATTTGAACCCCCACCCTCCCAACACCGGGACCTCCCTCAGCTCCCGGGACCCACACTCACTGAGGTTCAGGGGCCCCTCGTCCTCAGACTGAGGCCACTGTGCCTTTGGGGAGGCTGGCCTGGGGCTCAGGGACAGCTGGGGGCTCTTGTCCTCAGGATTCTTGGGGGTAGGGGAGCCCGCCAGGGCCAGCGGTGCCTTCTTGAGGAGTGGGGAGCTGGGCGGGTGGGCCAGGCCCTTGGCTGAGAAGCCAGGAGGTGACTTGATAGCCTTGTTGACACCTGGGGCGTCCAGGGGCTTGGCCAGAGTCAGCAGGCTCTGCCGAGGGGCCCCAGCAACCACTTCCTTTGGAGAGCTGGACTTCTTAGTCAGGCCTGGGGGCAGCCCGAGGGGTGTGTCAGGCAGGCCCTTCTGCTTCACGAGCTCGTAGAGGAGGTCGATGGGGGCACCACTGCTCTCGGACTCGGCCACACCCAGCTGCCGCAGGTGGGAGCGTGCGTGGCTGGACAGGCCCTTACGTGTCTCAAAGCAGGCACCGCAGACCTCGCAGGTGGTCAGGCTCTGGGCTGGAGGGTGAGACGGAGAACAGGAGAGCCAGCTGTGAGGCCCTGCTCTCCCACTTCTCCTCCCCTTCCCAACTCCCCTCACCCAGGCTCCATGCAAGGGTTTTGCTTCTATCAAGCCCCTGTGATCCTTAAAATGACTCTAATGAGGTGGGAATTGGCCTGTCCAGTTTGCAAATAAGGAAAATGAGTCTCAGAGAATGGAAGAGTTGTGTCCATGGGCACATAGCAAGAGGCAGAGTCCTTTTGTGGTCTAGCCAATAGAACTCCTTTCAGATCTCCAATGTACCAGGGTGTCCTGGCAACGGGTTTTCACGTAACTGCTGACCTGCCAGCCACATGCTTCACAGAGCTAAATCCTGGACACCTTCTGCTGCTCAACTCATGCCCTAAATGCTGGGTTGGGGGCCTGTCACGGTGTTCGTGGTGCCCTGCACCCTCTTCTGCAGAGCCCTATCCCTTCCTGTCTGCTTTGCCTCCTCGCTCTCCAACTTCATGACCCCAAGGACAAGGGCCAGGTCTGTTCTGCATCTCTCACATCCCTGGGGTCCAGCACTAGGCCTGTCACTACTCAGTAAGAACCTGAGAATCAACACACAGACAAGGAAGTGTCCTGAGAAAGATCAAATAAGGCTCAAAGTCAGCCAATGAATTGGGTCTGAGTGTAAGCCCTTGACAACTATGCCCACTTCTCCAGATGCCCCTCCCTTGCCCAGTGAGGGTGAAGCTCAAGGCCATGTGTACCCAGGGCAGCAGCAGCTCAAGAGAGAAGACAGCTGGGTGTTTCCTTGGTGCCTCGGAGTGCTGGAGAAAGAGCTGTGGCCAACCTGGGGCCCCGCATTAACCCCCAGGCCCAAAAGCTCCCTGTGTGACCAGCCTGGCCCGCAACCCCGCCCTGCCAACTGGGCCACTCACCCTTGAGGTCCGGCAGCTCTTGCTTGCTGCCATGAGGAACCTCTGCAGCCACTTTGCTGCTCAGCCGATTGGCCACCTGCTCCAGGGGCCCGGGGACAGGCAAGCTCTTCTTGGAGAGCGGGGAGGAGCCCAAGTCCATGGCCACCATGGCGTTTTCCTCAGAGCCCAGGCCTGTGAGGTTGGGAAGACAGGCTCAGCCCAGGCAAGGCATGGGTTGTTTACCCCCATGAGGACTGAGAGTGGGGGCACAGTGGGGAGGGGGTCAGCCTTTTTCCTCATCCTTCGTGCCTGCTCTCACTCTGGGAGGCAACTCACTCAATGAAAGCTAAGGTTCCATCCATTAACTCCCAGAGCTAGTATGACGCAGGAACATCAAAGCTGCCCACTGACAGCAGAGACTGGGAGTAGCTTCCACCCCAGTCTCTGAACACAGATAGGTGAGGGGACACAGTGCTAGTCTGAGCCAAGACTTCTATCCTAGGAGATCTGAGAAAATGTCTGGGCAAACTTGTGGAGAGGAGCATCTGCCAGTCTTGGGGACGGGTGGGGGCGGTTAGAAAGGGAATTCAGTAAGAGAAGGCCAGGGTCAGAGGCCAGAGAGGCAATACACAGGTGGGGAGCCAAGGACAGGGAGTCAGCTCAAGGACTTGTGGGAAATCTCTAACCAGACAAGACAGCTGGGGCTGGGGCTGCAGAGTCAACTGGGCGGAGGGAGGCTGGCCTACTGATCACAAGCTGAGCCCTAAGTGGGGTGAGGTGAGAACAGGGAGCTTGCCTGCACCAGCAGAGATCTGACCGGGGACAGGAAGAGTGGGAATCACAGAACTTTGTTGAAAGTTTGTGAAGCATCCACCAGGCCAATAAGCTTCCCTGGGCGAGGTGTGTATGAGGACAGGAAGTCAAAGGTGCATTTTCATAGTCTAATTTTTCAGGAAAAGGGGACTGAGAAAACTGTGGAGCCCCAGGTTTAGCGCTTAGAGAACCGACATCGCTCTGTGGATGAAGGAACTATGTGTCAGATGGGGTCTTGGAGCCACTCAGTGGTATGAGTGGGTTGCCGGCGGGTCCCCTGCTCAGTTTGAGTCCTACTGAAGCAAGGAAAAGGCAGGCAGGGGGGGCCACGGGGACACCTAGGACTTTGTCGAAGTCTCCGGGTGAAGTGGGCGCGTCTGTCAGATGGGACAGGTACCGTGTCAGGGCTGAAGTGATTTGTAGTGGGTTTCTGCGCCGCAGGGACCGGAACTGTGGCAGGGACGCTCCCTGGGCTCCAAGAGGAGCAAGGGGCATCTGTCAGACGGGGCGAGGGTCCCACGGGGAGGCAGCGGAAAGTGTTTCTGTAGCCCGGGACCCTTTGAGTGGCGACAGGAGGCCTGGGGCCCGCGCGACTGGAGGGCCCGGGGGAAGGGGGAGTCCGGAGACTGGACGGCGGGCGTCAGGAGCGGCGGCGACGGGTGGGGGCGGGCGGGACGCCGACTTTGCCCTCCCCGAACCCTCCCTGGCTCGGGCTCTTACCCGGCGCGGGCGCGGGCCCGGGCCCGGGCTCCGGCTCGGCCTTGGGCCCGTCCCGCGGCGGCGGCGGCGGCGGCGGCGGGGGTGGGGGCGGCGGCGGCACGGGGAGGGCCGCGGGGCCCGGGCTCGGGGGGCCTGGCGGCGGCACCCCCGCAGGCGCGCGCTCCCGGGCACCTCCCGCGCGCGGCCCCGCCGCCGCCTTGCTCTCCGCTTTTGTCACTCGGCACTGGGCGGTGGAGGCGGCCATCTTGGCTCCGGCGCACGCGGGGCGGCCGCCCCAGGCGGAAGCAGCCGAGCGCCGAGCCCCGCCGCCGCCGAGCCCACTCTGCCCCGCCCCTGGGGCGCGCCCAGGGTGGCCGGCCGAGCGCCGAGCGCCGCGAGTGAAACTCTCTTCCCGGCCCTGACCGCGCCCTGGCTCGTGAATGCACGCACACCGTGCTCTCCGCGGCCGCCAACAGATCGGGACACTGTGTCCCTCACCCCGGACAGCCCTAAGGCTAGCATGGGAATCATCCGTCCACATGCATCCGTCTTAACAGCATCCGGGCTCCCAGAGCCACGATGGGCGGAGCTAGGACCTGCCCCAGGACCCTGCTCTATTCCCTTCCCTGGAAGTTTCCCCTCCGGGTCGGGGATCCTGAAAGATCCCTGATCCCCAACCACGAGGACCCGCCCAACATCATGCTGACGGCACTGTCCCGCAATCAAACAGAACTCCCCACATTGCCTGCACCACATTTTAAGCACAACCCTATTGCCCCAGCTGTTCCTTGACAGCTGGGTGGAGCTAGAATCTGACCGTTGCCCCGCCCCTAACCTGGCACCCGCCCCCTACGGCCCACTTAGGGATGGGGTGGTAGAGGCTTCTAAGAGCCTTGCAGGGCCAATGCTCAGACCTAGCCCTAATCTTGGGCATCCTTCCTCAAGGCCAGGCTCCCAGGAGCTATCTACTCAACACTCCTTAACCGCCCCCACACCCTCCCCTCCGTGTTCACTGAAAGACTGATCACACCCTAATGATTGGCCGGCTCCCTCAGCCTAACTGCGGGGCTAGCACATTGGTCTTTTGGTGGAAGTAGCTTAACCAAAGCTGAACCTGGCTGCTGGGGATGTAAGGGGTGTAAGCCTGACCTTCAGGCCTCTGTGGGAGTGAAAGAGAACGAAAGGGGCAAGACTGGAGCCTACAAACTGCCAGCTGTGCCTCCCAGCAACCCCTGAGATCCCACAAACCTATAGCCAGATGTGGGAGCTCAATGCCCATGGGACAGTTTCAGCAGAGGCAAGAAGCCTGAGGTCACGTCCCCACTCTGCCTCTCCCCAAAAGTGTGACCTCAACCAGCCACTATTCTCTCTGTGCCACTGTCTCTTCATCCAAAGAGGAAAGGGGGCTTTGATAGCCCCATCCTCCCTTCTGCAGACCCTCAATGCCCTTCAATGGTAAGGGAGCTTGTAGATGGAACCAGCCGATCCCAGAATTCAGATCTAGGTAGCACCCTGGAAGCTGCAGACAGGAGAAACAGAAGGAAGCCTCAGACCCAAGAATCCCCTGGACAGTCCCTCCTGTTCAGGCACCTTCTCCATTCCCCAAAGCCCTCCTACTCCTCCCTGCCGAGTTCTCTGCCTTGAGGTTCAGTAAAGGCTCCCACAAAGTCAGGCTTTGCAAGGCTGGGTCCTTCACCTTTTCGCTCACTCCACAGTTCCCAGCTCCAGGCCCCTTCACCAAAATATTACTTCTGGATTTCCCAAGCCATATTCACTGGAGAGACCACTAAACATGGTGTTCAGAAGTCTAGCTCTGCTGCTTTGTGGCTGTGGCAAAGCAGATGACCCAGTTTCCTTATCCATAAAACAGGAACACAACAATCCTTAGCCCCATGGAATTGCTTTGCGGCATACATGAGATGAAACCTTAGTAACCAATTATGGGAGCGATTATCACTGCTGCCAGACAAAGTAGGTACCACTGAAAATCTAGAATGCAAATTCTAGAGATGCACTGTTCAATAGGATCAGACTAACTCTGTACTAGCCACATTTCAAGTACTCAGTAGCCGTATGTGGCCAGTGGTGACCCTGTAGGACAGCACAGATATCGAGAGAACATTTCCATCATCTCAAAAAGTTCTACCAAACAGCACCACTCTAGATAAAAGATGTTATTAAGAACAAGGACCTGGAGTGTGACCTGCCTGGAGTTTCAAATCCCAGCTCTACCACTTCTGGCTGTGTGACCTTGGGCAAGTTAATTAAGCTCTCTGTACCTGTTTCCTCATCTGCAAACTGGGAATCATCATATCCACCTTATAGTCATGAAGATGTATATGAGTTCATGTTTGTAAAGTGCTTAAAACAGTATCTGGCCCCTAGAGCTCAGTAAGCATATGTTAAAATCACTGTCAGGCAGTGCTGGGTGAAACTGAATTCAGGAGGAGCCCTGGGTCAGCCTCTAAGTAAAACAGAAGTGGCCCCTAAGTGGTAAGGCAAGTGTGAGGACAGTTGTCAGTGTACTTTGTAGAGTGACTAGAAACACTTTCAGGAAAAGGGAGTGGCTGCCCCCTCCCATCCCTCCAACCCTCTGGGCTCCTGAGAAGGGTCAGGGCTCCACATCTGCCCACCTTCTTTACCCTTACCATCTCCGTAGGCTGGCCCAGGGTCCTCAGCCCAGGTGGGTGGGAAGGGCACTGTGAGAGGTAAGCGGGGCCTGCGGGAGGTCAGATAGCCACCAGGCAGCCCCCCAGGCTCACGGCCGAGGGGGCTGGGGGGCCTCTCAGCAGCTGAGGTGGCCAGCAGCTCCTGCAGGATGTTGATGGGTGAGACGGTGAGCTCCCAGTTGGTGATGCCAAAGTCACGCAGATGGGCCCGGGCGTGGCTGGAGAGGCCGGCCCTCGTGTCAAAGCCAGCCCCGCAGAAGTCACAGCGCATCAGGCTGAAGGTGCCGGGGTCGAAGTTAGCCACTGTGGAGAGAGACAGGACATGGACTACCTGGGAGGGAAAGGGGGGCAACTCTCCAGCCCCAGCCCTCCCCTCTCCCAGGGCAGCTCACCCTCTGAGTATCACACACCTGGTACTGTTCCCCCCCTTCCCCTTTGCAGATCACGCTCCTGCCTGCATGCGCTCCTGTGTCCCCCCAACTCCAAGAAGCCTTCTCTACTGACCTCCCAGGTTCCCCCTTCACATAGCTTGCAGCATCAGGGACCCTACCCTCAACATTTCTCCAGTTGTGGATTTGCAATCATTTGGGTGAGTGTTTGATTAAGACCCTTCTCATGTCTAGAGCTCATGTTCCACAGGCTTCCCCCATCACAGCCCTGGTCATTCAACATCATAACTGCCTGGTTTCTGTCTGTCCTCCCCTGCCCCTCATCCCCAGTGCATGTGCACACACATACTTTCAAACACCATACCAGCACCTCCCCAAATGGGTTCCAGGTCTGCCAGCATCAGAACAACCCAGGGCACTCATGTTAGAGACAGACCTCTGGAATCAGAACCATGGTGCCTAGGACTCTGCATACCTCACAGGCAGCCCCGGGGGTTCTGAAGCCGGCCAGGGTCCCACCACTGCTGTGGCTAGGCTGTGAACTCCAAGAAAGCAAGGACTGCTGTTTCATTCACCGCTGTGGCCCCAATGCCCAAAACAGAGGGGACCTCACTCAGTAAATATTTGTTGAATGAAGGAACCAATGAAATGCCCTGCCTGGGGCTGACTCCTCTGCCTATACTCCTTCCTCCAGCTGCTGGAAGGGTCAGGGCATGGGACCGCCCCCACACCTCCACCGACGCGGTGGCCTTTGTCGCTGCTCCCAGGTCTTCCCAGAGAGGGGACCCCGACTTCACCCCGCTTGGCACTATGGGAGGATTTAGAGTGAGGGTTGGTTCAGATCAGCTGCCCAACCTTGCGTCTCGGGGGCCTCGAAGGGACGTGGGTGCTGGAGTGAAGTGGGTGCTGGAGTGAAGCCCCCTACCTTTTTTCTTCTTCTTCTGGAAGGAGAACCTGCGTTCGATGGCCTTCACCTCCTCGGCGGAGATGAAATGCCGCACATTGTAGCTGACGCCCACGCGGTTCAGGTGGCCCCGCACATGGTTGGCCAGGCCAATGCCATTGTGGAAGCGATCAGGGCAGTAGGGGCATTTCCGCTCCTCATGCTTCAGTGCCACTGCTGGGTCCCCATCCAGCAGCGCATCCAGCCCCAGAGGGTCGCCCAACGGGGCGTCCAGGAGCAAGAAGTCCAGGGGGTGGGTGCCTCCCAGCCCCAGCTCCTCTGGCTGCAGCCTTGGGGGCGCCCTGGCTGCTGCAGCCAGTACCTGGGATCCCAGCTTGGCCACCAGCACAAATGGCACCATACCACGGAGCTGCTGCTGCTGGGATGGTAAGGCCTCCGCTGCCCGCAGGGCTTCTCGGAAAGTCCGCTTCAGCTCCAGGGCTGGCTCTGGGATAAGGCTGGGGATAGCTGGGAGTGGAAAGACCCCATGTTCAGGGGAAAAGTCCATTTCCGAGGCCAGTTGTATTTCCTCCTCCTCCTCGTCGTCACTCCAGGGGTGCCTCTGGTCCCCCAGTTGGGCTGGGAGCCCCTGCAGGTGAACAGCGTTTTTGCTTCTATTGGGCAGTAAGGAATAGGGGGTAGATGCTAGTGGTGAGGGAAAGGCTGGCCTTCCCAGGGGCCTCTGGCCCAAGCTGTGAGGGAGTGGCTTTGACAGTGGGAAATCCCTTGTGCCCAGCTGCTGGCAGCCTGGGCCAAAGGCCAGGTTGGGGACGTATCCAGCAGGGTTCGCCCGCCACATGGGGGCCAAGAGTGGCTCAGCGTTGCCAAAGTAGTCCTCAGCGGCTTCAGGGAAGTGGGGGTATGCATCCTGGCTGGTGCCAGGCTGGCTGGCAAGATCCTCCTCGAAAGCCTCGCTGTCTTCCTCCCAGTGGGGACGGGCATGCACGTGCCTCACATGTTCCCTGAGCAGGCTCTCGCTGGGTGCCGGGAAGCCACAGAAAACACAGGCACTGAGGCCTGAGGAGGCTCCATAGGGCTGATAGCCAAGGGCGGTGGTGTCAGGGCCTGGGCTGCTGCCCCCGAAGGGCTCCTTGGCAGCCTGGCCTGGCGGCTCGCGCACGTGCAGCTTGGCATGCTGCACAAAAGCCTTGGAGGAACTGGTGCCAAAGACGCACTTGGGGCACTGCAGCTGCGCCTCCCGGCCCTCATCGCTTGGGACCTGCTTCAGCTTCTGGATTTCCTCAAGGATCTTCTCCCGAGAGGCCTGGTGCAGCTGCCGGTGCTGCTCCAGGGCACTGGGGTTGGTGAAGGCCCAGCCACACTCACCGCAGGCCAGGGGGGCCAAGTCAGCCGGGGGCTCCAGGCCTGGGGCTCGGCGGTGCTGGCTCATGTGATCCAGAAGGTGCTCCTTCTGCTTGAAGTAGATGCTGCACTCGACACATGGGAACACGGCTGGGTCCTCATCCTCATCCTCATCTGGGCTGGCCACCCCCTCGGCTACCTCCTCCAGCAGCTTACACAGGTAGGGACCTGTCTGCACCGGGGGCAGCAGTGGCTGCAGCCGCTCCACAGATGCCTCCGAATTCACTGTCCAGGTCTGTGTGGCCACCTCTGAGGCTGACCTGGGCAGGCCCCACTCAGCGGATGGCTGGGCCAGCCCCTCCAGGTCCGTCAAGTGCTCTCTGGCACCCACCACTGCCACATCCAAGGTCTTCATGGTGTCTTCTACAGGCACCAACACCGTCCTGAAGGAGGTGAGGGGTGGAGGCGGGGGCGGCAGGTCCAAGGTTAGCCCTGAGTCCCGGGGTGGGACCTGCTCATCCTCATCTTGGAGCCAGTCCAACCTGGGGTGGCCTTGGGGGGACTTCTCCAAGAGCTTCGGTTCACCCCGGTGGTGCAAGAACCTTCTAGACCCCTCAAGCTCAGCGTAGGGCTTCACTGTTCTCACAATGACGGAGTCCTCAAACCTCCGCTCAGATGGGATGCCCTCCCCGGCTTCCTGGACCAGGGGGTGCTCCCAGGGCCCCCGGCCATCAGGGAGGCCAGGGAAGTGGCCCAGGAGATGGGGTGGTGGGGAACCCGGCCGGAAGTCCAGGCTGCCTCCATCCCAGCAGCTGCAAGGAAGTGCCAATGGGGACAGGTTAGCCGTGGGCCTCAGTTTCCTTTCCTCAGGCAGGTGAGGGGAGTCCTCCCAGGCAGTCTAAGACAGGTCCCAGAGACTCAGCCCCAGGACGACCTCACAGTGGCCGGAAGTGTGCAGGTGAGGGTGGGGAAGTGGGAGGAGTACATGTGGACCCTTCCAGAGCCATTGGGTCAAAATCCAGATTCAGCTCCCAGGATGCACCTGTGCATATAGCCCAGGCCCACTGCATTGTGGGGGAGTATGCGGAGGCCACATTGGAGTCATAAGGCCTGCCCCCAAGTCTGGTGGCATAGTCAACTCTCATCTGTCCCCTGGGAAGGCCCAAGGCTCTGACTTGTGCTCCAGGCTGCTTTTATCTTAGTCCTCCCCAAACTGGGGTGATTTAGTTTATTTAGAATCACCTTTCCAGCAAATTTGCTGAAACTGTAGCATGAACAGCTCCAGATATAGTTTCCCCTCTCCCGCCCCTCCGCATCTCCCCTCTTGGAAGGGCAGAGTCAGGAGAGGTGCACAGTGCCCACTCAGCCTCTGGACTCAGTGACCCTGACCTCCTTTGGGGGAGGGGGAAGGCAAGGCCATGTCACTGAGCCTCAGTTTTCTAATCCTAAAAATGGGACAAGTCCCAAGAACCAAGAGCTTTCCGCCCTTATGCAACATCTAAGGGGCTCTCTCATATCTGTAATCAAAGGAACTTTAACATATGGCAAGTGCTTATTTAAATAATCCCAACCACAGCCCTTCAACAGGGGACCTTGACCATATGAAGTGCTAAGGTGAAGATGACACAACTCAGTGCTGGAGAAACACTTTGCTTGGCCTGAGACCTGGCTCCCAATCAGCCCATGACTAATGTGGGTTCTTATTATGACTGTTCCTGATCCGTCTCCCTTTATTTTTCAAGATCCTGCCTCCATGAGGGGCTGCCGATCACACTGAGAGGCCGAGCGCAAATCACAGGGTCACCTCTCTAAGACCTATCAATGAAAAGCAATACCAACAGGACCATGCCCTCAGGGCTGTGGCAAAAATTCAATGAGGCCAAGAGCCTAGCACACAGTAAGCCCTCAATACCAGACAGCTATTATTAATCCTGATATGTCTATTATTACATATTGGCACCCGCCAAGCCTTTTAATAAAGGGTCGCTGCTGTCAGCATTATTGTCATTTCCTGCTCCTACCCAATGTCCCTTGGTTCCTCAAGGCAAGTTTATGAGATGCATCTTAGGGACTTTACAGATGAGGAAACTGAGGCTCAGAGAGGCTTCGCATCATTCTAAGGGTCACCTGGCAGAGACAGGACTCCAAGGGTCCAACCTCCAGGTTCCTGGCCCTCTGGCTCTGGCCCTGGCAGGGATAATGAGAGTTGACCGTCTGTGTTCATTCCAGTCCTCCCCCCACCCCTTGCACACACCCAGGGGCTTGCCTGCCGGGAGACACCTCCTCCTGCCTGGCCTCCTGATTCCCTCCTGTCCCCTTCTCACTCCCAGGGGCTTCTCTCAGGTCTGGGCACATCCTACTTGCCCCCCTGCCCTCCCTGAGGTCAGGGCCAGCGTGGCACTCACCAGCTGCTGATCCGATGGGTGGCGGAGGTGGCACGGGGGAGGGCTTCGCTGAGGCCAGGATGGGGCTGCCCGTCTGCAACAGAGAGGGGAGACCCTGAGGGGCTGGGGTCCCCCTGGCCGGGGCCCTTTTAACCCCAGCTCCAGGAGCCCTTCAGGGCACCTTGGGAGGGCCCTACCAGCTCCTTACCCCTCTCCCCTGAGAGGCCTTTGGCCTCTACATTCCTGAGCCCTGAAAGGGGTTTCCTTGGAGGAGTCCCCTTAGCATTCCTGGGGGACCCCAGGGGCTTGCTGCCTTCCACCCTCCTCTCTTTGTGCCTGCTGAGCAGCCACGGTGATTTTTAAAAGTCACATCCTAGTAAAAACCCACCTGGCTTCTCAGACCTACAATAAAAGCCAGAGTCCCAGCCACTACGTCCAAGGGCCTGCGAAGTGGGACCTCGGCAGTTCTCTACAGCCTCGCCTCCCTCTCCTTGCCCCTCACTCAGCCCTGACTTCTGAAGCCTCAAGCCCACCTAGTTCTTTCTGGCCTCAAGGCCTTTGCCCTGGCTGCTCCCTCTGCCCTGGAGAACCCTTCCCTCACCATCTGCTAAAGTAAGCTCCTGTGATTTTCTCACTCATCACCTATTTCATTTCTTACGCAACACCCTCTGAAACTGCCTGGTTCCTTCTCTGAATGATTGCTTGCCTGTGTCTCCTGTTAGCACGTAAGCACCGGCGAGGGTAAGGACCTTTTCAGCTTCATTCACAGCAGCATCCAGCACCTGGCACACAACAGGTGCTCAACTGATACTGGCCAGATGATGAATGAGCCAGGCTAGAGCACAGCCCTCTAGCCTGAGCTGTGGAGGTCCCATGCCTGCCCTCCAGACCCCCTTCCAGGCCTACATCCTAGAATCAAATCCCCTCCTTCACACAGATAGAGCCAACTCTCCATTATCACCTGTGGAGCCAACGCCTGGAGCGACCACAGGGATCCTGGCCTGTGCCTCTTCTGCTACGGCCCTGCCTGACGCGGGCAAGTGTGCCAATTGGGGCTCCCGCCAAAGGCCTGGGCCAAGGTTAACACACACTGGGGGAACTTGCACCCTGTCCAGAGCCTGACAGATGCAACTGCTGGATTAGCTTCAATTTGAAGAAGGGCCAGAAAGAGGACTAGTGCTGGGGCCCGTTCTTTTTCCAATCTCCCGCCATCAAATTTGCCCAGGACAGTGAGAGCTGAGTGTCAGGAGCCAAAGAATTAAAAGTACTGGCGGGAGAGCATGGGCGGAGGGATCGGAAAGTTGTAAGCACTGCCCATGGGTCTTTCTGCTGAGCCTGAGAGAAGGCTATGGCTGTCCCGTGTCCCATGGCTTCTGGAAGGTGAGAATGCTGATGGGGTTATAGAAATTCATTGTCCAGAGCAGTTTATCATCCTTGGTGCTATTCATTTTTGGAGCCAGTCATTCTTTGGTGGGGGCTGCCCTGTGTATTATAGGATGTTGAACAGCATCCCTGGTCTTCATCCACCCACTAGATGCCGGTAGCCCCCTGCTCCCACCCCTAGAGTCAGGACAACCAAAAATGTCTCTAGACAGGGCCAAAATGTCCCCTGGGGACAGAACCGGCTCTTGTTTGAGAACCCCTGCTGGGCCAGGCTAAGGGTATGCTTGGATGCATGAGTCAGTGTCAGGGTGGGAGGATGGGGTGTTGGAGGGGGTGTGAGGGTTGGGAAAGTCAGGCCTGGACCAGCCAAGGGCGCAAGACCACAAGCATCAGAGGTATGAGCGTCTCACGAGTGAGCAACCAATTCACTGGCAATAGGCCCCAGCACAGCCACAAGTCTCAGGGTCCAGCGTCCTGCATCTGAGATTCTGGGACCCCAAGCTTCTGCGATTCTGGGCGTCCCAGATTCGATGATTCTGCGATTGCTGTTGTCTAAGAATTCCATGAGCCAGGGGGCCGTGTTGGCCTCTTTGAGCAGCTCCAGCGAGGCTCCTATTTTTAGTGGCAGTGACTTTGAAGGAAGCAGGCCAAGCAGGGCCCTGTATCCAAGACACTTGGGGGCTGAGGGGCTCACCCAGCCAGTGGGGATCCAGAAGTCCCTATGAATCAGACAAGGCGCCTAGGACACAGCCCTCGGCAGTGGCCATGTCAAGAGGTCATCATGGCCTTGCGCCTTCTCAGGTCCCCAAGAGGTATGAAAATGAGAGGGAATACAAGAAGGTGTCTGTGAGCAGCTTGAACCCCAAGCCAGGCAGCATGGCAGAGTGACCAACAACCTAGACTGTGGAGTTAGACAGATCCCAGTTCGAGGTCCAGTGGTGACCAGAAGGGCGTGCCTTTCCCATCCTAAGCCTCAGTTTCCTCCTTTGTATAGTGAGAACAGCCACTGACCCAATCTTACAGGACAGGCGACTGGTGCCAAGGAGATCACAGTAAATGTTCCATCCAGAGAGGCAGGGGTGGGGGTGGGGGGAGGAAGGAGGTGGGCGTGCCCAGGGAGATCGGGGCTGGCTCAGAGATGTCCCAGGTTGGAAGCTGGAGGCTGGCTCCAGAGCCTCAGGCCCCTGCTCACTCCAGGCTCTGATTTTCTCCCCAGTCTAAGGCTCCACAAGGGCAGAAATGATGCACTGTTCATCCCCTAGCCCCCTGATTCCAATGCCAGGCATGCATTAGACTCTGCATCAATCTGTGTGGACCACCTTAGTCCCCCAAGCCTTGACTGCACCTGGGAGGCCAACCAGGAAGGTCAAACATTGGGTAGGGGGCTGCAGGGGGCCTGTGGGAACTCCAGGCCAACAGCCATCCTGGAGAACAGAGGAGGCAGTGAACACATTCATGTCCAGGCGGAGAAGTTTGGAGGTGTCCATTCCAGGGGTGCCTGTGGGGGGACTCCAAGGGCTGGGTGGGACTGAGGGAGGGCCCTGGCTTCGGGGTAGAACAGCAGCCCCAGAAACTATTCCTATTTATAGACATCACAAGACTCTTAGGGCAGGTGCCCGTGCCAGGAAAATGGGGTTGAGTAGGCCGAGAGGGCAGCAGAGGGTGGGGGGGAGGGAACGCCGTGTCTGAAGCTCAGGCCCTCCTCCAACTGTCTGGCTGAGGCCCCACATCAAGCTATCCCTGCCCCATGCCCCCATTTGCTCAGGGACACCACTACGTGTGGCACTGGCACCTCTCAGCAGCCACATTTCCCTCCTTCCCAGGCACATGCACTAAACCCTGGTTGATTCCCTGGGGAGACTGAGGATGCACCTACCTACCTACATACACAGGGCTTTTGCCAGGTAAAGAAGAAGCACCCAATTCCTCAGAACCAGACCCAGAGAGGACCCTGGGACCCCAGAGCCTGTTCCCTGGGGATCCCACTAAGTCAAGGCCCCTGGGTTGCTGGCCAGCCACGTGACCTGGGACAGAGTCCTGCCTCTTTCGGCCTTGCTTACTAAGGGTTTGGAGAAGTGGATTGCTAAGGTTCCCCAAGCACTGATACCCTGTTATTTCCCTTATGACACCTTCAGGTGCCACCAATCGCTTCCATGCCTTTGCATATGTGGAGCTTACTGCTTCACTCACTGCTCCTCATCCATGACTCCTGGATGCCTCTCAGGCTGGGCCAAGCTGGGCTTCCCCCATTGCAGCCCAGTGACTGTGTCATTACACCTTGTGACTGGACTGTCTCCCTGATCCCAGATGGCAGGGTCCATGAGGGTAGGGATGGTATGTGTGCTTGGTCACTGGCTCTGCCCAGCCCCAAGAAGGTGCTCTGTAAATATCTGAGCATCATGAGCATTTCTAAGGGTGAATGGAGACAGGTCAAGAATGCCTTGACAGAGCATGCTGGTTAAGGATGACAGTGGTCAAGTCAGGTTACTGACTAGCTTTGTGACCTTGGACAACTTAACTCCTCATGGTCTCAGTTTCCCCATCTCTAACATGGGATAATCATAATTGAGGTTATTCCACAAGGTTCTTTGGAGAATGACATGAGATGATCACATAAAGGGCTGGGTATTTAAGAAACCCCTAACAGGGTGCTTGTAGGTTTCCTGGGACCAAGGCTTTCAGGATAGGCCAAGGAGATAAAGGGAGATGTGTCTGGTCCATCAGCCTGCACTGCCCCCACTCCCCGTTCCCCGACTCTCCAGCTATACCTGGTCCTTGAACACGCCAGGCTCCTCGTCACCACAGGATCTTTGCACCTGCCATTCGCTTCATCCGGCTTGCCCTCCCCACCATTCATTCCATGCTCCACTCAAATTCCACACCCTCAGGGACGCTTTCCCATGTCCCACAAGCACAGACCTGGCACCCCCGTTGCATATCTTCACAGCATCTGTCACTACCTGCCCTCATTTATTTGGTTCTTGTTGTCTGTCTCACCTAGTAGAATGTCAGGCCCCTGAGGGCAGGGACTTGTGCCTCTTTTGTTTATGGCTATATTCCCAGCCCCTAGAATGGAGACTGGCATGTAGTAGGTGCTGAGTATTTAATGAATAACAAATCTTGAGGTGGGGACAGTGTGAGATCCCCTTGAGCTGGGTAAATCGAGGCACAAAGGGGTGGCTGGCATCCCTGATTACCCAGTCTCTCCAGAGCCACTAGAGGGCACAAGCTGTTTTGGCTCATGGCTCAGGGGCAGGACTCACCAAGACTGTGCAGCAAGACAGAGCCAGGATAGACTGCTGAGGCAGGGAACACCTGGCTAATAAGTGGACTTGGGGCAAGGAGCTTGGGGGGCTAAGCTGAGCACCTGGACCCAATTAATGTGCTCAGAGGAGGGAGCCAGACAGACATGAGTTCAAGTCCCAGCTCCTTGCCACCCGCTGGGGGGCCTTGGTCAGGTCACTGGCTTGCAGGGTCTCTGTTTTTACACTGTAAAATGGAAAACTAAACAGAGTGCAAAGAAGGCTCTGGACCCAAGCAGAATCCAAATCCAAACTCAGCCCCTGCTGGCTTGGGTGATGTGGCCCTCTCTGAGCCTTGGGAAAATGGGGATGGATATTCCCTCAGGGCCACAGGGCCCACCTTCTTACCAGAAATGCCACCTCTGCCATCCAGAATGTCTCGGGAGCCCTCCTTGGTGACAGGCAGGTAATGGGTGGACCGGAAGATGCCACCATCCCCCTCAGCAGCCTCAGCCCCACCTTCGATGTCCTCCCTTGGTGCTGGGCCAGGCAGTCTCTCTGGGCCTCGAGGATGGTCTGGGGTAGCCAGGCCGCCTCCCAGGGGCCCATCCATGGATGCTCGCTCTCTGTTTGGCTCCACTCAGCTGCCAGGCTGGCTCAGTGAGGCATTGTAGGTCTGGGGGCAGAGAAACAGGTGCTTAGGGAAGGTAGGAAAGGGACTCTGCCTTAGTTTCTCCTTTCTTGAAGTCCCAGTCCTCACCCTTGACCAGTGCCTCAGTTTACCTTCCAGCCAGGTGAGCTATGTAAACGGTGCCGAGACCCTATCCATACCCAGTCTACCCCGCATGGTCCCTATTTTCACTATGCCTCAGTCTCCCTACTGATAATGCCTCTCTTGACACAGATCCTATGCTGCCACAGTTTACCCATTTTTACACGTGCACACTCAGCCACCTTGTTTTCTTGCAGCATTAATCCTATCACTTCTCCCAGATGCCTCCCTTCTGCACTTTCCCCAATTGCGCCCTCACTTCCATGCACACATATACCCTATGCCCATGCCTTGGCATGAATGCTGGCCACTTCCACACTCTGATCCTATACCCTCTTAAGTCCCCCTATCATTATCCCTGCACTTTTCCCACATTCCAGCCCTCCCTCCCACATGACCTTAGGGTTCTCCAGTATTAACCCCTTCACCCTCACACACAGCCTCAAGTGGTCCCAGCATTAACCTCTTCGCTTCCCCCCAACATTACCTCTCATGCACACCTAACCTGGGTTCCTCCATCCCACCCTCCCAAGATCTCAATAGTCTGCAGGCAAAAGGGATGGATAGGGCTCTTGGTCCAGAAATGAGGACCTTGGGGAGGCCGTGGGGGTGGGGGCTGTCCTCTCCACCTATAAATACCTTCAAGGTAACGGCGGAAAGTGAAGGGCAGGAATGAGGCGCCCTCCCCAGGGAGGTGGTGGGGAGGCCGGGCCCAGGCAACCGGGGCGGGGCCGGGGCTCCAGGCTTGGCTGCAGGCGCTGCCCTCAGGGCCCTGGGGGCTCCCAAGGGACCCGTCCGTGGACTGGCAGTCGTGGCGGGGGTCCCTGCCCAGGCCCAGAGGAAGCACCTGCGGGTGCCCACTCGGTGGGCACTGCCCGCAGGAAACCGGCGGGACCGCAACTTCGGAGCACTTTGGCAGCGTGGGGAGGGGGGCTCCTGTCTGGACGCCCCCGGGGGGTCGCAGGGGTGGGAGTGGCGAGGCGCCAGCGCACCCCTCGGGGGGCCAGGGTCTGGGAGATGCGCCCTCCGCCCGTGCATCTCGGGGCGGGAGACCCCGCGGGACGCGCCGAGGTGGGGGGGGGGACACCTGCCCCAAGACCCCCGCTCCTCCCCCCACCTGCACTGCCCCGCCCCCCGATCAGGCCCCGCCCCTGCAGGCCCCGCCCCGCCCCCCGCCCCGGGGGGTCCCGCCTGGCCCGGCCCGGCCCGGCCTCCCCCTCCCCGCGGCGGCTCCGCCCCGCCCGCGGGCTCCCCAGGCCGGGCCGGGCCTCACCAGGGAGGCGGCGCCGCCGGCCGGGCGCCGGGGCTCGGAGCTCCCCTCTTCGGTACGGCCGTCGCTGTAGCTACCTCCGCTGCCGCTACCGGTGCCGGTGCCGCGGCCTCCGCAGCCGCCGCCGCCTCCACTGCTCGGGGGACATTGTCCCTTTAAATCGCTCCCCCCGCCGCCCCGCCCCCCCCCCCCCCGGCGCGCCGCCGTGACCTCAGCGCGACAGCCCTGCCGCGCCGCCATGATGGGGAGGTCCGGGGCGCCCCCCCCTCCCGCGTCGCCCCGGGGGGGAGGGGAGGGTAGAGAAGGCGGGGAGGCGGCCAGCAGGCGCGCGCCATGTTGGGAGTGGCCCGGCGGGTCACTCTTAAAGAGCCCACGCGGCCTGAGAGTCCAGGGAGAGGCTCTGTTACCATGACAACAGTCTTGTCCTGCTGCCCCCAATGGTACCTCATCACCCCACTGGTTCTTCTAATGCTATGCTCACTAATAGCACCAGAAGAGTGGAGAGGGTGCAGAGAAGTTCTATGGGTCACTCATAGGTCATTGAGGACTCCACTCAGCCAATCCTTAGCCTTCAGTCCCCAACTAGCTTCCTTCCAACCACAAGCTCTCTCCTTCCCTCCTCATTATCCACGCTGGACTTCAGCACCTTCATGACCCTAGAACCTGTCCCTGGTCCCCAATGCTAAGCCCCCCATTCTCCATCCAATCCCCAGGATCACAGCCTCCAGGACTACCCCATCATGCACACATAATAGGCCTGCTGCCTTCTCCCAGCTACCAACCATCCACATGTCCAACCACCCACCAACTTCCTACCCATTCATCCACACACTCAATCGATCAACCACCCATCTTCCCATCCAATCAACTAACCACGTATCCATCCACTGCTCCAATCACCTATCCATCCATCCATCCATCCATCCATCCATCCATCCATCCATCCATCCATCCATCCATCCATCCACTCATCCATCCAAACACCAAATCAAACTACCCATTCACCTCCCATCTACTTACTCATCCATCTACCATTCAACCAACATCTGATCCTGAATCCCCACACCCATTCACCCATCTGAACATCCACTCAGCTCAACTATCTGTGTCCCATCTACCTGTCCATCCATCCACCACCCAAGTAAATATCTACTTCATACTACAAAACAAGTACCCAGCCTTCCCTACACAGAACCTTCCACAAAGCTACCCAAGCATCCATCTGTCAATTGCATGTTTACTTGATTGTCTCCTCCACTAGAGTGTAAGTTCAACGAGGACAGGAGTCCTGTCTGTCTAGTTCACTACTGTTTCCTCACTGCTTAGCTCAAGAGTCTCAGGACACCTCAACAAATGCTCATGCAATATATATAACCACATACTCAATTCAAATATGTATTTATTTCCTACTATGATCCAGGCCTTTTCTAGGCAGACATACCCATTCTAGCTAACCACCTACTTCACTATTCACCTACCAGTGCAAACATCCAGCAAATGTTAACCTGTTCATCCACCTATTGTCTCATTTACTCTACCCCTCATCCATCCACCCACCTATGACTCAAATGCCCACTCATTTAGCTAACCAACACCCACAGAGCTCAACTATCTCTATACCTACCTGCCCCTTCCTTCATCCACTTCCCAGACCCATGCCCTCCCTGCCAAGAGGGAGCTGGTATAGGATTCAGGGACTCTGGAAGATGCTCTCGTCTAGGGCCTGAGGGTTGGTGGAGGTGGGATCTGGGCTTCATTGAGAAGCCGGTGCTGGCCCTAACAATGATGAATGAATACCTTTTTTTGAACACTTTGAACTATGAGTCTTCTACTGTGTAAGGAACTTTAGATCCAATTTACAGAAATGGACAGTAAGGCTCTGAGAGAGTGAAGGCCTGAGGTCACATAGCTGGTGAGAATCTCTTTGCATCGCCCCCTTTATTAGCCCTCCGATTAGGGGAGAATATGGGAGAACTGAATAGGGGGTGCTTTCTGATTGGCAACACTTAGGGGCAAAGAAACCATTGATTTTACTGAAATCAAAATTTTACTGGGTAACCTCATAGTGCCAGACTGGTTGGCACCTTCAGCTCCACTCCCCACTGAAGGCCATATAAGGCTGGGGCAGGGGTCGGATGGGCCCCTAAAAAGGTTATCTCTTTGCTCCCAGACCACATGGGGCGGAGTAGGCAGCTCAGGTGGTGTCTCCGTTGACAGACGGTGCTTTGAGGGGCAGTGGCTGGCTCCGGGACACCGGCATCCTTGGAAGGTGCTGCAGGCTCTGTATGGCATCCCTCAGCTGGGCTTGAGAACTCTCCATCTCAGCCAGGCGGAGCTCCTGGGGAAACAGCGGCAGTGGGCTGGGACCCAAGAGAGGGTTGCACCCCAACTTTCATTCTCTCACCACCCAGATCTGCCCAAGGGCTTGGGCAAGGGGGTCTCACCAGACTTTTCAGCCTGTGGGCCTCACTGCTTGGAGGATCGCGCTCTGGATCCAGTTGCGAGGTCCTGTGGGGATCAGGGGCGAAGGGGGAGGCTCAGACTGGGGAACTCCCCTGATTGGAGAGCCAGAGATTCAGGCGACCAGGCGTGGGGTGGAGACGGGGTCTGTCCAGAAGGAGGGAGAGGCCTAGGTAAACTTGAAGAAGGGGCTGAATCAGAGCGTAGAATGCCTGGGATGACAGGACCCACCAACCCTTGGAAGCGGGGCTTGGCCCACCCTGAGTAGGGTCTTGACAGGGATGGGGGCATGCCCAGACTGAGAGGGCCTGGCCTAACCTGTTTGGAAAGGGCTGAATGAGGGATGAGGCCTGAGGAGAGGACCTGCCAGGGACCTGTGGCAGGCTCACCTAGGGGAAGTGGAAGCTGACCAAAAGGCATGTTCTAGACAAGTGGGTTGGGGCGGGGCTGGCCTAGGGGGCATGGCAGTACCAGGCAGGATTTGAGTGGGACTGATTAGTTGAGAGGCAGGGAGTTAATGAAAGTGGGGCCTGGGCCGATCTGATTATGTAAAGCGGTCCGCCTAGGGGCGGAGCTAATGGAGAGGGCAGGCTCACCCTCTACGGAGCCTGGAGTCCAATTCCTCCAGCTGGACGCGAAGCTGCTGCTGCTGCTCCATCAAGGCCCGGATGTGGGTGCCCAGCGACTCCACGAGGCTGGACATGACCTTCTGTTCCTTGCGCATAGCGGCCACCTCGCATTGCAGTTCTGCCAGCTGTAGGGGAGGGAGCAACTGTAACATGACCAGCTGTCCAGCACCTTCTTCTCCCCAAGACCCTGACCTCCCTGTCCCTTGCTGTCTGCCTCCTCACCGCCCTGCCACTTGTGGAATAGCGCTGTCTTGTACAGAGGTGGAAACTGAGGCTCAGAGAGGGTTGAGGTAGGCCCGGAGTCACACAGCGCAGGGAGCTCATATTTGTACCCAGACCTGCCTGGCCTTCAGTGTCGTCTCTCCCCTTGTGTGAGGACCTGGACTGGACCTCACCTTCCCGACCGGTCGGTGTGTACCCAGCGTCTGGTCTCTGTCCGGCTGGCGTTGCCAGGGTACTGATGGCTTCCGTGGCAGCGAGGCCGAGGCCCCGGGCCAGGGCCGGCTGTGGGGTGCAGGGACTGTGCGTAGGGAGCCTTTGGGTCCTGGCCGGGGCCCTGCAGATGGGCGGCGACGAGCGGGACGGCCAGCTGGTACGCTCTGCGTACGCTGCACCGGCCGGGGCAGCGGTGGGGGCCGCTCTTCCTCTGGCCGCTGCCGGGCCCAACTGCCTGCGCGGTGAACGCTGCGCAGGGACTGGCTCTTGGAGATGAGAGGGGTGTGCTTGGGGAGATCCCGAGGGGCCAGAAAGCCAGGTTTTTCCCCTGCTGAAAAGCTGGGAATGGGATGGAGGAGCTCAGACCCTTGACTGGCCCCTGAGCTCACCCCATCCCTACCTCTGACCCAAAATGACCCCACGTAATCTTTTTACTTCTATGTGACCCTGCCTCTGATGACGTCACATTTGACCTCTGACCCTGTCCTGGACTTCTGACAATACTGTCCTCTCTATGAACTCTTGACATGATCCCAATCTAACCTTTGATTCCTCTCTAGCCTTGTCCCTGAACTCTGACAGTGTGGTCCTTGACCTGACCCTGTTTGTAATTGATTCCAATCTTGGGCTTGACCTCTGCTCACAAGGGTATACCCTCTTCCTTCCTAATCTGACCCCCACTTATCCCTATCCTCTGATTTTAAACTGACCCTGTCTCTGCCCCCTGAAAGACCATGGCCCCTGACCTCTGACTCCAAAGATGACTCTGCTCATTCCCTTGACACCATCTGACCCTGACCTCTGCTTACCATATGAATCTGTCTCTGACCCTTGATGATGTATTTTAACATCTGACCCCAATCTGACCCCTGATTTGACCCCATCCACAACCTCTCACTGAAACCTGACCTTCATCTCTGATCACACAATATCACTTTCTCTCTCTGACCCCAGATGTGACCTGTCCCTGACCTCTGCAATGATCAAGTCTCACCTAGATTTCAATCTGATCCTGTGCCTGCCCTCTGACCACACTGTGAGCCTCTCCCTGACTCCTTGAATGACCCTGTCTCCATCCTCTCACCTTCATCCAACACTGTTTCTGACACTGATCCCAACATGACCCCATCCCTAACCTCTAACATGATTCTGCCTTCACCTCTGATCCCAGCCTGACCCTGTGTTTGCCTTTGCCCATGCTGCCACTCATCAGAACTGGAAGAGACTGGAGGCAGGCATGTTACCTGGGGTGGACCTTGTCTGGGGGTGGTGGGAGACGCATTGGCACGGAAACAGGTACAGGTCGGCCCTCCTCAATGGCCTGCAGAATGGTGGGCAGCGGTTCCAGGCTGTCACGGGTTACCTGGTGAGGTATGCACAGAGAATGCTGAGCAAGCTCTCCGAGGCCAGAGGCTCCCTGCCCTCTTGCTTCCCTACCCCATGTCCTGGGCCCTGGGTTCAGGCCGTACCTGGTCAAGTTCAGCAAAGATGGTACAGAGTTGGGCATGCAGGACCGCTAGCTGGAGGGCCAGGTCACTGCTACCCTGGTAACTACTGGGTGCTGAGTCCACATCCACCATGGCCACTTGGTCCAAGAAGTGTTGCATGGCAGGTCCACGATCCTCCAGGAAGCCATTCATGAAGTCCATGTAGGCCTCCTTCTCACCAAACCTGAGTCAGTGTCCAAATGGATGGGTCAAGCCAGGCATCTGCCACCTCCATGGACCCACCATGGCCCTCCAGCCTCCCAGCACCTACGGTGCACGGTTAGCGAGGTTCTGGATGACCTTGGCGATCAACGTGAGGGCACGGGCTGGGCCAGGTGCCGGGTGCTCTGGTGCCAGGCCAAAGAGGCTGGGTGCCAGGATGGCAGGACATAGGAGCCGCAGGAAGAGAGAGGCACACACCAGCCGGGGGCCCAGTGCATCCGAGCCGCGTGCCTTGCATGCTTCCCGCCAGCCTGAGAACACGGTTCCTAGCTCTGCTGGAAACCAGCTGGGGAAGAAGAGCCAATGGTCAGATGGGGAGGGTATGGGTATGGATGATCAAAGTCCTAAGGTCAGGGATCAGGAGTCACCTGCATTCTGGGTTTCAAGATTGGAGACATTAGGGATAATGATGCTTGGGGTCAGGGTTTATGGTGTTGTTATTGTGGTGACCACCGCTGGAGTCAGTAATCTTGGAGTTGGGGGTATAGGTTCACTTGGGGACGGAGGCCATGAGCTTGGGACCTAGCTATAACTGAACATGAGACTGTGGTGCCACACTGAGTACATGATATGAAATAGCATGGGCTTGGAGTTACGGGGTCACCTAGGTTCAGAAGTCATGGTATTGTTGTTCCAGGTAATGGGATTAGACATATAGGTTAGCGTAAGGTCAGAGGTTATTGAATTGGAATCCTAGTTTTCCTGTGATCAGTTGCATGGGTTTTGGGATATAGGGTCACTTAAGGCTAGGGGTCATAGGATTGAGGATATGGCATCACATGGAATCAGAGGTCTTAGGATTGAGGTCCTATGTTAACTGGGGTCAGGTATCATGAAATTAGAGTATGGGGTCACCTATGGTTAGAGGACAAGGAATTGCATCCCATGTTACTTGGGGTTAGGTGACATGGCATTGGGAATGGGTTGCTAAATTTAGCAAACAAAACTTCAAATAGCAGTTAAACTTGAATTTCAGATTAAAAAAATGAAATTTTTTTAGTACATGTATATTCCAAATATTGCATTACATTTAACTGGGCACCCCGTACTTTATCTGACAACTAGTACAGTGGCAGGGAGGCAGGGGCAGGCTCAGGTGTTGGAGCCCTGATTCTTACTCATAGGAGTTGATGATGTTTTGGAAGACCTCTTCGCAGCTGTTCTGCAGTCTGGCTTGGTGCTGGGGCAGCTCTGAGGCTGGGCACTTGCTGGGGTCCACTTCATAGTCCTCAGTGGAGTCACAGAGACGCCCCACGACCTTCCCTGCAGTCCAGCACAGCCAGACAGGGGCCAGGGCCATAACCACTAGGACCCACCACACCCACACCCAGCCTCCAACTCTATCTCCAACTTACTCCGGAGGCACCTAACATCTTGGGGGGGTCCCCATTTCCCTCCAGCATCCCGGCAACCAGAAGGCACCCCCCATTACCAGAATCCAGGTTACCCAGGGACTCCCAGATCTCCCCTGGGGTCCCCTAGCCCGCCCAGCAGGCTCTGACAGGCCCCGCCCCTCACCCAGCGTCTCTTGGAGGTAGTTCTGTGCCACCAGCTTCATGTACTCATCGATGGCCTTGGTAGCTAGTGTGTTTTCCCGGAACAGCAGCGCTTCACGGCCTCCACTGCGTGCCAGCTCCGCGGTGCCCAGGTCTGTCACCAGTGCCTGGGCATAGCATGGAAGTCACGTTGCACGGAACGCAGATTGAGTCAGGGGGAATCCCTGCCCTTGGCGGGTCCCTCCCACCTGGGCACAGGCCCCTCCTCTCATAGCAACAGCTCAGGGTCGGCCCTCACTGTTAGAGCACCTAACATGCGGGAACCTCCAACCCTCACAGGAGAAACTTAAGCTTTTCAGCGCTGAGGCTCAGCTCAGGCCCCGCCCCTCGTTGCTGAAGCTCATGCCATGCCCCTCAATGTGCCCCGCCCCTCCAGGGCATCCCTCGCAGGTGCCACTTGATCCTGACCCCCCCACCAACTCCACCCCGAAGCGCGCTGTCGGTCACCCGGGTCCGCCCTGTCGCGGCGCCGCACCTGCGCCCGGCCGGTGGCCTGCAGCACTCGCACCATGGCAGCCGCCAGCTCCTCCTTGGACTGCGCGGACAGAGCCGGCTCCAGTGCCCCGCATAGGCGCGCGTAGTGGAAAGTGAGGAACTCCGCCAGCTCCTTGTAGCGCTCGGACGGCAGCACCCGCAGGCGCCGCGCCCGGATTCGAGCCCGCAGCGCCGCGCCGGCTGGCGCCCCGAGCAGCGGGAACCAGCGCTCCACGCCGGCGGCGGGCGCGCGGGGGGCGCCCAGCTCCTCCAGCGCCAGTGTCGCGCGGCCCAGCGCCGCGCCCCCCGGGCCCGCTCCGCGCAGCCGCAACGACACGCGCCGCGCTGGCGGCAGCGCCTCGAAGTGGAAGCGTTCTGCCCAGAAGAGCGGGCCTGGGCCAACCCGGGGTGCAGTGCGCGCCAGCAGCGAGCCGTCCAGCCACAGTTCCGCGCGCACTCCTGGCACCCCCACCGCCGCCCGGGGCAGCCCCTTCGCCTCGTGCACCCACACGCTCAGCCACGTCTCTTCCCGTTCCACGTTGTCCTGCGGACCAGAGTGGTAGGGGGACACGTGGGTGCTCGATGGTGAGCACCAGAGATAAAACGCGGTTCCCGTGCTGGGCCCCTGGGGGAAGAGGGTGGGGCAACCGGGGTTCCAAGGTGGCGGTGCGGAAGCGCTCTAGCTGTTCTGGGATCTCCTGGATAGATCCGGGCTACAGGGCATAGATGAGTAGCCGCTGGCTGGGAACTTGACTACTGCCTGGCAGGCGGGGCTTTGGATTGCAGATAGCATCCAAAGTTCCGGAATTGAATAGAAGGGACCTGTTCGTAGTGCAAGGGCCTGGTACTAGAAAAGGAGGGTCTAGCAGTGGTTTGCACACAAGTGAGCATAGGACAGTCTAAGGGGCGGGGCTATTGAGTGGGCGGGGTTTGGGTTGGTGAAGGAGCGTGGCCTGGGCTGTGGGCAGGGCCTCCATGTCCCTCATTTTCCGCTGTACTGACCTGACTGGGTTGGAAGTGGCGTCGAAGGTCCTCGATCCAGCGGTCTCTTTCAGCGGCCGAGCGACAGGAGAAGCAGCGGCTCCCGCCTGCCCACGTTACCTGTTGGGGAAGGGGATCCCCAGGAGCGGTTGAGACCAAGTGTGGAGCCAAAGTGTCGGGGTGATGTGAAGAGTGAAGAGTTGCCTGCATTTACCTGGAAGCAGTGGGGCTCCTCCAGGAGGCTGGGGTGCAGTGGCCAGACCCGCACATCTCGCTCAGAGCCCAGGTCTAGCTCAGAGAGTGTGGCCAGCGATTCCCGAGAGCCCAGAACACTGGGGGATCTGGGGAGGGGGCGAGGAACAAGCTTCATTCCTCCTCTTCCCCCTATCATCCCATACAGCTGGAAGGGTAGAGGGAAGCCAGGATGGACTTGAACCTAAACTGAACTTGAACCCATCGCTTTTAGGCTCAACCAAACTCCTCTTGGTGACCTGCATGACCTTGCATAGTATAGCCTTTGTCACCTTTGACCTCATTTCCCTTCTCTGAATCCCTCCCGGTCTGAACTCCAGTCACACTGGCCTTATTTTTGTGTCTTCCAGCCTCTTGGCCGTTGCACATGCTGTTCCCTCTGCCTGGAATGCTTTCCCTACCCTTCTGGGCCTAGTTCAATTCTATCCACCCTTCAGATCTCAGTTCAAGGGTCTCTTCCTTGACATTCCCAGACCAAGGTGTTGACTTAGCTTCTGTTTTGGACTTATAATGTCAGACTCTGCTCCCACCCTTCCATGGAGGACTAGCTCCATGCTGTGGTCTTTCAGTGGCCCAGCATGGCCCAACATGGGACAGAACACAGAGGGTGCCACGGGAGATATTCGTTGAAGGTCAGAATAACAGGCAGGGGGAGTGGGAGGAGGCAATGTTGAATCCCAGCCCCTCTGGTCCCTCAGAGATACTTACCCATCCCGGGAAGCATTAGCTCCCAGCTCCGACCTGGCTTTTTTCTTTTCTTTCAGCCGCTTGAGCAACCCCTGTGGGGAGGGGTAGGTCAGCTGGGCAGAACCCTATGCTCCCTTCTCAGCTCCTTTCCCCCTAGGGTGTCCTGGAAGATCTGTTGGTCTTGGGGTACCACAAGCTCAGGCTGTATTAGCAGGAATAATAAAGGCAACCAATAGCTCCGCTTTCTAAAGCACCAATCATATGCTTTCCTGTGTTTTCTATTGCCTTCTCATAAACAGCCCAGAGAGGGAGATTCTCTCATTAGCTCCATTTGACAGATAGAGACACTGAGGCCCAGAGAGTTTCAGTGACTTGCCCAGGATTACCCAGCAAGAGTCCCCTTTCCCTTCTGAGGGTCTGGGAATCTTTGCCGTCCCCTCCACCCTCCCACTAGATGCCTCACCCGAACGTTGTGGACCTGGTTGGGGCCAGCAGCCTCTGGCTCAGTCTTTCCAGGGATCCGATCTATGGGTAGTCAGGGGTGGAAAGTTGGGGGATGGGATCATCTTGGATTCTGTCCTACTTTGACAGGCTCCCAAATGTCCCAGCCCTTCCCACCTCTCATGCTTACTTACCTGAATCCCCGAGGTTCCCCCTGGTCACCTGGATGCTTCCCTCAGAGCTAGCACTCCCTACCCGGGACTGGCGAGGACCCTGTTACCCCACAGGAGTGGGTAGTCAGAAAAGGGAGGCAGGCAGGCAGGCAGACGGAGGGGGAGGCAGACACCTTTCCATTATTCCCCCTCCCATCCCCTTCTCCCCTCCCCCTGCCCATGGGCCCCCTCTCACCTCCTCCTCAGCCCCAAGCAGCACCAGCTTCCCATCGATTAGGGTGAAGGCTCCGATGTTCCAGATGGGCACATCAGGTGTGGGGGCCTCGGGGATCTGTGGGGTAGGGGTCTCCGGCTCTGGCTTAGGCTCTGAGTAGAGGAGGAGGTGCTGAGGACCTTGGAATCCTTCCTGTCCCTCAGACAACCCTTTGCATTAACCAAAGCTCACAGGGTTTCCCTCCTAAGTGCTTCTTCCTCCCTCTCCCCCAAGCAGCCATATCAGGTAGTTGTTGAGCAAGACCCCTCTCTGGGCCTCGTCCTCACCAACTACAGGTAGTGGACGCAGCCCACCTACTATGTGCTCTGTACTTTGTTTACTGCTCCACACTCCTCTCATTTAATCGTCCAAATCCATTCAAAGGGCTATTATAACCCCCATTTTACTAAGGAGCAAAATGTAAACCAGAGAGGTTGTGTCATTTGCCCACATTCACACAGCTTGTGAGTGGTTGAGCTGGGCTTCAGACACAAGCATTCTTCTGTTAACCAAGACAGTGGGTAGGCCCAAGTGGTTAAACAACAAGACAGCAACGTTGGTGCCTTACATAAATAACTAGTCTAAGGTGGAATGTATTCAAAGTTTGAGAAAGGAACAGAAAAAGGTCAGGGTAGTGGGAGGTGGTAGTGCAATGGGCCGGGGAAGACCTCCCAGAGAGAGCAAGTTTGTGCTGGGACTTGAACAGCAGGTTGGATTTTGACAGAGATAGAAGGAATGATGGCAGAAACAGCTTGATCAAAGGCTGGGAGATGGCAAGGGCCAGGGAAATAAAGGGAAGGGCAAAAGGTTTTTGGGGGGGGGGGCGCTCAGAAGCTAAAGGGGAAGGACCAGGAAGAGATTGGTGCAAAACCTTGGGTGCTAGTTAGAGGGGGTTTTATCCTGGGGTAGTGGGGAGCCATGGGAGGTATTTGAGCAGGAGAGGATCAGGTCTGCTTGTTAGAGAGCGCTCTGCGGATCCAAAGGAGTGGGCAATACCTGATACCCTAGAGAGGGGTTGAAGAGATGCCTTTGCAAAATGGGAATATGAACGGTGAGAATTGTTGGCTGAACCAACCGTCGTATATTACCTGTCTGTCCTATTGTTTTACCACCCGGGGAAGAAACAATAATACCCACTTGTTAACGGACCACTTAAAATATGCTGGGCTCTGGGCTTCATTTATGAGCTCCAATCCTCGAGATACCCTTCTAGATCCCTCTATGCGACTCTTAGCTCCATCTGTCATTTTTCTTGTTTCCTTGTTTACTGCTTGCCATGTTCACTACACTGTGAGCCTCACCGGCCAGGCAGTGACATCTATTTTGTTCACTGCTGTGTCCTCAGTGCCTAGATTAGGGCCTGGCACATACTAAATGCTCCAAAGACCTCTGCTTGAATGAAGAAGCAAATAAATGGATGAATGAAATCACATGCCCTTTAAGGTAGGGATAATGATTCCCATTAACTGATAGGGAAGCTAAGGCCCAAGGAAGTGAAGAAACCAAGACTTGGAAGCTGGAGGGCAGGAGAGCAGAAGGCGGCTGAGATGGATATCAAGGCAGGAAAGGATGAGCCTGGGCCGTTAGATATGAGAGGAGGCCCACTGGGGTCAAGAGCCGTTAAGTATCTGGACGGCATTATTGTTAGTCTATTCCCTGTCCTTTCCCCAGGCTGGACCCCCTTTTCCACAGGTCCCTGGCCACACCTTACACCCCCAGGCCCTGGCAAGGGGAAAGAGGGAAGAGGGTTGCTGGGCCCCAGACACTTCCTGTTGAGCTTTCGCACTCCCCACAACTTCCTGTGTCTGTATAGGGCCGATGCTCTGGAGGTAGACAAAACCCAAGCATCCGGTCTCCCAGCCCAGGCCAAGCGCTGGGTGGGGGAGCCATGTACCTGAAGCCTCTGGCTCCGACTCTGGATCCAGCGATGGGCTCTTATGCCTCCCCCAGAGGGTCTTGGATATTCGGAGGTGGCTCCTGCGTGACTCCTTGGGGGGCGCAGAGAAGACCCGGCGGAACAGCGAACGATGTGCCGGCTGGCTGCTGACCATGGGTTCCTGATGGCTCAGTGCTCTCCCCCAGCCCGCAAAGCGACCCCAGTGGAACCCTCCAGTCCCTTTCTCCCCACCGCCCCCTGTGTGCCAGCGGTAGGAGGGTAGTGGGGATGGGGCTGCAGGCTGAGCTTGGGAGGCCTGGCTTGTTGATGGTGGGTCCATGGTGGGGATTCTCCTGGGGAAAGAGAGGGTGACAGTTTTGCCCAGTGTCTGCCCACATGCTGCCCTCATCTTGGCCCCCTCCCCACTCTCAGCTCTGCTCCCAGGAAACCCCCTTGGGGACCACAAGCACTGTCTCCCTTACCTTGATTTCCTGACCAGCCCCAGAATCAGCAGCCGTCTGTACCCTGCCTGGCTGCTTCCTGCTGAACGCTACTCCACGTGACCCTGTTTGTCCCACCCCATAGCCACACGGGAGGGTACAGTGTGGGCAGGATGCCGGAGGAGAGAAGGTGACAGAGCAGGACCCAGAATCTCTCACAGACCAGGAGGCAGCACGTGCTCCTCTCTGAACCTGTTACCTTATCTGCAAAATGGGCACATATTGCCAAAATGCTGGTAAGAACCAGGAGTCTCTGGAACTCTCATCCACCGCTGGTCTGAGTTTAGATCAATTCACCCAAGTTGGAAAACTGTTTGGCCTGATCGGCGAACATTGTACACTTCTCCTCTGACCCAGCAGCTAATCCAATAGACATGCCCACTGGCGCTATTCATAATAGCCCTAAAGTGGCAACAACTCAAGTGTCCATATACCATAGAATGAATAAATTGTGATCTCTTGCCGCAATGGAATACCATGCAGCAGTGAGAATGAACGAGTTACTGAATGATTAAATTTGGATAAATCACAAATAATGCTGAGCAAAAAAACCCCCAACAATGAAGACTATACACTGTGTGGCTCCATTTCTATAAAGTTGCAAAGCAGGTAAAACTATGTCCAACAAGGGCCGGCCAAGTGGCTCAGTTGGTTAAGAGCTTGCTCAAGAGTGCGAGCTCTGAGCAACAGCGGTTCGATGCCTGGCTCAGAGTTGAGCTGCCAACAGGTGGCAGGATGGCTCAGCTAAAAGAAAAAAAAAAAACCGAAACAAAGAACTATGTGCAACAAGTCAGGATGTGCATCTCTTTTGGTGGGCGCCAGTGGGTGGGGGAGCACAATCACGGTTTCTATTTCTGTTTTTAAAATTGTGAATTCACATATCAAATTTAACGTCTATTTTTTGAGCTGGGTGTTGGTTACATGAATGTGCTCGGTTGTGAAAATTCATTGAGCTGTACATTTTGGTGCAATTTCAGTAGAATCCTGGTCCAGGAGTGGGTTCCAGTGGCAGCTGGTCTTTGTCTTGCTGTGTGACCTCAGACAAGTCACTTCCTCTCTCTGAGCCTTGGTTTCCATATTTGTACAACACAATGATATTATCAGTTTCAGAAGATTCGTAATGGGAACCTTCTTTTATTCAACAAATGTTTTCCGAGTGCCTACTATGTGCTAAGTGCTGGAGAAGTCACAGTGAACTAAATAAACACAATTCCTGCCCTCTTGGAGCTCACAGTTTAGCCAGGGAAACAGATCCTGAACACGAATGCAGGACATTTCTTTCAAGGAGGACTTGGAAGAAAATAGACAGATGGCAGTAGAAGTTGAGCAGAAGTGACACTTTTTGAGCTGCAAAAATCTAGGAGGGCCTCCCTGAGGAGGTGACATTTGCAACCTGAAGAGCATGCTAGGTCTAAGGAACAGTTTATACAAAGGCAAGGCAACCAGGATCCATGGGGTGTGGTGGGTAGGACTACCTTGATGGGCATGTGGCCTGTGCAGTCACTCAGGACCCCACACTCAGAAGCGCTCCACACTATGTTTGATTTAATGCTCTGCTATTGCTGTCTTGAAGTTCTTGCTTTTTGAACAGGGGCTCTGCATTTTCATTTACACTGGGCCTCACAAATTCTACAATCCATTCTGAGAAGGAGGGTCTTCAGTGAGGGCCAAAGACCCTTCTCCTGGAGCTAGTCATGTTCATGAAGGTACACACACCTTAGATATGCCCACCTATTCATACTGCATCAGGCCACTCACTGCACACACATGTGGAGTCTCCTCGTGTTCTACAGTATCCCTGAGCATTTGCCATTTCAGTGCATATTGGTCCCACTCCCAATTCCCTGCATTTTTGCTGGAAGACTTTCTTTGACAGATGGAGTCCACTCTGCCCCTGCAACAAGCAGCCTGAAAGTGCCAGAGAATTAACACCTCCCCGAGAGCAGCCCTCAGTCAATGACTATGGGAGCTGGAGGATCAATACCCCAGTTCCCTTGCCCCCTTGGGTGGGATGACATTGAGGTGTGTATCCTATGCTGTCCCCCAAAGGTTCCAGTGGGAGTGAGCTCCATGTGCCCCCGGTACCAACTTGCTTGACAAAGCACCCTTTCCGGGCTGCCTTCCCTTCCTCCTCGTTCCCCAACTGTTATGTCCTGGGATCACCTCCAAAACTAGTTGCACTGGAATTCTTGTCTCAAGGTCTGCTTCTGGGCAAACCCAAACTAAGATGACGTGTGCAAACACAGATGATGCACAGACACAGGCTTGCTTTCCACACTCTCTTTATTGGAGGTTTGTGGCTGGCAGGGTGAGTGGAGGTGGCTTTCTCTTGGAGCTCCTGGAGGCCCTCCTGGCAGTTCTTGGTTTCACATTCTAAAAAAGATGAGAGAGTGTGAGGCTTGGGGGTGGGGTGGGGGTGGGTCTCCCCTTCTCATGGTGGTATGCTGCATGGGGGAGAGGACAAAGTGAGGGGGTGGTACAACACTGACTGCAGGCTAGCTTAATGAAATATGCGTAGAGTGGCAGTATGCAGTAGCACAAGGTCCTGCAGGTGTGTGAGTGTAGAGATGTTTTCGTGATTGAGGTCAGGGGGTGGGGCCAAGGTTGTGCTGGCTGGGCCTAGATTGCTCCAGCATAAGAATTGTCATCTGGGGTCAGGGAGCCTGGGGTTGAGTAAGCATCCTCAGGGCTGAGATTGTCTAGGCAGAAGACTGCAACACAGCGCTAGGAGCTTGACAGAGTTGTGTAGGCAAGCGTGTTTTCTGTAGAGGGTAACGGGCTAGGTTAATGTTGCATGGACAGAAGGCCTTTGGGTAGGAGGCAGGGGTGAGGCCAAGGTTGGATGGGCTGGGGGTTGTGTAGGCAGAAAGGTTGTGACTTGGGTATAGGTGATGCAGGCCAGGCTGAGGTTGTGAGGGCAAAGGGTTTGCTACAGGGGCCAGGCTCCTTGCCCTGGTTAGGAGGGCAGGGGTGTTGGAGGCTGGGCAAAACACAAGCTGGCTGGGTCAGGCACTAGGCTGAGGTGGTGCAGGCAGAGGACTTGTTGGGGAATAGGAAATGTTGAGAGCAGAACAACTTAAGGCTGGGTCAAAGTTGCCTCAACAGAAGGGCTGCAAGGGAGACCAGGGGCCTGGCTGTGTGGGCATAGGGGTTACAGGAAGGAGAGAGAGAAATGCCGAGGCTGGACAGGCAGGCAGGCTGCTTGTGTCAGATGGGTGTCAGGCCGAGGTAGTGAGGGCACCGCGGACTCACAGCATCGAAGTGCGGCCAGGTGCGCAGCAGGTGGAAGAGTGCATCACCAGGACAGTCTGTGCGCACGAGTTGGCGGTGGCCGAGCAGCGCGTAGTCTGGCCTCAGGAGTCCGGCACGCACCGCGCACCTGGGGAGCACGTCGCGCACCGTGCGCAGCGCGGCCTCGGTTGGCAGCTCCGCGGTGTAGTTGCCCACGAAGGCCACGCCGAAGCCGCGGGAGTTGTGGCCACGTGTGTGCGCGCCAACCCAGTGCCAACCGCGGCCCTCGTATACGTAGCCGTCTGAGCCCACCACAAAACTGCAGAGGGTGGCAGGTACCGCTCGACATCAAGAGGAGCCCTGCTCCATATCTGTGCCAATGGCCACCCCCACCCCAAGTCCTGCCTGCTCGCGCTGTCCCTGCCTGGCCCAGCCTCGTTCCACTCCCCCACCAAATGCCACTCCAGAAACCCTCCTATTTCTCTGGATCTGTCCCTCGGCATTGGCCACGCCTCTTTATGTCCAGCACCCTCCCCATTGTCTCAAGTCCAGTTCTTGCCCAGTTCCCAGCCCTTTACTCTCTTAGGCTAAACCCCATCACTGCCCCGCCCCAGCGCTAGCCGCTACCACAGGTCCTGCCCCTCTCTCAGGTCCCCCCTTCTTTTCTAGTCCCAGTCCAGATCGAAGAGTCCCAGGGCTGAGTATATCTGTTCTCTGTTAAGCCCTCACCCTGGTCTAGGCCACGCCTCTCTCCACCTTGGCCCCACCCACCTAAACCTCCTCCATCTCGCCAGGTTTGCTCTGTTCCAATCCTGACCCCTGCGTCAGGCTCCGCCCACCCAGGCTCTACCCCTTGTCAAACTGGCCTCGCCCCCGCCCCGCCAGGCCCCGCCTACCTGTAGCCGATGTCGTCCCAGCCACGCGTGTCCTGGTGGAAGCGCTGCATGGAGCGCATGTTGGCGGAGCAGCGCTCGAAAGCGGTACAGGGGGCTGCAGGCAAGTACGTATGATGCACGTACAAGAACCCGAGCGGCAGCCGCAGCGGCGTCGGGCGGCCCCGGTATGGCAAGGCGCCCCAGCGGCAACGGGGGTGGATGGCGGGGCACCCTGCGGGTAAGGGCGTCCAGGGCTGGAGTCAGCTAGCGTTTCTCTGCCCGTTGCCTGAACTCCATTAGAACACATATATGGGCCATGTCCCAACCTCCCAGATTTGGGGACACCTCAATCTCACACCACACTGGCTTCCATTGGGATCTAACTTAATAAAATCTAACAGTATTTCAGTCCTGTTGGAATAACCACATGACTCCCACCCCCTTCAGGATAAGTTCCAACAATCGTAGTTCAGACTTCAATGCTCTTTACAACCCAGGACCCACTTTCTGCAGCTGGCCCTGCTCTGAGCCCTAGGAGAGACAGCTACAATGAAAGAAGAGGGATCTAGGCCCATATTTTTTTATACTTCACTTGTGTGCTACTTGTTTTACATGCTTATTTTTCTTAAACCATCCAGCAAATCCAAGAGGTAGCAATGATTTACCAGCCTCACTGAAGAAAGTGAGGTTCAGAGAAGTGAAGCAACTCACCTAAAGATACACAGGAGTAACTGGCTGAACTTCCATTCCAATCTCTGTGCCTTTGCATGTGCTGAGCCCACCTCCTGCAATGCCTTCTTCCTCACTTTTTTGTTAGATGAACTCCTATACATCCTTCAAGACCTGAATCTAGCCTTTCCTCACCTGTGCAGGTATCCTGGCCTCTTAGTGAGAGCTTTTTTGCCCATTCTGGAATCCCCCTGTCCTGGATCCCCCCTGACCACAAGGGGCTGAGAGTGGTGTCTCTGTCTGTGAGAGGGAGAGTCACAGGGGGGTGGGGGCCATTCTCACCCAGGAAGGCCTCAGTAAACTCCTTGGTGGCATGGGTGGCCACCTCCGCCAGCTGTTCTTGGCTCATGCCCTGTAGCTGAGGGTGTGCTGGCTGCAGCCTCTGTAGCAGGATCAGCGTCCCCCACACCTGCTGGGTCAGGGTAGGGGCTGAAGTTAGAGCAGCTCCATTCTGCCGTCTGAAGTTGCTGCGAAGTCTTGGGTCTCCGGCCACTCCAGCTCCATAGTACTGGCTTAGCAGGCGGCTGAGGGGTGGCCGGGGCTCAGGGGCCTGGCTCAGGTAGTCTCCAAGGAGGGCCCCATCCAGAGCACCATTGAGGAAGGCTGTGGTGAGTGGTGATGCCTCAGGGTCCAGGAGCGTGAAGTGCTGGGGGGCAGAGAGCTTGTCCCAGCAGCCCTCAGCTCCCATGCTTGGGTGGCTCTGGGTTTGGGGTCTCTGGAGGAAGGTCAGGCCCAGGTCTCTGGCCAAGGTAACCACCAGGAGTCTGTCCACAGTGGTCGGGGACTTGGCTTTAGCATCTGGCGAGGAGGTGATTGGGACATCTGGAGAGGGTGCTCTGACATCTGGAAAGGTGGCTCCCACATCGAGATCTGTGGCTCTAACATTTGGAGACACTGCCCTGACATCTGCAGAGGTGACATCTGGAGAGGCATCCTTGAGTCTTGGGGAGGTGGCTCTTACATCAGGAACCACAGCTCCAACATCTGGAAAGGTAGCTGTAGTACCCAGAGGGGTGGCTGTGCTGTCCAAGGGCAAGTTTATGACCCTGTGCCCCTGCAGCCCTGCTTCCAGCCCTGCCAGAAGAGGCTCCACAGCCACTGTCGAGCCATCGGGTGCCAGCACCACCCCATATTCCTGCGCACCATGCACACCATGTTGGGCCACCTCCTTGGTCAAGCCTCGAAGCTCTGGGCTCAGTGCAGGGGCATCCAAGTTGGTGGTCTTGAAATTCCATCCCTCTAGCAGGAAGTGATGGAGGGGGTCATGCCGGCCAGAGTCCTGGGCTGACAGCCGCCACAAAGTGGCAGTGTGGGTGGCCTCAGTGATCAATGCCTTCTGCTCGAGCTCAGCCAGGGCCTGGATGACTGAGTCCATGAGGAGGGGCAAGGATGCTGCAGGAGGAGGGATGGCATTAGCCTAGTGGCCCAGCACCTCCTGCTTCTGAGCCTCCCTCTGCTTCTTTCACATCTTCTCAATGCCCCCAGCTCTCCATCTGACAACCCTGTGACCCTCAACACTGTCCTCATGTAAATGAGGAAACCGAGGCACAGACAACAGGTTAAGGAGCTTAGACTATCTGAGCACTGGGGAGCCATGGTTCATGAGCAGGAGAGAGACACAGCCAGGCTGGAGTTCTAAGATTGCTCCTTTGGCGACCAAGTGGAGAATGAATTTTTAGAAAGCTATAATAGTTAGACTAGAGAAGGGGAACCACTGTGGAGGTGAGCAATAAAGGTGGCCAAAGCTAGGGTGGTGGCAATATGATGGACACAAGTGGGCAGAGTCCCCAGGTATTTTGAGGGAAAGATGGACAATTTTTTGTGATGGATTGGAGTTCGGGGAATTTTAGAGGGAAAGGTGTATGGAGCATGCCCAGGGGAGGAGAGTTTGGCCCTTGTGCCTTGTCGGGGAAATGTCAGCAGCTGAATCTGGAGTTCAGAAGTGCTGGGCTCAGAGCTGGAATGGGTTGTTGAATAATAGCTAACATTTCATTAAACATTTACTACATGTTAGACACTACTCTAGGTGACTTATATAACTTAACAAATTTAATCTTCACAACAACCCTATGAGCGCAGAGAGGGTAAATGACCTGCCTGAGGTCACATAACTAGGAAGAGGCAGAGGCAGATCTGAACCCAGAAATCCGGGTTCTTCTCCAGAGAGTCCACACTAATTTCTCTGTTCTTCTCTCTGCCTAAAATGCCCTTTCCTGCCTCTCTCCAAGTAAAATTCTTCTCCTTCTTCCTGTGCTACATCTATGTCTCCTCCTCCAAGGAAGCCTTCCTGATTTTTGTTCTTCTGGCCCCAGGTTTTTCCCCCACCCGCTACGCTGATCCTGTGTCAGGGAGCATCTGTGTCCCCAGACTGGAGGTTCCTTGAGCCTGGGGTCTCTTGGGGGTCCTCAGTCACCCTGTATAGGGGGGATAGCAGTATACTTCTGCAGAACTGATTGTCCTGGCCCCAGGCCTCTGCCTTCTTACTTACCTGTTCCTGGCTCCGGCCACAGCAACAATCCAAGCAGGATCCAGACGATGCCCTGGACCACCGCTGTGGGGTTCCAGATTCCGGGGGACATATCTGGTCGACCTCAGTGGAGACCTCGGCAGAGCTGGAAGAAGACAGACATGGAGAACTGAATGGTATATTTGGCTACTGTCAAAGTCCAGCGGTGAACGACACGGCTGCCCTTTGCAGAGCTGTGGATGGGAGGCAGCGGTGACGTGGGGATAGAGTGCCCTGGGTCAAGGTCAGGTGGGTCTCAGGGACTCCCTATCCTGTCCCTCCCAGGCTGAGGTCAAGAGTCAGTAAGCCAGGCCCTTCCCAGGAGGCACCAGGAAGCCAGGTAGTTCAGACTCCAACAAACTGCCCATTCTCAAGAGAGGTAGACTGAGGCCACCTTAGCAAGCCCTACTCCCACCTCCCGATCATTCAGTAGCTGCTGCTGGCCACCACAGAGGACTCTGAGGTGCCCGCCCAACTGGGAAGACTGGCTGTGCTGGGGGAGGGGAGAGAAGGAGAGGCCTGAAGTTGGCACAGCCTCCTGCCTTTGCTGCTAGCACTTCAGTCTCAGGCAGAGAATTGGTGCAGGGGCCGGGGTTTTTTTTGGCTAAGGTCCACTCTGAGCCCAGGGGACCAGGAAATGTCTCCTCTCACCCAGTTCCAGCTCCTGATCCCAAGCCACCAGATGTAGCTGAGAGCTGGGATTGGGCCAGGGCCTTCCTGACCCTGGCTTTGTCTCAGGAGCTGGCATCTGGGCTCACCTGGGTGGACAGTGAGGGGTCCTCCCTCTTCCCCTGGGCTGTGGCTGAGTCTCACAGAAGTGAGCCTGCCTCCCCTTTATTTGAGCGTCAGGTGGGATGGGCTCGATGTGACTGGGGCTGCTGTATAAATTGCCTCACTGTGGGCCTCCCACCCCAAAACCAGCTTGGGGAGTTTCTGGGGGACCCACCGGGCTGGGCATTCAGTGCAGGGCGGGCCCTGGGCGGGCCTGGGAATGCCCGGGCTGAGCCAGGCCTGGGATTTCCAGAGGGCTGTTCAGCTATCCAGTGTCCTCTTTCTGGGGACCCAGCGTCACACAGCACCAAGCTGGGCACATGGTGGGAGCTCAGGGAGTAGGGTGCTGGGGGGCAGGAGAGAATGGGAGCCACTCCCCAGGGTAATCCAAGGAAATATCTTCCTCTGAGTCCCAGTTTCCAAGGACTTGGGGGTGGAGGCTCTGCCTGGTTAGAGCCGCATGCAGGATGTGGGGCTTGTGTCCATCTGGGGCAGGGACTAGAGTAAGGAGAGTGAAGCATCCTCCTCGAGCACAGAATTTAAGGCAGTGCCAACAATCTCAGTCATCAAGATAAGTAATATTTTAATGCAATATTTTAAAAGACCAAAGTGAATGCAAAAAAATCAACGATGAACAAAACACCAACATTCTAGATAAAGATAGGGTCAGGAACAATGTGTGCGAAGACATACTGGAGCCATAGGTAAAAGGAAAAATCACGAATTCGGGTCCTATCTTTGTGCCTCACTTGCCTTACCCTAGTCCCAGCCCTGTGTCCACTAGGGGGGAGACTCAGGATGCTGTGGGAATGGCTGTCACATGAGATCCCCACCTGATGTCCACCTGGTCTGGAAATGAGTTTTTCCAGCATTATGGACCCTGAGTTTGTTCCTCTGATTCTCCCACTGATTGCGGCTTTGGGGAACCCTTGCAGTTTTATTTAACCATTTTATGTCCATTCTACCCAGCAGGTGAATGAGCTCAGAAAGGTTAAGTAACTTGCCCAAGGTCACAAAGCTAGAACTGGGGGAAGGTTTCCACTATCCTGTGGCTGGGTCACAGTCAGTGTAATTATGACCCTTCACACTGGGGAAGTGTTAGCAGACTGGCTGCAGAGCGACTTCACACCCAGGAATTCATAAGCTAGCCAGACAGGCAGCCTTGATTCCCTTTTAAAGCTTTGAGTTGGTGGCAGTGGCTGGGTCAATTTTGAGCCAGGGTCATGTCATAGCTGGCCATCATTTCGCTTAGGGCCGGCCTGAGATTTGTGACCTTCTGGAGTAGGGCCCTACCTCCAGGAAGCCTCCCTGATTACCCTTGGCTCCCTGATTTTCCCATCCTGGCTCCCTAGCCTAGGGTTCCTCCTTTTGACCCAGACCCACCCATTTAGGGCTGGGAGTTTCTCTGTCTGGTTCTGTCCCCCTGAGACTAGTTGATGCCGAGTCCTCTTGGAGTACCCAGAAGTGCCCAACACAGGCCAGTGACCAAGTGGGTTGCAGGAAGGGATTGCTGAGTGCTTGAAAGGCCTGATTGAGGATGTGGGGTCAGTTTGGGGTCAGGCTGTGAAACACACACACACACACGCATACACACACATGCAGGCACCCACTTTCCAAGGCACCTGGGCTGGGCTGGGCCTAGGAGACAGCAAAAAGGCTGGGGTTCTCATGATGAATCACCCCTAACCCTTACTTCACTCCCACCTCCTGAGGCCCTCTTGCCAGGGTAGGTCAAGGCCCCACCAGCTGTAGACAGACCAGGGGTTTCATAAGAGTAGTCCCTGTCCAGGGCCTGGGGACAGCTCTCATGGAGGTAGCATTCTCATAGACAGGCAGAGCCTGGGACCTGGGTCTGAAGTGAGGCTGGGATCAGGGTCAGAGGCCAGAGGAAAACGAACTTGGGCAGGACTGGGCTTGGGGCCAAGGTCAGAGTTAATATTTACTTTGGTAGCAGTAATATTATAATAATGAAGACCCTGATAATAATAATAAAAAAAATAGTTGTATGCAGGGCTTTGAGCTAAGATTTTATATGCCTATATATTTTTTTATTTAGCTCTGGGTTTTGTTAAGAGGTATCATACAGCAGGAGTGGGTGAACTACAGCCTGCGGACCAGCTGTCTGTTTTGTAAACAGTGTTTTGTGTGTGTTTGTTTGTTTTCAAGGTGAAATTCACCTAACATAAAATGAACCATTTTAAAGTGTACAATTCTGTGGCATTTAGTACATTCACAATGCTGGGCAACCACCACCTCTGTCTAGCTCTAAAACATTTTCATCACCCTGAAATAAAGCCCTGTACCAATTGAACAGTCACTCCATTATTCTCCAGCCCTCGGCAACCACCAATCTGCTTTCTGTCACTATGGATTTGCTTGCTCTGGACATTTCATACAAATGGAATTGTATAATCTGTGATTTTTGTGTTTGGCTTTTTTTTTTCCACTGAGCATAATGTTTTTGAGGTTCATCCACATTATAGTAACTATCAGTGCTTTTTATCACGTGTCATTCCTTTGTATGGCCGAATAGTATTCCATTGTATGGGTATACCACCACTAGTTTATGTAAAATGAAGGTTTATTGGAATACATCCTTTTCCATTTGTTTATATGTTGTTTATGACTGTTTTCATGCTATAACAGTAGAGTTCAGTTGTTTTGACAGGGACCATCTAGTTTGCAAAGCTGAAAATATTTACTGTTTGACTTTCCCTTCCCCTCAGCTTTATTGAGATATAGTTGACATATAACATTGTGTAAGTTTAAGGTATACAATGAGTTGATGTACATGTTGCAAAATGTTTACCACGATAAGGTTAGTTAACACACCCATTGATTGCCTCATATAGTTACCTTTTTTTGTGTGATGAGGACTTTTAAGATCTATTCTCTTAGCGACTTTCAAGTATATAATACAGTATTGTTAATAGGATAGTCACCAAGCTGTACATTAGATTCTCAGAACTTATTTATCTTATAACTAGATGTTTGTACCCTTTGGCCAACAGCTCCCTATTTCCCTGACTCCAAGACCCTAGCAACCACTAATTCTACCCTCTGTTTCTATGAGCTGATTTTCTTGGCGTTATGAGCACTGCACTCTAACAAACTGAGCTAACCGGGCAGCCCTGATTCCAAGTCCGAGTAGTTGTTTCATTCTAGTTGCAGAGGGCGCAGCTCAGTGGCCCATGTGGGAATTGAACCAGCAACCTTGGTGTTATGAGCATGGTGCTCTAAACAACTGAACTAACCGGCCGCTCCAAGCTGATTTTTTTTTTTTAAATTCTACAAGTGGATGAGATCATACAGTATTTGTCTCTTTCTGTCTAACTTATTTCACTGATTTCCCTCTTATGGCTGAAGTGTGTGTGTGTGTGAGAGAGAGATCTATCTATCAGGTAGATAGATAGATAGATAGATAGATAGATAGATAGATAGATAGATAGATAGATAAATAGATAGATAGTCTTCCTTATCCATTCATCCATCAATGGACACTTAGGTTATTTTCATGTCTTGACCAGCATGAATAATGCTGCAGTGAACATGGGGGTGCACATATCTCTTCAGGAGAGTGATTTCATTTCGTTTGGATTTATGTGACCTTTTAATAGTTTGCTGACCCATGGTCAGCCAACTCGCCCAGATTCAAATTCTCACTCTGGTGCTTACTAGCTGGAGCAAGTGGCTTAATCTCTAGCTCTCATTTTGTCCATCTCTAAAATAGGACGATAATACCAACTTCATAGGGTTATTGTGAGAGTTAAACCGGCTGATAAATGTACAGAGCTGAGGGCTAGCATGTGGAAGCATAAGAAGTCATTTCTACCTATCCACCCACCTGCTCCAGCCTCCCCAGCAGAGGTCCAGCCCACAGGATAATCTATTATGGCCAGACTCCCATGTTCTGGTCATGTATTATTTCTGCATCTGGGGCATTTGTCCAAGCCCAGGCTTCCCTGCTGGCCCCAGCCCCCCAAGAGCCAGCTGAGCCTTAGAGCTGGGCCTCGAGCCAGTCTGGAACCACAGCCAAATCATTGAAGTCAGGGCAGGCCAGCTTCAGAATTGATAGCACCCAATTTGCCAAAGGGAAAAGCAAGTCGTGGTGTGAGTCATCAACCTCACCACCTTCAGCTGGGGCTATTCTAAGGTCCGCACATGCAGAGGTTGACTTCAGTTGCGTCTTCCTGGGAAACGTAGAAGTGAGATTTAATCTCTCAGACACCTGGTCCTGGAATAGGAGAGGAGGGAGTTTTGTAACCGACAATACTGGATATTATAGTGAAATCGTGAGCTCAGCCCTCGGCAGTATGTTAGAGGCCAAGAATGAGTGAGGAGTAAATGGGGCCAAATGTTGGCACTCCCTGGAAAATATTTACCAAGCATCTACAGGCTTCTAGCTGTCACTACCCTGCTTCAAGAGAATGACACAGGGCAAAGGGCTTTAAACATTTTCTTCTAAGTAGAACATTTCAAACATATTCTAAACTAGAGAAAATTGTATAATGGGCCCCCATGTATATCCTTCATCCTGTTGACAAGTGTCAACTCATGAGCCATCTTACTTCTTCTGTAACCTCCAGCCACGGTCTCTCTTTTGGGATGTTATCTCAATAAATGATCATTGCTTAGATCGATCATTTCATTAGAAGTTATAACAGAGTGATATTGAAATGATGTTATTTCTTCTTCATTTATTAGCCGGAATACCTCTGGAAAGAGAAACATGCTCTCATCTGCCATTTTGTTACTCAGTGGGACGATTCACATGGGAAAAGCAAGAAAAAAAGATATATGCTTGATTGTTTTTTCCTCCTAGTTTTCAAATGATTATTGGGCCCCTTAACATCCTCCAAAGGCAAATAATGAGATTCCTTTCCTATATATTTATGAACTCGTGAATTTACTGAAATGAGTCAATACATGGCAGTTCTTATCATTACTGATAATCAAACTATTATGCCTTTTTTTGGCCAGTGGGATTCTCTTCATTTTGACTCCTGAGTGCTTTTGACAGGATTCTTAGGTAGCTTTCTTGCTTTATGATGTAACAAGATAATCCAGGAACATCTTGTATGTTTCTTGCCTCAAGCCTGGGATCAGCCATTTCTCTAAGGAGCTCTTGTTTGTTTGATTAGAGTGGTACTTAGAGACCACAGTCGAGGTGCTAGGGGTGCTCATGGCTGTTGGGTTAGGTGTTGTTTCTACATCTTTTCACTGGACAGAAATAGGCAATCCCCCACTATTTTTTAAAAAATAAAACACATCATGAATTTTTGCTGATACTTCCAATTCATACTGAAGATTACATGGATTTCACCTAACCTGATCAATCTTATACCTACCTGTACTGTATTTTCTTTTTTCTACACTGAAATTCCAAATTCTAAATGATACCAACATTTCCTTTATCCCACAATACACACATCAACCTCAAAATAACATACCAATAATACCTTAAATAATACGATTATTGAAAAACAGTTTAAAGTGTTTTTTTTTCTGGTTCTTTTTGTTCTTTGAGTATATCCCATGGGGGGGGGCGGGCATCAGATTACTGTACTGTAATGTAACTTGAAATAGTTTTTTTCTGTAGTGATGCCATTAACCTGAAGCTTTTCATTTTTAGGGATTTTTTTTGAGGATAGAAAGTTTTTATTTTTGAAAATAGTAACAGCAATAGAAACAACACCTCATGATAAGATTGTGTGTTATAATTTTACAATTAGGAACAATGTGTCATTACAAAGCACCTCAAATAACAGAATTAATATTGTAATCATTATTATTATAAAAAATTTCACCTTACTGTTTCCTCCCATTAAAAAAGTATCTCGGGGAAGGCCTGGTGGTTCAGTTGGTTAGAGCACATGCTCTTAACTTCAAGGTTGCTGGTTTGATTCCTGCATGGTACGGTGGGCTGTGCCCCTGCAACTAGATTGAAAATGGCTACTGGACTTGGAGCTGAGCTGCACCCTCCACAACTAGACTGAAGGACAACGACTTGATTTGGAGCTGATGGGTCCTGGAAAAAACACACTGTTACCCAATAAAAATTAAAATTAAAAAAACTATCTCTGAAATATTATACTATAACAAATGAAATTTACAGTAACTGGGTCATTCAAATGAAGTGATACCATATTACTTTTTTTATTGTGGTAAAATATACATAACATAAAATTTACCATTTTAACCATTTTTTTTAAAGATTTTTATTGGGGAATTGGGGGAAGGGGAACAGACAAGTTTCTGTCTTTTTGTTCTTCAGTCTAGTTGTGGAGGACATTGCTTCACTGGCCCAAGTTGGCATCATCATTGCGCTCTTCCTGGGTGAGGCAGATCAGTCGCCGGCTTCTGGATGGCCGCTCACTGCGGCTGCTGGCCGCTCACGCTGGCTGCTGGCTACACACAGTAGCCCATGGCAACCCACTGCAGCAGGGGCTGCAGCCCACGCCGTCGCCGGCGACTCACGGCAACCCAGCTCCAGGTCAAGCTGTTGTTCAGCATCTTAGCTGTGGAGGGCAGTGTCACTGGCCCTCATATGTGGGATCTGAACCGGGGCCCTCTGGCGTCCCAAGCCAGTTCTTAACCATCACGCCACTCGGCCAGCCCTAGTTCCTTTTTTTATAATAGCCATCCTAGTGGGAGTAAACTGAGAAGATTATTTTTAAAAATATATTATTTTAGAATTATGTAAGATATTTAGATGCTTTCAAAGTCAAATCTACAAAACATATAGAGAGACATCTAGCTTCTATTCCTGTACCTTTCATTTTGTTCTTTGCCTCTTCCTCAGGTCACCATTGATAATTTTTCATGGTCTATCTTTTAATTAAAAAGTAATTATATACTTTGAATGCACTTTGCTGTTTTTCCACTTAACACTGTTTCACTGTTTCCTGGAGCTCTCTTCATACCAGTTACCGAGATCTTTCTTATTTCTTTTTTACAGCTGCATAGTACTCCACTTTGTGGTCGTCCCACACTTTATTTAACCACCCCTTACTGATGGACATACAGGCTATTTCCAGTCTTTTGATATTTTAAATAGTGCTGCTATGAAAAGCCTTATTCATTCATCTTTTCTTAGTTTTGCAAGAGAATCATTGGGGTGTATTAGTCTGATAAATGCATATATAATTTTGCTAGACATCACCAGTTTTCCTCCCCACTAGTAAAGTATATGAGTAATATGCACTGACAAGCTTTTTCATTTGCTTATGTCACTTTGCATTCCCACTAGTAAAGTATGCAAGTATATAAAATACTTAGAAGCTCTCTCATTTGATCTGGTGGACTCCTATATATTCTTCAAAACCCATTTCCTATATTCCCCTTTCTAGAAAGGCTTCCTTTCTCTGGCTCAGCCCTGACACCGAGAGGTCGGGAGTGTCTATGTCCAACCCCATACTCTCCAGCCTGAGAGCTCCTTGAATGTTGGCTCCAGAGCTGGTCTTCTTGGGGGCATTCAGCACAAGCCTGAGCACAGAGGAGTGACAATAACAGAGAGTTTTCTCTCTGAACCTAGGACAGCCCCTTAGCCCTGGGCCCTGCTGGCTGGATTCCCTTGGGCCAGGGGAAAAGAACTAGGTCAAGCTGGCCAGTATCCTGGGTTCTGTATTCTGCCCTCTCTCTGAGTCACCTGTGCTCAAGGGTGGTGACCTTGCTGTGTCACACATGGCTCCCAGACAGAGGAGTGGAACCTGCTTGAGGTTAGGGAGATCCCACTTCCAATTCAGGCTTCCACAACACTTTCATGGATGTTGAAAGCCCAGATGGAAGCCCAATACTGATAAAGTAAGTAATCACTCCCCACTGCCCTCTCTCCTCAGTCCCTGGCAGCCACCAACCTGCTGTCTGTCTCCAAGAATTACCTACTCTTGACATTTCATATAAAAGGATTCGTATAATATGTGTCCTTTTGTGTCTAGCTCCTGTCATTCAGCATAATGCTTTCGAGGTTCATCCAAGTTGTATCGTGTGTCAGTACCTCATTCCTTTTTATGGCTGGGTAATATTCCATTGTTTGGAGGGACCATTTGGGTTGTTTCCACTTTGGGCTTTTGTGAATAGTGCTGCTATGCACATGTGTTGTACATGCTCTTGTTTGAGTACCATTTTCAATTCTTTTGCGTCTGTGTCTTGGAGTGGAATTGCTAGGTCATGTGGTAACTCTACATTTAACTTTTTGAGGAACTGCCAAAGCTCCACCATTTATTTTTATGCACATTATATCTCTGATACCTCCCAAAGCCAGTGAGGAGAGAATTCTAAGTGAGGGTTTCTAAGTCCCCATTTGTAGCCAAGGAAACCAAGGCTGAAAAAGGTGACCCCACACCATCCTACGGCTAATGGCCATAAGAATAGCTCTTGTCTGCTTAGTGACCACTGGGTGCCAGACACTTGCCAAGGAGGATCTTAGGATTGGGTTCTCTGTAGCCTCACCATCGCTGGAATCTGATGGTGGGTTTAAGTCCTAACTTGAACAACTGACTTCCTCTCTTTGAGTTGCCATCTCTCTGTCTATAACTGCTCATCACTAGAGTCCTTGCCTTATTGTGGAAAATGAATGTGGTAATGTAGGCAGAGGATGGTGCCTGTATTTAGCCTTTGGTTTACAGATGGATCAAACAAACAAAAAAAGTGGTCGACTGAGGGTCAGAGGGGTGAAGTAATTTGCTAAAAGTCACACAGCAATTGGTGACTGAATCCAGCCTGCAAGTATTTTTGAGAGGTTTTTTGAAGCTTAACTTCTCTGGGAGCTAGCGAGAAGGGAAAGATTCCTAAGGCAGGTCCTCTGGGGAGTGGGGACAGTTTGCTTCTGTGTTGCTTTGATCTTTGGGGAACTGGCCTCTGCTAACACAGAATCTTGCTGAATCAGCCTGGGGTGGCCTGTGGTCACAAACCACAGCAACTGCTCCCCTGGTGGAGGTCACTTTTGCCCCAACCCATTTACTCCTTTTCTTTGCTGTATAGTTTATATCAGCACAGATGGAGGCAGGGTGACTTTCTGTATCCCAAACAGGCTTGGGCCAGGCACATCGTTGCATCCAAGTGTTGGCTCCTGCTGTTCCCTCTGCTCTGGGGCATCCCTCCATCGTCTTTCTCATTTCTGTCTTGTACACACTAGAACCATCACGATCTGGTTTCCCCTCTGTCTCTCCTAGCGGGCTCCCCACTCTAGCCCACTGACCTCTTGCTCTTTGAAGATGCTGCCCTCATTTGGCCCCACTTTGCACTTGCCACTCACTTTGCTTGCGATGCTCCAATTCATGTCTTCCTATTACTCAGGAATCACTCAACTATTACTTCCTCCTAGAAGCCTAGCCCTGACCACCTTATCGAAACTAGATTCCCAGTCCCTCCCTGTGAGCTCATCTTATTTGCTAATCCCAGCCAATCAGACTTTGCCTTTTGGCCCACCTAGAGTGACTTGACCAGTAGGATCTCTGGTCCAAGTAGGCGAGGCAAAGACCTTGCCTCTGGGTGGAGAGCAAGGCCCTTGCACCTTGGTCCTCCCCGCTCTTACCCCTCCCCAGCCATACCCCCTTCCCCACTTTCTAGGGGTACATGCTCTCTGTCTCTCCAGTTAGTTTCTGAGGACCAGGGCCCCTCCTCCCTGTGCCCACCCCAAGGATCTCCCTGCACCTGCCTGCCTCTCTGTGGCTATGGTCCTCCTCCTCCCTCTGAAATTCTCCCCCTTTGATCCATCCCACTCCTCCCATTTCTTGTCTTTATCTCCTTTTTCCTTTTCTCCTGTTCTCCATTGAAAACTCCAGCCTAAATATGGCCCAGAGACAAAACCTTGGAGTCACCTGTGACTTTCCTTCTTCTTTCTATCAAAAATAAATAAATAAACAAATACATACATAAAATAATAATAATAATAATAATAATAATAATAATAATAATATAAACAGAGCCACTTTAAAACAGAGCCAATGCTGCCATCCCAGAGGGATTGCCTTGTACGTCTTAGACCTCAAACCTCTGGAATGTTAAAATGGCAAAATAACCTTTGGAAAGGGCCTAAAGCAACCTTGTGCCCCAAAACTCATTTGCAAGAGTAACAACAAAGCAGATATGATGACTACTGGACTTATGACAACTGGACTGAAAATTAAAAACATTGTTTAGAATTTACATCATTATGTTATGTTATCTTCACCAACAGAAATGCCTTCCTTCTACTGATGTAATTATTCCCTTTCCCTTTCTTAGAAGCACCCCTTGCATTTGTTTCCTAATGGGACACTATTTAGGCTTCTGCCTGAATTAATGATTCACGAATAGCTATTCTTTTTTTTTTTCTACTAGTAATACTAGTACTCTTGCTCTTAACTTTTTTTTTTAAATTGGAAAATTGGGGGAGGGGAATAGTGTTGGGGAATCGAGGAAGGTGAACAGACAAGTTGTTGTCCTTTTTGTTCTTCAGTCTTGTTGTGGAGGACGTCGCTTCTTTGGCCCATGTTGGTATTATCATTGTGCTCTTCCCGGATGAGGCATATCGGTTGCCGGCCACTGGATGGACAGTCATGGTGGCTCTTGGCAGTTCACACTGGCTGCTGGCCGCTCACGGTAGCTTACGGGAGCCCACTGTAGCTCCACTGCAGCCTACATTGTCTCCGGAGACTCGCGGCAGTCAAACTCCAGGTCGAGCTGTTGTTCACCATCTTAGCTGTAGAGGGCGCAGCATCACTGGCCCTCATGTGGGATCCGAACTGGGGCCCGGTTGCTCAGAGCTGGCATCCCAAGCCAACTCCTAACCAACGCACCACTTGGCCGGCCACGAATAACTATTCTTATTGATCGCAAATAAACACTTGTTGTGTCTCCCTTTGAAAGGTCTTTTTATTTTTAGGTGAACGTCTCACAACCACGTCTAATTTGTTAGCAGACTCCGTCTGCTCCGCCTTTCAAGTAAGTTCCAAATTTCACCACCTTTCACAACTCTCAGTCTGTCCATTGCTGCTGTGCTGGTCCAAGGCCACAGCCGCTTCCCTGGTCTCCTCCTGCTGCTCTTGTACCCTCTTTTGTTGGTCCATAATATTGCAGCTAGAGGGAGCCTGTTAAAACCTAAGTCAGGTTCCATCCTCCTCTGCTCTGAACCCTCCATGGCTCCCACCTTTCTCAGAGTCCTCCCAGTGGCCCTTCGGGCTCTGCACAATCTGTCCTGTCACCTCTCCTTCCTCACATCCTTCCACTCTCCCCCTTGCAGGCTCTTCTTCAGCCTCCCTGGTCTCTTGGCTGTTCCTTAAGACACAGTCCAGCCTCAGGGCTTTGCACAGGCTGTGCCTTCTGCCTGCAATGTTATTTTCTCCAGATATCCCTTCCCTCCCTTCTGGTCTCTGCTCAAATACCACCTCCTCAGAGAGGCCCTCCTCATCTCCTTAACTTGCTGGGTTTTCCTTCCTAGCATGTATCACATAGAATGCCCTTTTCTTCATTATGTGTTACTAGTTATGCTTTATATAATCTCCAGAGAGATTGTGGTCTCTTTTGTTCACTATAGAACCTTGCCTAGTACTGTTTTCGAACTTGATGTTTGTAGAATGAATATGTGCTCTCTGTCCGCTGAGGCTGGGGGGAAAAACAGGGCATGTGAAAGACCCCGCCTACTCATATGGAGCTCACAGCCCCATCCAGGCAGACAGTCGCTAAACAAATCATTCCAAGAGCGATGTTGTTGTGACTGTGGATGCACAGGCAATGTGGCTACATAGCGTATGGGCTTGAACTGAGCACAGAAGGTCGGGGAGGCCCTCAGAGAAAATGGCGTTTGAGCTGAGACCTGAAGTGTAGGTAGGAGTTAGCTGAGCAGGTGAGAGGGAAAACAGTTCTAAGCAGAGGGAACAGCATGTGCAAAGGTTCTGAGGCAGGAGAGACGGCCTTGGTAGGTTTAGAAAAAATGGCCACGAGTGGCTGGTGTGTGCACCACGGGCAAGAGAGTGGCGAGTGATGAGTTGGAAGGGGCTGTTTGCTCCCCCATTCGCCCCACACTTCCGAATTGCTCTTGTTTTTGTTTCCCATCTCTGGTATCTCCTATCTTGTCTCTACCCTCTGCTTCCTGTTTTGTGTCCTGGGAGGCTGACTTGTGTGGACCACTCAACAGACTCCTTTGCCTTGTGGCTTCCAGTTGGGTTCAACCAGTGGGGAGCCACAGCAGGCATTGGAGGGAGGGAGGACAGTGAGTTCAGGGTGTTAATACCTCATCTCCTTTCCTGTATGGGCCATGCATGCTGGCTGTGTCTCTGGACTGAAGATTCACAGCTCCTGCTAGCCAGTCCTCCCCACGTAGACCTATCTGGTCCAGGTTCCAGTAACTACTTTGGCCCCAGGCCCCAGACTCCAGGGATGATGATGGCTCCTGGCTGTTCCTAGCCCCGAGGGTGCTGTACTATCTCTTTGAAACTAGTGCTTATTTTAAAAAGACTTTTATTAAATATAGCTAATGTACAATATTATATTAGTTGCAGGTGTACATCATAATTATTCAACAGTACCCACCTCGCACTATACAGAGTTATTACCACATTATTGATTATATCCCCTATGCTAAAGAAGTGATCACTGTGATAAGTCCAGCAACCATCTGACACTGTACTACGCTATTAAAATATTATTGATCTTTCCCCCCTTTAAAAATTTTTCAGTTAGAGTTGACATTCAATATTATTATATATTAGTTTCAAGTGTATATTATAGTGGTTAGACATTTATATAATTTAGAAAGTGACCCTCCTGATTAAGACCACCTGGCACTACATATAGTTATTACTGTATTATTGATTATATTCCCTATACTTTACATCCCCATGACTATTTTGTAACTACCAATTTGTATTTCTTAATCCCTTCACTTTTTTCACCCTGTCCCAACCCCCTCCCACCTATCAACCTGATAGATCTCGTACCCATCTGACACCATACATAGTTATTACAATATTATTGACTATATTCTTTATGTTACACCTTACATCCCCATGACTACTATGTAATAATCAATTTATACTTCTTTTTTTAAAGATTTTTATTGGGGAATTGGAGGATGGGAACAGCGCTGGGGAATTGGGGGAAGGGGAACAGACAGGTTGCTGTCCTTTTGTTCTTCAGTCTAATTGTGGAGGACATTGCTTCACTGGCCCAAGTTGGCACCATCATTGCGCTCTTCCCAGGCAAGGCAGATCAGTCACCGGCTTCTGGACGGCCACTCACAGCAGCTGCTGGCCGCTCACGCTGGCTGCTGGCTACTCACGGTAGCCCATGGCAACCCCCTGCAGCAGGGGCTGCAGCCTATGCTGTCTGCGGTGATTCATGGCAGCCCAGCTCCAGGTCAAGCTGTTGTTCAGCATCTTAGCTGTAGAGGGCAGTGTCACTGGCCCTCATATGTGGGATCCGAACCGGGGCCCTCTGGCATCCCAAGCCAGTTCTTAACCATCGCGCCACTCGGCCGGCCCTCAATTTGTACTTCTTAATCCCTTCCCCTTTTCACCCACTCACAACCTCCTTCCTATCTGGCAACCATCAAAATGTTTTCCGTATCTATGAGCTTGTTTCTGTTTCATTTGTTTGTTTATTTTGTTCTTTAGATATCACTTATGAGTGAAATCATATGACATTTGTTTTTCATTGTCTGACTTATTACACTCAGCACAGTACCCTCTAGGTCAGGGATTGGTAAACTGAGGCTCGCGAGCCACATGTGGCTCTTTGGGTATGTTCCGTCTCAAAAGTTTGCCGACCCCTGGAAGAGCCAAGCCTGTCTCTCACAACAATTTAAAAACTACTTGAGAGCCATAAATATATTTTTACATAATCACCATTATGTGAATAATATCTTTTAAAAATTTTATAAATAAAACTATGACAGTTTTGTTTTATTTTCATTTTCAATTTTACTTCAGAGGCTTCTGAGTCGAAGTTTGCTGACCCCTGGAGGCTCTTCCATCTCAAAAGTTTGCCGACCCCTGCTCTAGGTCTATCCATTGTTTCAGATGGCAATATTTCATTCTTTTTTTACGGCTGAGTAATATTTCATTGTGTATATGTACCACTTCTTTATCCATTCATCCACTGATGGACACCCAGGTTGCCTTCATGTCTTGGCTTATGTAAATAATGCTGCAATGATCATATGGATGAGCATGTCCCCTCAAAGTAGCATTTTGGGTTTGTTCGGATAAATACCCAGAAGTGGGATTAGTAGGTCCTTCTTTGTCTCTTGTTATAGTTATTGTTTTAAAGTCTATTTTATCTAATATAAGTACTACTATCCCCAGCTTTTTGTTTGTTTGTTTGTTTCCATTTTCATGAAATATATTTTTCCATCCTTTATTTTCAGTCTGTGTGTGTCTTTCATTCTGAAGGGTGTCTCTTGTAGGCTGCATATGTAATGGTCTTGTTTTCTTACCCATTCAGTCACCCTATCTTTGATTGGAGCATTTAATCCATTTCCATTGAAAGTAATTGTTGATAGGTATGTAGTTATTGCCATTTTATTATTCATATTTTTGATTTTTTTTTTTGTCTTAAAGAAGTCCTCCTAAGATTCCTTGTACTGGTTTGGTGGTGATGAACTCCTTTAGCTTTTTCTTGTCTGGGAAGCTCTTTATCTGTCTTTTGAGTCTAAATGATAGCTTTCCTGGGTAGAGTAATCTTGGTTGTAGCTCCCTGCTTTGTATCACTTTGAATATTTCCTGCCGATCCCTCTGGCCTGCAAAGTTTCTGTTGAGAAATCAGCTGACAGTCATATGGGGGCTCCCTTGTAGGTAAATAATTGCTTTTCTCTTGCTGATTTTAAGATTCTCTCTTTATATTTAACCTTTGGCATTTGAATTATGATGTATCTTGGTGTTCGCCTTTTTGGGTTCATCTTGTTTGGAACTCTCTGTGCTTCCTGGGCTTGTATATTAATTGCCTTCACCAGGTTAGGGGAGTTTTCTGTCATTATTTCTTCAAATAGGTCTTCAATTCCTTGCTGTCTCTCTTCTCCTTCTGGTACCCCTATAATGTGAATGTTGGTACACTTGATGTTGTCCCAGAGGCCCCTTATGCTCCTCAATTTTTCAGACCCTTTTTTTCTTTTTGCTGTTCTGGTTGGGTGTTTTCTGCTACCTTCTGCTAATCTTCTACAGTGCTGGTTTGATCCTCTGCTTCATTTAATCTACTGTTGATTCCCGCTAATGTATTCTTCCTTTCTGATGTTGTATTCTTTATTTCTGACTGGTTCTTTTTTTTGTTTTCTATCTCCATTTTTATGTTTCCTATCTCTTTGTTGAAGTTCTCCCTGAGATCATTGAGCATCCTTACAACCAGAGTTTGGAATTCTGTGTCTGGTAGGTTGCTTGTCTCCATTTTGTTTAGTTCTTTTTCTGGAGTTTTGTTCTGTTCTTTTATTTTAAACATGTTTCTTTGTCTTCCCATTTTGGCTGCCTCTCTGTGTTTGTTTCTATGTATTAGGTAGGGCTGCTGTGTCTTCCGGTCTTAGTAAAATGGCCCTTATATAGGTGTGCTGTGGGGCTCAGTAGCACAGTCTTCCTGCTCATTTGAGTCACGCACGCCAGGTGTGTCCCTTGTGTGGGTTGTAAGTGCCCTCCTCTTGTAGTTGAGCCTTTGTTGCTATTTGCATATCAGTGGCAGGGACTGACCTTTGGGCTCACTGGTTGTGAAGGTTTGCCTTGACTACAGTGGAGGAGTTGTGGTGCATGGGCTGACCCTACAGAGCAGGACCTGCCTCAGCAGAGCTCTGGTGCCTACCCAATCTGCCCCTTTGTTATGTTGTTCTTGGAGGTGGCTGGGTGATGCACCAGCTCATTTTGAAGCTGGCCATTGTGGGCACCAGCCCCTGGACTGCCTTGGAGAGGCTCTGCTGCAAGTCAAGTTCAGCTGCAGCCTGTGTCTCATCTGGGGCCACTAGGCAGGAGCCACAAAGAAATAATCAAATGGCTGCTGACCATGCTGTGCCTTGAAGTGCCTCAAGAGGCCAAGCTGTGAACCTAGGTTGGCTGTCATGGGTGGCAGGCTTACGGCTGCTCAGCCAGAGGTACAGGACATGCTCAAGCCAGAATCTGATTGTCTGGGTTCTGAGAATATTTGAGAGACCCTAGGAAAGTCTGCAGCATGAGCTAAGGCAGGTGTTTTGTAAGAAAAAGCCACTGGAATGGCTTAGGTGTGCCCAAAAGTTGGGTGGGGTGGGGTCTCGAATCACTAGGGCATGGTGAATGAATGGTGGAGACTCAGAAATGGTGATCCACTGCATCTGCATGCTTGGAGGAGGGAGGGCTCAACAAAGAAGCAATGACTTTCACCAATTCTTCCATCCAGAAGAAAGCTGTCTCTCCAGCCCCTGTTCCAAACCAGACAACTCAGCTCCCCACCATGTGTCCCTGCCACCTTTCCAAGTGCTGCCCCAGCACTGGAGCTCAGAGTAAGTTTTTGTGCGGTCCCTTTAAGAGATGCAGTTGGGACTCCAGCCACCCTCCATCTGACTCAGTCACAATCTCCACTGGTTTTCACAACCAGAAATTATGGGGACTTCTCTCCCTGGCACTGGAACCCTGGGTTGGGGTGGGGCTGGGACCTCTCATTCCTCTGGGGGTGGTGAGGAGGACCTCCACAGCCGAGATATCCTTCCTGATTATTTTTTTAAAGATTTTATTAAGGAATTGTGGGAGGGGTATAGTGTTGGGGAATCAGGGAAAGGGAACAGACAAGTTGCTGTCCTTTTGTTCTTCAGTCTAGTTGTGGAGGATGTTGCTTCACTGGCCCGTGTTGATGTTATCATTGCGCTCTTCCTGGCTGAGGCAGTCACTTGCCAGACATTCACGGGCTGCTCACTGTGGCTCACGAAAGCTCACGCCCACTGCTGGCCAGCCCTACTGCAGCCTACGCCATCGCCGGTGACTCATGGCAGCCCAGCTCCAGGTCGAGCGGCTGTTCACCATCTTAGCTGTAGAGGGCGCAGCATCACTGGCCCTCATGTGGGATCCAAACTGGGGTCCTGCTGCTCAGAGCTGGCTTCCCAAGCCAACTCCTAACCAACGCGCCACTCAGCCGGCCCTCCCTCCCTCCCGATTTTTAATGGTGACACATGGGTGTGGGACCAGCCCGTTCTGCATCTCTGCCCCTCTTACTTGTCTCAAGGTGGCTTCTTCTGCATGTCCTTAGTTGTAGGGCTTCGTCTCAGCACAATTTTATGCGATTCTCATTGACGGTTGTTATGTAGCTTAGTTGTAATTTTGATGTGGTCATAAGAGAAGGTAAGCACAGCATTTGTCTACTGCACCATCTTGACCAGGACTCATCGAGGAGCCTGCCAGGTGAGGCCTCTCCCACTGCCACTTGGGCGTGTCTCCCTCCTTGATCTTTGCCACCACCTTCCCTCTCAGACAGCCTCTGGGGCTTGGGCCTCGAAGATCCTCTGAAGAAGCCATGCCAGAGAGCAGAGCATAACTCTGGGGAGAAAGGTTGGGCCTGAAACTAGTGCTTTTATTAAACTTTATTCAAATTATCCCATTTGAGTCCTCCATTTCCTGCCAGAACACTCTTTTTTTTATTTTTTATGGAGGTGAAATTCACATAATATAAAATTAACCATTTTAAAGCGTACAATTCAGTGGCATTTAGTACATTCACAATGTTGGGCGACCATCACCTCTATCTAGTTTCAATCTTTTTCATCACCCCAAAAGGAGACCTTATGCCCCTTTCCCTTGGCTTTGTGTTTCACTCCATTCCCTCCCCCGAGAGCCTCTGGCAACCACCAACCTACTTTCTGTCTCTATGGATTTGCCTGTTCTGGACATTTTATATCAATGGGATCATACACTATGTGGGGTTTTTTTTGTGTGTCTGGCTTCTCTTACTCATCATCATGGTTTTGAGTTTCATCCACATTGTAGAGTATGTCAAAGCTTCACTCCTTTTCATGGCTGATGAATATTCCATTGTTTGGGTGGACCACGTTTGTTCATTCACTCATTCACCCATTAATGGACAATTGGGCTGTTTCTACCTTCTGGCGATTGTGACCAGTATTGCTATGAGCACACATGTACATGTATCTGAATCCCTGTTTTCAATTCTTTTGCGTGTATACGAGGAGTGGAATTGCTGGGTCATATGGTAATTTGATGTTTTGGGTTTTGAGGAGCTGCCAAACTGTTTTCCATTGAAGCTGCACTATTTTACATCCCCATTGACAGTGTATGATGCGATCTGTCTTCTTTTTATCTCTGCCCATAAAAGTCTGCCGTTAGCTTCTGGATCCCCAGGAAAAGCCCTTCCTTCTCCCAGACCGTGCTCTGCCTTTATCCACTTCCAGACATCTTTCTGGTACCATCTTCCTAATCCAGCCACCGCCTCCACTGCTTATCCTCCCACTCTGACCTTAGTTCACTGAGACCTTGGCCACTGCCAGGTGGAGGACTCTGGTGACCTATTAACCACATAGTCCTGTCCCCTCCTGGGGCCTAGGCTGTTTGACATCTGGGCACCCAACCTCTATTACCACTGTTCCTCAACCTCCCAGACGTGGATCGCTACCTCCAGTGCTGTGCCTCTGCGTGTCCTCTCTCTACATGCAGTTCTGTCTCCCCACCCTCTTCTCTGTCCACCTCCCTCCCCGAGTGACCTCACTGACCTACTTCAGGGCATCCACTGTCTCCAGAGAATCCACATACAGGTGACTCACAGACACACTTCTTGAGATGGGCCCCTCTGCGTCATGAGCATCTCCCTGAATGACCCACAGGCCTTTTAGACTCAAGGTAACACAGAGTGTCCCAACTTTGGTGGTGTTGACATCTGGGGCCAGATCATTCTTTGGGGTGGAGGTGTTTTGTGCATTGTAGGGTGTTTAGTAGCATCCTTAGCCTCTACCAACTAGATTTCTTGTCTCCCACTCCACAGTGTGACAACCAAAGTATCTGTAGATACTGCCAGATGTCTCCTGGGGGGACAATCCACCCTGGTTGAGAATCACTAGGATAGCCCAAATCAAACCACAAACTTGAAGTGCTGAAGTTTGTCCAGCCCAAGCTCTGTGCCAAGCATGGGGCTGAGCACTCTGTAACCACTACCTCATCTTGTGGTCACCTCCTCTATTTTATCTGTACAGGATGGAGGTCCACAGTGGTCACATGACTTTCCCGACGTCACACGGCCAGGAAGCTCACTCTCAGTGATTCCTCATCCCCAGCCCTTCAACTTGTTTCTCTTTTCTTGTCTCCATCTCTCTGAGGGCAGAGAAGCTGGGCTGACAACCTCTTCTCTCCTCCTCCTGCTCTCTGGAACCCCATATCCAGCTATTCACTAATGCGGACATCCCTCACATCCTTAAAATATCCATACCCCTAAAAAAAAAAAGCTCCAATGCGCTTTAAAACAAACCAATAAAAAGGGGGCACCTCTCACACTCCAGCACCATCTGTGGCTCCCCATTGTCCACCATATCAACCCTTAGCTACTGGGACTGGCCTTCAAGGCCCTTCACATCCACCCCTGTACCTCTCCAGCCTCTTCCCTTCTCACACCCCCAGGCCAGGGAAAGCCACCTGCCTAGCCACACCCTCAGGTCTCTCTGTGCCTAAGCCCCACCCCCTCTCCTGCACCTGTTGAAATCCAACCCCTCCCTGAAGTCCCTGCTCAGATGACACATCCTTCACGTAGCCTTCCCTGGCCTCTTTTTTGCCTCCTCTAAGCAGCAAAGCTTCAATTATTTGTATCGCCTCTTCTTCAACTGGAAACACCACCCTCTCTCACCCTCGCTGAGGGCCCAGCACCTAGTGAGGGAACATTATTGAAATGAAGAGTCCAAGGTTACCACCTGCTGGGGCTAGGGAGGTGTCTTACACTTGTTTTAAAATTCTCTCCTTTAAGTTTTGAGCCCTCTGTTTCTCATTTTCTGGAATTTGGGGAAGATTGCTGCCCTAATATTTCCAAAACTCAAATTTAGAGATCTTGAACCTCCTCCTATACCTTTGTTAATCCAGACAAGATGGTGTCTGATTTTGAAATTTCAGCCATTCACAATCCTCTGTCACCATTTTTGCCCCCTCTGTGTATTATGTTTCTATCAATTAATAGTTTTCTTTCAGTGGCCTTCCTTTTAAACCTTATTTATTTTGAAGCAAAATTTATATCACTATTATACCCACAAGACTGTGGATTTAATGTACAGGCCAAGTGTATTTTTTTCCTTATTTATCAAACCAAATCTCTCATTTAACATAAATATAAAATAGAAAATGAATAGAAAATGTTCCTCCATGTGCCATCTAAAATTACTGGGCTTAACAGCTAAGAATTCTTGCACCAGACTTTGGGAAACAGCCAGAGTATTTTCTGTGAGGCTCAGACTTGAGAAAATTCATCCATGCATCCATCCACCCATCCATCTACCCATCCATTCAACATTTATTTCCTCCCCCAGCTTTATTGAGGTACAAATGACAAATAAAAATTATATACGAAGTCTGACAATTAAGTTCGTGACCTTGCCACCATGCGCTTACATTGGCAGCACTGTTCAAACAGCTCAGTAAGGTTTCATAACCTTGGTATATCAGTGTCTCACAACTGTGTTCATGTCGACGTGTGGCAGTGTCTTGCTGGGTGGCATTCATTATTGTTTTTGTGTGCCGTCGTGAGAATGTCTGAGCTTGAATTAGAGCAACAAACAAACATTAAATTTCTTGCTAAACTTGACAAGAATGAAAATGAAATCAGAGGCATGTTGGTCCAAGTTCATGGGGATAATGCCATGAAGAAAACGGCAGTGTACAGATGGGTTAAACATTTTTCTGAGGGGAGAGAACATGTCATTGATGAAGAGAGGCCAGGATGGCCAGTAATGAGCAGAACTGATGGAAACATTGCAAAAACTCGTCAAATTGTGTGTCTAGATCGTTGCTGACTGTGAGAAGCATAGCAGACCAAGTAAACATCAATAGAGAAACAGGAAAATCTTAACTGAAAACCTTGACATGAGAAAGGTGTGTGCAAAGATGGTCCCGAAGGAGCTCACCGATGAACAAAAGCAAAGGAGAGCCAAAGTTTGCCAAAATCTTTTGGAGAGTCAAGTCGATGTTTTGGGCTGTGATATCACTGGTGACGAAACATGGATGTACCAATACAAACCTGAAACAAAGTGTCAAAGTGCACAGTGGAAGTCAGCTAATTCTCCACGATCAAAAAAGTTCTGTCAGTAGAAATCAAGAGTCAAAACGATGTTGCTAACCTTTTTTGATATCAGAGGGATTATTCATTATGAATTTGTACCAACTGGACAAACAGTTAACCAAGTTTACTATTTGGAAGTGCTGAAAAGGCTGCGTGAAAAAGTTAGACGACAATGACCTGAACTTTTCATTAACAATTCATGGGTCTTGTATCACAACAATGCACCAGCTCACACGGCAGTGTCTGTGAGGGAGTTTTTAGCCAGTAAACAAATAATTGTATTGAAACAGCCCCCCTACTCACCTGATCTGGCCCCCAATGACTTCTTTCTTTACCTGAAGATAAAGGAAATATTGAAAGGAAGACATTTTGATGACATTCAGGACAGCAAGGGTAATACGACGACAACTCTGATGGCCATTCCAGAAAAAGAGCTCCAAAATTGTTTTGAAGGGTGGACTAGGAGCTGGCATTGGTACATAGGTACACAGCTTCCCAAGGGGAGTACTTCGAAGGTGACCATAGTGATATTCAGCAATGAGGTATGTAGCACTTTTTCTAGGATGAGTTCACGAACTTAATTGCCAGACCTTCATATATTTAAAGTGTACAATATGATTCAACATTTATTATCATTACTCAGGTTTCAGTGGGGAAGGTACCTGACACCCAACCTCAAATACCAGCACTCCTCACCCCACTGCAAAACTCTGTGTTACAGCCCTTCACTGGTGGCAATTTCCTGATGGATATGTTTATTTTCTGCTTTCTTTACTTGAGTCTGGGTTCCATGAGGGTAGGTATTTGGTCTGTCTTTATTCTCTGCCATATTCCCCATGCTTGGAGCACAGCAGGCGCTCTACAGTGGCACAGATCTATGTTGAGCCTAGCACTGCCCAGCCCCGCCCCGCCCCAGCTGATCTTGAGGGCCCACATTCATGGAGACCCTAGTCTCGGCGAGACAGAGCCAGGCTAACAGAGGATTTACTTGACTGATTGCACTTGCCTGACTGACTGCATGGGTTGGGAAGCCACTGCTTTCTCTGAACTGGGGCACATAGAGCATGGAGTTAGCAATCAGGATTTGCCAGTGAGGGAGAAGCCTGGAAGCTACAAATAGAAGTCAGCACTTACTATGTGCTAAAATACAGAGGTGCTCCCTACATCTTGAAGCTGGGTTTCTCAACTTTGGCACTGTTGACGTCTGGGGCAGGATTACAATCTGTTGTGAGAGGCTGTCCTGTGCATTGTAGGGTGTTTAGCAGCATCCCTGGCCTCCACCCACTAGATGCCATAGCACCCCCACCCCCAAGTCTGACCTAACACATCTCTAGACATTGCCCAATGTCTCCTGGGGGGCAGAATTGCCTTGGGTGAGAACCACTGTCCTAAAGCATTACAACAACCTTCTGAGGTTCACAGTGAGTATATGATGGAGGCCCTCTGCTGCCAGAGTCCATGCTCTAACCACTGCACAACATGGCTTGGAATTTGGCCTTGGCCCCCAGGCTCTGTTCTCTGAGAGAGTTCAGCACTGCTTTGGACCTGCTCTACCCCTTGGTCCCATCCACCACGCTAACCAGCCCCGAGGTCAGACCTCCCACCTGGTTGGCCTGCAAAGCCAGGACAGGCTCACCTGCCAGGCACTAAATCTGTAACTGCATCCAGAATTTATTTTTGATAAATCAAAAGCCTTTGGAATAGCCATCCTGAGGGACACTATCTATGCTGCCTTGCCTTTCTTCAGCTTCTTTATGGTTTACTGTGGTTTTAACTTTGGAACTCATTGTTTTTTCTTAACTTTGGTATTCTCAGTATCTGGCTCGACCTCTGCCTGAACCCGGAAATTCATGCCTGTCCTTGAGCCTGCAACCTGCAGGCTCAAGATGGGCCTGCAATAATGTCTGGAGCCTTTGCTCTCTCTAGTCTCCTGTGGCTTTTCCCCCACTTTGACAGGTATTTCCTGGGCTTCTGGTTTGCTCGGCTCTGGGGAGAGGGTGGGGAACCAGAGGCCAGCTGTGGGTCCTCCCATCTGTCTGCCCACTTGCCCAGGTCAGCCACCCGCCCACTCACTGACCCAAGAATTATCTCTCTGTCTCACATCTGGAGGCTGGGCTGACCCTGTCTAGACACATCTAGAGCAGATGGGCTGGCCAAGGACAACATCCTAGCTGGAGGGTCAAGGTGGCTGGTGGTGGGTGGATGGGTGGGAGGAGCAGAACCAGAGTCTGGTGCTGCTTGTTGAGGCCAGAGGTCTTTCTGAAGGGAGAGGCTGCTACTGGCTGCAGAGCCCCAAGAGGCTGGCTTGGACCCAGGATCCAGAGGGAGCAGAAGGGATGGTTCACAAAGGCTGGTGGAACCTGAGAATTCCTGGTGGTCCCAGAGGAGGCTCCTGGGTGCCAGTGGGGAGTCAGGGGTGCTGGCTTAGGGATTCCTGTCCAAGCTTGGAGGCAGGCCCTGAAGTGGGGCCATGAGGAGTGCTAGCGTGGGAGGAGAGTGTTAAGAGAAGAAGAGAGGAGGAGGATCTGGTCGCTAAAGGCAGCCAGGCCGGGGCGGGCTGGGCAAGGAGCCTGGCGTTTGCAGTTTCTGGATGTCCCAGTCTTGGTCTTGCCGCATGTCTCTTTTGATTGTGTCATTTTCTCCATCTCTCCACCTGTCACGCTCTCCAACTCAGTCTCTGTGTCTTTCCCTTTCTGTCACTCTCCAGTCTTCCCAGTCTCTGTCTCTCTCCGCGTCTCTGGAAGCCGCGCCTCAGTCCCCGCCCAGGGTCCCCCGAGGCCGGGGGCGGGCCGGGGACGGGCCTCGCAGTATTGCCGGGCGGGGTTAAAGAGCCGGGCCAAGGGGCCGTGCGGTCAGAGTCGAGTTGGCGGGCCGGGCGGATCTGGATTGAGGGCCTGAGGCCGAGACCCGCGGGGTGAGTGCACCCGGGGCAGGGGGTGGGTGGGTGGGGGTGGGAAGGGGACTGAGCGGGGCGTAACCCGAGAGCGCTCTGCGCTGGAACCCGACGCGCAGAGCTGACAGAGCGGTTGCGAGGGTCTGTGCTCAGCCGTCCTAGGGATCACTAGGACCCAGGACCGGGCTACTCGGGTTGGGGGATATGGTTGTGTCCCGACGGTCAGTGTGTGTGAACGTGGATTTTTCTGTGCGCGCCCAGGAGTACTGGGTGTATCCTTCTTCCAGGGTGTCAGTGATGGGCAGGGGCCTCAAGAAGACCACCACAAGGACATTACAGAGGGATCCAAGCCCTGCCCTGTGACGCCTCATTAGGGCTGATTGGCGTCACTTGGAATTTCATTGTCTTAAAGGGGGCTGTGTGTCCCACCAATGGACTTTATGCTTGTGGTCGGGCTGCTTTCTGGTCCCTCTTACCCACCCATGGCAGGCACAGCACTGCAGAGTGCCCTTCTGTGAAAACAGGATACCCTCCTGGGCTCCTAGAGTTGGCTGTGAGGGTTGTATGAGGTCCTGCAGTTGGTTTCAGCTGATACTTGTTGGATGCTGGTGACAAGATGCTCTCTGGTGTCCCAGGGACCAGGCCCTCACTCCTTGCAAGGGGTAGCTAGCTGGCCTGGCTGAGGCCCATGAGCTGGGGAGTCTCAGGCTGGAGGCGGGAGGGAGACAGCGGGGAAGCTCGGATTTGAACACTCCAACCCTGAATGACCCCAACATCCTGGGCATTTTCCAATGGCCCCGGCCTCTCTGTATAGCCCAGCTTGGGTTTCTAAGTGGTAACATTAGCTCTAGGCTTGTGGCCGGCGGTGCATGGGTTGGTATCTGCAGAGGGGCTTGGATGATGACTCAGGAGTCATTCACAAAATGGGACCCTCTCTCTCCTCTCTGGCAAGACTTGGGCCTAATTCTGCTAATCCCAGATGGCCGGGTAACAACACTGACTATGATGGCAGCAACAACAGCAACTTGATCAAGGGCTTACTGTGTGCCAAGCACTGAGCTGAGCACATTAAAAATGCTGTGTGTTTATCACAGCCCCATGAAGTGGGTAATATGGTTCCTATCTTACCGAGAAGGAAATTGAGGCCCAGAGAGGTGCAGACACCTTCCTGAGGTCACACAGTTGAGCTTTATAGGATCCTTACATCTAAGTGTGGCCACACTTGCTTAGGATGGTGTGCAGAGATGATTGTAGCCCTGAAATTGTCTAGATTACTGGTGGTTTTTAAACTTATTTTTCTGTCAGGATCTTCTACAATATGCCCAAAGCTATAGTGAGACTCCCCCCTCCCCATGCTTATTTGCCAGCTCAGCCTTGCCCTCAGAACTGCCCCTGAAGCTTTTTGTCAGCACTCCAGAAATTTGAGGTAAGCTCCCTCTCAGCTCAGGTCTCCTGGAGCCCAGCACTTTGGAAGAGTATGAGTCTTGGGTGGGGCAGCCCTTTGGCATAGAGGGGTTCATGGAGGTGCCGTGAGCCAGGATGGAGGCAGGCTGTCTTGATTACAAGCTGTGAGAGGGAATGGAGAGCAGGGCTGGGATGTGCGGCAATAGGAAAAGTCTGATAGTACTTGGCTGTCAGGCTGCTGGTGGGCCCCAGTGCCTGTAGTTCAAGGAGAGGCAGATAGGTGGTTTCTGGTGGGTCCGGGTCTCTGTCCTGCATTTCTTCTCAGGAGCCCACACACCTTGTATGACAAGTACCTGACTGGCGGCTGGGCTAACCTGACAAACCTGCGCTCCATGGGTGTGGGCCTTGGAGCTACTAGCACCTCCATCTCCAGATAACTCAGGCCCCAGCAGGGTGGGCGGGGTCATCTCTGCCAGGGTGGGGCTGCTGGATGTCCTGCCTGGTGTTTGGGATGAGATTGGGTGCTGACGCCAAGAGATGTGAGTGTTCCAGCCTCCCATGGCATCTCAAGTATCAGCTTTGCATTTCTCTCACTTCTATAAAATAGTAATAGTAGAAATAGAAATAATGGCTAAAATTTTGCATGCTACCTGCCAAACCTCATCTAACTGAAGTGTCCCAAACAACCTTAACAGGTAGGCACTGCTATTAGCAACCCATTTTCCAGATTGGAAATGGAAGCTGAGGGTGGGGACTGGACGCACTTAGGGAGAAACAGAGTCCTGCTTTGAACCCAGGCTGGTTTGAGTCGAAACTGCTCATTTTAAAGGATGGTACATACCATCCCCAAATAACTTCACATGTTATTTTTGTTGATTTACATTGAAGTGTAATATATGTACAGGAAAGTGCCCATTACAGAACTGGACTGTTCAGGAGTTTTCACAAATTGAACCCACACATGTCATCAGCACCCAGATCAAGAAAGGGTAAACTACCTGTGCCGCAAAGCACTCCTCCCACCCCCACTGCCAATTAAAGTATCTTAATGCCTTTTTCATTAATTTCAACAAATTAGTTTTTAAATAGACTTTATTTTCTAGAGCAGTTTTAGGTTTACAGAAAAATTATGCTGGAAGTATAGAGTGCCAACACACCTCCTCAACTCCCTATAATTTCCCCTGTTATTAATGTCTTGCATTAGTGTGGTGTGTTTGTTACAATTGATCAACCAATATAGACACATTATTACTAACTATAGTTTACATTAGAGTTCACTTTTTGGGTTATGTAGTCAACTCATTAATTTTTATAGTTAGTTAAGTGTTTTTGAATGGGCAATATGTGCTCATGGTATAGAAAATCAAAAAGTCCCCAAAAATGATGAGTGAAAGTTAAGTTTCCCTTCCATTCCCACCCCAGTGCTTCCAGGCCCCTTCCAGAGGCAGCCATCATGAGAAATTTCGCATGAGCCCTCAAAGCACTTTTTTTTTTTTTTTGCCTTAAAAACATTGAGGCAGGGCCGGCCGAGTGACGCGTTGGTTAAGAACTGGCTTGGGACGCCAGAGGGCCCCGGTTCGGATCCCACATATGAGGGCCAGTGACACTGCCCTCTACAGCTAAGATGCTGAACAACAGCTCAACCTGGAGCTGGGCTGCCCTGAGTCGCTGGCTATGGCGTAGGCTGCAGCCCCTGCTGCAGTGGGTTGCCATGGGCTACTGTGTGTAGCCAGCAGCCAGCGTGAGCAGCCAGCAGCTGCAGTGAGCGGCCGTCCAGAAGCCGGCGACTGATCTGCCTCGCCCGGGAAGAGCGCAATGATGGTGCCAACTTGGGCCAGTGAAGCGACGTCCTCCACAACTAGACTGAAGAACAAAACGACAGCAACTTCTCTGTTCCCCTTCCCCCAATTCCCCCCCCCAAAAAAAAATCTAAAAAACATAAAACAAAACAAAACAAAAAAACATTGAGGCAAAACTCACCTAATATAACTATTTAAAGTGAACAATTCAGTAGCATTTAGTATATCACTCCAAAGGGAAACCCCGTCCCCATTAGCAGTCATTCCCCATCCCACCTCCCCCAGCCCCTGGCAACTACTAATCTGCTTCCTATCTCTACGGATTTGCCTGTTCTGGACATCTCGTGTACATGGGATCACATGCACCATGGTTCATCCATGTTGTACCATACATCAGTGTTTCATTCCTTTTCATGGCTGAATAATATTCATTGTATGGATGGACCTTATGATATTTATCTATTCATAAGTTGATGGCCATTTGGGTTGTTTCCACCTTTTGGTGATTGTGCATAATGCTGCTATAAATATTTGTACACAGTGTCTGCTTGAGTCCCTGTTTTCTGTTCTTTTGGGTATACACCCAGGAGCGGAATTGCTGGGCCATGTGGTAATTCAATATTTAACTTTGAGAAGGACCATCAGATTGTTTCCCTCAGTGGCTGCACCACCTTAAACCCTTTTGTAGCACCTTCTTTTGGGGAGTTGGACAGAAGTGCTCTTGTTTGGGGAGCAGGGGGAACCCAGCTGAAGAAAGTAGAGGATTTCCTCAATATACTCATTTATTGAGCCTCTCCTGAGCATCAGATCGATCTCTTTCTATTATTCCCATTTTGTAGATGAGAAGACTGAGGCTCCCAGGGTGAGAGCCAGTTGGGGACCCATAGCATGTGCTCTTTCTCCTAGGAGCAGAGCTGGTGTCTATCCTAGGAAAGGCTGCAGCCATTGCCTGGCATAGACAGGTGGTGAGGTGGGCACAGGCTTCAGAACTGCCCTCCCTGGCTCTGCCCATGAGCCCACTTCCCCAGGCACCTACCCACCTGTGAGGCGGGCATAGGGCTTCACCCACTTTTTTCTCTGACCTCTCCATAGACCCACCCACCCAGAGCAGTGTCCACTTTTCCAGGGCTGGTGCTTTCTCTTGTTCCAATTTCTTCCTGTTTCAATTCTTTAGGAAGACATTTTCTTTGTCAGGATATCAGCTGGGATTTTCCTGGGTTGGGGTGGGGCCCTTACTGTTACTACACTCAGAAGTGCCCCAACTCCCTTTGAGGGCTACTGGGAAGATGAAAGGAATGATTGTGAAAGCCACCATGTAACAGCAGGTGCTCAATAACTCTTTAGAGAGCGAAGGAAGTGGGGTGGCTGATGGTGGCGAAAAATGGACGGTTGAGGCAGAGTTGGGCTTAGGGAAAGAGAAGCCACCATGGGCTGAGCTGTGGGAAAGGCATGGTGGTGATGGGAACAACATATGCAAAGGCTCTGAGGTGGGAATGAACTTGGCCTGTAGCTGGAGTTGAGTGAGTGAGGGAGAGGGTGTTGAGAGACAGGGTTGGAAGGGTCAACGGGGGCCAGGCCACACAGGGTGTTGCGGTCCACAGAAAGATGTCTGCATTGTGTTCATAGTGTGATGGTGAGCCACAGAAGGATTCTGAGCTGGGGGAGGTCGTGATCTGACTTAAATTTAGGAAGATCCCTCTGCTGCTATGTGGAGAATGGATTGTTGGGGGGCAGGATAGAGCTGGGGAGACCAGTGGGAGCACCCTGCTGTGGTGGCCTGACATGCAATGATGGGGATGGAGAGAAATGAATGGATGTGAAAGGTGTTTAGGACAGACCACTGGCAGGACCTGACAACAGATTGGATGTGGGGAGAAAGAGGGAGGTGAGGTGAATCTGAGGGTCTGGGGATGCCCTCTGAGGGGGATACCCAGGAGGTGGCTGGACCTATTGGGGGGATATTCAGAGCTGGACACTGAGACATGGGAAGCACCTCAGAGATGCGGTCACAGCAGCCATGGGAGGGGGTGAGATCCCCAGGAGGTACACAGAGGAAGAGGAGATGACCCAGGGCCACGCTCTAAGGATCCCCAACATTTTCAAATTGGGCAAAGAGGAGTCCAAAACAGGCTGAGAAGGGGGATCTTTGTGCCTAACATGGAGGGATCAGCTCCTGAAGGGCTTTGGATGCCAGGCCGAGGGCAGTGGGGAGTCATGGAGGGCTTGAGAGCAGGGAAGAGGCAGACCTTCAGAAAGATAACTGTGGTGGGTGGGCTGGGAGCGAGGGTGCAGCCAGGTTGCCCAGGGATTAGAGGTGAACCACGTGGCCCCCTGTTGGCTGAATGTATTGACTTCCCCTCCCAGGAGTGTTGGGCCTGACAAGATCGTGACCCACCTACTGAGATAATCTTTTACAGACACCTCAGTTTCAGATGGGGAAACTGAGGCCTAGGGCACACAGCCAGTCAGTGGCGGTGTCAGGATTAGAACCTAACTGCTTATGGTGTGTGCATGCATGTGTGCGTGTGTGTGTGTGTGTGCATTTAATAGGAAAGCCCCCTTGATTTACAGTCTTCACTTCACTCAGAGTCTGCCCAGATAGCCCTCTCCAGAGAGGCCATCCTGGACCACCTTATCTAATAGAATTGCTCTCTATCCTTTTACTCTGTGTATTAGTGTCCTGGGGCTGCTGTCACAAATGACCACAAACTGAATATTGACACCCCTCAAAGACAAAAATTTCTTCTCTCACAGTTCTGGAGTCCAGAAGTCTGCCATTCAGGTGTCAGCAGGGCCATGCTTCCTCTGATGGCTCTAGGTCAGGATCCTTCCTGCCTCTTCCAGCTTCTGGTGACCCCAGGCGTCCCATGGCTTGTGGCCGCATCACTCCAATCTCTGCCTCCGTCTTCACATGGCCTTCTCCTCCTGTATGCCTCTCTCTTAGAAGGACACCTGTGATTCCTGTTAGCACCCACCTGAATAATCCAGGATAACCTCCCCATCTCAAGATCCTTAATCCCATCTGCAAAGACTTTGCTATATAAAGTCACATTCTATGTTCCAGGGATTAGGACATTGTGTCTTTCTTGGGGAGGGGGGCAATATTCAGCCCCCCTACCTTTCACCTCCTTCATGACATGTAGCCTTTATATGGTATTCTGTCATGTCTGTTGGTGGTCACCTTCCCTGAGGACCTGGGCTATATCTGTCCTGCTCACCATTATATCCCCAATGCCCAGAACAGAGTTGCACACACACAGCAGCGCTCAAAAAATGATTTGCCAACTGAATGCTGGAGAAATGCATGTAGAGCACTTGGTGAAGAGACTGGTATGTGGAAGCATTAAAGGAAGGTCACAATTGTTCCTAGTAATTACGAACTGACTTCTCTGCATTGCTGGGGGGAATCCTTACCCACCATTAAATTGGTAAAGAAATAAATACCCTTGGCTACCTCCTGTCAAGTGTGTCACCTGGAGCTGTCTGTGTAAGAGGCAGCCCAGTTGTCCACCAGCGTCCCCAGTTCAGAGCATCTGCCTTGAATTTGTGACTTGGGGCTCTCTGTGCTTCATTTTGGGATGTTGCCTATTCCCCACCCACTGCCCCTACCTGGACCTTTTAGGGGGCATATCGCCTACACTAGGAAGTCTGTATTTTTAAAAAGATTTTAAATTGAGGTAAAATACACATAACATTTACCACCTTAACCATTTTAAGTGCACAGTTCAGTGAGTGGCATTAAGTACATTCACACTCTTGTGCTGCCATCACACCATCCATCTTCAGAACTTGTTCATCTTCCCAAACTGAAACTCTGTCCCCATTAAACACTAACTCCCCATCCCCCTTCCCCAGACCTTGGCACCCACCACCTATGATCTGACTCCTCTAGGGACCTCATATAAGTGGAATCATATAGCATTTGTCCTTTTGTGGATGGCTTATTTCACTGAGCATAATGTCCTCGAGGTTCATCCAAGCTGTATCAGGTATCAGAATGTCCTTTTTATGGCTGAATAATATTCCATTGTATAGATGGACCACATTTTGTTTATCCATTCATCCATTCATGGGCACTTGAGTTGCTTTTGCCTTTTGGCCACCGTGAATAATGCTGCTGTGAACATGGATGTACAAATATCTGAGTCCCTACTCTTCTTTTGGAGATCTACCCAGAAGTGGGCTTGCTGGAACGTATGGTAATTCTGTTTAATTTTTTTTTAGGAACTTCCATAATGTTTTCCACAGCATGACTGTACCATTTTACATCCCTAACATATGGGTTCCGATTTCTCTGCATCCTCGCCAACATTTGTTGTTGTTGTAATTATTATTATTATTATTATTATTATTATTATTATTATTGTAGTAGCTATCCTAATGAGTGATCATGCCATCTTCATTTTAAGTCAGACCATCCCAGTGGGACTCTCCAAATTTGGTGATCTGACCAGCTTTTTTTCCCAGGATGCACTAACCAATAGAAATTTCATGTTTTCTTCAGGGTTGATGTGGTTGGGTGTTGGCTGGTGGAAGAGCCAATGAGTCTGAGCCCCTAGAGGGTAGCACCACTGGCTGGAGTGGGTGGAGATTGGGACTCAGGTGACCTGGAGTTCAGGGTTCCTTTACCTGTGTTGCCCAAGGAGGTAGGAGCACAGAGGGAAACCTTGACTGGTAGGAGTGGGTGGAAAGAAGAGATGAGGACAAGATTCATCATCTTCAGGAATCTCCTTGGCAGTGTCTGAGATCCGTGGTCTTTAAAGTGAGGGTAATTGAGGTTGACCTCTGGCGGGGCCTCCTGTGACCTCTGTCAGTTCCAGTCTCCCTTGAGCTTGAGGAGCTGACCTTGAGTTCTCTGGACAAGGGGGAGAATGATAGGACCGCCCTCCAAATACTGCCTTAAGGTTCTATGAGATGAGGCATGTACATCCCTGAGCGTGGTGCCTGGCACGTAGAAAGCACTCCATACCAGGTCATTGTGTTATTAATATTATTGTTACCCACCCACTTTGTTTTAGTTTCTTCAGAAGCTGATCCTAGATCAAGGATTTGAGTTCAAGCACTTTACCTGGGAAGTGATCACAGAAACAGCCAGTATGGTAGAAGGAAATGAATCCTAAAGAACTGAAAACAGGAACTCAAACAAATACTTGTCCATGTAGGTTTATAGCAGTACATTTCCCAATAGGTAAAAGGTGGAAACATCCGAGATGAATGGATAAACAAATTGTGATATATCCTTACAATGGAATGTCACTCAACAGAATAAATGAAGCACTGACATGCTACAACAGGGTGAACCTCGAAAACATGATGCTGAGTTATAGAAGCCAGACACAAAAGGTCACACAGTGTATGTTCCCATTGATATGAAATGTCCAGAACAGGCAAATCCATAGAGACAGAAATCAGATCAGTGGTTGCCAGGGGATGAAGGTACGGGGGTTTGGGGAGTGATTGCGCGTGGGATATGGTCTCCTTTTGGGGTGATGAAAACATTTTGGAACTAGATACAGGTGATGGTTGCTACAACAGTGTGAATGTGCTAGATGCCACTGAATCGTGCACTTTAAAATAGTTCATTCTATGCCAGGTGAATCTCACCGTGTTTTAAAAAAAAGAAGAGGAAGAAGGAGAAGGAGAAGAATAAGGAAGATGGGGAAGGGAGGCATCTAGTAGAGAAATTTTCTATTGTGGGCAGCTGTTTATCCCACCGGTAGTGCATGTGAAACCCACACGGCAGGGTCATAGCACCGGAGGGGAGAAGGCGCTGGAGTATATATCCAGTAATGCTCCTCAGTCATTGAGGAGAGCTGCTTTCAGGGCGGGGTGTGTCTTAATTTTCCAGCACGCTGGCCAGCCTTGCACAGGGCAGAGAAGTCAGGAGGGATGTCCTGCAAACGCAAGGCTGAGTGCAGATGGCGGGGCAATGGTGGATCCATCTGGCCAGCTGGCTGGAGGCCACTGCTGGGGGCAGAAGAGATATGGATCCGTGGCATCTGAGACTTACAGGTATTGAGCATCTACTGTCTGCCAGGCATGCCATGCTTGACTGCACAGGTCACCGTATGTATGGCACGCATGTTCTCACCTGCATTGACTCCCCATCCCGTATGTCCCCCCAGGATGCTGCCCATCACAGAACACCTGCTGCACCTCCTGGGACTGGAGAAGACCGCCTTCCGCTTGTACGCGGGCTCTGCGCTCCTCCTCTCCCTGCTCTTCGTCTTCTTCCGCCTGCTGCTGCGGTTCCTGAGGCTCTGCTGGCGCTTCTACGACACCTGCCGCCGGCTGCGCTGCTTCCCTCAGCCGCCCCGGCGCAACTGGCTGTTGGGCCACCTGGGCATGGTGTGTGTCGGGGACCACTGGGCTGGGCAGGGCACAGCTGGGCAGGTCCCAGGTATTCAGTGAGGATGATGGACCGCTGGCTTCTCGCAGCTTCCCAAGAATCTGGTTGGAGCCATGAACAGACCCACTTGACAGGATATGAGTGAGGCAGGCTCAGCAGGGGAGGGGTTGGGGTGGGGCAAGCAGTTTACCCAAGGTCACACAGCTGGGATGAAGCAGAGCTAACGCCAAAGTTTTCTTTGTAATTCCAGGCTATCGATATGCCTTTCATGGGATATATCCTATCACATAATACGACATAATATATTCAGAATACAGGTACCAGTACCTGTGAAATTCATCAGGTTCTAGGATCCTGGTGGGGGACAATGGGGACATGCTCCTGTAGATTTTATTGCTCCATCCCCATCCCCAACATAGTTCCATCTCTCTCCCTCTTTAATGCTGTGGTTCCAGGTCAGGACCCCTTTCCTTGCATTTAATTTCTTATTTCACATGCATGTGCCAAGTATTATTTTAGGCAATTTATAAATGTTAACTCATTCAGTCCTTGACAATCCTAGGAGGTAGGTCCCATGACTATCCTTATTTTGCGCCTGAGAATACTAAGGCTCAGAGAGCTTAAGTAACTGGCCTTAGGTCACACAGCTCTTACGTGGCAGAGCCAGGGTTCAAACCCAGCTGTGTGGCTCCAGCACTTTTAGCTGTCTTCCCTCAGCTGCCTCTAGTCTCTGGATGAGAAAGGCTAGACTTTTCTAAAAGGGCGTCAGAAGTCAGGGGATAGAAAGCCAGACTCCTAAGGGCACTGAGGCTCTATACTGAATGCGGAGGTGGATTTAGAGAGGGCAGTTCAGGGCAGCAGCCATCAGTGTGGACCTGATGCCTGTGTCTACCGTCTGCTGCCTGTGTGATCTCAAGCAAACTCCTTCACCTCCTGTGCCTCGGTCTCCCCATCCATAATGCAAGGACTGTAATTGTTCCTAATAACCTCATGGGATTGTTTTGACAGGTCCTGCAGTCATGTCCCAGGCAGGCTTGGCACTAAGTTGGCTACACAATGGTGGATACATGTGCTCCACTCCTGGGTCCTGCAGGGACGGGAAGTATCAAGTGATTCTAGAAATCTTTTAGATACTGTTTGGAGGGAGTCTCAGAAGAAGGAAGCAGAAGATGCATTTCCACTCAATAGTGCAAAGAACATTTATTTTATTCAGATTTTGGAATTATCCCCCTGGGGACAGCACTCATCAACTTTTGCCTGTTTGTACCTGAGTTCCCTCCCTCCCTTCTACCCTCGCGCTCCTGCTCAGGCCTCATCTTCCACGGTTGGACCTTGGTTCAGCCTCCTCCCTGGGCTCCTGCCTCCAGTCTCACCTCTTCAGTCCATCCTTCATCTTAGCCCCAGAAGGATTCTTGAATCCTTCCCTACTCACACACCTTCCATGGCTTCCCACTACTGTCTGGGGAAAGTCCCAGCTCCTTAGCTGGTGTTCAAGGTTCTTTTGTTTCCGACCCCCAGCCTCCTCACCTGTTCCACCATCCCCCTCTAGTTCCCATAACAAAGCTCCAACCCCCCACTGTGGCCTTTGCTGAAACTGTGCCCTCTGCCCAGAATATCTTTTGCTGTTAGGGGAACTTCTACACTCCTTCATGCCCCATCTCCAATGCCCTCACTCCAAGAAGCCCTCTGGTTTGGATGGTGGTCCTAGAGGTGGTAGGTAGGCCTGGGTGACCTGGGCAATTGGCAGGGCTGGTTCTGAAGCCCTACCTTGACCCCAAGAATTCAGCCCACCTCCTGGGGCCACAAGACCTGGGTGAGGCCATGATCTCCCTTGGGTGTGGACAGGCTCAGGGCTGAGCCTGATAGAGAAGGAGGCGTAGGATCCAGAGAGGAGTCCTTTGTTCATTTATTCATTCTTTCATTCGACAATTGTTGGGCCCTACCACTAGCCAGGCACTGGGTTAGTCCCCTTCATATCTGAGCTCTTCCCTAATTTTCACAGCCTGTGAATTAAGGATGTATCTGCCCTATACTATAGATTTGATCTTTGGGGCTGAGAGAGGTTAAATGACTTGCTCAAGATCACACAGTGGTTGAGGGTGAATTTGAGCTCAGAAGCGCTCTGCCTCATAGAGCATGTTGGTTAAGAGCAGGCATTTTGGAGCTAGGTGGCCTGTGTTCAAACCCTGGCTCTGCCACTATGGCAGATGGTGCCAGTGCCTGCCCATATGCTCTGAGCCCTTTTCTGGGTGTAATGGCCTGACCTCTGGCTACCAGTTCCTGCGTTCTAGAGCTTTCTCTAGCTGGAGCCCACTGTGCCTGTGCATACTGTGAGCTTGAGAGTTAAAGCACCAGGAGCGGCCCTTAGCCAGTGACTATGGGACTATGTGAGTTGGTGTAGAAACACCCCAGCCCCCTTGCCCTTGGGTGGGTTGACTGTGAGATATGTATCTTCCAGAGGTCCCCAGTGGCACTGAGCCCCAGTTGCCCATGGCGATAACCTTCTTGACAACTCACTCTTTCTTGGCTGCCTTCCCCAATCCCCTATCTATGTTTTTTGGGATTGCCCCCACAAATAAGCTACTTTCCCTAGAACCCTTGTCTCAGGGCCTGCTTCTGGGGAGCCCAAACCAGGACAGTTGCTTGGTCACCTATAACTTCAGACAAAGTAAAATGGGGAAATAGTAGCAACTTTGTCATGGGGTTCTTGTGTGGGTTGAACATACAAATCTAAGAAAAATGCCTAGAGCATTTGCCAAACACTATAAGCACACGTATATGTGAAATATGACAATACTAGTGCTATTTTATTACTAACAGAGCAAGTACTCGATAAACAATTATCATTACTGTGTTTACTGTTCTTGTTTTTATTTCTTGGACATCAGCTGTGTGTCAGGCCCTGTGCTGGGTTCTTGTGTCTTATTATTTCATGAATCCTCTCAACTGCCCTCAGATGGAGAGTTGATTCTTCCCCACTTTTCACATGAGGAAGTGGAGGCTCAGCAAGGTGCAGCCAACTACCTGCAGTCATACAGCCCTTCTCGGCTTGTTTCTAGGGCAAGGGAGGTGGCAGGAGGGAAAGGCTAGGGGAAGTTGGGACTGGGTATCTCCTCACTATCCTTCCCTACCATCCCCCGCAGTATCTTCCCAATGAAACGGGCCTCCAAGATGAGAAGAAGGTGCTGGACAATATGCACCATGTGGTCCTGGTATGGGTTGGACCTGTCCTGCCACTGTTGGTTCTGGTACACCCTGACTACATCAAACCCTTGCTGGGTGCCTCAGGTAGGTGGGCTGGGTCTCTCAGCGATGGGTAAACCCTCAACTTCCAGAGCCCACCAGGGCTTCTAGGCAGGGCTTCTTCCAGAAGAAGGGCTATTTGAGTAGGGCTTTGAAGGATGAATAGGAGTTCACCAAAGCAGAAATGGCAATACAGAGAGTGGGAGCAGCATGGGAAAAGGTGGGGCAATGTCTAAGCGTCCCAGGAAATTTGAGAGGATTCCCACCCCTTGGGAAGTCAGAACCAAACATGTTCAGATAAACAATTGTTTGCCCAAGATTTCGTTAACTGGTTGTTGCTCAATTCTAATGACCCACTCATCATTTGGGTTCTGACACGCCCGTTCTGACTACCTTAACCTGTAGCCTGCTCTCTTCACCTGGGCTGACCCGGACTGGCAGAGAGAGAGATGTAGAAGAATTGCTTCTTCCTTCTGCAATCCACACCTATCCCAAGGCGTAGGACTCCCAAGCACGCTTGGCAAGCTCTTGCTCAGCCTTCAACACCCAGCTGCAATGGCCCTTCCTCCAGAAAGTCTTCCCTGACTCTCCAGCAGACCATAGCCTGCTCTTCTGGACTTTCCCATTCTCAGTCCTAACCTTTTAGGGCTGAGTGTGCCTGTGTCCAGCTATATCTTTTTCATAAGTGGGGCTCTGGATCCTCATCATGGCCTTGCATGTAGTTGGGTACCTTGGAAAGCATCAGGAGACATTTGATAGAGGAGAGATGGGAAAAAAAGAACTCCAGGAGTTTTAGGATCCCTGGCCTCAGCTTGGGCCTCCTCAAACACACATGTGGAAACTGCCTTCCAGGCTGCCACCCCGGAGCCATGAAAGGGTAAGGGGCCACTGTACTTACCTCCTCCAGCTATGCCCTCCCCATGCCTCTTCATTTCCATTATTGAGTTTGTGAGGGGCCGATCATCTCCATTGCACAAATGGGAAAACCTAGACCCTGGTAGAGGTGACTCTTCCAAGGAATGGACACAGTTGTGGGAAGAGCTGTGGGAAGAACACTGGGCTAGGACTTGGGTGGGCTGGGGTCCAATCCTGGCTGGAGCACGTTCTTGCTGTGTGATCCAGCAATTCATCTAGCCTCTCAGGGCCTCTGCTCTGTAAAATGGGGCCATTGTGAAGACTCAGTAATATAATGTAGGTAGGTGCTAATAAGCGTTTCTTCTCTCCTGACAATGCAATATACTTTTCTTTCTTTCTCTTCCCCATTCTTCCTTATCTCCTTCTCCACCTCCTCTTCCCCTCTGCTACTCAGAGCATCAGTTTCCTGAGTATCATCCTGCATGGTTTTCAGATTCCAAGTAGATGAGGGAGTAGAGCCCCCAGCATGGGCTTGGCGCTTAGTAGAGCTCAAACCTCTTCTTCTCCCCTCCCCTCTCTCAGAACATGCAGCATATCCACTGCCTCCCCCACCAGAAGAACAGGATGGAGCACGCCAGGCTGGGGAGGGTGGGGCTGTGAGTCAGGAGAGTCCTAGCCCCAGGGTGCCCCTGCCCCTTCGTTGTCTGCCCACTTGGGATGGGACAGGCCTAACCCCAAGTCTCAGATTCCATCTCGCTCTGGGGCCTACCTGGGGGGCCTTCCCTGGGGGGCATTGCTGCTCTGAGCTTAAACCCACACAGCTTGTGGGTCCTGAGTAAGGCATGGGTCCTCTTAGCACCTCTGTTTCTTCATCTTCTAATGGGCATTTGGGATAGAGAGCATTAATGGGAGAAAGTAGTCAAAAATGCTTTACAGAGGACAACGCATGATATATAGGCATATAATTATAGCTTGGTTTCATACATTTATTTTTTATTGAGATGAAATTTACATAACATATAATTAACCATTTTAAAGTGTACAATTTTAGAGTATAAGATAATTAGTGTGTTCACAATGTTGCGCAACCATTGGCTCTCTCTAGTTTCAAAATTTTTTCATGGCCCCATAAAACACCCTGTACCATTAAGTAATCACTTGACATTTCCCCTCTCTTCACCTCCTGGTAAATACTAATGTACTTTCTGTCTCTATGGGTCTGCCTATTCTGGCTATGTCATAGGAAAGGAATTATGCAAAATGTGGTCTTTTCTGACTGACTTCTTTCACTCAGCATAATGTTTTTGTTTTTGTTTTTGAAATTTTATTGGGGAACAGTGTGTTTTTCCAGGACCCATCAGCTCCAAGTCGAGTGGTTGTTTCAATCTAGTTGTGGAGGGCGCAGCTCCGTGGCCCATGTGGGAATTGAGCCGGCAACCTTGGTGTTGTGAGCACTGCGCTCTAACCACCTAAGCTAACTGACTGCCCCTCAGCATAATGGTTTATTATTATTTTTTTTATAAATTTTTTTAAAGATTTTTATTGGGGATTGGGGGATGGGAACAGCGCTGGGGAATTGGGGGAAGGGGAACAGACAAGTTGCTGTCCTTTTATTCTTCAGTCTAGTTGTGGAGGACGTTGCTTCACTGGCCCAAGTTGGCACCATCATTGCGCTCTTCCTGGGTGAGGCAGATCAGTCGCTGGCTTCTGGACGGCCGCTCACGCTGGCTGCTGGCTACACACAGTAGCCCATGGCAACCCACTGCAGCAGGGGCTGCAGCCTCCGCCATCGCTGGCGACTCAAGGCAGCCCAGCTCCAGGTTGAGCTGCTGTTCAGCATCTTAGCTGTAGAGGGTAGTGTCACTGGCCCTCATATGTGGGATCTGAACCGGGGCCCTCTGGTGTCCCAAGCCAGTTCTTAACTAACGTGCCACTCAAACAGCCCAGCATAATGTTTTTGAGGTTCTCCCAAAACTGGTTGTAGCAGTTATCAGGACTTCATTTCTTTTTTAAGGTTGAGTAATATTCCATTGTATAGATGGACCACAATTTGTTTATCTATTCATTCACTGATGAACATTTGGGTAGTTTCTACCTTTTGGTTGTTATAAATAATGCTGGTATGACCATGTGTATATAAGTTTTGGTATGGACATACATTTTTAATTTCTCTTGGGTCAATTACCCAGGAGTATTTACTGAAAAAATTGTGGGGTCATATGGTAATTCTATGTTTAACTTTTAAGGAACCTCCAGGTTTTCCATGGCAGCTATACATTTCTCTTTGCACTAATAGGGGCCTGCAGTGAGCTGGGGATATTTATCTCACAAGTTCTTGATAACGATGACCAATAATTATTATAGTAGTAAAAAATAGCCAACAGTTGGTTAGTTATTTATTTACATGCATAGATATTTAATGAGTACTTACTATGTGCCAGGAATATATTAGCCCATTGAGTTTTTGTAGGGGTGCCATTAGGCTGGCAGGATTGTTTTATTTCCTCTTTGGTAGATGAGGACATGTAGGGGCACAGTAGTAACATGTCCAAGTTTACACAACTAGTTAGTGGTAGGGCTGAGATTTGAACCCAGACCTGGCTGGACCAGAGGCCAAGCTCTTAACCATAGTGATAGGCAGCTTCCTGCTAGGCATTGTGTGGGGGCTTTTAAAAAAATATGACTTCCTCCAGGGTAGACATTACTATCCCCTTTTTACTGGAGGGGAAATTGATGTAAGAGGCAGCCTGGACACCAACTCTCCTGGCATTGAGTGGTCAGGGTTTCAGTGGAGGAGGGACCCAAGGATAGGAAAGCAAGGGTTCAATTGGGGGAGGGTTTGGAGAAGGCTTCCTGGAGGAGGCATTGGTGAAGCTGGGCTTTGAAGGATGCATAGGAGTTTGCCAGATGAGTAATTTTTGGCAATTTCTGGCAAGTAGTGGAGGGTCCTACTACTGCAAAGGTGCAGATGTGTGAAAGCATTAGGGGAATTCAGGTGACTTGGGGTATTTGGAGTAAAGGTGATGTGTGGGGGAAAGTAGGAAATGATACAGGAGCAGGACTCAGAGCACCTGTGTGTAAAGTGAATGAGCAAGTGTTTATCCTGGGGGTGACAGGGAGCCATGGGAGGTGTTTGAGCAAGACAACCATTGGACAGTTCTCTGTCAGAAAGACTTCTGGGGGTCCTAGCCTGGAGTCCAGAGTCCAGAGAGGAGAGGAATAACTAGACATACACTTTCCTCTCCAATGCCTCCTCTTCCAAGAAGCCTGCCTTGACTTCCAGCAGGCTTTTCTCTGTGCCTCCCTTCTCTCCTGGCACTCTTCCTACCTTCTTAATAATTGCATGGCGTGCCTCCACTTCCCTTTCCTGCCCTACCCAAAGCTCCTCAGGGTGTGGAGATGAGCCATCTCTCTCCCCAGCATTGCCCAGCGTGGGTTGGGCACAGAAAGGTGTCTCAAGAGTTGTGTGTTGAATGGAAGAGCAAGTGGACAGATGACTGTGTGCATGATTGGCCAATTCCTGGGGAGTGTGTGTGTAGGCGGCTGAGTCACATTTCAGGTACAAGTGACATCACTTGAATTTCAGGTATTTCCTTCCTGGGCACCTGCCCACTCTGTCCCAAGTTTGTTTAGCATGTAGAAAGGGAATCCATTCACTCATTCACCCATCCATTTTTCCATCCATCCACTTATTCATTCTTTGGTTCATTTATTCATACAATAAAAATATATTAGCACCAATATATAAGTGATTGACATGGTCCCTCCCCTCAAGGGGCTTGTAACTAGATGGATACAATCCATAGTGATTGATAGAGGAGGGTATGGCATGCAAGCAGAGACTAGAAAGATGAGAAAAGAGTACCATATTTCTCTATGTATAAGACACACCCTTTTTCCAAAAACTTGGGGCCTAAAAACTGGGTGCGTCTTATACAGTGGTTGTGGATTTTTTACTTGCATTTCCTGCAAGTGATGAAGAGTTGTATGAATTTTATGATGAATAAAACTTGAGTTCAATGACTATGTAATACAGTTTTTTCAAATTTCAGGCCCCCAAATTAAGGTGCGTCTTATAGATGGGAGCATCTTATACATGGGGAAATATGGTATTTTAGGCAGAGAGGGCACCTAATGGAACGACTCAGAACAGAGAGAGAACACAGCTTTTCCAAGGAGCTGAGAAAAGTTCTGTGATATTAGAATATTCAGTGATGTGTGTGTGGGTGTGGGTGTGTGTGTGTTGGGAGGGCTGCGGATAGAGATGTTTTAAGAAAGGTCTGGACTGGGATAGATTATTCAGGACTTTGAAAATGGTCTGAGCAGCTGGTACAGGAAAAGATATGGTCAGATCTAAAATCAGATATGATCGCCGTGGGACCAGGGTGCAGGTTAGACTGGAGAGGGCAAGGATGTTGGCTGTGAGCACAGGAAGCATAGTCAGAAGGCCTGAGTTGGCAGAAAAGAGGAGATGGATTAAGATGAAGAAGGCCATTCTGGATGAAAAGCATAGCCTAGGCAAAGGTTTAGAAGTAAGGGACAGCACGTGGGGTTATTTGGTGTATGATGAAGGATGAGGTGGGAGAGGCACACAGAGGCCAGATGGGACAGGGATTTCGGTGCTAACCTGAGCTTGAACTCTTTTTTACCAGGGCAATAGGGAGCCATGGGAGGTGTTTGAACAGGGGAATCTCATGTTCAGATCAGCATGTAATAAGGCTATTTCTGGGGCAGGTGTTAAGATGGACTAGAGAGGTGAGGTGGGAGGTCAGAGCTCAGAGAGGACCCCCAAGGAGGTCATAAGCAGAGATTAAGGATCAGAACTCCATTTCGAGTCAACACAGCCTCATCTCTCTCCACAGCTGCCATTGCCCCCAAGGATGACCTTTTCTATGGCTTTCTGAAACCTTGGCTGGGTGAGTGCGGGACTGGATAAACTGGGGCTGGAGTTTCAGAGAATGGGGGGCAGGGCATGGGTTTCTTGAGTGTTTCAGAGTAGTGGGAGAGGCTCCTAACCTCAGTCTTTTGGACCCAGGAGATGGGCTCCTGCTCAGCAAAGGTGACAAGTGGAGCCGGCACCGCCGCCTGCTGACACCCGCCTTCCACTTTGACATCCTGAAGCCCTACATGAAGATATTCAACCAGTGCACCAACATCATGCATGTGAGTCCCAAGATTTCATGGGAAGAAAGTGTCCTGGGAGTAAGGCTGGCCCAGGCTCCAACTCATGGGTGAGCCATGTGATGTCATGAAGCCTCGCTTCCTTTATTTACACTTGTAGTGAGCATGCAGTTAGGTCACTGTCAGTCAGGCCTTAAGTCTGCGGTCTCTGTGCCCATTTGCTGTCTCTCTCTTCCAGGCTAAATGGCGGCGCCTGGTGGAGGGCTCAATGGTCTCGCTTGATATGTTTGAGCATGTCAGCCTCATGACCCTGGACAGTCTTCAGAAATGTGTCTTCAGCTACAATAGCAACTGCCAGGAGTGAGTGTGGCCTCCCTGGGGAAGAGAGGCAAAGTGGTAGGAGGAGAAAGGTGATGTTAGGTACCTTTGGGCTGCTGGCGCTCTGCCACGGACAGGCTGTGTGTCTCTGGTTAACTTACATTACCTCTCTGAACCTGTTTTCTTATTTAAAAAAAATGGAATCCCAATTTCTTCCCCATAGTTATGGTGTTAGAATTAAATGAGTTAACATGAGTCAATGGCTTTGCTCAGTAAATGCTAGTTTCTCTCAATCCTCCATGAAGACTATATGGTCTTTGGAAATTATCCCCCGACTTTATGAGCCTCCATTTTCTTTTTTGATGACAATCCCTGACTCTCAGAGATGCTTTAAGGATAAAATGATGTATCACTGCCCTGACACGTAGTAGATGCTCATCAGTGAGTATTTGTTGAATGAATGAGTAAAATAACCATTTCCCTGGTTCACTCATTCATTCATTCATCAGATATTCCTTGTGTACCTACTATGTAACTGGCACTATGCTAGCTACTATACTAGGAATATGGTGGGGCAACGGGTGAAATCCCAGTTCCTTGAGCTTATAATCTAAGTGGGGATATAAGGAATAAGGAACATAATGTCAAGTTTGTAGCACATAGTAGTTTCTCAATAATAAGCTGCTGACTTTGTTATTCTGGGCCTTGTAGGGGTGTGTTTCAGTTAGGTAAGGTGGAGATGGCCTTAATAATTAACTAATCCAAGAAATATTTACTGAGTGCCTACTATGTGCTAGTCCTGGCCTAGGCACTGTGAGTACAGTGGTGAATAAAACAGATGAGGTCTTGCTCTTCTGGAACTTACATGTTGTTGGGAAGAAAGGCAGTAACCATAAACAAAAAAATAACAGACTGTGATAAGTGTCTGAAAACCACAAGCACACTTCAGGACCAAGGACAGTTCCTTGCAACCCTGCCCTAGTGATTTAATAGTTGTTTTAATTACAGCTTTACTGAGATGTAATTCACATACCATATAATTCACCCATTGAAAATCTACAATCCAATGGTTTCTAGTATATTCACACAGTTGGCTGACCACTATATACAATTTTAGAATATTTTCACCAGAAAGAAACCCTGTACACTTGAGCACTTATTCCCTACAATCCACTTCTCCTCTAGGTCTAGGCAATCATTAATCTTCCTTCCATGTCTATAAATCTGTCTAATGGAAATTTCATAGATAGAATTATACAGATTTTTGTTTCTGGTTTCTTTTACTCAGCATAATGTTTGCAGGTTCATCCATGATGTAGCATGTATCAATAATTCATTTTTTAAATTGCTGAGTAATGGTCCTTTTATAATACCACATTTTGTTATCCAGTCATCCATTGATGGACATTGGGTTGTTTCCACTTTTGGGCTATTATGAATAATGCTGCTATAAACATTAATGTACAAGTTTTTGTGTGTATATATATTTCTTTTTTTATTGTGTATATACCTAGGAGTGGAATTACTGGGTTATATAATTCTATGTTTAACCTTCTGAGAAACTGCCAGACTTTTTTCCATAGTGGTTGCACCATTTTATGTTCCCACCAGCAGTATGTGAGGGCTCTAATTTCTCCACTCCCTCACCAATTCTTGTGATTATTTATCCTTTTGATTAGAGTCATCCCAGTCAGGGTGAACTGGTATCTCACTGTGATTTTGATTTGCATTTTCCTAATGGCTGATTATGTTGAGCATCTTTTCATGTTCTTATTGGCTATTTGTACATCTTCTTTGGAGAAATGTCTATTCATATACTTTCCCCATTTTTAAATTGAGTTGTCTTTTTTATTATTGAGTTTTAAGAGTTCTTTATATAGTTTAGATACAAGTTCCCCATCAGATATATGATTTGCAAATATTTTCTCCCACTCTGTGGGTGGTAGCCATTTAGTTCTAGTGATGTTCTACATCTGTTTTGGAAGTCCTCATCCCTCTTTGGGTCTGTTTTAAAAGGTACCCAGATTTTGGTTTTATTCAGGGATGGTGAGGCCAACAGATCAGGAAATGATTGCCATTGAAAACATAGTTTGTTACTTACAGTTCTCAAGAGGAGGTCCACATGGAGAAGCACCAGGAGAAAGCACAGCAAAAGCCTTTTGGGGGCGGGGTGGTTCTACAGGAAGAAATGGGAAACGCAGGGTATGCAGGCTTAGGGTTGCCTAGTTTGGATAATTTCAGCAGGCTCTGGGGCATCAGAGTGCCCCTAGTTGTCCAGTACCTGGCCCTGGGGTGATTAAGGCAGGGGAATATTGGCTCAGCCAGACAAAGTTTGGAGTAGGGGATCTGGGCTGGTTGATTTGTAAAACAAAGGCTTGCTCCATGGTGAGAGTCTCTAAGAATAGGCTAGTCCTGGGAGGAGCAGTGTCTCTCTAGTCAGCAAGGCCCCAGGTGGCAGAACATCAAGAAAGAGAGAAGGAAAGAAAGAGAGAGAGAGAGAGGAGAGAGAGAGAGAGAGAGAGAGAGAGAGAGAGAGAGAGAGAGAGAGAGAGCAAGCAAGCAAAAGAAAGAAAAGAAAGAAATTATAGTTAATTCAGGGCCTCTCTCTGTTGCCTACCCACTGGGAGAGGAAGCTTGTCTTAGGGGATGGGCCTATGCTCATGGCCCTTCTTCTCCCTGGCAGGAAGATGAGCGATTACATCTCAGCCATCATTGAGCTGAGTGCGCTAGCGGTTCGACGCCAGTATCGCCTGCACCACTATATCGACTTCATCTACTACCTCACGGCAGATGGGCGGCGTTTCCGACAGGCCTGTAACACTGTGCACTCCTTCACCACGGAAGTCATCCAGGAGCGGCGGCAGGTGCTACGCCAGCAGGGGGCTGAGGCCTGGATGAAGTCCAAGCAGGGCAAAACCTTGGATTTCATTGATGTACTGCTCCTGGCCAGGGTGAGGCAGGGCCCTGGAGGGTGGGGCCGCACCAAGGATGGCCTCCTCAGGAGTTGCACCAACTGCCTAAAATAATAAATGTCCAAACTAATATAGACCTAGGATGCAGGCAGATGCAAACACGTAAGACTTGCTGTATTCGCTTGCTAGGGCTGCTGTAACAAAGTGCCCCACACTAGTTGACTTAGACAACAGAAATTTATCTTCTCAGTTCTGGTGGTTAGAAGTCTGAGATCAACGTGTCAGCAGGGTTGGTTTCTTCTGAGGCCTCTCTCCTTGGCTTGTAGATGGCTGTCTTCCCTTGTATCTTCACATGGTTTTCCTTCTGTGCACGTCTGTGTTGTAATTTCCTCTTATTGTAAGAACTCCAGTAATATTGTATTAAGGCCCACTTAATGACCCCTTTGTAACTTAATTACCTCTGCAAAGGTCCTATCTCCAAATACACTCATTCTGAGGTCCTGGGGGTTACAACTTCAACATATGAGTTCAGGAAGTGGGAGTGGGGAGGAGACACAATTCAGCCCACTACACTTACAAAGATGAAATACATGACCTTGAAGACATGTGACTCTTGCAGAAATAGGTAGTCACCCATTTGTGACACTTCTGTAGAACTTTTGAGCAGCACCTGGTTTCTGGATTCAGACAGTCCTGGATTCCAGTTCTGACTCTGCCCCTTCATGGATGCTTGACCTTAGTCATCTGACGCTTCCCTCTGATCCTCATTTTCCTCATTTACAACATGATGATTATATGACCTGATCACAAGATTGTTGTTGGGCATCAGGCAGGATGCTTGGTGCTAGGAGCTACTCAAGAAACATGAACTCCCTTCTTCCCCTCATCTTTGATTCTCCTTCCCTCTTACCATATTTCTTAGACAAGTTGCATACATCCATGTGCCTGGAATCCTTTCCCCTGCAGCTTGGCATAAGAGTGGGGAATCTTTGACTTTGGAGGAGCCCTAAGTATGTGGAGGGTGGAATGAAGTGGGCTGAGTATTATCTACTGCCCATTCCAGGATGAAGATGGGAAGGAACTGACCGATGAGGACATCCGAGCTGAGGCGGACACCTTCATGTTTGAGGGTGAAGATATGGGGCGAGGCTGGGGGAGGATGGAGATGTGCCCATTGTCTGAAGATAGCATCTCCACTATCTTCGGGAAGCACCCATCTGAGCTCCTCATCTGTCTGCAGGTCATGACACAACGTCCAGCGGGCTCTCATGGGTGCTGTTCAATTTGGCCAAGTACCCCGAGTACCAGGAAAAGTGCCGGGAAGAGATCCAGGAAGTCATGAAAGGCCGCGAGCTGGAGGAGCTGGAGTGGTCAGTCTGGGATCATGGGGATGGTGGGGGCAGGTTGAGTCTAGAGGGTCGCGACCCCTTTGGGGGTCGAACGACCCTTTCACAGGGGTCGCCTAAGACCATCGGAAAACAAAAAGATACTTACATTACGATTCATAACAGTAGCAAAATTACACTTATAGAGTAGCAACGAAAATAATTTTATGGTTGGGGGTCACCACAACATGAGGAACTGTATTAAGGGGTCGCGGCATTAGGAAGGTTGAGAACCGCTGGTCTAGAGCCTTGGTTGTGAATCTCTCTGCTCTATCACTTATTAACTTTCTGACTTCAGACAAGTTACTTAAGTGTCTCGAGTTTCAATTTCTTCAACTGTAAAACGGGACAACAATTATGTATCTGCCTACCTCATAATGCAGTTCTTAGGAGTGTCTTAACAATTATTGCAATAATGCTGCATAACAAACAGCCCCCAAACTCAAGGGTTTGCAGCAAGCATTTATTTTATTTCTTGTTCTTGTCTACATATTACTTTTGTTGCTACTGGGAGCTGCTGAGCTGAGTGGGGTTGCTTCCAAACCAAGGTTTCAGTTCAGGTCTGTTTCACATGTCTTCTCATTCTCCTTGAACCAGCAGCTACCCTGGGCATGGCCATCTCAAGGTAGACTCCAGAAGCACAAAGAGCCACACAACTTAAAACCTCTGTTTGTAGGGGCCGGCCGAGTGGCTCAGTTGGTTAAGAGCTCGCTCAAGAGTGTGAGCTCTGAGCAACAGCGGTTCGAGTCTAGCCTGAGCTGAGCAGCCGCTGAGCTGCCAACAGGTAGCAGGATGGCTCAGCTAAAAAACAAACAAACAAACAAAAACAAACAAACAAACAAAAAAAACCCTCTGTTTGTGTCACAACATCCCATTAGCTAAAGCAAGTCACATGACCAAGCTCAGTGGGGTGGGACATATACTCCACCCATCTAATTGGAAGGCACTGTAGAATAACAGGGCAGAGGGCATGAGTGTAAAATTCAAATAACAAGGAAGTGAAGAATCAGGAACAATAATCTGATTGGCTTCAGATGTGTGCCGTGTAGACCGAATTCTAGGTGATGCAAAGAGAACAGCATTAAATTTCATTGAACATTGAGAAAGGATTTCAATGTCAACTTTTTGGATTATGAACTCAGGGGAAGACTCTCAGTTGGGTGCTATTGGATCTTTAACACCTTGCTAATCTTCCTTTTTAACAAAAGGAGAAGATGCCCCAGGTTCTGAGAACTGGGTAGGAGACCGTGTCTAGCCAAACTTAATAACTCTCTTCTGGTTTCCCAGTGGTGCTTATGTTGCCCTTGAAGGTAGCAACATCAAGTTTTATTTTCTTTTTTTGAAAGAGAACCTGTTGTTGTAAAGAAAACGATCTAGATCATGAACCAAAAGTTATAATAATCAATTTTGAGTGCTGAAGTCCAAAGGGGAAAAAACATATAAAGAGAGGATTTATGTTTTTTTAAGTACTGAAATTGATTCATACAAGCTGGTAAATTGCTGCTACCCGGGCCCCCTAGTTGTCCTGGCATCCCCTCCAGTGCCCCCTGATTTCTACGTAATTCATCAGTTAAAGGGTTAATGCCCCCTACCTCTCCCCCACCCCCCAGCAGCCTGTTAGCACTGCTCTAAGTGGCTGGGGTTCAGATGCTAAGGGTTAGTGGTGTATGCAGGGCACAACTGCAAATGCCAGAAGCAAGTCTGAGATCCTGGACTGATTTCCTGTGTGGTGGGTCCTGAGTGTGTGTGTGTGTGTGTGTGTGTGTGTGTGTGTGTGTGTGTGTCACTGTGGCTTGGTCCTGAATCATCCCCCTGTTCCATGCTCCCCAGGGATGACCTGACCCAGCTGCCCTTCACCACTATGTGCATCAAAGAAAGCCTACGCCAGTTCCCACCTGTAACCCTGGTCTCCCGTCGCTGCACAGAGGACATTAAGCTCCCAGATGGGCGCATCATCCCCAAAGGTGCCCTGTGTGCTCCCTGCTGCCTGGCTGCTCTATTGCCTATGGGGGCCTGGTCAAGCCTGCTCCAGGTGTACCAACCCTGTTGATGGGGCAGCTCTCAGTGTGGCTGTTGCTTCTGGGGTGATGAGGGAGACCAAGCTGTGTGTGTGTGGGGGGGAGGAACAGAGAGGTGGGTGAGTCTGGGTGAAAAGTGGGTGTGGCAAGGTGGGACCTGTAAAGGTGCAAGTAGGGGACGGTAGGTTTCATTCAGTTGCCAGATATTTCCTGGAGACCCAGTCCTGTCCTCGGTGATGCTGGGAATCTGGAGAGGTCTCACCGCTGGGACCGGGCTGGGGAGATACAGCAGGCACAGACATTCCCAGCCATATGGGGTCAGGGATGGGCTAAAGGAGGGACGAGAGCTGCAGAAGCCCAAAAGAAGGAGCAATGGCTCTGTCTGGGGCAGAATGCAGGGAGGGCTGCTTGGAAGAGGGAACGTGGGAGCTGAGCTTTGGAGGTTCGAGGCGAAAGAGCGAGCAGCACCTCAGGGTGAAGATAGTGAAAGGCCTTCACTGCCAGATTGAGGCACTTGAATTTGCTCCTCAGGGCAGTACAGTAGAGAGCCAAGGGAGCCATGAGCTGAGGAGGAGCAATGTGAGATATGCATGTGAGCAAGATCCCTGTGTGGCCCACAGGGCAGCCAGAACGCTTAGGGAGAGGCAGGCAGCAGAACTTTTCAGGGAAGGATGGACAGGACAGGGTGGCACATGGCTCATGGAATGCCATGGCTCCAGGGAAAGCCAGGAGTGGGGAGGTCTGTAGAGGAGGCCCTGGCTCCCCTCTGCCCTACTAACCCCACCCCTCCCTACAGGAATCATTTGCCTGGTCAGCATCTACGGGACCCACTACAACCCCACAGTGTGGCCTGACTCCAAGGTGAGCTCCCCCTTTTCCTCAGCTTCCTCCTCAGAAGCGGCAGTCCTGGGGCAGTGGGGCCTCCCCTCCCCTGCTTCCCAGGGAGACAGACAGCGATGCAGGGCTTGCGCACCCTTCCCCCATTTATTCACCCACTCACTGTGAATTCATCAGGTCCAGAAATATTTATTGAGCACCTACTGTGTGCCAGACCCTGTGCTGGGCATCAAGGACAGAGGAAGATACTGTCTTCACCCTCATGGAGCTCACAGTGAAATGAAAAGGAAGAAAAGCAAAAATAATTTGAGTGGGGTATTGATAAATGTGCAAAGGAAATAAAAACTGGAGCAGGGCGGGGGGAGAGAGGAGCACTTTAGCTCACATAGTGAGGAAAAATCTTGCGAAGGAAGAGATGTTTGAGCTGAGGCCTGAAAAATGTGAAGAGCAAAGAGAAGTGTGTTCCAGACAGAGTTAACAGCAAGTGCAAAGGCCCTGGGGTGGGAATGAGCCTGGTATGCCTGAACAGCACAGGAGGCAGTGTGGCTGGATTGTAGTGTGGTTCTCCCTGTCCAGCTGGGCTGCTCCCCAGAGGCTAAGGGAGGGGGCCAAGCTGATATGGGTGGGCCAGTCCTCAGACTCACCCAGGCTGCTCCTGTTTAGGTGTACAACCCCTATCGCTTTGACCCGGACAACCCACAGCAGCGCTCACCGCTGGCCTTTGTGCCCTTCTCTGCAGGACCCAGGTAACTCTTCCATTTCCCCCAGTCCAAGCCAAGTGTAAGGAGGAACACCAAGGCCAGTGGAAAGTCAGGGGTGTGTCTGTCAGGGGCAGAGATCACATCCCACCCAGGTGTCCATTCCAGCGATCTGGTACTCTCTTGTCCTCAATGCACCCGGTAGCCCCCAAATCAAATCTGCGATAGCATCTCTGGGTATAAAGCACACCTACTGTGTGCCAGGCCCTGAGTTCTGGGCTTATAGGCTCCCAAAGGCTCTATGATGCATTGTCCTGGTTTTGCAGAGAAGGGAACAGGAGGCTCAGAAGGGGAGATCATTTAACCAGACCCAGGTACCCCGCTCACACAGTCGTCCTCTCTTCAGAAACTGCATCGGACAAAGCTTCGCTATGGCCGAGATGCGCGTGGCAGTGGCGCTCACGCTGCTGCGCTTCCGCCTGAGCGTGGACAGAACGCGCAAGGTGCGGCGGAAGCCCGAGCTCATCTTGCGCACGGAGAACGGCATCTGGCTCAACGTGGAGCCGCTGCCTCCGCGGGCCTGAGTGCAGGAGCGCCCCCGCGGAGCTGCCTCGAAGTCCAGGCTCCGTCCGCTCCTGGAGGGCCGGGCTCCTCCACCGAGCAGCTTGTAGGTGCAGGCCACGCCCCTCAAGACCGGGCCCCGCCTCCTGAGGATCTGATCCCGCCCCTTGAGGTCAAGGTGCCGTCCCCTGAGTGCTCATTCCCGCCCTCTTGGTTGAAGGACCAGGCTAGGCCAAGGCCCCTCTGGCTCAGACTCCGCCCCCAGCATTCCACGGATTCAGGTCTTCAGGCCCCACCCACCGAGCCTTCTCAGGACCTAAGACCAGACATCTGAGGCGTCCTGGATTAAAGCTCGGACCCCCGCGGATCCCGACTGGGTTCTAAATGGAGGATTTGGGAACTGGAGTTCGAGGTCAGAGCCTTGAGCCTGTACGTCATCTTCCTGAGGCCCCCAGCTCAGATGGGCGAACTTCTCAGGCATCCGGATACATCCCAGGGCCGGGCTGTTTGCTTTTGTTGTTTCGTAAACTCAGACCATCCCTCGCAAGCCCCTTCCTTCCTCCCTTGCTCAAAGGCCCTTTGCTAGGTGTTCTGGTTTTGGTAGAATAAAAGCAAGGGATACAGATATCTTCCACCATCCACCCTCTAGCCGGACCAGATCCTGACACCCGGAGGCCAGCAAGGAAATGAAGGGCTCTGAACAGTTGGGAGGCGGCTGAGGGAAGCTGTGGGCTAGGAGGCTGGAAAGCCATTTGTCCTCAGACTTTACATAAACTCAGAGTTTTGGGGACAGTTTGTGTATTCACTTATTTTATCAACAGACTTAATTGTCTGCTGACACTGGGTCAGGAGCACAGCTGGCCTGATTCCTGCCTTTTGGGGGGGTGGGACACATGTTGAACAAATAATTCTACATAATAATGTTTACTTAAACCTGTGACAAGTGCTGCAAGGGAGAGGTCCTTGGTGTTGGGTGATTATAAGGGTGGGTGTTGGTAGCTCAGGGACACCCTCTCTGACTCTGAGTGGGAAGTATAATTTGCGTGGTGATAAGGGAGAGAAGAGCATTCCAGGCAGAAGGAACAGCATGTGCCAATGTCCTGAGGTGAGGGGGAGCATGGTGTGCTTGAGGAACTCACAAGGGGCCAGGGTGGCTGGACCTGGGGACTGGGGGCAGAATGGAGGAAGGGTGGGCATGGGCCAGCCATGCAGGAACTGTGGGCCACATCACAGCTAGGGCCTTATGCTAAGAGCAATAGGGAGCTATAGAGGGTATGTGAGCAGGGACAAGACAGGTCATAATCAGATCTGGGTTGGCAGGGAGGTGGCTTGGAAGGAGGGATGGGGGTGGGGCTGGAAACCCAGGGAAGAAGGAGATTGAGGTTTTGGTGGGATTGAGGAGGGATGGGGGCTGAGGAGCAAGAGGGCGATTCCCAAATCTTTGGCTAGGGGAACTAGATGGTGGAGCAGTCCCTGATATGGTCATATAGAAGTTAACACAATGACAGTGTCCACAATGATCACATTAATTCATCAAATATTTATTGAGCATCTGCTGTGAGCCAGGCAATTTGAGCTCTTGCATAACTGACATTCTAGAGGGGAAGCAGGTGACAAATGATAAATAAGGAAATGAGTAAATTCGCACAGGACATTAGAAACCACTGATCTTATTGTGAGAGACATAGGGAGCCATGGAGGGTTTGGAGCAGAGGAGGGACAAGATTGTCATACAGTCTTTGGCTGCTATGTTGAATAGAGACTGTGGAAGACAAGGATGAGACTAGGAAGATGAGGTGGGGGTGACTGCATTAGTCCAGGTGAGAGGTGACAGTGGCTCCAACCAAGCCGGAAGCTGTACAGGTGAAGAGGGATGATTGGATTTTGAAGAGGAATGATGACTTTAGGAAGGTAGTGCCGTAGATTTGCCAATGGATAGAATGTGGGGTCTGTGAGAAGGTTATGATCACAGGTTTGGTGGTTTTAAGCACCTGGAAAGATGGAAGTGCCTTCAACTGAAATGAGGAAAGCTGAATGGAGTAAGTTGTTTTTTGGGGGGTGAGATTAGCTCGTCAGTTTGTGCGAGGGGTTAGAGCGTCAAGCTGGCAGTTGGATAGACGTGGAGAGAGTTCTGGGCTAGGATACACATTTGGGAAGCCTCAGCATTTAGATGGTGTTTAAAGCCGGAAGATTGGGTGAGATACCCCGATGTGTGTGTGTGTATGTGTACACAAAGGAGGAAATTTAAGGACCAAGCCCTGGGGGACTCCAAAGTTAATATAACAATAATGGGATTTCAAATAGATTGAGTGCTCCCTGTGTATCCTTCCCATTTAATATTCTCATTTAATTCTCACAGGTACTGTTATTGTGAGATGGGTATTGCTATTATCTCATTTAATGGAGGTGGAAATTGAGTCCCCCAGAGTGAAATGACTGACCAAGGTCCCACAACGATATCCTTGGTATCTCACAGCGGGCCCTGCGTCCTTTTTTTACCCCATCTCTTGGGCCTCCTGGTCCTCCTCTCTGTCCCTAGCCTCTCTCTGCCTGGAAGGGGTGTCAGCAGGGATGGCATGAGATAAGGGGCGTGGAGATGAGACAAAGTTGGACTGTCGATCCTGGGGCGCCCCCTAGTGGCGTGTGCTGGGATCGTCGGCCAGGATGCTCGGTCTGAGGCTGCTCTCAGACTGAGTGGGAAACATGCGGTCCCGGGCCCTGCAGGAGCCACAGGATCTTGCCGACGCTGTTTCCTCCCACACTCTGGGCCCGACGGAGGATCTCCAAGTGCACATCATTCCCCAAACATTGCACTAGCTGCCCTCTTCCCCTCCCCCCTCCCCCCGCCCCCGCCCCCACGCCTCGATGCAACACTGTCATCGCCAGCAAAAATAACTTGGCCTTGGGAGGCGACATATAAAGGTTCAAATCCCGGCTCTGCTCCTTCCTAGTGGTGACCTTGGCACGTGACTGCCCCTCTCTGCACCTCGCTTCTCCCCTGCCATGTGGATTTTCCAGGATCATCATGCTTGTAATACACGTTGACTTTCCGCTAAGGGTCTTGATGATGGATGAATGGGGGAGGAGGGGGTGCGTGGGGTCCGTGGGGCCCAGGGGTCGGCTGCACTTGCGTGTGATTCTTAAGGACACAACTAGGCCTGGTGCCGTCTACTGGCGGCTGTGCGGCCTCCTTCCTCTCCTGAGCGTGTCGGGGCTCCCTCTGCTGGACGATTCGGGGAGGACAGGCTCTAAGGACAGGTCTCCATTCAGTGTGTGTGTGTGTGTGTGTGTGTGTGTGTGTGTGTGTGTGTGTGTGTGTGTGTGTGTGTGTGTGAGTGACTGTGTGTGGATGGGTGTGTTGGGAGGAGAGGAGGGGAGAACTCCACTCGTTGAATGACTATAACTGTCCACATCAGGCTGTGCTCTTGCTCAAGGCAGAAGCCACTGTCCAGACCTCATCCCTGCCTTGCAATAGGCAGGATATTCCGGAGAAATAATACCCTTGCAAGTAGCTCTGACTAATAATAGCGGATGCATGTTCTCTGCTCTCTCTCGGAGGTCCCCAGGGGGACTGATTTCCAGGTGTCCACACTGGGAACTTCCTTGCTAAATCACCCTTTTCTTGCTGCCTTCCCTTCCCTGTCTTGCTTGCCCTACTGGCAACTCCTGGGATCACCTCCCAAAGAAACAACTTGCAGTTAAATTCTTGTCTCAGAATAAAGTATTTGCACTTGAATCCTTATATCAGAGTCTACTTTTGGGGAACACAAACTAAGACACACACATAGTCTCATTCCTCCAATCCCCACAGGCCTATTATCATGCCCTTTTTACTGAGGAAGAGTGTGAGGCTCAGAGAGGGCAAGTCCAAGGTCACACAGCTGGAGAATGGCAAAGCTAGACTTTGACCCTGGGCCATCTGACCCCAAACCCAGTGCTTTCTCCCTCTTGGGAGCCTCCTTCTTGTTAAGGACTGAGGGAATGACGGTTGTTCATAGCCAGTAAGGTTCCTGATGTGTGCACCAGAGGGATCTAAGGCTCATGGCTGGTGCCTGTGTCTTCATTCTGTCATGAAATAAGAGAAATAATGGCTAACACATGCTTGGTGCTGACTGTGTGTCAGGGAGGGTTGTCAGCACTGTATGCATTTATCTCCTCTCTCCAAATATTGCATGGGCTTGATGTAAAAAAAAAAAAGTTACAAGTGTAGAAATTTAGAAGGGAAATTCTTCCACTTCTGCACCCCACCCCCGCAGCCTAGCAGTTTGGTTTGATTTTTTTCCAGTTTTTAAAAATTGCATGTATGGGGCCGGCCGAGTGGCGCGACGGTTAAGAACTGGCTTGGGACGCCAGAGGGCCCCGGTTCGGATACCACATATGAGGGCCAGTGACACTGCCCTCCACAGCTAAGATGCTGAACAACAGCTCAACCTGGAGCTGGGCTGCTGTGAGTTGCTGGCGACGGGGTAGGCTGCAGCCCCTGTGGCAGTGGGTTGCCATGGGCTACCATATGTAGCCAGCAGCCAGCGTGAGCAGCCAGCAGCTGCAGTGAGCGGCCGTCCAGAAGCCGGTGACTGATCTGCCTCACCCGGGAAGAGCGCAACGATGGTGCCAACTTGGGCCAGTGAAGCAACGTCCTCCACAACTAGACTGAAGAACAAAACGACAGCAATTTGTCTGTTCCCCTTCCCCCCAATTCCCCAGCACTGTTCCCATCCCCCCAATTCCCCAATAAAAATCTTTAAAAAAATTGCATGTATGAACATTTTTCAGTGTATATACATTTATGCATACATAACCCAAACATGTTGGGAAATATAATCTGTTCCCATTAGTTATTATCATATAACAAACTGCCAGGAAGTTTTGTAGCCTCAACTGACAAACTTCAGTTTCCTCACAAATTTACAATTTGGCAGGGCTCCGCTGGGACAGCTTTCTCTACTCCACATGGCATCAGCTGGGGCAGCTCAGCTGAAGCTGGAAGATCCACTTCCAAAATAATTCACACTTATGGCTGGCAATTCAGTGCTGGGTATTGGCTGGGGTCCTCCGTTCCTGTCACTGTAGGGACTCCGCATAGGGTTGCTTGAGCTTCCTCGTCACATGGCAGCTGCGTCCAAGGGGGTGAATTCCAAGGGTCCTGGGAGGAAGCTGCATGTCTTTTTATGACCTAGACTCGAAGTCCCCGAAATCACTGAGGACAGCTCAGGTTGAAGGAGGGAAGAGTTAGATTCACCTCTGTATCAGTCAGTGTTCTCCAGAGAAACAGAACTAATAGGATCTATCTGTCTGTCTATCTATCTATCTATCTATCTATCTATCTATCTATCTATCTATCTATTATCAGTTTATATCTAGCTATCTATCATCTATTAATCATTATATATACATATATATTTTTCTTAAGGTTTATATATGATATCTTATATATACATCTTATATATAAATTGTATTTTAAGATTAATGTGCTTGTCTTAAGGTATATATTTTTCTTTAGCATATATATATATATATATATATATATATATATATATATTGGGTTGTCAGGAAAGTCATGACGTATTTTGTCTATGTTTTTCAAAGGTCATTATTTATATAAAGAACAAAGATCAATCAGTGATATAGTGCCCATTTTGTTCGATAACCTTTTGCCATCTTTCTGTGAGCTTTCATAATTCCTCGTTCATAGAAGGACCTGTCTTTATTTGCAAAAAACCGAACAAGGTGCTGATTTACAGCCTTATCTGAAATGAACATTACACCACGCAAGGAGTTTTGAAGAGAGCAAAACAAGTGGAAGTCTTGATGGCACAAGGTAAGGCGAGTATGGTGGGTGTGGCAACACACCCCATCCAAGCTGCAATAATTTTTGACTGGTGATCAAACTTGTGTGTGGTCTCACGTTGTTGCAATGGAACACAACTCCTTTACAATTAACAAGCTCTGGATGTTTCTGGATGATGGATTCGTTCACACTGTCTAATTGCCGACAGTACACATTCAAATTGATTGTTTGATTCCTTAGTAGGAGCTCAAAAAACACAACACCTTTAAAATCCCACCACACTGAGAGCATAACCTTCCTCTGATGAATGTCTGCTTTCGATGTTGTTTGAGGCGAATCATCATGTTGGAACCAAGACCGTTTGCGCACCACATTGTTGTAACACAGCCCACTTCTCATCACCAGTTATCAGTCGCTTCAAAAAAGGACCGTTTCCCTTACGTTTAGTGAGGATATTGCAGATGTTTATATGCGCCATCAAAAGAACTTCTTTGAGTTCATGCGGAACCCAAATATCGAGCTTGCTTATGTATTCCAGCTTCTTCAGGTGGTCAAGAATGCTTGAATGATGGATGTTCAATGTTTCTGCAATCTCTCGTGTTGTGTAACGTGGGCTTGACTCCATCAATGCCTTTATTTTGTCGTCATCAACCTTGGTGGGCCTCCCGGACCTAGGAGCATCATTGAGATCAAAATCACCAGCACAGAATTTCGTGAACCATCATTGGCCCTGATGTTCTTGTAGAGCATTGTCACTGTAAACTTGATGCAACTTTTCACAAGCTTGATGCGCGTTCTTCCCTTTATGGGAGTAAAACAGTAAAATATGGCAAAAATGCACAGTTTGGTCTTCTATCTTCAACTTGTTGTAAAATCTCCAAAACTCAACCAAATTGCTCAATTAAAAAAAAATGAAGCTAGAACTGTCAGCAATAACATAGATGTGAATGACTCTAGTACTTTCAAAAATGAATTAGTGCCATCTGTCGTGAACATGCGTCATGACTTTTCTGACAACCATATATATATATATATATATATATATATATATATATATATATATATATATATGCATACTTGGGGAAGAGAGGGGACAAATGACTTCTTTGTATGACACCACACTTCCCAAAGGTCCCTTCTCCAAGTCTCCCTTCTGTGGCTTGCGGTGGTGGTCAGGTTAGATTTGTGAACAGTCATCACCCAATAAAGAGAGAGAGAGACAGAGAGAGAGAAACAGTAGATGTATTGATGAGCTATCACCGCATAACACAGAGCCCCCAAACTTAGTGGCTTCAAACAATGACCATTTTATTTTCTCTTACGATCCTGCATGTCGACTGGGTTCAGCTGGATGGTTCTTCTGCACCATGTAATGCCCCCTGTCCCCCGCCCCCCAGCAGTCATTTAGAGGCTCAACTGGCCTGGATCATCCAAATGGCTCCCTCATATAGCTGGCAGTTGACACTGGCTGTCGGCAGGGAAATCAGCTGGGGCTGTTGATCAGAATTTAAACAAATGAGGACTTTCCATGTGGCCTGGGCTTCCTTACAGCATGGTGACTGGGTTCTGAGGGGTATAAGCTGTCAGCCCTCTTCAAGGCCATCATTGACATGACACCGCCTGCACCACATACGATGGGTTAAGCAGCCCCAGGCCACTTCAGATTCAAGGAGAAGGAACATAAACTCCTCCTCTTATTGGGGACAATGGCAAAAATTTTGCAGTTATCCCCTTGGTGGATCTGGGTTAGAGTCTAAGATTCTCCATTTCCAAGACACTGCATGTGATGTCCAGGCTGCTGGTCTAAGGATGACAATTGAGTGGCCAATTCTTAGAGCTCATGGCTACAATGTCCCTTTCTTCCCTAAATAGTTAACGAGCACCCACTATGTGCCAGGATTCGCTTTCTCCTGTGCTGTCATGTTGAAGGCTTTGCTGTGGATCTCGTGCAAGTTACTGCACTTCTCTGGACCTTTGTTTCTTCTTTTTTTTCTCCTACTGCTCCCCAGGCCTATGGAGCCAGCCCTGCTGCCTCGCACCTTCCCTGGCCCTGCCCCTGGCTCTTCTCCGGGTGGAACTGTCAGCAGGTGGATCCAGTCCAGCATAGGAGGAGGAGGATCTAAGGCAGTGCACCCCAACTTGCCAAGGGCACCAGGAACAGCCACCTGAAGCTGGATCGTGTAGAACTCGAAGGAATGAGGGCTGGGAGTTTGGGCATTTCTTCAACGTTCTATTAGTTGCAGGAAGCAAGTGTCCCAATCCTTTCACTCAGCAGCTCCACCTTTCAAAGTCACGCTCATCTTGGAGCCTGACCATGCAGAGACCTCATAGGGGCTGAGACCCCCCCTCTCAGGAAAATTTGGGACAGGAACTGGATAAGCTCTGCCCCTTCTCAGGCCTTCATTCAACATCCCATGTTCCAGATGGAAGACAGCCCGGCGGGGGCTGGCACAGCCAATAGTCAGAGCGAGGGTGAGGCAGAGCTCACTCAGGGCCTCCTAGCTCTGCCCTCCCCTGTCTGGACCCCTCAGACTTACGCCCCTCACCTCTAGGTGCCCTCTTCCCACTAGGCCCTTCCTCCCCTGAATCTGATGAGGGAATGCCTAGCCAGGCTGGTTTGTTTGTTCCTGTTCCCAGCAGGCAGATCTCAGCCCAGGCCCTGGGTGGCCTGGAAGCAGGACTTGAACTCCTGCCATACTGTGTGCCCCAAAGGCCAGGGGCTTTTTGTCTCTTGAGTTTCAGATGCATAATTCTGAGCTGATTCTGGGGACCAGTGTTGAGAGGAGCCTGTGAGATGTTTGGGACGAGGCTCAGCTGGCAACTAAACAATCAATTTCAAGATTTTACCTGTTACACTCTGGCCTTGGGAGCCTGTTGACAAAAAATATCCAACCTAAGAGAAAACTTATAAGAGTTTATTTGAGCCAAACTGTCGACAATTGCAGGGAAGCAAAATCTCAACGGATTGAGAAAATGCTCTGCAAAATGGCAGTTTTACAGTTTATTTTATACATATACTCAAAGGAGGAAGGTTACATGAAACCCACTGGTGATAGATTAAGAGGGTGGAAGAAAGCAAAGCGGGGAAAGCTCTGGGATTGGATAAAAGTACACTGGAGAGACAGGTACTCCTCCCACACAGGTGGGTGCAGGATAGCTAACAGTTCGCTCTTTACAGCACATAGAGATGCTAATCAGGAGACAAGTATGATAATGAGGAATTTTGCAGTTTCCAGCTCTGGTCCGGAAAAAGATGTTATCTTAGGTACAAAAAGACAAAGAACAGGTCCACTGAAAAGGCACAGATTAATTTAATGAGGAAGCTCGAGATGTGACTTCCTGCCATGGCCATGGGCCACCTTAGAAATTTTTATGTTCACACCATCCTCTGTGGTTTATTTCAGTTTCCAGAGCTTGTCAGGTTTCCCTTGTCTGTCCACAAGGCAAAGGGAGGCAGTAAACTTGGGGACTCAGAGTCACCTTTGCCTACCCTCAACTTGCCCTCACCCCACATCTGAGGTGCTGAGTCCTGAGGATCCCGTGCCCACACTGTGTGACTTTGAACTGTTTCCTCTTTGGACCCAGTTGGCTCTGGCTTCAAGTTTCGGCCAACGGCCAGGGGGAGGAAGCAGCCATGCGTTCGGGGATTGGCTGAGTGAGCCAAGCCCAGCCTCCCACGGTTCAGAGGTCTGTCAGTCAGGAACCAAGATCTCCCAGGAGGTAGTGTGGGACAGGCTGCTGCCGGCCGAAGGTGCCAGGCCGGGGTTGATGGGGCTGAGGGTCCTGCTTCAGGATGGGGAGGGGCACTGCCCAAGGCAGGGGTGGCTCCAGAGAGTAGGCGTGGCCAGGAGATGGTGATTTCCTTGTAACTGGAGCCTCTGGCAACCTTCCACTATTTAGTTTGGGTGTTTCTTCATTAGTCTTTTTCTCTCTTCTCTTTCCCTTTCTGTCTCTCTCTCTCCCTCATTCCCGCCCCCACCCCCCATCGTTCTCCCACTCTCTGTCTCTCTCTCTCTCTTTCTCCCTCTTCCTCTGCATTTCCCTGGGTCACCCTTCCCTCCTGAGCCCCTATTTGCCCACCTCTGAGCCCTCCCTGCCCCCAGCACTTACCATCCCTCCATCCCGGCCCCTTCCTGTCCCTCACACCCTTGACGCTCTCCCTCTAGCTGTAAGCTGTCTCCCTCTCTGAGCTCACTGTCACCGCCCTGTCCTTGGCCCAGGAGCTCACCCTCTGTGTGCCCTGCAGAATGCTGCAGCTGAGCCTGTCCTGGCTGGGCCTGGGGCCACTGGCAGCCTCCCCGTGGCTGCTCCTGCTACTGGTGGGGGCCTCCTGGCTCCTGGCCCGCTTCCTGGCCTGGGCCTACACCTTCCATGACAACTGTTGCCGCCTCCGATGTTTCCCGCAGCCTCCAAAGCGGAACTGGTTTTGGGGTCACCTGGGCCTGGTGAGTGTGGGCAGCAGGACAAGTCTGGGGTACCAGGGTGAATGGACTTCCCAAAGGGTTAGGAAATGGGGCTCAGGGATTGGGCTGGATCTAGGGCAGCAGAGAAGCGAGAGAGCCCTTTCCTCACTCCCCTACCAAGCCCGTTCCTCTCGTCTGTGCACTCCATGACCCAATGCCTTTCTTGTTCTTACCCTTCCTTACCCAGAGCCTGCTTTGGGTCATGTCCTGCCTGTCGTGGCCCCATCAGTGCTCCTCTAAGGGGCTCACAGGGTGGGTTGCACAGAGCCAGGTCCCCTGGTGTCTTCTCACTCTCCATTACTGGATTTGAGACCTCCTCAGGGTCTGCTCTCTGCCTGGCCCATCTCTGTTGGCCTCAGGCCAGTGTCTGCTCCTTTCTGTGCCTCTTCATCCTCATACCTATGACCTCTGTCATCCCTTCCCCTCACAGGGGCACAGCTGGGCCCGAGGAGAGGTGTGAACAGTCTTTCCTTCTCCTCCCCTTTCTCGGGCACCTCCCTTTTCTTGTCTTGCCTTCCACCCCCAGACATATTAATGGGCCTCATTGCCCAACTTATGTAAAAGTTGATTACTTCTCATTTCAGAAGGAATCACTCTGCCCCCATGGCCAAACTTCGTGGGAGGGGTCTCCTGGCCCCCCAATCCTAGCCGCATGCCCAGAGGCCCTTGGTTTATGCTGTGCCCACCCCTTTGCCACAATCACACTTTGGACTCTGTCATCACCTGTGAAGGTGCTACCCGCCAAAGCTATTGATCTGAATGTTGGATCCTCTGACCAGAACCCCCTCTTCCTTCCAGCTTCTTTCTTCTTCTTCTCCCATCTTAGACCCTGCTGGGATGTCCAGTCCCTTCTATATTCCACTTCAACAGCTTCCTTCTGACCCCACTTCCTTGGATGCATTTAACTTTAATTCCATCCTTTGCACATGGGCTGAAGTCTCTTGCCAATGGAGCTTCCGTACATGGCCCTTTGGAAAACCTTTGCCTGTTTGAGCTCCATCACCACCTTCCAAGCTCATCCTGAAAGCTGAAGATTGCCTGAGAGTCTGGGTCCTGGAATGGTCTCAGTGAGCCCTGGGGGCAGCAGGAATATTATAAAGTTACAGTAGCTCTGACTTCCCCTTTGAGGGCTTGGCCACGGGGGCTGGCCTTGGTCACGCTTCCTTCAGTCCCTCGTGCTTTGTGACCTCAGCTGAGTTACTCTCTCTCACTCTGGAGCAATCTCATTCAATGCCTCAGGGTCTTCGGAGAGCAGGGAGCGGGTCACAAAGTGGAAATGGCTTATTTTACCTGCCTGGAGCACCTGGGGGTATCTGTCAGGCTCTGATGGGGCATCCCAAGGGACTAGAGAGGCTCCCTGGCCAGGAGGCGACTTGTTCTCCTTCCCCTTTTGGGGGATGTGGCTTCAGTTTCTCATTTGCAAGTGGCACAATTGATGGGCATGTTCATAGGTTTAGGAGAGATAGATAGATAGGCTGTGAGAGATGATGGATAGATAAAAGTTGGATGGATGGATGAATAGATGATTAGATGATGGATGGATAAATGATAGATAGATAGATAGGTAGATAGATAATGGATGGCTGAATGCATACATACATACATACATACATACATATGAGATAGAAGTATGTGTACCTGTGTATGTATTCATTTCTTCTCCTTCCTTTATCTGTCTTCCTATGTGTCCTTCTCTCTGTCTCTCCCTCACTCTTTCTCTGTATCTCTTTCTCTGCTCCTATTTCTCTGTCCATCTCTCCAACTCCCCATCTGTTTTTCCTCATCTCCACAAACTTAATGGCTCCCCAGGACCCTCAGAATCAATCCTCTACCTCTACGCAGTCCTGAAGCCCTGCTACAGCTGCTTTCCTCTCCACCTTTTCTCTGCCCCTCACCTATTTCACTCTGGCTGCATTGAACTCCTTGCTGCTCATGGCCAAATGCTGGCTCTCTGCTCCAGGGCTTTGAGCAGGCTATTCCTCTCCATCCATCTCTTATCTATCTATCTATCTATCTATCTATCTATCTATCTATCTATCTATCTATCTATCTATCTATTCATCTATCTAATCTATTAATCTATTATCTAAAGAAACAGAGAGATGAAGAGAGTGAGGGGACAGGGAGAGGCACATAGGTAGATAGACACAGAAAAAGGCAAACAAAGGCCAACAGAGAGAAGCTGACTCAGTGAAGTGGAGACAAATGTAGGCCAATACTATAGGCAGAGCGGGTGAAGGAGGTGAGTGGGATGTGGTGGGTTGGGGGGTACAGTGACAGTTGTAGCTCCTGAGGCCCCCTGCCAGGCGTGGCCTCATCCCCACCGATTCCCAGGTGACAATCGATGAGGAGGGTTTACGTCTGTTGGAGAAACTGAGCCACTACTTCCGCGATGTCCACGTCTGGTGGATTGGGCCCTTCTACCCTGTCGTGCGGCTCGTCCACCCTAAGTTTGTTGCCCCAGTGCTCCAGGCCGCGGGTATGTCTCCCAGGATCCCTCAACTCCAGCCTCTATACTGCCCCTCATCTCAGCCCTTTCCACCCCTGGACAGACCAGGTTGAGCAGGGGAATGGGAAATGTTGACAAAGACCACGGCTGTGCCGCTAACCTGCTGGGTGACTCTGGGAAGGTCGCTGGCTCTCTCTGATTGCCAAAGTCTTTCAGTTTTGAGTGATGGGAATTCAACACTGTTGGTCTCTGTAAAGAAAGAGAATCTATTGACTGGAAAGCTCAGGGAGGTCTGCCTTCAGGCATGGCTGGATCCAGGTCTTCAAACAATGCCATTAGAAATCTACCTTCATCTAGTAGTTCAGTGTTCCTCTTGCTGAATTCACTCTCATGTTGGTAAAGATGTGTCCCAGAGCTCAACCCCCACAGAAAAGTGAGCGAATTCCCCACAGACTAGGGAAAATTGCAAAATTCCTTACAGTGACCTGGCCAGGTTCACAGGGACCAATTCCTCATCTAATCACTGCAACTTGATTGCCAAGGCTAAGGTCATATGCTTAGCTCTGGAGTAGAAGAAGGATAGTAGCTCTGGAGTAGAAGAATCCTAACTACTTGGATTGAGAGTGGAGGAAGAATGGGGTGCTGGTTCCATGAGAAGGGGTCAGACACTGGACAGGCAGATGCTAGATGTCCATCCACCAGCATCCTTGCGAGGTGGGTATTTCCTGAGTGAGGAAACTGAAGCTCAGAGAGGCATAGCGAGTTCTCAAGGCCACAGAGCATGCTGAAGCTTCCCCCTTAGTTCTGTATGTCCTTAGCTGCCTCTGATGGGAGGGACCCTAAGCTAGAAGGTGATGTGGGGTGGGAAGATGGCCAGAGTATTGTAGGGGGAACTGTGGTTAACTGTGTCTAGTTGGTCCTGGGGGGCTGGTCTAGAGGGAGCAGTGGCAGCTCTTCATGGTGGGCAAAGCTCAGCATCTGGGAGTGGGGGACAGCAGCCTCTGGTCTCTTTAAGGATAGAGGAGCTAAGCAACTATGCTGAGTGTAGGATGCAGGAGAATACTGAGGAAGTCTGGGTCACAACTGAGCCATGTTTAGGACATTAATGGGACCATATTTAAGTTCTGTCTGGGGCCCGTCTGTGGGACACACTGAGGTCATGTCAGATTGTCTTTGGTTCCATGTCAGAGCATGCTGCCTCATGTCAGGGAGTGTCATACATGTTGGAGCCATGTCAGGACATGTTGACACATGTTGGGGCCATGTCAGATGTCCCAGGAGATGGCAGAGAGTGCTGGGACAGACAGGATGTTGTAGACCCCTGTAAAGGTGTTTTGTAGAGTGCTGGGCTATGTTTGGGTGTGTACAGCATGCTGGATCATGTAGAAGCCATGTCAAGATGTGCTGAGCTTGTTGTTCCATGTTGGGCTGCATCTAAGCACGTAGGGGTATGTCTGTGGGCTCTGCCTTTGCTCTTGTCTGTGCCTCAGCCTGGTCTGGTCCTCCCTCACCTCACCCCTCCTCCTTGTTTCCTCTGCCCTTTTCCCATTCCTGCTATGCTGAGTTGGAGGGGGAATTCAGACCCCTGTCTCGGAGTCTTCTCTCCCCACCAAATGTCCCTCCTCTTCCCCTCTCCATGGCCCCTGATGATTCTCATTCATGTCAGCTACCATCGCACCCAAGGATATGATTTTCTACAACTTCATGAAGCCCTGGCTGGGTGAGTAACTATAGGTGAAGGGGGTTGGGGAAAACCTCTGGGGGCCAGGGGAAGGTGCTGACCTTGCCCACTCCCCTGTGACTGCCTCTACTAGGGGATGGGCTCCTGCTGAGTGCTGGTGACAAGTGGAGACACCACCGCCACCTGCTGACGCCTGCCTTCCACTTTGAAATCTTAAAGCCTTATATGAAGATTTTCAACAAGAGCGCAGATATCATGCATGTGAGTTCCTTGAACCCAGAGTCCCAGCTGGAGCCTTAAGAAAGGGGGAGTGGCCTCAGACACATATCATTCGGAGAGTCCTTGTTCTGCTGAATGGCTTTGGGGCCACTGCTTTTCATTGCTAAGCCTCAGTTTCCTTATCTGTAAAATTGAGATAATAATCCCTTTTAAAGGGTGGTCAAGATGATGTAATGGAATCATGTTCCTAGCACTAGTAGGTGCTCAGAAGGCTTTAGTTTCTAGTCTGCTCACTGAAGCCCTCTAGATTCAAGATGGTAATGATGAAGATTGAATAGTGGCTCTTTCTGCATAACACACCACCTTAAAACTCATGGGCTTGAAAAAAATTAGTGTCTGTTATTCCTCATAAGATGATGGGTCAGTCGAGTAGTTCTTGTCTTGGCTAGAATCACTCAATGTTTATGGTCATGGCTGGGTTCCGTAGACAGCTCTGCTGGTCCAGGCTGAGCTCTGTCACATGTTTGGGGTTCAGCCAGCTCATCTACGATGGCCTTGGTGGGACAACTGGATGCCTGTGTTTGTCTTTCTAGTAAGCTAACCTGGGCTCACTCGCTTGGTGGAGACTACATTCCAGGAGAATGAGCAAAAACGTGCAGTAGCTCTTGAAGCCTAGTTTCAAAATTAGCACACCATCCTTTTCATCCTCTCCTATTGGCTGAAGCAAGCCCTACAGCTAGCTCAGATTCAAGAGGTGGAGAAAGAGGTTCTACCTCTGAATGAAAGAGCTGCAAGGTCTCATTGTGCAAAGGATGAGGATATAGGGAAAGACAAAGAAATGGGGATATTTTTGCAGTCACCTACCACTATGATAATGATGAAGAAGATGATGATAATTAACACTTACTTAACATTTACTGTATAGCAGAAATGATATGTCAATTCTATGGCGTATGTTTTCTAACTTAATTTTAACAATGCTGTCAGGGAGAGATGATTATTATTGCCACTTTACAGATTATGAAACAGAAGGCCAGGGAGGTTAGGGAGCTAGCCCAAGTTCACGTAGCTAGCAAGTTAGCTCTGAGTGGTGGATGAGAGATTCTACCATGGTTTGTCTGACACCAAAGCAGGCCGTCTTAACTGGTACTGAAGATTTGACAGGTTGAGCTAGAGGAGGGCAATGAGTTGACCAAGGACACACAGAGCATAATAGACAGAGCTGGATCTTGAACCCAGATCTTCTGACTCCAAGCCATGGGGTCTTCATGTCCTAAGAGTAACAGCTTATACTCCCACTTAAACATGGTCCTCCTTGGGGATGGGTGCCTGGTGCAGCGAACCAAGAGGCTGGGTTTTGGAGAGTCCATCCAGGTGGTTGGTGTTGTGGAGAGGCTCTAAGAAGGCAGGTCCTAGCCTCATCTCTGCTCCATTCTCTGTCCAGGCCAAGTGGCAGCACCTGGCCTCAAAGGGCAGCGCCCGTGTGGACATGTTTGAACACATCAGCCTCATGACCCTGGACAGTCTGCAGAAATGCGTCTTCAGTTTTGACAGCAACTGTCAGGAGTGAGTCTCTGCCCAGAGCCTGGGAACATGACCCATAGACCCAAGGGAGTAAATGGAGGGAGGACTGACCAGGGCAATCAGAAGTGTTTTCCTGGAGGAGGTGGGTCAGAGATGGACACTGAAGGACAAGGAAGGGGAAAGAAAAGGAGTAATCTTTTCAGGTGGGTAGCAATGTTTGATAAACGCCAGGAGGCTAGGATGAGCAGAGTGTGCAACAGTGAGGAGACATCCTGGAAATGAGGTTGGAGGGCTTAGCAGGGGCTGGATCTTAAGGACATTCAAAAGCCAGGAAAAGGGGGTATGAACTTTATCCTGAGGTTTCCAGAGAGCTATGGAAGATGTTTGAGCAGATGAGCATTGTGGTCAAAGCTGAGCTTGGACATCTGACTAGAGGTGACCAACTGTTGTATAGACACAGTATGCAAGGAGACCACAGAGAGAAGAAGCGCTGAGCTCGGTGGAGAAAATGGGGCAGATTTGAGAGAAATCATGGAAGAATGGGCAGGGCCAGATACTGCATAGGAGAGAGAGAAGATGAGTATGATTCCTAAACTCTGTCCTGGAGTCTAGGACATGAAGCAGCTCATAGAGATGAGAGCACGTTTGGAAGGCACACTTTTCCAGATGGAACTTGGTCCTCAGTTCTGGCTGGGAGGGCCTCCCAGAGTTTCATGCATGTTAAGGAGCTGTTTTCTCTCCCTGGCCTGGCCCTACAGGAATCCTAGTGAATATATTGCTGCCATTTTGGAGCTCAGTGCCCTCGTGACCAAACGGGCTCAGCAGATCTTCCTGTACTTGGATTTCCTATACTACCTCACCCCTGATGGGCGGCGCTTCCGCCGGGCCTGCCGCCTGGTGCATGACTTCACAGATGCCGTCATCCAGGAGCGGCGCCGCACTCTCTCTGATCAGGATGTTGATGACTTCCTCAAGGTCAAAGCTAAGACCAAGACTTTGGACTTCATTGATGTGCTCCTGATGAGCAAGGTGGGCTTCTTATGGATCTGAATTCAAGAGGTAGAAGGGACCTTGATTTCAAATGTCAGGTTGAAGAACTTGGACATGATGCAGAGGGCACTGGGGAGTAATGGAGGGTGCTTGAGGAAGGGAAGAATGGGTCAGTGATAAGCTGTAGACATGATTATGTAGAATGCGGCCTGGGAGGAGTAAACAAGAGGCAGAGGGCCAGGGAGGAGGTGCGTGCGGTGAGCTCTGGAGATGAGGAGGGAAGGATCCTGCTTGAATGATGGAGTTTCAGGGACTGTTTCAGCTTAGACATAGGCACCCTCAGAGTTGGTGTGATTCGAGGTGTCTCTTGCCCTTTCCCAAGGATGAAGATGGGAAGGAATTGTCAGATGAGGACATTCGAGCTGAAGCTGACACCTTCATGTTTGAGGGTGAGGGTCCCAGTGTGAGACTTCAGAGGGGGTGCAGCCTTTCTATCCCAGGAACTTGGCTGCTGAGCTCTGGACCACCCTATGTTGCTCCATCCTCCCCACCTTCCCTGAGGCCCTTAATGTAAGGGCGCTGTCCACCCTGTGGTGCTGAAGCAGCCCAGAGACCCAAGCCTGTCGGGCTGCCTTTCAGGTCATGACACCACGGCCAGCGGCCTCTCCTGGGTCCTGTACAACCTTGCAAAACACCCAGAATACCAGGAGCGCTGCCGGCAGGAGGTGCAAGAGCTCCTGAGGGACCGTGAGCCTCCAGAGATTGAATGGTGAGTGAACGTTCTCATGGCCTCTCCCTGAGCTCCTCTCATTGGCTCTGCACCCAATGTGGAGAAGAGGGAAGATCTTTTTGTTGATTCTGTCATCCTGTCATCCCATTTAGTGGGAATGAGAGCAGAGTCCGGAGGCGGGGTCTGGTACCAGCTTGGATAGCAGGGGAAATGTTACAGGCTTTTGGGACAGAAAGATCTGAGTGTTCACATTTATTGCTCCACTAACTTGCTATGTGACTTTAGTAAAACCCATTTCTTTTTTTGAATACCAGCTTTTTCCTCTGTAAATTAAGTGTGTGTGTGTGTGTGTGTGTGTGTGTGTGTGTGTGTGTGTGTGTCCATGTGTATCTCCCCCATAGGGCTGCTTGGAGAATTGTGACAATGTGTGTAGAACAGATGCCATCCAGCCTGTGTTCAGTAAATGAACTTCTCCTCTCCTCTGTTTTGTTTCTGCTTGAAGTTGCAATTTTTTTTCCAAAGACCCTCACTCCCTGTAATTTTTGCTTTTTTTTCTCTAATTCCCATCTAATAGTCTATTCCAGGGAGTCCCAAGAGATCGTTGGGGGTAAAAATAATCACCCATCTCTTCATTTAGTAAACACATACACACTGTCTGCCCTTTCTCAACTCAGTGTCCAGTCCCATCTGAGTCCTACCTGGGCAAGGCTGGAGCTGATAGAGGGAGGTGAGACTGGGTAGTGAAACTGCAAAAATGAATTCACCACACTGGGTGTGGGTAGCAGACAGTGTTCCTGGCCAGGGGGATGCTAAATTTTCACCTATTCACGTGTGGTCTCCAAGCACTCTATTCTGTACCATGGGTCTGTTTTCCTGTTCTTGCAACAGTACCACAGTATTTTTTTCATTACTATACTTTTGTAATAGGTCTTAATATCTGGCAGATTGAGTTCTCTTTCTTTGATTTTTTTTTCTTTTTTAAATTGACTTAGTTCTTGATGAGCTTCAATTCTTTAAAATAAGATAAACAAGTTCCAAAAAAAAGAACCACAACAACTAGATTTTTATTGGATTGCATTGAATATATTGATTAATTTAGAAAGAATTGGTACTTTATATTAGGTCATCCCACCTTAGAGGGTGGAGTGGATCCTATTTATTCAAATAACTATAAGTCTAATATATTCATATACGTTTTTAAAGCCAAGTATAGAATTTAAAAACTTTTTTTTTTTTTTTAGCTGAGCCATCCTGCCACCTTTTGGCAGCTCAGCGGCAACTCAGCTCGGGCTGGGCATTGAACCGCTGTTGCTCAGAGCTCAAACTCTTGAGCAAGCTTCTAACCAACTGAGCCACTCAGCCGGCCCAAAAACTTTTTTATGCAAATGTATTAACGCTTTTATGGATACCCTGTGAGTGTTGTGTTTTGCTCAGAAATGCTTCTAAAGATACCAGCTTACATTTTCTTCTAGTGACTTATGATTTTTGACTTTCTAATGCTTAATTAAAAAAAAAATCCCTCTGGAATTTATTTTGTTATAGGCGTGAGGGTCAGTGCGAGGTGGGGCAGAAGGAAGACTGGGGGTGTCTTTTTTTGCTCCCTGGATAATTGTTGGGGTGTCCCTTAGGGATGACCTGGCCCAGTTGCCCTTTCTGACTATGTGCATCAAGGAGAGTCTGCGGTTGCATCCCCCAGTCACGGTCATCTCCCGCTGCTGTACCCAGGACATGTTACTTCCTGATGGCCGGGTCATCCCCAAAGGTGCTGGCAATGGCAAGGGGAGGAGGGTGATGGTCCCATAAGCAGAGACCTCATCTTGACCACCCCCTACTCTTCCATAGGGAACATCTGTGTCATCAGCATCTTTGGGGTTCATCACAACCCGTCTGTCTGGCCAGAACCCGAGGTGCTGACCCTCCCTCCCCGCTCCCAGGCCCTGGTGAAGGGGCAGGGTCCTGACGGGAAAAATCAGACACTCCTCCTCCACTGTATCCATATGTTTTCTGGGGGTGTCTGGGTGTCCTGAGAAAGCCCACCCAGCAGCCCTGCCTCTTTCCACTCCCAGGTATACAACCCCTTCCGCTTCGACCCAGAAACCTCCCAGAAGAGGTCACCTCTGGCTTTTATTCCCTTCTCGGCGGGGCCCAGGTGAGGCCAGCAGGTGCCTGAGGCCCGGATGGAGTGTGGGTGGTGGGGCTCAGGGGATATGCCAGCCCACAGGGAGGTTCCAGGCACAATTAGCCCCCTTCTCTATCCTTACGGCTGAGATGGGGGTCCCGAGTCAGGTCCCTGGCGCAACCTGAGCCCCTACTCCCTCATGCCTGCAGGAATTGCATTGGGCAGACCTTTGCCATGACGGAGATGAAGGTGGTGCTGGCGCTCACCCTGCTGCGCTTCCGCGTCCTGCCGGATGAGGCCGAACCACGTCGGAAGCCGGAGCTGATTCTGCGCGCGGAGGGCGGACTTTGGCTGCGGGTGGAGCCGCTGAACGTGGACTCTCAGTGACCCTCCACCACCTGGCCTGAGATCCACCCTGACCTAAACATTTCCCTTTGCAGGTTCCCAGGAAAAAGAAACTGTGCTGTCATTTCTGTCCCAGCATCCCCAGGAGCCAGCAGTGGGCACTTAGGCCTGCAGGGAGCCTAGGGACTGGGCGTGGCTTGGTGGAAGCAGAGTCTGGTGTTTCTGAGCCCTAGACCCTGACTGCCACTCCTGCTGACCATGGGGGACCCCCCACTCTGATCTCAGGTTCTCCCAGAGCCCAAGCATGGTGTTTATCCTGCGGGCAATGGGGAACCATGGGAGATGTTTGAGCAGGAGAGGGACCAAACGGTGGCTATTTGGGAAACAACCCAAATATCTGTTAGCACGTGAATGGATAAACAGAAAGTGGTATATCCACAACAGGGAATATTACTGGGTCACAAAAAGGAATGAAGGGCCGGCTGAGTGGCACGTTGGTTAAGAGCTGGCTTGGGACGCCAGAGGGCCCACGTTGGGATCCCACATATGAGGGCCAGTGATACTGCCCTCTACAGCTAAGATGCTGAACCACAGCTCAACCTGGAGCTGGGCTGCGGAGAGTCACTGACTACTGCTTAGACTGCAGCCCCTGCTGCAGTGGGTTGCCATGGGCTATCGTGTGTAGCCAGCAGCCAGCATGACTAGCCAGCAGCCGCTGTGAGTGGCTGTCCAGAAGCCAGTGACTGATCTGCCTCGCCCGGGAAGAGCGCAATGATGGTGCCAACTTGGGCCAGTGAAGCAACGTCCTCCACAACTAGACTGAAGAACAAAAGGACAACAACTTGTCTGTTCCCCTTCTCCCAACTCCCCAATAAAAATCTTCAAAAAAAAAAAAAAGGAATGAAGCACTGATACATGCTACAACATGCATGAACTTTGAAAACATTATGTTAAGTGTGTTGTGTCATTGGAATTAACCCCTGGTCGTTTGCTAAAGGTGAACAAATTCACAGACTCAGCATGAAATGAGGAGAGCAAGGAAGTAAGTTTATTCAAGAAGAAAGATACCATAGAAGTTGCGGGGGCAGACCACTGCACCTAACTTTAGCCTTGCTTTTTCTTATATAGGAAAGGGTAGGTAAATTTCCTTACAGCAGGACATGTGATGTGTAGGGTGAGGTCATTTGATTGACATATGTTGGTTATATAACTAGTTTCTGCACATGGTATTACCCAGAATGCATACAGATAAACCCATGAGGAGGGGAGCCTTAATGTTCACTTTATCTTAATTGTATTATAATGAGGCTAGAGTTAAACTAACAAACAGATTTAAACAGTTTGCTCATGTGTGAGAAACCAGTTAATACCAGTTGGGTCTTATCCCTCCTTTTAGGAGAGTTTGGACATCTTGATTTATTTCTAGGGGTGAGCCTGGGCAATTGCTGGGGAGGGGTTGCAGGCCTGGGCAGTCCCCCTTCAGGCTCACTTTTATTAACCCTTTTCTGCCTCATCCAAGTCAAAGAAGCCAGACAACAAGGTCACATACTGTATGATTCCATTTATATGAAATGTTCATAACAAGCAAATCCACAGAGACTGAAAGCAGACTGGAGCTTGTCAGGGGCTGGGGGAGGGAGATGGGGAGTGACTGCTAATGGGGATGGGCTCTCCTTTTTGGGTGATGAAAATGTCTCGGAACTAGATAGAGGTGGTGGTTGTATGACATTCTGAATGTACTAAGTTGTACATGTTAAAATGGTACCTTTTATGTTATGTGCATTTTCCCTCAAGCTATTTTATCATACATATGTTTATTAATCTGGGTTTTTCATATAATAATATATTGTGAACATCTTTTCATGCCATTAACTCATCTTTCCATGATACAAAAACATCATTTTGGGGTCTTTAAAATCCTTAAGTGTTAAATATTGAAGCCACTCTACTTTTTTTAAATGACATTATGTTTAAAAATAATTTAAAAGTCTGTCTGACTTTGCAAGAATTGTCTTCATGCACATTGATGGCTGGAGATATTGCTATCAATTATACATTGAGTTACTCTTAACAAAATACCTTTTGGTGTAGAAATCTTATTTTTATAGCAATACATACACATATATTCATGTAAGATATGGATGTGGTTAAATGCCTTTCATAGAACATGTATGGCCTGGCAACTTTGCAGATACTGAGATTTTGGTCCTATTAACAGAAGTAGACCACTGAGAAGGGAGAAGGTGACACTTCGGATCCCTCAGGTAAACACTTTCACACCAAGAGATTAACTCACTTGCTCAGGGTCACTCAGTTGGTGAATGGTGGAGTTGGGTGAATTTCATCAGCTTGGCTTCAGAGATACCTGTTAACCTATAAAGGATATGGTTTTCAAGGTGTGTCTCAGCCCTAGGCACATCAGATCACCCGGGGAACCACTCAAGGCTCACTGGATGAGACAGACACATGGTGCCTGCTTTTTTAAATGTCATATTTTTGACAGGGGATACAATGTCTCATGAAAAAAGTAAAATGCACAGTTAAAAATATTGGTCCTCCATATGTCCTTTGTGTGCTAGCTTCTTCTTTAGGTAAACACCTTTGCTTTTTGTATATCGTTCCATAGTATATTTATGCAAATAATATATGTGCTTAGTTACCCTCTGCCTCATCTTAAAATCCTGTATAGGGCCGGCCGAGTGGCATGTTGGTTAAGAACTGGCTTGGGACGCCAGAGGGCCCCGGTTCGGATCCCACATATGAGGGCCAGTGACACTGCCCTCTACAGCTAAGATGCTGAACAACAGCTCAACTTGGAGCTGGGCTGCCATGAGTCGCCAGTGTCGGCGTGGGCTGCAGCCCCTGCTGCAGTGGGTTGCCATGGGCTGCCGTGTGTAGCCGGCAGCCAGCGTGAGCGGCCAGCAGCTGCAGTGAGCGGCCGTCCAGAAGCCGGCGACTGATCTGCCTCACCCGGGAGGAGCGCAATGATGGTGCCAACTTGGGCCAGTGAAGCAACGTCCTCCACAACTAGACTGAAGAACAAAATGACAGCAACTTGTCTGTTCCCCTTCCCCCAATTCCCCAGTGCTGTTCCCATCCCCCAATTCCCCAATTTAAAAAAAATTTTTTTAATCCTGTATAAATTTTCAAAATTTATAAAAAGTAAAATTTGCTCTAATTGGATGTACAATTCTGAGTTTTAACAAGTGCTTAGAGTTATGCAACCACCACTACTGTAGTCACCCTCAACTCCTGGCAACCACTGATCTGTTCTTCATTCCTATAGTCTGTCTTCTTTCACTTAACACAGTGAATTTGAGATTCATCCGTGTTGTGTGTCTCAATATTTTGTTTTTATTGCTATGTAATATTCCAGCACATGAATGAGCCCCTTGTTTTTTTAAACCAGTTGGAGAACATGTGGACTGTTTTGAGTTTGGGGCTATTATGAGAAAAATTGCTCTGAGTATTTGTGTACAAATGTTTACTGCTCTTGGAGTGGGATGGCTAGGTCATATTATATGTGTATGTTTAACATTAGAAGCCATGTCCAAACTGTTATCAAAGGGTCTGTGTTATTTGAATTCCAATCATAATGTATGAGAGTTCTAGTTGCTCCACACACTCACTGGTACTTGGTGTTGTCAGTTTTCCCCTACTCATTTATGAGTGTGCAATGATATATCTATCACTTTGATTGTAGTTTGTTTCCTAGTGATTAATGATGTGGAACATTATTCCCGTGTCCATTTGCCATCCATAGATCTTCTTTGGTGAAATGGCTGTTCAAATCTTTGCCCATTAATTTTCCTTGCATTGTTTGCCCTCTTCTCATTGGCTTTGGACAGTTCTTTATAATTTTTACATACAAGTTCTTTGTCAGATGTGTGACTTACAAGTCTTTTTCCTAGTCTGTGTCTTGTCTTTACATCATCTTAAATTTCTTTCACAGAGTAAATTTTTTTAAAGCGCATACAGCACAATTTATCAATATTTTCTTTTTGTGGATTCTGCTTATTGTGTTATATAAGAACTCTTAGCCTACCTCAAATCACAAAGATTTGCTCTATTTTTTCTTCTACAAGTTTTTTTTTTTTTAAAGATTTTTATTGGGGAATTGGGGGGATGGGAACAGTGCTGGGGAATTGGGGAAAGGGGAACAGACAAGTTGCTGTCCTTTTGTTGTTCAGTCTAGTTGTGGAGGACGTCGCTTCACTGGCTGAAGTTGGAACCATCATTGCGCTCTTCCCGGGCGAGGCAGATCAGTCACCGGCTTCTGGACGGCCGCTCACTGCGGCTGCTGGCCGCTCACGCTGGCTGCTGGCCGCACACGGTAGCCCATGGCACTCCACTGCCACAGGGACTGCAGCCCACGCCGTCGCTGGCGACTCATGGCAGCCCAGCTCCAGGTTGAGCTGCCGCCCAGCATCTTAGCTGCGGAGGGCAGCGTCACCGGCCCTCACATGTGGGATCCGAACCGGGGCCCTCTGGCATCACAAGCGAGTTCCTAACCATTGCGCCACTCGGCCGGCCCCTTCTTCTACAAGTTTTTAGTTTTAGATTTTACATCATTTAGTTCCAGGATCCATATTAAGTTCAAATTTGTATAAGGTGTGAGTTATGAATTCACATTTTTTGGTGGCATGGAGTTGTCCAATTGTTCCAGTACCATTTATTAAAAAGACTATCCTTCTTGCGTTGAATTACCTTGCATGTTTTTAAAAAAAATCAGTTGACCAAATTTGTGTAGGTCTACTTGAGAACTCTTCTGCTCCATTGATTGATGAGTTTAATCTTTGTCCAATACCACACTGTCATGATTACTGTGGTCTTATAGTATATCTTGAAAGTGGTCACGTGAATCCTTCAAGTACATTTTTCCTTTTCAAAATAAATTGTTTTTGGCTATTCTAAGTCAGCTGCATTTTCATATAAATTTTGTAATTGGTTTATCCATTTCTAGAAAAAGTCCTCTTAGGGTTGTGATTGTAATTTCTTCAAATCTATAGATCAATTTGAGGAGGCTTAACATTTTAACAATGTTCAGTCTTCCAGTCCATGAACATTGTATGTCTCTCCATTAATTTGGGTCTTCTTGGATTTTTCTCATCAGTGTCTTGAAAATACAGAAGCTTACCTAATTATTAGCAAAACTTAATTCTTACAATTGTGGAGATTTAGTTTTCTTCAGTAACCAAGAACCTGATTAGGACAATATGAAACATAGAAATTATTCTGATAATACATATAATCTTTGCTTTTTTAAAAAAAAAAGATTTTATTGGGGAATTGGGGAAGGAAAAAGCGTTGAGGAATCAGGGAAGGGGAACAGACAAATTGCTGCCCTTTTGTTCTTCAGTCTAGTTGTGGAGGACGTTGCTTCACTGGCCCATGTTGGTTTTAACATTGCGCTCTACCCGGGTGAGGCAGATCAGTCGCTGGCCTCTGGACAGCCACTCACAGTGGCTCTTGGCAGCTCACACCACCTGCCAGCTGCTCACGCTGGCTGCCGGCCACACACTGTAGCTTATGGCAGCTCACTGCAGCAGGGGCTGCAGCCTACACCATTGCCAGCTACTCACGGCAGCCCAGCTCCAGGTCGAGCTGTTGTTCACCATCTTAGCTGTAGAGGGCAGTGTTACTGGCCCTCAATCATTGCTTTTTAGGTAGAATACTTTTATAATATCAAGCAGACCAACAGTCTAAGAAATTTGTCCTACTTAGCAGAGAGAGAAAACTCAACTCTACTAGCTTATTTTGATATTCAAATTTATTTAATTGATCATATTTAGCTTAGCTATATGTAAAATTCTCTCAAGATTTTTCAGAATCCTGTCTCATAATGATGTAGCAGATTTCTTGTGCCAGGATTATAGTCTTTTGAGCCGAAGAATGAAGAAACGGACCAGAGAGGTAAAATTACAGCAGAGGATAGTTTATTAGGGTAGAAAGTAACAGCTCTCAAAACGAGAGGGGGTCCCGGCTGGGTTGCCTGCTTTAGGTGAGGAACTTCTCCTTTTATCTATATTTTTTGTATACCTGGGGAGGAACTCAGCCCGGAGGAGGCTTTTCTGGAAACTCTCTTATTTCCTTAGAGCTTAATCAGCTTAATCAATGTCTCTGCTCTGAGAGGAACATGTTATCTCAAGGCTGGGGCTTTGAAGACATGAGTGTCTGCTGCTCATTCTATTAGGGAGTTCCCGGACTGTCTTACATTGTTAATTAACCTGTCTTAATCCACCTCTCTGGAGGTGAAACTTAACTTTTGACTTTCTTGTTACAGGCTTTGAAAAAAAAACATCTCCTCCTCCTCGTCCCAATTTTGTCATTCTGTCGGGGTCCTGTGACTTAAACCTATCGGTTAGCTATTAAAATTATTTCTCCTGGCTTCTGATATGGTTTTTACCCTGATTCCCTCTACTGGGGCCATTTCCCTGACTGCTTATAATTTTCCTATCTCAATAATTAATATTTCAGCATTTCATTCTTTTGACATACCTAGATATTCAATAATTTTTGTCATTTTACACAACTTAGCAAAAGTAAAACCTTACGTTACCAACAGATGCTAGGAAATTACATCCAAGCATCCACATTATATAATTATTACTGAAAAGTTTCATTTAAAACCTCATTTTAATTACTTCTTATTAGTTCTTAACCCCATGACATCCCAAAGTCAATTATCCAAGCTACTTTCTTGGCAAATTTTGCAACAGAAATAACATGAATTTATTTTGAAAGTAGGCTTATTCAGAATGCCAGCACCCAGGGAAGATGGCAGATTCCTGTCCAAAGGCCATCTCCCTTATGCGGAATCCCACTACAGGTGGCCCCTGCAGGACTTAGACCAGGAGCAGTGGAGTAAGGGGGTGGGGGATGCAGGAGACAAGGAAAGCGATGGGGTGGAAGAATCTGAGGGATTGCCTCAGCCTGGGAGGAGGAGACTGCAGAGACGGTCTTGGCCGTGGGGGAAGGCGGGATACGAGAGGATCATCAAGGCGGTCGGGGAGGTCGACTGAGGAAATCTAGCCAAGCACACGTGGCATTGTTTCCGGAGGTCCAGGTCTTCACTTAGGGCCATTAAGGCTTGGGTATAGGGGGCCTCAGACCATTTCTGTAGCTGCTGGCAGAAGAGGTCTCGTTGCATGGTGTTAAAGTGAAGAGTTCTGTTGGCCGGCCAGACCTCCTGAACATCTAGCTTACCGTAGTTTGCCATGTTTAATGAGCATTTTTTTGGCCCAATTTTGTGAGGGAAAAATAAGGATGTGCATTACACATGGGTAGTACTAATTCCATATCTATATAAATGTTTTTAATTCTTTTATTTATGCTTGTGAGTTAAAAGTGTATCTCTAGAAATCAGTAATGCTTTCTGTATGCAAAAAATATCCTAGATTATGATAATCAGTTTTGTTGAACTTATGACGAACTTGCAACGACACAGAGTTCTTGGCCTTCTATGATGTGTAAATACCATAAATTTGTTACTGGTACATAAAATTTCTTGTACCTTGTATCTGTTCTTGTATTTTTTAATTACTTGTTACATAAAATTTTCTAGTACCATAATATGTTAAAAAATAAATGCCTCAAATATATGGTGATGGAAAGAGAACTGACTCTGGGTGGTGAACACACAATGTGATATATAGATGATGTATTACAGAATTGTACACCTGAAACCTATGTAACTTGACTAACAATTGTCCCCTCAATAAACTTTAATTTAAAAAAAAATAAATAAATGCTAAAATTCCTTTCCAATACAAAAATAAGCACCTAAATGTAAACAAATTAAAATTTGAATTAAAAAATTGAAACAAAATATTTTTTCCCTGATAGTTTGGGCCAAAAACATGGGTGTGCATTTATGCATGGCAAAATACGGTATATTGTGGCTAGGCAACGTAACAGAAAAATATTATTAGGGAAAAGAGAGAGGTCGAATTTTGTCCAATTCTTAAGAAGACAGCTGAGAGGAGAGTCTTGGGGAATAGAGGGGATACCTCCCATGACTGCGGGGCCGGTGGTTCGTTATAGCTGTGTGTCCCCCTCCCCCGGCACCACCCCTATATCGAGTACCTTAACAAAGGTTTCCTCCAAATCTGGGTTATGGACATAATGGGTGCTTTACCGTGTACCTGAGAGGGAGTGAACGACAGAAACTGACTGACCGATAGCTACGAGGGCGTCCCATGCACTACTAAGATTGTAGGTCGTGGACTCAGCCCATGGCCGTCCCCAGGTGTATCCACTTACTGACTGAGGTCCCAGTGAGTCACTGGAGGTGCTTCCCCAGAAGACCTGATAAAAAGCAAAAGAGGAGGTAGGGAATGAGAGAGTAAAGGGGAGTCTCACACCATTTGGCCTTGGGAATCCTCTTTGGAGAATAGGTTGGACTTTCGATTCCACTGGAGAGTAGCCTCAGCCAGGAACCATCAGGTCCCGCCTAACCTGTGAGGGATCCATGAGAGACTCGTGGAAGGTGAGCGGAAGGAGACCTACTAGTGTGTGTTGACTCACCCTGGACAAGCTGCTGTTGTCAACTGTGCCGCACGTTGGACAGTAGCTTTAGGAGGGGCTAGAGCCACTGGGGAAGAACCCCGGTGGGGACAGGAGAGCTACTCCCTGTAAGGGCCACCAAATGCTGTGGCTGCTCACTCGCAGGTTGTGAAAGCATTCACGAGACAGGTAGAAATACAGAAGGAAGGTTTATTAAAGTAAGAGAAGGTCGGCTGGGCAGAGTCTGCTGGAAACTGCAGCCTGGAGTCTTTGTTTCATCTGAAGTTTTCTATTTTCTAACCAGGATGTAAATTGCTCCGGCCTGTAATGGAATCTTCTATTATGTTAGGCTTTGTTCGTTGGGGTGGGGGAAGGTGTGGTTAGACTGATTATTGAAACCTTTGCATATGGTATGTAGGTTTTAGTTGGAGCCAGGAGTGGATCCAATACAGGTGTAAAACTTCTCCCAAGTCACAGGGCCAGCACTGGGCCAAGTAAACAGAACCATTGAAACTGGTATGCATAGTGAATGCAAACAGAGACTTTAAGGTTTTGGTGGAAAGAAGACAAAGAAAAGAAAGCTTTAAAAAATTCCAAGCTAAATTACACTTGTTATTTCGAAATTATACCAGAGATTCAAATCTCAAAATAGAAGATCTAGTGCCACCATTACAATCCCCCGTCTTATCAGCTAGGATTTTAACTTGGTTCTGCTGAATCCAGAGCTTGTTGCTTTCCAATGGCCAGAAAGTAAAGTTGAAAATCCAGCCATCAGATGTCCGCATGCTTGCTCTGAAGAGATCCCAGCTGACTCCTGGGAGCTATGTCTTCATGTGACACAAAACAGGAAAGTGCTCACCTGCTTTGCGGGCCAACTCTGTGCCCCTTGCTGTGCTAAATCTTTATTTCTTTTAAAAATTGTGGGTCAGTGGTGAAAGTGATACCAGTTCAGTATGAGGAAAAAGCATAGTAGGCATGCTTTGCATAGTATGTCTGGTACTCACTAGGCACTTTTTACATAGAATGTCTGGTACACAGCAGGCATGCTTAATGTAGATCACCTGGCATAGAGGAGACAGAATTTATGTAGAGAACCCAGCATGCAGTATACACAGAGTAGGTTTACTTTATGTAGAGCACCTGACACATACTAGGTGCACTTTATGTAGACTATGTGGCACATAGTAGGCATGGTTTACATAGCATAACCTCCAATGTAGTTGTGCTTTATATAGTGCTCCTGGCACTTAGTAGGAATGAATTATAGAGAGCAACAAGCACACAGTAGGCAAACTCTATGTACAACACCTGGCATACAGTAAATAGGGTTTATGTAGAGTACGTGGCACACAGTAGCCACAGTTTTTGGAGATTACCTGGCACACAGTAGATGCGCTTTATGTAGCACACCTGGCACACAGTGGACATACTTTTTGTGGAGGTCTTGGCATATATTACGCATGCTCTTTGAGGTACCAAGCACACAGTAGGCACACTGTACATACAGTTCTTTGAGCAGAGCAGGTTGACTTTATGTGGCACACTGGCGCATAACAGCACAATTACCAGATGCCAGTGCTTTCTCTTTACTGCACTTTTTTGGGGGCTCTTGATCCTTCCCCCCTCCCTGCGGAACCCTCCTCAGTCCCCCTCTCAAGACCTCATCTGACATCCCATGTTCCAGATGGAAGACAGCCCGGTGGGGTCTGGCACAGCCGATAGTCAGAGCGAGGGTGAGGCAGAGCTCACTCAGGGCCTCCTAGCTCTGCCCTCCTCTGTCTGGACCCCTCAGACTTACGCCCCTCACCTCTAGGTGCACTCTTCCCCCTAGGCCCTTCCTCCCCTGAATCTGATGAGAGAATCCCCAGCCAGGCTGGTTGGTTTGTTCCTGTTCTTGCAGGCAGGACTCATCCCAGCCCCTGGGTGGCCTGGAAGCAGGACTTGAACTCCTGCCAGGAGGCCAAGGGCTTTTGTCTCTGAATTTGGTGATTCTGAGCGGATTCAGTGCCCTGAGTGGAAAGGCGATTGAAAGATTGTTGGGACAAGGTTCATTTGGCAACAACCAAGTTTTAGCTTTTACCTGCCATACCTATCATACCCTGGCATTGGTAGGGTAAGGGAGACAGTAAATCTGGGTGCCCCGAGTCACCTTTGCCTTCCCCTCAACTTGTCCCCTACTCCACATGGGAGGTGCTGAGCACTGAGGATCCAGAGTCCACACTGTGTGACCCTGAGCTAGCTCTAGGCCTTTCTTTACAACACCGTAGCCTCCTCCCCCACAATTTATATGAGCCAGTGCAAGGTAGGGTGGAGGTAAGTAGGTGTTCTGGGATTGGCTGACTCAGCCTGGCCCTCCCAACTTCCCCTAGTTCAGGATCCAGGGGCAAAGATTTCTCAGGAGGACAGAGGAGGTTGTGTGACACAAGCTGCTCCAGGCAGAAGGTACAGGCTGGGGTCTGGCCCAGAGGGGGAGAGGAGCTGCCCAAGGCAGAGGCGGCTCCAGGGAGTGGAGTTGGCCTGGGAGTTAAGTGGCTACCAGTGGGGAACTTTCTCTCTCTTTGTCCCTCTCCCTCTTCCTCTGCATTTCCCTGGGTTACCCTTCCCCGCTGAGCCCCTATTTGCCCACCTCTGAGCCCTCCCTGCCCCCAGCCCTTACCGTCCTTCCATCCCGGCCCCTTCCTGTCCCTCACACCCTTGACCCTCTCCCTCTAGCTGTAAGCTGTCTCCCTCTCTGAGCTCACTGTTACCGCCCTGTCCTTGGCCCAGGAGCTCACCCTCTGTGTGCCCTGCAGAATGCTGCAGCTGAGCCTGTCCTGGCTGGGCCTGGGGCCACTGGCAGCCTCCCCGTGGCTGCTCCTGCTACTGGTGGGGGCCTCCTGGCTCCTGGCCCGCTTCCTGGGCTGGGCCTACACCTACTATGACAACTGTTGCCGCCTCCGATGTTTCCCGCAGCCCCCAAGGCGGAACTGGTTTTGGGGTCACCTGGGCCTGGTGAGTGTGGGCAGCACAACGAGTCTGGGGTATCAGGGTGGATGGACCTCCCAAGGGGTTCGGAATGAAGCTCAGAGGTTGGGCTGGATCTAGGACAGCAGAGAAGTGAGAAGGGTCAAGGGGAGCCTCTCTTTCCTCACTCATTCCTCTGCTCTGCCATCGCAGGCCTTTCCCACGTCCCTGTCCTACCCAGTAGCCTACTTTGGGTCCATCTCCTGCCTGTGTTCCCCACATCAGTGCACCTCTGAGGGGCTCCCAGAGTGGGCTGCACAGAGCTGGGTTGTCTAGAGTGCCCATTCTCCACAGCTGGCTTTCAGACCACCTCAGGGGCGCTGTCCAGGGTCCGCTCCCTACGTCTGGCCCATTTCCTTGTGTCTGCTCACTATGGGCTGCGTTTCACCACAGAAATTAGCTATGATCTCCCCACCCCCACCCACTGGGGGACAGCTCCCCGCCTCCTCTATTTCCTTATCACCTTCCCCTTATCTACTCTTCTCCCCTAACACGTCTCAGTGGGCAAGTGGCCCAACCTGGATAAAGTGGCCACTCCCCTTTCAGAAGCCTTCTTTAACTCCCTGCCCAAACTCCAGACCTTGACATTTGACTGGGTCTAGTCCTGCTTATTTCAACATTTAATTTGTCCAATTACTTATCTGGCTCTCCAACTTGATGGTAGCTCTGGGAATACATTTCTCTGAAGTCCTCAGCCTAGGGGCTGGCATACAGCAAGCACTTAATAAATGTTTGATCACCTAAGTGATGAACTTGCCGTCACCTCCCTCGGTCAAGGCTAAAGGGATGAGTGTCCAGCCTTGGAGGCAGCAGGAATGTTATCAAGTTACAGCAGTTCCATTTCCTGCTCTGAGGGCTTGGCCATGTGGGCTGACTTAGTCACTCATTTTCTCCCAGTGACTCTTGCTGCAGACCTCAGCTGAGTTACTCTCCCTCTTTGGACCAATCTAACCAAGTGCTTTGAATCCTCACTTCAGGGTCCTTGGGGAGCAGGGAGTAGGTTTCAAGGGTGAATACAACCTATGTTCACCTCACCGGAGCACCTGGGATATTTTTCAGGCTTGAATGGGGCATCCTGAGGGACTGGAGAGGACACCTCACTGGGAGGTGACCCACTCTCCTTCCCCTTTGGGGGGATGTGGCCTCAGTTTCTTTGTTTGTAAATAGCATGATTGACAGGGGTGTCCATAGGTTGAGGAGACATAGGTAGACACATAGACAAGGATGCACTCCAACTGATAGTTAGATAGACTGGCAGACAGGATCTACTAAGGTGGATGATAGATAGATAGATGTATAGATAGATAGATGATAGATAGATAGATAGATAGATAGATAGATAGATAGATAGATCGATAGATAGATAGAGATATAGATAGATAGACAGACAGACAGGATGCACTATACACAGCGTCTGGCCAGCAGAAGAGGCTCAAAGGTGAGAGCTGCCCTCATGATTGATGAGCAGTCACGTCTGTTCCTTGGAGTCTGCTGGGACTGGCGGTTCCTGGGTCTGCAGGCCCTTCACCATTTCAAGAACTGAAAGCCATGTGGACTGGCTAGGACGAGACCCAGGGACAAGTCCGGAGGCCACCCTGCTGCCCATAAACCTCATGTGCCCCCCACTCCATGCCTGGAACCACTCCAAGGATGAGAAAAGTCCATCTCTTGCAGCCAAGGTTGGCCTCTCTGTGAGCAGAGAGTATGTCTCTCCGTATGCCCTGGGGTGAAACTTGGTGACTTGAACAGACCTCCAGGACCCTCCTGAATCAAGAGGGAAGGAGCAGGAAGAAGCAGATTCCCTCCATCCATGCAGCATCTGCACACACTGCCCACTGCAGAGGCTGCAGGGGGAGGGGGCTCTGCTGAGGCTCCTGCTGAGTAGTGACAGCTCTGCCTTGCTTACAGGTCACTCCCAGTGAGCACGGCTTGAGGAGCGTAACTCAGCTGATTACCACCTACCCGCAGGGATTTATGACCTGGCAGGGTCCCATCATGCCCCTCATCATTTTATGCCACCCTGACATGGTCCGGGCCATCACCAATGCCTCAGGTACCCACGCAGAGCTTGACCCAGCCCTCTTCCCCTCTTTTCTCTCAGCCATCTTCCTCTTTTCTTTATGCATTCAAGCCTGCCTCCTCCCTCTAATTCCCTCTGTCCCCTTTCTATTGTCCTGGACAACACTGGGGCCTCAGTAGGTTTCAATCCAAGGTCCTCTTCTGGAGGAAACCCCAATCTTGAGGAGATAGATCTGGACAGAGGGATCCCCAAACTGCTGTGGTCAGGAATTGTGCAGAGGAGGCTGTGGCAGCCCAGAGGAGAAGCAAGATCTCAGCTGGGGAAGGCTGGAAGGCTTCCTGGAGGAGGAGATGCTGGAAATAGATGTGGAACAATGAGCAAAAATTGTTTAAAGCAGAGGGTCGAATGACTCAGTGGGCATTGCTAGCATCCGAGGCACCCTGCCAGGCCTGGCCTCAGACCTACCCACCCCTGTCAGGCCCAGGGTTATGAGGCCTTGCCACTGGTGGAGGATCTGTTCTTGCTGTTTCTGTGATGTCCATCTCTGGTGGGTCAGTTCCTTCTACCCGATCCTGTGGCTCGTCTATTCCAATTCATTGCCCTCCTGCTGCAGGCCCCAGGAAGTCCCCCAAGAAGACACCAGCCCTGCCTGGATCCCTTAGCTTCCTCTCTACCTTAGTCACCCCCAGGCAGCTCAGGCTGAGCAGGTAACAGGCAGCATTTGACAGAGAGCTTGGCTCCGACGTTGCCAAACTTCAGGGTGACAGTGGGAGGTTCCCTGCTTCATTGGCTGCTGAGGTCTCTTTCATTTCTGAATAGTGGAAATTCCACCCTGTGTTGTCTAAGCAAAGACATGGAATTGCTCAACTGTCATTTCCACGGAAGTTGCCTTCAGGCACAGCTGGATCGAGGTACCAAACACTGTTTTCAGGACTCTGTCTTTGTTTCTTAGTTCTGGTTTTCTCTGTGATCCCTTCACTCTCATTCTGGTCAAGATGAATTTCAGAAGCTCAACCCCCATGGAAAAGTAAGTGCATTCCCAACAATTTCAGGGAGAGTTGTAGGATTCACTTTAATTTGCCTGTTGGCCCGGTTCCTCATGCAGTCACTGCCACTCTGATTGTCCAGTGTTGGCAGGCATGGGGTTCTCAGAGTTATTGTTCTGGAGTTCAAAGCAGTTTGATGGTTAAGAACTCAGGTTGTGGATTCAGACAGACCTGGGCTTTGGTCTCAGGCATGCCACTTACTATCTGGGAGACCATGGGCAAGTGACTTCATTGTTTAGAGCCTCCGTTTCCTTATCTGGAAAATGGAGATGGAAGAGAAGTCAGGTGAATGTGGTGTTCAGGATTCTAATGAGGAAAGACCCTCATTGTTGTGTACCAAGGGTGTGGGCAGGGACACCAGGAGGAGGATGACCTACTGGGTATTTTTATGGGGCTCAGGTCTGGGTCTCTGTCCTGCAGGTGCTTCTCTTTGGTACCTAGAAGAGTGTGAATTGGGTCCTCTTTGTTCCTCTCCAGATCCAGAGCTCAGAGGAAGGTGTCCTGTACACACAGGGCCTGGCAAGCACCTTTGGGGATGTGTGCTGCTGGTGGGTGTGGCCCTGGCATGCAGCCATTCGTATCTTCCACCCCACCTGCATTAAACCTGTGCTCTTTGCTCCAGGTAGAAATCCCCCTGGCCACAGCTTCCCTGTTGCTCAGGTTTCTGTGCTGCCTCCAGCTGGGGGGTTTGACCAGGTGCAGACAAGAGGGGCTGCCTCCGTCTCATCTGGACCCCACCTGACCTACCTCCCGTCATGTTTGCTTATTCCTAGGGTGTGTCTGTGTGACATCTTCTGTATGGCCATGCTCGGTCACATTTATGTTTCCGCCTGTGTCTTAGTTACAGCTGGTATATGTTCACACCTGGGATCAAACAAAGATGGCCTCAGTCATGCCTGGGGTTCAGTTGTGGCCAAGGATATTTGAGACATGTTGAGGACGGTCTGGTTCTTGTTGGAGATAGTCTGGTTTTCCTGCTGGTCATGTTTGGGCCATGTTTGGGATTTGTCTGATACCTGGGACCCAGGGTCTCTCTAAGTAATGTCTCATACCTTATGTGAGTCTTGTCCAAGGCAGGGCATAGGGTATGTCTGGGTCATACCTGGTCCATATCTGTGATATTAATGGGACCACATTTAAGTCGTGTCTGGGCCCACCTGTGGGACACACTGAGGTCATGTCAGATTGTCTTTCCATCTATGTCAGATTATGTTGTGACATGTCAGGTGTGTCATGCATGTTGTATCATGTCAGGACATGTTAGCACATGTTGGGCCATGTCAGATGTCCCAGGAGATGTCAGAGAGTGCTGGGGCAGACAAGGTGTCCAAGGTCTCTGTAAAGGTGTTTTGTAGAGCACTGGGCTGTGCTTGGGTGTGTACAGCATGTTGGACCATGTAGGAGCCATGTCAAGGCATGCTGGCATGTTGTGTCATCTTGAGGTGTGTCTAAGTATGTGGGTGTGGGTCTGTGGTCTCTGCCTTTTCTCTAACTCTGCTGCAGCCATATTTGGTACCCCCTTGCTTTCCCTCTTCCCCCCTTCTTTATGTTTCTTCTGCCATTGTCCCATTCCTGCTATGCTGGGCTTGGAGGAGGAATGCAGACCCCTGGATGGGAGCCACCTCCCCCACTGAAAGTTCTTCCTGTCTCCCTCTCCATGGACTCTGATGGTCCTCATTCATCTCAGCCTCCATTGCGCCCAAGGACAGAGTCTTTTACAGCTTTCTGAAGCCTTGGCTGGGTGAGTTACTACAGGTGAAGCGGGTTGGGAACCCCATTGAGGGGCCAGGGGAAGGCACTGCCCTTACACACTCCTTGTGGCTGCCTCTACTAGGGGATGGGCTCCTGCTGAGTGCTGGTGACAAGTGGAGCAGTCATCGACGGATGCTCACACCTGCCTTCCACTTTAACATACTGAAGCCCTATTTGAAGATTTTCAATAACAGTGTGAATATCATGCACGTGAGTCTCTTGAACCCAGGGGCCCAGCTGGAGCCTTGGTGTGATGGGTGCTCAGAGACATGTTGTCTGTAATTCTGGCTCTTCTGGGTGGCTTTGTGATCATTGTGTTTTTGTTTTTTCCCCGAGTCTCAGTTACCTCAGCTGTAAATTAGAAAAACAGTCTCAATTTTGTCAGGTGGTCAAGATGACATAACGAAGTCATGTGTTTGGCATATAGTAGATGCTCAAAGGCATTAGTTTCAATGCTTTCCTCACAGAAGCCTTGGAATCCTGAGGCACAGTTGGTGGTGATGATGATGAATATTGCACAGTAGTTATTGCTGAGCAACAAACCACTTCAAAACAATAAGGGTTTATTATTGCCAGCAGTTGGTTGGTTGAGTCTTCTGGATGTGGAAGGGATCACTCATGTGATCATCTGTGGGTCAGGTAGGCAACTTTGCTTGTCTGGGTTCAGTTTTATCACATGATTGGGGCTTGGCTAACTGCATGATGAACTAGGATGGTCTCAGCTAGGACAATTGAACTTTGTTTCATGGGCTATTCTCTCTCTCTCTCTCTCTCTGTCTCATGCATTGGTATCTCTGGCTTTTCACATGGTACAAGCAGAGTTAAAGAGATTGAGATGAAACTGCAATGTCTCTTGAGATCTAGGCATAGGGTCGTCACCCATCATTTACACCACAGTCTGTTGACCAAAGCAAGTCAAAAGGCCTGCATAGGATCAAAGGATGGTGAAATAGGCTCCACCTCCTCATGGGAGATGATGAAAAGTCACATTGTAAAATGTGTGGCTATATACAGGGAAGTGAAGGATTCGAGGTAAGATTTTTTGAAGTACCAGGGGTTATTCCATGCTTGCAAGCTGACAAGTGAGCTTGTTACTGTTTCATGGAGACTGCCAGAAGACATGAGACTCCTGGGTCAGAGACTAGGACAGTTTATTACAGCAAATGGCATGTGCTTCTTGTTGGTTTGCATTCTTTCTCCAAGCCACCAAACCCCATGAGGTGACAAAGGTGGCCTTCAGTGGATGTCTCCTCATGCAGTATGTTGCAATACAAGTGGGGAACACTAAGTTTAGGGACGCTATGAGGTCTGACAATTAAGTTTGCGAACTTGCCACCATGTACTTACATTGGCAGCACTGTACAAACAGCTCGATAAGATTTAATAACCTTGGTATATCAGTGTCTCACAGCTGTGTTCGTGTTAACGTGTAGCAGTGTCTTGCTGAGTGGCATTTATTATTGTTGTTGCATATTTTTGTGTGCTATGCAAGAATATCTGAGCTTGAATTAGAGCAAGGAACAAACATTAAATTTCTTGCTAAATTTGGCAAGACTGGAAGTGAAATCAGGGACATGTTAGTCCAAGTTTATGTGGATGACGCTGTGAAGAAATGGCAGTATAAAAATGGATTAAACATTTTTCTGAGGGGAGAGAACACGTCACTGATGAAGAGAGGCCAGGATGGCCAGTAATGAGCAAAACTGACAAAAACATTGCAAAAATTCATCAAATTGTTCATCAAAAATTTCAATTTATTGTGAGATGCATAGCAGACCAAGAAAACATTGATAGGGAAACAGTCTGTAAAATCTCAACCGAAAATCTTGGCCTGAGAATGGTGTGTGCAAAAATGGTGCTGAAAGCGCTCACTGATAAACAAAAGCAAAGGGGAGTCATAGTTTGCCAAGATCTTTTGGAGAGGCAAGTTGATGTTTTTTGGGTTGTGTTATCACTGGTGCTGAAACATGGGTGTACCAATGTGACCCTGAAACAAAGTGTCAAAGTGCACAATGAAAGTCAGCGAATTCTCCACGATCAAAAAAATTCCGGCAGTCCAAATCAAGAGTCAAAATGATGTTGCTAACCTTTTTTGATATCAGAGGGATTATTCATTATGAATTTGTAGCAGCCGGACAAATAGTTACCGAGTTTACTATTTGGAAGTGCTGAAAAGGCTGCATGAAAACACTAGACAACAACAACTGGAACTTTTCACCAAAATTCTTGGCTCTTGCATCACGACAATGCACCAGCTCACACGGCACTGTCTGTGAGGGAGTTTTTACCCAGTAAACAAATAACTGTATTGAAACACCCTCCCTACTCACCTCATCTGGCCCCAGTGACTTGTTTCTTTATCTGAAGATAAATGAAATATTGAAAGGAAGACATTTTGATGACATTCAGGACAGCAAGGGTAATACAACGACAACTCTGATGGCCATTCCAGAAAAAGAGTTCCAAAATTGCTTTGAGGGGTGGATTAGGTGCTGGCATGGGTACATAGCTTCCTAAGGGGAGTATTTTGAAGGTGACTGTAGTGATATTCAGCAACGAGTTATGTAGCATTTTTCTAGGATGGGTTCGCGCAAGTAATTGTCAGTCCTCATATGACTTTTATAGCAATTGGAAGCAAGCCTAATATTTGTCTAAGGGGAGATGTTACCTCATCCCTCAAGGTTGTTGGCTGCAAATACAACTCTGAGAGAGGGCTCAGGTAAAGAACATGAGGGCCTTACGATTTTGGCATTGTTATCAAGGCTGTGCAGGGGTGCTCAGGGCCCATGGAGGGCTACCTCTCCCAACATAGGATATTTTCCCAATCAATATAACAATGAAGCTGGTGAAAGCTAACATTTATTGAGCACTTACTATATGCCAGAAATAATGTGCCAATTCCATGACATATGTTGTCTAATTTTCATAACTGTATGAAGTAGAGATTATTTTTTCCCTATTACATGTGATGAAATTCAAGCTCATAGACTTAAAAAAGCTTGCCCATGTTCACACAGCTAGCAAATGAGCTAATAAATGGATCTGGGATTCTGATCTTGTTTGTCTGACACCAAAGCAGGGTATCTTCACTGTTACTGAAGATTTGACAGGTGGAGCCCAGAGGAGGGCAATGAGTGGACCAAGGTCATAAGAGACAGAGCTGGACCTTGAACCCGGGTCTCCTTACTCCCAGCCATGGGGTCTTCGTATCCTAAGAGTAACAGCTTACACTGCCACTTAAGCCTGGTCCTCCTTGGGGATAGGTGCCTGGGGCAGAGGACCAAGAGACTGGGTCTGAGGGAGTCTTTTCAGTTGGGGTTGGGGAAAAACTCAGGGAAGCCCAAGCTTTGTCCCCTTTTTTGTTCAGGCCAAGTGGCAACGCCTGGCCTCAGAGGACAGTGCCCGTCTGGACATGTTTGAACACATCAGCCTCATGACCCTGGACAGTCTGCAGAAATGCGTCTTCAGTTTTGACAGCAATTGCCAGGAGTGAGTCTCTGCCCAGAGCCTGTGAACATGACCCATAGGCCCAAGGGAGTAGATGGAGGGAGGACTGACCAGGGCAAGCAGATGTGCCTTCCTGAAGGAGGTAGGGCAGAGATGGACATTGAAGGACAAGGAAGGGGAAAGAGAAGGAGTAATCTTTCCGGTGGGTAGAAATGTTTGATAAATGCCAGAAGGCTAGGATGAGCAGAGTGTGCAACAGTGAGGAGACATCTTGGAAATGAGCATTGAGGGCTTGGTGGGGGCTCGATCTTAAGGACATTCAAAAGCCAGTAAAAGAGGTATGAACTTTATCCTGAGATTTCCAGAGAGCTATGATAGTTGTGTGAGCAGATGAAGGTCATGGCCAAAGCTGAGCTTGGACATCTGACTCTGAAGAAGACCAACTAGTGTGTAGAAAATGGGTCATGTTGACATTGGAGGCAAGGAGCCTAGGGAGAGGGCTGGGCCCACTCACCAGTTAGGAGAGGATGAGGTCTGTGCTGTGAGGACAGTTTTGGAAAGAAGGGACAGACACTGGGTTGGAGAGAGAGATGAGACGCATAGATGTTTCAGCTGTGCTCTGGGAGCCTGGGGCATGGAGGCAACTCACAGAAACAAGAGGCAGGGAGAGAAGAAATTCTGGAGAGTCGTGTCTCCTAGATGAAACCCACCATGTATCTGTGGGGTCATCTGTTTTTGGATACTCAGTATCCTAATGGGAGGTAGCTCATGGCTTCTGGGGGAAGGCACTCCTTGGTCTTCAGGTGAGCTAAGTTGTTGCCTCCCTTTCTGCCCTCTTCCTTCAGAAAGCCCAGTGAATATATTGCCGCCATCTTGGAGCTTAGTAGCCTTGTGGCAAAACGGAATGATCAGATCTTCTTGCACATGGATTTCCTGTACCACCTCACCCCTAATGGCCAGCGCTTCCGCCGGGCCTGCCGCCTGGTGCATGACTTCACAGATGCCGTCATCCAGGAGCGGCGCCGCACCCTCTCTGATCAGGGTGTTGATGACTTCCTCAAGGCCAAAGCTAAGACCAAGATGTTGGACTTCATTGATGTGCTCCTGATGAGCAAGGTGGGCTTCTCTGGGATCTGAATTCATGTGGTAGAATGGAACTTAATTTCAAATGTCAGATTGAAGAACTTGGACATGATGAGGAGGTACTGGGGAGCCATGGAGGGCGCTTGAGGAAGGGAGGGAAGGGTCAGGATAAACTTTAGAGATAACTGTGTGCATTGTAGCCTGTAGGGGACTGCAAAGCCTGAGATTTTACTCTACCTCCAAGTTAGTAAGTTAGTTTACCACACACACACACACACACACACACACACACACACACACACCCCAGAACTGTGGATCAGAGCAGCCCATTAATTATTCACAGCAGTAACAGTAGCCAGAATAGAACTGTAGCTCTGCATCCCCATCCCCAAATTCTTCTGAGGGCTACATATGCAGCCACACTTGCATCACAGTACAGGTGCCTCTACATTTTGAATCATGGATCTTATATGGGACAGCTGACACATCTGCCCCTTCTTTCCTATGGGAGGGGAAGAGGGAGAACCGGAGAGAAAGAGAGGTTGTTACTGTTCTGGAGCATAAACAAATTCTCTTTAGCGAGAAGGCAAAGTCTATAGGTTTACAACCCATTCCTTATCTCCAGGCGAGATAAAGAATATCTGGATTTACTGCCCTAGAATGTGAACAACTTGTTCTGGAGCAATGCTCAATTTCTAACTTCCAATGCAAGTTGCCACTCAATCATCCTGTAACCCAAGTTGCCATTAACTGTTTTTCTCAGAAAGCCCTCATCACATAGAAACATGAAAATACTCACGGATCATTGATTCCTCCCACCAGAAGGCAAGGAGGCCAAGGAGGAGGCCTGTGGGTTGAGGCGTCTGGTGATAGTGAGCAAGGGAGGTCTAGGAATGCAGGGTGGCCTTGGGTTTCTGGATGGATGATGGAACTTCAGAGATGGTCTCAGGGGTCATCGGAGGTGGTATGATTTAGAGTCATGGTTTATCTCCAGGATGAAGATGGGAAGGAATTATCAGATGAGGATATTCGAGCTGAAGCTGACACCTTCATGTTTGAGGGTGAGGGCCCCAGTGCAAGACTACAGAGAAGACAGGGGTCTCTCCATCCCAGGGATTTGGCGGGTGGCCCCTGGACCACCCTATGCTGCCTCTCTTTCCCACCCTCCCCGAGGGCCTTACTATAAGGATGCTGTCCAGCCTCTGGTGCTGAAGCAGCCCAGAGACCCAAGCCTGTCGGGCTGCCTTTCAGGTCATGACACCACAGCCAGTGGCCTTTCCTGGGTCCTGTACAACCTTGCAAAACACCCAGAATACCAGGAGCGCTGCCGGCAGGAGGTGCAAGAGCTCCTGAGGGACCGTGAGCCTCCAGAGATTGAATGGTGAGTGAACGTTCTTATGGCCTCTCCCTGAGCTCCTCTCATTGGCTCTGCTCCCAATGTCGAGAAGAGGGAAGATCATTTGTTGCTTCTGTCATCCTGTCATCCCATTTAGTGGGAATGAGAGCAGAGCCCAGAGGCGGGGTCTGGTACCCAGCCTGGATAGCAGGGGAAATATTACAGGCTTTTGGGACAGAAAGATCTGGGCTGCTGAGAGAATCAGTGACCCTGTGTGAGGGCAGATGATGCCACTTAGCACATATTCAGTAAGTGAACTTTCCCTCCTCTCCTTCCCATTTCCATCTGAAATCACATTTTTCCAATATCTTCACTCCTGTGTCTTTACTCTTCTCCTGCCTCCTAATTCCTTCCATATTGTTTAGTCCAGGATTCACAGAGGACACCTAGGGATTAATGTCACTCAACTCTTGTCCAGGAATACCTGAATCTTCTTCTGTTCAGTCCCTATTCAGCAAACACTGCCACATTTCCTTCCTAGCCCTAATTCTGTGCTTTCTACAATTCTTCCCAGCCCCACTCTGAGTGTTCGATATCAGGGAATGACCCAGACTCAGCCTTTGCCTTCCAGCAGCTCTAAGCTCCCAGCATGGTGGGGGAATAGTTCCAGGTCAGGACACTCCCAGTCCACATGGGCAGGGCTGGGGTTGGCAGTAAGATAGGCTAACCTGAGGGTGGAGAGAGTCTCAGCTGAGACTCTGAATGCTGATCAGAAGTTATTTGCATGTATTTGGGGTGCAGTTGGGTCAGGAAGACACCTGGTAAAGCGAGTGTAGAAGGGCAGAGGGAGAGGGAGAAGGGAGATGGAAAGAGGGTGGGAGGGAGAGGGGAAGACAGACAGTGAGAGAGAGAGAGAGAGAGAGAGAGAGAGAGAGAGAGAGAGAGAGAGAGAGAGAGAGAGGCAGAAGAGTTTGCAAGCAACATTAATGGCTTCAATTTTTACCCAAGGACAATGAAGAACCACTGGAAGTATTTGAGCAGGAGGAATAATCAGATCTGGGTACCAGAGTTCCAGGGCTAGTGTGGGGAACATCCTGGAGAAGGGGCCCAGGGAAGGGATTCTGAGTTCTGAGCCATTCCTGGGGATGCGGCATGGTGAGGAGGCGTTATGCTGGACAGGCATTTTGGCTGTAATGTTCTCCACTCAATGCATTTGCTCAGCACAGCAGAGGTGGAGAAAGATTGTTATATGTTTTCAACCAAGACTTCAAACAGAATATACACTTAGTTAAAAAGAAAAGAGCACAAAATGATTTATAATAAAAATAAACTTCCTTCTTAATCCCCACCCTCGGAGTAACTTCCATCAATGATTTTCTGCATGTCCTTTCAAGGGTGGTGTTTTGTAGTTTTCCAATTTTGAACCAGTGAACTATATCAGCTATTAAAAATTGAAATACCACCCTAAAATAAGGGGATTAAAGAAAAAACATTCATCCCATTACTGGAGCTTCCATATTTTTACAAGTTTTCCATTGAATTTTCTTGTGTTTTCTAAGGTAAAATTGCTGTCTGCCAAAAATGGCACATTTACCCCATTTCAATTTGCATTATTATCCTTTCCCCCCTTGTCTAATTGCATTTGTTAGTATCTCTAGTACTGTGATAAATAAGAGTAAACCATTGGATCTGGTTCTTTTCTTTCTTACTCATTTGCTTTTTGATTTTGCTCTCCTGCCATAAAGAGTATTTTATTTTTTATACAAATTTGTAAACCTTTCTATGGTGGGCTTTTTCTTATAATTTTATTAGCTTCAGGTGTACAAAGCAACATAATAGTTAGACATTTACACCCCTCACAAAGTGATAACCTTCATCCCCCAAGCTACTACCCCTGTGACATCTTATATAGCTGTTACAATACCATTGACTATCTTCCTTATGCTATACTCCACCTCCCGCGATATCTATCTATCTATCTATCTATCTATCTATCTATCTATCTATCTATCTGTTTTTTTCTTATAGTTGCCAAACAATATTATTTTCTCCAGCTTCAGTTGTACAGCGCATTGGTCAGGCATCTACACAGTCTATGAAGTGATCCCCTTGATAAGTCCAGTGCCCACCTGGCACCTTCCAGTCTTTACAACATTGTTCATTATATTCCCCATTCTTTATTTTATATCCCCATGACCATATTGTGTCTACTAATTTGCTCTTTCTACTCCCTTCACCTTCTCTCCATCCTCTCCCCCTTCCATCTCGCAAGATTTTTTTTTCTGTATCTCCAAGTCTATTTTTGTTTTGTTTGCACGTTGTTTCTGTTTTTTATTTTTCACATATAAGTGAGATCATATGGTGTTTGTCTTTCTCAGTCTGACTTATTTCACTTAGCATAATATTCTCAAGGTTCATCCATGTTGCAAATGGTATGATTTCATTCTTTTTATAGCTGAGTAATACTGCATTGTATAAATGTACCACAGTTTCTTTAATAGTCTATCGATGGGCATTTCAGTTGTTTCCATATCTTGGCTATTGTGGATAATGGAATGCATATATTTTTTCAAATTGGTGTTTTGGATTTCTTTGTATAGATACCCAGGAGTGGAACTGCTGGGTCATAAGGTAGTTTCATTTTCAATTTTTTGAGGTACTTCCATACTGTTTTCCATAGTGACTGCACCAATCTGCAATTCCACCAACCGTGCACCAGGGTTCCCTTTTCTCCACAGCCTCGTCAACACAAGTTATTTGATTTATTGATGATGACCTTTCTGATAGGACTGAGGTGGCATCTCATTGTTGTTTCTATTTGCATTTCTCTAATGATTAGTGACATTGAGCATTTTTTCATATGTCTGTTGGCCATCTGTATGTTCTCTTTAGAGCAATGTCTCTTCATGTCCTCTGATCATTTTTTAATAGGGTTGTTTGTTGTTTTGGTATTGAATTGCAAGAGTTTTTTTTATAAATTTTGGATATTAACTCCTTATTAGATGCATCACTGGCAAATATCTTCTCCCACTTAGTTGGATGCCTTTTTTGTTTTATTGATGGATTCCTTTGTGTGGAAAAAACAGTTTAGTTTGATGTAGTCCCACATGTTTATTTTTTCTTTTTGGTGGGCTTTTGTGTGTTGTGTTTTGCTCAGAAAATCTTCTAAAAATACCTGGCTAAATTTATTTTCTGGTACTTCTGCAACACTCCTTCCCTTCCCTTCCCTTCCCTTCCCTTCCCTTTCCTTCTTTTTAGCTGAGCCATCCTGCCACCTGTTGGCAGCTCAGCAGCACCTCAGCTCCGGCTGGGAATCAAAGTGGTGACCCTGTTGCTCAGAGCTTGCACTCTTGAGCGAGCTTAACCAACTGAGCCACTCGGCCAGCCCCCCTTGTTTTAAAAACCACTTCATTGAGGTATGACTGACATACAAAAAGTTATACATAGGGCCTGCCCAGTGGCGCGTTGGTTAGGAGTTGGCTTAAGATGCCAGCTCTGAGCTGCAGGACCCCAGTTCAGGTCCCACATTAGGGCCAGTGACGCTGTGCCCTCTACAGCTAAGATGGTGAACAACAGCTCAACCTGGAGCTGGGCTGCCATGAGTCACCCACGACGGCTTAGGCTGCAGTGAAGCTGCAGTGGGCTGCCATAAGATACCATGGGTGGATGGCAGCCAGCGTGAGCTGCTGTGAGCTGCCGTGAGTGGCCATTCAGTGGCTGGCAACCCATCTGCCTCAGCCTGGAGGAGCGCAATGATGGTGCCAACATGGGCCAGTGAGGCGACGTCCTCCACAGCTGGACTGAGGAGCAAAGGAGCGGCAGCTTGTCTGTTCCCCTTGCCTGATTTTCCAATGCTGTTCCCCTGCCCCAATTTCCCAATAAAATCTTTAAAAAAAAAGTTATACATATTTTTTAAATTAATTAATTTATTTTTTAAAAGATTTTATTGGGGAATTGAGGGAGGGGAACAGTATAGGGGAATCGGGGAGGGGAAACAGACAAGTTGCAATCCTTTAGTTCTTCAGTCTAGTTGTGGAGGACGTCGCTTCACTGGCCCATGTTGGTATTGTGATCATTGCGCTCTTCCCAGGTGAGGCAGTTGCTCGCTGGCCATGGATGGCCGCTCACAGAGGCCCACAGCAACTCACGAAAGCTCACGCCAGCTGCCGGCGAGCCCCACTGCACCCTACACCATTGCCAGCAACTCACAGCAGCTCAGCTCCAGGTCAAGCTGTTGTTCACCATCTTAGCTGTAGAGGGTACAGCATCCCTGCCCTCATGTGGGATCTACCCCCGGGGTCCTGCTGCTCAGAGCAGGCAACCCAAGCCAACTCCTAACCAACGCACCACTCGGCCGGCCCAAAAAGTTATACATATTTAATGTATACAGCTTAATGAGTTTGTAGGTATTTCATCCACCTGGAATTTACTTTGTTATATGTAGAGAGGATCTCATGGGGCAGCAAGAGAGCTGGCGGGGAGGCGTATCTGTTTTTGCTCCCTGGATAACTGTTGGGGGGATGGTTCTTTAGGGACGACCTGGCGCAGCTGCCCTTCCTGACCATGTGTATCAAAGAGAGTCTGCGCTTGCACCCGCCAGTCACAGTTGTCTCCCGATGCTGTACCGAGGACATTACGCTTCCTGATGGCCGGGTCATCCCCAAAGGTGCTGGCAATGACAGGGGGAGGAGTCATCAGACAGGAAGAGGGGCCCATCAGACAGCGGGACCTGTTCCTGACTGGCCCCTCCTCTTCCACAGGTGTTACCTGCCTTATCAGTATTTTTGGGACCCACCACAACCCACTCGTGTGGCCAGACCCTGAGGTGCTGCTTTCTCCTCCCCCTTTTCGTGTCCACTCCCCTTGGAGGACATACGGGAGGGCGCAGGGTTCTGATGCTCCTCCCCGCCCCACCCTGCCACCAACATACACACTTCTGCCTGCCCAAGGGGGCTGTCCTGGGAGACCCCACCCAGCAGCCCATTCTCGGCTTCTCGCCCCCAGATCTATGACCCCTTTCGCTTCGATCCCGAGAACATCAAGAAGAGGTCACCTCTGGCTTTCATTCCCTTCTCAGCGGGACCCAGGTGAGGACAGTGGACATCTGAGTCAGGGAGGGGGAGATGCGGAGGAGGAAGGGTATTGAAGATGGTCAGCATTGGGGCGCTCCTTTCCTCCCCTCCCCCAGAGCTTATGGGGAAGGGTCTGGGGAATGGGGACTGGGAAGGTCCAAGGAGGGCCCACCCAGTGCACTCAGAACCCCTTCACCGTCTGCTGGTCTGAGCTTGGCGCTGGAGCCAGGGGATATGCCAGCCCACATGGGCGTCCCCGGCACAATGAGCCCCCTTCTCTATCCCTACGGGCTGAGATGGGGGTCCTGGTCCCTGGCGCAACCTGAGCCCCTACTCCCTCATGCCCGCAGGAATTGCATCGGGCAGATCTTTGCCATGACGGAGATGAAGGCGGTGTTGGCACTCACCTTGATGCGCTTCCGCGTCCTGCCGGATGAGGCGGAGCCGCTCAGGAAGCCGGAGCTGATTCTGCGCGCAGAGGGCGGACTTTGGCTGCGGGTGGAGCCGCTGAACGTGGGCTCTCAGTGACCTTCCACCACCTGGACTGAGATCCACCCTGACCCAAACATCTCCCTTTGCAGGTTCCCAGGAGAAAGAAACTGCTGTCACCTCTGTCCCAGCATCCCCCAGAGCCAGTGGGTGCTTGTGTCTGTAGGGGACCTCGGGAGTGGGCGTGGCTTGGTGGAAGTGGAGTCTGGTGTTTCTGAGCCCTAGACCCTGACTGCCACTCCTGCTGACCACGGGAGACCCCCACTCTGATCTCAGGTTCTCCCAGAGCCCAGCATGGTGTTTATCCTGCGGGCAATGGGGAACCATGGGAGATGTTTGAGCAGGAGAGGGACCAAATGGTGGCTATTTGGGAAACAACCCAAATATCTGTTAGCACGTGAACAGAGAAACAGAAAGTGGTATATCCATAACAGGGAGTATTACTGGGTCACAAAAAAGAATGAAACACTGATACATGCTACAACACGAATGAACTTTGAAAACATGTTAAGTGTGTTGTGTCATTGGAATTAACCCCTGGTCTTTTGCTAAAGTTGAACAAATTCACAGACTCAGCCTGAAATGAGGAGAGCAAGGAAGTAAGTTTATTCAAGAAGAAAGATACCAGCATAGAAGATGCGGGGGCAGACCACTGCACCTAACTTTAGCCTTGCTTTTCCTTATATAGGAAAGGGTAGGTAAATTTCCTTACAGCAGGACATGTGACGTGTAGGGTGAGGTAATTTGATTGACATATATTGGTTATATAACTAGTTTCTTTCTGCACATGCTCTTACCCAGAATGCATACAGAAAAACCCAGGGCGGGGGGAGCCTTAATGTTCACTTTATCTTAATTGTATTATAACGAGGCTAGAGTTAAGCTAACAAACAGATTTTAACAGTTTGTGCATGTGTGAGAAACCAGTTAATACCAGTTGGGTCTTATCCCTCCTTTTAGGAGTGTTTGGACATCTTGATTTATTTCTAGAGGTGAGCCTGGGCAATTGCTGGGGAGGGGTTGCAGGCCTGGGCAGTCCCCCTTCAGGCTCACTTTTATTAACCCTTTTCTGCCTCATCCAAGTCAAAGAAGCCAGACATCAAGGTCACATATTGTATGATTCCATTTATATGAAATGTTCATAACAGGCAAATCCACAGAGACTGAAAGCAGACTGGTGGTTGTCAGGGGCAGGGGAAGGGAGATGGGGAGTGACTGCTAATGGGGATGGGCTTTCCTTTTTGGGTGATGGAAATGTCTTGGAACTAGATAGAGGTGGTGGTTGTATGACATTGTGAATGTACTAAGTTGTACATGTTAAGATGGTACCTTTTATGTTATGTGCATTTTCCCTCAAACAAAAAAGCTATTTTATCATTTGTATGTTTATTAACCTGGGGTTTTCATATAATAATATATTGTGAACATCTTTTCATGCCATTAACTCATCTTTCCATGATACAAAAACATCATTTTGGGGTCTTTAAAATCCTTAAGTGTTAAATATTGAAGCCACTCTACTTTTTTTAAATGACATTATGTTTAAAAATAATTTAAAAGTCTGTCTTACTTTGCAGGAATTCTCTTCATGCACATTGATGGCTGGAGATATTGCTATCAATTATACATTGAGTTACTCTTAACAAAATACCTTTTGGTGTAGAAATCTTATTTTTATAGCAATACATACACATATATTCATGTAAGATATGGATGTGGTTAAACGCCTTTCATAGAACATGTATGGCCTGACAACTTCGCAGATACTGAGATTTTGGTCCTATTTACAGAAATAGACCACTGAGAAGGGAGAAGGTGACACTTCAGATCCCGCAGGTAAACACTTTCATACCAAGAGATTAACTCACTTGCTCAGGGTCACTCAGTTGGTGAGTGGTGGAGTTGGGTGAATTTCATCAGCTTGGCTTCAGAGATACCTGTTAACCTATAAAGGATGTGGTTTTCAAGGTGTGTCTCAGCCCTAGGCACATCAGATCACCTGGGGAACCACTTGAGGCTCATTGGATGAGACAGACAGGTGGTGCCTGCATTTTTAAATGTCATAGTTTTGATAGGGCATACTTGACTCATGAAAAAATAAAATGCACAGTGAAAAATATTGGTCTTCCATATGTCCTTTGTGTGCCAGCTTCTTCTTTAGGTAAACACCTTTGCTTTTTGTATATCGTTCCATAGTATATTTATGCAAATAATATATGTGCTTAGTTACCCTCTGCCTCATCTTAAAATCCTGTATAAATTCACAAAATTTATAAAACGTAAAATTGCTCTATTGGGTGTAAAATTCTGATTTTTGACAAGTGCTTAGAGTCATGCAACTACCACTACTGTAGTCACCCTCAACTCCTGTCAACCACTGATCTGTTCTTCATCCCTATAGTCTGTCTTCTTTCACTTAACACAGTGAATTTGAGATTCATCCATGTTGTGTGTCTCAATATTTTGTTTTTATTGCTATGTAATATTTCAGTACATGAATGAGCCCCTTGTTTTTTAAAACCAGTTGGAGGACATGCAGATTGTTTTGAGTTTGAAGCTATTATGAAAAAAATCTGCTCTGAATAGTTGTGTACAAATGTTGACTGCTCTTGGAGTGGGACGGCTAGGTGATATTATATGTCTATGTTTATAATTAGAAGCCATGTCCAAACTGTTATCAAAGGGTCTGTGTTATTTGAATTCCAATCATAATGTATGAGAGTTCTAGTTGCTCCACACACTCACTGGTGCTTGGTGTAGTCAGTTTTCCCCTACTCATTTATGAGTGTGCAATGATATATCTATCACTTTGATTGTAGTTTGTTTCCTAGTGATTAATGATGTAGAACATTATCCCCATGTCCATTTGCCATCCATATATCTTCTTTGGTGAAATGGCTGTTCAAATCTTTGCCCATTAATTTTCCTTGCATTGTTTGCCTTCTTCTCATTGGATTTGGACAGTTCTTTATATTTTTTACATACAAGTTCTTTGTCAGATGTGTGATTTACAAGTCTTTTTCCCTAGTCTGTGTCTTGTCTTTACATCCTCTTAAATTTCTTTCACAGAGTAAATTTTTTAAAGCACATAAAGCACAATTTATCAATATTTTCTTTTTATGGATTCTGCTTATTGTGTTATATAAGAACTCTTTGCCTACCCCAAATCACAAAGATTCTCTCCTATTTTTCTTCTACAAGTTTTTAGTTTTAGATTTTACATCATTTAGTTCCAGGATCCATACTAAATTCAATTTTGTATAAGGTGTGAGTTATGAATTCACATTTTTTTGGTGGCATGGAGTTGTCTAATTGTTCCAGTACCATTTATTAAAAAGACTATCTTTTTTGCATTGACTTACCTTGCATGTTTAAAAAAAAATCGATTGACCAAATTTGGGTAGGTCTACTTTAGAACTCTTCTGCTCCATTGATTGATGAGTTTAATCTTTGGCCACACTGTTGTGATTACTGTAGTCTTATAGTGTATCTTGAAAGGGGCCATGTGAATCCTTCAAGTACATTTTTCCTTTTCAAAATAAATTGTTTTTGGCTATTCTAAGTCAGCTGCATTTTCATATAAATTTTGTAATTGGTTTATCCATTTCTAGAAAAAGTCCTCTTACGGTTGTGATTGTAATTTCTTCAAATCTATAGATCAATTTGAGGAGGCTTAACACTTTTTTTTTTTTTTTTTTTTTTAAAGATTTTTATTGGGGAATTGGGGGGATGGGAACAGTGCTGGGGAATTGGGGGGAGGGGAACAGACAAGTTGCTGTCATTTTGTTCTTCAGTCTAGTTGTGGAGGACGTTGCTTCACTGGCCCAAGTTGGCACCATCATTGCGCTCTTCCCGGGCAAGGCAGATCAGTCGCCGGCTTCTGGACGGCCGCTCACTGCGGCTGCTGGCCGCTCACGCTGGCTGCTGGCTACACACGGCAGCCCATGGCAATCCACTGCCACAGGGGCTGCAGCCTATGCCGTCGCCGGTGACTCACAGCAGCCCAGCTCCAGGTTGAGCTGTTGTTCAGCATCTTAGCTGTAGAGGGCAGTGTCACTGGCCCTCATATGTGGGATCCGAACCGGGGCCCTCTGGCATCCCAAGCCAGTTCTTAACCATCGCGCCACTCGGCCGGTCCAAGGAGGCTTAACACTTGAACAATGTTCAGTCTTCCAGTCCATGAACATTGTATGTCTCTCCATTAATTTGAGTCTTCTTGGATTTTTTTTTAAAGATTTTTATTGGGGAATTGGGAGGATAGGAACAGTGCTGGGGAATTGGGGGAAGGGGAACAGACGAGCTGTTGTTGTTCTGTTCCTCAATCCAGCTGTGGAGGATGCCGCCCCACTGGCCCAAGTTGGCACCATCACTGTGCTCCTCCGGGCGAGGCACATCAGTCGCCGGCCTCTGAACGGCACTGCGGCCGCTGGCCGCTCACGCTGGCTGCTGGCTACATATGGTAGCCCATGGCAACCCACTGCCACAGGGGCTGCAGCCTACGCCGTCGCCGGTGACTCATGGCTGCCCAGCTCCAGGTTGAGCTGTCGTTCAGCATCTTAGCTGTAGAGGGCAGTGTCACTGGCCCTCATATGTGGGATCCAAACCAGGGCCCTCTGGCGTCCCAAGCCAGTTCTTAACCATCGCGCCACTCGGCCGGCCCGAGTCTTCTTGGATTTTTCTCATCAGTGTCTTGAACTTTTCATCATAGAGATACTGCACATATTTTGTTAGATTTATGCCTGAGAATTTTACTTTTACTGGTGTCTACTAGTTTTTAAAATGCTACTTTAAAACACTTCCAATTTTTAAGTGCTAGTATATATCAGGATTGGCATACTTTTTCTGAAGACCCATGTAGCAAATATTGTAGACCTTGCACACCCCATCAGGTTTCTCTTCCTATCCTCCTTTTATAATTCTCTTAAAATATAAAACAATTCTTTGCTTACAGACCATACAAAAACAGACCAGAGGCTAGATTTGGCCTATAGACCATAGTTAACTGACACCTGGAATATAGAAATAGAACTGGGTTTTGTATATTGACCATGTATCCTGAACTCCATCCGATCATGCTCATTGGGATACAAATAATTGTTTCATTTCCTGTATCTTAAAATACCCTTCCCTTGACCCCCCACTTTCCCTGCAGCTAAGGCACATTTCTTTCCTCCATTATACAGCAAACCCCTTCAAAGAGTGAACTAAACTGGGGGTGTCGAATGTCTTCTCGCCCAGGATAAACAGGCTTGGATGGGGGATGACTGAGGGAGGAGGGGAGGCATCGACCTTGATGCCTCAGAATTTGGCTGCACCTGCGTTTGTGATTCTTAAGACACATCTGGGCCCGTGCTGTCACTGGCTGCTGTGAGGGCCTCCTTCCTCTCCTGATCGTGTCGGAGCTCCCTCTGCTGGACGGTTCCAGGACAACAGGCTCTAAGAGGTCTGGTCTCCATTAGCTCGGTGTGGCGTGGAGTACGTGTGTAAGTGTATGTGTGACTGTACATGAGGTCGACTGTGTACACACGTGTGAGTGTGTGTCCATGTTGTGCATGTAATTGTATGCACATGTGTGTGAATGTGTGCAGGTACTCACATTTGATGCATGTACGTCTGTGTGTGATTGCACACGTGCAAGTGTGTGCATAGGTGTCTGTGACCGTGTATGCAATTGTATGCACGTGTGGGTGCATGTGTGTAAAATGTGAGTGTGTGTGTCTCGAAGTCAGTGAACCAGGTTGTACTCCTGCTCATTGCAATAGCTGCTGTCAGAGGTCCTGCTCCCCAGACCTCAGCCTTGCAGCATGCAGGACATTCCAGACAAATAATGTCCTTGGCAAGCAGCCCTGACTAATGGCAGTACGTTCTCTGCTCTCTCCCAGAGGTCCCCAGATGGACTGAGCCCTAGGTGACCACAGTGGGAACTTCCTTTCTAAAGCACCGTTTCCCTGCTGCTTTCCATTCCCTGTCTTACTTCCCCACTGCCCAAATGGCATATCCCAAAGAAACAACTTGCAGTTGAATTCTTGTCTCAGGGTCACCTCCAAATAAAGTATCTGCACTTGAATTTTTGCATCAGACTCTGCTTCTGGGGAACCCAAACGAAGACACACACGTAGGCTCGCTCTTCCAATCCCCGTAAACCTATTATTACTACCTTTTTACGAAGGAGAAAGAGAAGGCTCAGAGAGGGCAAGTCACTTGCCCAAGGTCACACAGCTGGCAAGTGGCAGAGCTGGGCTTTCACCCTGGGTGGTCTGGCCCCAGGCTCAGTGCTTTCTCCCTCCTGGGAGCCTCCTCCTTGCTAAGGGCCAAGGGAATTAGAGGGAGGTTCACAGCCAGTAAGGTCCCCAATGTGTGCACCAGAGAGACCTAAGGCTCATGGCTGGTGCCTTGTCTTCATTCTGTCATGAAATAAGAGAAATAGTGGCAAACACATGCTTGGTGCTGACTGTGTGTCAGGGAGGGTTGTCAGCACTTTGCTCATGTCAACTCACCTGATTGACAACCACCTTGTTACTAAAATTTTTAGGTGAGAAAACAGACACAGGTAGAGACCAGCCTAAATTCACACAGCTTGTTCTGATTTGAGACTTGGCACCTGGATTTCTTGTTCTTAAACACAATGCTGCAGCATATATTAAGTCCTACCATGTGCCAGGCATGATGCTAACCATTTTCCCTTTTAAAAATATAATTTATAATTACACACATTAGTAATTATAATTCAAAATGCTATGCAGTCTTCCTAGATGAAAAGGAAACAATTGGTAAGAGTAGACACTGAAAAGAAAAAAATTCTTCATCCTCTCCCCTCTCCCATTCCAGGTGCTAGATGTACTTTTTCAAATGTTTGTGTGCCTAGACAAACATCAGTGAACACCCACATAACTTCTTTGCTCATGATCCCATCCCTTGGGGGAATATAACAGTTGGATCTTAACTGTGACCTCAGCCAAGATGGGACAAAGAAAGAGGGTTTAAGAAAGGGCCATTTACGAAGATGTGGGCACAGCCAAAGCCACACCATCCAGGCTAGTGCAGCACCTGGATCTGCCACCTCCCTCAGGCTGATGGGACAAGGCAACAACTGTTCCTGGAATCCAGAGGGAGTAGCTACATCAGAGACTCAAGGTAGCTTTTAGCAGAAGATGGATATTATTCCCCTAACCCCCTCTTGTTGCCTGCAGGTGTCTCCCACTCACCAACTACCACTTCATTATTGACTCAAGGAGGCTGCAGGTAGGTGGCAAAAGATGCCTGATGTAGCCCATGGGCTCAACCTGGGTAAATGTCAGGGCACATGCTGCCCCAGATGGGCATTCATTCAGCTCCTCTGCACGTGGGAGGCCCCCTTGCCAGCTGGTTAAGCAGATACTCGAATGGGGAGCAAAATTCTGTCTTTCCCCCCTGCAGGCTCCTCTGCTGCTTTGGGGTGATATCCTTGGGTTCCCCTCTTTGTAGTTTCTTGGATGAGAAACACCCTTTCCCTTCCACCGGATGGTCTCTGTTGATCCCCCTGTGTTCCTGCCTTCTGAGAGTGGTAGTGGTCAGGCTACTTGTCAGTACTGGCAGCACCTAAAAAATCCAGGGGAAGAGGATGCCAAGTATTGTGGGTTCCCGGGGCTTTGCTGAAGATTTCCTTGCACATTATTTTTCCAAAACCTGCCCCTGTGATTGTCTGGTACCTCTGCCAAGAAGCTGGCAGCCTCAATGACCAGACCTGAACTTTGCTGGAAAATGTGCCTTCAGTTTACTGGGAACTTTATTATGGTAAGTGACATGTAGCAGCTGCTTCTGGCTTGAGTGTGGGCTAGATTTCGCCACCACCGTGAGTTTCCTTCAAGCGTTGAGTAAGCTAAAATTGCTTTCCTGTCTCTGTTTATCTGTTTATCTTGGCATGTTTGAGGAAGGAAATAAGAGTGAAATACTTTTTAGGCCATTTCATTGCTCCACCCTGTGCTGGGTCTTTACAGTCCTGGCCTGGCTTTGGGCTGGGACAGGGGGATGAGCTTTATTCATTGCCCACTCTTCCAAGTCATTCAGGTTTCTGCGCCCCTGGGAGGCCCTTCCTGATTGCCCCATCCAAAACAGCCCCCTCAGTCACTTTCTAGTAAGACTCACTCTCTTAATATCCTTCATTACCACCCCCATCTGACTTGGTCTTCTTTCCTGTTGCCTTCCTCCATCAGACATGAGCATAGTAATCCAGAGACTTCATCCATCTTGTTCATCTTGGGTCCCAGATCATAGCACCGTGCTTGGTACAGAATAGGTGCCCAAGTACATTTTGTTGTTAAGGCATGAATTACCTGGGATGTATACATCCATCTCTCTATTTTACAGAGGAGGACATGAGCCTCAGAGAGGGCAAGCAACTTGTCCAAAGTCACACAGACAGCAAATCGCAGAGTTAGTGTTGTGGCTGCTTACTCGTGGGTTGTGAAAGAATTCACGGGGCAGGTAGAAATACAGAAGGAAGATTTATTTATTTGTTTATTTATTTATTTATTTATTTATTCATTGATTTTTTTTATTATTATTAGTTTCAGGTGTACAGAACAATGCACTAGTTATCCTTTTCACCCCTCACAAAGTACAACCCCCCTCCCCCATCCACTGCCCTCCCACCCCCGATATCATACTCATCTATTACATTTCCATTGACTCCATTCCCACACTCTACTCCACATCCCGTGACTATATGTATATATAATTATAGTTGACATACAATATTATTCAACATCAGCTTCAGAAATACAGTGCGGTGTCAGGTCTCTACACCATCCATGAAGTGGTCTCCCTAACAAGACATGAGTCCATCTGGCCCCCTAAAAGTATCTACAACATTATTGATTATATTCCCCAGACTGTCTTTTCTGTCCCTGACGCCATATTGTAGTTACCAATTTGTATTGTCTCATCCCTTCCCCTTCTCCTTCATCCCCACCCCCTCCCAACTAGCAACCCTCAGTTTTTCCTCTGTGTCCCTGAGACTATTACTGTTTACATTTCTCATTTATTCAGTTTTTTAGATTCCACATATAAGTGATCATGTGGTATTTGTCTTTCTCTGACTGACTTATTTCACTTAGCATAATGATCTCTAGTTCTATCCATATTGTTGCAAATGGTACTATTTCCTTCTTCTGTATAGCTGAGTAATACTCCATTGTGTAAATGTACCATAGTTTCTTAATCCAGTCATCTACCAACAGGCATTTCATTTGTTGTCTAGTCTTGGCTATTGTGAATAGCGCCACAATGAACATAGGGGTGCATATATTTTTTCAAATTAATGTCTTGGGTTTTTCTGGATAAATACCTAAGAGTGGGATTGCTGGGTCATAAGGTAGTTCCATTTCCAGTTTTTTGAGATACCTCCAGACTGATTTCCATAGTGGCTGCAGTCCCACCAACAGTGGACCAGGGTTCCCTTTTCCCCACAACCTTGCCAGCACTTGTTTGTTGAATTATTGATGATAGCCATTCTGACTGGAGTGAGATGGTATCTCATTGTGGTTTTTATTTGCATCTCTCTAATGATTAGTGAGGTTGAGCATTTTTTCATATGCCTATTGGCCATCTGTATGTCCTCTTTAGAGCAATGTCTCTTCATATCCTCTGCCCATTTTTCAATTGGGTTGTTTGGTTTTTTTTGGTGTTGAGTTACATGAGTGTTTTATGAATTTTGGATATTAATCCCTTATCAGATATCTCATTGACAAATACCTTCTCCCATTCAAATAGGCTTCCTTTTTGTTTTATTAATGGTTTCCTTTGTTGTGAAAAAACTTTTAAATTTGATGTAGTCCATATGTTCATTTTTTCTTTTACTTCCCTTGCCTGCGGGGATGTATCAGTAAAAATATTGCTCAGGGTAATGTCTGCAAAGTTAGACCCTATAATTTCTACTAGGAGTTTTATGGTTTCAGGTCTTACATTTATGTCTTTAATCCATTTTGAATTTGTTCTTGTATGTGGCGTAAGGAGGTGGTCCAGTTTCATTTTTTTTGCATGTGTCAGTCCAATATTCCCAGCACCATTTATTAAATAGACTATCTTTACCCCATTGTAAATTCTTGCTTCCACTGTCGTAGACTAACTGCCCGTATATGCATGGATTTATCAGAAAGAAGGTTTATTAAAGTAAGAGAAATGTCAGCTGGGCAGAGTCTGCTGGAAACCACTGCCTCAAGTCTTTGTTTCATCTGAAGTTTTATATTTTCTAACCAGGATGTAAATTGTTCCAGCCTGTATTAGAATCTTCTATTATGTTTGGCTTTGTTCTTGGGGTGGAGAAAGGTGTGGTTAAACTGGTTATTGAAACCTTGCATATGGTATGTAGGTTTTAGTTGGAGCCAGGAGTGGATCCAATACAGATGCAAAACTTCTCCCAAGTCACAGGGCCAGCACCCGGACAAGTAAACAGAACCATTGAAACTTGCATGTATAGTGAATGTAAACAGAGTCTTTAACGTTTTGTGAAAGTGAGGCAAAGAAAAGAAAGCTTTCAAAAAGTCCCAAGCTAAATTACATGTTAATTCGAGTTATACCAGAGATTCAAATCGCAAAATAGAAGACTTAGTGCCACCATTACAAACCCACCTGTCTTATCATTCCCCCATCTCTGATAAGCAATGAAAGATCTTTGGAGTAACGAGGGTCCATCTTCTGTAACTGTTTCAGATCTGGGCAGGGGCATAGAGCTATCTCTATCGACGGGATTGCTGGACAAAGATGGTGGAATGACTGGGACCTGGAAAATCTGGGCAGCTCTATCTGGATTGAGTTAGGGGCTCCATATTGGGAGTTGGAGCTCTGATCTGTGGGGCTGAAGGCTGTTTTAGGGCCATCTGCAGGGATGGGCTGGAAGCCTTGCATGAGTGCCACCTGCGATTTAATGAACTCAATTCTGGAAGAGACCAATTTAAGCAGAAGGTTAAAGAGGCATGTTCCAGATAGAAGTAACCTAAGAATAATAAGGAGGGGAACTGGTAAAGGTGACAGAAGGAACTACAACTAGGATCCCTAAGAGTGAAAAGGGGATCCCAGGTGGGGTGCAAGTAAATAGGAAAACCAGAACTCTTAAGAGAGAGGTAATAAAGAGCAGCTCGAGGAGTCTGGGTTAGTTATTAGAACTTATCAGTCCTGAGAGATTGACTTGTTTGAAGAGGAGCTTAAGGACTTCAATTGGTTCACAGGAACAGAAGTGACAGTCTTCCTGCTGGGGGAGTCCTGTGGAGACTTAAATGAAACAGGTTTGATTGGAGGGAAGGGGACCCAGCTGCTGACTTTCTGTAACTCAACAGCACTTGGGGTGCTCAGGAGGACTGTATAAATCCCTTCGATTTAGAGTTAACTGGTCTGTCAGGGACCCCCTCCCCTCTAGGCTTCTAACAATACTTGGTCCCCTGGCTTTCTGGGGCTACAATGTATAGAGAGATTGGCCTGGGGGAGTTTCCAGTCCCTATATTTCCTGAGTGCCTGCTGAAACTTTCCCAAATAAATAATATAGGAAATAACAGAATTGAGGTCAGAATCTAAAGCAATGAGCAGTACTAGAGCCAGGGCTTAGAGGTCTCCTGACCAAGCTTTCCCAGAGGCCTTTTCAAGGGGCTGTATTTATCTTTACAACTGAGCAGGTTTCAGAGGAAATAGGCCCAGAGTGAGTGGTTGAGATAGAATAAATGGCTCCCATATCAATTAGGAAGTTAACAGGCTTACCTGCCATGTCAATGGTCACCTGCAGTTTTGCCCCTGTGATGAGAAGAGCTTGGGAACCTCTGGGGACTTTAGGCCCATCAGTCAATTATAGCCATTTGTGGGGAGGGAGTTGGTCCCTGCTCCCTTCAGAGCAGGGGACAATCCCTCTTTCAGTGCTCTTTTTAGTTTGCACAGGGGCACAGCTGCTTTGGAGGTTAGGATATTCCTTACTCCAGGGGTCTGGGCTTCCACATCCGAAGCAGGCTCCTTTACCTGATGTTCCTCTTCCGGGGTTGCCGGGGTGCCCCTGAGGTGGCTTTGGCCTCTTTATTATTTGCAGCAAAAAGTCTGGCCCGTCTCTGCCCTCCTTCATCTCACTGTTCCTTTCTTTCCTTGTCTTCTCTGTATCGATTGTTAAAGACATTTAAACACATTTCCTGGCTTTCTCTAGGATCTGTGCCTTTTCATTAAGATGCAACGATGGGTAAGAATTACTATAATATCCTGTTAGTTTAGGGAAAAGATTAGGCCAAGTTGAATGAATTTACCCTAAACTTATCTAGGTTTTTGGTAAAAACAGTTAAATCATGCTTTCTGCGGGCTTATATCTGACATGAGACGAGCACATGAACCCCAGTATCCTAGAATACAGAAGCTTACCTAATTATTAGCAAAACTTAATTCTTACTATTGTCGAGATTTAGTTTTCTTCAGTAACCAAGAACCTGATTAGGACAATATGAAACATAGAAATTATTCTGATGACACATATAATCTTTGCTTTTTTTAAAAAAGATTTTCTTGGGGAATTGGGGAAGGAAACAGCGTTGGGGAATCAGGGAAGGTGAACAGATAAATTGCTGTCCTTTTGTTCTTCAGTCTAGTTGTGGAGGACGTTGCTTCACTGGCTCATGTTGGTTTTAACATTGCGCTCTACCCGGGTGAGGCAGATCAGTCGCTGGCCTCTGGACAGCCACTCACAGTGGCTCTTGGCAGCTCACACCAGCTGCCAGCCGCTCATGCTGGCTGCTGGCCACACATGGTAGCTTGTGGCAGCCCACTGCAGCAGGGGCTGCAGCCCACACGATTGCCAACTACTCAGGACAGCCCAGCTCCAGGTCGAGTTGTTGTTCACCATCTTAGCTGTAGAGGGCATGTCACTGGCCCTTAATCTTTGCTTTTTAGGTAGAAAACTTTTGTAATATCAATAGCAGACTAACAGTCAAATAATTTGTCCCACTTAGCAGAGAGAGAAAACTCAACTCTACTAGCTTACTTTTGATATTCAAATTTATTTAATTGATTGCTTTAGCTTAACTATATGTAAAATTCTCTGAAGATTTTTCAAAATCCTGTCTCACAATGATAAAGCAGATTTCTTGTGTCGGGGTCTTAGTCTTGTGAAGCTGAAGAATGGAGACAAGGACCAGAGAGGTAAAGTTTACAGCAGAGGATAGCTTATTAGGGTAGAAAGTAACAGCTCTCAAAACAAGAGGGGGTCCCGACTGGGTTGCCCACATTAGGTGAGGAACTTCTCCTTTTACCCATATTTTTTGTATACCTGGGGAGGAACTCAGCCCGGAGGAGGCTTTTCTGGAAACTATCTAATTTCCTTAGAGCTTAATCAGCTTAATCAATGTCTCTGCTCTGAGAGGAACATGTTACTTCAAGGCTGGGGCTTTGAACATATCAATGTCTGCTGCTCATTCTATCACGGAGTTCCCAGACTGTCTTACATTGTTAATTAACCTGTCTTAATCCACCTCTTTGGAGGCGAAACTTAACTTTTGACTTTCTTTTTTATTTTTTGAAAGATTTTTATTGGGGTATTGGGGGGATGGGAACAGCACTGGGGTATTGGGGAAGGGGAACAGACAAGTTGCTGTCGTTTTGTTCTTCAGTCTAGTTGTGGAGGACGTTGCTTCACTGGCCCAAGTTGGCACCATCATTGCGCTCTTCCCGGGTGAGGCAGATCAGTCACCAGCTTCTGGATGGCCGCTCACTGCAGCTGCTGGCCGCTCACGCTGGCTGCTGGCTACACACGGTAGCCCATGGCAACCCACTGCCACAGGGACTGCAGCCTACACCATCGCAGGCAACTCACGGCAGCCCAGCTCCAGGTTGAGCTGTTGTTCAGCATCTTAGCTGTAGAGGGCAGTGTCACTGGCCCTCATATGTGGGATCTGAACTGGGGCCCTCTGGCATCTCAAGCCAGTTCTTAAGCATCGCGCCACTCGGCCGGCCCTACTTTTGACTTTCTTGTTATACGCTTTGAAAAAAACCATCTCCTCCTCCTCCTCCTCCCAATTTTGTCATTCTGGCAGGGTCCTGTGACTTAAACCTATCGGTTAGCTATTAAAATTATTTTCCTGGCTTCTGATATGGTTTTTACCCTGATTCCCTCTACTGGGGCCATTTCCCTGACTGCCTATAATTTTCCTATCTCAATAATTAATGTTTCAGCATTTCATTCTTTTGACATACCTAGATATTCAATAATTTTTGTCATTTTACACAACTTAGCAAAAGTAAAACCTTACGTTACCAACAGATGCTAGGAAATTATATCCAAGCATCCACATTATATAATATTACTGAAAAGTTTCATTTAAAACCTCATTTTAGTTACTTCTTATTAGTTCTTAACCCTATGACATCCCAAAGTCAATTATCCAAGCTACTTTCTTGGCAAATTTTGCAACAGAAATAACATGAATTTATTTTGAAAGTAGGCTTATTCAGAATGCCAGCACCCAGGGAAGATGGCAGATTCCTGTCCAAAGGCCATCTCCCTTATGCGGAATCCCACTACAGGTGGCCCCTGCAGGACTTAGACCAGGAGCAGTGGAGTAAGGGGGTGGGGGATGCAGGAGACAAGGAAAGCGATGGGGTGGGAGAGTCGGAGGGATTGCCTCAGCCTGGGAGGAGGAGAGTGCAGAGACGGTCTTGGCCGTGGGGGAAGGCGGGATACGAGAGGATCATCAAGGAGGTCGGGGAGGTCGACTGAGGAAATCTAGCCAAGCACACGTGGCATTGTTTCCGGAGGTCCAGGTCTTCACTTAGGGCCATTAAGGCTTGGATATAGGGGGCCTCAGACCATTTCTGTAGCTGCTGGCAGAAGAGGTCTCGTTGCATGGTGTTAAAGTGAAGAGTTCTGTTGGCCGGCCAGACCTCCTGATCATCTAGCTTACCGTAGTTTGCCGTGTTTAATGCGCACTTTTTTTCCCCAATTTTGTGAGGGAAAAATAAGGATGTGCATTACACATGGGTAGTACTAATTCCATATCTATATAAATGTTTTTAATTCTTTTATTTATGCTTGTGAGTTAAAAGTGTATCTCTAGAAATCAGTAATGCTTTCTGTATGCAAAAAATATCCTAGATTATGATAATCAGTTTTGTTGAACTTATGACGAACTTGCAACGACACAGAGTTCTTGGCCTTCTATGATGTGTAATACCATAAATGTGTTACCGGTACATAAAATTTCTTGTACCTTGTATCTGTTCTTGTATTTTGTAATTATTTGTTACATAAAATTTTCTAGTACCATAATATGTTACAAAATAAATGCTTCAAATATATGGTGATGGAAAGAGAACTGACTCTGGGTGGTGAACACACAATGTGATATATAGATGATGTATTACAGAATTGTACACCTGAAACCTATGTAACTTGACTAACAATTGTCCCCTCAATAAACTTTAATTTAAAAAAATAAAAAAATAAATAAATGCTAAAATTCCTTTCCAATACAAAAATAAGCACCTAAATGTAAACAAATTAAAATTTGAATTAAAAAATTGAAACAAAATATTTTTTCCCAGATAGTTTGGGCCAAAAACATGGGTGTGCATTATACATGGCAAAATACGGTATATTGTGGCTAGGCAACATAACAGAAAAATATTATTAGGGAAAAGAGAGAGGTCGAATTTTGTCCAATTCTTAAGAAGACAGCTGAGAGGAGAGTCTTGGGGAATAGAGGGGATACCTCCCATGACTGCGGGGCCGGTGGTTCGTTATAGCTGTGTGTCCCCCTCCCCCGGCACCACCCCTATATCGAGTACCTTAACAAAGGTTTCCTCCAAATCTGGGTTATGGACATAATGGGTGCTTTACCGTGTACCTGAGAGGGAGTGAACGACAGAAACTGACTGACCGATAGCTACGAGGGCGTCCCATGCACTACTAAGATTGTAGGTCGTGGACTCAGCCCATGGCCGTCCCCAGGTGTATCCACTTACTGACTGAGGTCCCAGTGAGTCACTGGAGGTGCTTCCCCAGAAGACCTGATAAAAAGCAAAAGAGGAGGTAGGAAATGAGAGAGTAAAGGGGAGTCTCACACCATTTGGCCTTGGGAATCCTCTTTGGAGAATAGGTTGGACTTTCGATTCCACTGGAGAGTAGCCTCAGCCAGGAACCATCAGGTCCCGCCTAACCTGTGAGGGATCCATGAGAGACTCGTGGAAGGTGAGCGGAAGGAGACCTACTAGTGTGTGTTGACTCACCCTGGACAAGCTGCTGTTGTCAACTGTGCCGCACGTTGGACAGTAGCTTTAGGAGGGGCTAGAGCCACTGGGGAAGAACCCCGGTGGGGACAGGAGAGCTACTGCCTGTAAGGGCCACCAAATGCTGTGGCTGCTCACTCGCAGGTTGTGAAAGGATTCACGAGACAGGTAGAAATACAGAAGGAAGGTTTATTAAAGTAAGAGAAGGTCGGCTGGGCAGAGTCTGCTGGAAACTGCGGCCTTGAGTCTTTGTTTCGTCTGAAGTTTTGTATTTTCTAACCAGGATGTAAATTGCTCTGGCCTGTAATGGAATCTTCTATTATGTTAGGCTTTGTTTGTTGGGGTGGGGGAAGGTGTGGTTAGACTGGTTATTGAAAACTTTGCATATGTTATGTTGATTTAAGTTGGACGAAGGAGTGGATCACATAAAGATGCAAAACCTCTCCCAAGTCACAGGACCAGCACTGGGGCCAAGGAAACAGAACCATTGAAACTTGTATGTATAGTGAATGTATTGTAAACAGAGGCTTTAAGGTTTGGTGAAAATGAGGCTAAGAAAAGAAAGCTTTCGAAAAGTCCCAATCAAATTACACTTGTTAATTCGAGTTATACCAGAGATTCAAATCTCAAAATAGAAGATTTAGTGCAATCCTCCCTATTACTATTATAATCCCCCCTGTATTATCAGTTAGGATTTTAACTTGATTCTGCTGAATCCAGAGCTTGTTCCTTTCCAATGGCCAGAAAGTAAAGTTGAAAATCCAGCCATCAGATGTCTGCATGCTTGCTCTGAAGAGATCCCAGCTGACTCCTGGGAGCTATGTCTTCATGGTGACACAAAACAGGAAAGTGCTCACCTGCTTTGCGGGCCAACTCTGTGCCCCTTGCTGTGCCAAATCATTATTTCTTTTAAAAATTGTGTTTCTGGGCTGGCCGAGTGGCGCGATGGTTAAGAACTCGCTTGGGATGCCAGAGGGCCCCGGTTCGGATCCCACATATGAGGTCCAGTGACACTGCCCTCCACAGCTAAGATGCTGAACAACAGCTCAACCTGGAGCTGGGTTGCCATGAGTCACCGGCGATGGCGTAGGCTGCAGACCCTGTGGCAGTGGGTTGCCATGGGCTACCGTGTGTAGCCAGCAGCCAGCGTGAGCGACCAGCAGCCGCAGTGAGCAGCCGTCCAGAAGCCGGCGACTGATCTGCCTCACCCGGGAAGAGCGCAGTGATGGTGCCAACTTGGGCCAGTGAAGCCACGTCCTCCACAACTAGACTGAAGAACAAAACGACAGCAACTTGTCTGTTCCCCTTCCCCCAATTCCCCAGCACTGTTCCCATCCCCCCAATTCCCCAATAAAAAAAATTCTAAAAGAAAAAAAAATTGTGTTTCAGTGGTAAAAGTTATAGCAGACCAGTGTGGAGAAAAAGAGCATTAAGGACATGCAACAATTTAAATGGGTAAAAACTCCAATTCTTCTTCCAATTCCACTGTGATGTGTGAATTTTCTGGAAGGTTTTCAGTGTATACACAAACATGTGTACAGAAAGACCCACCCACATTCCTAAGTTTTATATGTAGTTGGGACCATTACTCCCAGGTCACTTCTTTTATCGCGATATTGACATAAAACTGTATTAGTTTCAGGTGTACCACATAATGATTCGGTATTTGTATATATTGTGAAATGATCACCGCCATAAGTCTAGTTAACTTCTGACACCACACACAGTTACAGAAGTTTTTTCTTGTGATGAGAACTTTTAAGATTTACTGTCTGAAAAACTTTCAAATATACAATACAGTATTATTCACTATAGTTACCATGCTGTACATTACAAACCCAGGACTGAATTATAAGTGGAAGTCTGTACCTTTTGATTCCCTTCGCCATTTCTCTTTACCCTTCACCACTGGCGACCACCAATCAGTTCTCTGTATCTAAGAGTCCATTTTTCTTTTCTTTTTTTTTTTTTAGCTGAGTCATCCTGCCACCTGTTGGCAGCTCAATGGCAGCTCAGCTCGGGCTGTGAATCAAATTGGTGACCCTGTTGCTCAGAGCTTGCCCTCTTGAGCGAGCTCTTAACCAACTGAGCCACTCGGCCAGTCCTAAGAGTTCAGTTTTATTTGTTTAGATTCTGTATAAGTGAGATCATACAATATTTGTCTTTCTCTGTCTGACTTATTTCACTTAGCACAGTGCCCTTAAGGTCTATCATCCATCCATCCATCCATCCATCCATCCATCCATCCATCCATCCATCTATGTTGTCACTAAGGGCAAGAATTCCTTCACGTATCACTTTGGAATATACTTTCCCCACTCTTTCTGCCTGCGCCTGATAACATGCTTGCAGCAGGTTTTAGCAGGCCCATTTTGCAGGTGTGAAAACTGAGGCTCAGAGTGGTGACAGGTTGTGCCTAAGGCTGATCACTCACATAGAGACTGCCACCGCTGGTCTGACACACACTTGCCCACTGTCTGGCTCTGGGTGGAGGTAAAAGGGCCTCTGGACAAACACCAGCCTTCACTTTCCCTCTATACTGGCTAGAGGACATTTCATAAGCCAGGCTTGTGGGATTTGAAAGCTGAGAACTTCCACCATTGAAGATGCTCAAGCCTCCTCAGGCTCAGAGCAAAGTCTCCACCTGAGGCACCCTTTCCCCTTTTATCAGCTGATCCAGGAATTGGGGGAGCCCTTGTCTGATAGGCCCTGCCCTCACGATGGCTGCAGAACCCTGCTGGGGTTTGAGTTCTTGGTCATGGCTAGTGAAAGTCCAATACTGATGTACAGCTTCAATATTGGGCCAGGTTCTGCTGCCCGCCTTGGCCTTCTTAAGGATCCGTTTCACGATTTCATGGTTTAGTGCTCTCAATCCCAGTGCAAAGGAACAAGAACCCACTTGCCTTTTTGTGCAGCCTGGGTGTCATACCCCATGCCTGCCCTTGGAGACCCTCCCTCTTTCTTCAGGTCTCTGCTCATCCTGACCCCTGGTCTAAGGTAGGTCCTCCCCCAGGATCACTGTCTGACGTTCTGATCATGTATTTGATCATTGCTCATTCCACACGAGACGTGAGCCCTTTGACAGCAAGGACAGTGTCTTCCATGCTCACTGCTGCATCCACGGTGCCTAGAATAGGCACAGGATATTCAGTAAACATACAGTTGCATGAACAGCCCCGGAAGGTATAGATTTTTCTTCTTGTTTTATAACTGAAAGAAACTGAGAATCAGGGGCTGGCCGGGTGGCTCAGTTGGTTAGGAGCGTGAGCTCTGAGCAACAGCGTTGCCGATTCGATTCCCACATGGGCCAGTGAAGCGCGCACGATCTGAGCTGCTGCTGAGCTGCCAATGGGCAGCCGGATGGCTCAGTTCGTGAGAGCCTGTGCTCTTAACAACTAGGTTGCTGGTTCGATTCTCACATGTTATGGTGGGCTGTGTATCCCTGCAACTAGATTAAAAGAGGCAACTCAACTTGGGGCTGAGCTTGCCTCCTCCAACTACGATTGAAGGACAGCAACTTGACTTGGAGCTGATGAATCCTGGAAAAATACAACGTTCCCTTCCTCAATTCCCCAATGCTGTTCCCCTCCCTAATTCCCCAATAAAATCTTAAAAAACAAAACAAAACTAAAACAAAGCAGAATCAGAGAGATGAAAGTGCTCCTCTCCTCATATCTCTTGCAAAACCCAGACTCGGAGGTCTTAAAGCAACACATGTTAAAACTGGAAGGAATATACAGGACTCCTGGGGGGGATGAAGTCCTGAGCACGTACTTCTGGGCTGGAGCATTAAATTCTCTATTTCTTGCAAGCTCTCAGGTGGTACTGACGGCAGAGTTCTGAGGGCTACATTTTGAGGTAGTTCAGTCTTAGAGCTCATGGATGCAAAGCTCACTTTCTTCCTCAGACATTTAATGAGCATCTCCTATGTGCCAGGCTTTGCTGTCACCTGGACTGTCATGTTTACCTAATTTGCTGTGGGGCTGGAGCAAGTTGCTTTACCTCTGTGCATCTCTGATTCCTTTTCTGTAAAAATGGGCTCGTGTGGGTGATATTGCAGGGCTGTTGCATGATTGCACAACAACAACAGCAATAACAATGACTAGCATCAATTGAACCCTTCCTCTGTCCTGTGTGTCTTACCAGCATTGTCTCTTTTAATTATTCCCACCACCTTGGAAGTTGGTGCTAATGAAATGCCCACATATAGATGCAAAGGAGCTCAGCTTAGTGGTTCAGGACAACCAACGTAAAGCCTGGTACATGACCTGGCTCCACCAGCTTTGGGCAAGTCACTCAAATAGAGAATTCAGTCTGTTTCCTCACCTGTAAATGAAAAAAAAAAGGCTAATATATCTAACAGACTTAGAACACATTCAGTGACTTATGCTGTCAAAGGCTTCCATTCCTGCTCTAGGCTTCCTGCACATTCTTACACATAGTGTGCCTACAGTGAGCTGAGCCCCTCTGGGCATGGGGGCTCTTTCTCCTGTTGTGTGCTACCACTCTGTCTAGTTTATTATTGCTTCCTGACTCTGAGGTGAATGGACTTCCTAGCAGGGGAATTCTGCTCCTGCAGAGGGGAAGAAATTCTGAGGGGAGGGTGTACTCCATCCCACTGAGGGCTCTAGAACCAGCCACCTGAATACCCAGACCAGTGGGAGTGCGGGAGAGGAAGGTCTGTGATCTCCCCAACATCCTACCAGTGTCAGGAGGACTCTTTCCTCCGTTGTGCTCCATAGCTCTGCCAGGATCCCCCTCCTTCCTGCCCCCCTCACCTACGACCACCCCCTAGGGCAATTCTGGACACTCAAGGGCCAGGAGTGGAACACTAGCTTCTCTGGAAGGATGATCCTCATGATGATACAGAGCCTCAAGGTGTCTCCCCTCCAGGGTTACCACATTGCCTGACATTCACCCCAATAACTTTCCCTGGATTAATAGGGCACTATCCCTATAGATGGGGTGGAGCAGTGTGGCAGCGGGAAAGGCTTGGGCTTGGGAGTATGACAGACCTGGGTTCCTTTCAGCTCTACAACTTGGACTAGAGGTTGTCCACCTCTGAGCCTCAGTTTGCTCTTCTGTGAAATAGGTGTCTTTCCTCCTGTGGATATTGTCAGCTGGGTCTCTGTAACTGATCCCCAGGGTGCTGGCCCAGAGCTGAGGGGAGGGGATGTATCACCTTGTAGGTAGACCATGTAGCACATAGTGGGCTTACTGTATGTGTTGTACCTGACACACAGAAGGGGCATTTTATATAAAGTACCCAGCACATAGTAGGCATGCTTTGTGTAGTATGTCTTGTACTCATAGGCACTTTATTTATTGGGGAACAGTGTTTTTTCCAGGACCCATCGGCTCTAAGTCCAATAGTTATTTCACTCTAGTTTTGGAGGGAGCAACTCAGTGGCCTACGTGGGGATCCAACATGCAACCTTGGTGTTATAAGCACTGCACTCTAACCAACTGAGTTATCTGGCTGCCCCAGTAGGCACTTTTTATGTAGAATGTCTAGCACATAGCAAGCATGCTTTATGTAGATCACCTGGCATACATTGGAGAGAATTTATGTAGAGAACCCAGCATGCAGTAGACATACTTTATGTAAGTACATAACATAGGATAGGTTTACTTTACGTGGAATACCTGACCCATAGTAGGTGTGATTTATGTAGAGTACCTGGCATATAGTAGGCATGCTTTACATTGCCTACCCTCCACATAGTAGTTATGCTTTATATAGCGCTCCTGGCACTTAGTAGGCATGATTATAGAGAGCACCCAGCATACAGTAGGTATACTTTGTGAACAACACCTGACATACAATAGACAGGATTTATGTAGAGCACTTGGCACACAGTAGGCACACTTTGTGGAGAATACATGGCACAGAGTAGATGCGCTTTCTATAGCACACCTGACACACAGTGGACACGCTTTCTGTAGAGGTCTTGGCACAGAGTATGTATGCTCTTTGAGTACCCAGCACATAATAGGCACAGTGTACATACAGTATTTGAACAGAGCAGGTTGACTTTATGCAGCGTACTGGCACATAACAGCACAAGTACTAGCTGCCAGTGCTTTCTCTTTACTCCACCTTTTTGGGGGCACCTGATCCTTACCACCTTCCTGTGGAACCCTCCTCTGTCTCCCTCTCAAGAACTCATCTGACATCCCACGTTCCAGATGGAAGACAGCCCGGTGGGGTCTGGCACAGCCGATAGTCAGAGCGAGGGTGAGGCAGAGCTCACTCAGGGCCTCCTAGCTCTGCCCTCCTCTGTCTGGACCCCTCAGACTTACGCCCCTCACCTCTAGGTGACCTCTTCCCACCAGGCCCTTCCTCCCCTGAATCTGATGAGGAAATCCCCAGCCAGGCTGGTTTGCTTGTTCCTGTTTCTGCAGGCAGGTCTCAGCCCAGGCCCTGGGTGGCCTGGAAGCAGGGTGTCAGAAGCCCAAGGCTTTAGTCTCTGAGTTTTGTGATTCTGAGTGAATTCTGGGCCCAGAGTGGAAAGGAGATTGGAAGATGTTTGGGACAGATACATTTGGCAACAATCACGTTTCAGCTTTTATCTACCACACCATGACATTGGAAGGGTAAGGGAGACAGTAAATCTGGGGGCCCTGAGTCACCTTTGCCTTCCCCTCAACTTGTCCCCTACTCCACATGGGAGCTGCAGAGCCCTGAGGATCCAGAGCCCAACTGTGTGACCCTGAGCTAGCTCTAGACCTGTCTTTACAACACTGAAGCCCCCTCCCTCTCCCTCTATTTGAGCCAGTGCCAGGTAGGGTGGAGGTAAGTAGGTGTTCTGGGATTGGCTGACTCAGCCTGGCTCCTCCCAACTTCCCCTAGTTCAGGATCCAGGGGCAAAGACTTCATAGGAAGAGGCCAGAGGAGGTTGTGTGACACAAGCTGCTCCAGGCAGAAGGTACCAGGCTGGGGTCTGGCCCAGAGGGGGAGAGGAGCTGCCCAAGGCAGAGGCGGCTCCAGGGAGTGGAGTTGGCCTGGGAGTTAAGTGGCTACCAGTGGGGAACTTTCTCTCTCTTTGTCCCTCTCCCTCTTCCTCTGCATTTCCCTGGATCACCCTTCCCTCCTGAGCCCCTATTTGCCCACCTCTGAGCCCTCCCTGCCCCCAGCACTTACCATCCCTCCATCCCTGCCCCTTCCTGTCTCTCACACCCTTGACCCTCTCCCTCTAGCTGTAAGCTGTCTCCCTCTCTGAGCTCACTGTTACCGCCCTGTCCTTGGCCCAGGAGCTCACCCTCTGTGTGCCCTGCAGAATGCTGCAGCTGAGCCTGTCCTGGCTGGGCCTGGGGCCACTGGCAGCCTCCCCGTGGCAGCTCCTGCTACTGGTGGGGGCCTCCTGGCTCCTGGCCCGCTTCCTAGCCTGGGCCTACACCTACTATGACAACTGCTGCCACCTCCGATGTTTCCCGCAGCCCCCAAGGCGAAACTGGTTTTGGGGTCACCTGGGCCTGGTGAGTGTGGGCAGCACGACGAGTCTGGGGTATCAGGGTGGATGGACCTCCCAAGGGGTTCGGAATGAAGCTCAGAGGTTGGGCTGGATCTAGGACAGCAGAGAAGTGAGAAGGGTCAAGGGGAGCCTCTCTTTCCTCACTCATTCCTCTGCTCTGCCATCGCAGGCCTTTCCCACGTCCCTGTCCTACCCTCTAGCCTGCTTTGGGTCCATCTTCTACCTGTGTTCCCCACATCAGTGCACCTCTGAGGGGCTCCCAGAGTGGGCTGCACAGAGCTGGGTTGTCTAGAGTGCCCATTCTCCACAGCTGGCTTTCAGACCACCTCAGGGGCGCTGTCCAGGGTCCGCTCCCTACGTCTGGCCCATTTCCTTGTCTGCTCACTCTGGGCTGCAGTTTCACCACAGAAATTAGCTACGATCTCCCCACCCCCACCCAGTGGGGGACAGCTCCCCGCCTCCTCTATTTCCTTATCACCTTCCCCTTATCTACTCTTCTCCCCTAACATGTCTCAGTGGGCAAGTTGCCCAACCTGGATAAAGTTGGCCACTCCCCCTTCAGAAGCCTTCTTTAGCTCCCTGCCCAAACTCCAGACCTTGACATTTGACTGGGTCTACTCCTGCTTATTTAAACATTAAATTTGTCCAATTACTTATCTGGCTCTCCAACTTGATGGTAGCTCTGGGAATACATTTTATCTGCAGTGCCCAGCCCAGGGGCAGGCATACAGCAAGCACTTAATAAATGTTTGATCACCTAAGTGATGAACTTGCCGTCACCTCCCTCGGTCAAGGCTAAAGGGATGTGTGTTCAGCCTTGGAGGCAGCAGGAATGTTATCAAGTTGCAGCAGTTCTGTTTCCTGCTCTGAGGGCTTGGCCGTGGGGACTGCCTTAGTCACTGGTTTTCTCCCAGTGACTCTTGCTGCAGACCTCAGCTGAGTTACTGTCCCTCTTTGGACCAATCTAACCAAGTGCTTTGAATCCTCACCTCAGGGTCCTTGGGGAGCAGGGAGTAGGTTTCAAGGGTGAATACAACCTATGTTCACCTCACTGGAGCACCTGAGATATTTTTCAGGCTTGGATGGTGCATCCTGAGGGACTGGAGAGGACACCTCACCGGGCGGTGACCCACCCTCCTTCCCCTTTGGGGGGATGTGGCCTCTGTTTCTTCATTTGTAAATAGCATGATTAATGGGGGTTTCCATAGGTTGAGGAGACATAGGTAGACACATAGACAAGGATGCACTCCAACTGATAGTTAGATAGACTGGCAGAAAGGATGTACTAAGATGGATGATAGATGATAGATAGATAGATAGACAGATAGATAGATGATAGATAGATAGATAGATAGATAGATAGATAGATAGATAGATAGGCAGGATGCACTGTACACAGAGCCTGGCCAGCAGAAGAGGCTCACAGGTGAGAGCTGGCCTCCTGATTGATGAGCAGAGTCAAGTCTCCCCCTTGGGGTCTGCTGGGACTGGGTCTGCAGGCCCTTCACCATTCAAGGAACTGAAGGCCATGTGGACTAGCTAGGACATGAAAGGATGTGGGATAAGAACCAGGGACAAGTCCGGAGGCCACCCTGCTGCCCAAAAACCTCAGGGAACCTCCCCATGTGCCCCCCACTCTATGCCTGGAACCACTCCAAGGATGAGAAAAGGCCATCTCTTCCAGCCAAGATTGGCCTCTTTGGGCAGAGAGTATGTCTCTCCCTATGCCCTGGGGTGAAACTTGGTGACTTGAACAGACCTCCAGGACCCTCCTTCATCAAGAGGGAAGGAGCAGGAAGAAGCAGATTCCCTCCATCCATGCAGCATCTGCACACACTGCCCACTGCAGAGGCTGCAGGGAGAGGGGGCTCTGCTGAGGCTCCTCCTGGGGAGTGACAGCTCTGCCTTGCTTGCAGCTCCCTCTCACTGAGCAGGGCTTGAGAAGTGTAACACAGCTAGTGACCACTTACCCACAGGGATTTATGACCTGGCAGGGTCCCATCATGCCTGTCATCATTTTATGCCACCCTGACATGGTCCGGGCCATCACCAATGCCTCAGGTACCCACGCAGAGCTTGACCCAGCCCTCTTCCCCTCTTTCTCTCAGCCATCTTCCTCTTTTCTTTATACATTCAAAGCCGCCTCCTCCCTCTAATTCCCTCTGTCCCCTTTCTATTGTCCTGGGCACCACTGGGGCCTCAGTACGTTTCAATGCAAATTCCTCTTTTGGAGGAAACCCCAGTCTTGAGGCGACAGATCTGGACAGAGGGATCCACAACCTGTTGTGGTCAGGAATTGTCCAGAGGAGGCTGTGGCAGCCCAGAGGAGAAGCAAGATCTCTGCTGGGGCAGGCTGGAAGGCTTCCTGGAGGAGGAGGTGCTGGAAATAGATGTGGAACAATGAGCAGAAATTGTTTAAAGCAGAGGGTCGAATGACTCAGTGGGCATTGCTAGCATCCGAGGCACCCTGCCAGGCCTGGCCTCAGACCTACCCACCTCCATCAGGCCCAGGGCTATGAGGCCTTGCCGCTGGTGGAGGATCTGCGCTTGCTATTTCTGTGATGTCCATCTCTGGTGGGTCGGTTCCTTCTACCCGATCCTGTGGCTCATCTATTCCAATTCACTGCCCTTCTGCTGCAGGCCCCAGGAAATCCCCCCAGGAGACGCCAGCCCTGCCTGGATCCCTTTGCTTCCTCTCTACCTTAGTCATCCCCAGGCAGCTCAGGCTGAGCAGGTAACAGGCAGCATTTGACAGAGAGCTTGGCTCCTATGACGCCAAAATTCAGGGTGACAGTGGGAGGTCCCCTGCTTTCATTGGCTGCTGAGGTCTCTTTCACTTCTGAATAATGGAAACTCAACCCTGTGTGGCCTAAACAAAGACAGGGAATTGCTCAACTGTCATTTCCACAGAGGTTGCCTTCAGGCACAGCTGGATCCAGGTACCAAACACTGTTCTCAGGACTCTGTCTTCGTTTCTTAGTTCTGGTTTCCTCTGTGATCTCTGCACTCTCATTCTGGTCAAAATAACTTTTGTAAGCTCAACCCCCATGGAAAATTAAGTGTATTCCCAACAATTTCAGGGAAAGTTATAGGATTCACTTTAATTTGCCTGACTTTGCTTAGTTCCTTGTGCAGTCACTGCCACTCTGAATGCCCAGTCTTGGCAGGCATGGGGCTTTCAGAGTTATTGTCCTGGAGTTCAAAGCAGTTTGATGGTTAAGAACTCAGGCCGTGGATTCAGACTGACCTGGGCTTTGGTCTCAGGCATGCCACTTACTATCTGGGAGACCATGGGCAAGTGACTTCATTGGTTAGAGCCTCTGTTTCCTTATCTGGAAAATGGAGATGGAAGAGAAGTCAGGTGAATGTGGTGTTCAGGATTCTAATGAGGAAAGACCCTCATTGTTGTGTACCAAGGGTGTGGGCAGGGACCCCAGGAGGAGGATGACGTGCTGGATAATTTCATGGGGCTCAGGTCTGGGTCTCTGTCATTCAGGTGCCTCTCTTTGGTACCTAGAAGAGTGTGAATTGGGTCCTCTTTGTTCCTCTCCAGATCCAGAGCTCAGAGGAAGGTCTCCTGTACACACAGGACCTGGCAAGCACCTTTGGGGATGTGTGCTGCTGGTGGGTGGGGCCCTGGCATGCAGTCATTCGTATCTTCCACCCCACCTGCATCAAACCTGTGCTCTTTGCTCCAGGTAGAAATCCCCCTGGCCACAGCTTCCCTGTTGCTCAGGTTTCTGTGCTGCCTCCAGCTGGGGGGTTTGACCCAGGTGCAGACAAGAGGGGCTGCCTCTGTCTCATCTGGATTCCCCCCTGCCCTACCTCCTGTCATGTTTGCTTATTCCTAGGGTGTGTCTGTGTGACATGTTCTGTATGGCCATGCCCGGTCACATTTATGTTTCCGCCTGTGTCCTAGTTACAGCTGATATATGTTCACACCTGAGATCAAACAAAATGGCCTCAGTCATGCCTGGGGTTCAGTTGTGGCCAAAGATATTTGAGACATGTTGAGGACTGTCTGGTGCTTGTTGTAGGCTGTCTGGTTCTCCTGCTGGTCATGTTTGGGTCATGTTTGGGATTTGTCTGATACCTGGGACCCAGGGTCTCTCTAAGAAATGTCTGATACCTTATGTGAGTCTTGTCCAAAACAGGGCATAGGGTATGTCTGGGTCATACCTGGTCCATATCTGTGACATTAATGGGACTACATTTAAGTCTTGCCTGGTCCCATCTGTGGGACACACTGAGGTCATGTCAGATTGTCTTTGAATCTATGTCAGATTATGTTGTGTCATGTCAGGGTGTGTCATGCATTTGTGTCATGTCAGGACATGTTAACACATGTTGGGGACATGTCAGATATCCCAGATGTCAGAGAGTGCTGGGGCAGACAAGGTGTCCAAGGTCTCTGTAAAGGTGTTTTGTAGAGCACTGGGCTGTGCTTGGGTGTGTACAGCATGTTGGACCATGTAGGAGCCATGTCAAGGCATGCTGGCATGTTGTGTCATCTTGGGGTGGTTCTAAGTATGTGGGAGTGTGTCTGTGGTCTCTGCCTTTTCTCTAACTCTGCTGCAGCCATATTTGGTATCCCCTTGCTTTCCCTCTTCCCCCCTTCTTTCTGTTTCTTCTGCCATTGTCCCATTCCTGCTCTGCTGGGCTTGGAGGGGGAATGCAGACCCCTGGATGGGAGCCACCTCGCCCACCGAAAGTTCTTCCTGTCTCCCTCTCCATGGACTCTGATGGTCCTCATTCATCTTAGCCTCCGTTGCGCCCAAGAACAGTGTCTTCTACAGGTTTCTGAAGCCTTGGCTGGGTGAGTTACTACGGGTGAAGGGGGTTGGGGACACCATTGAGGGGCCAGGGGAAGGCGCTGCCCTTACACACTCCCTGTGGCTGCCTCTACTAGGGGATGGGCTCGTTCTGAGTGCTGGTGACAAGTGGAGCAGCCATCGACGAATGCTCACACCTGCCTTCCACTTTAACATACTGAAGCCCTATTTGAAGATTTTCAACAACAGTGTGAATATCATGCATGTGAGTCTCTTAAACCCAGGGGCCCAGCTGGAGCCTTGGTGTGATGGGTGCTCAGAGACCTGTTGTTTGGAATTCTGGCTCTTCTGGGTGGCTTTGTGATCATTGTTTAATTTTTTTCTCCTAAGTCTCATTTTCCTCAGCTGTAAATTAGAAAAACCATCTCAATTTTGTCAGTTGGTCAAGATGACATAACGAAGTCATGTGTTTGGCATATAGTAGATGCTCAAAGGCATTAGTTTCAATGCTTTCTTCACAGAAGCCTTGGAATCCTGAGACACAGTTGATGGTGATGATGATGAATGTTGCACAGTAGTTATTGCTGAGCAACAAACCACTTCAAAACAATAAGGGTTTATTATTGCCAACAAGTCTGTGAGTCAGTTCGTTGGGTCTTCTGGGTATCAAAGGTGTCACTCATGTGATCAGGTGTGGGTCAGATAGGCAGCTTTACTGGTCTAGGCTTAGTCCTCTCACATGATTGGAGCTTGGCTAGCTGCATGATGCCCTAGGATGGTCCCAGCCAGGACAACTGAACTTTGTTTCATGGGCTATTCTCTCTCTCTCTCTCTCTCCCTCTCTCTCTCTCTCTCTCTCTCTCTCTCTCTCTCTCTCTCTCTCTCTCTCTCTCTCTCTCTCTCCCTCTCTTGTACCTCAGTCTCTTCACATGGCAGAAGCAGGGTTCCAATAGATTGAAAGGAAGCTAAATTGTCTCTTGATCTAAGGCGTAGGACCATCACCTCATGATTTTACACCACAGTCTGTTGACCAAAGCAAGCGAAAGGCAAGCATAGGATCAAAAGATGGTGCTATGGGCTCCACCTCCTCATGGGAGATGATGAAAAGTCACATTGTAAAATGTGTGGCTATATACAGGGAAGTGAAGGATTTGAGGTGAGATTTTTTGAAGTACCAGGGGTTATTCCATGCCTGCAAGCTGACAAGTGAGCTTGTTACTGTTTCATGGAGACTGCCAGAAGACATGAGACTCCTGGGTCAGAGACAAAGGACAGTTTATTACAGCAAATGGCATGTGCTTCTTATTGGTTTGTATTCTTTATCCAAGTCACCAAATCCCATAAGGTGACACAGGTAGACGTGAATGGCTGTCTGCTCATGCAGCATGTTGAAATAAGGAGGGGAGCACTAAGTTTAGAGTTTCTATGAGGTCTGACAGTTAAGTTCGCGAACTTCCCACAATGCACTTATTTTGGCAGCACTGTACAAACAGCTCGGTAAGGTTTCATGACCTTCGTGTATCAGTGTTTCACAGCTGTCTTCATGTTAATGTGTGGCAGTGTGTTGCTGACTGGCATTCATTATTGTTGTTGTGTGTTTTTGTGTGCTATGCAGAATATCTGAGCTTGAAGTAGAGCAATAAACAAACATTAAATTCATTCTAACTTGGAAAGAGTGGAAATCAGGAACATGTTAGTTCAAGTTTATGGGGATGATGCCATGAAGAAAGGCAGTGGAAAAATGGATTAAACGTTTTTCTGAGGGGAGAGAATGTGTCACTGATGAAGAGAGGTCAGGGCAGCCAGTAATGAGCAGAACTGATGAAAACATTGCAAAAATTCATCAAACTGTGCATCAAAACTGTCAGTTGATTCTGAGAAGCATAGCAGACCAAGAAAACATTGATAGAGAAACAGTAATGAAAGTTTTAACTGAAAATCTTGGCATGAGAAAGGTGTGTGAAAAAATGGTACTGAAGAAGCTCAATGATAAACAAAAGCAAAGGAGAGTCATAGTTTGCCAAGACCTTTTGGAGAGGCAAGACGATGTTTTGGGCCATTTTATCACGGGTGATGAAACATAGATGTACCAATACAACCCATAAACAAAGTGTCAAAGTGCACATGGAAGTCAGCCAATTCTCCACAACTCAAAAATTTCCTTCAGTCCAAATCAAGAGTCAAAACGATATTGCTAAGCTTTTTTGATATCAGAGGGATTATTCATTATGAATTTCTACCAACTGGAAAATCAATTAATCAAGTTTACTATTTGGAAATGATGAAAAGGCTGCTTGAAAAAGCTAGACAACAACAACTTGAACTTTTCACCAACAATTCGTGGGTCTTGCATCACAACAATGCACCAGCTCACATGGCACTGTCTGTGAGGGAGTTTTATCCTGTAAACAAATAACTGTATTGGAACACCCTCCCTACTCACCTGACCTGGCCCCCAGTGACTTGTTTCTTTACCTGAAGATAAACGAAATATTGAAAGGAAGACATTTTGATGACATTCAGGACTTCAAGGATAATGCGACAACAACTCTGATGGCCATTCCAGAAAAAGAGTTCCAAAATTGCTTTGAGGGGTGGATTAGGTGCTGGCATAGGTACATAGCTTCCCAAGGGGAGTACTTGATACTCAGCAATGAAGTGTGTAGCATTTTTCTAGGGATGAGTTCGTGAATGTAATTGTCAGTCCTCATATGACTTTTATAGCAATTGGAAGCAAGCCTAATATTTGTCTAAGGGGAGATGTTACCTCATCCCTCAAGGTTGTTGGCTGCAAATACAACTCTGAGAACTGGCTCAGGTAAAGGACATGAGGGCTTTTTGATTTTGGCATAGTTATGAAAACTGTGCAGGGGTGCTCAGGGCTCATGGAGGGCTACCTCTCCCAACATGGGATATTTTTCTGATCAGTTATAATAATGAAATTGGTGAAAGCTAACATTTATTGAGGCACTTACTATATGCCAGAAATAATGTGCTGATTCCATGACATATATTTTCTAATTTTCATAACTGTATGAGGTAGAGATTATTTTTCCTCATTCCATATGATGAAATGAGCCTTGTAGACTTTAGAAGGCTTGGCCATGTTCACACAGCTAGCAAATGAGCTAATAAATGGATCTAGGATTGTGATCCGGTTTGTCTGAAACCAAAGCAGATTATCTTCACTGTTACTGAAGATTTGACAGTGGAGCCCATAGGAGGGCAATGAGTGGAACTAGGTCATAAGAGACAGAGCTGTACCAGGTCTCCTTACTCCCAGTCATGGGGTCTTCATATCCTAAGAGTAACAGCTTACACTGCCACTTAAGCCTGGTCCTCCTTGGAGATAGGTGCCTGGGGCAGAGGACCAAGAGACTGGGTCTGAGGGAGTCTGTTAGGTTGGGGTTGAGGAAGAACTCAGGGAAGCCCAAGCTTTGTCCCCTTTTTTGTTCAGGCCAAGTGGCAACGCCTGGCCTCAGAGGGCAGCGCCCGTCTGGACATGTTTGAACACATCAGCCTCATGACCCTGGACAGTCTGCAGAAATGCGTCTTCAGTTTTGACAGCAATTGCCAGGAGTAAGTCTCTGCTGAGAGCCTGGGAACATGACCCATAGACCCAACAGAGTAGATGGAGGGAGGACTGACCAGAGCAATCAGAAGTGCCTTCCTGGAGGAGGTGCTTCAGAAGGACAAGGAAGGGGAAAGAGAAGGAGTAATCTTTTCAGGTGAGTAGAAATGGTTGAGAAATGCCAGGAAGCTAGGATGAGCAGAGTGTACAACAATGAGGAGACATCTTGGAAATGAGCATGGAGGGCTTGTCAGGGGCTCGAACTTGAGGACATTCAAAGACCAGGCAAAGGGGTATAAACTTTATCCTGAGATTTCCAGAGAGCTATGGAAGGTGTTTGAGTAGATAAAAGTTGTGGCCAAAGCAGAGCTTGGACATCTGACTCTAAAGAAGATGAACTAGTGTGTAGAAAATGGGTGGTGTTAACATTGGATGCAAGGAGCCTAGGGAGGGGGCTAAGCCCATTCACCAGTTAGGAGAGGATGAAGTCTGAGCTGTGAGGATAGTTTTGGAAAGAAGGGGCAGACACTGGGTTGGAGAGAGAGATGAGAAGCATGATGTTTCAGCTGTGCTCTGGGAGCCTGGGGCATGGAGGCAACTCACAGAGACAGGAGGCAGGGAGAAAAGAAAGTCTGGAAAGTCGTGTCTCCTAGATGAAACCCACCATGCATCTGTGGGGTCATCTGTTTTTGGATACTCAGTATCCTAATGGGAGGTAGCTCATGGCTTCTGGGGGAAGGCGCTCCTTGGTCTTCAGGTGAACTAAGTTGTTGCCTCCCTTTCTGCCCTCTTCCTTCAGAAAGCCCAGTGAATATATTGCCGCCATCTTGGAGCTTAGTAGCCTTGTGGCAAAACGGATAAATCAGATATTCCTGCATGTGGACTTCCTGTACCACCTCACCCCTGATGGCCAGCGCTTCCGCCGGGCCTGCCGCCTGGTGCATGACTTCACAGATGCCGTCATCCAGGAGCGGCGCCGCACCCTGTCTGATCAGGGTGTTGATGACTTTCTCAAAGCCAAGGCTAAGACCAAGACTTTGGACTTCATTGATGTGCTCCTGATGAGCAAGGTGGGCTTCTATAGGATCTAAATTCATGTGGTAGAAGGGACCTTGATTTCAAATGTCAGGTTGAAGAACTTGGACATGATGAGGAGGGTACTGGGGAGCCATGGAGGGTGCTTGAGGAAGGGAGGGAAGGGTCAGGATAAACTTTAGAGATAACTATGTGCATTGTAGCCTGTAGGGGACTGCAAAGCCTGAGATTTTACTCTACCTCAAGTTAATAAGTTAGTTTACCATACACACACACACACACACACACACACACACACACACACACACAAACCCCAGAACTGTGGATCAGAGCAGCCCATTTATTGCTCACAACAGTAACAGTAGCCAGAATAGAACTGTAGCTCTGGTTCCTGATTCCCAAATACTTCCAAGGGCTACATGGTGCTTTTAACTGCACATTCAGCCATACTTGCATCACAGGAGAGGTCATTCCACATTTTGAATCATGGAACTTATATGGGACAGCTGACACATCTGCCCCTTCTTTCCTATGGGAGTAGGAGTGGGAGAAGGGGAAAGAAAGAGAGATTGTTACTGTTCTGGAGCATAAACAAGTTTTTTTCAGTGCGAAGGCAAAGTTTATAGGTTTACAACCCATTCCTTATCTCCAGGCGAGATAAAGAATATCTGGATTTACTGTCCTAGAATGTGAACAACCTGTTCTGGAGCAATGCTCAATCTCTAACATCCAAAGCAAGTTGCCACTCAATCATCCTGTTACCCAAGTTGCTATTAACCTTTTTCTCAGAAAGCCCTCATCACATAGAAACATGAAAATACTCACGGATCATTGATTCCTCCCACCAGAAGGCAAGGAGGCCAAAGAGGAGGCCTGTGGGTTGAGGCGTCTGGTGATAGTGAGCAAGGGAGGTCTAGGAATGCAGGGTGGCCTTGGGTTTCTGGATGGATGATGGAACTTCAGAGATGGTCTCAGGGGTCCTCAGAGGTGGTATGATTTAGAGTCATGGTTTATCTCCAGGATGAAGACGGGAAGGAATTATCAGATGAGGATATTCGAGCTGAAGCTGACACCTTCATGTTTGCAGGTGAGCGTCCCAGTGTGGGCCTACAGAGAAGATGGGGGTCTCTCCATCCCAGGGATTTGGTAGGTGGCCCCTGGACCACCCTATCCTGCCTGCTCTTCCCCACCCTCCCGGAGGGCCTTAATGTAAGGGCGCTGTCCACCCTCTGGTGCTGAAGCAGCCCAGAGACCCAAGCCTGTCGGGCTGCCTTTCAGGTCATGACACCACGGCCAGTGGCCTTTCCTGGGTCCTGTACAACCTTGCAAAACACCCAGAATACCAGGAGCGCTGCCGGCAGGAGGTGCAAGAGCTCCTGAGGGACCGTGAGCCTCCAGAGATTGAATGGTGAGTGAACGTTCTCATGGCCTCTCCCTGAGCTCCTCTCATCGGCTCTTCTCCCAATGTGGAGACCAGAGAGGAAGATCTTTGTGTTGAGTCTGTCATCCTGTCATCCCATTTAGTGGGAATGAGAGCAGAGCACAGAGGCAGGGTTCGGTACCCAGCCTGGATAGCAGGGGAAATGTTACAGGCTTTTGGGACAGAAAGATCTGGGCTGCTGAGAGAATCAGTGACCCTGTGTGAGGGCAGGTGATGCCACTTAGCACATATTCAGTAAGTGAACTCTCCCTCCTCTCCTTCCCTTTTCCCTCTGAAATCACGTTTTTCCAGTATCTTCACTCCTGTGTGTTTTCTCTTCTCCTGCCTCCTAATTCCTTCCATATTGTTTAGTCCAGGATTCACAGAGGACACCTAGGGATTAATGTCACTCAACTCTTGTCCAGGAACACCTGAATCTTCACCTGTTCAGTCCCTATTTAGCAAATGCTGTCACATTGCCTTCCCAGCCCCACTCTGTGTCTTGGAGATCTGGGAGTGACCCAGACCCAGCCTTTGCCTTCCAGCAGCTCCCAGCTCCCAGCATGAAGGGGGGGAATAGTGCCAGGTCAGGACACTCCCAGTCCACATGGGCAGGGCTGGGGTTGGCAGTAAGATAGGCTAACCTGAGGGTGGAGAGAGTCTCAGCTGAGACTGTGAATGCTGATCAGAAGTTATTTGCATGTATTTGGGGTGCAGTTGGGTCAAGAAGACACCTGGTAAAGTGAATGTAGAAGGGCACAGGGAGAGGGAGAAGGGAAAGGGAAAGAGGGTGGGAGGGAGAGGGGAAGACAGACAGTGAGAGGGAGAAAAAGAGAGAAAGGAGATGGGGAAAGAGAGGGTAAGGAAAGGGAAGAAGGGGGAAGGAGGGAGAAAGAAGAGAGAGAGAGAAAGAGAGAGAGAGAGAGAGAGAGGTGGAAGACTTTGTAAGGAATGTTAATGGCTTCAATTTTAACCCAGGACAATGAAGAACCACTGGAAGTATTTGAGCAGGAGGACAGAAGGACAGATCAGATCTGGGTACCAGAGTTCCAGGGCTAGTGTGGGGAACATACTGGAGAATGGGGTCCAGGGAGGGGTTTCTGAGTTCTGAGCCATTCCTGGGGCTGGGGCATGGTGAGGAGGTGTTAGGCTGGACAGGCATTTTGGTGGTAATGTTCTCCACTCAAAGCATTTGCTCAGCACAGCAGTCTCGTGAGGTGGAGAAAGATTGTTATTTGTTTTCAGCCAAGACTTCATACAGAATTATGCACTTAGTTAAAAAGAAAAGAGTACAAAATGGTTTATAATAAAAATAAACTTCCTTCTTAATCCCCACCCTTGGAGTAACTTCCATCAATGATTTTCTGCATGTCCTTTCAAGGGTGGTGTTTTGTAGTTTTCCAATTTTGAACCAGTGAACTATATCAGCTATTAAGAATTGAAGTTACCACACAAAAAGAAAGAGATTAAAGAAAAAGAATTCAGGGCTGACGGATAGCTCAGATGGTAAGAGTGCACGGTCTGAACAACAGGTTGCCCAGTATGATTCCCACATGGGCCAGTGAGCTGCGCCAGAAAGCTGCGCCCTCTACAGCTAAGCTTGTGAACAACAGCTCGACCAGGAGCTGGGCTACCGTGAAGCTGCCATGAGCTGCTGTGAGCCACTGTTGGTAGTAAGCGTGTGTGGCCAGCAGCCAGTGACAGCTGCTGTGAGCCACCGTGAGCGGCCGTCCAACAGCTGGCAACCGACTGTCTCAGCCGTGAAGAGTGCAATGATCATAATACCAATATGGGCCCGTGAAGCCGTGTCCTCCACAACTAGACTGAGAACAACAACTTGGAGGTGCGGGGGAGGGGAAGGGGGAGGGTGGGAGAAAACCAAACCAAACAAAAAAACAAAAAAAACAAAAAAGAATACAGCCTTTTTACTGGATCTTCCATATTTATACATGTTTTCCAGTGACCTCTCTTGTGTTTTCTAAGGATAAAATCACTATCTGCCAAAAATGGCACATTTATCCCCCCCCCCATTTCAATTTGCATTATTATCCTTTCCCCCCTTGTCTAATTGCATTTGTAAGTATCTCTAGTACTGTGATAAATAAGAGTAAACCTTGGATCTGTTTCTTTTCTTTCTTCCTCATTTGTCTTTTGATTTTGCTCTCCTGCCATAAAGAGTATTTTATTTTTTATGCAAATTTGTAAACCTTTTTATGGTGGGCTTTTTCTTTTAATTTTATTAGCTTCAGGTGTACAAAGCAACATAATAGTTAGACATTTACACCCCTCACAAGGTGATAACCTACCCCCCAAGCTACTACCCCTCTGACATTTTATATAGCTGTTACAATACCATTGACTACCTTCCTTATGTTCTACTCCACCTCCCGCAATATATATATATATATTTTTTTTTTTTTTAATTTTTTTCCCTTATGGTTGCCATATAATATTATTCTACTCCAGCTTCAGTTGTACAGCGCATTGGTCAGGCATCTCTATACGGTCTATGAAGTGATCCCCTTGATAAGTCCAGTGCCCACCTGGCACCTTCCAGTCTTTATAACATTATTGATTATATTCCCCATTCTTTATTTCATATCCCCATGACCATATTGTGTCTACTAATCTGCTCTTTCTACCCCCTTCACCTTCTCCCCATCCCCCATCCCATCCCCCTCCCATCTCGCAACCAGCAGTTTTTTTTCCTATATCTCCAAGCCTATTTCTGTTTTGTTTGCTCATTTATTCTGTTCTTTAGATTCCACATATAAGTGAGATCATATGGTATTTGTCTTTCTCAGCTGACTTATTTGACTTAGCTTAATATTCTCAAGGTTCATCCATGTTGTTGCAAATGGTACGATTTCATTCTTTTTATAGCTGAGTAATACTCCATTGTATAAATGTACCACAGTTTCTTTATCCTATCATCTATCGATGGGCATTTCAGTTGTTTCCATATCTTGGCTATTGTGGACAATGGAGTGCATATATTTTTTCAAGTTGGTGTTTTGGATTTCTTTGTATAGATACCCAGGAGTGGAATTGCTGGGTCATAAGGTAGTTTCATTTTCAATTTTTTGAGGTACTTCTGTACCGTTTTCCATAGTGACTGCACCAATCTGCAATCCCACCTAACTGTGCACCAGGGTTCCCTTTTCTCCACAGCCTTGCCAGCACTTGTTTTTTTTTAATTTATTGATGATGGCCATTCTGATAGGAGTGAGGTGGTATCTAATTGTGCTTTTTATTTGCATTTCTCTAATGATTAGTGTCACTGAGCATTTTTTCATATGTCTGTTGGCCATCTGTATGTCCTCTTTAGAGCAATGGCTCTTCATGTCCTCTGACCATTTTTTAATAGGATTGTTTGTTTTTTTTGGTATTGAGTTGTATGAGTTTTTTAATATAAATTTTAGATATTAACTCATCAGATGTATCATTGGCAAATATCTTCTCCCACTCAGTAGGATGCCTTTTTTGTTTTATTGATGGTTTCCTCTGTGTGAAAAAACTTTTTAGTTTGATGTAGTCCCACGTGTTTATTTTTCTTTATGGTGGGATTTTGAGTGTTGTGTTTTGCTCAGAAAATCTTCTAAAAATACCTGGCTAAATTTTTTTCTGGTACTTCTGCAACACTGCTTTTCTTTTCTTTTTTCTTTTAAACCACTTCATTGAGGTATGACTGACATACAAAAAGTTGTACATATTTAATGTATACAACTTAATGAGTTTGGAGATATTTGATCCACCTGGAATTTATTTTACTATATATAGAGATTATCTCATGGGGCAGCAGGAGGGCTGGCAGGGGGATGCCTCTGTTTTTGCTCCCTGAATAACTGTTGGGGGGATGGTTCTTTAGGGACGACCTGGCCCAGTTGCCCTTCCTGACCATGTGTATCAAGGAGAGTCTGCGCTTGCACCCGCCAGCGACGGTCATCTCTCGATGCTGTACCGAGGACATTACGCTTCCTGATGGCCGGGTCATCCCCAAAGGTGCTGGCAATGACAGGGGGAGGAGTCATCAGACAGAAAGAGGGGCCCATCAGGCAGGGGGACCTGTTCCTGACTGGCCCCTCCTCTTCCACAGGTGTTACCTGCCTTATCAGTATTTTTGGGACTCACCACAACCCACTCGTGTGGCCAGACCCTGAGGTGCTGCTTCCTCATTCCCTTATCCTTGTCCACTCCCCTTGGGGGACCTAGGGGAGGGCGAGGGATTCTGACGCCCCCCCCCCCATCATACACACTTCTGCCTGCCCAAGGGGGCTGTCCTGGGAGACCCCACCCAGCAGCCCATTCTCGGCTTCTCGCCCCCAGATCTATGACCCCTTTCGCTTCGATCCCGAGAACATCAAGAAGAGGTCACCTCTGGCTTTTATTCCCTTCTCAGCGGGACCCAGGTGAGGACAGTGGACATCTGGGTCAGGGAGGGGGAGATGCGGAGGAGGAAGGGTATTGAAGATGGTCGGCATTGGGGCGCTCCTTTCCTCCCCTCCCCCAGAGGTTATGGGTGTGGGTCTGGGGAATGGGGCTGGGAAGGTCCAAGGAGGGCCCACCCAGTGCACTCAGAACCCCTTCCCTGTGTGCTGGTCTGAGCTTGGCGCTGGAGCCAGGGGATATGCCAGCCCACTTGGGCGTCCCCGGCACAATGAGCCCCCTTCTCTATCCCTACGGGCTGGGATGGGGGTCCCGGGTCAGGTCCCTGGCGCAACCTGAGCCCCTACTCCCTCATGCCCGCAGGAACTGCATTGGGCAGACCTTCGCCATGACGGAGATAAAGGCGGTGTTGGCACTCACCCTGCTGCGCTTCCGCGTCCTGCGGGATGAGGCGGAGCCGCTCAGGAAGCCTGAGATTATCCTGCGCGCAGAGGGCGGGCTTTGGCTGCGGGTGGAGCCGCTGAGCGTGGGTCCTCAGTGACCCTCCACTGCTTGGCCTGCGACCCACTCTGACCCTACGTATCTCCGGTTGCAGGTTTCCAGGAAAAAAGCTGTACGTGATAGTCCCATCTGTCCCAGCGTCCCCGAGAGCCAGCAGGGGGCGGTTGGGGCCTGACTGGGTGGAGGAATCTGGTGTTCCTGAGCCCAGACCCTGACTGCCTCTCCATGTGACCACAGGGCGATCGTGGGTTCAATGCCCAAGGGTGGATTTTATCCTGTGGACAAGTGGGAGCTAAGTGTTTGAGCAGGAGAGGGACAAGGGTTAAAAACAGGACTTATGGGGCATGGTTGAGGCTCTGAGTCACGCGGGAGAACCCATAGAGGCAGATTCATTCCTCTGAGCTGCAGATGCCTCCCCAAACAGAGGTCCCTGGCCAGCTCAGAACACAGCAGAGGAGGCCAGCGGTCCACATACCCTGGCATCCTCTCCAAGACTCTTATGTTCTCTTCCCCACTCTTGTCAACACTCCCATTCCTGCGTGTGCCCCTGCCAGTCGGTCCCTTTGGTGACTCCCTTGCCCTGCCTTCAGGAAAGCCCCGTCTTCTCTTTTCTGGGCCCCTTGATGCTGCTCAGGCAACCTGAGCCCCTACTGTGTGCCAGGCACTCTCACAAGCCACCCACAAGCCACCCTTGACTCATTTTGGGGTGGGGTGGGGACAGGGCCATCCCATAACTCCTGAAATTCAATGCCAGACCATTGGAAACAAAAATCACCCCTAAGAGTATGCGCTCTGGAGTCAGACCGCTTGGGTTTAAGTTTCAGCTCTGCTGTGTGACTTAGGCAAGTCGGTTTCCTTCTCTGTGCCCTGGTTACCTCAACTATGCAATAGAGACAACAGCAGTATGCAGCGCAGGGTTGTCTCAAGGACTTGGGAATGCTCAATAAATGTTGCCATTATTGCTTTTTCTCTCAGAAACCCTGGCTTTTAAAGCATGCTGTCTTTTACTCCTGTTATTTCTGCAATGAGTTTTAAGAGTGTATCTTGGAACTCAAAGGCAAGCCTTCTAGTATCTGTGCTCCTTGCACCAGCTCTCTCCCCCCCTTGTGACCATGCATGTCGGAAACAGTTGCTGAGTGGTGAGGCCTGAAAGTGTGAGGAGGTGGGAGAATAAGAGGATTCTTGGGTCATGTCTCAGGGCAATATCCTGCTACAAATGTAGTTCTCCTTTCATAGCCAAAGGGACTGTGTGTCACCGAGCCCCTGCTGACCCCTTGAACCTTCTGTCTAACTCATCTCCCTCCCTCACTTCACTCAGTCACTCTGGGCTCCATTCTGATCTCCTAGTATACCTAGTCTTATCTCTCCTCAGGGCCTTTGTATGTGCTGTTCCCTCTGTGGGGATGCTCTTCTCCCAGATCTTTTGTGACTGTGTCTCATCATTCGGGGCTCGACTGAAATGTCACCTCCTCATAGAGGCCTTTCCTTCACTATGGAAGTACCACCTGATAAAGTGAAGTGGCATCTTAAGATGCTTAACCGTAGAGTTGGGAGGACTATGGGTGGAGCTGGGCCCCTTGTTAACTCTATAATCCTGACTTTCTGTTTATCCTCCTGGTAATTTCTAGGGGTGGCATCATAATTAAGGAATCTTGGAACTGGAGTCTTTCTTCCTGCACATGGGCGGCCAGTTGGAGCCCGGTGTAGAAGGTGTGCGTTCTCGCACTGAGGTGGTGATTTTTGTTTCCTTTTCCCGAATAAATTGTTTCTTTTGTGGATTACTTGGAGAGTTATTTTTCGAGAGTTCAACTTTTTGGGAGCCTCGTTCTGGGATCCAGAGAGGAATGCAACTGTGGCAGCCTTTTAACCGATGAGCAAAACCAAGGCGCCTATACTGATCCATTTGTCTCTTGAATGCTTTGCTACTCGGCTTAGGGGCTGTGGGGTGAGTTTCTTTCCAGGATCTGAACCAACGGGCTTTTAGCATCTGGCATTCTCCAGGCTTTATTTGGGAATTGTTTTAATTTTTTGTTTTGTTTGTTTTTGTGTGTGTGCATGAATGCTTTGAAGCGTATTTTGTTTGTCTGTCCTCGTGGCATGTTGACTTGCTTTCTTCGGGAAGCAGGCTCTGTTTATTTTTGGAGACAGAAAAAACCTGGCCTTTGCCTAATGTCCCTTTGGGATAAAAGGTTATTTGTACTGAAATTGGTCGGTTTACTCAATGTTAGATAGTGCTGTCTCAGTGAAAAGTTAAAGGAGTGCCACGCAGCTCAGCTGATAACCGAACTCCCTGAGAGTTGTTTATTTGCCTGGAACTGGCTCTAGCCTTCGGTCTAATTCCCAGTGATCAGACTGTTCCAGAGTGAGAGTGGAGCAAACCAAAGATTCCCAGTTTGCTTGAGTTGTGAACTTATTTTGGCCCAGTGCCACCTCAACCTGTAACTTAAACTCCCTAAGAGTTGGTTATTCACCTGGAACGGCTTTTAGTCTTTGGCCTGGTTTTCAGTCATCAGATTGTTCCAGAGTGAGGTGAGCTGAAGACCTGCAGGTTACTCGAGCTGTGAATTGTTTTGGGCCCAGCGTTTCAAATGGGATCTCTAAAGTCTAAGCCTTCTAAAACTGTCTCTCCTCAAGGTACACCAGTTGAGTACATGTTTACAACCTGCGGAGAATTTTCGTGCACGTATTTTAACTAAATGGACAGATCTAAGAGTAATCCTAGAAATCAGTGGCTACTTTGGGGAACTTTTGAGATTTTCAAACTTGAATTTCTTAAAACTAAATTGGATGGTAACAGTGCTGTAACTGAGAAAGAGGAATGGAACGCACATTTAGAGTGGTATATGGAGGCTGCCAAACAGGACTGCAAATCTAAAGTTGTCGTTTTACAAAATAGAGTCTCAAAGTTAACGAAAACTGTTAAAAAGTCTAAAAGAGAAAGAATGGCATCTGAAACCTCAAGCTCTTTGTCTACCACACTGCCTTGCCCTTCCCCCTGCTTCTTCGCCTTTCACCTTCGACACCATCATGCTCTTCTTCACCTCTCTCACCTTCAATGCCATCTTGCTCTTTTTTGTCACCTTCCCCATCTTCAACTCAAACCCCAGCGACATCTCCTTTCGAATCTCCTTCTCCCTCTTCTTCCTCAGAACCTATCAATACTTTTCCATTTAAGATTAAACCCTCTGGAGATCCTAATCAACCCCACATTTCTTACATCCCCTGGACAAAAGCTGAGTTACGAGCCATTGTAAAGGAATTTCCTATAGTAACTGAGGATTCTAATCAGTTTGCTAAGGAATTTGATATTACTATTCAAACATATCAACCTGGGTTTTCTGATTTCTACCAGCTGATCCATATGTTGGTGGGTGAAGGCCACACTAGACATTGGATAAGGATTGCTGGATGGGAACATGTTGAAAGGGATTTAGAAAAGCAAACTTCCAATTATTGGGAGGAAGCCAGGGAACTTGCTCGAAAGCTGCACCGTGCAGTCCCCGAGGCTTTTCCAAGGTCTATCGATTGGAGCAAAATTCACACTTGCTCACAAAGTACTGATGAATCTGTTCGTGACTACTATAATAGGTTTCAGGTGGTTTTTAAGGGAAATTCTGGTCTTCCTTCAGATATTGACTCAACATGTGTTTCTTTTAATTCCTTGTTTGTCAATGGGCTAAATAAGAACCTTTCCATCCTGATTAGGAGATCCAGGATGGGATGGGGAACCATGCCTACCCTAGAATTGGTAAATTTAGCTAATGAACTTGCCAGTACCCTAGATGAGTCGCCTTAAAGCAAAGTTGCCAAGACATCTGATTTTCAGCCATGGCAAATGAACTCCACTTTTTGCCACTACTGCAAGGAGCAAGGACATTAGAAAAGGGATTGCCATAAGTTGAAGCACACAAAATTCTCTCTGCCGACTAACCAGTCTCTTTCAGGCCTTGCAAATTCCCAATGATGGGGCTCCGAGGAATTACAGTTTTCTTCCAGTCCTTTGCCTTAATCATCTTGGAGAAACTTCTCTTCAAATTGGGGAGGAAACTATTTCTGTTCTTATATTGACACCGGTGCTACACTCTTGGTGCTCAACCCCACTGTCATAAACCAGCCTCTGCCTCAGAGTGATAAGACATTTCACATAGAAGGGATTTCAAATAAACCTCAACAGGTTCATGTATCCAAACCCATTCCCTTTTGTCTAGGTCCCTTAAAAGATGAACATTGTTTTCTCCTTAGTTCTTCTGCCCCTACCCATTTATTAGGCAGAGACTTCCTAGAGAAGTATCATGCTGGAATATCCTTTTCTCGAAAAGGAGAAATAATTTTAGAGTTTGATGGTAACTGTCAAAATCACCAATTAGGTGAATTACATGACTCTACAGCATTTTTAATTTGGGTTGTCTCTGATAGTAAAGTAACTGAATCTGAGAGTACTGATCAATGGTTTCTATTGGACCAACTACCATCTTTTTAATGGGTGAAATCTGATATTGGTAGAATTCACAGTACACCTCCTATCAAGGTTAAAATTGATCCTTCAAAACCCCTGTCTAGAATTAATCAATATCCTATAAGTAAGGAGGCTGCCCAAGGTATAAAGCCCATAATAGAAGATTACATAACTCAGGGTCTTATTATTCCTTGCACTAGTCCTTGTAACACTCCTATTCTACCGGTGAGAAAGCCAAAGGGGATGAGGGTGGACATTGATCCAGGACCTCTGAGCAATAACCCACATTATTATCCCTCGACACCCTGTCGTTCCTGGCCCTCATATGCTGCTGGCATCCATCCCAACTGGAAGCAAATTCTGTACAGTAATTGATCTATGCAGTGCATTCTTTAGCATCCCAGTTGATGAAGCTAGCCAATAGGTATTGGTTATCGCTTTCACTTGGGACGGAAAGCAATTTATCTGGACAGTAATGCCTCAGGGATTTACTGACAGCCTTTTGATTTCTCACAGATTCTGAAGACTGATTTGGACGATATAGTTTTTCCCAAAGGTTCCACTTCGTTACAATATGTGGACGACTTACTTATTTGTTCTTCTTAGGTTCCTTCACAGGATGATAACATCCATTTGCTGACACTCTTGGCCTTAAAAAGATATAAGGTCTTTAAAGAGAAACTACAATTTGCCCAACCTCTGGTTCGATACTTGGGACAGCTGATATCAGAACAAAGTCCGCGTCTGGACTCAGTCCGGCTCCACGGTGTCCTAAGTTTCCCGAGGCCCAATACTAAGTGTCAGTTGTGAGGGTTTCTTGGGCTAATTGGCTATTGCCAAAATTGGATTCCAAATCTTTCTCTTATGGCAAAACCTTTATATGTCCTATTAATGAATGACAGTCCTGACCCAATTTCATGGGAAGAACGGGGTGATATGGCCTTCGAGACTTTGAAGAAGAGTTTAATAAACCCACCTTTTCTTGGGCATCCTAACTACCAGATTCCCTTCTTTTTTGTGAATGAAAAGGAAGGACATGTCCCTGGGGTGCTCGCTCAAAAAACATGGGGATCATTATAAACCCCTAGGATACTATAGCCAACAACTGGAGACCCAGTGGCTCAGGATACCCTCCTTGCCTCAGAGCTGTTGCTGCCACTGCCCTCCTGGTTAAGGCCACAGAGCATATTGTTGTGGGATCCCCTCCAATCATCTTTGTGTCTCATGCAGTAGAAGCTCTCCTGAATTTTCGTCACACCCAGCATCTTTCAGTCAGCCACCTTACTTTCTATGAAATCCTTCTGTTAACTGCTTCCCATATAACCCTTTCATGTTATAATAACCTTAATCCAGATACTTTTCTTCCTTCGGAGACTGAGGAAGCCCCTCATGACTGCCTGACATTAACAGATCACCTCCTGACTCCCCATGACAATTTGTAGAAAACTCCTTTGGGTAAAGTGATTTCTCATGGTTTACCTATGGTTCATACTTAAAAGACAAAAAAGGTAAGTACTGTGCTGGTTATGCTATTGTAACTCCTTCTGAAATCATCGAGGCAGCACCTTTACCTCTGGCCACTTCAGCACAGCAAGCTGAATTGTATGCCTTCACCCGAGCTTGCATTCTAGCAAAAGGTAAAGCTGTCAACATTTTTATCTGACATTTTAATCAACATATCTGACAGCAGATATGCCTTTGGTGTAGCCCATGACTTTGGAATACTGTGGAAACAACGTGGTTTCCTTACCTCCAATGGAGATCAAATTAAGAATGGTCTGTATGTGTAGAAATTGTTGGATGCCATACTTTTACCTGATGCCTTAGCCATTATTAACATTCCGGGCATTCTAAGCTTGACTCCCTGGAGGCCAAAGGAAATCACCTGGCTGACATTTCTGCTAAAAATGCCGCCTTTAAAGGCATCAGCAACAGTCAAGCTTCTGTCATGGTTCAGAGAGAAGTTTCCCCACTGGATAATTTAGAAAAACTAGCCAGAAAAGCCCAACAATCAGCTCCTGAAAAAGAAAAATGTGACTGGAAATCCAACAATTGTTGGTTTAATAAGGAAAAGAGGCTCTGGCTCAGATCAAATAACAACCTAGTTCTACGAGAAACTCTAAAATTCCCACTTTTAACCACTGTACATGTGTTGCACTATTGGTCAACTGACAAAATGGAAGCTTTCATGCATCAATATTGGTGGGGAAATATTAACAAGGCTGCAAAAGTGCCTACCTCAGGTGTCCCACCTGTCCAAAGTATAACTCAGGGAAGCCTATTCACACTGTCCCTGGACATTTTAAATTGCCAGATGGACCATTTGAGGTCTGATAACTAGACAATTTCTGACTTCTCCTTCATCCTTATGGTAATTCTGGGGGTGAGATCATAATAAAGGGATTAGCCATCTTGAAACTGGGGTCTTTTTGCCTCCACCTGGGCTGCCGGTAGGAGGTGTGCTTTCCACACTGCAGTGGTCGTCTTGCTTCTTTTCCTTTTCCGAGTAAACCATTTCTTTTGTGGATTACTTGGAGAGTTATTTTTTGCCAGTTCAACAAACATAATGATTCAGTATTTGTATATATTGTGAAATGATCACCATTGTAAGTCTAGTTAACTTCTGACACCACACATAGTTATAGAATTTTTTCCTTGTGATGAAAACTTTTAAGATTTACCATCTTAACAACTTTAAAATATAAAATACAGTATTATTTACAATAGTTACCATGCTGTACATTACATCCCCAGAACTTATTTTATAACTGGAAGTTTGTACCTTTTGATTCCCTTCACCCATTTCCCTTTACCCTTCCCCTCTGGCGACCACCAATCAATTCTCTGTATCTAAGAGTTTGTTTTTATTTGTTTAGATTTCATATATAAGTGAGATGATACAATAGTTGTCTTTCTCTGTCTGACTTATTTCACTTAGCACAGTGCCCTTAAGGTTCATCATCCATGCACCCATCCATCCATACATTCATTCATTCATCCATCCATCCATGTTGTCACAAAAGGCAAGATTTCCTTCACGTATCACTTTGGAATATACTTTTCCAACTCTTTCTGCTTGTGTCTGACAGAATGCTTGCAATAGGTTTTAGCAGGCCCATTTTGCAAGTGTAAAACTGAAGCTAAGAGGAATGACAAGTTGTGCCTAAGGCTGATCACTCACATATAGACTGCCACCGCTGGTCTGACACACACATGCCCACTGTCTTCCTCTGGGTGGAGGTAAAAGGTCCTCTGGACAAAGACCAGCCTTCACTTTCCCTCTATACTTGTTAGAGGACATTTCATAAGCCGGGCTTGTGGGATTTGAAAGCTGAGAACTTCCACCATTGAAGATGCTCAAGCCTCTTCAGGCTCAGAGCAAAGTCCCCACCTGAGGCACCCTTTCCCCTTTTATCAGCTGATCCAGGAATTGGGGGAGCCCTTGTCTGGTAGGTCCTGCCCTCACGATGGCTGCAGAACCCTGCTGGGGTTTGAGTTCTTGGTCATGGCTAGTGAAAGTCCAATACTGATGTACAGCTTCAATATGGGGCCAGGTTCTGCTGCCCGCCTTGGCCTTCTTAAGGATCCATTTCACGATTTCATGCTTTAGTGCTCTCAGCCCCAGTGCCGAAGGAACAAGAACCCACTTGCCTTTTTGTGCAGCCTGGGTGTCCCACCCCATGCCTGCCCTTGGAGGCCCTCCCTCTTTCTTCAGGTCTCTGCTCATCCTGACCCCTGGTCTAAGGTAGGTCCTCCCCCAGGATCACTGTCTGACGTTCTGATCATGTATTTGATCATTGCTCATTCCACGCGAGACATGAGCCCTTTGACAGTAAGGATGGTGTCTGCTATGCTCACTGCTGCATCCACAGAGCCAGGAATAAGCACAAGCTATTCAGTAAACATACGGTTACATGAACGACCCCGGAAGGTATAGGTTCCACATTCTCCTCAGTAGCTCTGCCAGGATCCCCCTCCTTCCTGCCCCCCTCACCTACGACCACCCCCCAGGGCAATTCTGGACAGAGTCAAGGGCCAGGAGTGGAGCACTAGCTCCTCTGGAAGGATGATCCTCATGATGATACAGAGCTTCAAGGTGTCTCCCCTCCAGGGTTACCACATTGTCTGACATTCACCCCGATAACTGTCCCTGGATTAATAGGGCATTGTCCCTATAGATGGGGTGGAGCAGTGTGGCAGTGGGAAAGGCTTGGGCTTGGGAGTATGACAGACCTGGGTTCCTTTCAGCTCTACAACTTGGACTAGAGGTTTTCCACCTCTGAGCCTCAGTTTGCTCTTCTGTTAAGTAGGTATCTTTTCTCCTGTGGATATTGTAAGCTGGGTCTCTCTAACTGATCCCCAGGGTGCTGGCCCAGAGCTGAGGGGAGAGGGATGCATCACCTTGCAGGTAGACCATGTAGCACATAGTGGGCTTACTGTATGTGATGTACCTGACACACAGAAGGGGCATTTTATATAAAGTACCCAGCATGTAGTAGGCATGCTTTGTGTAGTATGTCTGGTGCTCATAGGCACTTTTTTTTATTGGGGAACAGTGTTTTCTCCAGGACCCTTCAGCTCCAAGTCCAGTAGTTGTTTCACTGTAGTTGTGGAGGGCGCAACTCAGTGGCCCATGTGGGGATCCAATATGCAACCTTGGTGTTATGAGCACTGCACTCTAACCAACTGAGCTAACTGGCCACATCAGCAGGCACTTTTTATGTAGAATGTCTGGCTCACAGCAGGCATGGTTTATGTAGATCACCTGGCGTACAGTGGAGAGAATTTATGTTGAGAACCGAGCATGCAGTAGACATGCTTTATGTAAGTACTTCACACAGAGAATGTTTACTTTATGTAGAGCACCTGACCCATAGTAGGTGTGCTTTATGTAGAGTACCTGGCACATAGTAGGCATGCTTGACATTGCCTACCCTCCACACAGTTGTTGTGTTTCTATAGTGCTCCTGGCACTTAGTAGGCATGAATTAAAGGCAGCACCCAGCACACAGTAGGCATCCTTTATATACAACACCTGGAATACAGTAGACAGGATTTATGTAGAGTCCTTGGCACACAGTAGGCACACTTTGTGGAGAGTACCTGACACACAGTAGATGTGTTTTCTACAGCACACCTGGCACACATTGGACACACTTTCTACAGAGGTCTTGGCACAGAGTAGCTATGCTCTTTAAGGTACTCAACACACAGTAGGCACACTGTACATACAGTTGTGTGAGCAGAACAGGTTTTCTTTATGTGGCGCACTGGCACATATCAGCACAAGTACTAGCTGCCAGTTTTTTCTCTTTACTCCACCTTTTTTGGGGCTCCTGATCCTTCCGGCCTTCCTGTGGTCCCCCTTCTCGGTCCCCCTCTCAAGACCAAATCCCATGTTCCAGATGGAAGACAGCCCGGTGGGGTCTGGCACAGCCGATAGTCAGAGCGAGGGTGAGGCAGAGCTCACTCAGGGCCTCCTAGCTCTGCCCTCCTCTGTCTGGAGCCCTCAGACTTACGCCCCTCACCTCTAGGTGCCCTCTTCCCACTAGGCCCTTCCTCCCCTGAATCTGAAGAGAGAATCCCCAGTCAGGCTGGTTGGTTTGTTCCTGTTCTTGCAGGCAGGACTCATCCCAGACCCTGGGTGGCCTGGAAGCAGGACTTGAACTCCTGCCAGGAGATCAAAGTCTTTTGTCTCTGAATTTGGTGATTCTAGCGCATTCAGTGCCCTGAGTGGAAAGGAGATTGGAAGATGTTGGGACAAGGTTCATTTGGCAACAATCAAGTTCCAGTTTTTACCTATCATACCCTGGCATTGGTAGGGTAAGGGGGACAGTAAATCTGGGGGATCTGAGTCACCTTTGCCTTCCCCTCAACTTGTCCTCTACTCCACATGGGAGCTGCAGAGCCCTGAGGATCCAGAGTCCACACTGTGTGACCCTGAGCTAGCTCTAGGCCTTTCTTGACAACACTCTAGCCCCCTCCCCCACCATTTATTTGAGCCAGTGCCAGGTAGGGTGGAGGTAAGTAGGTGTTCTGGGATTGGCTGACTCAGCTGGCCCTCCCAACTTCCCCTAGTTCAGGATCCAGGGGCAAAGATTTCTCAGGAGGACAGAGGAGGTTGTGTGACACAAGCTGCTCCAGGCAGAAGTTACAGGCTGGGGTCTGGCCCAGAGGGGGAGAGGAGCTGCCCAAGGCAGAGGCGGCTCCAGGGAGTGGAGTTGGCCTGGGAGTTAAGTGGCTACCAGTGGGGAACTTTCTCTCTCTTTGTCCCTCTCCCTCTTCCTCTGCATTTCCCTGGGTCACCCTTCCCCGTTGAGCCCCTATTTGCCCACCTCTGAGCCCTCCCTGCCCCCAGCCCTTACCATCCCTCCATCCCTGCCCCTTCCTGTCTCTCACACCCTTGACCCTCTCCCTCTAGCTGTAAGCTGTCTCCCTCTCTGAGCTCACTGTCACCGCCCTGTCCTTGGCCCAGGAGCTCACCCTCTGTGTGCCCTGCAGAATGCTGCAGCTGAGCCTGTCCTGGCTGGGCCTGGGGCCACTGGCAGCCTCCCCGTGGCAGCTCCTGCTACTGGTGGGGGCCTCCTGGCTCCTGGCCCGCTTCCTGGCCTGGGCCTACACCTACTATGACAACTGCTGCCGCCTCCGATGTTTCCCGCAGCCCCCAAGGCGGAACTGGTTTTGGGGTCACCTGGGCCTGGTGAGTGTGGGCAGCACGACAAGTCTGGGGTATCAGGGTGGATGGACCTCCCAAGGGGTTTGGAATGAAGCTCAGAGGTTGGGCTGGATCTAGGACAGCAGAGAAGTGAGAAGGGTCAAGGGGAGCCTCTCTTTCCTCACTCATTCCTCTGCTCTGCCATCGCAGGCCTTTCCCACGTCCCTGTCCTACCCTCTAGCCTGCTTTGGGTCCATCTCCTGCCTGTGTTCCCCACATCAGTGCACCTTTGAGGGGCTCCCAGAGTGGGCTGCACAGAGCTGGGTTGTCTAGAGTGCCCATTCTCCACAGCTGGCTTTCAGACCACCTCAGGGGCGCTGTCCAGGGTCCGCTCCCTACGTCTGGCCCATTTCCTTGTGTCTGCTCACTATGGGCTGCGTTTCACCACAGAAATTAGCTATGATCTCCCCACCCCCACCCACTGGGGGACAGCTCCCCGCCTCCTCTATTTCCTTATCACCTTCCCCTTATCTACTCTTCTCCCCTAACACGTCTCAGTGGGCAAGTGGCCCAACCTGAATAAAGTTGACCACTCCCCCTTCAGAAGCCTTCTTTATCTCCCTGCCCAAACTCCAGACCTTGACTTTTGACTGGATCTAGTCCTGCGTATTTAAACATTTAATTTGTCCAGTTACTTATCTCGCTCTCCAACTTGATGGTAGCTCTGGGAATACATTTCTTTGAAGTCATCAACTAGGGGCTGGCATACAGCAGGCACTTAATAAATGTTTGATCACCTAAGTGATGAACTTGCTGTCACCTCCCTCAGTCAAAGCTAAAGGGATGAGTGTCCAGCCTTGGAGGCAGCAGGAATGTTAGCAAGTTACAGCAGTTCCATTTCCTGCTCTGAGGGCTTGGCCGTGGGGAATGCCTTAGTCACTCGTTTTCTCCCAGTGACTCTTGCTACAGACCTCAGCTGAGTTACTCTCCCTCTTTGGACCAATCTAACCAAGTGCTTTGAATGCTCACCTCAGGGTCATTGGGGAGCAGGGAGTAGGTTTCAAGGGTGAGTACAACCTATGTTCACCTCACTGGAGCACCTGAGATATTTTTCATGCTTGGATGACGCATCCTGAGGGACTGGAGAGGACACCTCACCGGGAGGTGACCCACCCTCCTTCCCCTTTGAGCAGATGTGGCCTCTGTTTCTTCATTTGTAAATAGCATGATTGATAGGGGTTTCCATAGGTTGAGGAGACATAGATGGACAGACAAGTATGTGCTTCGACTGATAGACAGACGGGCAGAAAGGATGCAAGATGAATGATAGATAAATAGATAGAAGATAGACAGATAAAAGAGAGATAGATAGATGATAGATAGATAGATAGATAGATAGATAGATAGATAGATAGATAGATAGATAGACGGGATGCACTATACACAGAGCCTGGCCAGCAAAAGAGGCTCACAGGTCAGAGCTGGCCTCCTGATTGATATGCAGAGTCACGTGTGTCCCTTGGGGTTGCTGGCACTGGATGGTCCTGGGTCTGCAGGCCCTTCATCATTGAAGGAACTGAAAGCCATGGGGACTTGTTAGGACAAGACCCAGGGACAAGTCCGGAGGCCACCCTGCTGCCCATAAACCTCATGGGGCCTCCCCATGTGCCCCCCACTCCATGCCTGGAACCACTCCAAGGATGAGAAAAGTCCATCTCTTCCAGCCAAGGTTGGCCTCTTTGGGCAGAGAGTATGTCTCTCGCTATGGCCTGGGGTGAAACTTGGTAACTTGAACAGACCTCCAGGACCCTCCTTCATCAAGAGGGAAGGAGCAGGAAGAAGCAGATTCCCTCCATCCATGCAGCATCTGCACACACTGCCCACTGCAGAGGCTGCATGGAGAGGGGGCTCTGCTGAGGCTCCTCCTGGGGAGTGACAGCTCTGCCTTGTTTACAGATCACTCCCAGTGAGCAGGGCTTGAGGAATGTAACTCAGCTGGTGACCACCTACCCGCATGGATTTATGACCTGGAGGGGTCCCATCATTCCCCTCATCATTTTATGCCACCCTGACATGGTCCGGGCGATCACCAACGCCTCAGGTACCCACGCAGAGCTTAACCCAGCCCTCTTCCCCTCTTTCTCTCAGCCATCTTCTTCTTTTCTTTATGCATTCATAGCCGCCTCCTCCCTCTAGGTCTCTCTGTCCCTTTTCTGTTGTCCTGAGCACCACTGGGGCCCTAAGAGGATTCAATCCAAGGTTCTCTTCTGGAGGAAACACCAATCTTGAGGAGATAGATCTTGACAGAGGGATCCCCAACCTGCTGTGGTCAGGAATTGTGCAGAGGAGGCTGTGGCAGCCCAGAGGAGAAACAAGATCTCTGCTGGGGCAGGCTGGAAGGCTTCCTGGAGGAGGAGGTGCTGGAAATAGATGTGGAACAATGAGCAGAAATTGTTTAAAGCAGAGGGTCGAATGACTCAGTGGGCATTGCTAGCATCCGAGGCACCCTGCCAGGCCTGGCCTCAGACCTACCCACCCCCATCAGGCCCAGGGCTATGAGGCCTTGCCGCTGGTGGAGGATCTGCGCTTGCTATTTCTGTGATGTCCATCTCTGGTGGGTCGGTTCCTTCTACCCGATCCTGTGGCTCGTCTATTCCAATTCATTGCCCTCCTGCTGCAGGCCCCAGGAATTCCCCCAAGGAGACGCCAGCCCTGCCTGGATCCCTTTGCTTCCTCTCTACCTTAGTCATGCCCAGGCAGCTCAGGCTGAGCAGGTAACAGGCAGCATTTGACAGAGAGCTTGGCTCCTATGACGCCAAACTTCAGGGTGACAGTGGGAAGTCCCCTGCTTCATTGGCTGCTGAGGTCTCTTTCACTTCTGAATAATGGAAACTCAACCCAGTGTTGTCTAAGCAAAGACATGGAATTGCTCAACTGTCATTTCCACAGAGGTTGCCTTCAGGCACAGCTGGATCAAGGTACCAAACACTGTTTTCAGGACTCTGTCTTCGTTTTTTAGTTCTGGTTTTCTCTGTGATCCTTTCACTCTCATTCTGGTCAAGATAAATTTCAGAAGCTCTACCCCCATGGAAAAGTAAGTGTATTCCCAACAATTTCAGGGAAAGTTGTAGGATTCACTTTAATTTACCTGTCTTTGCCCAGTTCCTCATGCAGTCAATGCCATTCTGATTGCCCAGTCTTGGCAGGCATGGGGCTCTCAGAGTTATTGTCCTGGAGTTCAAAGCAGTTGGACGGTTAAGAACTCAGGCCGTGGATTCAGACAGACCTGGGCTTTGGTCTCAGGCATGCCACTTACTATCTGGGAGACCATGGGCAAGTAACTTCATTGTTTAGAGCCTCCGTTTCCTTATCTGGAAAATGGAGATGGAAGAGAAGTCAGGTGAATGTGGTGCTCAGGATTCTAATGAGGAAAGACCCTCATTGTTGTGTACCAAGGGTGTGGGCAGGGACCCCAGGAGGAGGATGACCTGCTGGATAATTTCATGGGGCTCAGGTCTGGGTCTCTGTCATTCAGGTGCTTCTCTTTGGATACCTAGAAGAGTATGAATTGGGTCCTCTTTGTTCCTCTCCAGATCCAGAGCTCAGAGGAAGGTGTCCTGTACACACAGGGCCTGGCAAGCACCTTTGGGGATGTGTGCTGCTGGTGGGTGGGGCCCTGGCATGCAGTCATTCGTATCTTCCACCCCACCTGCATTAAACCTGTGCTCTTTGCTCCAGGTAGAAATCCCCCTGGCCACAGCTTCCCTGTTGCTCAGGTTTCTGTGCTGCCTCCAGCTGCGGGGTTTGACCCAGGTGCAGACATAGGGGCTGCCTCCGTCTCATCTGGATTCCCCCCTGCCCTACCTCCCGTCATGTTTGCTTATTCCTAGGGTGTGTCTGTGTGACATGTTCTGTATGGCCATGCCCGGTCACATTTATGTTTCCGCCTGTGTCCTAGTTACAGCTGGTATATGTTCACACCTGGGATCATGCAAAGATGCCCTCAGTCATGCCTGGGGTTCAGCTGTGGCCAAGGATATTGGAGACAATTTGAGGACTGTCTGGTTCTTGTTGGAGATAGTCTTGTTTTCCTGCTGGTCATGTTTGGGCCATGTTTGGGATTTGTCTGATACCTGGGACCCAGGGTCTCTCTAAGTAATGTCTCATACCTTATGTGAACTTGTCCAAGGCAGGACATAGGGTATGTCTGGGTCATACCTGGTCCATATCTGTGACATTAATGGGACCACATTTAAGTGGTGTCTGGGCCCACCTGTGGGACACAGTGAGGTCATGTCAGATTGTCCTTGCATCTATGTCAGATTATGTTGTGTCATGTCAGGGTGTGTCATGCATGTTGTATCATGCCAGGGCATGTTAGCACATGTTGGGGCCATGTCAAATGTCCCAGGAGATATCAGAGAGTGCTAGGGCAGACAAGGTGTCCAAGGTCTCTGTAAAGGTGTTTTGTAGAGCACTGGGCTGTGGTTGGTTGTGTACAGCATGTTGGACCATGTAGGAGCCATGTCAAGGCATGCTGGCATGTTGTGTCATCTTGGGGTGTGTCTAAGTACATGGGTGCGTGTCTGTGGTCTCTGCCTTCCCCCCCCACCGCCCCCCCCCCTGCCCCCCGGCTTTTTCAAGAGGAGAAGTGTCTCACTTTATTCTTACAGCATGTCCTTATTATACTGGGCAGTTGACCTTTTCCAGAGTTAAACTTTTGCCCTTTTGGAAGTTGTTTTTCTCAGAGCTTTTCTTCCTCCTGATGTTTCTGTTACAGGGTACAGCCTGACCTGTTCTATGCTAATGAATAACTTATCCTAACAATGTTTCAATGTCTACCTATAACGGCTTTGTGGTCAGAGCAGAGTTCCTGCCCTGTGCCTAAAGGATGTTTACTACTTAGTAATTATTTCAAACACTACTGGCTAAACAGGATCTTAAGAATTATAAGGTGCATAACTTGTCTCTGCCTTTTCTCTAACTCTGCTGCAGCCATATTTGGTATCCCCTTGCTTTCTCCCTTCCCCCCTTCTCCCTGTTTCTTCTGCAATTGCCCCATTCCTGCTCTGCTGGGCTTGGAGGGGGAATGCAGACCCCTGGGTGGGAGCCACCTCGCCCACTGAAAGTTCTTCCTGTCTCCCTCTCCATGGGCTCTGATGGTCCTCATTCATCTCAGCCTCCATTGCGCCCAAGGACAGTGTCGTCTACAGGTTTCTGAAGCCTTGGCTGGGTGAGTTACTACGGGTCAAGGGGGTTGGGGACACCATTGAGGGGCCAGGGGAAGGCACTGCCCTTACATACTCCCTGTTGCTGCCTCTACTAGGGGATGGGCTCCTGCTGAGTGCTGGTGACAAGTGGAGCGGTCATCGACGGATGCTCACACCTGCCTTCCACTTTAACATACTGAAGCCCTATTTGAAGATTTTCAATAACAGTGTGAATATCATGCACGTGAGTCTCTTGAACCCAGGGGCCCAGCTGGAGCCTTGATGTGATGGGTGCTCAGAGACATGTTGTCTGTAATTCTGGCTCTTCTGGGTGGCTTTGTGATCATTGTGTTTTTGTTTTTTTCCTGAGTCTGTTACCTCAGATGTAATTTAGAAAAACAGTCTCAATTTTGTCAGGTGGTCAACATGACATAATGAAGTCATGTCATTGTCATATAGTAGATGCTCAAAGGCATTAGTTTCTATGCTTTCCTCACAGAAGCCTTGGAATCCTGAGGCACAGTTGATGGTGATGATGATGAATATTTCACAGTAGTTATTGCTGAGTAACTAACCACTTCAAAACAATAAGGGTTAATTATTGCCAACAGTTGGTTGGCTGGGTCTTCTGGGTGGGGATGGGGGGTCACTCGTGATCATTTGTGGGTCAGGTAGGCAGCTTTGCTTGTCTGGGCTCAGTTTTCTCCCATGATTGGGGCTTGGCTAGTTGCATGATGACCTAGGATGGTCCCAGCTAGGACAAATGAACTTTGTTTCATGGCTATTCTTTCTCAATCTCTCTCTCTCTCTCTCTCTCTCTCTCTCTCTCTCTCTCTCTCTCTCTCTCTCTCTCTCTCTCTCTCATGCATGGGTATCTCAGGCTCTTTGCATGGCAGAAGCAGGTTTCTAACAGATTGGACTAATCTGCAATATCTCTTGAGTCTAGGTGTAGGATCATCACCTCATCATTTATACCAGTTTGTTGACCAAAGCAAACCAAAAGCCAGCATAGGATCAAAGGATGGTGCTATGGGCTCCACCTCCTCATGGGAGATGATGAAAAGTCACATTGTAAAATGTGTGGCTATATACAGGGAAGTGAAGGATTTGAGGTGAGATTTTCTGAAGTACCAGGGGTTATTCCATGCATGCAAGCTGACAAGTGAGCTTGTTACTGTTTCATGGAGACTGATAGAAGACATGAGACTCCTGGGTCAGAGACAAAGGACAGTTTATTACAGCAAATGGCATGTGCTTCTTGTTGGTTTGCATTCTTTCTCCAAGCCACCAAACCCCATGAGGTGACACAGGTAGACGTGAATGGCTGTCTGCTCATGCAGCATGTTGAAATAAGGAGGGGAAAACTAAATGTAGAGCATCTATGAGGTCTGACAATTAAGGTCGTGAACTTGCCACCATGCACTTACGTTGGCAGCCCTGTACAAACAACTTGGTAAGGTTTCATGACCGTTGTGTATCAGTGTTTCAAAGCTGTCTTCATGGTAACATGTGACAGGATGTTGTTGAGTGGCATTCATTATTGTTGTTGCATATTTTTGTGTGCTATGCAAGAATATCTGAGCTTGAACTAGAGCAAAGAACAAACATTAAATTTCTTGCTAAACTTGGTAAGAGTGGAAGTGAAATCATGGAACATGTTAGTTCAAGTTTATGGGGATAATGCTGTGAAGAAACGAAAGTGTACAAATGGATTAAATGTTTTCCTTAGGGGAGAGAATGTGTCACTGATGAAGAGAGGTCAGGGCGGCCAGTAACGAGCTGAGCTGACAAAAACGTTGCAAAAATTCATCAAATTGTGCATCAAAATTGTCAGTTGATCGTGAGAAGCATAGCAGACCAAGAAAACATTGATAGAGAAACAGTAAGGAAAGTTTTAACTGAAAATCTTGGCATGAGAAAGGTGTGTACAAAAATGGTTCTGAAGGAGCTCACTGATAAACAAAAGCAAAGGAGAGTTATAGTTTGCCAAGATCTTTTGGAGAGGCAAGATGATGGTTTTTGGGCCTTGCTATCACTGGTGCTGAAACATGGGTGTACCAATACAACCCTGAAACATTGTGTCAACGTGCATAATGGAAGTCAGCCAATTCTCCACAACCAAAAAAGTTCTGTCATCCCAAATCAAGAGTCAAAATGATGTTGCTAACCATTTTTTATATCAGAGGGATTATTTATTATGAATTTGTACCAACTGGACAAGCAGTTAACCATTTACTATTTGGAAGTGTGAAGGGCTGCATGAAAAAATTAGGTAACAACAACTTGAACTTCTCGCCAAAATTTGTGAGTCTTGCATCACGACAATGCACTAGCTCACATGTCACTGTCTGTGAGGGAGTTTTTAGAAAGTAAACAAATAGCTGTATTGGAACACCCTCACTACTCACCTAACCTGGCCCCCAATGACTTGTTGTTTTACCCGAAGATAAAGGAAATATTGAAAGGAAGACATTTTGATGACATTCAGGACCTCAAGGGTAATATGACGACAACTCTGATGGCCTTTTCAGAAAATAAGTTCCAAAATTGCCTTGAAGGGTGGACTAGGTGCTGGTGTCGTTACATAGCTTCCCAAGGAGAGTGCTTCAAAGGTGACGGTAGTGATATTCAGCAATGCCGTATGTAACACTTTTTCTAGACTGAGTTTGCGACATGATTGTCAGTCCTCATATGACTTTTATAGCAACTGAGAGCAAGCCTAATATTTGTCTAAGGGGAGACATTACCTCATCCTTAAGGTTGTTTGCAACAAATACAACTCTGAGAGCTGGCTCAGGTAAAGAATATCAGAGCCTTACATTTTTGGCATAGTTATCCAGACTGTGCAGGGGTGCTCAGGACCCATGGAGGGCTACCTCTCCCAACATGGGATATATTCCTAATCAATTTATAACAACGAAAATGGTGAAAGCAAACATTTGTTGAGCGCTTCCTCTATGACAGAAATAATGAGCCAACTCTATGACATACGTTGTCTAATTTTCACAATGGTATTAGGTAGAAATTATTTTTCCCGATTCCATATGATGAAATGAGCCTTGTAGACTTTAGAAGGCTGGCCATGTTCACACAGCTAGCAAATGAGCTAATAAATGGATCTGAGATTCTGATCTTTGTCTGACACCAAAGCAGGGTATCTTCACTGTTACTGAAGATTTGACAGGTGGAGCCCAGAGGAGGGCAATGAGTGGACTAAGGCCATAAGAGACAGAGCTGGACCATGAACCCGGGTCTCCTTACTCCCAGCCATGGGGTCTTCCTATCCTAAGAGTAACAGCTTACACTGCCACTTAAGCCTGGTCCTCCTTGGAGACAGGAGCCTGGGGCAGAGGACCAAGAGACTGGGTCTGAGGGAGTCTGTTCAGTTGGGGTTGGGGAAAACTCAGGGAAACCCATGCTTTGTCCCCTTTTCTGTTCAGGCCAAGTGGCAACGCCGGGCCTCAGATGGCAGCGCATGTCTCGACATGTTTGAAAACATCAGTCTCATGACCCTGGACAGTCTGCAGAAATGCATCTTCAGTTTTGACAGCAATTGCCAGGAGTGAGTCTCTGCCCAGAGCCTGTGAACATGACCCATAGACACAAGGGAGAAGATGGAGGGAGGACTGACCAGGGCAATGAGAAGTGCCTTCCTGAAGGAGGTAGGGCAGAGATGGACATTGAAGGACAAGGAAGGAGAAAGAGAAAGAGTAATGTTTTCAGGTGGGTAGAAATGTTTGATAAATGCCAGGAGGCTAGGATGAGCAGAGTGTGCAACAGTGAGGAGACATCTTGGAAACAAGGTTGAAGGGCTTAGCAGGGGTTAGATCTTGAGGCCGTAAAAAGCCAGGAAAATGGGTGTGAACTATCCTGACATTTATGGAGAGTCATGGAAGGTGTTTGAGCAAATGAAGGTCATGGCCAAAGCTGAGATTGGCCATCTGACTCTAAAGAAGACCAACTAGTGTGTAGAAAATGGGTCGTGTTGTCATTGGAGGCAAGGAGCCTAGAGAGGGGGCTGGGCCCACTCACCAGTTAGAAGAGGATGAGGTCTGTGCTGTGAGGACAGTTTTGGAAAGAAGGGGCAGACACTGGGATGGAGAGAGAGATGAGAAGCATGATGTTTCAGCTGTGCTCTGGGAGGCTGGGGCATGGAGGCAACTCACAGAGACAGGAGGCAGGGAGAGAAGAAAGTCTGGACAGTCGTGTCGCCTAGATGAAACCCACCATGTATCTGTGGGGTCATCTGTTTTTGGATACTCAGTATCCTAATGGGAGGTAGCTCATGGCTTCTGGGGGAAGGCGCTCCTTGGTCTTCAGGTGAGCTAAGTTGTTGCCTCCCTTTCTGCCCTCTTCCTTCAGAAAGCCCAGTGAATATATTGCCGCCATCTTGGAGCTTAGTAGCCTTGTGGCAAAACGGATAAATCAGATATTCCTGCATGTGGACTTCCTGTACCACCTCACCCCTGATGGCCATCGCTTCCGCCGGGCCTGCCGCCTGGTGCATGACTTCACAGATGCCGTCATCCAGGAGCGGCGCCGCACCCTGTCTGATCAGGGTGTTGATGACTTCCTCAAGGCCAAAGCAAAGAGCAAGATGTTGGACTTCATTGATGTGCTCCTGATGAGCAAGGTGGGCTTCTCTGGATCTTAATTCATGTGTTAGAAGGGATCTTGATTTCAAATGTCAGATTGAAGAACTTGGACATGATGAGGAGGTTACTGGGGAGCCATGGAGGGCGCTTGAGGAAGGGAGAGAAGGGTCAGGATAAACTTTAGAGATAACTATGAACATTGCAGCCTGTAGGGGACTGCAAAGCCTGAGATTTTACTCTACCTCCAAGTTAGTAAGTTAGTTTACCTTTCACACACACACACACACACACACACACACACACCCCCCAGAACTGTGGATCAGAGCAGCCCATTAATTATTCACAGCAGTAACAGTAGCCAGAATAGAACTGTAGCTCTGCATCCCAATTCCCAAATTCTTCTGAAGGCTACATATGCAGCCACACTTGCATCACAGTACAGGTGCCTCTACATTTTGAAACATGGAACTTATAAGGGACAGCTGACACATCGGCCCCTTCTTTCCTATGGGAGTAGGAGAGGGAGAAGGGGAGACAGAGAGATTGTTACTGTTTCAGAACATAAACAAATTCTCTTTAGCGAGAAGGCAAAGTCTGTAGGTTTACAACCCATTCCGTATCTTCAGGCGAGATAAAGAATATCGGGATTTCCTGCCCTAGAATATGAACAACTTGTTCTGGAGCAATGCTCAATCTTTAACTTCCAACGCAAGTTGCCACTCAATCATCCTGTAACCCAAGTTGCCACTCAGTCATCCTGTAACCCATAGTTGCCATTAACTTTTTACTCAGAGAGCCCTCATCACACAGAAACATGAAAATACTCACAGATCATTGATTCCTCCCACCAGAAGGCAAGGAGGCCAAGGAGGAGGCCTGTGGGTTGAGGCGTCTGGTGATAGTGAGCAAGGGAGGTCTAGGAATGCAGGGTGGGCTTGGGTTTCTGGATGGATGATGGAACTTCAGAGATGGTCTCAGGGGTCCTCAGAGGTGGTGGTATGATTTAGAGTCATGGTTTATCTCCAGGATGAAGATGGGAAGGAAATATCAGATGAGGATATTCGAGCTGAAGCTGACACCTTCATGTTTGAGGGTGAGGGTCCTAATGTGAGACAACAGAGAAGACAGGGGTGTCTCTATCCCAGGGATTTGGCGGGTGGCCCCTGGACCACCCTATCCTGCCTCCTCTTCCCCACCCTCCCGGAGGGCCTTAATGTAAGGGCGCTGTCCAGCCTCTGGTGCTGAAGCAGCCCAGAGACCCAAGCCTGTCGGGCTGCCTTTCAGGTCATGACACCACGGCCAGTGGCCTTTCCTGGGTCCTGTACAACCTTGCAAAACACCCAGAATACCAGGAGCGCTGCCGGCAGGAGGTGCAAGAGCTCCTGAGGGACCGTGAGCCTCCAGAGATTGAATGGTGAGTGAACGTTCTCATGGCCTCTCCCTGAGCTCCTCTCACTGGCTCTGCTCCCAATGTGGAGATGACGGAGGAAGACCTTTTTGTTGATTCTGTCATCCTGTCCTCTTATTTAGTGGGAATGAGAGCAGAGCACAGAGGCAGGGTTCGGTACCCAGCCTGGATAGCAGGGGAAATGTTACAGGCTTTTGGGACAGAAATATCTGGGCTGCTGAGAGAATCAGTGACCCTGTGTGAGGGCAGATGATGCCACTTAGCACATATTCAGTAAGTGAACTCTCCCTCCTCTCCTTCCCATTTCCCTCTGAAATCACGTTTTTCCAATATCTTCACTCCTGTGTGTTTACTCTTCTCCTGCCTCCTAATTCCTTCCATATTGTTTAATCCAGGATTCACAGAGGATACCTAGGGATTAATGTCACTCAACTCTTGTCCAGGAACACCTGAATCTTCATCTGTTCAGTCCCTATTCAGCAAACATTGCCACATTGCCTTCCTCGCCCTAATTCTGTGCTCTCTACAATTCTTCCCAGCCCCACTCTGAGTCTTCGACATCAGGGAAAGACCCAGACTCAGCCTTTGCCTTCCAGCAGCTCCCAGCTCACAGCATGGTGGGGGAATAGTGCCAGGTCAGGACATTCCCAGTCCACATGGGCAGGGCTGGGGTTGGCAGTAAGATAGGCTAACCTAAGGGTGGAGAGAGTCTCAGCTGAGACTCTGAATGCTGATAAGAAATTATTTGCATGTATTTGGGGTGCAGTTGGGTCAGGAAGACACCTGGTAAAGCGAGTGTAGAAGGGCAGAGGGAGAGGGAGAAGGGAAAGGGAAAGAGGGTGGGAGGAGAGGGGAAGACAGACAGTGAGAGGGAGAGAGAGAGAGAAAGGAGATGGGGAAAGAGAGGGTAAGGAAAGGGAACAAGAAGGAAGGAGGGAGAAAGAGAGAGAGAGAGAGAGAGAGAGAGAGAGAGAGAGAGAGAGAGAGAGAGAGAGAGAGAGAGAGAGAGAAGACTTTGCAAGCAACGTTAATGGCTTCAATTTTAACCCAAGGAATATGAAGAACCACTGGAAGTATTTGAGCAGGAGGACAGAAGGACAGATCAGATCTGGGTACCAGAGTTTTAGGGCTAGTGTGGAGGACATACTGGAGAATGGGGTCCAGGGAGGAGATTCTGAGACCTGAGCCATTCCTGGGGCTGGGGCATGGTGAGGAGGCGTTAGGCTGGGCAGTCTATGAAGTGATCACCTTGATAAGTCAAGTGCCCATCTGACGCCTTATATAGTCTTTACAACATTGTTGATTATATTCCCCATTCTTATTTTATAGTTTTAGGTGTACAAAACAATGCAATAGTTATGCTGTTCACCCCTCACAAATTGACAACCCCCCTCCCGCATCCACTACACTTCCACCCTCGATATCATACGTATCTATTACAATTCCATTGACACCATTCCCACACTCTACTCCACATCCCGTGACTATATGTATATAGAATTATAGTTGCCATATAATATTATTCCACTCCAGCTTCAGTTGTACAGCGCATTGGTCAGGCATCTCTACGGTCTATGAAGTGATCCCCTTGATATGTCTAGTGCCCACCTGGCACCTTCCAGTCTTTACAACATTGTTGATTATATTCCCCATTCTTTATTTCATATCCCCATGACCATATTGTGTCTACTAATTTGCTCTTTCTACCCCCTTCACCTTCTCCCCATCCCCCAACCTCTCCCCCTCCCATCTCGCAACCAATATTTTTTCTATATCTCTGAGTTTATTTGTTTAGTTTGCTCATTGATTCCGCTCTTTAGATTCCACATATAAGTGAGAACATACGGTGTTTGTTTCTCAGTCTGACTTATTTCACTTGGCATAATATTCCTAAGGTTCATCCATGTTGTTGCAAATGGTAAGATTTCATTCTTTTTTATAGCCGAGTAATGCTCCATTGTATAAGTGTACCACAGTTTCTATCGATGGGCATTTCAGTTGTTTCAACATCTTGGCTATTGTGAATATAGGGGTGCATATATTTTTTCAAATTAGTGTTTTGAATTTCTATTTATAGACACGCAGGAGTGGAATTCTGGGTCATGAGGTATTTTCATTTTCAATTTTTGGAGGTACTTCTATACTGTTTTCCATAGTGACTGCACCAATCTTCAATCCCGCCAACAGTGCACCAGGGTTCCCTTTTCTACACATTCTCACCAACACTTGGTATTTGTTGATGTATTGATCACTGTCATTCTGAGTGGAGTGAAGTGTTATGTCATTGTGATTTCTATTTGCATTTCTCTAATGACTAGTGTCATTGAGTATTTTTTCATGTGTCTGTTGGCCATCTGTATGTCCTCTTTAGAGCAATGTCTCTTCATGTCCTCTGACCATTTTTTCATAGGGTTGTTTGTTTTTTTGGTATTGAGTTGTATGAGTTTTTTTAATATAAATTGTGGATATTAACTCCTTATCAGATGTATCACTGGCAAATATCTTCTCCCACTCAGTAGGATGCCTTTTTTGTTTTATTGATGGTTTCCTTTGTGTGAAAAAACTTTTTAGTTTGATGTAGTCCCTCGTGTTTATTTTTTCTTTATGGTGGGCTTTTGTGTGCTGTGTTTTGCTCAGAAAATCTTCTAAAAATACCTGGCTAAATTTTTTTCTGGTACTTCTGCAACAGTGCTTTTCTTTTCTTTTTTCTTTTAAACCACTTCATTGAGGTATGACTGACATACAAAAAGCTGTACATATTTACTGTGTACAACTTAATGAGTTTGGAGATGTTTGATGCACCTGGAATTTATTTTGCTCTATATAGAGAGGATCTCATGGGACAGCAGAGGGCTGGCAGGGGGATGCCTCTGTTTTCGCTCCCCAGATAACCGTTGGGGGGGTTCTTTAGGGACGACCTGGCCCAGCTGCCCTTCCTGACCATGTGTATCAAGGAGAGTCTGCGCTTGCACCCGCCAGTCACAGGTGTCTCCCGATGCTGTACCGAGGACATTACGCTTCCTGATGGCCGGGTCATCCCCAAAGGTGCTGGCAATGACAGGGGGAGGAGTCATCAGACAGGAAGAGGGGCCCATCAGACAGCGGGACCTGTTCCTGACTGGCCCCTCCTCTTCCACAGGTGTTAGCATCTCTATCAGTGTTTTTGGGACCCACCACAACCCACTCGTGTGGCCAGACCCTGAGGTGCCGCTTCCTCCTCCTCTTATCCTTGTCCACTCCCCTTGGGGGATCTAGGGGAGGGCGCAGGGTTCTGACACCCCTTACACACACACACACACACACACACACACACACTTCTGCCTGCCCAAGGGGGCTGTCCTGGGAGACCCCACCCAGCAGCCCATTCTTGACTTCTCGCCCCCAGATCTATGACCCCTTTCGCTTCGATCCCGAGAACATCAAGAAGAGGTCACCTCTGGCTTTCATTCCCTTCTCAGCGGGACCCAGGTGAGGACAGTGGACATCTGAGTCAGGGAGGGGGAGATGCGGAGGAGGAAGGGTATTGAAGATGGTCAGCATTGGGGCGCTCCTTTCCTCCCCTCCCCCAGAGGTTATGGGGAAGGGTCTGGGGAATGGGGGCTGGGAAGTCCCAAGGAGGGACCACCCAGTGCACTCAGAACCCCTTCCCTGTGTGCTGGTCTGAGCTTGGCGCTGGAGTCAGGGGATATGCCAGACCACTTGGGCGTCCCCGGCATAATGAGCCCCCTTCTGTATCCCTACGGGCTGAGATGGGGGTCCTGGTCCCTGGCGCAACCTGAGCCCCTACTCCCTCATGCCCGCAGGAACTGCATTGGGCAGATCTTTGCCATGACCGAGATGAAGGCGGTGTTGGCACTCACCCTGCTGCGCTTCCGCGTCCTGCCGGATGAGGCGGAGCCGCTCAGGAAGCCAGAGATTATCCTGCGCGCAGAGGGCGGGCTTTGGCTGCGGGTGGAGCCGCTGAACGTGGGCTCTCAGTGACCCTCCACCACCTGGCCTGAGATCCACCCTGACCCAAACATCTCCCTTTGCAGGTTCCCAGGAGAAAGAAACTGTGCTGTCACCTCTGTCCCAGCATCCCCCAGAGCCAGTGGGTGCTTGGGGTCTGTAGGGGACCTCGGGAGTGGGCGTGGCTTGGTGGAAGTGGAGTCTGGTGTTTCTGAGCCCTAGACCCTGACTGCCACTCCTGCTGACCACGGGAGACCCCCACTCTGATCTCAGGTTCTCCCAGAGCCCAAGCATGGTGTTTATCCTGCGGGCAATGGGGAACCATGGGAGATGTTTGAGCAGGAGAGGGACCAAATGGTGGCTATTTGGGAAACAACCCAAATATCTGTTAGCACGTGAACGGAGAAACAGAAAGTGGTATATCCACAACAGGGAGTATTACTGGGTCACAAAAAGGAATGAAGCACTGATACATGCTACAACATGAATGAACTTTGAAAACATTATGTTAAGTGTGTTGTGTCATTGGAATTAACCCCTGGTCTTTTGCTAAATGTGAACAAATTCACAGACTCAGCCTGAAATGAGGAGAGCAAGGAAGTAAGTTTATTCAAGATGAAAGATACCAGCATAGAAGTTGCGGGGGCAGACCACTGCACCTAACTTTAGCTTTGCTTTTCCTTATATAGGAAAGGGTAGGTAAATTTCCTTACAGCAGGACATGTGACATGTAGGGTGAGGTCATTTGATTGACATATATTGGTTATATAACTACTTTATTTCTGCACATGCTCTTACCCAGAATGCATATAGAAAACCCCCCGGAGGGGCAGGGGAAGGGGGAGACAAACCTTAATGTTTATTTTATTTTAGTTGTATTATAATGAGGCTAGAGTTAAGCTAACAATCACATTGAAACAGTTTGCGCATGTGTGAGAAACCAGTTAATACCAGTTGGGTCTTATCCCTCCTTTTAGGAGAGTTTGGACATCTTCATTTATTTCTAAGGGTGAGCCTAGGCAATTGCTGGGGAGGGGTTGCAGGCCTGGGCAGTCCCCCTTCAGGCTCACTTTTATTAACCCTTTTCTGCCTCATCCAAGTGAAAGAAGCCAGACAACAAGGTCACATACTGTAAGATTCCATTTATATGAAATGTTCATAACAAGCAAATCCACAGAGACTGAAAGCAGACTGGTGGTTGTCAGGGGCTGGGGGAGGGAGATGGGGAGTGACTGCTAATGGGGATGGGCTTTCCTTTTTGGGTGATGGAAATGTCTTGGAACTAGATAGAGGTGGTGGTTGCATGACATTGTGAATGTACTAAGTTGTACATGTTAAGATGGTACCTTTTATGTTATGTGCATTTTCCCTCAAACAAAAAAGCGATTTTATCATATGTATGTTTATTAACCTGGGGTTTTCATATAATAATATATTGTGAACATCTTTTCATGCCATTAAATCATATTTCCGTGATACAGAAACATCATTTTGGGGTCTTTCAAATCCTTAAGTGTTAAATATTGAAGCCACTCTACTTTTTTTTAAATGACATTATGTTTAAAAATAATTTAAAAGTCTGTCTGACTTTGCAGGAATTCTCTTCATGCACATTGATGGCTGGAGATATCGCTATCAATTATACATTGAGTTACTCTTAATGAAATAACATTCGGTGTAGAAATCTTATTTTTATAACAGTAGATACACGTACATTCATGTAAGATATGGGTGTGGTTAAACACCTTTCATAGAACATGTATGGCCTGGCAGCTTCGCAGATTCAGAGATTTTGGTCCTTTTAACAGAAGTAGACCACAGAGAAGGGAGAAGGTGACACTTCAGATCTCGCAGGTAAACACTCTCACACCAAGAGATTAACTCGCTTGCTCAGGGTCACTCAGTTGGTGAGTGGTGGAGTTGGGTGAATTTCGTCAGCTTGGCTTCAGAGATACATCTTAACCTACAAAGGATATGGTTTTCAAGGTGTGTCTCAGCCCTAGGCACATCAGATCAACCGGGGAACCACTCGAGGCTCACTGGATGAGACAGACAGGTGGTGCCTGCATTTTTAAATGTCATAGTTTTGACAGGGCATACAATGACTCATGAAAAAAGTAAAATGCACAGTGAAAAATATTGGTCCTCCATATGTCCTTTGTGTCCCAGCTTCTTCTTTAACTGAACACCTTTGCTTTTTGTATATTGTTCCATAGTATATTTATGCAAATAATATATGTGCTTACTTACCCTCTGCCTCATCTTAAAATCCTGTATAAATTTACAAAATTTATAAAAAGTAAAATTGCTCTATTGGGTGTACAATTCTGAGTTGTGACAAGTGCTTAGAGTCATGCAACCACCACTACTGTAGTCACCCTCAACTCCTGTCAACCACTGATCTGTTCTTCATCCCTATAGTCTGTCTTCTTTCACTTAACACAGTGCATTTGAGATTCATCCAGACTGTGTGTCTCAACACTTTGTTTCTTTTTATTGCTAAGTAACATTCTAGCACATGAATGAGTGACTGTGTTTTTTAAACTAGTTGACAGACGTGTGGATTGTTTTGAGTTTCGGGCTATTATGAAAAAAATTGCTCTGAGTACTTGTGTACAAATGTTGACTGCTCTTGGAGTGGGATGGCTGGGTCATATTATACGTGTATGTTTAACATTAGAAGAAATGCCCAAACTGTTATCAAAGGGTCTGTGTTATTTGAATTCCAATCATAATGTATGAGAGTTCTAGTTGCTCCACACACTCACTGGTACTTGGTGTTGTCAGTTTTCCCCTACTCATTTATGAGTGTGCAATGATATATCTATCACTTTGATTGTAGTTTGTTTCCTAGTGATTAATGATGTTGAACATTATCCCTGTGTCCATTTGCCATCCATATATCTTCTTTGGTGAAACGGCTGTTCAAATCTTTGCCCATTAATTTTCCTTGCATTGTTTACCTTCTTCTCATTGGATTTGGAAAGTTCTTTATATTTTTTACATACAAGTTCTTTGTCAGATGTGTGATTTACAATTCTTTTTCCCTAGTCTGTGTCTTGTCTTTACATCCTCTTAAATGTCTTTCACAGAGTAAATTTTTTTAAAGCGCATACAGCACAATTTATCAATATTGTCTTTTTATAGATTCTGCTTATTGTGTTATATAAGAACTCTTTGCCTACCCCAAATCACAAAGATTCTCTCCTATTTTCTTCTACAAGTTTTTAGTTTTAGATATTACTTCATTTAGTTCTAGGATCTATATTAAGTTCAACTTTGTATCAGGTGTGAGTTATGAGTTTGCTTCTTTTGTGGCATGGAGTTGTTCAATTTTTCCAATACCGTTGATTGAAAAGACTATCTATCCTTTGTGTATTGGCTTACCTTGAATATTAAAAAAAAAATCAGTTGACCACATTTGGGTAGGTCTACTTCAGGACTCTTCTGCTCCATTCATTTATGTGTTTAATCTTTGGCCAATACCACACAGTCGTGATTACTGTAGTTTTATAGTATATCTTAAAAGGGGTCATGTCAATCCTTCAAGTACATTTTTCCTTTTCAAAAAACATGTTTTTGGCTATTCTAAGTCATTCGCATTTTCATATAAATTTTATAATTGGTTTATCTACTTCCAGAAAATGTCCTCTTAGGATTGTGATTGTAATTTCTTCAAATGTATAGCTCAATTTGAGGAAGCTTAACACTTGAACAATGTTCAGTCTTCCAGTCCATGAACATTGTATGTCTCTCCATTAATTTGGGCCTTCTTGATTTTGCTTGTCAGTGTCTTGAAGTTTTCATCATAAAGATCCTGCACATATTTTGTTAGATTTATGCCTCAGAATTTCACTTTTTCTTGCATCTACTACTTCTTAAAATAGTACTTTAAAACATGTCCAATTTTTAAGTGCTAGTATATATCAGGATTGGCATATATTTTCTGAAGACCCATGTAGCAAATATTGTAGACCTTGCACACCCCATCAGGTTTCTCTTCCTCTCCTCCTTTTACAATTCTTTTAAAATATAAATCAATTCTTTGCTTACAGACCATACAAAAACCGACCACAGGCTAGATTTGGCCTATAGACCATAGTTAACTGACCCATGGAATATAGAAATAGAATTGAGTTTTATATATTGACCATGTATCCTGAACTCCATCCGATCATGCTCATTGGGATACAAATAATGCTTTCATTTCCTGTATCTTAAAATACGCTTCCCTTGACCCCCCACTTTCCCCGCGGCTAATGCACATTTCTTTCCTCCACTAAACAGCAAACCCCTTCAAAGAGTGAACTAAACTGGGGGTGTCGAATGTCTTCTCGCCCAGGATAAACAGGCTTGGATGGGGGATGAATGAGGGAGGAGGGGAGGCATCGACCTTGATGCCTCAGGATTTGGCTGCACCTGCGTTTGTGATTCTTAAGACACATCTGGGCCCGTGCTGTCACTGGCTGCTGTGAGGGCCTCCTTCCTCTCCTGATCGTGTCGGAGCTCCCTCTGCTGGACGGTTCCAGGACAACAGGCTCTAAGAGGTCTGGTCTCCATTAGCTCTGTGTGGCGTGGAGCACGTAAGTGTATGCGTGACTGTACATGAGGTCGACTGTGTACACACATGTGAGTGTGTGTCCATGTTGTGCATGTAATTGTATGCACATGTGTGTGAATGTGTGCATGTGCTCACATTTGATGCATGTAAGTGTGTGTGATTGCACACGTGTGAGTGTGTACATAGATGTATGTGACCGAGTATGCAATTGTATGCACGTGTGGGTGCATGTGTGTAAAGATGTGAGTGTGTATGTGTCTTGAATATAGTGAACCGGGTTGTACTCCTGCTCATTGCAACAGCTGCTGTCAGAGGTCCTTCTCCCCAGACCTCAGCCTTGCAGCAGGCAGGACACTCCAGACAAATAATGTCCTTGTCAAGCAGCCCTGACTAATGACAGTACGTTCTCTACTCTCTACCAGAGGTCCCCAGATGGACTGAGCCCTAGGTGCCCACAGTGGAAGCTTTCTTGCTAAAGCACCGTTTCCCTACTTACTTCCCCACTGCCCAAATGGCATCTCCCAAAGAAACAACTTGCAGTTGAATTTTTGTACCAGCGTCACCTCAAAATAAAGTATTTGAACTTGAATTTTTGCATCAGACTCTGCTTCTGGGGACCCCAAACAAAGACACACACGTAGGCTCGTTCTTGCAATCCCCATAGATCTATTATTACCACCTTTTTACCAAGGAGAAACAGGAGATTCAGAGAGGGCAAGTCACTTGCCCAAGGTCACACAGCTGGTGAGTGGCAAAGCTAGGCTTTCGCCCTGGCTGGTCTGGCCCCAAACTCAGTGCTTTCTCCCTCCTGGGAGCCTCCTCCTTGCTAAGGGCCAAGGGAATTAGAGGGAGGTTCATAGCCAGTTAGGTGCCCGATGTGTGCTCCAGAGAGACATAAGGCTCATGGCTGGTGCCTTGTCTTCATTCTGTCATGAAATAAGAGAAATAGTGGCAAACACATGCTTGGTGCTGACTGTGTGTCAGGGAGGGTTGTCAGCACTTTGCTCATGTCAACTCACCTGATTGACAACCACCTCGTTATTAAAATATTTAGGTGAGAAAACAGACACAGAGAGGTAGAGACCTGCCTAAAATTCACACAGCTATCGGAGCCAGCCGATGTCGAACAGTCCTGGGGGGGGTGCGTTAGGATTAAAAAAGAGACAGAAGAGAGAGTTACAGGGAGGACTCCAGTAAATACTGAAGCCCCAAGTATATTTTCCAACATCCTTATATATATCCAGGGTACATGCAAAACAGAAGGGATACACATGCATTACCTCCTTCAAAAGTAGATCATTAACTATCTACTAGATACTTTAAAGGTCAGGGAGACCTTAGGGGGTAAGCCTCCCAGAACACTTCCTTCCTTTAACCCAGATAGCAGTGTATCTTCTGTGTCTCCCAAGGAACTGGCCGTACTCACCACGTACCTCAGTGTTAAGTAAACATCCTCCAGGTGCAAAAAGGAGCAAAACAAGATGCAAAACAAGTAATGCATCACTAAAGCCAGCCTGCATGGCTCCCAACATCTCCCCTTTTTTATTTATTAAAACTCACCTCTACCCAAGGCGAGAGCAAGCGACTGTGCCTCTCTTAGGCGTCCTTTCTAGGTTCCATCCGTACCCGTCATGGGCAGCTGGTCCTCTGGCGACCAGGGCCTGTCTTAAGTTGGATGGACTAGAGCAGATCTTACCCGTCGTTGGCTAACCAGCCCTCGCTAAGTTTAGGGGGAATGGAGCAAATAAACAAGCGGCTAGTCTTAAGGCATCGCCCTAAGCTTAATCTTATGGATATCGGCTTGAATTTCCAACATCCTATTGATGAAACATCTAATGAGGACGGGGAGTAGGCACAGAACCAAACAGACACAGAGGCCTAATGCAAGAAATGCTATAACAGAATGGGTAATATTTGGCACAAAGGGTAAAGAGTTTCTCATCATTTCAACAAACTTAGAGGCAGCTTGAGTTGCATTGAACTGTGGAGGTAGGATCCTATAATAGCTATTAAAGCAGTAATTTCTAGAATGAGTTCTGTAACTATACGTTTAGATCTGACTAAAGAATTAGTAACTGTCTAAAGAACTTGCAATTCTGGGTCTTTATAACAAAGAGAGTCTAGCTTAACCGGTATGAGCAACTAGGGGTGTTATTGTACAATAAGCAATGCTACAAGATATGTGGTAGGGGATACACAGGAACTGATAACATGTTTTGTACATGAGACATTGAACAGAGAATTATTATGAACAATACTGAAAATACTTTGGCGAGTAACCATAAGGAAAAACATAAGGATCGTGAAGTGTGAGGGTGCTGAGTGGCTGAAGAAGAGACTCAATCCCGAACGAAGGAGACGAGGTGGGCATCAGTGGTCTGGGGTGCTGTACTGGAGGCGGGCTCGGGTGGCGAGACACAAGGCCGGATTAGACGATCTGGAATCCAAATTGGAGTGTTTGCGTCCTGTGGAAATATACAAGCATACCCTCTCCCCTGTGTTAATAATATATCCAGTCCTTTTCAGGTACCGGTTAACAACTCCTTCCATTTTATCAAGGCCTTAGATTGGCACAAGTTAGGATTCCAATGTTTATACATAGGTGAGTGTCCTGTTGTGAGTATGTCCTTTTCTCCTTTGTCCTATGTTCCTAGGAAGAAACATAGACATTCCTTCCCCCATACAAGGACCGAATCTAGTCCTTGTTAGATAAAATTGTCCATTATAAAGACGTTGTAAAGAATTTTAAGTACACCTAAAGTTACTTAGTGTTACTTACTTATACTTAAAAATACCTACAGTTAAACAAAGTTTATGAACCTTAAAATTGACTACCGTATACTTAACATTACCTAATATTAATTAAACTTAACCCTATAATTAAAAATACCTAAAAGCTAGTATATTTGACCTTATTTTTATACTTAAACTTATACCGAAAAATACCTAAAATGAATTATACTTAAACTTATATTGAAAGTTACTTAAAATTAAGATACTGGGTGGTTTGTAAAATGTTTTCCCATCAATATCTGCTAGGAGTTTGGAACATTACAAGATTTAAGATGACCCATCTAATTGAAATCTTTTGTTACTGAATTTAAAGCGAAGTTGCCAGAGCCCCCATTATTTGGTGATGTCAGGCTGTCTGGTAGGAATATTTTTATAACCTTGAAAAGCATAGGCTTTTGCAATGTAATATATGATACATGAATAGATCTCAATTTACCCCTTAATGTCTCTGTGATAAGAAGCCAGAAATAGACAAATTTAGACCAATTTAATAATTGATATTTTGGTATTTCAAAATACCCATCAAAATATTCAACAACCTTCATTATCATTTTATAACTTGGCAAAACTAAGAAACCAGTCCTAGCCAAATATATTCATCCATCTATTTATTCACGCATCCAAACCATGTGATCCTGAGCAGTAGCCGAGCCAATCTCCATCATCTTCACTAATAAAGTCTATCTCTTTATTTTTAGCCAATCAACCACTATAAATCGACAATACCATCCGGAGGCAAAAACACCATAAAACATACAAAACACAGACAAGAACAGACCCCACAGACTACATACAAACAGAATTATTAACAATTGTAGAGAGGACCTAAGATCTTACACTTGTCCTTATAACTTTAAGAGGCTGCAATAAGGAGTGTGTGTGTGTGTGTGGGGGGGGGTGCGTTGCCGTCTGGGTTTAAAAGTGCGTCTCTTTTTTTTTTTCTTTAGTTACCTCAGCCTTAAGCGGAGGCTGTTGACATTTAAGGCTACCTGTAAGACCTTGACAGTTACTGAGAGTTAGAGAAATCTTGGGGAGGAGCGGAGGGAGTTATACTTTCAGTTTTCTCCGGCTTCGCGGCTGCATTTTTTTCTTTATAATTTATTTCAACTCGGCACAATCCCTGCATAGTCTCTCATGCTGAGGATCAATACTATCTCTAATTAGAGTCCACAGTAAGAATGTATCTACTGGAACTTTAGATGGTCCGTGGACATTATAATAGTCTTGCAACCGTTCCCCTACTTTTTTCCAGGTCTCAAGATTAATCGAGCCCTCCTCAAAGAACCAAGGACAAACTTTTTCTACAAAATCTAAAAAACGGTCTAATTGTTGGTGACCAACCTTAGCTCCTCGATCTTTAACATATTTCTTAACACTTGAGTAAATAGCGGCCGACTATTACCCTGTCCCATATTTAAATTTTTTTCGACTCCCGGTAGAGGCTTTTACTCACCGCACACCTTACTTTCCCATGCGCATCCCACAATTTTCCACGGTGGCTCCTTCACGTTATCCCCCGTGCTCAGGTCCCTGTTCGGGCGCCAGGTTATCGGAGCCAGCGGATATCTCGAATGGTCCTGAGGGGGGGGCGTTAGGATTAAAAAAAGAGACAGAAGAGAGAGTTACAGGGAGGACTCCAGTAAATACTCAAGCCCGGAGTTTATTTTCCAAAATCCCTACATACATCCAGGGTACGTGCAAACAGAAGGGATAAACATGCATTACCTCCTTCAAAAGTAGATTATTAACTATCTACTAGATACTTTAAAGGTCAGGGAGACCTTAGGGGGTAAGCCTCCCAGAACACTTCCTTCCTTTAACCCAGATAGCAATGTATCTTCTGTGTCTCCCAAGGAACTGGCTGTACTCACCACGTACCTCAGTGTTAAGTAAACATCCTCCAGGTACAAAAAGGAGCAAAACAAGATGCAAAACAAGTAATGCATCACTAAAGCCAGCCAGCATGGCTCCCAACACACAGCTTGTTCTGATTTGAACCCTGGCATCTAGAGTCCTTGTTCTTAACCACAATGATGCAGCATGTATTGAGTCCTACCATGGGCCACCCATATGTATGTATTACATCCTGGCCTCAGGTAATAAGTCCTACTATGGGCCAGGAATGATGCTAACCATTTTTCCTTTTGAAAATGTAATTTATAATTACATACATTAAAACGCTATGTAGGCTTCCTATAAGAGAAGGAAACAATTGGTAAGAGTAGACATTGAAAAGAAAAAAATTCAGGCCGGCCGTGTGGCTGGTTGGTTAAGAGTTGACTGGGGAGCGCGAGCTCTGAGCAGCTGGGCCACCAGTTCAGATCCCACATGGGCCAGTGACGCTGCGCCCTTTACAGCTAAGATGGTGAACAACAGTGCAACCTGGAGTTGGGCTGCCATAAGCGACTGCGTAGGCTGCAGTGGGGCCGTGGGCTGTCGTAAGCTACTGTGAGTGGCCGGCAGCCAGGGTAAACAGCCGACTGCTGTGAGACTCCGAGAGCAGCCGGCTGCTCTGAGCCACGGTGAGCAGCTGTCCAATGGCTGGTGACCGATTTGCCTCAGCTGGGAAGAGCGCAATGGTCACAATACTAACATGGGCCTGTGAAGTGATGTCCTCCACAGCTAGCCTGAAGAACAACAGGATAGCAGTTTGTTCCCCAATGCTGTTACCTTCCCCAATTCCCCAATAAAATCTTTAAAAAAAAAAAAAAAAGAAAAAAATTCTTCTGTCCTCTCCCCTCTCCCATTCCAGCTGCTAGATGTACTTTTTCAGGTGTTTCTGTGCCTAGACAAACATCAGTGAACACCCACGTAACATCTTTGCTCAGGGTCCCATTTCTTTGGGGAATGTAACAGTTGGATCCTTGCCGTGACATCAGGTGGGATAAACAAAAAGGGTTTAAGAAGGGCCACTTATGAAAATTTTCGCACGGTCAAGGTGCACCATCCAGGCTAGTGCAGCACCTGGAGCTGCCACCTCCCTCAGGCTGATTGGACAAGGCAACAACTGTTCCTGGAAACAAGGGGAGTAGCTACAGCTGAAAGCCAAGGTAGCTTTAGCAGATGATGGATATCACTTCCCTTACCCTCTCTGGCAGCCTGCAGGTGTCTCCCACTCACCAACTACCACCTCATTATTGACTCAAGGAGGCTGCAGGTAGGTGGCCAAAGATGCCAGGTGTAGCCCATGGGCTCAACCTGGGTAAATGTCAGGGCACATGCTGCCCCAGATGGGCATTCATTCAGCTCCTCTGCACGTGGGAGGCCCCCTTGCAAGCTGGTTAAGCAGATACTCGAATGGGGAGCAAAATTCTGTCTTTCCCCGCTGCAGCTTCTCTGCTGCTTTTGGGCAATATCCTTGAGATCCCGTCTTTGTAGTTTTTTGGATGAGAAACACACTTTCCCTTCCACAGGATGGTCTCTGTTCATCCCCCTATGTTCCTCCCTTCTGAGGGTGATAGTGGTCAGGCTACTTGTCAGTACTGGCAGCACCTAAAAAATCCAGGGGAAGTGAATGTCAAGTATTGTGGATTCCCGGGGCTTTGCTGAAGATTTCCTTGCACCTTATTTTCCTAAAACCAGCTCCTGTGATTGTCTGGTACCTGTGCCAAGAACCTGGCAGCCTCAATGACCAGACCTGAACTTTGCTGGAAAATGTGCCTTCAGTTTACTGGGAACTTTATCATGGTAAGTGACATGTAGCAGCTGCTTCTGGCTTGAGTGTGGGCTAGATTTCGCCACCACCTGTGAGTTTCCCTCAAGCGATGAGTAATTGGAAATTGCCTTACTATCTCTGTTTATCTGGTTATCTCAGCACATTTCAGGAAGGAAGCAGAGTGACATAGTTTTTAGGCCATTTCATTGCCCCACCCTAGCTGGGTCTTTACAGTCCTGGCCGGGCTTTGGGGCTGGGGGAGGGGGGTGAGCTTTATTCACTGCCCACTCCTCCAAGTCATTCAGGTTTCTGATCAAAGGTCACCTCCTCTGGGAGGCCCTCCCTGATTGCCCCATCCAAAACAGCCCCCTCAGTCACTTTCTAGTTGTACTCGCTCTCTTAATATCCTTCATTACCACCCCCATCTGACTTGGTCTTCTTTCATGTTGGCTTCCCCAATCAGACATGAGCACAGTAATCCAGCGACCTCATCCATCTTGTTCATCCCTGGTCCCAGGTCCTAGCACCGTACCTGGTACAGAGCAGTTTCCCAAGTACAGTTTGTTGTTAAGGCATGAATTACTTGGGCGCTATACATCCACCTCTCCATTTAACAGAGGAGGACATGAGCCTTAGAGAGGCAAGCGACTTGCCCAAGGTCACCGAGCCAGCAAGTGGCAGAGTTAGTGTTGTGGCTGCTCACTCGTGGGTTGTGAAAGGATTCACGAGTCAGGTAGAAATACAGAAGGAAGGTTTATTACAGTAAGAGAAGGGTCAGCTGGGCAGAGTCTGCTGGAAACTACTGCCTGGAGTCTTTGTTTCACCTGAAGTTTTCTATTTTCCAACCAGGATGTGAACTGCTCCAGCCTGTATTGGAATCTTCTATTATGTTCGGCTTTGTTCTTGGGGTGGAGAAAGATGTGGTTAAACTGGTTATTGAAACCTTGCATATGGTATGTAGGTTTTAGTTGGAGCCAGGAGTGGATCCAATACAGATGCAAAACCTCTCCCAAGTCACAGGGCCAGCACTGGGCCAAGTAAACAGAACCATTGAAACTGGTATGTACAGTGAATGTAAACAGTCTTGAACGTTTTGTGAAAATGAGGCAAAGAAAAGAAAGCTTTGAAAAAGTCCCAAGCAAATTACACTTGTTAATTCGACTTATACAAGAGATTCAAATCTCAAAATAGAAGATTTAGTGCCACTGTTACAAACCCCCCTGTCTTATCAATTTGGATTTTAACCTGGTTCCGCTGAATCCAGAGCTTGTTCCTTTCCAATGGCCAGAAAGTAAAGTTGAAAATCCCGCCATCAGATGTCTGCATGTTTGCTCTGAAGAGATCCCAGCTGACTCCTGGGAGCTATGTCTTCATGGTGACACAAAACAGGAAAGTGCTCACCTGCTTTCCGGGCCAACTCTGTGCCCCTTGCTGTGCCAAATCATTATTTCTTTTAAAAATTGTGTCTTAGTGGTAAAAGTTAGAGCAGATCAGTGTGGGGGAAAAGAGCATTAAGGACATGCAACAATTTAAAAGGGTAAAAACTCCAATTCTTCTCCCAATTCCACTGTGTGTTAATTTTCTGGAAGGTTTTCAGTGTATACACAAACATGTGTACAGAAAGACCCACCCACATCCCTAAGTATTATATGTAGTTGGGACCATTACTCCCAGGTCACTTCTTTTATTGCGATATTGACATAAAACTCTATTAGTTTCAGGTGTACCACATAATGATTCGGTATTTGTATATATTGTGAAATGATCACCGCCATAAGTCTAGTTAACTTCTGACACCACACATAGTTACAGAATTTTTTCTTGTGATGAGAACTTTTAAGATTTACTGTCTGAGAAACTTCCAAATATATAATACAGTATTATTCACTATAGTTACCATGCTGTACATTACATCCCCAGGACTTATTATATAACTGGAAGTTTGTACCTTTTGATTCCTTTACCCATTTCTCTTTACCCTTCACCGCTGGCGACTACCAATCAGTTCTCTGTATCTAAGAGTTCAGTTTTATTTGTTTAGTTTCCATATATAAGTGAAATCATACAATATTTGTCTATCTCTGACTTATTTTCCTTAGCACTGTGCCCTTAAGTTCCATCATCCATCCATCCATCCATCCATCCATCCATCCATGTTGTCACAAAAGGCAAGAATTCCTTCATGTATCACTTTGGAATATACTTTCCCATTTCCTTCTTCCTGCACCTGATAACATGCTTGCAGCATGTTTTAGCAAGCCCATTTTGCAGCTGTGAAAACTGAGGCTCAGAGTGGTGACAGGTTGTGCCTAAGGCTGACCACTCACATAGAGACTGCCACCGCTGGTCTGACACACACTTGCCCACTGTCTGGCTCTGAGTGGAGGTAAAAGGTCCTCTGGACAAAGACCAGCCTTCACTTTCCCTCTATACTGGTTAGAGGACATTTCATAAGCCAGGCTTGTGGGATTTGAAAGCTGAGAACTTCCACCATTGAAGATGCTCAAGCCTCCTCAGGCTCAGAGCAAAGTCTCCACCTGAGGCACCCTTTCCCCTTTTATCAGCTGATCCAGGAATTGGGGGAGCCCTTGTCTGATAGGTCCTGCCCTCACGATGGCTGCAGAACCCTGCTGGGGTTTGAGTTCTTGGTCATGGCTAGTGAAAGTCCAATACTGATGTACAGCTTCAATATGGGGCCAGGTTCTGCTGCCCGCCTTGGCCTTCTTAAGGATCCGTTTCACGATTTCATGCTTTAGTGCTCTCAGCCCCAGTGCCAAAGGAACAAGAACCCACTTGCCTTTTTGTGCAGCCTGGGTGTCCCACCCCATGCCTGCCCTTGGAGGCCCTGCCTCTTTCTTCAGGTCTCTGCTCATCCTGACCCCTGGTCTAAGGTAGGTCCTCCCCCAGGATCACTGTCTGATACGTTCTGATCATGTATTTGATCACTGCTCATTCCACACGAGACATGAGCCCTTTGACAGCAAGGATGGTGTCTGCTATGCTAACTGCTGCATCCACAGGGCCAGGAATAAGCACAAGCTATTCAGTAAACATAAGGTTACATGAACGACCCCAGAAGGTATAGGTTCTACATTCTCCTCAGTAGCTCTGCCAGGATCCCCCTCCTTCCTGCCCCCCTCACCTACGACCACCACCCAGGGCAATTCTGGACACTCAAGGGCCAGGAGTGGAGCAATAGATCCTCTGGAAGGATGATCCTCATGATGATACAGAGCCTCAAGGTGTCTCCCCTCCAGGGTTACCACATTGCCTGACATTCACCCCGATAACTGTCCCTGGATTAATAGGACACTGTCCCTATAGATGGGGTGGAGCAGTGTGGCAGCGGGAAAGGCTTGGGCTTGGGAGTATGACAGACCTGGGTTCCTTTCAGCTCTACAACTTGGACTAGAGGTTGTCCACCTCTGAGCCTCAGTTTGCTCTTCTGTTAAATAGGTATCTTTTCTCCTGTGGATATTGTCAGCTGGGTCTCTCTAACTGATCCCCAGGGTGCTGGCCCAGAGCTGAGGGGAGAGGGATGCATCACCTTGCAGGTAGACCATGTAGCACATAGTGGGCTTACTGTATGTGATGTACCTGACACACAGAAGGGGCATTTTATATAAAGTACCCAGCATGTAGTAGGCATGCTTTGTGTAGTAGGTCTGGTGCTCATAGGCACTTTTTTAAATTGGGGAACAGTGTTTTTTCCAGGACCCTTCGGCTCCAAGTCCAGTAGTTGTTTCACTCTAGTTGTGGAGGGCGCAACTCAGTGGCCCATGTGGGGTTCCAATATGCAACCTTGGTGTTATGAGCACTGCACTCTAACCAACTGAGCTAACTGGCCTCATCAGCAGGCACTTTTTATGTAGAATGTCTGGCTCACAGCAGGCATGGTTTATGTAGATCACCTGGCGTACAGTGGAGAGAATTTATGTTGAGAACCCAGCATGCAGTGGACATGCTTTATGTAAGTACTTCACACAGAGAATGTTTACTTTATGTAGAGCACCTGACCCATAGTAGGTGTGCTTTATGTAGAGTACCTGGCACATAGTAGGCATGCTTGACATTGCCTACCCTCCACACAGTTGTTGTGTTTCTATAGTGCTCCTGGCACTTAGTAGGCATGAATTATAGGCAGCACCTAGCACACAGTAGGCATCTTTTATATACAACACCTGGAATACAACAGACAGGATTTATGTAGAGTACTAGGCACACAGTAGGCACAGTTTGTGGAGAGTGACTGGCACACAGTAGATGCGCTTTCTATAGCACACCTGGCACACATTGGACACACTTTCTACAGAGGTCTTGGCACAGAGTAGCTATGCTCTTTAGGTACTCAACACACAGTAGGCACACTGTACATACAGTTGTGTGAGCAGAGCAGGTTGACTTTAGGTGGCGCACTGGCACATAACAGCACAAGTACTACCTACCTTTGCTTTCTCTTTACTCCACATTTTTGGAGGCTTCTGATCCTTCCCCCCTCCCTGTGGAACCCTCCTCAGTCCCCCTCTCAAGACCTCATCTGACATCCCATGTTCCAGATGGAAGACAGCCCGGTGGGGTCTGGCACAGCCGATAGTCAGAGCGAGGGTGAGGCAGAGCTCACTCAGGGCCTCCTAGCTCTGCCCTCCTCTGTCTGGACCCCTCAGACTTACGCCCCTCACCTCTAGGTGCCCTCTTCCCACCAGGCCCTTCCTCCCCTGAATCTGAAGAGAGAATCCCCAGTCAGGCTGGTTGGTTTGTTCCTGTTCTTGCAGGCAGGACTCATCCCAGCCCCTGGGTGGCCTGGAAGCAGGACTTGAACTCCTGCCAGGAGGCCAAAGTCTTTTGTCTCTCAATTTGGTGATTCTAGCGCATTCAGTGCCCTGAGTGGAAAGGAGATTGGAAGATGTTGGCACAAGGTTCATTTGGCAACAATCAAGTTCCAGTTTTTACCTATCATACCCTGGCATTGGTAGGGTAAGGGGGACAGTAAATCTGGGGGATCTGAGTCACCTTTCCCTTCCCCTCAACTTGGCGCCTACTCCACATGGGAGGTGCTGAGCCCTGAGGATCCAGAGCCCAACTGAGTGACCCTGAGCTAGCTCTAGGCCTTTCTTGACAACACTGTAGCCCCCCCCCCCCAACCATTTATTTGAGCCAGTGCCAGGGGGTGGAGGTAAGTAGGTGTTCTGGGATTTGCTGACTCAGCTGGCCCTCCCAACTTCCCCTAGTTCAGGATCCAGGGGCAAAGATTTCTCAGGAGGACAGAGGAGGTTGTGTGACACAAGCTGCTCCAGGCAGAAGGTACCAGGCTGGCGGTCTGGCCCACAGGGGGAGAGGAGCTGCCCAAGGCAGAGGCGGCTCCAGGGAGTGGAGTTGGCCTGGGAGTTAAGTGGCTACCAGTGGGGAACTTTCTCTCTCTTTGTCCCTCTCCCTCTTCCTCTGCATTTCCCTGGGTCACCCTTCCCCGTTGAGCCCCTATTTGCCCACCTCTGAGCCCTCCCTGCCCCCAGCCCTTACCATCCCTCCATCCCGGCCCCTTCCTGTCCCTCACACCCTTGACCCTCTCCCTCTAGCTGTAAGCTGTCTCCCTCTCTGAGCTCACTGTCACCGCCCTGTCCTTGGCCCAGGAGCTCACCCTCTGTGTGCCCTGCAGAATGCTGCAGCTGAGCCTGTCCTGGCTGGGCCTGGGGCCACTGGCAGCCTCCCCGTGGCTGCTCCTGCTACTGGTGGGGGCCTCCTGGCTCCTGGCCCGCTTCCTGGCCTGGGCCTACACCTACTATGGCAAGTGTTGCCGCCTCCGATGTTTCCCTCAGCCCCCAAAGCGGAACTGGTTTTGGGGTCACCTGGGCCAGGTGAGTGTGGGCAGCACGACGAGTCTGGGGTATCAGGGTGGATGGACCTCCCAAGGGGTTTGGAATGAAGCTCAGAGGTTGGACTGGATCTAGGACAGCAGAGAAGTGAGAAGGGTCAAGGGGAGCCTCTCTTTCCTCACTCATTCCTCTGCTCTGCCATCGCAGTTCTGTCCCATGTCCCTGTTCTATCCTCTAGCCAGCTTTGGGTCCATTTCCTGCCTGTGTTCCCCACATCAGTGCACCTTTGAGGGGCTCCCAGAGTGGGCTGCACAGAGCTGGGTTGTCTAGAGTGCCCATTCTCCACAGCTGGCTTTCAGACCACCTCAGGGGCGCTGTCCAGGGTCCACTCCCTACGTCTGGCCCATTTCCTTGTGTCTGCTCACTCTGGGCTGCGTTTCACCACAGAAATTAGCTATGATCTCCCCACCCCCACCCACTGGGGGACAGCTCTTCTCCTCATCTATTTCCTTATCACGTTCCCCTTATCTACTCTTCTCCCCTAACACGTATCAGTGGGCAAGTGGCCCAACCTGGATAAAGTTGACCAATCCCCCTTCCTAAGCCTTCTTTAGCTCCCTGCCCAAACTCCAGACCTTGACTTTTGACTGGGTCTTGTACTGCTTATTTAAACATTTAATTTGTCCAATTACTTATCTGGCTCTCCAACTTGATGGTAGCTCTGTGAATACATTTCTCTGAATTCCTCAGCCTAGGGGCAGGCATACAGCAGGCACTTAAAAATGTTTGATCACCTAAGTGATGAACTTGACGTCACCGCCCTCGGTCAAGGCTAAAGGGATGAGTGTCCAGCCTTGGAGGCAGCCGGAATGTTATCTAGTTACAGCATTTCCTTTTCCTGCTCTGGGGGCTTGGCCGTGGGGAATGCCTTAGTCACTCATTTTCTCCTAGCGACTCTTGCTGCAGACCTCAGCTGAGTTACTGTCCCTCTTTGGACCAATCTAACCAAGGGCTTTGAATCCTCACCTCAGTGTCACTGGGGAGCAGGGAGTAGGTTTCAAGGGTGAGTACAACCTATGTTCACCTCATTGGAGCACCTGAGATATTTTTCAGGCTTGGATGACGCATCCTGAGGGACTGGAGAGGACACCTCACCGGGCGGTGACCCACCCTCCTTCCCCTTTGAGCGGATGTGGCCTCTGTTTTTTCATTTGTAAAATGCATGATTGATGCGGGTGTCCATAGGTTGAGGAGACATAGATGGACTGACAAGTATGCGCTTCAACTGATAGATAGATAGAGGGGCAGAAAGGATGCAAGATGGATGATACATAAATAGATAGAAAATAGACAGATAAAAGAGAGATAGATAGATAGATGATAGATAGATAGATAGATAGATAGATAGATAGATAGATAGATAGATAGATAGATAGATGATAGATAGATGATAGATAGATAGACAGGATGCACTGTACACAGAGCCTGGCCAGCAGAAGAGGCTCACAGGTCAGAGCTGCCCTCCTGATTCATATGCAGAGTCACCTGTGTCCCTTGGGGGTTGCTGGCACTGGAAGGTCCTGGGTCTGCAGGCCCTTCATCATTCAAGGAACTGAAAGTCATGGGGACTGGTTAGGACAAGACCCAGGGACAAGTCTGGAGGCCACCCTGCTGCCCATAAACCTCATGGGGCCTCCCCATGTGCCCCCCACTCCATGCCTGGAACCACTCCAAGGATGAGAAAACTCCATCTCTTCCAGCCAAGATTGGCCTCTTTGGGCAGAGAGTATGTCTCTCCGTATGCCCTGGGGTGAAACTTGGTGACTTGAACAGGTCTCCAGGAACTTCCTGCCTCAAGAAGGAAGGAGCAGGAAGAAGCAGATTCCCTCCATCCATGCAGCATCTGCACACACTGCCCACTGCAGAGGCTGCAGGGAGAGGGGGCTCTGCTGAGGCTCCTCCTGGGGAGTGACAGCTCTGCCTTGCTTACAGGTCACTCCCAATGAGCAGGGCTTGAGGACCATAACTCAGCTGGTGACCACCTACCCGCAGGGATTTATGACCTGGCAGGGTCCCATCATGCCTGTCATCATTTTATGCCACCCTGACATGGTCCGGGCGATCACCAAAGCCTCAGATACCCACGCAGAGCTTGACCCAGCCCTCTTCCCCTCTTTCTCTCAGCCGTCTTCCTCTTTTCTTTATACATTCAAAGCCGCCTCCGCCCTCTAATTCCCTCTGTCCCCTTTTGTTTTCCTGGGCACCACTGGGGCCACAAGAGGATTCAATCCAAGGTCCTCTTCTGGAGGAAACCCCAATCTTGAGGAGATAGATCTGGACAGAGGGATCCCCAACCTGCTGTGGTCAGGAATTGTCCAGAGGAGGCTGTGGCAGCCCAGAGGAGAAGCAAGATCTCTGCTGGGGCAGGCTGGAAGGCTTCCTGGAGGAGGAGGTGCTGGAAATAGATGTGGAACAATGAGCAAAAATTGTTTAAAGCAGAGGGTCGAATGACTCAGTGGGCATTGCTAGCATCCAAGGCACCCTGCCAGGCCGGGCCTCAGACCTACCCACCCCCGTCAGGCCCAGGGCTATGAGGCCTTGCCGCTGGTGGAGGATCTGCGCTTGCTATTTCTGTGATGTCCATCTCTGGTGGGTCGGTTCCTTCTACCCGATCCTGTGGCTCCTCTATTCCAATTCATTGCCCTCCTGCTGAAGGCCCCAGGAATTCCCCCAAGGAGACGCCAGCCCTGCCTGGATCCCTTTGCTTCCTCTCTACCTTAGTCATTCCCAGGCAGCTCAGGCTGAGCAGGTAACAGGCAGCATTTGACAGAGAGCTTGGCCTCTATGACGCCAAAATTCAGGGTGACAGTGGGAGGTCCCCTGCTTTCATTGGCTGCTGAGGTCTCTTTCACTTCTGAATAATGGAAACTCAACCCTGTGTGGCCTATACAAAGACAGGGAATTGCTCAGCTGTCATTTCCACAGAGGTTGCCTTCAGGCACAGCTGGATCCAGGTACCAAACACTGTTTTCAGGACTCTGTCTTCATTTCTTAGTTCTGGTTTTCTCTGTGATCCCTTCACTCTCATTCTGGTCAAGATGAATCCCAGAAGCTCAACCCCCATGGAAAAGTAAGCGTATTCCCAACAGTTCCAGGGAAAGTTATAGGATTCACTTTAATTTACCTGTCTTTGCCCAGTTCCTCATGCAGTCACTGCCACTCTGATTGCCCAGTCTTGGCAGGCATGGGGCTCTCAGAGTTATTGTCCTGGAGTTCAAAGCAAGTGGACGGTTAAGAACTCAGGCCGTGGATTCAGACAGACCTGGGCTTTGGTCTCAGGCATGCCACTTACTATCTGGGAGACCATGGGCAAGTGACTTCATTGTTTAGAGCCTCCGTTTCCTTATCTGGAAAATGGAGATGGAAGAGAAGTCAGGTGAATGTGGTGCTCAGGATTCTAATGAGGAAAGACCCTCATTGTCGTGTACCAAGGGTGTGGGCAGGGACCCCAGGAGGAGGATGACCTGCTGGATAATTTCATGTGGCTCAGGTCTGGGTCTCTGTCATTCAGGTGCTTCTCTTTGGTACCTAGAAGAGTATGAATTGGGTCCTCTTTGTTCCTCTCCAGATCCAGAGCTCAGAGGAAGGTCTCCTGTACACACAGGGCCTGGCAAGCACCTTTGGGGATGTGCGCTGCTGGTGGGTGTGGCCCTGGCATGCAGTCATTCATGTCTTCCACCCCACCTGCATCAAACCTGTGCTCTTTGCTCCAGGTAGAAATCCCCCTGGCCACAGCTTCCCTGTTGCTCAGGTTTCTGTGCTGCCTCCAGCTGGGGGTTTGACCAGGTGCAGACAAGAGGGGCTGCCTCTGTCTCATCTGGACCCCACCTGACCTACCTCCCGTCATGTTTGCTTATTCTTAGGGTGTGTCTGTGTGACATCTTCTGGATGGCCTTGCCCGGTCACATTTATGTTTCTGCCTGTGTCTTATTTACAGCTGGTATATATTCACACCTGGGAACAAGCAAAGATGGCCTCAGTCATGCCTGGGGTTCACTTGTGGCCAAGGATATTGGAGACAATTTGAGGACTCTCTGGTGCTTGTTGTAGGCTGTCTGGTTCTCCTGCTGGTCATGTTTGGGCCATGTTTGTGATTTTTCTGATACCTGGGACCCAGGGTCTCTCTAAGAAATGTCTCATAACTTATGTGAGTCTTGTCCAAGGCAGGGCATAGGGTATGTCTGGGTCATACCTGGTCCATATCTGTGACATTAATGGGACCACATTTAAGTGGTGTCTGGGCCCACCTGTGGGACACAGTGAGGTCATGTCAGATTGTCTTTGCATCTATGTCAGATTATGTTGTGTCATGTCAGGGTGTGTCATGCATGTTGTATCATGTCAGGACATGTTAGCACATGTTGGGCCATGTCAGTTGTCCCAGGAGATGTCAGAGAGTGCTGGGGCAGACAAGGTGTCCAAGGTCTCTGTAAATGTGTTTTGTAGAGCACTGGGCTGTGCTTGGGTGTGTACAGCATGTTGGACCACGTAGGAGCCATGTCAAGGCATGCTGGCATGTTGTGTCATCTTAGGGTGTGTCTAAGTATGTGGGTGTGTGTCTGTGGTCTCTGCCTTTTCTCTAACTCTGCTGCGAACTTATCTGGTACCCCCCTTGCTTTCTCCCTTCCCCCCTTCTTTATGTTTCTTCTGCCATTGTCCCATTCCTGCTATGCTGGGCTTGGAGGGGGAATGCAGACCCCTGGGTGGGAGCCCCCTCCCCCACCAAAAGTCCTCCTCCACCAAAAGTTCTTCCTGTCTCCCTCTCCATGGCCTCTGATTTTCCTCGTTCATTTCAGCCTCCATTGTGCCCAGGAACAGTGTCTTCTACAACTTCCTGTAGCCTTGGCTGGGTGAATTACTATGGGTGAAGGGGGTTGGGGACACCATTGAGGGGCCAGGGGAAGGCGCTGCCCTTACACACTCCCTGTGGCTGCCTCTACTATGGGATGGGCTCCTGTTGAGTGCTGGTGACAAATAGAGCGGCCATCAACAAATGCTCACACCTGCCTTCCACTTTAACATACTGAAGCCCTATTTGAAGATTTTCAATAACAGTGTATCATGCACGTGAGTCTCTTGAACCCAGGGGCCCAGCTGGAGCCTTGGTGTGATGGGTGCTCAGAGACATGTTGTCTGGAATTCTGGCTCTTCTGGGTGGCTTTGTGATCATTGCTGTGTCTTTCTGAGCCTCAGGTTCTTCAGTGTAAATTAGAAAAACAGTCTCAATTTTGTCGGGTGGTCAAGGTGACATAAGGAGTCATGTCCTTGGCATATAGTAGATGCTCAAAGGCATTAGTTTCTATGCTTTCCTCACAGAAGCCTTGGAATCCTGAGGCACAGTTGATGGTGATGATGATGAATATTGCACAGTAGTTATTGCTGAGTAACAAACCACTTCAAAACAATAAGGGTTTATTATTGCCAGCAGTTGGTTGGTTGAGTCTTCTGGATGTGGAAGGGATCACTCATGTGATCAGCTGTGGGTCAGGTAGGCAGCTTTGCTGGTCTGGGCTCAGTTTTTTCACATGATTTCGACTTGGCTAGCTGCATGATTACCTAGGATGGTCCCAGCTAGGACTACTGAACTTTGTTTCATGGGCTTTTCTCTCTCTCTCTCTCTCTCTCTCTCTCTCTCTCTCTCTCTCTCTCTCTCTCTCTCTCTCTCCTCTCTCTCTTTCTGTCTCATGCATTGGTATCTCAGGCTCTTCACAGGACAGAAGCAGGGTTTTAAGAGATTGAGATGAAACTGCAATGTCTCTTGAGTCTAAGCGTAGGATCGTCACCTCATTATTTACACCACAGTCTGTTGACCAAAGCAAGTCAAAAGGCCTGCATAGGATCAAAGGATGGTGAAATAGGCTCCACCTCCTAATGGGAGATAATGCAAAATCACATTGTAAAAGGTATGAATATATATAGGGAAGTGAAGGATCTGAGGTAGGAGTTTTGAGAAGTGCCTGGGATTTCCCCATAATTCCAAGCTGACAAGTGAGCTTGTTACTGTTTGATGGAGACTGCCAGAAGACATGAGACTCCTGGTCAGAGACAAAGGACAGTTTATTACAGCAAATGGCATGTGCTTCTTATTGGCTTGCATTCTTTCTGCAAGTCAACAAACCCCATAAGGAGACACAGGTGGGCTTCAATGGCTGTCTCCTCATGCAGTATGTTGCAATGAGGGAGGGGAACACTAAGTTTAGGGACTGTATGAGGTCTGACAATTAAGTTTGCGAATTTGCCAGTGTGTACTTACATTGGCAGCACTGTACAGACAGCTCGGTAAGATTTAATAACCTTGGTATATCAGTGTCTCACAGCTGTGTTTGTATCAACATGTGGTGTGTCTTGATGAGTGGCATTCATTATTGTGGTAGCGTGTTTTTGTGTGCTATGCAAGAATATCTTAGCTTGAATTAGAGCAAGGAACAAACATTACATTTCTTGCTAAATTTGGCAAGAGTGGAAGTGAAATCAGGGACATGATAGTCCAAGCTTATGGGGATGACGCCGTGGAGAAACGGCAGTGTACAAATGGATTAAACGTTTTTCTGAGGGGAAAGAACACGTCACTGATGAAGAGAGGCCAGGGCGGCCAGTAATGAGCAAAACTGACAAAAACATTGCAAAAATTCATCAAATTGTGCATCAAAATTGTCAGTTGATTGTGAGAAGCATAGCAGACCAAGAAAACATTGATAGAGAAACAGTCTGTAAAATCTTAACTGAAAATCTTGGCAAGAGAATGGTGTGTACAAAAGTGGTTCTGAAGGAGCTCACTGATAAACAAAAGCAAAGGAGAGTCATAGTTTGCCAAGGCATTTTGGAGAGGCAAGATGATGGTTTTTGGGCCTTGCTATCACTGGTGTTGAAACATGGGTGTACCAATACAACCCTGAAACATTATGTCAAAGTTCACAATGGAAGTCAGCCAATTCTCTTTTTTTCACAACCAAAAAAGTTCTGTCAGCCCAAATCAAGAGTCAAAATGATGTTGCTAACCATTTTTTATATCAAAGGGATTATTCATTATGAATGTGTACCAACTGGACAAACAGTTAACCAAGTTCACTATTCGGAAGTGCTGAAAAGGCTGCATCAAAAAATTAGACAGCAACAACTGGAACTTTTCAATGAAATTCTTGGCTCTTGCATCACAACAATGCACCAGCTCACACGGCACTGTCTCTGAGGGAGTTTTTATCCAATAAACAAATAACTGTATTGGAACACCCTCCCTACTCACCTGATCTGGCCCCCAATGACTTGTTTCTTTACCTGAAGATAAACAAAATATTGAAAGGAAGACATTTTGATGACATTCAGAACATCAAGGGTAATACGATGAAAACTCTGATAACCATTCCAGAAAAAAAGTTCTAAAATTGCTTTGCGGGGTGGACTAGGTGCTAGCATTGGTACATAGCTTCCCAAGGGGAGTACTTTGAAGGTGACTGTAGTGATATTCAGCAACGAGGTATGTAGTACTTTTTCTAGGATGAGTTTGCACAAGTAATTGTCAGTCCTCATATGACTTTCATAGCAATTGGAAGCAAGCCTAATATTTGTCTAAGGGGAGATGTTACCTCATCCCTCAAGGTTGTTGGCTGCAAATACAACTCTGAGAGAGGGCTCAGGTAAAGAACATGAGGGCCTTACGATTTTGCCATTGTTATCAAGGCTGTGCAGGGGTGCTCAGGGCCCATGGAGGGCTACCTCTCCCAACATAAGATATTTTCCCAATCAATTTATAACAATGAAGCTGGTGAAAGCTAACATTTATTGAGCACTTACTATATGCCAGAAATAATGTGCCAATTCCATGACATATGTTGTCTAATTTTCATAACTCTATGAGGTGGAGATTATTTTTTCCCCAGTACATATGATGAAATTCAAGCTCATAGACTTTAAAAGGCTTGCCCATGTTCACACAGCTACCAAATGAGCTAATAAGTGGATCTGGGATTCTGATCTTGTTTGTCTGACTCCAAAGCAGGGTATCTTCACTGTTACTGAAGATTTCACAGGTGGAGCCCAGAGGAGGGCAATGAGTGGACCAAGGTCATAAGAGACAGAGCTGGACCTTGAACCCAGGTCTCCTTACTCCCAGTCATGGGGTCTTCCTATCCTAAGAGTAACAGCTTACACTGCCACTTAAGCCTGGTCCTCCCTGGGGATAGGTGCCTGGGGCAGAGGACCAAGAGACTGGGTCTGAGGGATTCTGTTAGGTTGAGGTTGGGGAAAAACTCAGGGAAGCCCAAATTTTGTCCCCTTTTCTGTTCAGGCTAAGTGGCAACGCCTGGCCTCAGAGGACAGTGCCCGTCTGGACATGTTTGAACACATCAGCCTCACGACCCTGGACAGTCTGCAGAAATGTGTCTTCAGTTTTGACAGCAATTGCCAGGAGTGTCTCTGCTCCTGGACTACCCTATCCTGCCTCCTCTTCCCCACCCTCCCAGAGGGCCTTAATGTAAGGGCGCTGTCCACTCTCTGGTGCTGAAGCAGCCCAGAAACGCAAGCTCTCTGGCTACCTTTCAGGCCATGACACCATAGCCAGTGGCCTCTCCTGGGTCCTGTACAACCTTGCAAAACACCCAGAATACCAGGAGCGCTGCCGGCAGGAGGTGCAAGAGCTCCTGAGGGACCGTGAGCCTCCAGAGATTGAATGGTGAGTGCACATTCTCATGGCCTCTCCCTGAGCTCCTTTCATTGGCTCTGCTCCCAATGTGAAGAAGAGGAAGATCTTTTTGTCGATTATGTCATCCTGTCATCCCATTTAGTGGGAATGAGAGCAGAGCGCAGAGGCAGGGTCTGGTACCAAGCCTGGATATCAGGGAAATGTTACAGGCTTTTGGGACTGAAATATCTGGGCTGCTGAGAGAATCAGTGACCCTGTGTGAGGGCAGATGATGCCACTTAGCACATATTCAGTAAGTGAACTTTCCCTCCTCTCCTTCCCTTTTCCCTCTGAAATCACATTTTTTCCAATATCTTCACTCCTGTGTGTTTACTCTTCTCCTGCCTCCTAATTCCTTCCATATTGTTTAGTCCAGGATTCACAGAGGACACCTAGGGATTAAAGTCACTCAACTCTTGTCCAGGAACACCTGAACCTTCACCTGTTCAGTCCCTATTTAGCAAATGCTGTCACATTGCCTTCCCAGCCCCACTCTGTGTCTTGGAGATCTGGGAGTGACCCAGACCCAGCCTTTGCCTTCCAGCAGCTCCCAGCTCCCAGCATGGTGGGGGAATAGTGCCAGGTCAGGACATTCGCCGTCCACATGGGCAGGGCTGGGGTTGACAGTAAGATAGGCTAACCTGAGGGTGGAGAGTGTCTCAGCTGAGACTCTGAATGCTGATCAGAAGTTATTTGTATGTATTTGGGGTGCAGTTGTGCAAGATGACACCTGATATAGCGAATATAGAAGGGCAGAGGGAGAGGGAGAAGGGAGAGGGAAAGAGGGTGGGAGGGAGAGGGGAAGACAGACAGTGAGAGGGAGAGAGAGAGAGAAAGGAGATGGGGAAAGAGAGGGTAGGGAAAGGGAAGAAGGGGGAAGGAGGGAGAAAGAAAGAGAGAGAGAGAGAGAGAGAGAGAGAGAGAGAGAGAGAGAGAGAGAGAGAGAGAGAGAGAGAGAGAGAGAGAGGTGGAAGACTAAGGAATGTTAATGGCTTCAATTTTAACCCAGGACAATGAAGAAGTACTGGAAGTATTTGAGCAGGAGGAGGGATCAGAGATGGATACCAGAGTTCTAGGGCTAGTATGGGGGACATACTGGAGAATGGGGCCCAGGGAGGGGATTCTGAGCTCTAAGCCATTCATGGGGATGGGGCATGGTGAGGAGGCGTTAGACTGGACAGGCATTTTGGTGGTAATGTTCTCCACTCAAAGCATTTGTTCAGCACAGCAGTCTCATGAGGTGAAGAAAGATTGTTCTATGTTTTCAACCAAGACTTCAAACAGAATTACGCACTTAGTTAAAAATAAAAAAGTACAAAATGGTTAATAGAAATAAACTTCCTTCTTAATCCCCACCCTTGGAGTAACTTCCATCGATGATTTCCTGCGTGTCCTTTCAGGGGTAGTGTTTTGTAGTTTTCCAATTTTGAACCAGTTAACTATATCAGCTATTAAGAATTGAAATCACCACACTAAAAGAAGGTGATTAAAGAAAAAGAATTCAGGGCAGATGGATAGCTCAGATGGTAAGAGTGCACACTCTGAACAACAGGGTTGCCCAGTTTGATTCCCACATGGGACAGTGAGCTGCACCAGAAAGCTGCGCCCTCTATAGCTAAGCTTGTGAACAATAGCTCGGCCTGGATCTGGGCTGCTGCAAGTAGCAGGCGGATGGCGTGAGCTCCTGTGAAATTGCAGTGAGCTGCTGTGAGTCGCTGCTGGTAGCAAGCATGAGCAGCTGGCAGCCGGCGAGAGCTGCCATGAGCTGCCATAAGCGGCCATCCAACAGCTATAGACCAGCTGCCTCAGCCTTGAAGAGCACAATGATGATAATACCAACATGGGCCAGTGAAGCGGGGTCCTCCAGAGCTAGACTGAGTACAACAGCTTGGAGGTGGGGGGGAAGGGGGAGAAAACAAAAAACAAAAAAATAACAAAGAAAAAAGAAAAAGAATTCAGACTCCTTACTGGATCTTCCATATTTATACAAGTTTTCCAGTGAATCCTCTTGTGTTTTCTAAGGATAAAATCACTATCTGCCAAAAATGGCACATTTACCCCCACATTTCAAATTGTATTACTATCCTTTCCCCCCTTGTCTAATTCCATTAGTTAGTATCTCTAGTACCGTGATAAATAAGAGTAAACCATTTAATCTGTTTCTTTTCTTCCTTACTCATTGGCCTTTTGATTTTGCTCTCCTATCATAAAAAGTATTTTATTTTTTATGCTTATTTGTAAACCTTTTTATGGTGGGCTTTGTCTTTTAATTTTATTAGTTTCAGGTGTACAAAGCAACATAACAGTTATACATTTACACCCCTCATAAAGTGATAACCCCCCATCTCCCAAACTACTACTCCTGTGACATCTTATATAACTGTTATAATACCATTGACTACCTTCCTTATGCTATACTCCACCTTCTGTGAGATCTATATATATATATTTGTTTGTTTCCCTTATAGTTGCCCTACAATATTATTCTACTCCAGCTTCAGTTGTACAGCGCATTGGTCAGCCATCTGCACAGTCTATGCTGTTATCCCCTTGATAAGTCCAGTGCCCACCTGGCACCTTACATAGTCTTTACAACATTGTTGACTATATTCCCCATTCTGTATTTCATATCCACCTGTTGGCAGCTCAGCGGCAGCTAAGCTTGGGCTGGGAATCAAATCGGTGACCCTGTTGCTCAGAGCTCACACTCTTGGGCAAGCTCTTAACCAACTGAGCCACTTGGCTGGCCCCCAACAATTTTTTTTCTTATATCTCGTATCTATTTTTGTTTAGTTTGCTCATTTATTCTGTCCTTTAGATTTCACATATAAGTGAGATCATATGGTGTTTGTCTTTCTCAGTCTGACTTATTTCACTTAACATAATATTCTCAAGGTTCATCCATGTTGTTGCAAATGGTAAGATTTCATTCTTTTTATAGCTGAGTAATACTCCATTGTATAAATGTACCAGTTTCTTTAATAGTCTATTGATGGGCATTTCAGTTGTTTCCATATCTTGGCTATTGTGGATAATGGAATGCATATATTTTTTCAAATTGGTGTTTTGGATTTCTTTGTATAGATACCCAGGAGTGGAATTGCTGGGTCATAAGGTAGTTTCATTTTCAATTTTTTGAGGTACTTCTGTACTGTTTTCCATAGTGACTGCACCAATCTGCAATCCCACCAACCGTGCACCAGGGTTCCCTTTTCTCCACATCCTTGTCAGCACTTGCTGTTTGTTGATTCATTCATTGATGATGGCCATTCTGACTGGAGTTAAATAGTATCTCATTGTTGTTTTTATTTACATTTCTCTAACGATTAGTGACATTAAGCATTTTTTCATATATGTGTTGGCCATCAGTATGTCCTCTTTAGAGAAATGTCTATTCATGACCTCTGCCCATTTTTAAATTAGGGTTGGGTTTTTTTATATATATAAATTTTGGATGTTAACTACTTATCAGATATATCATTGGCAAATATCTTCTCCCACTCAGTAGGATGCCTTTTTGTTTTATTGATGGTTTCCTTTGTGTGAAAAAACTGTTTAGTTTGATGTAGTCCCACGTGTTTATTTTTTCTTTATGGTGGGCTTTTTTGTGTTGTGTTTTGCTCAGAAAATCTTCTAAAAATACCTGGCTAAATTTTTTCTGGTACTTCTGCAACACTGCTTTTCTTTTCTTTTTTCTTTTCAACCACTTCATTGAGGTATGACTGACATACAAAAAGCTGTACATATTTACTGTGTACAACTTAATGAGTTTGGAGATGTTTGATCCACCTGGAATTTATTTTGCTATATATAGAGAGGATCTCATGGGACAGGAGAGGGCTGGCAGGGGGATGCCTCTGTTTTTGCTCCCTGGATAACTGTTGGGGGGGTTCTTTAGGGATGACCTAGCCCAGCTGCCCTTCCTGACCATGTGTATCAAGGAGAGTCTGCGTTTGCACCCGCCAGCAAGGGTCATCTCTCGACGCTGTACAGAGGACATTACGCTTCCTGATGGCCGGGTCATCCCCAAAGGTGCTGGCAATGACAGGGGGAGGAGTCATCAGGCAGGAAGAGGGGCCCATCAGGCAGGGGGACCTGTTTCTGACTGGCCCCTCCTCTTCCACAGGTGTTACCTGCCTTATCAGTATTTTTGGGACTCACCACAACCCACTCGTGTGGCCAGACCCTGAGGTGCTGCTTGCTCCTCCCCTTATCCTTGTTCACCCCCCTTGGGGGACAGAGGGGAGGGCGAGGGGTTCTGACTCCCCCCCCATCATACACACTTCTGCCTGCCCAAGGGGGCTGTCCTGGGAGACCCCACCCAGCAGCCCATTCTCGGCTTCTCGCCCCCAGATCTATGACCCCTTTCGCTTCGATCCAGAGAACATCAAGAAGAGGTCACCTCTGGCTTTCATTCCCTTCTCAGCGGGACCCAGGTGAGGACAGTGGACATCTGGGTCAGGGAGGGGGAGATGCGGAGGAGGAAGGGTATTGAAGATGGTCGGCATTGGGGCGCTCCTTTCCTCCCCTCCCCCAGAGGTTATGGGTAAGGGTCTGGGGAATGGGGGCTGGGAAGGTCCAAGGAGGGCCCACCCAGTGCACTCAGAACCCCTTTCCAGTGGCTGGTCTGAGCTTGGCGCTGGAGCCAGGGGATATGCCAGCCCACATGGGCGTCCCAGGCACAATGAGCCCCCTTCTCTATCCCTATGGGCTGGGATGGGGGTCCCGGGTCAGGTCCCTGGCGCAACCTGAGCCCCTACTCCCTCATGCTCGCAGGAACTGCATTGGGCAGACCTTCGCCATGACCGAGATAAAGGCGGCGTTTTGCACTCACCCTGCTGCGCTTCCGCGTCCTGCGGGATGAGGCGGAGCCGCTCAGGAAGCCGGAGATTATCCTGCGCGCAGAGGGCGGGCTTTGGCTGCGGGTGGAGCCGCTGAGCGTGGGTCCTCAGTGACCCTCCACTGCTTGGCCTGCGACCCACCCTGACCCTACGTATCTGCGGTTGCAGGTTTCCAGGAAAAAAAACTGTGCGTAATAGTCTCAGCTGTCCCAGCGTCCCCGAGAGCCAGCAGAGGGCGGTTGAGGGCTGGGTGGAGGGATCTGATGTTCAATGCGGAAGCATGGATTTTATCCTGTGGGCAAGAGGGAGCTAGGTGTTTGAGCAGGAGAGGGACAAGGGTTAAAAACAGTACTTATGGGGCATGGTTGAGGCTCTGAGTCACGCAGAAGAAACCCATAGAGGCAGATTCATTCCTCTGAGCTGCAGATACCTCCCCAAACAGAGGTCCCTGGCCAGCACAGAACACAGCAGAGGAGGCCAGTGGTCCACATACCCTGGCATCCTCTCCAAGACTCTTATGTTCTCTTCCCCACTCTTGTCAACACTCCCATTCCTGCGTGTGCCCCTGCCAGTCGGTCCCTTTGGTGACTCCTTTGCCCTGCCTTCAGGAAAGCCCCGTCTTCTCTTTTCTGGGCCCCTTGATGCTGCTCAGGCAGCCTGAGCCCCTACTGTGTGCCAGGCACTCTCACAAGCCACCCACAAGCCACCCTTGACTCATTTTGGGGTGGGGTGGGGACAGGGCCATCCCATAACTCCTGAAATTCAAAGCCAGACCATTGGAAACAAAAATCGCCCTAAGAGTATGGGCTCTGGAGTCAGACTGCTTGGGTTTAAGTTTCAGCTCTGCTGTGTGACTTAGGCAAGTCGGTTTCCTTCTCTGTGCCCTGGTTACCTCAACTATGCAATAGAGACAACAGCAGTATGCAGCACAGGGTTGTCTCAAGGACTTGGGAATGCTCAATAAATGTTGCCATTATTGCTTTTTCTCTCAGAAACCCTGGCTTTTAAAGCATGCTGTCTTTTACTCCTGTTATTTCTGCAATGAGTTTTAAGAGTGTATCTTGGAACTCAAAGGCAAGCCTTCTAGTATCTGTGCTCCTTGCACCAGCTCTCTCCCCCCTTGTGACCATGCGTGTCGGAAACAGTTGCTGAGTGGTGAGGCCTGAAAGTGTGAGGAGGTGGGAGAATGAGAGGATTCTCGGGTCATGTCTCAGGGCAATATCCTGCTACAAATGTAGTTCTCCTTTGATAGCCAAAGGGACTGTGTGTCACCGAGCCCCTGCTGACCCCTTGAACCTTCTGTCCAACTCATCTCACTTCACTCAGTCACTCTGGGCTCCATTCTGATCTCCTAGTATACCTAGTCTTATCTCTCCTCAGGGCCTTTGCATGTGCTGTTCCCTCTGTGGGGATGCTCTTCTCCCAGATCTTTTGTGACTGTGTCTCATCATTCGGGGCTCGACTGAAATGTCACCTCCTCATGGAGGCCTTTCCTTCACTATGGAAGTACCACCTGATAAAGTGAAGTGGCATCTTAAGATGCTTAACCGTAGAGTTGGGAGGACTATGGGTGGAGCTGGGCCCCTTGTTAACGCTATAATCCTGACTTTCTGTTTATCCTCCTGGTAATTTCTGGGGGAGGCATCATAATAAAGAGATTAGCCATCTTGGAACCTGGGTCTTTTCTTCCTGCATGTGGGCAGCCAGTTGGAGCCTGGTGTAGGAGGTGTGCATTCTCACACTGCAGTGGTGGTTTTCATTTCTTTTTCCTTTTCCCAAATAAACCATTTCTTTTGTGAATTACTTGGAGAATTATTTTTCGCCTGTTCAACATACCCCAATCTAGTCAATTTCCATTTGTTACTCCATTTATTTCCTTTATAGGTTTTGTCCTCTGAAATGATATTGTTTATTTGTTAATTGTGTGGAATATTTACTAAGGTTAAAATTTCCATTAGTTACATCAATGAGAAACTGCAAGGGTCTTTGATGCTAGGTTACCCCAAAGCATAAACCTGGGTAAATGGCCCAATGGCAAGGATGTGGCAAAAAGGGAACCCTCACACACTGTTGGTGGGAATGAAATTGGTGCAGCCACTATGGAAAACAGTATGGAAGTTCCACAAAATAGTAAAAATTGAACTACCATATGATCCAGCAGTCCCACCTCCAGGTATTTTTCCAAAGGAATTGAATTTACTATCTCATAGTGATGTATGCCTCCCTATGTCCACTGCAGCATTATTCACAATAGCCAAGACATAGAAACAACCTAAATGTCCATCAGTGATCAATGAGTGAATGAATAAAGAAAATGTGGGGTACAGACACACATCCACCTGCCCCCCCCCCCGCCACACACGCACACACACACACAGGTATATTTTTCAGCCATAAAAAAAGAAGGAAGCCCTGCCTTTTGGACAACACAGATGACTGGAGGGTATTAGGCTAAGTGAAATAAGTTAGAAAGAGAAAGACAAATATTGTATGATCTCACATGTGGATTTGAAAAAAGCCAAAATCATAAAAACAGAGTAGATTTGTGGTTGGCAGGGGCTGGGGGGTGAGGGAAGTGAGATGTTGGTCAGAGATTCCGTGCTGCTTCACACCAACTACACAGTTCTCACTAAGTTCAGGTGTGGCTGTTCCATGAGCAAGAACAGTAATGACTGGTTTTCACCAGAAAGCAAAAGCATATGATGGTGGGAGAGAGAAGCCCTCTTTTTCCTCTGTGGGGCCTCCCATCTAGAGTAATTAGAATGAGTTTTGCCTGCACAAAGAGAGAATGAAATAAAATCAAACATGAAAATTGGAAATTTCAAAGCAAGAGAGCCTTGAGGACATGACTGGAGTCCTGAGATCACCTCCCCGAATCCTTCCGTGTCCTAGTACAGGAGTCAATAGATCCCCCCCCCTCTCTCTCTCTCTGTGTGTGTGTGTGTGTGTGTGTGTGTGTGTGTTTTGCCTAAAATTTGTATTTCTGTCCCTGACAATTGAAACAGTCCCCACCAAATTGAAAGGAACTTAGGAATCCTTCCCCCTTCCACATCCAATGGGAGAAAGGGTGCTGATCTCTGTTTGAAATCTCCCTTCCTCCCTGGGTGGGTCATTTCCTCTTGGATGCCTTTAATCATGAGAAAAACGCTTCTTCTGGAGCATCCAGGTCTCAACTAGTCACTCATATCGATGGATAGTGTAACAAACTGAAACATGGAGGCATCTAATTCAATGCCTGCGACACATGATTTTAAAACCACGGCATGCTGGGCCGGCCGAGTGGCGCAATGGTTAAGAACTCGCTTGGGATGCCAGAGGGCCCCGGTTCGGATCCCACATATGAGGGCCAGTGACACTGCCCTCTGCAGCTAAGATGCTGAACAACAGCTCAACCTGGAGCTGGGCTGCCGTGGGTCGCCGGCGACGGCGTGGGCTGCAGCCCCTGTGGCAGTGGGTTGCCATGGGCTACCGTCTGTAGCCAGCAGCCAGCGTGAGCGGCCAGCAGCCGCAGTGAGCGGCCGTCCAGAAGCCGGCGACTGATCTGCCTCGCCCGGGAAGAGCGCAATGATGGTGCCAACTTGGGCCAGTGAAGCAACGTCCTCCACAACTAGACTGAAGAACAAAACGACAGCAACTTGTCTGTTCCCCTTCCCCCGATTCCCCAGCACTGTTCCCATCCCCGCAATTCCCCAATAAAAATCTTTAAAAAAAAAAAAAAAAAAAAAAAAAAAAAAAAAAAAAAACCACGGCATGCTTTTTATTTCCTTTAAGACACTAGTACAAATGTGTAACCCTTGGATTCACTTCCTCATATCCTTGTGAATTATTTTCACTCCACAATGAGATAAACACCAGGAAGGTGGAGGACCTTACCTTGCTTGCTCTGTGCTTGAGTTCCCAGAGCCTGGAACACAGAAAACACTCAATAAGTGTTGGTGGGATGAATGACTGGATGAGTTCTCAAAACATGGGGTCAGGCCAACCAAGTAGTTGGTTGGCTCCAACACCTACAAGACTCTACTGAGTAGTGAAACAATACTACCTAGCATTTATCAAGCATTTACTAAGTGCCAGCAAGTTTATATGCCATGAGGCAGATGCTATTACTATCAGCTTCCTTATTTGCAGACAGAGGCTCAGAGAGGTTAATTTACTACACCAAGGTGACACAGCCAGGAAGTGGCAGGGTCAGGATTTGAACCCATATCTGTCTGATGTGAGTCAGTGGCCTAAAGAAGAAGCTATCCATGTAACTACACAAATCTCCCCTTGCCTATTTAACCTGTGTTTAAGAACCTGAAAAGAAACAAATAATTCACACTCATGGCCAGCTGTTTATTAAATGAAAACAATAAATTAAGAAAAAAAAAGAAAAGAAATCCTTAGAGAAATCAATTAAAGTGAGGTCTCCTTAGCAGTCAATTAGCATTCATCTGAACCCTCCACCTCCAGCCCCACCCCAATGCCCTCTGTGCCCATCAATCAAGGCTTCTGGGCATTCTTCCTTGAGGTCACAGATAGATTAAAAATATTATTGACTTGACTGGTATTAAATAGCCCAATGGGACATGCACCCTGCACAGTATGCCAAACTCTGCTAGCATAATAACCCTGAGAAACCAATTTCAAGTTTTGTTAGTGAACAAGCCACGGCCTTTTCAATGACACTTGGGAGCTCATTAAAAGTTGATTCTCAGTTCCCCAGTCCCCCACCTCCTTTGTGCAAATTAAAGAATCCCTAAGGAGCAGCAGCAGTGCAGCAGGCAGATGAGGTCTGATGCATAGCTCAGGGCCAAGGTGGGGACAGAGCCAGTTTCACCCCACTCCCGAGCAATGGTCCCCAGATAGTTTTCCTGCTTAGGCTCAAGCCCAAACTTGAGCATTTGATTAATATCAAGAGATGCAAATGGAAATTGGAGGTGGCGTTCTCTTCCCAGAGCTCCAGATAGCCAAATGCTACAGCATGCACTGTGGTGCCCTGGGCAGCAGAACCCAAAGCATGTAAAGCACCTGATGTTGAGTGTGGCTACTGTGAGTGCCCCATGTTGCTGGGTGTGCATGGACGTGAAGGTCTCCAGAACTCTGAGGGCGGCCGAGTCTTCTGCTTCCATCTCACTGCGCTGTGTTATATAAGTTACTTGACCAACACCCACCCTGCTCCCCCACTAAACTGGGGGTCTGAGAGAGTAGGACCGCTTGGACTTGCTCACCATTGCGTTTCCATAGGCTGGCACCTAATAGGTGCTCAATAAAGAAATGACTCATGACAACTTTATGGCAAGTCTGTGAGCTGCAAAATCCTTCTGAAATGTGAATGTCCCTCCCCTAATTATCTGAAATTCACTTTTCAGTGTGATTGACGTCACAGGATCTCACCGGCCCTTGTGGGTGTATCACAGCCAGTATCCCCAGTGTAAAAGAGCATCATCTCATGCTTGTTGGGATTATGGGGTAATGTCCTCTATAATCTGACCCCTACCAGTCATTTTAGGCCATTTTGAGCCATCTCCTCTCCTTGTTGCCCAAGCCCCCTGTCACATTGGCCTTCTTCTGTTCCTTGGATGGACAATCGCCTTCCTATATCAGATCCTTTAAACATGCTGTCTCTTCTGCCTGGTGTACCCTTTCCTCTCCCTCTGCCCCTGGAGCTGAATGTCTTACCTGAAATGCCACCTTCTCCATGAACTCCTTATTCCACTCCAGTCTGCCTTACTCTCAGTGGATTAGGTTGTTGGTCTCTCATAGCCAATTGCCTAAGGATCCCAGAGAAAAAGAAAACTACTTTTCTTCCTAAGTGGGACATTACATACCAGGAATGAGCCTTCCTGGAGATGAGGGACTGATAATAGCATGATACACCCAAAATGAGCCACCTGCCAGTGGAGGACCAATGATGTTTTTAATAATTGATCAGTGATGCTTTCAAGGGAAGATCTGTGCTTGATCAAATGGAGAAAATGTCTAAATAAATAGATAAATAAATAAATAAATAAGTAAATAAAGCCACTTTAAAATTGAGATGGAGCTGCCATCCTAGAGAAAATGCCTTGCATGACTTAATGCCTTAAACCTTTGGAAGGTTAAAACAGGGCAAAATAACCTTGGGATTGGACTTAGAGCAACATTGTGCCCCAAACAACTGTTTTTCTTTCCTCCTTCCTTCCTTTCTTTCTTTCTTTCTTTCTTTCTTTCTTTCTTTCTTTCTTTCTTTCTTTCTTTCTTTCTTTCTTTCTTTCTTTCCTTCTTTTTCTCTCTCTTTTTATTTAAAGAATTTTATTGGGGAAGAGTGTGGTTTTCCAGGACTCATCAGCTCCAAGTCAAGTAGTTGTCTTCAATCTAGTTGTGGAGGGCACAGCTCCATGGCCCATGCGGGGATCGAACCAGCAACCTTGGTGTTACGAGCCTGTGCTCTAACCACCTGAGCTAACCAGCTGCCCCTCCCCACCAGAAACAACTGTTTTCAAGGATAACAAGAAAGCAGTTATGATTACTACAGGACTATGACTACCAGACTGAAAATTAAAAAAAAAAAAAGAATTAGTGTCACTATATTGTCACCATATTATGTTTTCTGCACCACCAGAAATGCCTTCTTTCTTTTTTTTTTTTTTTTTTAAAGATTTTTATTGGGGAGTTGGGGGGATGGGAACAGTGCCGGGGAACCGGGGGAAGGGGAACAGACAAGTTGCTGTCGTCCCGTTCCTCAATCCAGTTGTGGAGGACGCCGCCCCACCGGCCCACCGGCCCAAGTTGGCACCATCACCGCGCTCTTCTCTGGCGAGGCAGATCAGTCGCCGGCTTCTGGACGGCCGCTCACTGCGGCTGCTGGCCGCTCACGCTGGCTGCTGGCCACACACTGTAGCCCATGGCAATCCACTGCCACAGGGACTGCAGCCCACGCCGTCGCCGGCGACCCACGGCAGCCCAGCTCCAGGCCGAGCCGTTGTTCAGCATCCCAGCCGCGGAGGGCAGCGTCACCGGCCCTCATATGTGGGATCCGAACCGGGGCCCTCTGGCATCCCAAGCGAGCTCTTAACCATCGCGCCACTCAGCCGGCCCAGAAATGCCTTCTTTCTATTGATGTAATTGTTCCCCTTCCCTTTCTCATAAATACCCATTGCCTTTGTCTCTTAACCAAACACTATTTGAACTTCTGCCCAAATCAGTACTTCCCAAATAGGTTTTGTTTTGTTTTTTTAAAGATTTTATTGGGGAATCAGGGAAGGGGAACAGATAAGTTGCTATCTTTTTGTTCTTCAGTCTAGTTGTGGAGGACGTTGCCCATGTTGGTATTATCATTGCCCTTTTCCCGGGTGAGGCAGATCAGTTGCTGGCCATTGGATGGTAGCTCATGGCAGCCCACTGCAGCCCCACTGCAGCTTAGCCGTTGCCAGTGACTCATGGTAGCCCAGCTCCAGGTCAAGCTGTTATTCACCATCTTAGCTGTAGAGGGTGCAGCATCACTGGCCTATGTGGGATCCGAACCTGCGGCCTTGCTGCTCAGAGCTCGCGCTCCCAAGCCAATTCTTAACCAACGCGCCAATTGGCTGCCCCCAAATAGGTATTCTTATCGATCTTAAATAAATGCTTGTTATCTCTCACTTTGAAAGGGCTTTCTATTTTTAGGTTAATACCTCCCATCTTCAAACTCCTGACCCTCTTTACTAAATTCAGTTGTTCATCATCTACCTTTTCCCCTCCACTGTACTGTCCATGACAGCAGGTACTGTGTCAGTCCTGGTCACTTCAGTCTCCCCAGCAATGGTCTCAGGAGTTCCTGGCACATCTGTTGAATACATGCTTACTGGGGCTGAATTTCCTCTGAGCTGGAGAAAAGAGTTATCTCATGCAGAGTCTTCAGGTACTGAGGCTGGTCATGCTTATCAAACTAACCAGCTAATGTGGCCAGTTCTGGTTTTACTCAGTTATCAAAGAGCAGATCAAACAGGAGGTACCCATTCTCCATTTTCCAGCAGACACCCACTTATCTCAGAGAAGAGGAGATCTCTTGAGCAAAATGTTGGCCAAGGATTTGGGGAGCCCTTCAATTCAACTTAACTGTCCAATCCTTAGTGGAGATTTTATCCTATTAATATTTATGGTATACCTAGTTTGTGCTAGAGATAAGAGATGACAGGGACCCGAATTCACTTCTAAGAGTTCCCAGACAAAGGAGGGAGACAGGTGAGTGCATAAGATACTCAGATACAGATAAATGTTTGGGAAATGAAACAATTTGAACCAATATTCATTGGCCACCCCCTGGGTCAAACCCAGTGGAGAGATCTGGAAATGCATGGGTCCTGCCTGGGAGAAAAGTTGAGCAAAGCTACAAGGCCATGGTTCAAAAAGACTTTATTCACAATTGTTTTTCTAGTGGCCACATGCTGCTCAGCGCATAAGAGGTGCTCAACAAATATCTGTGACACAAATGAAAGAATAGTGTCCATAGTTCAAGAAAAAATTCGAGGGCCAGCCGAGTGGCGCGTTGGTTAAGAGTTGGCTTGGGACACCAGCTCTGAACAGCAGGACCCCAATTTGGATCCCACATGAGGGCCAGTGATGCTGCGGCCTCTACAGCTAAAATGGTGAACAATAGCTCAACCTGGAGCTGGGCTGCCATGAGTCACCAGCGACGGCGTAGGCTGCAGTGAAGCTGCAGTGGGCTGCCATAAGCTACCGTGAGTGGCTGGCAGCCAGTGTGAGCAGCCAGCAGCCGGCAGCCAGCGTGATCTGCCAAGAGCCACCGTGAGTGGCCATCCAGTGGCCGGCGACTGATCTGCCTCAGCCGGGAAGAGCGCAATAATACCAACATGGGCCAGTGAAGCAACGTCCTCCACAACTAGACTGAAGAACAAAAAAGAACAGCAACTTGTCTGTTCCCCTTCCCCGATTCCCCAATAAAATCTTTAAAAAAGAAAGAAAGAAAGAAAGAAAAAATTCGAAATGGGGATTGAGAGAGGGGAGTTCACCGGGATCAAGCACCTACTCTGTGCCAGGCTATTTACATGCATTGTGTCTCTTATCTGTATAATTCAACCCCATTTACAAAAGAGAAAGTGAGGCCCACCCAGCAAGGCCAAGTCACTCGTCCAAGGTCACACTGCTCCCTCCAGGCAGGGCTGTAGGATGCAGCTGAACTGTGACTCTGGTCTCCTCCATTCCAATCCTAGTTTAGTACTGACCTCCTTTGTGACCTTAGCCTTGTAGCCTGACCTCCCTGGGCATTCAGAAGCAGCATTCACGATACTTCTCCTTAGTCCTGGGTTCATTTCTTGGTTGACTGTCTGCCCCTCTGATGTCCTTCCCTTATTTGAGTTGTGCCAGGAAGTCCCCCAAGACTCCTCCCACATTCTGTGTCTTCTGCTTTCCCACTGGAATAGAGCTTCAGGAAAATGTTGGCTGGACCCTTAGTGCAGGCTGGCATCTTACCTTGCCACGCTGGTTGCCCAAGCCCCTCCTTTGCCTCTCCTTCCAGCCCACCCTTCCCCTGAGTTCTGGAGTGATTATTTTAAGGTGCCTTCAAGGCCCTTCACATTTTGGCCCCGGTCTGACTTCCCCTGGCCCCATTCGGGGCACTTCCCCATGCCTCTGCTGGTCTCTCTGCCTGTGGTTCACTCCCTGACACTGTGTACTGGGGACCACTGTTTCCCCTTCAAAGTTCAGCTCAGATGGCACCTCCTCCAACCCGCTACCTACACTACAGGGTCTCATGGCACCCTGTATGTCCTTCATTTGCTATTTTCTTCAATGTATATATTTATTGAATATTTACTCTTTTTTTTAAGATTTTTATTGGGGAATTGGGGGGATGGGAACAGTGCTGGGGAATTGGGGGAAGGGGAACAGACAAGTTGCTGTCTTTTTGTTCTTCAGTCTAGTTGTGGAGGACGTTGCTTCACTGGCCCAAGTTGGCACCATCATTGCACTCTTCCCGGGCGAGGCAGATCAGTTGCCAACTTCTGGACGGCCACTCACTGCGGCTGCTGGCCGCTCACGCTGGCTGCCGGCTACACACGGTAGCCCATGGCAACTCACTGCCACAGGGGCTGCAGCCTACGCAGTCGCCGGCGACTCACGGCAGCCCAGCTCCAGGTTGAGCTGTTGTTCAGCATCTTAGCTGTGGAAGGCAGTGTCACTGGCCCCCATGTGTGGGATCCGAACCGGGGCCCTCTGGCATCCCAAGCCAGCTCCCAACCATCGCACCACTCGGCCAGCCCATGAATATTTACTCTTCTATTTAATATTTACCATCCTTGGTGCTGGGAACACAGCATGCAACCAGTGAGATGCCATCTCTGTTCGCAGGAGATCCATAGAAGTCTAGTGAGAGACACAGAAACATAACCAAGCAATGGCAACACCATGTAATGGGGACTGCAGGGGAAACTAGGAGTCAGGGGCACCTGACCCAGCCAGGTACAGGAAGCATAGTAGGCTTCATAGAGGTGGTGACATGTGACCTGAGACTGATTGATTGAGGCAGATGGGAGTGAGGCATGAGGGATGCGGTGGGACCTGGGGAAAGAGAGAGGCTGGCGTATTCAAGAAATTGAAAATGCTCCTGTCTCATTTTAGCTTAGAGATATAAAGTTGGCAGGGGTGTTGGAATTGGGGGAGACATCTAATTCTCAGCCCTAGGAACATCTGCCTTCTCCTTCAGAATCCACTTGTGAGTACAGCCCAATGCCTGGCAGGTGTTTGAGAGCTCCTATTACTACTTCTCCACAGGCTACTCAGTTCAAGGCTCCCTTGAATTACTAGTCACTATCAATAGTTAAACAGAGCAGGAGAGGACAGAAGGGACCTTTAGGACCCTACCCCAAGATGGTGCATGGTCATGTCCCTGACCCCTGCAGGATCCATTCCAAAGCCAAGTTCAGCCTTTAGTCTATAGCTAATCTCTCCCCACTGTTCTGGCATGAAGACATCATCCAACCATGCATTTTCTAACTCTATACTTTTATTGATTTCGGTCCCCATGGCAGGAATTCTCTTTTCCTTGCTATTAGCTAAGAGAACTCCTATTCATCCTTTAAGTCCAGAGAAAACACTCCTTCCTCCACATTTTCCCATAGCCACCAGCAGATATCTCCCCCACAGCCCTGCACATTGCAGTGTGGCTGCTGGATTATGGGTCTAAGACTGGATATGATGTATCTCTGTGTCCCCAGGGCCTATAAAAGTTCTGGGCACACAGTTGAAACTCAATATACAGATGCTCCTCGACTTATGATGGGGCTACATCCCGATAAACCCATCATAAGTTAAAAATATCATATGTTGAAATGCATTTAATACACCTAACCTACCAAACATCATAGCTTAGCTTAGCCCACCTTAAATGTACTCAGAACACTTACATTAGCTTAAAGTTGGGCAAAACATCTAACACAATGAAGACACTGTAGAGTATTGGTTGTTTACCCTCATGACTGGAGCTGTGGCTCCCTGGCCCTGCCTAGCATCATAAAAGAGTATTGCAGACCATTAGAAGTATGGTTTCTGCTGAATGTGTATCACTTTCACACCATTATAAAGTCAAAAAATTATAAGTTGAACTATCGTAAGTCAGGGAGCGTTTATGCCCTTGTATGGAGTGCAATGGCAGAGCCCTCCCAGAGTCCAAACTCTCAAGCCTGGTGTTGAATGTCTTATAATAATACTGGCACATACAGATTTTCTGATGGCATAGTAAGTGTCACATAGCATGTTTACATGAACATGACCAATCATGGGATCCACTTTGGCAAGGAAGTGCTGTTATTACTCCCAGTTTGTAGATGAGAAGACTGAGGTTCAGGGGTTTGTGTTAAAAAAATTTTTTTGAGGTTAAATGGCATGTTAGCGATAGAGCTGGGGCCCAAACCCAGGGCTCAAAAGAGGACATTTATTGAAAGGAACAATTGGTGTTACAGAGCAACAGTGTCAAAAAAAATTGGAGAAGAGAGTCCTGAACCTCCTGGTAGGTGGCTAAGCATGTGGTACAGAGCCTGTAGCTAACCTATGGGAGATCACAATGGAGGCCAGCAGCAGAGAATGCATAGGGGAAAGGATTTCTGCCACTACTCCTTCCCCACTTGGAAACTGAGGACCAGAGATGCCATCAGAAAATGAACACACAAGAGCACATGCGAAGGACCACACACAACTCAGGCTCCAGGGTGGTGTTGACCAATCTGTATCTCAGATCCCTGAACTCATCTTAGGTCCATGGCGAATGTCCCCCCAAGTCAGTGTGTTACCACCGTCAGGCTGCTATAACCCAGACATATCTATGAAAGAAATTTCATGCCACCAAGGAATAGGTACCGATCTTAGAGCTACTTGAGTCTTCTGATCAATCTTATATGTGTGCTCGAGGGTTAAAAGTGCCCCAAAAGAGAGAAATGGGGGCCAATGCTGTCCCTGAGAAGCACAAAAGGGGAGTGAAAAAATTGAGACAATTTTTTCCTGTGACAGAGACCCCCTTGAACTCAGTATGGTCATTCTCTAAGCTTAGAAACCCATGTGGACCGACTGCTGAGACAAATTGACACAGGAGTCATTCAAAGTATAGGGTAGCTCTGGGTACATGAATGTATGTGAAGTGCAATGGAAATGCACCTCTCATGCCTACACGTGTGGGGAACGTCAATGACTGACAACCTGAAATCACCATCGCATTCACACCAAGGCCAATGTTTGAGTGCAATGGGCCTCCTAGGATGCAGACTTTGGCTCCAGCGATCCCCATCAACTTTACCAAAACTTTCTTAGAACTGCACTGTGATCTAAGATATGTTTACCAAATATTCTCTCCTTTCTCTTCTACACAGGGGTCAGCCCTGCCTGGTGGTCTCTAGCTCTCCCATTCTCTTCCAGGTCCTTCTCATTCTCCCTCACAGGAGTCTTTCCTAGTAAATCCTTGTGTGTCCCATTCTGTCTTAGCATCTACTTCTTGGATGACCTGAGAAAACACACAGTAGGTAGAGGACGCCACTTGCAAATCCATCTCAGAAGCTTGGGCAGGTCTTGGTGGACACTCTGAGGCATATGTGTTTCACTGGACTCTAGAAGAAGCTATAATTAAGGCATCCAGGACCTCAAGAAATCGTTCTTCAACAAGACAAACTCCACCCACCAATTACTCTCCCCAAAGGGTTGTACTAATTTCATTCCCACTAGCAGTTCATGAACATGCTCACTCCCCCATCCCCATACCCTTGCCAACACCGAGTGTTATCCATGTTGTGCATTTCTACAAGTCTGCCAGGCCAAAAGTTGTATTTCATTGTTCTTGTTGGAATTTCTTAAACCATGAGGAAGATTGAATTTCTTTTTTAGTATTGAGTAAAATTCGCATAACATAAAATTAATCATGAAAGCAAACAATTAAGTGGTATTTAATGCACTCACAATGTTGTGCAAACATCTCCTATATCTAGCTCCAGGACATTTTCAGCACCCTCAAAGGAGACCCCATCTTCATTAAACAGTCACTCCCCATTCTCCCCTACCCCAGCCCCTAGTAATCACAATTCTACTTTCTGTCTCTTCCAGACATTTCATATACATGGAATTGTGTAATATGTTACCCTTAGTGTCTGTTTTTTTTCACTTACCATGATGTTTTGGGGGTTCGTCCACATTGTAGCATGTATAAGCACATGAAAAGATGCTAAACAAAGATGTAGTTATTAGACTTTCACTTCTGATATTTTTTTAAAGATTTTATTGGGGAATGGGGGGAGGGAAACAGCGCTGGGGAATTGGGGGGAGGGGAACAGACAAGTTGCTGTCCTTTTGTTCTTCAGTCTAATTGTGGAGGACGTTGCTTCACTGGCCCATGTTGGTATCATCATTGCGCTTCTTCCCGGCTGAGGCAGATCAGTCACCAGCCTCTGAATGGCTGTTTACGGCAGCTCTTGGCAGCTCACACCGGCTGCCAGCCACTCACGCTGGCTGCCAGCCACACATAGTAGCTTATGGCAGCCCACTGCCACAGGGGCTGCAGCCTACGCCATCGCTGGCGACTCATGGCAGCCCAGTTCCAGGTCGAGCTGTTGTTCACCATCTTAGCTGTAGAGGGCAGTGTCACTGGCCTGCATGTGGGATCGGAACCAGGGCCCTGCTGCTCAGAGCTGGTGTCCCAAGCCAGCTCTTAATCAATGCGCCACTCAGCTGGCCCTCACTTCTGATATTAATGAATCTAAACTTCTTTTAAAAAAAAAAAGCTCAACACCATTATTGAAATGCAAATCAAAACCACAATGAGCTATCTCTTCATACCCATTAGAATGACTATAAATTTTAAAAAGAACCAAACAGAAAACAGTAAGTGTTGACAGGTGTGTGGAAAAATTGGAACTATTGTCCACTGCTGGTAAGAATGTAAAATGGTACAGTCATTATGAAAACCAGCTTGGCAGTTCCTCAATGGCAAAAATAGGATTACTATTGGGTTGTTGGAAAAGTCATGATGTATTTTTTCTATGTTTTTCATTGCAAAAATGCGTCATGACTTTTCCGACAACCCAGCAATTCTACTCCTGGATGTATACCCAAAAGAACTGAAAACAGGTTCTCAAACAAAACTTACATGTGAATGTTCACAGCAGCACTATTCATAATAGCTAAAAGGTGGTAACAACCCAAATGTTCATCAATGGATGACTGGATAAACAAAATGTGGTATTATGTGCTAACAGAATATTATTCAACAATTTAAAAAATGAATTACTGATACATGCTACAACATGGATGGATCTGAAAACATTATGCTGAGTGAAAGAAACCAGACACAAAAGTCTGTATAATTCCATCTATATGAAATGTCCATAATAGACAAATCTATAGAGACAGAAGGAAAATTAGTAATTGCTTAGACCTGGAGGAGAAGTGGAAAGTGTGTGTGTGTGGGGGGGGGGGAGTGAGTTCCAAAATATACAGGGTTTATTTTTGATAAAAATATTCTAAAATTTATTATGGTGGTAGTTATACAACTCTGTGAATATACTAGAAACCATTAGATTGTATACATACAATTCAGCCATCTAGGTATTAAAATCTTTTATGTGTATGCTCAGAGCCATTTATGTTCATTAGTTTTTTCCCTGGAGCTGGACTACCTAGGTTGAATCCTAGATCTGCCCCTTCAAGCTGTGTGATGATGGACAAGTGAGAGCCTCAGTTTCTATCCTCATCAGGCTTTTGTGGGAATTATAAGACACTGCATGCTCAACACAGCTCCAACCACACAACAAATATTTAATGCACTATAACCATTATTAGTAATAACCTATTTAAAAGCTTCTTCGTGGGAAAAATTGGGTACCATGCTATACCTCTGTCAACTAAGAGAGACAGGTCTGAAGAAAGATAATGCTCTTGGGACAAAACTCTTTCCCATGGGGTTGCTAGGCTCAAAGACCTCACTAGGAAAAGTGAGCTAATTGTATTTGCTCCAACAAGATTCACTGGGCACCATGCCTGTGGGGTCAGAGAGTCTGGTATAAACCTGATGGTAATTGTTCTGCTGTGTGTTTCCTAAGAAACCATGTTCCTTCTCTACAGCCACAAAACAAACTTGAGGCAGCAGCAGCCCCTAACCCCTGCACACATGACACTTGGGGGCTGAGAGGTCCTGGAATCTGAGAGAGGTACAGTGGCCATTGCTCACGTAAGTGTATCAGGAAGACAAGCTGCAGGGGAGTGGTATCAGGGGAGGACCTCCTTGGAAGTACCCCTCAGAGGCTGGGGGCTCTCTGCTTAGTTTCACCCACAAGGACTTAAGATTCTCTGCATCAGAGCCTCATGGGAGACAGCATTATTGGGAGCTGGTGAAGAGAGCAGACACCAGAACCAGAGCCTGGCTGGATCCCAGTTTCAAGCAGGAGTTAAGTTTGGAGCCTCAGCTGCCTGCCTCATGGAAGTGTTGAGGGTTCAGTAGAATGATATGTATCAAGTGGTTAGTTCAACTATGGATTGCATTGAATAAATGTCATTGTCCTGCTCAAAGTTAGTTGAACTGTGCAGGTGTTGTGGGAAGAGAGAATGCGGGGGCGGAGGGGGGTGGGGTTTAACCTAGATCCTCAAAGGGAGGCAATTTTGACCCCTCTACAACGGACCTCAAGGTGTTTTTGCTTGTTGCAACTGGGGTGGGAAGGGTGCTCCTGGCATCCAGTGGGTTGAGGCCAGGGATGCTGCTCAACATTCTACAATAATGGGGCTGTTCCCACCACAAAAAAGGTGGTCCAGCCCCAAATGTCAGTAGTGCCCAGGTTGAGAGCCCTTGGGCTCCACCCAATAGAAGGCGGTCAAGCAGGGCATTCCTGCAGAAGTGAAGGTAATGGAGGTGAGGCGAAGCTAGGGGCTAGAGGCTTCCAAATAGGAGGCACGACAGGTGGAAGGCTCTGGGCAGGAGACAAAGCCAGGAAGACGGAAGCTGAAGACGCCTGGAGTGAGAGGAGCAGTAGTGAGCCATGGCAGGGTAAAGTTGGGTAAGAGCCCATCTACATTTTCACTTTCACTTTGGCTGTAGTATGGAGAATGGATTGCAGGGGACAAGAGTGGCGATCCAGAGATGAGCACCTGGTGGGTCATCCAGCTGGGAGACGGTAGTGGCCTGGATTGGGTTGCTCACTCTGGGAATACATTTTCTACTTCTGTCTGAGAGATGAGGATGACAAATTAGGAATCGATGAGGATGTGAGAGGTGAGAGAGGAGTTGGTTGTGCTGGCTAGGGTTGTGCACCCCATAGAATTGTGCAGTACACACGCCCAGGGCAACCTCGGTAGCTCTGGCAGTGGAGAACCCATTTTGGGCCTCCTGAGGCTGGAATGCCTGAGGTAGGAGGTGTCTGGGAGTGATGTCCAGGAAGCAACAGGATAATTAAGTAGGAGTTTGGAGAGAAGTAGGTGCTGAAGCCAGAAATTCAGAGTCATTGAATGAAACCTGTGAGGGACTGTGGAAGATGGCGGAGTCCTCTGCATCAAGACACCTGCCACCGGTATCATAAATATTTTCACAGCTCCAATGTGCCCTGAGCATAATGTGGCATCCAGTGTGTGGACTGCAGGGTAAATAGCATGCCTGGGCTCTGAGCATAGGACTCTGCCGATACAAAAAATGGACAGGTTGCCTCACAAAGAAATGCATGCACTCTTCTCCTCAACCTCCAGTAGAAGAGTGTGGCGACCAAAAAGCTTTGGAGAGTCTGTTATTTTTCACACACTTGCTGCTGCCTCCTGGGGGAGATTTCTATCTCTTCACTCCCTTGACACCAGGCTTGGCCATTGAAATGTGGAGGGTGTTTCCTGGCAGAAGCTGTTAGGAGCCAGCACATCTTTCATTTTTCCCACTGCTGTGATAACTGGCAGTGTCCCAAAGGTTTAGCCACTGGCCGGAGTCCTGGAGTGAATTCCTGGAGTACAGCCATAGCAACATGCGATGGGCATATAGCCTGAGTGAGAAATAAGCCTTCATTGCTGTCAACCACTGAGATTTGCACATATACCCTATGTTATGCAGCATAATTTAGCCTGATTATAAACTGACTGATATAGAGTCAGTGGGCTGCCCAGTAGAGGCCAGGCTCAGGGTAACGCAAGTCCCACTTGGCAAGTGGGGCCAGAATTTGTGGACAAATAAGATGGTTTGTCTCTAACACTGATGTTAAGAAACATAAAATGAGTGAAATTAGCTCCCTTTGGAAATAACCTACCCCACGATATAATGAATCTGTACGTGCTCTCACAGCCCAAAGAGGAGGCTGATGTAAAAGATACATCGTTGTAACATTTCAGTGGTGCTTTTTAAAAAAGCATCCTTTTATAGGGCTCCACACTCATTGTCTCATTTACTCCTCCCAGGAAACTGAGGCTTTGGGCATATCTGTCACTGGCTCCCACAGCTAATAAAGTGTCAGGTATGGCATTTAAACAGGATCATTCGGGACCCAGAACCCCTTGCTTTCAACCACTAAGAGGTTTTTTAAATTGAGGTATAATTGGCATACAACATTGTATTAGTTTCAAGTGTACAGCAGAATGAGTCAATATTTGTATATATTGCAAAATAATCACCATGATAAGTCTAGTTAACATCTGTCACTCTACATAGTTACAAAATTTTTTCTTGTGATGAAAACTTTTAAGATCTACTCTCTTAGCAACTTTTAAATATGCAATACAGTATTGTTACCTATAGTTACCATGCTGTACATTACACTCCCATGACTTATTTATTTATTTATTTATTTAAAGATTTTATGGGGAATTGGGGAAGGGGAACAGCCAAGTTGTTGTCCTTCAATCTTAGTTGTGAAGGGCGCAGTTAGCTCAGCTCCAAGTCTAGTCGCCATCCAGCTGCCTGTTGGCAGCTCGCATCCGCTCAGCTCAAGGTGCCGCATTCAATCTCAGATGCGGGTGGGCGTAGCCCATCATCCCACATGGGAGTCAAACCAGCAACCTTGTTGTTAGGAGAACATGCTCTCCCCAGCTGAGCCATCTGCCACCTGTTGGCAGTTCAGCTGGAGGTGCAGCTCACTGGCCCATGCGGGAATCGAACTGGCATCCCTGATGCTCAGAGCTCATGCTCTTAACCAACTGAGCCACTTGGCGGGCCCCGACTTAATTATTTTACAACTGGACTTTGTACCTTTTGACTCCCTTTATCCATTTGCCTCCACCCCCACCCCCCTGCAATCCTCATTTCTGGCAACCACCAATCTATTCTAAGAGGTGTTAACTGTCAAAAAAATATTAAGGTTCAGCATTTTACATATTAACCCATCACATCTTCACAACAACTCCTTAGGGCAGGTACTATTATTATCCTCATATTACAGATCGGAAAACTAAGGCACAGAGAGGTTAAGTAACTTGCCCAATGTCACACAGCTGGTAAGTTGCAGAGCTGGGATTTAAACCCAGGCTGTCTGGCTTTATAGTTGATGCCTTTAATCACTCTATTATTTATTTTCATTTTTTAAAAACAAATCCTGGAAATATTTAGGCAGTTTACTATAGTTTTATTTTTTCCCCATCTTTATTGAGATATAACTGACTGATAAAAATAGTATATAATTAAGTGTACAACTTGATGTTTTGGTAGACTGTGAGATCATTGCCACAATCAAGCTAATTAACATGTTACTATTTTGATAACATCACTGAGAGATCCCACAAATAAAAATAATTATCCGTATTACATGTCAGGTATGAATTTAAGCCCCTTACACATATTTTTTCACTTAATCCTTATAATGATCCTAAAAGGTTAGAATTATTAGTCCCATGTAACAGATGAGGAAACTGAGGCTCAGAGAGGTTAAGTGAGGTGCACCTGGAAAGGTGGGTGGGAGAACAGCATTGAGGTGACTTGTTTCCTCCTGGGGAGTCCAACCACTGTTGACACCCTTGTTTCTGGTTTTAGAACTGCCCAGACAGGGACAATCGGACCTGAGTCTCTGAGTTCATCCTCCTCGGCCTCTCTGAGCAGCCCCAGCAGCAGCAGGTGCTCTTCGAGCTGTCCTGCAGCCTGTATCTGATTGGGTGCCTGGGGAACCTGCTCACCATCCTGGCCATCGTCTCGGACCCTCACCTCCACAGCCCCATGTACCTCTTCCTCGGCAACTTGTCTCTTCTTGACATGTGCTTTACCTCCACGACCATCCCCAAGATGCTGCTGAACCACCTGTGTGGGCACACCACCATCTCCTTCTTCTCATGCCTGGCCCAGATGTATTCCTTCATCGCCTTTGGGACAGCTGACAGCATCCTTCCCTTGGCTATGGCTTACGACCACTACCTGGCCATCTGCTGCCCGCTGTACTACATGACAATCATGAGCATCCTTCAATGTGCCTTGCTGGTGGTGGTACTCTGGGTCTTGTCCAACCTCATCTCCATGGTCCACACTATTCTGATGACTCACTTGTCCTTTTGCACCAATAGGATCCCACACTTCTCCTGTGACCTCAATGCCTTGATCAAGCTCTCCTGCTCTGACATGCAAGTCAACAAGATGCTGGTGTTGGTCCTTGAGAGCTCAGGGGTTCTGTCACCTTTTGTGTGCATCATGGGCTCTTACACACTTATTGCTGTGGCTGTGTGGAAGGTGCCCTCAGCCTGGGGCAAGAGCATTCTCCACCTGTGTCTCTCACCTTTGCATCATCTTTCTCGTCTACGGGACCATCATTGGGGTCTACTTAAACCCCACATCCACACACACCACCCAGAGGGACATGGCAGCCACCGTGATGTACACAGTGGTGGCTCCCATCCTGAACCCCTTTATCTACAGCCTGCGGAACCGAGATCTGAAGAGCACCCTCAGGAAACTTCTCAGTGGGAACCACTTTGCTAAGCCTCTTTGAAGACTCTTTGTAGACTCAATTGCTTTTGAAATAAACTAATGATTGCTAACGCTAGAAGTCAGGGTGGTTTTTCTTTTTTCTTTCCCTTTTTTAAAGGTGGATACAAACTTATCATTCATGTAAGTATTTTTTTTTAGATTATTTTTTATTGGGGAATTGGGGGGATGAGAACAGTGCTGGGGAATTGGGGGAAGGGGAACAGACAATTTTGCTGTCGTTTGTTCTTCAGTCCAGCTGTGGAGGACGCTGCTTCACTGGCCCAAGTTGGCACCATCATTGCGCTCTTCCTGGGCAAGGCAGATCAGTCGCCGGCTTCTGGATGGCCGCTCACGCTGGCTACTGGCTACACACGGTAGCCCATGGCAACCCACTGCCACAGGGACTGCAGCCTATGCCATCACAGGCGACTCACAGCAGCCCAGCTCCAGGTTGAGCTGTTGTTCAGCATCTTAGCTGTGGAGGGCAGTGTCACTGGACCTCATATGTGGGATCCAAACCGGGGCCCTCTGGCGTCCCAAGCCAGTTCTTAACCATTGCACCACTCGGCCGGCCCAGTATTTTATTTTTAATTGAATATATTTGACATACCTATAACATTGCGTAAATTTAAGGTGTACAATGTGTTAATCTGATTCATTTATATATTGTAATATGATTGCCATTGTAGTGATATTTAGCACCTCTGTCACCTTACATAATTATTCTTTCATTTTAGTGGTTGGGTTAATTAAGTTTTAGCCTCATAGCAAGCTTGATTATTGTAGTACAATATTTTTGTCCATATTCATTATGCTGTGCATTAGACTCCATGGCTTATTTACTACCTGTTGCAAGTTTCTATCCTAAACAACATCAATCTTTATTGCTTTTAAATATTTTTATTGGGGAATTGGGGAGGGGAACAGTATTAGGGAGTTGGGGAAGGGGAACATTGTGTTTTTCCAGAACTCATCAGCTCCAAGTTGATGTCTTTCAATCTAAGTTGTGGAGGACGCAAGCTCAGCTCCAAGTCCAGTCGCCGCTTTCAGTCTAGTTGTGGGGAGGCGTAGTCCACCATCCCATGCGGGAGTTGAACCCACAACCTTGTTGCATGCTGTGCCATGCGGCTGACCCATGGGCAGCTCACGGCTGCTCAGATCAAGGCACCATGTTCAATGTTAGTTAGGGGAGGGGGCCCGCAGCCCACCATCCCATACGGGTGTCGAACCAGCAACCTTGTTGTTAAGAGCACGTGCTCCTACCAGCTCAGTGGCGCTCAGCTCAGGTGCAGCTCACTGACCCATGTGGAAATTGAACCGGCGAATCTGTTGCTCAGAGCTCACGCTCTAACCAACTGAGCCACTCCGCCGGCCCCAACAACATCAACCTTATTCCCTCAACCCCCATCCCCTGATAACCACCATTCTGTTTTTTATGAATTTGACTTTTTTTAGATTCCATATATAAATGATATCATATGGTACTTGTCTTTCTCTGCCTGACTTATCTCACTTAACATAATGTGCTCAAAGGTCCATCATGTTGTTGGAAGTGGAAGTATATCCTCCCTTCTCATGGCTGAGTAATATTTCATGTATATATACATCATATCTTCTTTGTTCATTCATCTGTTGATGGGCATTTAGGTTGTTTCCATATCTTGGCTATTGTAAATAATGCTGCAATGAATATAGGAGTGCATATATCTCTTCAAAATCCAGTTTTTATTTCCTTTGAATATATACCCAGAAGCTGGATCATATAGTAGACCAATTTTTAATTTTTTGAGGAACACTTCCATACTGTTTTCTATAGTAGCTATATCAATTTATATTCCCACAACAGTGTATGAGAGTTCCCTTTTCTCCACATCCTCACCAACATTTATTTCTTTTAAAAATATTTTTATGAAAATATAGCTAACATACAATATTGTTTTAGTTTCAGGTGTGCACCATTGTTATTCAACATTTATATACCTAAAGAAGTGATCACCATAAGTTCAGCAACCATCTGATAGATAACATACCACACTATCACAATATTACTGACTATATTCCCTATGCTGTACATTATATCCCCATGACTTATTTGTTTTATACCTGGAGATTTGAACCTCTATTCCCCTTCACTTTTTCCCCCTTTTTTAAATTTTTCAATTACAGTTGACATTCAGTATTATTTTATATTAATTTCAGGTGTACAGCATAGTGATTAGATATTTGTATCATTTCAAAAATGATACCCCTGACTAGTCCAGTACCCACCTGGCACTATACAAAGTTATTACCATATTATTGACTATATTCCCTAGGTTTCACTTTACATCCCCATGACTATTTTGTAACTATTAGTTTGTACTTCTTAATTCCTTCACCTTTTTCACCCTGCCCCCAACATCACATCTATCACCCCAACAAATCTAGTAACAATATGACACCATTCATAGTTATTACAATATTATTGACTATATTCCTCATGCTATATTCTATATCCCTATGATTACTATGTAATAACCAATTTATACTTCTTACTCCCTTCTCTTTTTTCACTCAACCCCAACCCCCCTCCACCTCCCCAATCTGGCAACCATCAATATGTTCTCTGTATCTATGAGTTTGTTTCTGGTTTGTTTGTTTATTTTATTCTTTAGATTCCACATATAAGCAAAATCTCATTGCATCTGTCTTTCTCTGTCTGACACTCCACTCAGGACAGTACCCTCCAGGTCCATACATGCTGCCACAGATGGCAAGAACCCATTACCTTCCATGGCCAAGCAATATTCCATTGTATATATGAGTATGTACCACCCCCTCTTTATACATTCTTCCATCAACAGACACCCAGGCTGCCTCCACATCTTGGCCATTGTAAACAATGTTGTACTGAACATATAGATGCACATGTCCCCTCGAAGTAGCCTTCGGGGTTTTTCAGATAAGTACCCTGAAGTGGGATTACTGGTCCTTCTTTGTCTCTTGTTATGGCCTTTGTTTTAAAGTATATTTTGTCTGATATAAGTATTGTTTTTCCAGCTTTAAAAAAAAATTTGTCTCCATTTTAATGAAATATGTTTTTCCATCCTTTTACTTTTCATCTGTGTGTCTTTCAATCTAAAGTGAGTCTCTTGTAGACAATACATGAATGGGTCTTCTTTTCTTATCCATTCAGCCCTCCTATGTCTTTTGAATTACATGGAAGTAATTGTTGATAGATATGTAGCTATTGCCATTTTATTACTCATAATTTTGAACTTTTTTCCATCTTAAAGAAGTTCCCTCTAACATTTCTTGTAATACTGGTTTGGTGATGATGAACTCCTATAACTTTTTCTTGTCTGGGAAGCTCTTTATCTGTCCTTCAATTACAAATGATAACTTTGCTTGGTAGAGTAATCTTGGTTGTAAGTCCTTGCTTTTCATCACATTAAATATTTTGTGCCAATCCCTTATAGCCTGTTAAATTTCTGTTGAGAAATTATCTGACAATCTTATGGGAGCTCCCTTGTAAGTTACTAGCTGACTTTCTCTTTTAGGATTCTCTTTTTCTTTAACCTTTGCCATTCTAATTATAATGTGTTTTGGTGTGGGCCTGTTTGGGTTCATCTTGTTTGGGACTCTGTGCTTCTTGGACTTGTATGTCTATTTTCTTTGCCAGGTTAGGAAAGATTCAGTCATTATTTCTTCAATAGGTTCTCAATTTCTTGCTTTCTCTCTTCTCCTGGTACCCCTATGGTGCGAATGTTATTACACTATATGTTGTCCCAGAGGTCTCTTAATCTATCTTAATTTTTTTGGATTTTGATGATTTTTTGGATTTCTGCTGATGATGTGTCAATGTAGGTTCATGGGTTGTAACAAATACACTTCTTTTGGGGCTGTTGATAGTGGGAGAGAGGCTGTGCATGTGGGTGGGGAAGGGGCATATGGGAAATCTCTACTTTCCTTTCAATTTTGCTGTGAATTTAAACTGCTCTTAAAAATAAAAATAATAATAAAGCCTTTTTTAAAAAAAAACAAGTTAAAACGCAACCTGAAATATTTACACAATATTTTTTGGTAGATTAAAGTTTGAGAGATTGGCAAACTTTTTCTATAAATGGCCAAATGGTAGATACTTTCAATTCTGTAGGCCCTATATCTCCAACACGACTACTCAACTCTGCCTTTGTAGCACAGAAACAACCATGATGTCAATGAAAGGGCACTTTATTTATAAAAACAGGCAGCAGACCGACATATAGGTTTTCGCCCCAATCTTATATCATTAGAAGAAACTAAGGAAAACGTATCTGACAGAAATAGTATTAAGGCACAAGAAACAGAAGGCAAAGGATAAAGATTGGTAGACAAAATTAGTATTTAGGATCTCTTTAGAAATCTTTAAAAATGCCTGCAAATCAATAAGGAAAGACTTTGAACAGACATATCAAATAGAGAAAACCTATATGGCTCATAAACAATGGAGATTTTCCAACCCACTAGTAATTCGGGAAAAACAAAGTAGTGACAAGGTGAGACCACTCGGTAGCCATACGGGCAACAGCAAGGTTCACTGTATCAAGTGTTAATGAAGGCATGGAAAATATAACCTCCAACACACAGGTGCTGAAAGTGTGAATTCGCACAGCCACTTGGGAGTTTAATTTGTTAATTCTTCTTAAATTTAAGAATCATATTTCCTATAACCTGATCATCTCATTACTTAATTTATATTTGAATCAGATTGTGCCTATGTATAGTAAAAGACACAAAAGGATACGTATTGGGACGGCCGGTTGGCTCAGGTGGTTAGAGAGCAGGGCACAGTGCTCATAACACCAAGGTTGCCAGTTTGATTCTCACATGAGCCACTGAGGTGCGCCCTCCACAACTAGATTGAAACAACTACTTGACTTGGAGCTGATGGATCCTGGAAAAACACACTGTTCCCCAATAAAATTTTTTTTTAATCTTAAAAAAATAAAAGGATATGTATTGCATAATAACAGTGAAAAATTGGAAGCAACTGAGGTGTCTTAGTTAAATATACATTGCATATATTCATAAAATTGAATATCAAACTGATTTTGTAAAAGTGAGGCAGTGCTATAGCAGTGGTTCCCACTGAGGGGTCATTTTGCCCCTGAGGGGACATTTGGCAATGTCTGGAGATGTTTTTGTCATGGCTGGGGCGGGGAGCCTACTGTCATCTAGGGGAAGGAGATCAAGGCTGCTGTTAAACATCCTGCAATATACATGACAGCCCCCTCCACAAACGATCCAGCCCTAAATGTCAACAGTGCTAAGGTTGAGAATCCTTGGTCTATATAAACTAATGTGGATATCATTCTGAGATGTTGAGTGAAAAAGCCAAATTATAGAGAAGTACTTAGAGAACAACCAGATCTGTGTTAAAACACACAGTATGGAAAACAGTTTGGTGATTCATCAAAAATTAAACAGAATTTCCATATGATCCAGCAATTTCACTCCTAGGTATGCACCCTAAAAAACTGAAAAGAATTCAAGCAAATCCTTGTACAAGAATATTCATAGCAGCACCATTCACTATAGCCCAAAGGTGGAAATAACCTAAATGTCTATCAATTGATGAATGGATAAACAAAACATGGTCTGTCCACACAGGAATATTATTCAGCCATAAAAAAGAATGAAGCACTTCTTTCCGCGCGGATAGCACTCTCACAAACATGGTGAACGTTCCTAAAACCCGCCTTTCTTATAAGAAAGACTTATAGGTCTTTCTGTAAGAAGTGTGGCAAGCATCAGCCCCACAAAGTGACACAGTACAAGAAGGGCAAGGATTCTCTGTATGCACAGGGAAAGTGGCGTTATGACAGGAAGCAGAGTGGTTGTGGTGGGCAGGCTAAGCCGATT